>CP053454.1:52667106-53993230 GCA_022644695.1 Cenchrus purpureus
GGCCAGCAGGGAACAAGCTTGAAGAGACTTTTTGCAAATAGTGAAAATTATGTACTATGTAGCTCCTAGTACTGTGGGTTGATTAATAACAAAGTGAGGGACATTTTTGGAAAAAGTCATGGTGGATTGACGGAAACAACGGCCCTTTAATATTAGGTATAGATGCACCCCAATCTATAACACATGTTGTGTTCTTAGAAATTTGATGTGTTTTCTACTACTTGGCGAGTAAATATAGTTGCCCTAGATAGGTAATGAATGTCGTTCTAGAGGATCTCCAAGGTGATGCCTCCAAGAAGGAGATGGTGTAAGATGTCATCGCCCATCCGGTAGGCTCGATTTAGGTTTTCATCCTGGAAGATCACGACCATTGCAAAGAGCACGACAAACAACGCCTCAAGGAAGGGAAATGCCACCCAAACGACACCGCCGTTGCTGACCCAACACAACACTCATTTAGAGCTTTGGCCCAACTCCAGCATGACAACATCATCTAAGACGAACCATACCCAGATGAGCAGATGAGAAGATCAAGCTACACAAGCATAGCAAGCACGACCCATTGCCCGAACAATTAAATATACAAATAGCTGTTCCACTAATAAGCAGTAAGAAGCATTGTGTCAAGAGAATACCTCCGATAATAGAGAAATTCTAGGAATTTCATCTTACTAGGTAAAAATCAATTACAACCCACTAGGTAAAAATAATTACACCTCCGATAATAGTTTTATTTTTTGATCCAAAAATCTCTCTTTTGGAACCTCTGTCTTATGCTCTCCTGGGGCTTTTTGTCGCATTTGTCGATGATACTTTTCATACTCCTTGATGCCTAATTTCAGCCGGGTTGGTGTTGTACATGTGGGTCTGGACCTCCATGGTGTGGCCTGCGGCACGCAGCTGGCAAAGAAGAGGCTGTACTTGGCGGCGTAGGTGACGGGGAAGGTCCGGTTGAAGCGGCCTTCGCCATCGAGGTCGGCGAAGGTGAAGAGTGGAACGACGTAGGGGCTGTGGAGGAGGCAATTGGTAGACGATGACTCCGGGTTGGGGAACAGATCCATGGTGAGCGGCGGCGCAAGGGTCATGGCCTTGAAGAGCCTCGTCGGAGATGAGGAAGAAGCCAACAAGCTGCGCCGACGCGTCTGGCTCAGCGAGCGTGGACGAGACCTTTGCACCGGCGACGGAGATAGACACCAAACCGTCGCGGCCGTAGCTGAACCTGTCGAAGAGGATGGTGCGGCGGGGGTTATCTTTGAATGACTCCTGCTTGATCCCCGCCGCTGCCGGACTGATGGAAACGGCACCAACGACGGTGAGGAACAGGAGGAGGAGGAGAAGGAGGAGCACTGCACAGGCCATCGCGGCGGGACGGAATGGTGGTGGTACTTGATTTTCTCAGTCATCGTCTCATTGATATAGAAGCATAGCTTGCACTGAAAATTAGGTGGCATAGGATTGTCCGTCGTCGTCCAAATCACAACAGGCTGTAAGAGCTTTGGCACAATCTGAAAACGATGCAACCCATCTTTCCGACACATATATGTACTCCCTCCGTCCAAAAAAGAATGACGTTTTAGGATTCAAAATTTGTCCCAAAGAATGTCGTTTTACTTAATTTGGTATGTCTGCATGTGCATGTGGGCATGCAAACAATCAATTAGCACTAAATATGGCAAATAAACAGGGGCAATCGAGGTCATTTCACCTCCTTAATAATATGTCCTAAAATTTCTAGAATGACATTCTTTTGGGCAGAGGAAGTAGGTTCGAATTGCATTAAGAGACACGTGTAGCCATCGGACACGTCATGTATTAAGAATCTTTAGTGACGACATGATCGATCACAGACATATATCGGCCGGCCGGTGTCGCTGTCACCGTGTAATTTGCACTTGCCTCCGTCCCAAATCTATCGTAAGTTATGGTCAAGAAAAAAAATGTTCGCGATGAAATCAAAAGTTATTTTTTCAATTGTTTTATTTCTACATTTAAAAGGTTTTAACTATGGATAATATCCCAGTTCAAACAATTTTGAAAACGGATACTCAGCTTGGAACGAAGAAAATAAACTGTATCAAGTTTGGATTCGAACCCAACTTACCAACCACATGGTGGATATGTATGCGCGGGACTGGTAGACTCATGTGCTTTCTGTAGACTAAGTGTTCAAATATGGGCCCATCATCAGATTGACCTTGTTATGTTAGCTACATATATCATGGCTAAACGTGTCTCTTAATGCAATTCGAACCTACTCATATTTTGCTTATTGATTCATTATATTGTTCTTTTTTGAACAATTTTTCTCCAAATCAACTTGAAGCAGAACAAATTTTTTTTTACAACCACAACCTTGTATTTCTTCAAACAGAACTTTTACAAATGTGACTTACTATTAAAATTATGCAAAATACTACTCAACTTATGTTAAGCAAAATCTTCTTTTAAAAAGAAAATTTTCAAAAGCAGAGACGGACTTGAAACATAAAAAACTTTCAGTAAATGTCACTACTTCACTAACACAGTTTTAGTACTGTTTCAAAATCCCATACAGTGAAACCAAGCCTAAAAGTACTGGATCCCTCATCCGGTATTAAAGTTACTTTTCACCAAGCTACACCAATCATATCGTTGTTGCATCTAAAAATTATCAACAAAATATTTTAAACCCCACAACAACTTTTAGGTCCCCGCATGATGACCAAGCCAGTTATTCAAGTTTCAGTAGAGGATTCATGGTGGCCAAAAACTCGTGAGTCGTCCCTCTCTTTCCAGATCTCCCAGCTAATGAGCATAGATATATAATATACTGTGCACGCCCTTGCACTGGCAGCCTACACGTGTGTGCACTTGCGCACAATATATATGCTGCGCGATGCGTTGGATTCGAACCCACAACTTGGGCGTTGAAATCTTTACAAATACGTGCGTACACGCATATTTGTAAAAAAAAGGTTAATATATTCTTTCATTAAACATTGGTTCCAAGCATATTTGCTGGACATCAGATCAGATACATAGTCTGAGGCTTGATTAGCTCATGAACACGGACCACCATGAATTACAGGCACGCAAGGCACATACCCGGAGCAAGCTAGGGCACTTTATTACATAGATATATTTTGATCATGCAGTAGTAATAATCTTTGATAGGTAACACGCAGGCAGCATTATGGCTTGCATGGAAGTGGCGCGGCTTTGTCAGTTATAGTGTCAGAAGAACGAGGCCGCTATGCTCGGATGACGGCCGGCGCCGGTGTCGGGGCGCCGCCGGCGCGAGGCAGCATGCTGAAGCCGACGCAGAAGTTGATGCAGGTGGGAACACATACCGGGGGCTTGTTTAGTTGGCTAGTTTTCTTCCTTTTCACTCTCTCTCCACCACATTAAATACGCTAAAAGACATATGTTCAGAATACTAAATGTAGATGAAATCAAAACTAATTACACAGTTTTGATGGCCTTTGCAGCACGAATCTTTTGAGCCTAGTTAGGTCATGGTAGGACAATATTTACCATAAAAAACCGAAACTTACCTTTTGCTACAGTGTGTTAAAAAGGCAAATTTTTCTAACATCTAAACAAGACCCGGAGAGACTTGCTCTTTGCACTTCCGTAGGAAGGACTTTTTAGTAAGTAGAAGTATAGGGTTGATACGAACGGCCATGTTGCATGCATCAGGCCATGTTGATACGAAGCCATTGCAGGGAGGGAGACAGGCCGCGCGGCATTCGTCCTGGATGTCGGCCATCGCCGGAGGAGGACACATTGACAGCAGGACCAGCACCATGCAGGCGGCAGCAGGAACGGCCTTCCTAAGCACGGCGGCGGCAGCGTTAGCGGAAGCCATTGATGATCAACTGGACTTGATGCAGGTGGAGTAACAAGAGAGAAAGATTGTGATGTCCTCTGATGCAGATATCGGGACACACTAGCAGATCGATGCACTATTTGTAGGCGAATGGATCCAATTCGAAGTCTAACTGCACTGTAGCTGCTATTAGAGGACAATGACGACCTTAGCTAGCGAACGTGCTCCATTTCTCGCACAAGGAAATTAGAGGGGCGTGGCAATGGGGTTTCCTGCCGTCAAATCGGTTTTAATTAGTATGATTATTTCAACCAGTATTTTCATCAGTGAAGTACAAAAATATTTACGCTGATAGCAAATTAAAGAAACATTAGTAGAGAATAAAAAACATCGAAGAATTTCATCATACTCTGATCCTGTTGGCGCTTCACTTGCAGCGCGCGCTCCCACACACACACAAAAAAAACTCTTGGTAAAAATTAACTACACCCGCTAAAGAACAATTCGAATGTTTAGCACTAATGGCAAAAGTACCCGACTGAAATTAGGATATGGAAAATTTTAACATGTGCGATTACATATTACATGGAAGATGCACATGTGTATACACCTGCGAGTAAGTCTTGTATCACACATAAATACAATACGTAGGTACATACAATAAATCATTTATAGTACAATAAACGCAGATAGAAAAAAATGTCACATATATATATTTTCCTCCGTAATCAATATGCATTATTTAAATACAACTTGGGGTGCACGTGGAGAGAAGAAATTCAGGATTGGAGGACTTAATTTGCAACGATGCTGTCGATAAAGGAATATTAAAGAGTTTCGTCATATTTCAGGCATGCTTCACCTCAATCCAATATATAAGAACAAAGAAAATTAAATATCTTGGCAAAACTTCAACCACTAAAGAACAAATTGACGCTTAACACCTGCTCCCTGCACCCTACAAAAAGTGCAAACCCAACTTTTGAAAAAAAATCTCACAAAAGTGCAATCCTATAAAATAGATCTAATTACATACCTAATTAAGTAGTGAGATCTCATTTGCATGTCAAAACTTACTGTATATGGCCAACAAATAAAGATATCATAGTCTTTTCATACCACCATTAAGCTGTCCTAGAAAAATGAGAATTGCACTATTCATGAGACGAGAGAGTATGCATACGATAAAAGGAAACAACCTAAAGGTGTATCCTTTTTTATTACGTTGAAGATGCAGTCATGAACTTGTAACTACGTTTTGTTTCACACATAAATAAAAGATGCACTATTTGTAGGTGGATGATCCAATTCGAAGTCCATCTGCACTGTAGCTGCTATTTGTGCAAATGCAACAAATTTCCTCCGTATTAAGGACATAGAAAGACAAATTGGGGTGCTCGTTTCTAATCACGGCGCTGTAGCCATTGACCCAAGGGAGAGGACAATGGCCTATAGCGAACGTGCTCCATTTTCGCACAAGGAAATTAGGCGCGGCGCCAATGGGGTTTCCTGCCGTCAAATCAGGATGGTCCACGATCGGTTTTAATTAGCATGATTATTTCAACCAATATTTTCATCAGTGAAGTACAAAAATATTTACGCTGATAGCAAATTAAAGAAACATTATTAGAGAATAAAAAAACATCGGATTTAAATAGAAACCTATTAAATCTCTCTTTGTGATGCCTTCTTGCCCACATTCATACATAGGATTGGGGCAGCCAAGGCCTGATTCTAGATCGGGGGACTGATGAATACTCTCTGCGTTCCAAAATGTAGGTCATTTTCATTTTTCTAGATATATAAATTTTGCAAGCATTTTCCAAAATGTAGGTCGCTTTGACTTTTCTAGGTATATAAAATTTGCATGCATTTTCCAGAATGTAGTTCGTTTTGAATTTTCTAGATATATAAATTTTGCATGCATTTTCCAAAATGTAGGTCGTTTTGACTTTTCTAGATATATAAATTTCACATGCATTTAAATATATGATTTTTTCTAGATACACAACAAAGTATATGTATCTAAAAAAAAGTTAAAATGGCCTATATTTTGAAATGGGGAGTAATAACTAGGAAAAAACATAATAATAAGGTGTTTTACTGTTTTTATTGATACATAAATTTATATTCTCCATTAGACACAGGTTCCAAGAATACCCTTGGACAGACGAGGTATCAGATACATAGTATGAGGTGTAGATCACAAACACTGACGATGACCAAGCATCACACACACGCTAGCTTCCTCTAGCTGGTAGTCATTGCATATACGACCGGGAGCAAGGGCACTTTATTACAAAGATATATTTTGATCCATTCTGTAGTAATTTCTATATTTTTAGAGTATATAAGATGCCCTCATGGACGCGTACAATTATGGCCTGCATGGTGGTGATCCGGGGCTGCTGGCCGACGCCGGTGTCAGGGTGTTGAGGGTGCAGACGTTCATGCAGAGGGAAAGACACAGTTGAGCGATCCGCACTTGGCACGTTGGAAGAAGGAGATTCTTCAGAGACTGCAGCTCAGCAGCAGGGGCGATGTCGACGATGGTGTTGCACCCCTCAGAAGCGAGGCTATTGCACTTGGGGATACAAATCGCCCGGCAGTCGTTCTGTATGTCTGCCATCACCGGTGGATCCATGGACAACAGGACGACCAGCATGATGCAGGCAGCAGCAGGAATGACCTTCCTAAGCACAGCGCCACTAGCGGAATAAGCCATTGATCAATCAACACTAACACTTAGTTCAGCTGGGTATGTATGTATGTATGTATGTATGTATCTGAGATCAGAGAGCAGCAGTATTAGCTGACGATGCACTTGTTGTCACAGCAGATGCATGCACTATTTGTAGGCAACGATCAAGCAAATGCGCATACAGCTAAAACATTTAATTTCCTATGTAATTGGTATGTACAATAATGTATATGACAAATTCAGGTGCTAATTTCTAACGATCGAGCACCGTACCGTACCATTGGAATATAGGGGTGACAATTCCGCTGTCCAAATCTTTGTACTAAAACATTAAATAATATGCACCCAGCAATTTGCATCGATCTTTTAAAAAGTTTGCAACCTATGTCATTATAAAAAGTAATAAGTTAATATAACCATCGCAATTTAAATCCATGTCTTACTTTCCTATAGTCCTAAGAAAACACGTTCCGATAGAATTTACTAAGAGTTTTTGGTGGGATTTTTCTATACATTGACTGAGCTTCTTTCTCTTATCCAAACATGCTCTAAGTCTTGTATCACACATAAATACAAGACGTAGGTACAATAAATCATTTATAGCAGTACAATAAATGCGGATAGAGAAAAATTTCACATATATATTTTCCTCCATAATCAATATGCATTATTTAAATACAACTTAGGAAGAAATTCAGGATTGGAGGACTAGTAGTGAAGGCTCCTGCAGAACTTAATTTGCAACGATGCTGTCGAGCCAGAGCGGATGAGTGTTTCTATGTGTCTCCCCATTCTAACTAGCTCCATTCTTGGCATATATAGGCAACAAATGTACCTAATTAACCGTCCTCAATCTGGCATTTATGCAGTGGTGATGGAATTTTCTTCCGTCCAAATTAATTAGTACCAACCTTGATCTTGAAATTATCAAAATAGTATGCAACCTATATGTTCATCATTTAAATAAAAATAATACTTCTGCCGATAAAGGAATATTAAAGAGTTTCGTCATATTTCAGGCATGCTTCACCTCAATCCAATCTGTAAGAACAAAGAAAATTAAATATCTTGGTAAAACTACAACCACTAAAGAACAAATTGACGCTTAACACCTGCTCCCTGCACCCTAAAAAAGTGCAATCCTAACTTTTGAAAAAAAAAATCTCACAAAAGTGCAATCCTATAAAATAGATCTAATTACATGCCTAATTAAGTAGTTAGATCTCATTTTGAGGTTCAAAACACTGTATTAGGTCAACAAACAAAGATATCATAGTCCTTTCATGCCACCACTAAGGTTGTCCTAGAAAATGAGAATTTAGTACCTTTAGCCCCTGCTTGGAACGTCAACGTGAGAAGTTTGGTGGGCTGCGAAGCTTGCTTAGCCTCCAGTTTTTAATGCATGCAGATGGACTGCTATATAGAGAATTTTAGACGGAAATTACTAGCAATGCTAAAAAGTTCAAAATCCTGAAAATTCTTCTTAAGGATGGATTACAGAATCGTTGAGTCTTCAAGCATTTGACCATGGTAGATAATCTCGTTAACTGGTTCAGTATGAGGAATTTTCGTTTTATATTCATTTAGCAAAATCTATTATACATGAAAATATGTTCATTTTTGTTGAGAGAGAGTGGCTCTTGAATGATTGATCCTCCATGTACTTATACTATGTGAATTTTGTATGGATAGAAAGACTAATAAATTACTGGGAGTAGTTAATTAGTCGAAAATCTTGGCTTAGACATAAATAACTGTCTTAGTGGATGTGATTTATGGGGTGGCAATGGGATTTTCTATATGATGTGGATAGTCTGCATGTTAAGAGAAATAAAATTAATGACCTTTAATATATATAGATTATTAAGGTTAAATTTGAAAGGACAAACATTAAGGTTGATTGCATAGCAATATTCTTTTGCAAACAATATTATACATGAAAATATATTCATTTTGTTCAACGAGAATGACTCTTGAATTATTGATCCTCCATGTATTCTACCGTGAATTTTGTAGAGTGATACTTGCAAAGATTAATAATTACATGCATGGATGCTATTAGTCACGAAAATTGGTGTGAGACATAAATAGGTTAATTCATAGTGGATGGTGATATGGCATAACTGATATACATGACAAATGATGATTATGTATTTTTACATGATTTTTTAACCAAAGTGATGTTCATGCAAAGACATAACACAATTAGCAGGGCGTTGGATGCTATTAGTCACAAAACCGAAAGAAACATAAATGGATTATCTTAATGGATGGTGACATGACGTGATATAGTGGGGCTATATAGGTTATAAAGATATAGATTATTACTAACAGCCATGATCTCGGCATCATCTTAAATAATATGCAAACTATATTTTCATCAGTTAAATACAAATAATACTTCTGCTTATAAAGGAATATTAAAGAACATCATCATACTTCAGGCATCCTTCACCTCAAGCCTACAACAAAAAACATGCAAATATCTTGGTAAAACCATACTCACTAAAGAACAAATTGACGTTTAGCACCTATGTATCTGATAAAAGGAAACAACTGAAATTGTTCATGTTTTATTACATGGAAGATGCACATATGTACACATGAGTACTCATCATAAACTTTGTAGCGTCATGCATGTATCACAAATAAATATAAGAAATCATGCAGCTGGGAGAAAATCATGTTGTGATTAAATTTGTGAGAATGCCAAACTGACCTGTAGCAGCTTCATATTAAAAAACAAAAATTTACTCTATATTTACTGCCTCTGTTCGAACAGAAAATTTTGATCCTTTAATAGAATAACAAATCTTATGTTCCATACTATGAACCAAGAACATTTTTTGATCCTTGCCTAATTGCCAATCTAACATGTGAAAGATTATAAATTGAAATGTTTGCATGGTTTACAGTTAGAAGACCTGATAAGAACGTTTGTTTCTTAACGGGAGTATATAAGTTTCCTCTGGCGGGCCGGCATTAGATACAAAGAACAGACACAAATTTGCTGAGGTAGCAACGATAAGACAAAAGGAATTTCTTGGGCATGGAGATTTATTACATTATTCCATTAAACACTGCAGGTTCCTCTGAACACTGACGGATCCTCCATGTATTTTTACCCGAAATGCGTATGCTTCCTTACGATTATGTGGCTAATAAGGCACTAATAAATAGAGTTCTTATGGATGATTATGTAGTAGTGATAAACTTTAGGTGAAAGACATAAATGGATATCGTCATGGATGGTGACATGGCGCGGCGGCGGGGCGCATCTATAGAGCTATGATATAGATTATTACGGCGTCATGTCGAGCGTGCAGACACTGAAATAATATGCAAACTATAGCATCAGAGATCCGCACTTTGCACGTCGTGTATAAAGGAAATCCAGGCCATTCAGGACATCAGGTTCCATTGAGGCTCATGCATCCTCGGAAGTGAAGCCATCGCAACGCGGGGCAAAAAACATGGCGGTGCAGTCCTTCCACGCCGGCCATCGCCGGCGGACCCATGGACAGCAGGACCAGCACGATGCAGGCGGCAAAGGAACCGCAACTGAACATGTAGCTATTAGCAGAAGCCATTGATCGATCAGTAGGACTAGCTAAACTTGTAACTGGCTGGGGTATCACAAATAGTATAAGGAAATGTTTCATGCAGCTGGGAGAAGCATTTGTGATTTGTGAGGCAAGGATGGAGTTCGAAGTCCTTCATATTAAAAAAACAAAATTGCTATTTGCAGTATCATTTACTGCCTCTGTTAGAACTCTTTGATCCTGCAAGAATTAACAAATCTTATGTTCATACTATGAACCAAGAACATTTTTATTATCCTGACATAAATATATATCTAGGTGTATAAGATTGAATGTATTTAGAAAAATCAGAACGATAAGCATGGTTTGAGACGGAGGGAGAAGATTGATAAGAACGTTTGTTTCAACGTATAAATGTTCATACAGCAATCTGGCACATAATTTAGATACAAAGAAGTGGCACTTGACCACTTGGGTGCTAGTTTCTAACAAAGCACTGTATCGGTATACAGTATACTTGAGGAGTTCGTAATTTGGACTTTTTCCAAACAACAAGTTGCATGCTCATAACACCTGTATGACAAAGTCATGCAACGACTAAATTATGACAAATTCTTTTGTTTTTGTGATTATGTGGAAGGTATACACGCATACAAAATGACTTGTCTTATGATGATTATGTCTAATATCAAAGTAATAAAAGGCTCATCACTTGATAGATATCGTCACATATGGAATTAGATAGTGTAATACGGGCCATGCAATTACATTTAGATAGTGTTTGGCGTCATAACGAGCGTAATAAACGTAAATGGAATTAGATTTTTGCAGTACTTTGGTGGTGTAATGCATGATTATCCTCTTTATTTGGTCAGAAGGTTACGTTACAGGCTCATGCACAGGAGTGAAGCCATCGCACGCAGGCGACAAATGTGCATATACATCTCCACGCCGGCAGGTAAATTTACAGCTTCCAAGGAATAACCAAACCGATCTCAAGAAATTTTAATAGGTACTTGTAGGCAAAAGACATGACCTAACGAAAATATGTAGACAATAAACATAGAGTAATATTTATATGTTCTTTTATGAAGAATCCATATGACGAATGGTGCCAGGATAAATTAAACAAAGGAAATAGAACATACTTTGGTAAATGTGGTGATGATTGAACATTTTATTCCAAATTACTTGTCATTTATTTTTAGGTACATTCACTTTTGTACCTAGACATAAATTATCAATCTTATTTTTATAAAAAATATGTATTTAAGCTACAATCATTGGTTGGCGGAGGAGTACTAAATTAATCTTGCCCTCTGTATCCGTGGTTCAAACGCCAATAAGGATGTTCACGCCAGCAATCTGGATTTGCTGATTTCCCAGCGATAATAGACACTTGACCACTTGTGACCTGGTGTTTCTAACAAAGCACTGTAAATTAGCTATACAGTATATGAGGGAGTTCTCTCAGCATTTGGACTCCTGTTAGCGAACAAGTTGCATGCTAACACCTGTATGACAAAGTCAAAATGACTAAATTATGCAAATTCTTTTGTTTTTGTGATTAAAAAATGGTAGAGACAGACAAAATGACGGCAACATGCAAGTATGTTAAAATATCAAAGTAATAAAATGAATTTTATTCTCCTACCATTTCAAATTGTAGGTCGTCTTAGCTTTTTTTTTTACATATAGTTTGTACTATGTATCTATACGTGACCTACATCTGTCCAACTTCATTATTGGGATGCATGCTGTTTTTGTCTCTTTTTATGTTGAAATTTTTTGACCCTCACGTAATTTGCAGTTGCGGTAGTGTGAGAGTACTGTACCATATTGTTGATATGCAAAATAATGACAATGTTGGGTCACCATCTGATCTCCATCGATACACTCATGCATGCTTTTGCCAAGTTCTTGCAATCATGCACGGTTTTGCCGGCAAGTTCATCATGTTCCCAGAGACTCGTCATGGAGTGTCTCATGAGGTTGACATGAAAAAAAAATCAAATTTATCCGAACAGATGCAAACACTCCACTATTTTGCTTCCTATGTGGAAGGGAAAATTTAGATCCTGCAAGAAATACAAAGTAAACCTTTGCATTCCCCACTTGTGTCAAAATAAGAAAAAAAAAATAACCATGCTGTCATGTGATGTGTGTGGAAGGCTTGGTTTTTTAGAATTAGAATACCTGATAGAAACGTTCTATTTCCATAAGGCTATGTTTGGATCCTTGGAATTGAATTTCATTCTAATAATCATCATTTAGACACAAATTGATTGATCTAATATAGTTGTATGTGGAATATATTATAGTTGGCATATGGGAGAGATACTTATTTGCCGACTCTGCTCATTAGAAACATAGCATAAGGATATATAGAATCAATTTTCATCTTCCACCCCACGAATTTAAGATAAGCTTATATCTAAACTTTGGACAGTTGTGGAAGGGAAAAACTAATGTTGGTGAGGCATATGACCGGACCGGCAAGAATTTTCATGTAAGTTTTCGGTGGGATTTTTCTATACGGTGGATTTGGGTACATGTGGACGAGATTGAGCTTTCGGTCAGCTTTCTTTAATGTGGTGATGTACTGATTTGTAGTACTTTTTTCTAAACCAAGCTACTTTAATCTGCATCTATTATTATAATTCGGGCCCAGTGTGGATAAACGTAACAGCGAGATGTTTTTGTTTTCCTCACGTTAATGGAGAATTTACTAATAAGAGACTATCCAATTCCTATAAATATTTACAGACAGTTACTAGCACTATTGGAAAAAATAATCTTTAGTACTGGCTTCATACCCCTTTAGAACCAGTTGTTCAACCGGTACTAACAATTCAGCACTAGAGTGTTCCCTTTACTACCGGATGCAGCCTCCACCCCGTACCAATGAGGCCACGAGGTCTCCTCTCGAGCTAGCATTAGGACCGGTACTAATGCTATGATTAGTATTAGTACTGGGTCAAAAATTAACCGGTACTGAGCTTGGGGCGAAATTCTAGTAGTGTAGTAACGAGATAAACAACTGGAACGATCAAGGGACATTAAATCAAAGAAAATCTAATTCTGATAGAAAGTTATGGAAATGTTTAAGTTCTGCATATATAGAACCGTACTTTGCACATCTTGTAGAGAGAATTCAGAACAGGGAGACTAGAAATGAGGCTGTTGCAGAATTTAGTAAAGACGCAGTTGCTAAAAGGAATACATTTCACATAGCAGTGGTCATGCACATCACGCATAGTATATATTGCTCTATTGATATTAGGGTAATCTTGAAGAATTCCATCAAAGTACATAACGATTCACCTTCAAATGAGAAAATGACTAAATAGAACTACAACAACTTGCATGTTTGGGAGAAGTGAGAGATTCTGATTTGTCATTGATTATATTACATGGTACATACATTGAAATAATGCAGATGCAAGGCAGAAGGTGACACCAAATTTTGTTAATTATATGGTACATACAAGAAATCGTGCATATGGGAGAATGTTATGGAAATGTTTAAGTTCTGCATAGAACCGTACTTTGCACATCTTGTACAGTGAATTCAGAATAGGGAGACTTGAAATGAGGCTGTTGCAGAATTTAGTATAGACGCTGTTGTTGCTAAAAGGAATGCATTTCACATGGCAGTGGTCATGCACATCAATGCATGGGAAAATTGATATTAGGGGATTCTTGAAGAATTCCATCAAAGTACATAATGATTCACCTTAAAATGAGAAAATGAGTAAGTAGAACTAGAAACAACTTGCACGTTTGGGAGAAGTGATAGATTCTGATTTTCATTGATTATATTACATGGTACATACATTGAAAATTTGGTGTCACCTGCTGCCTGCATCTGCATTATTTCAAGAAGCACATCGTCATGCTAATTTTGATTGATTATATGGTACAAACATGCATGAAGGTGTGGAAAGAAGAATACAGATAAATATATTATGATATAAATAATAGGTACTTTGGTAAATTATGAAATAGAATTAGATGTGTTAACTAAATCCCTAAATGTAAGGATTTATAGAATTTGAAAATTTTCAATAACTATAAGAACCTATAGGTATCAACTAGAGAGCTGACTGGATGCTGCTTTAATGATTACCATGTCTTTACATTTACAGATAGAGTAAAAGTTGGGGTTTATCTGCCAAAAGGGAAAAGTTAAGAACTCATATTTCCTTGGCTCCAAAAACTTGAATTATACCACAATTATGGCCTCCCGTGCAAGATGCATCCCGACACCTTTCAGTCTTCCGATTAGCGAACTCCATCTTGCTTGGCGAAGCCAATTGCAAGCCACACTGGTGGAGGACAGGGCTTTTGTCCCGGTTGGGAAGGGCCTTATTTCTCTCCTTCCCAACCGGGATAAAAGAGGAGAGACAAAAGGCCTCCCCTTTTGTCCCAGGCGAATGAACCTGGACTAAAGGCCCCTTTTAGTCCAGGTTTGTGTCACGAACCGAGACAAAAGGGGGGCTACGCGAGTGCCGGGAGCCCCTTTGTCTCGGTTTGCATAGTTTGTCTCAAGTAATACCAACCGAGACTAAAGGAGTCCCCGTGTTTTTTTGTTTTCCAATTTCAGTTATACTAATTATCGGTATATGCGTATATTTCAATTCTTGTCTCATGTATACGTACTTAAACTAAGATATCTATGTATACGTGTCTACTGTACGTACTTAGACTTATATATCTACGTATTCAAACTTTATATATATACATATATAATTAGTATATGTTATTAAATTACAAGATATACATCAAAATATCCTTCCATTCTATTCCATCAAAATCAAGAAGGAGAGAGTTGATCTATCGGATGTCCGTCATAATAATGCCATCCTTTTGGATTAATCACCTCGTCAATGAGGAATCCTATTAGACCTTCTTGAACTGCCAAGAGACGGTCCTTCTCGATGACTGCGTCCTTGATCATATTCATCTGTAATGTGCAAATATGTTAATTCATTCAACACAACAATTAAATATATAAGCGGTTTGAAAATGATGTATTATTTTACTTACAAAGATAATCATTGCTTTGTGGCACAAACAAAGGTATATGCTCACAGACGTAGTATCCACATAAATTATTTCCCTTTTCCTGTCTCAAACACTAAAGAGGAGAAACATTGTGAAATATTAGTGTTAATATAGTTTAAATTATCTGACCCAGAAGTTGTTATTTAGATTAATTACCAGAAATTCTGTGTAAAATCTAATTTCGTCTTTAAATGGTCCAGGGTGTGTAGCAGTGAATTGTTTCCAAGCTCGGAAAAAATAATGAAAGATAGTGTTAGTAAAAGAAACTATTGTATTAAAGAAAACATGTTAGCTAAAATTATTACACTTGAAACAGATCTTGCAAGTCTTGGTAGTCTGAGGGAGGTTTTTTCCACGAATCAAAAACCACGATGTTGCTGTTGTCGACCATAATTATCATAAGAACCCAGTGAAAACTGCAGACATAGTCATAAAGATTAGAAATATAAATTACCAAAGCAAATCATGTATTAGATGGTAATCACACTTACTTGAATTGGTATGGTAGTAGTATTGAATTCTTGTAATGCATCTCACACAAGGTCCTATGGATTGTCTTGACACATACGTCCGGTTGCAGTTTGACCTGGTCTTGGTTAACCAATGATGGGTCCATGAAACCAACTTTGTCATAACCCTTTTTTCGCATATGTCTTAGTTCCATGCTAAACAAAATGAAAGACAAAGTTAATTAGTCGATTGATGTATAACAAACACAATAAATTAATTAATAAACATATGAAAGTACGACACTTACAGACACCAGGCCATGATAAGATCGGTATTCAAGGCGTCTAGATGGTAAATTTCATAAATATCTTTGAACTGCAGCCAAACCACCTTCTCACCATCACGGCAAAATCTTGGGTCCTAACAAGCATACCAAGCATCTCCAGGCCATTCTTTGACTTTTTCATGTACCACTCATGAAATCTGTGCATCTGAGTTGGTAGCTTCTGCACCAATTCCGGCCTGATCAAAGGTTGTCCTAGCTGAAAGCGCCATCTTGGTATGATGTTTCTATCCGGAGATGGTGGTTCTTCATTGCCGAGAATAGCACCTATAGGCAACCCTGTTTCTTCCGCAAAAGTAATGACCTCCGCTATTTGTTCTGCAGGCATGGTTGCAAGAAGTCGTTGTTGTGCATCGAGGCCGGATGCAACATAAGTCTGTGCATCTGCTTGGTTCTTCTTCTTTGCGCCAGTCCTCGACGACTGAGGTATGTCCTCGATGGAACTATATGGCGACCCTCCTCATCTCTTCTTTTTCAAAGACTTGCAAAGTGAACGGTCATAATCCGTTTTCAATTCCACATTTCTCTTTGTTTCTTCCTTCATTTGTATGAAATACTAGAGCTTGCGTGGATCTATTTTATTTTTCTCCTCGAGCTGCCTCGCTCGTACTTGTTGACGCAGACTCTCGAAGAAAGCATTGACTTCTGCATTTGAAATCACATCTGTTTCTTCATATGTCCGCTCATATGCTAGCTTCTTTCTAACGGGCTCAGACTTTTTCTTTTCTGGTTTTTTCTTCTTTGGTGGTTGCATTGTCGAGGAAGATTGTGCTCCGGACCTATGCTTTCTTCCTGTTCTTGAAGTCTTTGCTCTATCATTTGGCGCCACTGGTCCTGTTCATGTTGTCTTCTTCTTTGCGGCTTCTAGAGAGTCGATGTTACCCTTGAAAGCAAACTTCCACGGCACCACCCCGTAGCCTCTACAACGTCCTGGGTGTTCTGGGTTCCCGAGCGCCAAAGTGAGCTCATCGATCTCTCTGTCAACCTGTATTCTGCCCGCTTTGACATCTTCAATTTTTTTCATGATCTCAAGTGCCTTCTCACGAACGTGGTGGGTGGAACTCAAGGGTCCCATCATCGGGGTTCAATTTCCCTCCATGAGCATAGTACCAATTTTTCGATCGGTTGGGCCAGTCGAAGACCGCTGGTATGATACCTTTGGTGAGAAGGTCTTCTTCCATCTTCCGCCACCGGGTAACGCATAACCACCTCGACCAAGACGATGGTTGTAGTCCCCCTTCTTACTCGAACTTATGGTCCCTTGTGCACTTCTCTGGGCAAAATCTTCGTTGTGCACGTAATCCACAAACGAGTTCCAGTGGTCTCTTAGCTTTGGCCATTCATCCCATTTTGGAGTTTCGCCTTTGCTAATAAATGTTTTCTTGTCGCTTGTTGAAACTCTCGAAATTGAGTTGCCATCTTCGAGAGAGTCCAACCCTTCAAAAGGTTTGTGTCCACGCCTTCAGGAAGTGTGAAGTGTTTTAGGACATCAGTCCACAACATATTTTTTACTGAGTCCGGAACCACGTATGGATTTTCTTCTCTTCCCTTCCATTCTCTATACTTGATGGGCACGTTGTCCCTTACAATGGCCCCGCATTGTGACATGTACTTATCTTTGATCTTTTTTGGAGCACATGGCTGGCCAATCTCACCTCGTGATTTGATACATCACTTCACCGTGAGTACTGTACGCCTCTCTTAGTCTTTTTCGACGACGATCCAGAGGGCTACAAAAAGCAAGAATCGTTATTTATTAGTACATTGTGGTAATGAAATATATAGGTATATCTATGGGGTTAAGAGAAATAGTAAGGCATGATTTTTCTGATACCTCGCCGGAACATTCTGCATTATCGGGGGCTACGGCGTTGTTGTTGTCCTCGGCCCGGGTGTTGCCTTCCTTGAGGGCTGACATGTTGAGGAATTGGTCCGCCTGGGTACCCTCTTCCTCGGTGTAGGTTTGTGAATTCTCATTTGAACCTCTCGAAGGGCCGGCAATTAAGTCCATCATCACCTCATTTATATCATTATGAATATACATTTCTGATTATAAACATAAATTTCTGAGTATGAACATGAATTTCCTATAAATATACATGAATTTTCTAGAAATATAAATAAATTTCTGAGTTCACATGAATTTTCTATGAATTTCTGAGGATGAACATGAATTTCTAAGTAAAAACAAGAATTTCCTATAAATATACATGAATTTTCTATAAATATAAATAAATTTCTGAGTACACATGAATTTTCTATGAATTTCTGAGGATGAACATGAATTTCTAAGTAAAAACAAGAATTTCCTATAAATATACATGAATTTTCTAGAAATATAAATAAATTTCTGAGCTCACATGAATTTTCTATGAATTTCTGAGGATGAACATGAATTTCTAAGTAAAAACAAGAATTTCCTATAAATATACATGAATTTTCTAGAAATATAAATAAATTTCTGAGTACACATGAATTTTTATGAATTTCTGAGGATGAATATGAATTTCTAAGTAAAAACAAGAATTTCCTATAAATATACATGAATTTTCTAGAAATATAAATAAATTTCTGAGTTCACAAGGATTTTCTATGAATTTCTGAGGATGAACATGAATTTCTAAGTAAAAACAAGAATTTCCTATAAATATACATGAATTTTCTAAGCAACGGAGAGGAGCGGCTACCGGCGGACGATGATGAGCAGCTACCGAGGTTGGCGGGGCGGGGAGGCGACGGCTATCGGGGTCGGCGGGGAGGCGACGGGGAGACGCGACAACCGAGGTGGGGCGGGTCGACACTGTATGTGTACAAATAATTTAGAAAACTAATTAATAATTACTACAACATATAACATTTATTAATAATTACTACAACATACAACATTTATTAAATTAATAATTAATAAATATTAATCCATCCAAATTAATAATTAATACAACACTAATACACTACATTAATACTTAATACAATATTAATACATTGAATTAATAATTAATACTTAAAAGCAACGGCCGGGCGCAGGCGGCCACAGCCTACAGCAGGCAGCAAGGCGAAGAGCGACTGGCCATCGGCGCGAGGCGCAGGAGACGGGCGGCGCAGCGGCGCGGAAGGAGGATGAGGTGAGGAGGATGGCGCGGGAGGAGGAGGAGACGATGACGAGAAGGCGAGGCGTGCCTTATATAGCTCTTGTCTCGGTGGTAACACCACCGGGACAAAGAGCCTTTTGTCCCGGGTGGTGTTACCACCTGAGACAAAAGGGGGGGGCCTTTTGTCTCGGGCGGAAATACCACCCGGGACAAAAGACCTTTTCCGCACGGGAGTTCCCAAAAGGGGAAAATTTGCCTTTCGTCTAGGGTGGTGTTACCACCCGAGACAAAAGGCCCCCCTTTTGTCTCGGTTAGTAACACCACCCGAGATAAAAGGGGGAGTTTCTGAATTTTTCCAATTTCTTTTTCATTTTCTCACTATTCCTCTTTGTAATATTAGTAAAAAATAGTAAATTTTTATATTTTGAACATGCAAAATCATATTTAACTCTACAGTACTTAGTTCTATATATTTGTATATAAATATATTTAAAGAGTCTCCGTTACTAATTCTACTTTCTGTTTTCGATAGGATATCATAGAATTTCATTTAGAATAATTTTATTACTGAATTAATAATGTGAAAAAAAATTAGTAAATAAATCGAGTTTGTCTCCTATGACACAAGAGACCTTGCGGCAAAGTTTGGCACGACTCCGGATCTTTTCGGGGGTCGACTTAGTCAAATAAATTCAGAAAAATCTCAATCTTGGTGGTTGATTCAAATAGGGCACCTAAATGGCTTAGAAAAAGTTTCAGACACAAAAAGTCATACATTCATCTAACATTATGATTTGATAATTAGCATTACACAAATGATTTGATCGTTAATAACGTGAGTACGGTGTCTCTTCATTTCCAAGAAATATGCTTGGATCAACTTCGACACTAACGGAGGCATGCCATCGTCATCGATCATAATCATCCGATCGGGTCTGCTTTTGTCCTCGACTCCCACAATTACTCTTACCGGAAGAACTATGTGACGCTTTGGATCCTGTGGTCCTGCTTGTGATTTTGTATTCTTGGGTATGCTAGTCATGTCCTTGACATAGAAAATCTGATGCACATCTTTGGCAAGGACAAATGGTTCATCTTTGAACCCAATTTTGGTCAGGTCCACTATTGTCATTCCATATTGATCTTTCTTTACACCACCTCCACTGAGTTTCACCCATTGGCAAAGGAGAGGGATGTTCAGCCTGCACTCAAGCTCCCATATCTCTTCTATGATACCGTAATAGGAGTTCTTTCACCGTTGTTGTCGATGGCGTCTATACGAACACCACTATTTTGGTTTGTGCTTTTTCTATCTTGGGTGCTCGTGTAAAAAGTATAACCATTTATATCATAAGCTTGAAATTTGACAAATGTGCTAGAAGGTCCTCTAGCTAACAAAGCCAGTTGCAGATGAATCGTGGAGTTACCGATAAGTAGTTCACTCAACCATGAGGGAAATGTTTCCAAATGATGGCGTATAATCCAGGCTTCAGATTTAGTTGGATTTTCTAAAGAAATAATCTGTTTGTGTTCATGGATGTACGGAGTCACCAAGGATGATTATTGCAACATGCTTAGGTGTGCTTTATGGAACAAATCAGTGTCATTGCTCAAACTTGATTTCCTTCCGATGGTGCCCTTTCCCCATAGCCTCCCTTCGTGTCGTGATATCGGAACCCCAATCGAGTCAATTGAATCGACAAAATCAACACAAAACTCAATGACCTCCGCAGTTACATATCCCCTGGTGATGCTTCCTTCCGGACGAGCGCGATTAAGAACATATTTTTTTAGGACTGACATGAACCTCTCGAAGGGCCACATGTTGTGCAGAAATACTGGGCCAAGAATAGAAATCTCTTTCACAAGGTGTACCAGGAGGTGCATCATAACATTGAAGAAGGATGGTGGAAAGGCCACCTCAAAGCCGACAACACATTACACCGCATCATTCTGTAGCTTTCCAAGGTTGGCTGGATCGATTGCCTTCTGTGATATTGCATTGAGAAATGCACAAAGCTTTACGAACAATAATCGTACATTCTCTGATAGAACACCCTCAACAAGAATCGAAGCAACTGTGTCATCAACATGTGACAGTCATGGGCCTTTAGATTTGTGAACTTCTTGTCTTTCATATTTATGATCCCCTTTAAATTCGACGAGTAGCCAGACGGAACCTTCATGCTGTTCAGGTAATCAAACATGCTTTCCTTCTCTTCCTTACTTAGAGTGTAACTAGCAGGACCTAAGTAATCCTGTTCTCCATCATCATCCCCTTCTGGATCTTTTTCATTCATATGGATATCTTTCAGGTCCCGTCGTGCTTCCAATTTATCCTTCAGACACGTGAACAACCCATGAAGCCTAGCACATTCACGCAAAGATTCTTCGTAAGGTGCATCACGCCAATTGCGTTCCGAACCTCAAGGACTTGCCAATAAGGTAGCTCCCAAAATATAGATTTCTTTTTCCACAGTGGTGCACGCCTGATGGCGTCATTTGGAACAGGTTCACTACCGTCACCCTTTCCAAAAACTACACTTACATTCTTTACCATCTCAAATACCTCCTCTCCATTAAAATGGGAGGGCTTCGTACGATGATCAGCTTTCCCTTTCCAATGCATCCCTTTCTTCCTTAAGGGGTGATTAGTTGGAAGAAAACGACGGTGACCCATATACACGACCTTCTTACAATTTTTTAGATGAATACCTTGGGTTTTATCTAAACAGTGCATGCAGGCTCGATATCCCTTGTTTGTCTGCCCGGAAAGGTTACTTAGAGCAGGCCAATCGTTGATGGTTACGAACAACAATGCTCAAGGTCAAGCCTCTTGCTTATCCTCATCCCACACACGCATACACCTTTGATCCTGCCATAGCGAATAGTTCCTCGACCAATGGTCTTAGATACACATCAATGTCGTTGCCAAGATGTTTTGGACCTTGGATAAGGACCGGCATCATAATGAATTTTCGCTTCATGCACATCCAACCAGGCAGGTTGAACATGCACAGGGTCACCGGCCAAGTGCTATGACCACTGCTGAACTCGCCGAATGGATTGAAACCATCCGTACTTAATCCAAACGTTATGTTCCTTGCATCCTTAGCGAAGTCTGGGAATGCTCTATCAATCTTTCTCCACTGAGACCCATCAGCCGGATGTCTCAGCATGTGGTCTTCCTTACGTTCCTCTTTGTGCCATCTCATCAGCTTAGCATTTGCTTTGTTCCTCGAACAACGTTTTCAAATGTGGTATTATAGGAAAATACCACATAACCTTAGCCGGAACTCTCTTCGTCTTGGGAGGTTGCCCCTCAAGATCATCAGGATCTTCATCTCGTCGGATCTTATAATGTAGCGCTTTGCACACATGACAAGCATTCAAATTCTCGTTTTCCGCGCGATAAAGGATGCAATCATTAGGGCAGGCATGGATCTTCTGCACCTCCAACCCCATAGGGCACACAATCTGTTTCGCTTCATATGTTGTGGACGGTAATTCATTTTTCTTGGGAAGGTTCTCCTTCACAATTTTCAGCATCCCC
This sequence comes from Cenchrus purpureus, assembly GCA_022644695.1. NCBI lineage: Eukaryota > Viridiplantae > Streptophyta > Magnoliopsida > Poales > Poaceae > Cenchrus > Cenchrus purpureus. Next base: position 52,689,660 of record CP053454.1, read on the forward strand.
TCAAATGCCTTATCAGACACACCATGTTTTGCCTTCCATTGAAGCATTTCCAGTGTAGTTCCAAGCTTTTTGTGACCCTGCTTGCAACTGGGTACAGTTTCTCGTGATCTTCTATCATACGCTGCAACTTTGCCTTTTCCTTATCATTTTCGCAGTCCCTATGCGCATCCTGTAAAACTTGACCAAGATCATCAACAGGGTTGTCTTCTGGTAACTCTTCTTCGTCAGATCTTCCATTAATGTATCTCGCAAAGCTTGCCTTTGTCCCATCCGGAATGTTATTATCATCATCCTCCTCCTCTTCTTCATATTCTATCACAACCCCTGTTTCACCATGCTTGGTCCAAACCACGTAGTTTGGCATGAATCCGTTTTTAATCAAGTGGAGGTGCAGAGTCCTCCATCGGCATGGTCTTTTCGTTCGCATTGCGAGCATGGACAACACATGAATCCTTTGTGTTCTTGTTGGCTTTGGCCACTTCGACAAAAGAATGCATGCCCTCCACATACTCCTTGCTTCGCTGCTGCTCATCCATTGTCGGTTCATCTGCATCATATTAATTGAAAATAATAACTTTCTTATTTTCTTTAAATAATAAAAAACATGCTTCCTGAACATGTTGATGATTTGAAGACAATACGTGAATTCAGAGATGTGTTTGAAAAGTGGTTCAAAAGCTAGAAGCAATCATTTAGAGATATTCTACAACACTTCATTTTTAAAATTTTGGCATAACATTTTAGTATAAAAACAATCAACTATCCCTACGTCTCATTTTAGTATAAAAACAATCATTGGCAGTAGGCAATCGAGTATTTAATATCCATGTTGATTCTACAACACTTCATTTTTAAATTTTGGCATAACATAAATCACAATACCGATATATGAAAGAGAAATTAAATTACCTGCATTAAAAACCTAATCTCTTACCTGCTAAATAACTACTTTTTACTAAATCTAAAGTATATATTAAAAACCTAATCTCTTACCTTCAGCATAATGTTCTCAGTGACACCTCTCAGGAGGTAAGCTTCAACATATACAGCAGTTTCAAGCAAGATGCCGACATTCTCTCTCTAGATATGGTGGCTAAGAATTTCAGTTGATTACTTGTAATATCACTTCATTAAGGTAGATGATTACTGTTGTCCCTGTAGCCTCAACAAGGATGTTCGAGGATCCGTACAAGGACAACTAGTAATCATCTATCTTAAATAAGTGATGGAGGTTCTTGAAATCGAGGCTGTCCGCCGATCTCTCTTGGACGAGCTTCTGTACTTGATGCTGCTGTATATGCAGAAGCTTACTTGAGGTGTCACTAAAAGCATTATGCTTGGACACCTTGCATAATACCAATGCACGGAAGAACTTTATTATTATATCTATATCATAATACTGATATATGAAAGTGAAATTAAATTACCTGCATAATGTTGTATTTCTTACCTAAATGTTACATTTATTTTCTACCACAAATTAAAATTCAATTTTATTTATATAAAAAACAAAATTCTTAATAAAAATGATTAACAGAAGATTCAATGCTAGTAGCTAAATAATTACTTGTTACTAAATATAAAATATATTAAAAACCTCATCTCTTAGCTCCTCCTACCTAAAAATTTAAATTTCTATTTTCTAAGTTTCTATATCATAAAACGAAATTTAATCACAACAAATGAAGGGAGGATGAAGAATTAAACCTTGGCAACACTTTGAAGGAGAGAAATCTTCACAAATTGATGAAAATTTCTGATGAAAGACCTCCCTAGGATAGAGGCGCCATGGGGAGCTTGAGCTTGAGCTTGAGCTCTCGGTTGAAGAATGGCTCGGGCAAGGAAGAAGCAGGAGAGGGGATATAGGGCGCCTTTTATCCCGTTAGTAACCACCCGAGACTAAAGGGTGCCCTTTAGTCTCGTGGTAAACCACCGGGGCTAAAGCTTTTGTCTCGGGTGGTTTTACCAACCGAGACTAAAGGGTACCCCTTTAGTCTCGGTTGGTAAAACCACTGAGACAAAAGGCGGCGCCAATTATTGCGCCCAGGCCGTTGGCGGTCAGTTTTAGTCTCGTGGTTTTACCACCCGAGATAAGGGGCGGCGCGCGCCTTCCTGTGCCACGCCGCCCCAAAAGCTTTTGTCTCGGGTCCCAACTTTAATCGACAAATGTGCGGATCAATGGTCCGTTTCTCCACCAGTGCCAGCTTGATCGGGAAAGCCTCTCTTGCTTATATGGCAATGCCTTGGATCTTTGGAAGCCAAACCTATTAGACCTCTTGGCGGCGATGCCTTCTTGCCCGCCTTTTCTGCATATATAGGAGTATAGGACTGGGGGCAAAGATAAAGAATGTGCGGCGAAGATGGTTCCCCAACAAGGACTATATAGTTCAACACACATTGATGAATATATAACTAGGAAAAAAACAATAATGCATCATTTTTGTTGATACCGAAATTATACTTCCATTAAACATGGGTTCCAAGAATATCCTTGGATACAAGTATGAGATACATAGTATGAGGCTTAGCTCATGAACACTGATGATGACCAAGCATCGCATGCACCCTTCCTCTACCGGGGATCAAGGGAACTTTATTACATAGATGTATTTTGATTATTCTTTAGTAATTTCTATGCTTAATTATGAAGTAAGACATAGCTATGTAATTATGGCTTGCATGGTGGTAGCGGGGCGCTGGGTGCCGGTGTTGGGGCAGCTGGGGTCAGGGTAATGAGGCTGCAGATGTTGATGCAGAGGGCAAGGCATAGTTGTCTGATCCGCACTTCGCATGTTGGAAGGAGATTCAGAGGTTTCAGGACTGTAGGGGCGATCCCAGTGATGGCGTTGCACCCATCGGAAGCGAGGCTATTGCATTTTGGAACACAAATCCCGCGGTTCTCTTCCTCCACGTTGGCCATACCTGGTCGTGGACCCATGGACATGAGGACCAGCATGATGCAGGCTGCAAAAGGAATGACCTTCCTAAGAATAGCGCCACTAGCGGAAGCCATTGATCAACACTTGATTCAACTGGGTATGTATCTAGAGAAAGACAGCAGTATCAGTTGATGCCCTTGCTTCTTGTTGTGTCATCAGATACGCTATTTGTAGGCAACGATCAAGTTGTGTACCACATCTATGACTAACTCTCACCACAAATTAATGTGTGTGTGTGTGTGTAGATACTGATCAGTTTGGTCAGTAATTGAATGTTGGGTGTAGAATCCCTGCAGACATTTACTGAACGAATTTTGCAGTAATTACTACTGCACGCGATTACTGAACACCCTACCAGTGAGACTGGTTCAGTAATCCCGTGATTTGGTTCTGTAATTTTTGATCCGTTTAGTCAGTAATTTATATGTACAATGACAGCTTCACCTGATAGTTTCTAACGAACACCGTACCATTGAAATTTAGGGGGTGACAATCAATCATCCACAGGAGTACAGGACTATGAACATAGGATCTAAGCTAGTAAAATCCAAATCACATGTACAAAGGCATGATCTAGCAGTTATATTTTAACCCACAGATTAAATTACAATAGGAAACTAGGAGGCAAGAACACAATTTAATTATTATATTGCAAATCACTTTTCATGGTTCAGAACAAGTTACACAAAAAGTTTCTAAAATCTTGGATTTTTTGCACAAATGTGGGATGTTACTGCACGATTTGTCTGCCATCGAAATCGTGACTACTAGCTGTGTATGATGATATTAAACACCGGTATTTTCCAAATAATATTTTTGCTCAATTATTACTCCTCAAACCAGAAGCTGTTTTCACAGCAATTCATACATCCTTGAATAAAAAGATGCAATTGAACGGTAGCCAAGCTATCTGTTGCTTCTGTTTTGTTTGATCATTTTGGGAACTACACCCAGAAAGATTGATACATACATTGCAAAACTCTTGGGATGAGGGTTTCACGTGATCAAGACTAGTTGCACATCATGATCTAGTACTTTATCCACATCATGAAGAGTCGTTGCTCCAATGTCTAGCAAATTTTGGTTCCATCGGATGTTCCGGTGGTCTCATTTCATAGACAACGGAACATCCGGTGCCACGGCTCTTGCCTCATAGCCGTTGGATCCCCTTGACGGCATTGTTCTGATGGTTTCTCCGATGGTGTTGTCGGATCATCTGGTGCCACTTTTTTCTGTTGAAGAAATTAACTCTCTGCATAAATTCAAAAGAAATATGTTTTGCCTGCTGCTTCATCCGATGCCCCATAATTTTATCCAGTGCCTCCTAGCTTGTAGCCCTACCTCTGGAATTGCTCGGACGCACCTACATTTTTGGCCATCGGAACATCCGATTGTTCCCTTGACCTTGAACGTGACACAATGTACCAAGTCCTCCGGCACTTGCTCCTACGCTCTTCTGGGTGACCATCGGAACATTTGATGGTGCCTGCATGCTTCCGCTGTTTTCTTTGTTTTCGTCGCTTCTTTGCATGATTTTGGTTTGTGTTGCATGATGTTTGGGATCTAAAAAACCTTCAAGCTAGGTTCATTCTAAACACTTTGTTAGTCCAATAATGGCATGGTCGTTGAATCATCAAAATCTATGAACCAATGGCTTGTGAGGTTCTTGTTCCCTACAATCTTAACTTCTTCTTCTCTTGCTTTCCACACATGTTCTTCTCTTAAATATATAGGAAGTATATACATAGTCCTGCAGGCAGACGTGCATAACTATAAAAACAGCCAGAACAATAAGCGCAAATTTATTACTTAAACATTACTTAATTGTTCCTAGAAACATATCGCTTGACACATTATTATTGTCTGATGCGCAGCTCATAAACACTGATGACCACAAATTACAGGCATGCTTTTCTCTAGTCGATCGGCACTAGCTAGGCACATATATACCCGGAGCTAGCTAGGGCACTTTATTACATAGGTATATTATTTTGATTATTCAGCAGTAATAATAAGATTAAGAAGCAGAGGCAGCGTCGTCATGGCTTGCACGGTGGTCTGCGTACCGGGGGGTCACGCCGCATTCGTCCTGCAGCCTGCAGGTCAGCCATCGCCGGTGGCAGACCCTAGCTGCATAGACAGCAGGACCAGCGTGCAGGCGGCAACTATATATGGCCATCTTGAGCATCACGACAGATCAAGGTTTAATTTGCTAGTGGCACGCAGCTACAGCAAGAGATGAGTACAGAAAGGACCATGAATGCATATTGGGATGGCATCAATTTGGAAGCAACCAATAATTTGTCCAAAGTCAGCGGCATACAGTTGTGCAAGTACTGACTCCGATCCCTCTGTAGTAAATCAATGTACTTTGAAATACTACGACTCGGAACCCAAGCCTTCACACGCAGGGTTACAGATCTTGATGCAGTCGTCCTCGACGTCGGCCATCGCCGGAGGACCCATGGACAGCAGGATCAGCACGATGAAGGCAGCTGCAGGAACCGCCATCTTGAGCGCGGCGCCATTCGCGGAAGCCATTGTTGATCAATATATTGCCGATATCGGAACACCAGCCAGCCAGATGCGGCATTTGTAGGCCAAGATTGAATTCCAAGTCAAAATTGTGCCAAACACTTCCGTTGCCAATGAATGTTCATACAGCGAACTGGCCCCATATTTTCCATGATACTTACTTGATATCTAGAATAATGGCATTTATTGGGGTGCTAGTTTCTAAAAAAACACTGTACCGTCGACTAAAGGTAACAGATAACTACAACTGTATGTACACAGTGTCGAGATTTACTCCTATATATCTGGCAATACTGTACCGGTGTTCTAAGGCTGTCCGCACCGGCAACCTGGAACGGTTACTCCAGTAGCGCTTTAAAGTATTTTCCCCTGCAGCGGCGTCCTGAGAAGCGAACGCTACGACACGCGGGCGTCCCATTTACGGCAATTCTGACGGGGTAGCGGGCGCTCGCTACCTGTGGATGTGGCATGGGGTCCGCGTGCCCACGGCCTCCACGCAACGTCGCCACCAACCACCGGCGGGGCTTGAGCAGCAGCACACGAGGGAGGGAGAGGGAGGAGGAGCGCCCGGCGAGGGAGGGGGAGGGAGGTCGGGGCTGTCCCCGTCGCCGCCGAGCATGTAAGGGTTTACAAACACACCACAACAGTCAATGCACAAAACACAATACATACAAACACAAAGCCTCAAATCATCTGGTCAATCACTCATCATATATAAACCAAGGCACATCTCAACTTGGTTTCTCAGCAGCGGCAGGGGGAACTGGGGAAGGGAGAAGTGAGAAAAAAGAGGGTGAGAGGTTGAAGACGACCTTGACGTGTGGGCCCCACATGTTAGTGGTAGCAGTGAGATGGGCAAACTTGTCAAATGTGGGGTAGGTCCCACATGTCATGGGTCTTCAATCTGTTAAATCCCAATATAAGATGGAGGGAATGGCACACAGGTAAAAGAAAGTTCGCACGATGGCATACACGTGCAAGTAAACTTTTTAGTGGCACACATGTAACCACTGTCATTTATAATAGCATACAAGTAAAAAAGACTCCTTAATGATGTCATTGCTTTGCTTTATTAAGATGTCTCTTGCTTGCTATACAAGTTGCATCTCGACACCTTTTGCTCTTCCGATTAGCAAAGCCCATCTTGCTTAGCAAAGCCAGCCCAGCTTGATGCAAGTGGTACGGATATTATATGGTCGTTCAGCTGATCTAAGGGGGTTAGCTACTCAAATGAATAGTTCGTATTCGAATTCGAGCATTGAATATCCATACTGATCCGTACCATATCCATATCAGATACTGAAAGTTGGATTTCTAAAATCCTAATAAGATGAATATCAATATTCGATACATCATGACACTATTCGTAGCCGATTTCTATCCAAGAAGAAAATAACAATCTATACATGTATCGGCATTATCTATTCGTATTCGATCCGATTTCACTCAAAACACCACATTGGACCACCACAAACTTGGAAGAAAGCCAACAAGTAGCCCTCATCACAGAAGCTGTCGGGGACGACATTCCATGCCAACCAGACCCTGCCAAGACTGACCGTTGTAGTCTGTTGTAAGCTATGCAGCTACAACGACTCCACCACCATGTTGTCGTTGTCTTGATCTCAGGTCGCGAACACACGATCGTCGATCTCCCAACGACAAGCTTTCGTCAGCTGAAGTCAGAAGAGGAGCCCACCTCACCACAATGAAGAGGTCACCACCATGCAGGGGCGGCCCTCGCCAAAGTACCACTTCTGCACTTTTCACACCAAAACACCGCATGGGATCCTGGACCTCCAAGGCAACTCATATGTGTGGGGATCTCACCACATCCACCATCGCACACCACTCCTCGAACACCACTTTAAAGCGCACGAGGGCCTCGCCTGTCCTCCGGCTAGATATTCTTTGCCCATGTGAATGTTAGGCGTAGATGGTTCCCAACAGGGACTATACAGTTATATATGCACGCATTGACGAATAAAACTAGGAAAAACCATAACAATAAGGTGATTTTTTGTTGATACATAAATTATACTTCCATTAAATGGGTACCAAGAATACCCTTGGACACAAGTAATACATAGTATGAGGCTTAGCTCATGAACACCGACGATGACCAAGCATCTCACGCACCCTTCCTAGCTCGATCTAGCGGTTAGGCGTATACCGGGAGCAAGGACACTTAATTTATTACATAAATATATTCTGATTTATTCTATAGTAATTCTATGCTTATGAAGTAAGACGAAGGTGTACAATTATGTCTTGCATGGTGGTGGCTGGCCGGGCGCGGTGTGGGGGCACCTGGGGGTCAGGGTGTTGAGGGTGCAGACGTTCATGCAGAGGGTAAGGCATAGTTGATTGATCCGCACTTTGCATGTTGGAAACAGATTCAGAGGTTTGAGGACAGTAGGGCGATGTCGATGATGTCGTTGCACGTATCAGAAGCAAAGCTATTGCACTTTGGAATGCAAATCGCACGGCAGTCATTGGTTATGTCAGCCATTGCCGGCGGACCCATGGACAACAGGATCAGCATGAAGCAGGCAGCAGGAATGGTCTTCCTAAGCATAACAACACTAGCGGAAGCCATTGATCACCACTACTTGATTTAGTTGGGGTATGAAAGTCTGAAAGAGAGCACCAATGGTAGCAGCTGATCGATGCCCTTGTTGTGACAGCAGATAGGCTATTTGTAGGCAACGATCAAGTCATGTACTACATCAGCAGCTGCTGCCTAACCACAAATGCCCCTGTTGATATATTTTCTCTTTAGTTGATATGTACATTGACAACTTCACGTGCTAGTTTCTAACAGGAACTACTGTATCATTGAAATTTAGGGGGGTGACAATTCTGCTGTCCAAATCTGTACTAGCCTTCAGCTGTTGAAATATGCAAGTGCAGACTGTTCAAGGATTATATGACCTTTGCAGTAGTCACTACTAGAGAATGAGTCATTTGTCCCTGACTCAAATTTTCATTTGTACCGGTTCTATTACCACCCGGTACAAATGAGGGCATTTGTACCAGGTGGGAAGGGGGGCACGACACGCCCCCGTGAGGGCACATTTGTACCGCGTGGGGGCTAGCTCTAGTACAAATGAGGTACATTTGTACCAGTGCCTATCCCCACCCGGTATAGATGTAACGACATTTGTACCGGGCAGAGACGAGGCCCGGTACAAATGCCTCCCGCGGCCTCCTCCGGCCTTCACTCCTTTTATTATATCTTCCCCTCTCTCTTTCTCTCATCCACTCTATCCTTATCTTCTCCATTCTCATCTCTCCTTTCCTCTCTGCAGGCACCACACGGGGCGGCAGCCGGCGGAGGCCAGGCAGCTGCGGGGCAGCGTCGTGAGCAGGTGGGTCCAGCTGGCGCGGCAGCGGGCGGCGGCGGGTCCAAGCAGCGGCGGCCTCCTCGCGGGTGCGGCATCTGCCTCTGTGCTTGTGAGTTCTTATGTGTTCTTGTACTGTGAATTGTGACTTGATGTGCTGCGAATCTTGTGCGAATTTTGTGAGATGTACGAGATTGTAAGATGTGATGTGATGCGTAGAGATTGTGATTGGAAACTTGTTGTAAATTTTGTGATTGAATCTTGAGACTTGTAAAATTTGTGACTTTGAATTTGGATGGGATGACATGAGATGAGATGAGAAAAAAAAGAGAGAAGAGGAGAGGGTGTACGGGGGTCATTATGTTTGTACCGGGGCGCATCACCCCCCGGTACAAATGTTTATATTTGTACCGGGTGGGATACCCGGTACAAATTTGGTTGATCATTTGTACCAGCTGGTTTGTACCGGTTGGGATATCCGGTACAAATGAGGGTTCCCACCCGGTACAAATGACCATTTTTCCAGTAGTGAGTAGTAGTCCTGCCCATGGTTATAACATCCAAGTGGAGACTGTACCTCTTAACATGATCAAACTTGTATGCACCTCATTCTTGGACACCACCATAAGTTGACTATAACATTGGAAAATATTAAGTTATATTAGAAATTATCATGCAAAAACATGTTTTTTCTATTGTTTATTTTGTTGGAAGAAAACATGTCATATGAAAAAAGATAAAAAAAATAGCCATTAGCATACAAACAAATGCCACTAAATAAAAAAAATCCAATTTTAGAAAAAAACTAGAAAAAAATCTTCAAAATTGGAGTTCTTATGAGTAAGAAATACAATCACACATTTTAATTTTGGATGAAAAAGAGAAATATGAACTATTTTATTGTTCTTCATCTCAAAACATTTGATTATTATTGATTCATATAATGTGATTTTCTTTGTATTTCATAAACAACTTAGCGTGGTAGGTGTTTCCTTTCCTTGAGCCATAGGTCGCCGGTTTGAATCCTCCTCATGTAGCAGTTTCAAATCTTTTTGTTTGCATCTTTTATATAGCTTGACGTGGTGGTGGCGGCTGGTTGATGTGGCGTCCATGGCCGGGGTGGGGTGGTTATCATATATGCAATAGGGCCACGTTACGATGTACTCTCTCCGTTTCAAATTGTAGTTTGTTTTAGCTTTTCTATAAGTTCATACATATTATTTGAGGAACAAAGAATTGACATTATGCTTGTACGATTGTGAAGTAGCATACAAAAAGTAACCACCTTATATGTATAAAAAAGTAACACATTCTTTTTTTTCAAAATTAAGTGATCATTTGCCAATATATGATGAAAATTCACAAATCATCACTGACGGTACACACTCATAATGTTCTCTGAAAACATCACAGAAATTCGTCATAGATGAACAGATTACTTGTAGTGATACTTCCATTAAACACAGGTTCCAAGAATACTCTTGGACGCAAGTATTAGATACATAGTATGAGGCTTAGCTCATGAACATTGACGATGACCAAGCATCGCACACATGCTTCCTCGATCTAGCTGGTAGACATATACCGGGAGCAAGGACACTTTATTACATAGATATATTTTGATTCATTGTGTGGTAATTTCTATATTTATAGAGCAAGATGCACTCATGCACGTGTACAGTTATGGCCTGCATGGTGGTGCTGATGCCGGTGTGGGGGCACCCGGGGTCAGGGTGTTGAGGGTGCAGACGTTGATGCAGAGTGAAAGGCATAGTTGATTGATCCTCACTTGGCATGTTGGAAGGAGATTCAGAGGGTTCAGGACCATAGGGGCGATCCCAATGATGCTGTTGCACCCATCAGAAGCGAGGCTTCTGCATTTTGGACCACAAATCGCCCGGCAGTCGTCCTGTATGTCGGCCATCACCGGCGGACCCATGGACAACAGGACCAGCAGGCTGAAGGCAGCAGCAGGAATGACCTTCCTAAGCATAACGCCACTAGCGGAAGCCATTGATCTGATCAGCACTACTTGATTCAGCTGGGGTATGTATCTCGAGAAAGAGAGCACCAATGTATCAGCTAGCTGATGCCCTTGTTGATTGTGAAGTCAAATACACTATTTGTAGGCAACGATAAGTCATGTACCACATCTGTGGCTGCTGACTAATTAACCACAAATGCGCCTACAGGTAATTAATTGACATATTTTCCTCTTTAATTTATATGTACATTGACAACTTCACGTGCTAGTTTCTAACGAGAATCACCGTACATTTGAAATTTAGGGGGTGATTTATAATTCTGATGTCCAAATCTGTACTACCTAGCCCTGAGCTGTTGAATAATATGCAACCAATAAATTGCATCATTTAAATACAAAGGAAAAAGTCTATTTTACTCTTCTCACCTATTGACTTTGTCCACTTAACCTCCTAAGCAAAATTTAGGATCACTTTACTAACCCATACTATTTCATTTGGTCCAATCTAATAATTAGATTTCTATTTTCTTTTGTTTCTTCACATATATGTTGAGTCTCAATTTCATATTTTGCCAATTGACTTATAACATGATGCTCTATGGTAGAAAAATACAATAGCAATTTTTCATGACTAATTTATGTACAGTTTTGTATATCTCAGATCAATTTTGTATTAAATATTCCTAACCTATGAAAATAGTAATAAAAATTCTTAGTATAATTTTTTAACATAACACATCATGTTTTGTATCTGCACACAAAATTTGAACTCAAAATTCAACTTATACACAAAGAAACAAAAAAGAAATATAATTAGGGGTAGATTGGATCAAATGAAATAGTTCGAGGGAGTAAAGTGAGTCTAAATTTTGTAGAGGGGGTTAAGCGGACAGAGTGAATAGGTGAGAGGAGTAAAATGGACCTTTTCCAAATACAAATAATACATCAAAATTTTGAAGAACAAGGAAATATCAAACAATTTCATCGTACTTGAGACAAGTTTCACCTCAAGCATACGCCTTAAATAACAAAACAACTTTGTAAAACTACACACACACACACACACTAAAAACAACTTGAAGTTCAACACCTTTGTATACCTAAAGGAAAGAGCTGAAATTATGAAATGAGAAGTGCTATCTTTTGTGATTATGTGGAATATGCACATGCATACACTTGACTACTCATATAGCTGTGAGTACATCTTGTTTCACAAATGAATACTAGAAATTACGCGGATGGGAGAACCATGTGGTAATGCAGAATGTTGTTGATAATTTGCAGATGGCATGGGAAAATTTAAAGTTCCCAAAAAAATTCAATAATTTAAAGGTATTATAATTTATTGCGTTGGAATATCAAATTTGGCACAGGCATATGAGATTACCATGCAAGCGACAGATTAGGCAGGATAAGATTAGCCTTCACTGGGCTAGTAGTTTAAAGAATGAAATGTTTGAAATTAATGTATAATATGTTCATGGTTGAACACAATTTGCTCACATAAATACTTTTTCTTATCTAAGTCAGGTTCTGATAAATGTTACTTATCAATTACTTCATAGTTGATATATTTACTTCCGCATTCATAGTTTTCCCTTTACATAGCATCTCTACGTTTGTTTGACATGTTTTCATTTGAGACCTTAACTTGAGCTAAGTGGATGACATGGTGACACACATCATGCATATGTATCATGAGTTATTTTTTTCTATTTAAAAATTTCAAAAGAAATATAATCATCAGTCATATATAAAGGCGAATTGTTGGAATAAATATATATAGTTCAGATGCAGATATATTGGGTTACTTTAATTATAAAAATATGGGATAGAAATTTAAAGAAGTTATTTAGATGATTTGTATAAGTGCATTCTATTTAATTTATAGGAATATTAGGAGGTTATTTTATAAAGATTCTTTTTTTGAACGCCTCTCATGTTGTATTGTTCATACACACTCATCCTGTATTGTCCATAGACACGCACACCATTCATAGCACCCATGTAAAGTGATGGAGCCCGTAGTGGGGCTTCTAGGGGGGCCATGGTCCCCCTCATCGTCTTATTTTTCCTATTGAATACCTTTACACAAACCTATAACGTAATGACGCACAGACCTGAAGACCCCGTCGCCTTCGGAACCAATCTTCACGTCGATTGCCAAAGCCCGAATGGGAGCCAATCAATAGGAAGATAGCGAGGAATCCGTGATGACGATGATGGTAAGGGATTGCAGGCAGGCAAGATGACCAAGAGCGACAAGGGAGAGTGGAGGATCCAAATCTCACCCTCCACCTAGCTCCGACGATGAAGGCGCACCACCATCGAGGGACAAAGGCCACCGAGGCGCAAGGATGGCAGAACTGGTGAAGTATGACCACCAATCGGCAGCACTAGACAAAGAGATGACGACCGACACGACCAATTCTAATGATTGAAGCTTGAAAGCCAAGATCTGCGTCGTGAAGCAAGCACCGCCAAGGGCCCAACGATGCCCGCCGAGATGGCGAGACAGCGCCGCCACTGCGCCAGTTCTCTGGAATGAGTGACGACCCGTGGGATCAGGGGAAAGACGAGACCCATCCTTCCAATCTGCTAGCGAAGAAGACAAATGGAGGAGCGACAACCAACCAAAGAGCATGCAAGCAGCGGCCTGCCAGGCGAGGAGACAAACCAAGACGACCAAGACCTTGCGGACCGAAGCTGTGCCCGCCACGGGGCTGCAACTCAGAGCAGCCCCATGGAGAGGCCCACCTGCCCGGCGCTGAGGTGAGGTGAAGGTGATGTTGGGACATGCACTACCAATCACTGCTGGGGACAGGGACGGGACGAAAATGCGGAGGCAGCCGACAACATCCTCCGCTGCCCACCCACGCCAGAGGGCGCCGGGAGTAGGATGGAGGCACGAGAAGGCGGGATGTCCCCAGCGGATCCAGCGACCGGTGGCGGCAGCTGTCCCTAACGCCACCACCGCCCGGTGGAGGGGTGGAGATGTGGAGGTAGGATGCACCACCATGGGGAGGGCGACCGCTGGCCAAGACCGAGCCGGCAGAGGCGGCCGGAAGCGCCGGGTCAACACGTAGCCACCCACCTCGAACCGCGCCGCGCAGCTACCGCACCAGATCTGCACTAGGGGTGCCAGATCCATGCCGGGGAACGCCGAATCCGCATAGGGGAGCACCGAATCCGCCACTGGGAGGGAGCTCCGCCTGTTGGGAGGGAGCTCCGCCATCGGGATTGGAATGATGGAGGGAGGGGTGGAGAGGAGGGGAAGGAAGCGACTTGGTTATAGGGATTGTGCCCTGCCGCCGCCATCCTTGCTGCCGCCTGACTTCTAGGGGCGTGGTCGGCGGCTGGATGGGAGAGAGGCGAGAGAGGGGAGGTGGCACGTCGCAGTGAGGACCACCCGAGTCGCCCGTACGGTCGACGAGGAGGCGAGACTTCTTTTTATGACTACACGGGAGCTACATTTTACAAGTAACGTGCAGGCATCAATATTGTCACCATGGTGATTGTGGAAAATTGTTAATGAATGTTGGGAGCGCGCAGTTCAGCAAGCATCTCACGTACAGTTGACACGTTGTGGCGCTAGTTTCTAACGAGCGAAATGTGCTTTTGACTCATAGAGTTATTAATGTGCTCGTGCTCCTTTCCTGGCCTAAGAAAATTTGGGAATTGTACTATGATTAATTATCTGCCGTACAAAACCAGGACTATCTGTGTATGATGATGAAGGGATGATATTTAAACACTTAATTTTGAAATAATATCCTTTTCTTAATCACTCAATATCAGGGCATCTACAACGGCGAGACAAAAGGGTCGTCTTTTTGCGTACAACGAAGGCAAAATCGTCTGACGTGGCTCTTATTAATTGAAGAGAGAAGGTGTACATTTTTTTTTCGATTGTTTCGTCGACGCTTGCAGCTCGTACTCCCAGACTAGTCGACGCCGTCACCTCCTCGAGTTGTACGACCTGCTGCGACTTGTTGACGGCACTGCGGATCCCGTGCGAGCATGAACGATGCTGACATTTTCCTCCACACGTGCCTGAAATCCAAGTCCCAAACTTCCAATCTCCCTCCAATGGCTTCAGCGCTAGCACCATAGAGAAGGAGGACCGGGAGGTGGCGACAGCAGAGAGTTGCTTGCTGCGGCGGGGGATTGGATGAGCTGGTGGTCGGTGGATTGGATGACTGCTGCTTCTGCTTCGGGCATTGGGGATTGGTGATTTTGGCTGTGAAAGAGGATGTCTCAGATGAGGAACCAAATAGCGAAGCAAGTCCAAACATGAAACAGAGGTATGTAGTTGCTCGATCCTATGGTGTGCATCTTGGTTTGATTCTCATCAAGTGATATTTTTCTTGCTGCAGTGATGTGTTAATCATTTGTGAATGGACTACAATTTTGTCTGATTAGTGAAACCAATCTTCACTGATCTGGCACTGGCCGGTCTACACACATTAGTGAAGCTAATCTTCACTAGCCTTTAGGCAAAGGAGCCACTGTTGATCGAGTTCATTCAGCTATGCTATGTTCGCATAAAGTAGTAATTTAAGAATCAGCTCTGCCAGTATGAATTGCTACCCTACTGCTGGTTATAAAATTTTTAGAGTAGCTAGTTCTGAATATTGTCAGTTCCTATTTTAGAGTAGCTAGTTCTGAAAATTTCAGAGTAGCCTAACTATAAGCCTCAAAGAGTGGCTCTTACTATAGATCTTCTCCTTTTCAATTTCTGTTTTATTATATTGCAATATTTGCAAATCTGGAATATATATCTGTTTTGAATCATAACTTCTGTTGTCAATTGGTTGTTCTTTTGATAATTGTAAGCTTGGTTCAGTAATCAGTTTCTGATTTTTAAATAATCTTGATCAGTTCAATACTGAATTTTACCAGGTGTTTTGTGGACCAATTAAATGTGAAGTCTAAATTCAAGGATGTCTTGCCAATCTGTTGTACATTTGGGATGCTCGAAGGAAGAAGAGGCGTGGCAACTTTTGTCCTGTTGGTTAGTTCAAAGATATCTGGTATTTTGGATGGAATCACTTGGAGTTCAGCTATGTGTTGCTCTATGAACGAATGTGAAACTAAGATCACTTTGCAATATTGAAATTATATGAATCAAAGAGGCAACAAAATGATACACAAAGATCTAATTTGTACTTGATCTCCATGAATTGTGTCCATAGATGTATTGAATAGTTTACAGACAGCTAAATAAACAACACACTGTAGAAGCTGTTTATAGCCGTCTACGTGTAGCAAATAGACAACGAATGTCCAACCTGTTGTACATGCGCTCAACAAGATAAGCTGTCTTCAATGCAATTCATTCTACATGTGTGCTTGTTTGTTTCGTCTTGAGAGATGGTGGGTAGGTATGTAGCTTGGGCTTGAAGATAGCTATACATACAAGTTTAAGATCCAAAAGCTAGCAAATTACACATGTACTACTTTAGGGGTGCAGTGCTGGTGCTTCGGCCAGGTTGTGTTGTTGGTTAGGGTAGCTAGCTTAAGGTTAGGGTTCAATCTGAATTTATTTTGAAATCAAACCGTCACACAGGACTATGAAAGGGTCTAGTAAAATCCAAATCACACGTGCAAACACTAGTAGAGAAAACACCTTTGATCCAATTTTGGACCCGGGACTAAAACCCTAACGATGAGAGCTTTAATCTCGGGTGGATTCTACAACCGGCCTCCTCAGTCTCCTCTCTCCTTCCTCCACTACTCCTTCCCTTCTCTTCCCGCTTGCCGCCCTCTACCGCGCCAGGCCTCCTGACCACCCCTTGCCTCCGGCACGAGGAGCGGGGCAGCCGGGATTGCTCACGGCATGACAGCTTGGGACACCGGACACGCAACAATCTGGGCACTCGAGACGCGCGGGCGTGAGGGACTCCAGAACTTCCCCGTTGGTTCGTAGTTCACGATTTTTTTTAACCAGATGTGAAGGTGCTTGAGAATAATGATAACTGTTCGTGAGGCCAGATCTATATTAAAAGGAACCTATTACAAGGAAATTGATTTGTGGGCCGTTGCCAAAAATTGATGGGCCATAAACTCCTTTGGAAATTAATTGGAAGGTAAATTTCACTATTAGAGAATGGACCTTTGGTTCACCCTCTAGTCCGAGTTGAAATTTGAAGCTCGGACTAAAGGTTTTGCTTCGATGTGGCCGCAGTGGTCGGAGTGCCCCACCCTTTAGTCCGGGTTCGTAACACCAACCAAGACTAAAGGGTCTCGGGGCTTTATTTAGTTGAGACTAAAGGGTTTCAGAGCTTTAGTCTATGTTGGTGTTACCAACTGAGACTAAGGGGGGGCCTTTAGTCTAGGTTGGTATTACGAACCGAGATTAAAGGGTCTCCCACAAGTTACTATAAGAGGATTGCATCACTCAGCTGTGCTATGTAGGTGAGATGGTAAGGAAGGTACGCGCGAGGCTGGAGGTTGTGAATTCGAACCCCCGCTCTGTGCACACGCATATTTCTAGTGAAAAAATCGTGTGACTTGTAAGCAATGTGCCCTCGGGCGCGGCGGCGCCATACTAGTTGTTCACGAGGAGATTGTCGCCTTCCTTGAAGTCCTCGAGAGCGCCGCTTGGATATGGCGAGGGTGCTTGCTATGACCTCGGAATCGTCGATGCCCTTCATTGCCTGTTGCTTGCGGACTCTTGTTACCCGATGTCCACGTTAGCTGAAGGATGGATTTGGATGTCCGATATCCGAATTATCCGAATTCACATTCAGAAAACACCAATATGGATATCTGCATTCTATTCGCTTTTAATGAGAAGGTTAAATGGATGTATTTATTCAATTTTCATATTTTCTCTATCTGGTTCCATATTCAGATTCGACAAAAATGTGGAGTATTCACAAGATTCGACACTAACCATATCCATGTACAATAAAGTAGTGATAAAGCCATATGAAACTTATTTTGATGACTAATTAATAATTACAAAATGATGTTAATTTAATATTGTTACCTAAAAATGATGAACATTATCTAAACTATTAAAAAATATCACATAAATAATTATTTTAGTCTAATATTACTAGTGATATGTAGTAATAAAATTCAATTAATTTTAATATGGCTATTCATGTTAATTTTAAAATATATTATATTATTTTTAATGAATAAATTATATTTACTCACTATTAGTAACATTTTCTACTCATCGATAAAAAACAAATCTATCCGTTTTGTATTCGTATCCAATAAGATTCGTATTCGTAGATATCCGATAAGGTTCGTATCCGATTCAAATTCGATTTAAAATGTGGTAAAAAGTGGCATCCGAATTCGAATCCATGCGTATCCGATCCAAATCCATCCTTGACTGCTGATAGAGGAAAGTTGCCCTCATATCCCTCGATGATTGTTCATTGATTGCTTAAAAGAGATGATTGGTCTAGGCATTTTGCGCAGTGAAATGGGAAAAAGATATTGTTATTGTTCATGTGAAAACAAAGTTCATGGGGTTTGTGATGAAACAGACAGAGTTTCAAATTTTAAGCCTTTTCCAAAGAAATAGCTAGTAAAGCAACTATGGGAGTCTGCACTGGCATGCACTTCAGCTCTCGGAGTCTCGGGTGCCAGTTGGTTTGGAGCGTTGGAGAAAATGGCTGCTATATTTTCCACTGCTCGCAGTCGCAGGATTAATTTTCCTCTTATTGTTCTTCTGAAACTGAGTTCAATTTTTTCTTGTCCGTATGTTGCATGGATCGCTAGAGTAGATGCCTAAGAGCAACTCCAACAGCTCTTTTAAATTGTTTTCTATCGCTAAAAAAATGCCTGGGCACCGTTCCAACGTTAACAGACTCGTCAAAGTCCATCCTCGTAATCCCCGCTGGCCATTCGACCCCAGCGGCTTGCGATCTTTGGCGAGCTCTCCCCCCTCGCA
This sequence comes from Cenchrus purpureus, assembly GCA_022644695.1. NCBI lineage: Eukaryota > Viridiplantae > Streptophyta > Magnoliopsida > Poales > Poaceae > Cenchrus > Cenchrus purpureus. Next base: position 52,708,377 of record CP053454.1, read on the forward strand.
AAATCGCCGGATCTCCCGACATGGATCCCTCCGCGCTCCTCCTCACGCCTCGCGCCAGACGGGTGGCGGCGAGAAGCCGAGGCCGACGACGGGTCGGGGGCGGCGATGGCGCTGGAAGCGGCGGCGGTGGGAGCTATGGGGCCGAGCCTCCGCGGGCCGAGCCGCCGGCGGAGTTGCAGACCGAGCTCCTCCGGGTCGCGCCACCGCCGACGAGCTTCTCGGGACCGGGCCGCACCACCGGCCGTGAGGCCGAGCTGCTCCACGGGCGCGCGCCAGCCGGAGCGCGAGGTCGAACCCCTCCATGGCACCGCATCGCTAGCCAGACGAGCTGACCGGACCGCACCACCGTCCGTGAGGCAAGATCCTGGGCGCCGGCCGTGAGCTCCTGGGACCGCGCCTCCAGCCGAGAGAGCCGAGCTCAGGCCTCGCCACGGCGGGCGAGCTCCTCCACGTACTCGCAGGATCCACATGGGGTGGACCGTGGAGTGAAGGGATGTGGTCAATTCTGAGGATTTGAATGTGGATTAGTCTACAATTTGAAGAGTCGGTTGGATTACCTCGCTATTTATAGAGTTTTCTATTTTTTTAGAGTCCACCTAAAACTTTAAATTTAGTTAAGATTATACATAAACTGTTGAAGTTGCTCTAAAAACTAGTCGAAAGGCTCCATCCTTTTGATGTCCCGTCAGAAGTGAGAACGAAGCCTTGGCCGACGAGCCCCTGCACGAGGATGCCAAGCTGGTGAGCTCGTGCCCGGCGCCAGGAAACTCGGATGCGCCCGGCGTGTGATGCAGATGGGGAAAGAGTGGAGGAGGGAGGGGTGATGCAGTTCACCAACGGCGGCGTGCAGTGGATCGGCAGTCGGAGGCGGTGGCCGATCTACCTCCGTCTTTTTAGCAGAGGGAGTATCTTTTTAGCAGAGTTACTAAACTACCCCTCTTGTTAATGGGGAGGAACCTCTTGTTCCCCTTAGCACCGCCCGACGCAAGCAGGACCGAGGTCAAGGTGGAGCTGGGGACTGCGGCAAGAGCGGGGACGCGAGCTTTTTATGTTTTTTAAACTCTTTTAGTCTCGGTTATTGAAACGGAACTAAAGGAAGGTGCCTTTAGTCTCGAGAGATTAGTCTTGATTGGTCTTTGAAGATATTAGTTCCTTACCAATCGGAATTATATGTGGTTTCTTTTGAGTACCAAGTACAACGCAGACTGTTTTCTACTAGTGAAAGGCATGAGAAATTATGTTAACACACACATTAAATTACTACAGGAAATTATTAGGCAACAATTAATACGATGTAATGCTTGTATTGCAAATCATTTTCCCAAGGTTTCGGAACAAGTCACAAAAAAAAGTTTCTAAAATCTTGGATTTTTAGCACGAATATGGGAAGTTACAAGAATTGTCTGCCATTGAAATCATGCATACTAGCCGTGTATGACAATATTAAAGACCGGTATTTTTCAAATAAAATTTTGATCAATTACTACTCATCCAACCAGAAGCTCTCTTCTTCAGTGCAATAATTCATACATCCTTGAATAAATATGCAAATGAACGGTAGCAAAGCCACCTCTTGGTTGTGTTTTGTTTGGTCATTATATTTTAGGAACTTACTTTTCAGCACAACTCTTATGCCAAAAGTGAGTTCACCTTCCAGCTCCTCGAGGGATTCATCCTGCTTGTGTTAATCCATTTATCTTTCTACTACACACAGAAATAAAGATACACACGTTCAGAGAGTTATTAGCTGTATGCACATAGATCAGAGTTATCTGTCTGCATACACATCCGGCTGGGAGCTGACTAGCTCTGCACGTTAGCTGGACTAACAAATGCAACTGCGTGCTGGACAGTTCATCTATATAGTTTAGTAATAAGACTTGAACTACTAGCAGTTAGTCTTGCATATATATTGCGCATGTGATGATCCAGGCCACATGCAACGACCTTGTAAACAAATTTATCAATAAGTTGCCAAGGTGGCTTTAAAAATATACGGAGCTTTTCGGATGGCGAAGGGGCACCATAACTTGAGTGAATGAAAGTCATGGAGTATAAGTAACGATGTTTTCGATCATGTATATATGTATAGCTCATCTTGTCACTGAGCTAGCTTATTACCTTCATCTCATATAGCTCAAAATGGCTCGCACTGGAAGTCAGACCTAATTAAGATCATCACTGTTGACACTCAAAATTGGCAAAAGCCGACTCAGTCAGGTGTGCAGACCCGGGTACCAAGGGCGGTCTGACCGGGTCGCGCTGTAGCTGGTCCGCTAGTGGCGGCGGTCAGATCAGCGTGGCCGGGCGTTAGACCGCCCCCAGTCCGAACCAAATTGAGGAATCCTTATAGATTTCGAGTTGTAAAGGTTTCTTGCGGGCAAGACCTCCCACCCTATTTATAAAGGGCCGTGGCCGATTGAGGGCCTATCACCCAATCGATCAATTATCTTTTTACACTTTTATTTCCAAACCCTAGCTTTTCCAATCCCTTTGCTTTATTTGCTCGTCTCTACGGCGTTCAAGGACGTCGAGTGGCCTGCCGATCTCGAGCAACCCTAGGCTCGTTATCACGACGGGTCCCTCCCGGCAGCGGATTTAGGTTTTCGACGATCCTCCAGCAGGCGGTTAGACCGCCCCCATAGGCGGTTAGACCGCCCCTGCTGTGGTTTCGGCGAGGAGCGTTCGACGCGCGACCTAGCGCACCGGTGTTCGGACCGAAAAGCGTCAACACACTTTTGGCGACTCCGCTGGGGAACAAGAAGATCTGGTTTTCAAAACCGTTCAATCTTGCCCTAGTAAGATGGGATCTCGGTGCGAACTTGATATGGAGAATATCATCACGGCCGATGGAGGATCTCTCTCGGAGGAGCAGCAGAAGTTCCAAAGAGTACATGAAGGTACAATTTCTAGCGTCAAGAAGGATCGTCATGGCAAGGTAGCAAGATTGAAGGAATTCGAGCTGCCGGCGATCAAGTTAACGACAATAATGTTGAGGTAATTACCGCTGTAAGTCAATCTCCACAAAATCCTTCTATTTCTCAAAAAACAACTGTGGAAAGTGATGAGTTGATTGCCTCGTATATTGCTCATTTAGAAATATTAGAAGATCTTGAAAAGGATAGGAGTGCTGGTTTTTACAATAATAATGAAACTAGTAATAGTGTTCCTAAAATTAATACTAGTGGGGTAGTTAATCCTAGCTTAGCGCCTTTGCCTAGTACTAACACTGCAAATTACATGTATAGCATGCCACCTAACTTCAACGTTGGTCAACAAACGCCGACCACCGCAATGGCGAACACGGCCGGGCGGTTAGACCGCCGACAAAGGCGGTCGACCGGCCCGACCAAAGACCATAGAATTGGTGCCCGAACAGCCTTTACCACTTTCTGTCGTGCCGAGTTCAATGGTTCCTAATTTTTCTAATACAATTGGTAATGCTGGACCTCATAATAGTATTTACGCTAACACATCTACTCAACCAATGTAATTCCTGATGATGTGTTTGAAAGTTATAGGCTAGCTCAAGCTAAGATAGCTCCTTACTTAAATAAGATGAATTTGGTGAATGCAGCCCCACAGCAGCCAAATAATCCTAATTGGGTGGAATTTAATAAATTTAAGGAAGATTTGGCTAGTGTGGTTAAAAATAAACTCGGTGTTGATATTGGTAACACAAATTTGTATCAAAAACCATATGATCCCGAGTTTGATAATTTTCCTCTCCCACGTGGTTGGCGTATGCCTGATTTGATTAAGTTTAGTGGTGATGATGACCGAACCACATGGGAGCACATTAGTCAATATACGGCCCAACTTGGTGAAGCGGGTGCTTATAATGCTCTTAAAGTACGTTTATTCTCTTTATCATTGACTGGCACCGCTTTTGCTTGGTTTTCTTCGCTTACTCCCGGTTCTATTATATCTTGGGATATGTTAGAGCGTAAATTTCATGATCACTTTTATAGCGGGAGTGTGCAATTAAAATTGACAGATTTAACATCGGTTAGGCAAGGTAGAGATGAAACCGTCTCTTCTTATATTAAAAGGTTTAAAGAAACTAAAAACCGGTGCTTTAATTTGTCAATTACTGATATGGACCTTGCTGATATTTGCTTAAAGGGCTTAAGGTCTTCAATTAGAGATAAAATAGAGGGTTCTGATTTTCTTTCGGTTGCTCAAGTTCAAGTGAGAGCTTTAATTATTGAAAACCGAATGAATAAGGAAAAAGATAGCTCTAAGTCACGTCGTTCTAATATGCATATTATTGACTATGATTCCGATAGTTCGAACGATAGTGACAAAGAGGTATATGCTGCTGAATTTGTTTGGCCCTCTAAAGAAAAAGCTTATTCTTGTTCATCACTTAAACCGGCTCATAAGGGTCGGCAAGAAGAAGTAAAATTTACTTTTGATGTTTCTAAATGTGATCGTATCTTTGATGAATTACACGAAACATTAAATTGACTCATACTTTGCCTCCACTTGAAGAAATAAAAAAGGCGTGCATATTGTAAGTATCATAATTCTTATTCTCATGCTACTAACGATTGCAATGTGTTTCATTCGTCAGTTCAATCGGCCATAAATGATGGTCGTTTGATGTTTCATGAGATGCAAGTGGACAAGCAACATTTTCCTGTCAATACCATGGATTTGCAGCAGCCCAAGGTACTGGTTCGGCCTCATCAAGTCGATTCAACCAAGGGAAAGAATGTGGTAGTCGGGGAGGCAAAGCCCGATTTGAGAGGAAAAGAGTTGACAAGAGAAGTAGCATATGAGAAGACCCCTGATGGCAAAGAAACATTTAAAATTACTGTCAAAGCTTCTGGACATGGGGGGCAAGGGTCATCCACATCTGCAACACCTCATCGATCAACACCATCCGCACTGCTCGTAGGGCTAGGACCGGTGTGGTAGGCCGACCGCCAGTATATGGCCGTCAAAGATGCTTATTCCGAAGCGGCCGGAAGTTGGAAACTGGAAGCTCAACATGGCAAAGAATCAGGGGAGTGTTTCAAAACCAAAGGTCATGTTTGATATGCTATTTGACAAATACTCAAATCAAAAGGCCGTTACAAGTGATCGACCATTAAAAAAAGGATGAGATCACCTCCACGTCAAGAGAGGCCGTCGTCGCCTCCAAGAGCAGCTACAAGATTCAAAGGTGATTCATCACAGCAAGGACAATGTTTTACTCCACAATGGGAATCTCGTCCGGTTTATGATGACAATGGAGTAATGTGGGTGCCTTTCCAGCAGTCCTTCCATCCTGGATGGGGAGGGCCAAGAAGACCAGCATTGGATCGGATTTCACGACCTACACAGGATCGTTGGGCTCCACGTTGGTCAAGGCAGTATCAGTTGGCCAACGCGGTCAAACCGCCTTCTACACACGGTCAGACCGCCTCGAGGGCCAACGCGGTCGGACCGCCCCCTATACACGGTCAAACTGCCCTACCAAGAGAAAATGTTCAATCTCCTCCGTGACAGGTGTACAAGCCCAAGATCAGAGAAGAGGAGGTTAAGAAGATAAATATTGATCTAGAGAGGACTACTGGCCAAGATATCATACAGATTGGAACGATAGATGTTCCTATGGAGAAAGGTGGCAAAGGACCGATTGTGTTAAACAATCAGGTTATGACACCTGTTCAGAAAGGATGTGCTGCTAATGATCATGAGGCCAGTGGGAGTGGTTCCAACTCCAAGTACTTCTTACCAAGGTGGTGTCCTCCCGGTTTGACGCGTACACAAAGGAGGAAGCTTCAACGCTTGAGGTTTCGAGAGAAGAAGGAAAATGAGTTGGAGAAACAGAGAGATGATATGTTCAACCTCTACAGACCAATGGCACCACAAGGGAAAGAGTGGAGAGTCAAGGTGACACCACAGGCAGCACCTCAGGCGGTCAAACGCATGAGGTGTTAAACCGCTGGGCGGTCAGACCGCGTCTAGAGGCGGTTAGACCGCCTGGTCTAGAAAATTTGCCGGTTTTAGATTCTTCGACTCGATATCTTGATTACTGCGCCAGAGGATGATGAGCAGCTTGTTGACTACAGTTCCTCTCCTGAGCAGATGAACCTTGAAATTAATGTTATACATATGTCTAGTGATGGTTTTATGCTTTCAGAGGAGGACATTGCTCACCTTGATTTGGGGCCGAAAGATGCTGTATTCCAGAAGCCAAAAGAGACTGAAAATCATTTGAAGGCTTTATACGTCAAGGGGCACATCAATGGGAAGCCGGTCACTCGGATACTTGTTGATGGGGGAGCGATCGTCAACTTAATGCCATACTCCTTATTCAAGAAACTTGGAGGTTCAGATGAGGAATTGATCAAGACCAACATGACCGTCGGTGTGTGGGAGGAGGCGAGCCAATGAGTGCTAAAGGCGTTGCTTCTATGGAGCTCACCGTTGGGAGCAAGACGTTAGCTACAGCTTTCTTCGTCGCTGAGACGCAAGGTAACTATAGCTTAATCCTTGGTCGTGATTGGATTCATGCAAATCAGTGTGTGCCTTCTTCCTTGCATCAGTTTTTAATACAATGGCTAGATGATGAGGTAGAAGTTGTGCATGGTGATAATTCTGCTTGTGTAGCTATAGCTGATAGCAATTCTATAGGAGTGCATGATGATGTAAAATGTCTATCTGGCTTAGATTTATCTAATTATGAGTTCATTAGTTGTTCTAAATATGGCTTTATCCCTGCTGTCATAAAGCCGGTGAATAATCGGCTAAACCATTTCATGTGATTCGATGGAGTCAAATCAAGAGTGGTTGCAGCGGAGACTTGAACACTATCGAGCGCAAAAGAACGATACGTGTGAAGCTATCGAAGATCTAGATGATTTGGGCAAGCTAGGACAAGGGTTTACGTCGGCCGATCCTCTTGAGGAGGTAGACATTGGTGACGGCATTATACCCAGGCCGACATTTGTAAACAAGAATCTTGATCCTATTTTTAAGTCTGAATTAATAAAGTTATTAAAGGAGTATGTTGATTGCTTTGCATGGAGTTATAATGAGATGCCTGGTTTAAGTCGTGATTTAGTTGAACATAAATTGCCAATTAAACCTGGTTTTAGGCCTTATAAACAACCTCGCAGGAATTTTAATCCTGATATTTATGACCGAGTGAAAGAAGAAATCAATCGGTTACTTGATGCTAAGTTTATTAGGCCTTGTCGATATGCTGATTGGATTTCTAATATTGTGCACAGTGGAGAAAAAAGAACTAGAAACTTCGTGTTTGCATAGACTTTAGAGATCTTAACAAAGCTACTCCTAAAGATGAATATCCTATGCCTATAACCGATTTTCTTGTTAATGCTGCATCCGGACATAGAATTCTTAGCTTTCTTGATGGTAATGCTGGTTATAATCAAATCTTTATGGCTGAAGAGGATGTTTCTAAAACGGCCTTTATATGTCCGGGATTTGTAGGCTTGTTTGAGTGGATAGTCATGACTTTTGGTTTAAAAAATGCTGGTGCTACTTATCAAAGAGCTATGAATTTGATTTTTCATGACTTGCTTGGTATAATAGTAGAAGTTTATATCGATGATATTGTAGTCAAATCGGCTGGTTTAAATTCTCATTTAGCTGATTTAAGACTTGCATTTGAAAAAATACGCCGGTATAATTTAAAAATGAATCCACTCAAATGTGCTTTTGGTGTATCGGCTGGTAAATTCTTGAGCTTTATTGTACATGAGAATGGTGTTGAGATAGATCCTAAAAAGATTGAGTCCATTCAAAAAGTACAAGCTCCTACTTGCAAGAAAGATTTGCAAAGATTCTTGGGCAAGGTAAATTATTTGAGGCGATTTATTTGTAACTTGTCTGGGAAGGTAAATACTTTTACTCCTTTACTTCGGTTATAAAGTGGAGCTGAATTTACTTGAGGGGCAAAGCAGCAAGAGGCATTTGATGAGATTAAAATTATTTAACCACGCCTGCTCTTCAAGCTCCCAAGAGTGGTATTCCTTTCAAGTTATATATAGCGGCTGAAGATAGTGTTATTGGGGCTGTTTTGACTCAAGAGACCGATGGCAAGGAGTATATTGTGGCTTATGAGAGTAGAAGGTTATTGAACGCCAAGACAAGGTACACTTTTATTGAGAAATTATGCTTATCCTTATATCATGCTTGTACCAAGTTAAGGCATTATTTGTTATCAAGTATTTGTGTAGTAGCATGTCAAACCGACATAATTAAATATATGTTGCAAAAACCTATTCTAAGTGGTAGAGTCGGCAAATGGGCTTATGCACTTGTTGAATATGATTTATGTTATGAGCCATTACAAACTATGAAAGGACAAGTTGTAGCCGACTTTATTGTAGAACATAGAATTGATAAACAACTTGATTTAGATGTCGGTTACACCACTTTTTCTCCATGGAAGTTGCATTTTGATGGATCGGTTTGCAAAAGTGGTTGTGGTGTTGGAGTAATTATTATTTCCCCATCGAACGATTTTGAAGCTCTTAACCGATTGGATCATGATTGTACTAATAATCAAACCGAATATGAGGCTCTCTTGTTTGGTTTGCAAATCTTGCATGACATGGGAGTAAAACATGTAGAAGCTTATGGTGATTCTCTACTGGTGGTGCAGCAAGTTTCCAAGGTATGCCAGTGTCTAAATGGTTATTTAAATGCTTATCTTGATAAATGCTTGGACATTATACCTTGTATGGATGAGTTTGTGATTTATCATGTGCCACGAGAAGAGAATCCAAGGGCAAATGCTCTGGCTCAGCAAGCATCTGGTTATGATGTTCAGAAAAGAAATTTTCATGAACGAAAACCGATGTTTAGCAAAACCGAGGGTTATGCCCTAGAGGAGGCGGTCGATCCAGCGTACTCACCACCCGGCCGCCCCCACCCGGCCGCCTCGACCAGCCGGCCGCCTACCGCAGAGGAAGAAGTCGCTTCGGCCATTGTTTCTTCCAAAATTGATAAGGACGAAGTTGACGATTGGAGGAAGCCTCTGATTAACTATTTGCAAGATCCTAAAAGTACAGTTGACAGAAAAATCCGACGATGGGCTCTCAAGTTTGTTTTGGAAGATGGTGAATTGTATCGTCGGACTGCAGATGATTTGCTTTTCAAATGTTTAGGACCTGATCAAGCAAGGTTAGCTATGACAGAGGTTCATGAAGGAATTTGTGGTACTCATCAATCGGCTCCTAAGATGAAGTGGCTCCTTAAGAGAGCTTGCTTTTATTGGCCTACTATGATAGCTGATTGTTTTCGGTACTACAAAGGGTGTGAAGATTGTCAAAAGCATGGGGATATTCAGTTGGTACCTGCTGCGTTGATGCATCCGATTATCAAGCCATGGCCTTTCAGAGGTTGGGGTTTGGACTTTGTTGGCAAAATTAATCCTCCTTCATCAAAGGGACATTGCTTTGTAATTGTGGCGACTGATTATTTCACTAAGTGGACTGAAGTAATTCCTCTTAAGAATACGACTCATCGGGAGGTAATTGAGTTTATTACGGAGCATATTATTCATAGGTTTGGTATTCCACAAACTTTGACTACAGATCAAGGAACTTCATTTGTATCTAAAGAGGTGCGTGATTTTGTCAATTCCTATGGTATTAAGTTGCTCAATTCATCTCCATATTATGCTCAAGCTAATGGTCAAGCCGAGTCTAGCAATAAAATCTTGATTAAACTCATTAAGAAGAAGATAGAGGATAATCCTAGAAGATGGCATGAGGTCTTATCTGAAGTTTTATGGGCTCATCGTATTTCTAGACATGGTGCTACTAAAGTTACTCCTTATGAGCTTGTGTATGGTCAAGAGACCGTTTTGTCCGTTGATGTGAATCTAGGCGCATATCGACTTGCAAAGCAAAGTGATCTTGATTTTGACACATATTATGCTTTGATGATGAACAATATTGATGAGGTGACTGACAAGCGATTGGAGGCCTTGGAGACAATTGAAAGGGACAAGAGGCGAGTTGCTAGAGCATATAACAAGAGAGTTAAAGCCAAATCTTTTCAGGTACGTGATCTGGTTTGGAAAACTATTTTGCCTATAGGATCCAAGAGCAACAAGTTTGGAAAGTGGTCTCCAAGTTGGGAAGGGCCATACAAGATTGTGAGAGTTTGCTCTGGAAATTCTTATATGGTGGAGACTTTGCAAGGACAGTAGCTGCCCAGGGCTATCAATGGGAGATATTTGAAGAAGTTCCATCCAAGTGTTTGGCAAGATGCTTGAGAAGACATGGCCGATTTGATAAATCGCCTTTAGAATAAAAAATGGCCGATGAAAGATATCACATCGACCTTAGATTTATTTTTAGTAATGCATAGCTTTACTAAAAACAGGGGCATATGTTGACACTCAAAATTGGCAAAAGCCGACTCGGTCGAGTGCCGGTGAACCGGGTACCAAGGGCGGTCTGACTGGGCTGTAGCTGGTCCGCAAAGTGGCAGGCGGTCAGACAGCGTGGCCGGGGCGGTTAGACCGCCTCCCCCTGAGTCCGAACCAAATTGAGGAATCCTTGTAGATTTCGAGTTGTAAAAGGTTTCCTTGCGGGGCAAGACCTCCCCACCCTATTTATAAAGGGTCGTGGCCGATTGAGGGCCTATCACCCAATCGATCAATTATATTTTTACACTTTTATTTTCAAACCCTAGCTTTTCCAATCCCTTTGCTTTATTTGCTCGTCTCTACGGCGTTCAAGGACGTTCTGAGTGGTCTGCCGATCTCAGAGCAACCCTAGGCTCGTTGTCCCTGACGGGTCCCTCCCGGGGCAGCGGATTTATGTTTTTCGATGATCCTCTGACAGAGGCGGTTAGACCGCCCCCATAGGCGGTTAGACCGCCCCCTGCTGGTGGTTTCGACGAGGAGCGTTTCGACGACCGCGCGACCTAGCGCACCAGTGTGTTCGACCGGAAAAAGCGTCAACAATCACACCACGTGAAGGAAATGCAGAAAGTCTGTATGCGCATATTTTGATATTGATTGTGTTGAAGTAATGATTAGCAGCCCACATAAGGGCTTAATCAACAACACTATATTTCGCTGGATGATGTGTTCTACCTAAGAAAATAAAAAATATTAAGGAGCTTATAAAAAAGCAAACAAGGGTGGTGCTGAAAAAAACAGCCGTCTGTTTCTTCGCGACCGTGACACAGCAACCCGACGGCCCGTTTTTCGCGGGCGTGGGTCACGTCGAGTTTCATCCAATCTGCTATCTACGTGACTGGTTTTGCATTTTCAAAACAAAAATTAGAGGCCGGATGATGCATGTGGTTTGCTGATGAACGAATAGCCGAACTTCCAATCGATTTGCTTGTTCGTTCAAATAAAACTTTTAGAACAAAAAGGAATTTTTTTAGTTTTATTGAAGAGTGTGTGATCGTACATAGCAATAGATATACGTAGATTTGAATAAAACTGTTAGATAATTATTACGCGTCCGTGATGCCGAATAAAAATATATAAGCGACATCCATTGCCCATCACAGTCACTTGCATTCAACATGCACTTCGATTTTTTCCATAATTCCAATCAAAACAAAATCATACATAGCGTTTCCAGCGACATGAACCAAAAGACAATACAACATAACAGCTAATACTACCAGGAACCAATATCTGAATCCTACTCCAGTTTGTCTGTTCTGCTTGCAATCAGTTCATTTCACCAATTTCTATGACTCTTGCATCTTCACTTATAAATCTGCAGTAGTTGTGAAATTTCTGACCCCTCCAGATTCTTGGCACGGATTGCAATCTGCTTCACATGAACACACCATCACTTGGATTAGCGAAAAGTGAAAGTAAAATGAAAAGAAAATCCCCACAGTGCTCCTTCAGACATATACTAAACATGGGGAAAATGACTGCTGAACTTGTCAATATATGATTTAAAACAGATAGAGCATATACTATCCTTACCTGGAATTATGTAGAGCTTTCAATCCTAGTGGCCTTTGTCATCCAAAGTGAGGTCACTTGAAAAGAGAATAAATGGAAATCAAGTAGGTAGAGAGGAAATGTATTCGTTACAGCAAATGAGTCTTGCCAAGTAGCAGGCTAGCAGGGGTTGCTCATTGGCACACTGTTATTGTAATAATTTGCCAGTTGCCTAATTTAGCATAATCTGTGCAATAATTTGGTAGCTAATAGGGTAGTCAAAACTCTGGAAAGATGATATGATGATGGTTATTTACAGCTATCCACAGAAGTTGGAATCGGGAATTAATCAGACAAATAAAAAATATAATAGGGTGGCAAGTAGCAGGCACAAGAGAAATGGAGCATTTTCAATCTATTGCAGAAAAAAACTAATGTTTGCCAAATTAAAGATGTATGGCTCCGTAACTCAGCTTTAGATCTTCCACGTACTACCTCTTCTACTTATGAAAGGTCATCAAATCCGATATGCTAAATTGGGCATCCTTTATGAGTGAAAACATGTTTTATTTTAGCTGTACAGAAGAGACTTCCATGCTTCTCAGAGTTGACATGTTTTTTTTTGAAGGGGCTACGGCCGGCAAGGAGCCAGCCTGAACGTTTTGTATTAACTGCACATGCACGAGTACAGAGTATTTGTGAACAATAGGGGGTGAGAGGGGTGCTACTCAACCCAGCTAATTTACATGAAAGAGGGAGAGCCACAGGTGAAGGGAGTGCCGATCCCTAGGAGCTAAGCGGTGGAGCCACAAGGTGAGGTCAAGCGTCACGTTGTGGATTACCACAGCTGGGGGAAGGTGAATAGCTTGGAAGACCCAGGAGTTCCTAGCCTTCCATATGTTCCAGAGCAGAGCGGTGACGATGGTGGAATGAACTCTTGTGGAGGCGACACTTGGGAGCTCGAGGACGGTCCACAGCTCCCTGAAGCTGCTGAGGTGTGGCACGACCAGCCAGCCGGCCGCCTTCCAGACCATGGCGGCGAGGGGACAATTGAGGAGGAGGTGATGTTGAGTCTCAATTTGCCCGCAGTAAGCACAGGCTGGGGACTCAACAATGTTCCTGTAGCAGAGCAGGGCAGCAGCTGGCAGGCGTTCCTGGTGAGCCAGCCAGAGGAAGTGCTTGCATCGCGGAAGGGCGCCGCTGTCCTAGATGTAGGGGGCGAAGGAGTCGGCCGGCAGGGCCCCCATGTGCCCCTCGTAGAAAAGGGACGAGGAGAAGGGCGCCATGGCGGTGCCCACTCCCCTGTAGTCTTCATCGCCGGAGGCCGGCACGGCGGATTGTAGCGCTGAGTGCATGGTGAGAAGCTCGGCTTCCGCCGGAGGAGAGGCGAGCATGCAGTCCCAGGTCCCAGGCGTCCCCCCGCTCGGTGGCAGCCGCCGCATCCTGGACGGTGATGTTAGGGCGACGGCAGTGGGAGTACAACGCTGGGAACAGGGTCGCCAACGGCTGCGGGCCGAGCCAGTGATCATGCCAGAAGCTGCAGGCGGCGCCATTGCCCAGGTGAACCCTGGTGCCGGCGCGGAGCATGGGGAGCACATGCCGGATCACTTTCCAGGTGGGCGTGTCGAGGTGGTGAGGGTCGCCGAGATCGCGCCCAGCGGCGATGCCGTAGAGGCGTAGGAACCACCGTTGCCAGTTGGTGGTCGGGGTGTGCTGCAGTTTGGCGGCGAACTTGCAGAGGAGGCCCCGGTTCTGGAGCACGAGGTCCTTGACACCCAGCCCCCCTGGATCGGTCCCGGCAGACCAGTTCCCAGGCGGCTTTGCACTGGCCGCTGTTGCAAGTGGACTCACCAGTCCAGATGAACGCGCCCCGGCGAGCATCAATGGCGTCGACGACACCCTTGGGGAGAAGGATGGAGCACATGGCGTACACCGCCCTGGCGCCGAGGACGGCGTTGGCGAGGATGGTGCGGCCGCTGGCAGTGAGGGTGGCACCGCACCAGCCGGGGATGTAGTGGTCGACGGCTTGCACCAGCGATTGGAGGTCGGATGCCCTAACCTTGGATGCCGTCAGGGGGAGCCCCAGGTAAGTTTGGGGGAATGAGGCGACGGCGCACCCGAAGTCCCCAGCAAGGGCGGTGGCCTCGGCCGCGTCAACCCCGATGGGGACGAAGGTGCTCTTCTCGTAGTTGATGTGGAGGCCGGTCATCGCGGAGAATTGCTGCAGCAGAAGCTTCAGCCGCGCCAGCTGGGAGGCGTCAGCTTTGACGACAATCAGGGTGTCGTCGGCGTACTGAAGGACCGGGCAAGGGAGGTCCGCGACCAAGGGGTGCTGGACGTCCCCTAGGAGAGATGCCCGTAGGATCATCTGCTGCAGGAGGTCGGCTACGAGGATGAAGAGGTAGGGGGAGAGGGGATCTCCCTGCCGTAGGCCTTTCTTGCAGCTGAACCATCGACCGGGGACACCGTTGAGAACCACCGCCGTTTGGCTGGAGACGTTGAGAAGGTGGATCCACCGCCGCCATAGGTCGGGAAATCCCTTGGCCGCGAGGACCGCGTCCAGGGCATCCCAAGCAATGGAGTCGAAGGCCTTCCGGAAGTCCAACTTGAGGACAATGGCCCGGGCCTTCCGCTTGTGACAAGCTTGCACGATCTCTGCAGCGTAGACGAAGTTTTCGGCAATGCAACGCCCCTTGAGGAATCCCGTCTGATCCGCGTGGACGAGCTGCTGAACCACCGGTTGCAGGCGCCGGGTCATCCCCTTGGTGCAAATCTTGGTGGAGCAGTTCTGAAGCGAGATGGGGCGGTAGTCCTTGACGAGGATGGAGTCGCTCTTCTTGGGGAGGAGGATGAGGTAGGCGTGGTTGAGGCGCTCCAAGTCGGCGGAGCCCTGGTGGAAGTCATGCAGCAGCTGCAGCAAGTCGGCCTGCACCGTAGGCAGGACCTGCTGGAAGAAGAGTGGCGTGAACCCATCCGGGCCAGGCGCGCTGTCCTTGCGCATGGAGAGGAGGATTGCCTTCAGTTCCTGCAGGGAAAAAGGCTCCACCAGACTGGCCGCCTGAGACGGGGTCAGGCGGGTTCCGGCGAACAGCTCGTCGAGGTGCGGAATGGCAGTGCAATGATCCGCGTGCCCCATGAGGTTGAGTTGACATGTTTAGCTTCCCTTTCTAAAGGAAACAAACAATTATCTTCTAAGGTCTTCAATTTTTAACTAAGCATCCTCCCTATCTCCTTATCTGTTCTGAATTTTTTATCAGTACTATGGGGCTCCATATCTCCTTGGCCTAATGGGCTGGACTCACCTATGCTGTAGGAGGTAGTGTTGCAGGACCGTGGTAGAATGGCAACATGCTAAGACTAACTCCAGGAAGGATGCACATCCGCATCCTCATATAACCCGTATGCGGTGGGGACAGAGAAGAATCCCGACGCCCAAATCAGCGACCTCTCCAGCAGCATCGTGCAACCCGTCGCGCATCCTCCAGCGGCAGTTGGCTCGCGCCAGGAGGGAGAGGGCCGTTGTGGAGGAGGAGCTCGCGGGGGAGTGCGGGCGTGCAACGGAGGTTGACCACAAGCTCGCCACCGCTTGCGCCCTGGCCGTCCCCATCGATGCATCCACCGCTGCCGCCACCACCGGAATCCACGAGGAGTGCCGCCGTCAGAATTGTCGGATCTGGATCTTCATCGCCGTGGTCGAGCCGCCTCCACCGCTGCTCTCCTCATCCACCGCCGTCCCTGCCTGCGCCACGCCATCCTCCTCCACCAAGGCACCGCCGGAGTTGACGGCGTCTGCATGCTCCTCCAGCCCAAGTTTCCCGCCGCGTACGCCGCTGTTGCACGTGATGGCGGCAGGGACTCTTTCCTCGCCTCGTCTCGCCGCGACTTCACTCCCCTCGTCGCCCGAACTTCTCTGACTTCGCCGCGCCGGATCCGGGCCTGGGGAGGAGCGAGAGGGAGTTCGCCAGATCCGACAACCGGGAAGGATGTGGCGGGGGTGGTGGAGACGGTGTGGTGCTGGGGGTGCGCAGGAGCGGGCGCGGGGTGGAAGGAGGCGGGCGGTGCGGGGTGGAAGGAGGCGACGGTTGGGACGGAAGAGGTGAGGAGAAGAGAGAACCCCTAGGAATAGAGGTAGAGAAGGCCGTGACCTCAAAATGGGGAAGGGGATGCAGTGACTGCTAGAGGCGCTACAGTACCCGATTTTCCCTTCATTATGAGGATGCAGCAGTGGATCCAGCAGCTGCTGGAGATAGTCTAAGTATCCCAGAAATTAGCAAGATAGCAAATATAAATCACTTAATGTAGATCCACTACTATCCTGTCAATACTTACACGAGATTGAGACAGTTCTAAGCAACAATATTTGTTAGCACCAGCAATAATTATACTGTACAAAGGAATAAATTTGGAACATCATTGGGTAGCATCACTGAACAATGTGTCGAACTGTTAAATGTTCCTTATTGTGCCCTAAGTTAATTACATTCGTGAGGATAGAAGCAAGGGTGATGACAGGATATCTGACAAGAAAATAAAAGATCTTTCTGCATAAGCATCATAAGCAAGCAAGGCTCGGATACTCCAATTTCAGAATACATATGCATGCACATGTAAAGCAATGTTCATCATATATGGAGTCAGAATTATTAATCAAGATACTGTCTCCCTATGTTTCCCTATGTTATATTGAGTTCTGTTCATACCATTTTCCAGAAAGGACGTTGTTGGATGAAAAATCAAGTGCAATTCCAATAATGGCTGGGTCAAATCAGGTTGAATTTCAGAATATACACAGAAACAGACACGCAAACATGTTACCAGTTCTTCGTAGTTCTGTGTTATCAAGGTGAAAATCTTATAGGCATGTTCTAGTGTCTCAAATCTGCAACAAGTAGAGAACTTTGGCTTAAATTCATCAGTAAAATAAAGTAGTGAATTTTATGGGTGAGGATGGAGGGGCTTATTTGACAGGGTAACCGGTGCAGACTCATCCAAGAAATCCTCCAGGGAGGGAGAGCATGCTGCTTCAGACGATTCGAGATGCTGAACACCACAAATACAAGATGGGGTTACAAGCGTGGAAGATGGGAAAGGATCGTGTTACCTTGGGCATCAGGCCATCTGTTTGCAGAGCTGCTCGTATGGATCCACACCATCCATGGAACGAACATGGATTCCAGTATTCCACTTCGGCAGTGGACGAACGGCCGGCTCACGGACTGAGGACTGGTGGAATCGGCGGTGGAAAGCAGTCAAATGAACGCCAGATCGAAGACGACGGCATGGGGGCGAGCTGCTGACAACTGAATGCGGTGGACGCCCTCTCCGCCGGCGGCTAGGCGAGTCAAATCTGGGGACCGATGGCAAATGCGAACAGGAGCTGCAGCATCCCGAGACAGGGGTCGGATGGCGAGTGGAGTCTGTCGCCGGCTATGTGCGACGAACGGAGGATGTTGGCGAGGCGAGTAGCTCGGGCCGGCATCGACCTAGCACCGGCAGGCGGCTGCGGGCGGAGATGCGGGGTGGATGCTGAGCGGCGGTGATAACCAAGTGGGGAGGGGATACGACGGAACTGAACGGGCTGGCTGGACCCACGATCTAAATCGGTTCAGGGTCATTCGTGGAGAAAAAACGGAAGAAGAAAGGAGACAGGTGAGAGTGGCGCGCGAGTGCGAAGAAGAGCGGCTCGGGTATGGAATATTATTCCATACCCAGGGTATAGAATATAAATACACTATATATATATATAGAGAGAGAGAGATTACTTTAGAACTCACAAATGTCGGAGATAGGGAACCCTCTCAACCTAGAGCTGCCGTCAATTACGATTTGAGGATTAGTCCTGAACTTAGTAGATGATTGACACATATACAATATGCAGACAATACAATTATTTTTCTGGAGACGAATGATCAATCAATCTACACCTGGTTGCAATTTTTCTAGTCTATTGCTTTGAACGCATGTCTGGTGTTCACAATATGTAGAATGAGATTCATCATAAAATCGACTCTGCAAGAGTGCAAGAGCCAATTTCTTTTGTCATGTTCCTAACTTCAAAAATGAATATTTACACTTAAGGAAGTTCTGAAATCAGGTTTCACTGATACAAGAAAAATAAACATGGTAGTGGAACTAACTCGTGTCGTGATTTGCTTGGTGAAAAGTGCCCCGAGGAATTCCAGTATTTTTTTTCGAATGTAGTTTAGCTTCAGGCTCTTATTTTTGGAAAGTATAGCACGTCGTGTAAGAGAACTCCAAGACAGGTTTCAAGTGTATTTTTGCGGGCGTTGTGGTGACACTAAGTACATAAAGGGTCATTTCCAACAGTCATATATTCCAATGCCATGGTTCTGCAACTTGCAAGTAATTGAGGCTTTGACCTGTATGCCATTGGAAAAGTTTCTCATGGCCTGTATACCACTAAAAAGTTCGAGTGCACTTGTGTACCACTGGCTGAAACTTTTTTGCCCTTCATGCCACTTCCGTCAGATTTAAGTCAAACTGTGAAGGGAAAATTCCAAATTACCCTTAAGGCTAAATGTGCTATTTTTTTTGAGCATTTTAACAACCTCAAATGAAAAAACTCAGAACTACAAAGTTTTAGATCTCGTCGAGATCTACAACTTTCTAATTTTTAAGTTTTCGCATTTCATGTCTTGTAATATTTGTATTATTTTTTAGCATCTTAACGACTTAAAAATTAAAAATAATACCGACATGAAATGAAAAAAAACTGAAGATTAGAAAGTTGTAGATCTCGACGAGATCTACAACTTTCTAGTTCTAAGTTTTTTCATTTGAGGTTCTTAAAATGTTAAAATAATAATAATAACACATTTAACCTTGAGGGTATTTTAACCTTGCACATTTAACCTTGGACACTTGAATATCATAGAATAATTATAAATACCATGACTTGGACACTTGAATACCACCATTTGGATATGAAGAATACGCCATTTGGATCTTGACATGATTTGGTTTGCATTCTTCGGACCTATAAAACCTACAAGGCACATCTTTGGATATGGAGAATACGGTCATTTGGATCTTGGCATGGTTTGGTTTGCATTCTTGGGACCTATAAAACCTGCATGCTAGGTTTACTCACTGCATGCATTTTGTGGAGATGTTTTTCATTGGCAACAGGTTCTCATATGCCTGGCCGGTGAGGTGAAGGAACAGTTCGCTAGGAAATGTTTCCCAGGGAACTTTCCCTAGCCTTTTTTTGTCCTATCTTTATGCAAAAATTATGTAATTATTAATGAGTTGGCCCATGTGAAGGATTCCTTAGTATTTGTCAATGTACTGTGAAAACAAGTCAAATAGTCAAGCAAAACTAATGGAAAATTAAATTAATGGATCAGCACTCTATCCATGGGAACGTGCCAGACTTCATCTGAGAAACTAATGGCTAGCCTGTCAGCCTTGCATTCTACGGAGTACACAGTATTTGCACATGTTTATGTGATCCACTCCAGATACAGCAGGTAGCTCTGGAGCCGGCAGGAAGTTGCTATCTCTAGCGTACAAATAGCTGGTGGCACAGATTGCAGCATAGAGTGGTAGGCAAATAAAGACTGATGGCAACAGGTTTCCATATGCCTGGGTGTGAGGTGAAGAACATAATCTTCTTTTTTATATGCTAGGATTTATCTGTTGGCAGTGATGTATATATAGACATGCATTTTGTGCAGCAGCGAATGCCTTGTATCTGTTGGCCTAGTGTTTTTTGTAGACCAAAGCGTTTCGGCCTACCTTGTATGAAACAATTATGTAATTCCTGAGTTGCTGCCCATATGAATGGATTCCTTACATTTTTCAATGTACTGTGTGAAAACGAGTTAAATAGTCAAGCAAAACTAATGGAAAATTAAATTGAAGGATCAGCACCCTGTCCATGTGAACGTGCAAGACTTCATCTGTCCAGCTTGTTAGTCTTGCATTCTACACAGTATTTGCACATGTTCATGTGATCAGCACCATTCTAAATAGCCCTGGAGCCGGCAGGAAGTCAACAACTAATTGCGTGGGCACCAATGAAATACGAGATCAACACGATTGGAGCAACGAGCAGCTAGAAGTGCTTATTTAAAAATGCCAATTAATTTTTTTCCCTTTTGATCTATTTCTGTGTTACTCTTTTTTTTATGTAACCGTCATATCGCATCGGATCTGATGAATCTTTATCTGATCACCACATCCACATGCAAACCAATGAGTCTTATACTCATATACTCCTCACATAGGGCTTAAAATTTATATATAGCTTGGGTTAAAAATAGAGTGCAGCCAAATATGAAAATGAATCCAGTACTTTTCTGTCCTGTTGATGGTAGGCAAACATGGTAGGCCTCTCAGTACTTCCTACTTCACAATTTGATTCAGCATCAACAGCATGTGGAGACCTGATACGGTTGGTCCTCATAGTTTGAACTATATAAGCTGATGCATCATGCTAGCTTTTCTGCAGTGCTCACATTTCCTCAATTCCGGCTAGCTGCTACGCAAACCTACCAGACCTTAGCAATTCCATTTCAATAAGTCATTCCATTCAGTCATGTAGTAGGTTATACAACTTCATCAGTCATAGCTTTCCACTAGCCTCTTCTTGCATAGAGTCCATATATATCGCTGCCGCCATCTAGACGTCCGGTGACTGACAATCGTATCAATGACCAACATAGCGCTGGAAGCCTTCCGGCCGCTGTTGGGGCTGATACTTAGTGAGGCCCAACTGCTGCGGGGCGTCCGCGACGATGTGCAGTTCATCAGCGATGAGATGGATAGCATCAAAGGGTAACTCATCAAGCTCGCCGGGACCAAGGAGGGGGCCGGTGACGACCACCAAGTCCGTGCTTGGATGGCGCAGGTCATGGAGATTGCATACGTCTCCACCAACTGCATCCAAGACTACACGTTGTGTGGCGGCCAAGCACGGTCCAGCGACAGGCGGGGCCTGCTGGGCCGCTTGCGGCGGGCGGCACGGTTCCCCAAGTGCATCCTTGCTCGCTACCGGATTGCCACACGGATCCGGAGGCTCAAGGTCCGGGTGCTGGAGGTCAGCGCACGGCAGCAGCGGTACGCTGTCGTTGTCCCTCCTAAGAAGGATGCTGGCAGCGGTCTGGCTGTGCTGCAAGCTGATCGAATAGGTGGCGCCGGCGGTGGTGGCGCCGGCGGTGACCGAGAGCGGCGGCACTCCCTCCCCGACGCAGAAGGCGGTGTCCGGCGGGCACCTATGCTTGCCGAACCTGACATTCTGATGGAGAGCACGGAGGTGCTGACTCGGTGGCTCCAGGATCCAGGAGGGGAAGAGGGGCAGAAGTGGCCTCATGTCCTAGCCATCTTATCGCCTGATGGGATCAGGGAAGAGGGTACTGCACTTCCAGACCAGTTGTACAACAAGTTCAGAAGCAGGTTCGACCTCACCGCTCGCGTCAGCATCCAATGGCCTGCCCGCCGCTCGGATGTGATGCTGGACATGCGTCGCCAGCTCATTCCTGAAGATGTTTTTGAGTCCATGGAGAATGGGAAGCAAGGTGTACCACAACTTTGGCCTAGCAGGATAATTATTCCTCCTTCTTTAAAAGGTAAAAAGTTGCTAGTTGTTCTTTCTGGATTGGAGTATCCGGATGACTGGTCGTCAATCAAGTCGGCACTCGACGAGTTGGAGTGTTCCGCCGGCAGCGCAATCGTGTTGTGCACCAAGGTTAAGGTGGTGGCCGAGCAATGCTCTCCAAACATAGAGCTTTCTCTTGTTGATTTCTACGCGAAGAAAATTCTGTCATTGGATCTGGCTAACATAAAAATTCTGGAGGATAAAGCCCGTCGACACGCCATTGAGAGCATCCTAAACAGATGCAACCCAAATATCCACTGCATGAATCTCTTCCTCCAGACCCTCTACTTGAACCCCTACAGGACGGAGCTGGAGTTGAAGAACTTGTATGAAAGCCTGGACCCATGCCGGAGCTCAAACATTGAGATAAGGAGTCGGATGATGAAGTTTTGCTTCCATGGATTGCCCCAAGCTTACAAGAACTGCTTGTGGTACTCGGCTATTTTCACTCGAGGAAGCTACAAGACCCGAAGGTCAAGTTTGGTGAGGCGCTGGGTGGCAGAAGCCTTGATAGACAAAGTAGGTCGGTACAGTGCAATTGATGAAGCTGAGCATTGCTTCGATGTGCTTTCCACCCAGAAGCTTCTTATTCCTTGTGATATTGATGGTGCGGGCAAGATAAAGAGCTGTGCTGTCGATCCGTTGGTTATCAGTATGCTGAAGGAGACCATAAGAGTTGAGGACTTCCTGGACCCCAACCTGTTGCCACCTGAATTGTCTCTTCACTTCTCCATCCGTAATGGGATCCACCTTCGTCAGTTCAATAGAATAGTCTCCAAGCAAGAGAATATAACGGTTGACAGACAGATGAAAAGCATAATGAGGTTTCTGAAATTAATGACTGCCTCCTCAAGTTTCCGCCATCTTCAAGTGCTGGACCTTGAAGGTTACAAAGGCTTCAAGAAGCGCCACCTCAAGAACATCTGCAAGATTCACCAGCTTAGGTATCTGAACCTCCGAGATACTGATATTTCCCAACTTCCCATGGAAATGGACCAGCTTCTATACTTGGAGACACTTGACATCCGAGGAACTAGGGTGCAGGCGTTCAACATGGTAGTGCCCATGCTAAAGCATCTCCTTGCTGGTCACACCCACTTTGCAAGGCAAGGAGACAGTATTAATAAGGAATTCTTTTCTACCATGCGCATGCCGCGCGATGTTACAGGGATGGAAAACTTGGAGATACTGTCCCATGTCAAAGTTTCTAACAGCACTAAAGAGTTGAAAGATGTTGGTGAGAAATTGAAGCTGAAGAAGCTAGGCGTGGTTCTCCATGGTAAGAAGCCTAACTTCTTAAAGAGAAAATTGTAAATTTAGGACTCCAAACGTTGCGCTTCGCGATTTTGCCATCGCTAACATTGACTTCGCAAAACTGGGCCTCGAAACTTTGTCCTCTTGCAAACCATGCCATTAGGTGTATTTTCCCTCTTTTATAATTAAAATACATGTATTTGCTAGTTGAAAGGACCGTTTTGCCCTCTTCTATTTTTTTCCCTCACGCTCCAGTCACGCACGAAAGAGAACGTTCGTCGCTGCATCTGCATCATACGAAAACGGTTCGTATCCTGTCACCGCCGAACCCTAAAGACAGAGCGCTCGCCGCATCAATGGAGGACGGCACCCCTCCGCCCGGCGCTGCTCCGCTCAAGACCACGCCGCGCGCCGCGCCGCCCGCCACCGTGCCGCACGGCGCCGCGCCCCCCAGAGCCGCTCCGCCCAGCGCCTCGCCGCCCGGCACTACGCTGCCCGGCGTTGCTCTGCACGCAATTCCGCACGGCACCGCGCAGCCCTGCGTCGCTCCGCATGACGCCGCTGCACCTGACGCCGCACTGCCCGGCCAAGCTCCAATCGTCCCCGGTGCCGCGCTGCCCAGCCAGGGACTGACTGCCGAGCAAGTCCTCGCCACACTCGCCGCCCAGGGGCTGACTGCCGAGGTCATCCTCGCCGCGCTCGCCGCCCAGGGTGTGGCCGCGCCGGCCGCCCAGGGTGTGGCCGCGCCGGCCGCCCAGAGTGTGGCTGCGCTCGCCGGCCATGGCGTGGTCGTGCCAGCTGCCCAGAGCGTGGCCGTGCTCGACGTCCAGGACGTAGTCGCGTCGGACGCCCAGAGCGTGGCCGTGCAGGCCGCAGATGGCTTGGCCGCGCCCAACGCCGAGAGTCTGGCCGTGTTGGACGCCGAGGGTCTGGCTGCGCACGACGCCATTGTACTGGCGAGAAATTTGCTGCCTACCGTTCCTCCTCCGGTGGTAGAGTATGATGTTCCTGTTGTTGATGTGCAAAGGTAATGACCTTAATCATCTCTATTATGTTACTTGTACAATATTTCAGTCAATTTTATTAAAAAATGATTTTGCTTCTTTAGGTCACAAGTAAATCACGTGGAAAATTTAGAATTAGTGGATTGGGATAGTTTACGGATTGTGGAGACACATGATGACGAAGGTCGTATTGAACTTATTAGTGAAGATCATATGTGTGAACTTTTAGGCTTGAGGGAAGAGACAACAGCTGCTCCTGCGCATACATTTGAGTGTCAAATGGACGAACAGTGTGTTGATGGTGCTGACACTCCTATTAGTGATGGTATACCAAGTGAGATGGTGATATCATATGATAAGAACAACCCACCAATGGAAGTTGGTACAGTGTACCCATCGATGGAGGAGTTCAAGATGGCTGTGCGACAGTTTGCCATTAATAAAGAGTTTGATTTGGGGACAGAAAAGTCAGATAAACAACGGTATAGATGTTATTGCAAGTCTAGTGAAGATTGCCCTTGGAAAATAAATGGTACCAAACATAAAGGACAAAAAACTGTAGAGGTAAATAAATTGATTCTTTTTTATTTGATTATTTTTTTCTATGTGACTTGATACGATTCTCACTATTATCGTGTGCTTTGCAGGTGACTGTGTTAGTTGATAAACACACGTGTTATTCTTCCATGAGGCAGAACGGTACAACTCCGAGTCAAAAGTGGGTAGCTAGTAAGGCTGTAAGTATCCTTAGAGATTATCCAAAAATGGGTGCTAAGGAATTGCAACAAAAATTACAGAATGATCACCAAGTCACGGTTTCATATAACAAGGTTTGGCGGGGTAAAGAAGTAGCTCTTGCCGAGCTATATGGTAAATGGGACGAGAGTTTTGAGCTGTTATTTAGGTGGAAGGCCGAGGTAATGAAGAGGTGCCCTGGGAGTGTTGTGGAGATAGATGTATTTGAAAATGATGAAGAGTTTTACTTCCATCGTTTTTTCTGTGCTCTTAAACCATGCATTGATGGGTTCTTGGAAGGATGTAGGCCTTATTTGAGTATAGATGCTACAACACTTAATGGAAGATGGAATGGTCAGTTAGTCGCAGCTACAGCAGTTGATGGTCATAATTGGATTTATCCAGTTGCCTATGGCTTCATATCTTCGTAAATGTATGCAGCGACTTGGTTCATGGAACAGTTACAGAAGGCAATAGGTAATCCTCCAATACTTGCTATTAGTTCTGATGCTTGCAAGGGTTTAGAGAACGCGGTGAAGAAGGTTTTCCCAAATGCTGAGCAAAGAGAATGCTTTTTCCATCTTACAAAAAATTTTATGAAGAAGTTTAGAGGGTTTGGCCAGTTGTCACCTGCAGCAAGAGCTTACAGAGAAGACATTTTCTATGAGAAAATAGCATCTATAATTTCTGAGAGCCCAGAACCAGTGCAATGGTTACAAAAGAATCATAAGCTACTGTGGTACAGGTGTGCTTTTAATCCTGAAATTAAATGTGACTACATCACTAATAATATTTCAGAGTCATTCAATAACAGGATACGTGACTATAAAGACTTACCTATTTGTGACCTTGCTGATAAGATTAGAGGATATATCATGGATTTGTGGTACAGGAGAAGAAATATTGCATATAGGCTACCTGAAGGCAGGATGCTTCCAGCCGTTATGGTTCAGCTGAAGGCCAATACTAGAGGTTTGGGACACTTGAAAATTGCACCATCTGCTGACTGGAGTGCAGAGGTTTGGGACCATAGTGGCAGCATAGCTCAGAGGCATATTGTGAAATTAAATCAAAGAACATGTTCATGTCTAGAATGGCAGCACACTGGCAAGCCTTGTCATCATGTATTGGCCTTTGTAACCAGGCAGCGAGGAGTTGACCTTGAGCAATTTGTGCATGACTATTACTCAGTGAATAGGTTCAGAGCTGCCTATGCTAGAGAGATTGAGCCACTGACGGACAAAACACAGTGGCCACAAGTGGAGCTGCCATTTGCTGTTGGTGCACCTCTATCTAAAGGGGAAGTGGGAAGACGAAGAAACTGAGAATTAAAGGGTGTCTTGAGGGTGGACATAAGAAGAAACGTGCTAAATCTACAGAAGGTGACAACGATGGTGCAAGTGTCACTAAAGGGGAAAATGGTACTGTTCCTGTCAATGCAAAGGGGAAAAAATGATAAGAGGACCTATGACTTGCGCAAGATGTGGTGAATTAGGACATAGGCAAGCTAGTTCGAAGTGCAAACTTAATGGGACAGCAAAAAAGAGGTAATTGTTGAATTGTTTTCATCTAAAATTTTGGACAACACTTTCTTTTTAATTTATCTAATTTCCTTGTAGGAAGCGGAGGCAACCTAAAAAAATGTTACAAAAGCTGCACGAGGAGAACCTAGCACCTCACAAAGACAGACTAGAGAAGAAATACTACGGGATAGTCCAGGAAGGGTCACTAGAAGGTAAGAAATATTAACACATTTGCACTACAATATTTTTTTTCATGCATCTAATTGTGGACCCAACATTTTGTGCAGCCGGCTCGCGTTCCTTCTAGGAGAGGCCACCTCTTCAGAAACCAACACCAACATCACTAGTCCTCTAAGGATGGCTACTGTGACTGCACCAAAAAAGATGACACCAAAGAGAAAGCTAAACATAGGATGAATAGTTGTATTTGTGATGAGATGTGAACAATTTTTTTATTTGTGAGATGGAACTCATTTGGAGCAAAATTATGGTTGTGAGATAAACTTGGTTAGGCTATTTGTGGATTTGTGAGCTTAACTCATTTTTGTGAGATGTTCTTTATTTGTGCTTACACATGAAATCATTTGTGGTTGGAGATTAATTTATTTGTGCTCATTTATATCTATTTATACTCAGTTGTGTGTGTGTGTCTATATATATATATATATATATATATATATATATATATATATATATATATATATTTTGTCATGTTCATGTGAAGGCACCTGTGGCAGCCGCCGGAGGCCAGCCACGGCCGGCAGCCAGGCAGCCAGCTTACGGCCGGCAGTCCAGCCAGCAAACCAGGCCACGGCCAGAGGCCTAAAAGGAGCGTGGCTAGGCGGCACGGACGTTTCGTGACTGGAGCGTGAGGGAAAAAAAATAGAAGAGGGCAAAACGGTCCTTTCAACTGGCAAATACATGTATTTTGATTATAAAAGAGGAAAAATACACCTAATGGCATGGTTTGCAAGAGGACAACGTTTCGAGGCCCAGTTTTGCGAAGTCAATGTTAGGAATGGCAAAATCGCGAAGCGCGACGTTTGGAGTACCAAATTTGCAATTTTCTCCTTATTAAATGATTTGTTCGTTGAGATTAGCAAATTGAACAGAGTCTTTGTGTCTCTATCAATCCGAGTGGAAGTACCAGTTGATTGTCAGCGTGTCGTTGATGGCATTGACCTGACTCGACCAACACATCTTGAAAGCCTGCACATCTGTGGCATTAGGGGATCGTTGCCTTGCTGGATCCATCAGCTCCAACTGCTCTCAAAGATCACTCTACGCGACACCTTTCTGAATGAGTATGCTCTCGCCATCCTTGGCACTCTCAGAAGCCTGTCCTGCCTCAAGCTTGGGTACCAATCATTTGATGCAGCCGCACTCGCCTTCAACGAAGGACAGTTCAGTAACCTCATTGATCTTGTCATTGAAGATGCTAAACTTACAAAAATAACCTTTGGCTCTGCAACTGCCCCAAAGCTTCGCAAGATGGTTTGGTCTTTCAGTCGCATGGATTCTCTTACAGGAGTGAAGAACCTACAGAGTCTGCGAAGCCTTGAGCTTAATCGAGGAAGATGTGTCTTGGATGGTTTGAGGGATCTGCAACGGGACATTACCGCGCACCATAACCGTGTAAGTTTCAAACTCAATCCACCAGAGGAGGATTACAGATCAGGATCTGCATCTGCTGCCACCGCCACCACCTCCACCTGTTGATCTGCTACTTCTGGAGTATTTGTAGCGGCTACTACTGATTCCTGTACTGTTAGTTGTTTCAATCGTTGGGTTGGTATTGTGTGCTTTACTCTCAGTCTCAGCGTGGGTTCTGTTTACTCCTATGAACTCTCTGATTTCGATCGGAACTATATTCTATTTGTGCATCTTTCTGTGTGTATGTGGATGAAAGGGAGTGAACTACCTACCACAGCCTTCAGGTTATGGGCAGGGCACAACTTACGTGGCGGATGCGCGCACCGCTGCCGTTGGTTCTGCTCTTGCTCGCTCCCGGTCCGGCACCATCCGCTCCGCCTCCGCCGCCGCCGCCACGGGTTTCGCCGGCCGCGAGGATGAATGCCGTGAAGGAGGGAGGGGCTTGCGCTTGTTTTGGATCATAGGAGCGTTGGGCCCTTGTGCTTGTACATGGGCCTGGTGCATAGACTCTGGTGGGTGGGCCGGACGGGATTGGGTCGACGCTTCAAAGGACCATCCTGAGTCAGCCCGGAATGACATACGGCCATTTCATTTACTACCAGTTGATTTGTTTTTGGAAAACGTCCTTTTTACCTCCCTGGATATTGGGCTAAGTCCGTGTTTCCTCCCTCAACCACAAAACCGGGTAATTTACCTCCCTCCACTCTCGAAACTGTTCACTTTACCTCCTTCGTCCGGTTTTGGGTGGTTTTCAAAGCGGTTTTGTCTTTTTATTTATTTATATATATCCACTGAATCTTTAAAAAATCATAATAAATTATCAAAAAATCATAAAATGGAAAGTTTAATTTTTTTACCCTACAGAAGTATAATAGTTTTTAAATATAAAGTGTGTAAAATAGAAATGAGTATGAAATATTTACTACTGTTCAATCATACAATAATTAGCCCATTATAAAAATATCACCACAATGTGACCATAGATGTGGCGTCTATGAATTAATTACATAAAACATAGATCTAAATCTAAAGGGACAACTTTGTGCTAAATCATACTATTTTATATGTTTACTGTATAGATATACTTATGTGGAATACAACAAAATTTAATTTTCAATACCATGATACTTTTGTGATTTGTTATGATTTTTTAAAGATTCAGTCCAAATAAGAAAAAGAAAAGACAAAACCGTTTTTGAAACCACATAAAACCGGATCAAGGTGGTAAAGTGAATAGTTTCAAGAGTGGAGGGAGGTGATTTATCCAGTTTTGTAGTTGAGGGTGGAAACACGGACTCGGCTCAATGTCGAGGGAGGTAAATTGGACTTTTTCCTTTGTTTTTTCTTTTACCATGGTACTCATAATCCACATGCTAATGGGCTGTATCTGGGCTAAGAATTTCATGTTGGAAATGGAACCAACGTCTAGCTATTCTGCAATAATAATGGGCAACTATTTTTTTCCCAATCATTTTGAAATCTCTCAATTAACTATTTCGATCAGCAAGGGCATATGTTCTGCTTTTTAGACATGATGATGTATTATCCAAAACATACAAAACCTCTTATTAAAATTAAAGTGTCCTTTTCGCGTTAATTATAGCCTATTCATTTAACTTTCCTCTAGGTTTCAAGATCTTTTTCTTTAGTATAATCAGTGTTGTATTTGGCATTTATGGGTTAATTAAATTAAACTTTCAATTAGTACATAAGATCTTTTTGATTGACCGTACCTCTTCCCTACCTTGTAATATATATGATGTTATTGTATTTAGGAGATGAAACCGGGAGCTAGTCATTTCAAAGAATCCATGTTGGACTAACACTAATTGGTAGCACAAGTACTAAATTACAATACAAAATTCAACTACAATCGGTTCTCTTTTTTTTATTTTAAAAAATGTGGCATTAGAAGACACATATCGGGTGATATTTTAAATATGTTAAGAATAATTAGTATTAATTATTAGTGATCAATAGACACTTTTTCATAGAGAGGCACCCTTTAGGCATAGACAGACACCTTTTGGCCAACAGACATCTGCCCATTGGACTTGTATATATATCTGAATACTATTCATCAATCAATATAGAGAATCATTTTGTATCATTTGCATCTCTCGTTCTCTCACTCTCAATTCACAACACGTTATCAGACGTGTTGCTCTCCGCTGATGCCGAAGAAAAAAAATGTAGAAGTTGCCGGCGGAGCCTTGGCCGGCGTCATGGACTCGCTGGAGAGTTCGTCGGCTTTGATGCAGCAGAGAAGAAAAATTTGTGGTGTGCGGCTGTAAGCCTGAAGAACGACACAGGAAAGAGCATCTGGAGTTCTCGACACACCAAAGTTGTAAGCACATACGTGAATTTGTTTAATTCATTGTGCTCTGACCTTTCTACGGCAATGGATCGGACGCCGTGACGTCGTGGTGTCCGATTGGCTCCGATTGGCGGCATTTCACGTTTCGTATGCGGCCATGCGCTCGCCGGCCGAGGCAGCCCTGACCGGCACCATCCCGGACTTGCTCAGCCTCCCCATCGGCTGTTGGCGCGTGTCTGCCCACTAGTCGCTCGCGCCTCACGACTTCGCGGCCGGCGGCCTCCACGTCCGCGGTGGACTGAGCCCTCGCGCCGGCGACTCGCGACCCCGCGCCTGCGAGGCAGTGGTCTGCAGTCGGCAGCCTCGACCACACGCCTGGCCGGCTGCGACGCCTGCGAACCAGGCCAACCTCGGGCAAGCAGGCCGTGGCGCTGTACTCCATCATCGGGTGGATTGGCGGCGGTGGCTGTACCAACGACGGCGGCCGGTGGCAGCGGCCAAACGGCGGCGGCGGCTGGGTCTGGGGGTGATTAGGGTAAAAACCCTAACCGTCGCCCCTATATAGGCTGGCGGCGCCTGGTTCTTGGGCCGGCTGGGCCGTGCGCCAGGCTATCAAGCCGGATGGGCCGCGTACCTGGCTGCCTGGCCGGCTGGGCCGCTCGTCCGACTGTCGGGCCTGCTGGGCCACGTGCACGGGCCAAAGCAACTGGGGTGCCCATCTTTTATTTTCCTTCGTTATTTCCTTTTGAGCAGTATAGTATAATTAATTAGCATATGACTTGACTAATTTATTTTATGCAAGAACATCAGTTATTTCCATGAGTGTTGTTGCTTTATACCTGCTGAATACTTGTCATTGTAATATTTTTGTCATTTTGATTATTTTATATTACAATAGCATTGGTAATTCTATTATGTCTTTTTGGAGTATGTGGTGGGCCATATCCCTCTTAGCATCACATACATATTAATTATATTTGTGACTTTCACTATTTTTATTGTTTGGTATAAGTTGGTGCCTCGAAACCCCCTACTTTGCACCAACATATAGGTCACACTTGTAGTTACATAATAGATTTGAGTATGTTGGTGCACTCAAACCACAATCTTGCACTACATACAGGTTAAATTTGCTAGTTTAAGTTAGTGGCAATTAAACTAAGTTTCTCATAGAATAATCAAATTTTAATCATTATATGATTATAGGATTAAAATTACAATATAAATATCTTGGTTATTTTGGTTAATTAACACATGGTAATGGAGACTATGGCGTTGGCTGCGTTTAATTCCTCGTGAATTATCCTGCCCTGAGACCATGCCATAGCAGTGATTTAATCACCTATTACTGAGAGGTCTACATCTTGTTTCTCTGGAACATGATGATTACCTACAGCATGTTTGTAATCAAAAGAAAGGTTTTGGATTGATCTTCATCCTCATATTATTTTCCTATTACACAAGATAGTAGAGTCCTAAATGTAATGGCTGCGTCTAATTCTTCATGAATTATTCTGCCTTGAGACCGTGGTTAGGCAGCAATATATTTGCCTACTATAAAGATCTACTCTTTGTCTTTGACATCGAGATTATCTTGTCTTGTGTATGCCACATTTTGTGATGATTAAATTGTATGGTCTACACATTTCTGTGACTACCTACAATAATCCAAAACTGTGATAAGATAAACACTTATAAACACTGAAAGTTGCTTGTCGTTAAGACTACAATCATATTGTTCATACAATTTGTTTCCAATGGAGGAAACAAAAGGCCTAATGTGCAACCAAGTTATGATTATCTGACGCTCTTAAACTTGAAATTGATCTATATCATAATAGTAAGGGATAATAGAGGAGCTAAGAATAAAGATTTGAATGGTTTTCAATCTTCAATTTAATGCTCCCTAGGATGTTTCTAATGTCCATTGAAATATGTTGTAACAATTATTGTCATAACTATTGTAAGTATCATTTTGGTGAACTTGATACTCAACAATATTTATGGTTTTCTATATATTAGACAAAAAAAATTTCTATCAAATTCTTGTCATATATAGATTGTACGGGAATCATTCCAAATAGGGATTGATATGTGCCTAATGTACATTTGTGCTTTCATAGAGAAACACAAACGGACAACATTAGTTATAGCACATAAGTAATAAGATAAGTGTCATTTTGGTTGCATTATGCATACAATTATCCCTGTATAGCATGTTGCGCATAAGAATTTTTCACACTGTTGATCCATCTAAGATTTGGAATGATCAACTTAGCCATCCAAAGAGATGCGTTAAAAAACAACAAAATTAATAGCAATTCTTTTGGTCAAGATTTTCCCAAAGTATGGATACGGTAAGTACCATAGGAAACAGATTTTAAGACCTCTTATCTTAAAATCGAATTGACTTAGATTCTAGATCATATTCGAAGAATATTTCGAGTCCGACACAAAGATCGTCTGGACAATTCAGGCATTTCATGGTTGTATAGATACATCTATGAGATAATCTACAATGTGGAAATCACCACACTTAGCCTTATATTTGGGAGGTAATAGCTCTTGTTATGAGCATTATTGTGAACACTACTAAACTTTTGTACCTTCAATGACGATTGCTTGGTATAACTGGAGTTTAGTTACACATCCAAAAGGATAATTTGGAATCTATAAGTAGGATTAAGGTCCTATAAGACTATTATTAATAATTGCTATTTGTCAACTTTGTGTTGGTGTCAGGTAGAATTACACACTCCTAACTTATGATTAACTGCATATCCCCCATATGCATTTAGTACGTGGGAATCTATGAAGATTTCCTATTTGCGTAAGATTAGGTTACGTTGAATACGTGCCAATCTCACCACCGCAGCATACATTGATGGGTTAACACAGGAAACTGGGGATCAATCTGAGATTTCAAATCCCCGTCGATTGTTCAGTATCTAGATCTCTTAGATAGGATCTATTTACAACCCATATGCTGGTTTTATAATAAATGAGCTTTTCCAGGCATTAGGGGGAGATTAATTAGTAGTACCATATATAATGCCTGGAAAATATTTGGAATGCACAAAGCATGTCAAGCTCAGGATCACGTACTAAATAAAATGAATCAATCAATGGTTTGCATAATATTGCAAACAAACTGCCAAATGCATTTACTGATTGTTAATCTGCTACATGTATGAGCCAGAAAGAGTAGTGGTACTAAGTAAAACCACTCGACTCCCAAATTGCTAATAAGAGGGGGAGAAGTATGGCCATAAAGCAGGATTACTCATGCTAGCAATAGAAGGTTTTCCTTCTAAGATAGTAAATGCAGGTCAACCTATGGTTGACAACACCTTGTGGGTAATATTGATTATTACCCGGTGGATAAATGTCATCCACAAACCCAGCTCAGAGGTGCACCAAAATATTGATGCTGGGATATCGGAAAACCCTGACTCTCGCTTTGGGAAATTGTGATAAGTCATTCAGGGTACATTGAGTTTAGATAACCGGAGGATTATATCATATAAAGGCTACATGTCGCGACACATACTTCTCTGAATAAATTGTATACAATATTCCAAGTTATCCAGTTAATAAGACCTAGGCAGAGTGCTTTGTCACTCTTACTGGAACTTGTTGAGTTATACATACAGATAGTCTTGCTCACCGGAAAAGAGGAGTTAGGAGCTGTAAAGCTAACACCTCATGTACCTTTACTGTGGGTACAAAGTGTTTTCATCCTAGGATGGATTGAGAACAACGTGGTGGTGAGATAAGCAAGACTAGTAGCATAAGGGGTTTACGCAAAGCCCATAGCATTGTTTTCAATGCAGTCATTCTCCATAGTAAGTTATAAATTTCCGATACTAGCTTTGATTGGCAGTACAAAAGCATCTATCTTTGCAGTTGATAGATGTAGTGATTGCAAATAATCACTTCACTTAGTATATTTGTGAAACTTCCGGGAAGGAGTTCACATACCAAACACCCATACATAAAAGCGCAACACATATTGTGTATTGCTTAAGTCAATATGACTTAAAGTAGTTCAGTCGAATTTGGTACAATCGACTTTATTCCTTAAATTGAAAGGATACAATATTGGTTACACGTGGTGTTCATTTTGGAGTCCTTGATTGGATTTCCTAGTATTATATGATTATCAATAATCTTGAAATCACTAGTAATGAACACTTGTTAATTGCATGTTGTAATCTAAAAACGGAGTTTAAAGATGGGAGATACGATCTAAACCAAAATTTCATTTTGAGCTTAGGATCCAAGTATTTTTCCCAAGGTTTTGTAGTAAAGCTATCTATATCCACATCATATTGAATAACTCAATATGAAAGGGAATCCTATGGTAGTTCTACCTCATGATAGAGGAAGATTGTTTTATGCCATAGTGATTGAGATGAGATATTGGGACATATGGTTCATTATCTTTGTGCTATTTATACATTAATATATATTGCAAAAGTTCCTAGCAGCATATTATCTTTGCAATGACTTACTATCTAGTAGCATCGCTATTCTACCAAATATTGGTAGATTGAAGTTGAGAATATCTTTGATATATCAAAATAGCACATGTGATCTTGATATAATCCAAGATCCAATTATATGGATATTATGATTCTGGTTATCTATAAGATCCCCAAATTCCAGATCATTGAAATAGCCTTTACATAAATATAGACATATGAATACTTGCAAACTAGGTATTGTGATAATCTCGGAGAGATATTCACAATGTCTACCATACTCCACATTTCTTATGTTTTGAGTACATCGGTATGAAAAGTTTTGCAAGTTTCAGGGGGAGAGTCTCTCGTCTCTCTGATTAATAACTTGTTGAAAACATCATATTGCACTCTTTTCTTTGTATGAGTTTTTTCCCTTAGGGTTTCTCATATAAAGTATTTAATGAGGCAATATCGACACAAAATTATGCCATACCATCCATTTTACTCATAGGGGTTTTGGTGGATGATATTGGAACATACGATGCATTGTACTCTTTTCTTTATGTGAGTTTTTCCTTTTTGAGGTTTCTCATATAAAGTTTTTGATGAGACAATGTCAACAAAGGTATATGCTATATCATCAAGTTTTCCCCACCGGGGTTTTTGGAAGATGATATTCGGGCATATTGATCATATGGTCAAGGTGTTTTAGACTAAGACTTTGAATTTATCTCAAAGGGTTTAACAACATTCATGATTGTATATCATGGTGTTTCTCCTTGTTTTCCCCCTTGCGTTTTAAGGAGTTTTACCTGATATACCGGTATTACTTTGGATTTCTCCGATCGGGTTTTTCCAAAGAATCTCCTCACATTTTTCCTAAATGGTTTTTGTGAGAAGCTGCCATAGTCTATTTTTCCCTCTGAGGTTTTTAAAGATAATATATATGACATATTGATTTTTGATCAAATTGTTTTTAGACTATGTCTTTGGGGTAACCTAAAGCGTCTATAAACATTGGGAGTTCTATATATATCATGGTTGTCCTCCTTATTTTTCCCACTGGGTTTTTAAGGAGTTTGTGCCTGGTATATCGATATACTTTGGTTTTTCCCACAGGGTTTTCCAAAGATTCAAGACTATGACTGAGGAATATACAATCGTGCTTACACAAGATTAAATGAAGCCTACACAAGATCTATTGATCAAGGGGGAGTGTTAAGAATAATTAGTATTAATTATTAGTGATCAATAGACACCTTTTCATAGAGAGACACCCTTTAGGCATAGACAGACACCTTTTGGCCAATGTGACATCTGCCCATTGGACTTGTATATATATCTGTACACTATTCATCAATCAATATAGAGAATCATTTTGTATCATTTGCATCTCTCGTTCTCTCTCACTCTCAATTCACAACAAAATAATCACAATTAGCCACACCCACTCACATCATAGTGCGATAATACATCAATACAGACATTCACCCTAGCAAAGTATCGTATTTTCTAGTTAAAACTAATTAAAATATTAATTTTAACTGATCGAACACTAATTTTTTTTTGTTTGACTGGTGAAAACTAGTCGGAGGTGCCTTGAATATACTTGCTATCCTCGTTGGTATACCCACATATTTGAATTATCTAGAACATATTGTTTTGCTAGAGGGGAACCTTTTTTCCTTCCGTGGAATATCTTTTCTTAAAACATGTTTCCTTGATCCCAGACCCTAGAAATAAGGTGACGACTGTCATGTTCAACTTCTATAATATTTTTACTTATATTTATAACAATTTTTTATTGAGTGGAACATTTTATTCTTCAAGCAGAACATTTTTTTACAAAGCAGAACCTTTTTTCTTCGAGCAAACATTCACAAATGTGATTTATATAGATATGCACAACGTCGATCACCTAATATTTAGTAAATTTGTTTTTTCTAATGCCTTTTCATATCATTGTTGACAGGGTTCTTAAGCACACCAATTTTGAAAGTGCACAGATCACTTGTAGCTCTTCCCTCAGAGTATTTCTCCAAGATTTATCAATCTATGGAACTAATACAAGAATCAATATAACAAGCATAAAACACTTCTTTTGGAAAAGGTGATTTCTAGCGCAATCTATTAAACTCTAGAGGTAGTGAGAGAAAGCAAGAGATAATTGATCTAGAGAAGCCTAGGTCATATAATCGTTGTAGTTATTCACCAACGGCATGAAACTCGTAGTATCGAATAACATGGTTTTTTGATTCTCGCCATTACAATTCTTCAACTTTGGAAATATACCACTACAATTCACCTATTCTAAAATTTGCCATTACAATTCTTCATCTATCTGATCCTTGCCATTTTCTACATCTTCCTTGAAACTGTATTTGTATCGCATACCTCTACCGATTCTCTCTCCACTGCAGCCATGTAAGCCCCTCCCATCTCCTACCTCTCTGCTCATGTAGCCCTCCATGGGAGCTCTGCCGGCCGGAAGGCTCCTCTCCCAAACCGTCCCTGCCTCGTCGGTGCTCTCTCTCCTTCAACCTCGTTCTCTCTCTCTCTCTCCGGGCGGACCGCAGACGCATCATCCCATCATTCAGCGGAGGGATGCGGAGGCGGGCAGCAGGCCCCAAACCACGCGGCGTAGGCGCAGGCACGGGCGCGAGCTCCACCGCGGTCTCGCAGGCACGTGCGTGCTTCGCTGCTGCCACGCGGGCGCGGCATGGGCACGAGCTCCGCCACAGCCTCGCGGGGACGCGTGGGAGCCCGGCCGGCGCATAAACATTGGTTCCATGCTTATTTGCTGGACATCAGATACATAGTCTGAGCCTTCAGAATTACAGGCGTAGGGCAGTAGTCACATACCCGGAGCTAGCTAGGGCACTTTATTACATAGGTATATTTTGACTATTCAGTAGTAATACCCGGAGCAGCATCATGGCTTGCACGGTGGTGGCGCAGTGGCGCTTGCTGGCGCCTGTGTGGGTGCGCCGGGCGTCAGGGTGTTGAGGCTGCAGATCGATGTTGATGCAGAGGGCCGAGCACAGCCCGGAAACCCTCACTTTGCACGTCGTGAAGAAGAAGTTCAGAGATTTCAGGATAGGGGCGATGTCAGTGACGGCGTTGCACACATCCGAGCTGAAGCCATCGCAGATAGGGCGGCAAGTCACGCGGCATTCGTCCTGCAGGTCAGCCATCGCCGCCGGCGGACCCATGGGCAGCAGGACCAGCGTGACGCAGGCGACAACAATGGCCATCTTGAGCATAGCGGCAGCCATGGTGATCAAGACTAGCTAGTGGCACGCAGCTGGGTCGGTAGCTATAGCTTCCGGATGAGATGTGTAGAGAAGTGCATATTGGGATGGCATGCAGTCATGCAGATGCCCAATTTGTAGGCAACCAATTTGTCCAAAGTCAGTATTATATGTACATTTGTGCAAGTACGACTCCTCCGTAGTCAATCAATGTACTTTGAGTATAGATGACCAGACGGGCCGCCCGGCCCTAGCCCGATTTGACCTGGCCCGACTAGGCCCGACACTATCATGGCCCGATGACTTTTCGTGCCGGGCCAGGGCGGACCACCGTGCCGAACTGTCAGCCCAAGCCCGACCCTAAAGCCTTTTTATAGTGTCGGGCCGGCCCGGCCAGGTGGCCCAGCTGGCCCATCGTGCTTTGTCGGCCCACCGGGCTAAGTTGGCCCATCTCCCCAGCCTCGACCTCTGCCCCTGCTCTCAAGCGGCGGCGGCCGACGGCGGCAGTGGCGGGCGGCGCGGACCCTGCTGGCGCTGGAAGCAGCCGGCGCGGCACCATCCATGGCGGCCATGGTGGTGGTGGAGGCGCCGCGCGCGCCGTCCGTGGCGGCCACGGCGGTGGTGGAGGCCGCGGTGCGGCTCCCGTCTGTGGTGGCCACGGCGGCGGTGGAGCCGCGGCCACTGCCTGCGCGTGGCCACGGACGGAGGGACGGTGGTGGAGGGCGCCGGTGCCGCCGCCGCCTCAAGTTGGGGCACAGGGGAAGGAGGAATGGAATTGAAAAATTAGGGTTTAGGGTTGGTGGGATTGAGTTTATATATGAGGGGTTGGATGGGCTCTTAGTAGGCCGAGATTTGACGGGCATCGTGCCTCACGCGGTTTTGAGCCGTGCGAGCCGGGCCGCTGTGCGTGCCGGGTGCGGCCCAGCTCGGTCCGACCCTCGTGCCGGCTGGCCCGTGGCAAACTTTGAGATGCAACTTGGGGTGCACGTGCAGAGAAGAAATTCATGATAAGGCTTTGTTCGGCTTCTTTTATTCGGATTCTTCTGCAGTATTTTCCTCTCACAATAAATCTACCGTAAAAATCTGCAAGCAATATTTTTCTCTCATAACAAATCTGCCGTGCAAAGTAGTGAGGCTCGATCATGCGCAACTTAATTAGCAGCGATAAGAAATTGCACGTTGAGCCGGAGCAGGTAAAGTTTAGATTGCTAAAATTATTAGCCATTTGCTGCTTAGCTAATTTGTGGCCCATGTGTTGATTAAAGTCCATTCTACCCCATGTGTACAAAGTAGACCCTAAAGTTTAGCCTCCAAAAAAAATATCTTGGGTAAGATTACACTCAACAATTTGACATTTAACACCTAATAATAAGTATATGATAAAAGGAAACAACTGAAATTAAATCTTTTTTTATTACGTGGAAGATGCACACGTACATGAGTACTCTTTGTTTTCCAATTGCACGTGCATGAGTACTCGTAACTACGACCTGTGTGGCATGTTGTGATGGGAGTAGCATGTTGTGATGCTGATTAATGTGAGAAGGCATGCCAAATTGATGACTGTATGTTTTATACTCTTGTGAAACTTTCTTGCATTTATATTTTTCTTACAGAAGGCATCATGAAAATTAACATGAACGATCCAAATGGAACCTTATTTTGAGACGTTTAACCAGTAATATCAAGTTATTTCAGACTATTTTCACAATGGTACATACCAATTTTTTTTGTGAAACATAACAGATCCTAGGGCCTTTTGTTTTTTATATTAAATAATAAAAATATATATAACCTAGAAGCATACTTAGGAATACTTTGGGATGCTAAATTATGGTTTACTTCACAATATTTTATAATAACGGAGGTTGGTAGTTTAAATTAAATTTTAATGAGTTACTTAGGCTATTTTATAATGGCAAGGAGTAATTGAGGCCATGAATTGGGGTATACTTAAGACTATTTTGATAAGGTCATGTATTGGTATTTTTGTTTTGAATCAGAATATATCATATGGCTTTTCTGCCACCAACGATTCGACTATATGTCAAATTGATGGCCATATGTTTATGATTTTATGAGAATTTATACAACATATGTTTCTGTTATATATAGTGTATGTGTCTGCTGAGGATCAACATGATGGTTCCAAATAATTGAGCCTCTGATCACTACCTAAATTTTCTGTTCTTTGATGCTTGGAGAAGCACATGTATTCCCTCCTTGTACAAATAAGTTTTGTTTGAGGTTATTCAAAGACAATTATGCCATACACTTTGATTGCTCCTTTTCTTAAACACAACTAAAAATAGCATTTTGTATTTTTGTAAATTTACATTTTTCCAGGACAAATGTACACATATCACTTCCAAACATGATGAAGGTAAAGTGGTTAAAGACAAATATACACTTTCAAAATTACAATAACTAATTCATGATGTATTTTTCTAACATGTGTTATGATATTTTCTACCATCTCACGAATTTTGAACTTAAGACGCCACTGACTGTGCAGGGAGAAACAAAAAAAAGGGCAATTTATATTAGGGGTAACTCGAACTAAATGACATAGCTTAGTGAGTAAATTGCTGAACAAAGGAATATTTAGAGACTTTGTCTATACTTGAAAAGAGTAATTTGGACCTTTTCTTCCTAGATCTAATAAACCATGCCCCTTAATCTGCATCATCATATTTCGGGTCCACGGTTGGTAAACGTTGATATATGTTTCTTTTTTATCCGATTAATATGAGATTCTAATAAGAGCAAATGCTTAATATAGGTAGTATTGAGAAGACAACAAGGTATTTTTCCTGGACATATGGAAATTTATTCTTGCATTAAACATCGGTTCGAAAACATATCGCTGGACACCAGATCAGATACACAGTCTGGGTCCTATATTAGCTCATGAGCATCAGAACCACGCATTGCACACGCATGCTTTCCTCTGGCAGTATGGCACTTTATTACATATAGATATATTCTGATTATGCAGTAGAAATATTTCTTTGAAAGTAGCTTGCAGAGGCAGCACTATGGCTTGCATGGAGGTGGCGCCGCGGTGCTACCCGGCGCTGGCATGGGGGCGGCGCCGCCCGGCGTCAGGGTGTTGAGTGTGCAGACGTTGAAGCAAAGGGTCCTGCATGCTATAGAGACCCGCACCTTGCGTGTTGTGTAGAAGAAACCAATGTCACTCAGGACAGGCAAGGTTCCATTGAGGCCCCCGCACACCCCGGAAGTGAAGTTATCACACGCAGGATAACAAATCGTGCGGCAGTCGTCCTCCACGTCGGCCATCGCCGGAGTACCCACTGACAGTAGGATCGCCAGCGCGATGCAGGCGGCTACGGGAACCGCCATCTTAAGCACGGAGCCATTCGCGGAGGAAGCCATTGTTGATCAATGAGCAAGGGTAAGGTACGTGCAAATTAGATAGGGTAGATGATGGAGAAAGAGAGTGGTATTAGTTGACGCCGATATCGTTGGAACACTGGCAGAGATGTGGTATTTGTAGGTCAGGATCGAATTCAAAGTCCAAATTGGTACAGCAGATATGCTGTTTGTAGTCCAAAACTTTTCGCATCGCAGATTGTGCCGCCTCTCACAGAACACGCTTCTCAATGCAAAAATTTCACCACTTTTCGCTAAAATTTCACCATCTAAACGTTGGAGAGTACAAAGTTTGCGCCCAATATTTTCAAAACCATACTTGATGTACAGAATGGCACTGTACCATTGACTAAAGGGGGAGATAATAGTGAGCCATAGCCGTCCAAACTAGGACCAACATCATGTTTCCAAATATGGGTCTGATATTTTCATAAGTTAAGTACAACTAAATGTTCTACTAATAAATCCCTGATGACAGGAGGTAATAAGAAAAATAACAGATAATCAAACAACTCAGTGAAATTAAACTACGATCACTAAATAACAGCCTCCATGTCTAACAAAATAAAAAAATTAACCATGCTGTCATGCGTGTGAAAGATTGGGAAAATAGGCTCTTGCTTGGTTTAGAACTAGAGTGTTTTCTAAACCATGTTCTGCATCTATCATTACAATTCCGCCTAGTGTGTAGTGGATAAACGTAACGGTGACTTGTTTTTGTTTTCCTCATGCTAATGTTGAATTTGCTAAGGGACTATCCATTTCCGATAGATAGTTAAATACATGTTCTGTTGTGCTAATGATAAAGCCACACGTCAAGAAAAACCTTGTAATATTAGGATAACCTTGAAGAATTCCGTCAAAGTACATGATGCTTCACCTTAAAAAGAGAAAATGACTCGGCAAAACTAACAATAATTTGCCCATTTGGGAGAAGTGTGAGATTCTGATCATCATATGCAGAGAGATCATGCATATGGGAGGAAGCCTATATTTGTGATGCTAGTTTTTATTGATAATATGGTACAAACATGAAGTTGTGGAAAGAAGAATGCAGATAAATATATAATGATATAAATAATAGGTTCTTGGTAACTT
This sequence comes from Cenchrus purpureus, assembly GCA_022644695.1. Lineage (NCBI taxonomy): Eukaryota > Viridiplantae > Streptophyta > Magnoliopsida > Poales > Poaceae > Cenchrus > Cenchrus purpureus. The sequence goes on from CP053454.1 coordinate 52,750,583, forward strand.
TTGAAGTAGAATTACATGTGTTACCTCCATACTTAGATATAAGGATTTATGGCATTTAACTTTTCCCATAAATATAACAACCTATAGGTATCAAATCAAGAGCTGGCTGGATGCTGATTTAATGGTTTGCATGGAAGTGTCCTCCTGCTTTATTTTGTTCTAGAAATAGCACACGTCTTTACATTTACGGACAGAGTGAGTGTTGGGGTTTAATTTATCTGCCAAGTAGGAAAAGATAAGAACTCATATTTCCTTAGCTCAAAAAATCTTGAATTACTAGGTGATTCCCCACGTTGCTGCGGGATTTGAGAGAGCTTTCCGATAAGCTATGAACCACTATAAGTTTAGATTAGTACAAAGAAAATACACCTAAAAATAAATTCAACACTGTGACAACTCGGGATTTGACAGAAGAAGACCGATGACAATTAATGATACTTAATTGGTGGGAGATGACCTGGATAGCTTGCATGAATAAATAAGTGGTGGGAGATGATGTTTCTAACTTGTAGAGAGAAATAGAGTTAATAAGGTGAAAGATAACATGTATAGCTTGCAAGAAGAAAGGATTAGTGAGAGATGATGTGGATAGCTTGAATGTAGAGAGAAATTGAGTTAATGATTCTTAGCGGAGTGCTTATATATGCATGGGTTATATAGATACCACCATTATGGCCTCCTATTTAGGGGAGGGGGGCAATCCCCCACTTTTACACTTCCCTTAAGTCAATCTTCAATGACTATATTATAGAGATATTTAGGGTCACCTTTGTGCTTACAACACATGAGTGAAAAATCTGTCATGGCACCTTAATGATGTCGTTCCTTCGCTTCATGAAGCTGGCACAATCGAGCTTTTCTCTTGCTTGCCGTGAAAATTGCATCTCATACCTTTTACTCTTCCGATGAGCAAAGCCCATCTTGCTTGGCGAAGCCAGTCCAGCTCGATTGGGAAGCCTCTCTTGCTTATGTTATGCGTATAGGGGGTATCAAATTTACGGTCACCCGTTTAGACGCTCGCGATTTCCGACATGCGATTTCCGACCGCATGTCGGAGGGGCATCCACGTGCTGACGTGCGGCATAAGCATCTGGTGGTCCTTTTTCTGTCCAAAAAGTAATACCAAAAAAACTTTTCCACACAAAAAATATTGCAGAACTTTCATACCCAAATTTTCCGCAACAAAAGAAATATTTTTGTAGAAAATTTAAAATGGAAAAAACAATATAAAACTTTCTTTTATAATTTGATAAAATAATTGCGACAAATTTTCTGAACAAAACTTTAACACAAACATTTGGAGAAAAAATTGAACTGAAAATATTTGAGAACCAGAAATTTGGAAGAAAAAATCATGCAAAAAGTTTATCATGATTTTTTTGTGAAACAAAATTAAGGGAAAAATGCTCTGAAAACAAACATTCTGGGGAGAAGTTTTGAAGAAAAATTTAGGAAATATCTTCTGAAAAATTATGAACAAAATTTGGGGAAAAATAGTTGAGAACAAAATCTAGAAGCAGAAATTTATAAAAATATATATAAAAAAACTCGGCCTGGCACCAGCGGCGGCGACATGCGAGCTCGACACCACGCTCCCAATGGGGGAGCTCGCCGCGAAAACCCGTAGGCCGTCGCTTCCCGCAGGGAGGAGTTCCCCGCCGCTTGGCGCCATTACTCCCGGCGGAGTGCTTGCCGTGAAAGCCCACACGGCGCCAACCCCGGTAGGAGAGCTCAACCTAGACCGACTGAGCTGCTCCCCACAAGGAGAGCTCCCTCCGCCCAGCGCTGTCACTCCCGACGGGGAAGCGGGAGCCCGCCAATGGCCTGCCGGCTTGCCGTGCGATCGCCTGGTGTTGGGGTGAAAAGCAACCCCGAAAGGGGCCAACACATATAGGAAAACTCAAAAGTGAGGGGGAGAGAGTCCCCTCATCTAGCCCTCTTGAGCTGCTTATATAGATGAGGGGTGGGGTGGCATTTTATCCCCCAAAGCCTCTGGTGGGTACAAAAATTACAAACTAGCCCCTAGACCTAGAGGGGGGTGCCTTGCGAATCATTTTCCCCAACACCTGGCCCGTGTCCTCCCACCACCTGCCGCTGAGCAGCCGCGACGCGACTCACCCCACCATCGCCATAGCCCGAGAATAACGCCAACCCCTTTGCCAGATCTGGGGGAAAGTGTGGGGAGTGGTTGCTGCGGAAAGAGAAGAAGAGAAAGGGAAGAGTGGGAAGGAGGAGGAGAAAATGTGGAGGGGGGGTGGTGTGTCTTGGATGGACCAGGACATCAAAAACCTCCGGTCACGTGTAAACTCAACATTGTGTATAGCAGTGCCTTCTATAACTTGGGAAGCGAAACCTACTAGATCTCTTGGCGATGCCTTCTTGTCCTCCTTTTCTGCATATATATAACAGACCTCAACCATCTACACCAACATTAGGCGTAGATGGTTCCCCAACCGGGACTATATAGTTCTGAACACATTGATGAATAATAACTATTAAAAAAACATGACAATAAGGTGATTTTTTTTGTTGATACATAAATTTATACTTCCATTAAACACGGGTTCCAAGAATACCCTTGGACACAATGCAAGTATGAGTCTTAGCTCATGAACACTGATGATGACCAAGCATCTCACGCACACTTCCTCGATCTAGCCGGTAGGTGTATACCGGGAGCATGGATGCTTTATTACATACAGATATTTTGATTTACTCTGTAAGTTATTTCTATATGCTTATGAAACAAGGCACAAGTGTATAATTATGTGTTGCATGGTGGTTGTGCTGCGTTGGCCGGCGCCGGTGGTGTGGGTGTTGAGGGTGCAGACGTTAAGTTGATGCAGAGGGAAAGGCATAGTTGATTGATCCGCACTTGGCACGTTGCAAGGAGATTCAGAGGTTTCAGGATCTCAATGATGCTATCTGTTGCACCCATCAGAAGCGAGACTATTGCATTTTGGAAAACAAATCGCCGGCGGACCAGCATGATGCAGGCAGCAACAGGATGGATCAGCTGGGTATGTATCTAGAGAATGAGAATACCAATGTATCAGCTGAAGCCCTTGTTGTGACAGCAGATACGCTATTTGTAGGCAACGATCAAGTCATCTGTGGCTGCTGGCTAACTACAAATAAATGCGCCTACAGGTAATTGACATATTTTCCTCTTTAATCCAACTTCACGTGCTAGTTTCTAGCAGAACTACCGCAGTACCACTCAAATTTGGAAAAATTCCCTTGAAATATATAGGGGGAGACAATTCCGCTGTCCAAATCTGTACTAGCCTTGAGCTGTTGAATAATATGCAATCAATAACACGCTATATATATTCTTATCTAAATGTTGAAGAACAAGGAAACACCAAACAATCTATTATCTTAATACAATAGAGTTAAAAGAAGTCACCACGTTCACGAGAGGGTTTACAAATTCCCACATTAATCCAAAAAAAGAGAAGAATATATACCGTTGGATTTTATGAAGATCTAACGGCTTAGAAATTCCCACGTTAATCTAAAAAGGAAAAACCGTTGGATTTGTAGTCCTTATTATCGAATAGGTATAATATATAAAATTGGAATTTCTAAACATCTGAATTGAAACCAAATAAATTAGCACTCTGTAACCAATACTGTGTGTTTTGAAAATACATCCAATACAACCGAAAAGGACTTTCAAACTAGCAACTTTGTAAACATTATTTTCAATAACAAATTTAACTTTCGTGTTGAGGAGAGAAGGGATTTGGTGACGGAAGACAGTTTGTGTTTGTCGTTGCATAGATTTAACATAAAAATGATAACAAACTAAATATTGGAGTAATATATGGATATTGCAACTCAAATTTCATAATGAAATTATTAGAAACCATATTGCATAGAATTGAAGCTGTGTCTTGATTAGTATGTAAACAAAACAAATAATGTATTGACATAAATCAATGTCATCTATCTATTATCACAATCACGTGGTCAGCACAAGGAAAAACTTGCATGGAGAAGGTTCCAACTTTTATCACAATGAAATACAAGTACGACAAAAATAATATTATTACTTTCAACAAATATTGAAAAGTTCTTAATAACATTATCTTTATATTGAAAATTAATTCATGTTCCTCACTACATGAGAGGATATTTTGCTCCACGCCACATCGATTAAAAACTAAGAATAACGAAACAACAAAATAAAACTATTTTAATCAAACTATTTTCAAGTAAATAAACATAAATGTTAGTAAAAATCTTAATACAATAGAATAACTACAATGTTCTCTACATTGTATAAACAAATATTAATCTAATATCCATGTAAGCAGTGCTAAACAAATAATCGTATCCAGATACAAGACATCTTAGTGCTAAATTGGTTCATAACAGCATGTCACAGGGCAAAATAATTTAAGGAAAAAACTTGCAAATAATTTCGTAAGAGATGAAATCGCAGATAACCAAGCAAATTTAGCAAGTCAATTCTGAGATCTACCAAATTTGTGTTCTAACAGTAATATACATAGTAATCAATTCTGATCTTAAATTACAATGTCTCTGTCATATCCTGGCAGCAAATCATAATGTCTGAACATCTATCAAGCAAAGAAACAAATAATAGTTTTTCAGTCATTGTAATTCAATTCAATCTCCACATACCCAGAATAAGTTTACTTTATATCCTAGGTATCAGGTGTTTTTAATGCAGGAATTCTATATAGCACTAAGGAAACATGCTATTCTGTCAATACAGTACTAATGAAACAGACACTTCTATCTCAAATGTGTCCTTGATTAAGTGTAGAAAAAGATTCATTTCACACAAAATGCTAGTGTCATCAGGTACACAAATCACAACAATTGAATAATGTTGTTTGTTTCATGTAGACAGAGAGACATTTTCTTGTATATGTTCTGAATTAAACATAGCAAACAAGAAGGTACCAACTAATTGAAGGAAAAATTGTAAATTTTTTTGAAGAAGGTACCATGCTGCACAATCATGGAGTAAAAATAGTTCCATCTTCCTCCAGCACACCATCAGTTTCATCGACAAGGCTTCCTTACTAGCTTCAAGAATCTGGGTAAGTAAAAGAAAAATTGTTGACTATACATTTGAAGAATTTTAAAATGAATCAAGATCCTGATTGTAGTGCTTCACTGCTGATAAACATCATTCAATCTATACAATGTTCAACTGAAACCATATATACTATCTCTTCTACGTGCCCATGCAACAACAGACAGAAAATTGGAGGGCTCACCTTGGACGGGTGACTGAATCTGCACACAGGAGGAAGGAGCAACCACGGTGGAGGCATACCTGTGCCCGTGCGGAGCTGCTATTGCCTCCCAGGGGCTCCCACCACCAGCTGCCGCCTGCCAGCCCGCACGGCTAGCCCATGTCGCCGCCGCAGAGGGGCAGCGCCCACTCGGGCGGGCTGCTACGCCACCGCCGGATTGCGCTATCGCGCCACGGCGACGCGCTGCCCCATCATCCCGGCCGCCCCATCATCCCGCCGCCGCGCCTCCGGATCCGACAGACTCAAATCATAAGTAGCTTTGACGACACGTAATAAGCCAGATTCCTCGCCATCATCACCGCCACCAACAAGAACGACGCTAGGGATTCATCCTAAGCTTCTTTTATCAGTCTAAGCTTCTGAGTGACTGTTTAGAGATGCAAAATTTTTCATGGGGCAATGAGTTCATGATAGATGCACAGCTATTCTAAGTGACTGTAAATCATGCATTCCATTCTTTTGAGGTTAGAGAAACACATGTGGTGTTCACTGATTAGAGTTCTTAAATATATACCATGCACCTAGGGGTGGTAACGGTCAAGTAAGGGCTGGGCTATATTCGCCCCGTTCGGTTGGCTGGCTGGAAGTGGCTGGTGCTGATTCGTTGTGAGAGAAAAGTATTGTTGGCTGGTTGGTTGCTGGTGGCTATGGCTGATTTAGTGTGAGAGGAAAGCATTGTGGCTGGTTGGCTGGAAATCAGCCAAACAGGCCAATTATTATACAATTTTGAACTAAAAATAATAAAGGCTGAGTTGTTGTGAATGATGCATTATGGTCATGGCCCATTACCACCTATATGTACAACATATTCCTTGAAAGGCAAGGGCTTCTTGATTTTCTATATGGACCACAATTATGATGAGCAGAAATGGAAGCCCTCGCTAGATGCTCTGTTCCGTGCTGCTGATGGGTACCATCCTGGTAGCGCCATAGTGATTACAAGAACTACCTTTGAAGTGGCTCTGTCATTTTCTCCATACAAAATCATCAACGCCACAAATCTGCATGCAGATGAATTTTATACTTACCAAGTGTGTAAGCGTGTTGTGAGCGTCTGCGTTGTACTGTGTAATTCTCAAAAAAAATGCAGAAAACTCATTCAAGATGTGCAGTGTTTGGATATAGTTGGTAAAATATAGTTGTTATTTTGGATGAATTCTGGATGGCCGTAGCAACTCACAGTACGATCCTAGTTAATACAAAAGGATTGCATCCTCTACTCAATCCGATGTGTTGTGTAGGAGAGAGATGGTAAGGAAGGTACATGCGAGGCAAAAGGTCGTGAGTTCGATTCTCCGCACTACGCACCCCTGCACATATTTCGTGTGACTTTTGAATTTTGACTTGCGTAGGTGTGTGAGCCTCTTGGTAATTTCTAAATACTTTTCTGCGCAAAACCCTTTAGTCCCGGTTTAAAAACCAATACTAAGGGGTACCTTTACAGTCTCTAAAGATCAATACCGTTTGGACTTTGGGTGGGTTTTCCACCGGTGTTTATATTTGATCACCATGATCTATGGGTATGTTCAAGCATTAATGAATCTGCAGCCGTCTCAACAGATGCATGTGTTCCCAAACATGCATCTTAAAGTCGTAGATAGACAAATTAAAATCATATTCTCTATACAATATTGGTAGACAACTAACACAAAAAATCAAACAATCCAACTATCTTATAATCCATGCTATCTTTCTTTTCACAATCTACTTTATATTTCTAAAGGTTGGAATATATCTAAAGAAGCCTGCGTTGCTTTCTCGCGTAACAATTAATACTAGTTAATAATGGTTACATGCTCCCTACAAAGGGGAATTTAATATTCTTGCTTTCTAATGTGGTGGAATCGTACAGGTATGCGTGGTGGTATCATACTCTGTCTACTTTATTTCTTTTGAGAACTCGATCAGTTCTGCACTCGCTTCGTAACTTCCTTCAAAGTATATATGCACGGATTCGCATATAGTTTGACGAAAATACCGAACTGGCTTTATGCACATGGGAACAAACCAAGAGCAGCGAGAACATTTCAGGCCTTGGATCGGAGTGGCACAAATTTCAAAATGAATATAATTTGGCAGTGCTCACGAAATGAATATAAAAAACCATCTTTCCTACAGTAATAATAATGGTAATTAAGAATATGTTGGTATTTCTTAATGTTACGATTAAATCCACGCACGTATATATCGTGCTCTTAATGTTACGAATAAAAAGTCAATGGTGTAATATATTTAAGAACGGAGGTAGTGCTAGACCAAAGTTCATACATGGGTAAACCGGCCATGATAAAGATTGAGGATAACGTGACGCGCAAAAGCCAATCTTAAGGATAAAGAATAAGAGAATAAACAAATAAGCTTAAAGTTAGCGCAAGTAAGGCATACAAAGGTGTCTTAATATATAGCATCTATTTATGCTAGCAAAAAGTATACAAGCACATGATAAGGAGTAAGTCGATCTATGTATATTACCGGGATAATACATTTCTCTGGTCTTCCAAGCTAGGCAAGATATATTCCACCATACCGGAACATTGGAGACTACAAGGGATGGTGGACACGGTTGTCACCACCTGATGCCAACCCCTCAAACCGTGGGGCACAGTCATATTCGATGGATCCTGACATACCCGAACACCAAACCGACACGCGTAGAACTAGAGTAAGCTTGAAGGCACACCAAACCGATACGGTAACATAGATCTATCTAGCTCCATTAGCCTAAGGAGTCTTGTCTTGTGGTAATTAATTTCTAACTTGCACTGCTGTCCAGGAACGATGTAGGATCATAATAAAAAAACCTAGGTATGTATCGTGAGACGGCTTGTACTTCACTCACATATCATGTTACTAACAATAAAGAAATTGAACATGATCTTTGTTTAATTTCCTTTTTGCAAAGGGAAGGGCGAATCACATTAACAAGCTAGTTGACAAAGTAGAATACTAGCTTCTCCAAGAAGTTACAAATGAAAAATACGACACCAACTTATTTCCCATAATTAGAAAAGCTAGGCAATGCAATTAACAAAAGCAGCACGAATGTTTAATGGTCAAAGTCGGTCGGTCCGGATCGCTTTCACCAGCTTCTCAAAGTCCTGTCGCGTCTCTTTGGTGAGCTCCATGAGCTCGGTCTTGAAGGCCGCGAACGTCTCGGCAAGGGTTTCGACCTCGGCGGCGCTGAGATTCCCCTCGCATCGTCGGCCAACTCAGGCAGACGCGCCAGCGAATTGCTGGCTTTATCCTGCAGGCGGTCGAACCGTGCGCGCCTGTTCCTGTCCAGGAGGAAGTAGCCGTAGGCGTGCACCCACGGGATCATGAACCGGCATTTGACGATCTCGTCGTACGCCCTGGTCAGGAAACCGAGCTCCGCCACTGGGATCGCCATCCGCTTGGCCATGTTCTCAAACCAGCGTTCCTTGTTGATGCGCTCCATATCGTCGTCCGCCTTGTGCGCCAACTTAAGGCTGGCCTCCCACCTCAGGTAATGGTCCTCGTACAATGTGTTGTCTAGGGACGACGCCTCAGATTTGATGCCCAGATATGAACTTGCCGTGGTGCACGACACAGGCCAGTGCGGTCCGTGCCCGCACTCGCACCTCACCACCGTAGACGTAGAATCGCCAGCGCCGCGGCTGCCGAGGGATTGGCCTTGTTGTGTTTTGTACGATGTGGACCTGCCATATCGCAAATTAACTTTTGTTAGAGGTACATCGATCACCCCAGCCTTAGCTAAAGCTAGCTCAGCTCAGCTCAGCTCGCACAGAAGAACTACTAGCTAGAACTAACCCAGCCCACTGCTTATATTAGAGCACCTTACCCAGCCTCCTGTAGCTTTAGCCCGTAACCAGTTACTACTTCGTCATCTTCGTTTCGTGTGCAGGAACCAAGCATGTCAATAACCTTCTCCATGGAGGGCCGGCATGTCGGGTCTGGTTGACAGCACATCAGCCCAACAATCACGCACCATCTTGCCGCATTCCGCTGTGCTCCACTTAGCCGTCGCCCATCAAATATATCTATTAATTCACTCTCCTCGCTCCTCTCAGCCTGCGAGCCATGTAAATCTAAATCTCAGACTGAGACACTATATATATATATATGTGTGTGTGTGTGTGTAGATGCGCGCGCGCAACTTACCCAGGCTTTGGGATCTGTGGGATAGTGACCTTCTTTCTCCTTAGCGTACATGGCGCCAATGGACTCGAGGAGGATGACACCAAAGGAATACACATCCAATTTGGCTGACGCCTTATGCCTGAGGAGTTAAAGATATATATATATATATATATATATATATATATATATATATATATATATATATATATATAGGAACGACGACGACGACAAGCATGTATAGGATTAAAAATACGTACCCAATTCTAAATTTGTCACGAAGGAAGGCAGATGTGGTTGACGCCGACAGTTCAGGAGCCACGTACTTACTGTCGATGATGGGTTAATAATTAAAAAACAATGCAATTCTTAACCGCTGACTGATATAAAGAGAGCAAACAAATCCTCTAGCTGTAAAAATTATTCATGAGTTGTTATACAATATGGAAAGTACGGTGCTTGCATGCTTATTATTATATTTTTCGATTTATTATATATTTTTGACAGATTAATATGCCCAAGGAATAATTGAATTTTTTTTTAGTTCGGAACCTTGTCCAAGACATGATGCATTTGTGATGCAAGGAAGTATCATGATGGCACACGCGCAAATTGAAGATATATATTTATTATTTTGAATTGGCATCTTACCCGTCGACAGGTAAGTCTTCCTTACCAAGTCCCTCTTTACCGATAGGTTGAGCTTTTCCAAAATTAATGATCTTAGGACTCATACCAGCAGTGTCCAAGAGGATGTTTTCTGGCTTCAGATCCAAATGGACAACATTTTGCCCGTGCAGGTAACGTACGCCCTTGGCTATTCCTTGAATCATCCCGAAAAGAGACGGCCAACCAACAACATTTTTATTCGCTGCAGAATACAAATCGTACGTGTGGCATAAACTCCAGGTTATTAGAGGCTGGATATAAGTGAAATTTGGTACAAAAAATTGCATCGCGATCAAGCTAGATTCTAGTGAAAGTGTACTTGCCTTTGGTGATAATTTGGGCCATGCTTTGCTTTGATATGTATCCGCTGATGAAACCGAAACAGCCCTTTCCTTTAACTTTAACATCATTGCTTTTCATCAGCAACAAGCTCTCGTTGTATTCGAAGCAATACCCCACAAGTTTTACTATGTTTTGGTGCTGGAGCTTTCGCGTGAGTCTAAGTTCGTCAACAAAGCGTGCCTTTACTTGTTCATCAAACTGATGATATTTCTTGATCGCAACTTGTGTGCCACTGAGTGTAGCCTGATAATTAAGTACAAAGATTAGACTAGAGCAGATTATATGGTGCGATCATTTCCAGAGAAAAAGAAGTAGGGACAAAATAAAAATGTCAGCCAAAGTGGATCAATCGGCTCTGATAAAAACGATCGATGATAACATTTGTGAAATGATGGAGGAGATGTTATCATACCTCCAAGATTAACAAAACATTCCTTGTACGCAGGGACATAAATTTCGTTGAATTTCACAAAATTCAATATTTTCCCATGGACGAAATAAGTGAAAATCTCTAATGTCGCTGTTTTTGCCCACGGACCAAATAAGCGAAAATCTCTAAAATATTTTGATAATTTAAGTTTATTTAACTTTTAAGGAATGTACCATAGTGCTACTGTGGTGGAGTGGCAAGTGTACTTTTTGCCTATTAAGGGATTTTCTTACAAGACGGTGTTGAGCTAGTGAAATCAATATTTTGATCAATAAATAGTGTAAAAACATCCCAGCTAGCTCTTGATGAAGAGCTAAGCTCGCATATTCTCCTGATGCTCTTCTCTCTCACTCTGAGCAAGTTTTGAGGTGCGCTTTTAGTCTAACTTATTTTTATCTCTCTTTCCCATTAAGCTAGCAGCTAGCTTAAATTGTTTTTTTAAGAAAGGGATTGGATTCCATTAAGCTATAGCAGCTAGCGGTTAAGTTTGATTGTACTTTGCGGAGCTATGGTATGCCAGAATGTAAAATTTGAAACAACTTGGACAACCAGGTCTGCGCACAAGTATTGAAACAATAATATGCCAGAATGTAAGGATCTCTTATACCCCTATAAAGAATAGAAGAGTTTATACTTCATTTTTTAGAATTTTAGTAATTAAAGTGTGTCCATTAATCCAGGCCACTATGAATTACCGTGTGAACAAATCTTAATTAGAGCTGCCGAGAATCCTTTCTATATGCAAAGAAAACAACTTGTAGCATGCATGAGGCATGCTCTGCCGGAATTTGAACTAGATGACAATATAATCCTCTGAAAACCCCAAAGAAAATCATTAAACTAAGCAAGAATGTAGATGGAGTACCTTGTAGACAGATCTGCTGGAGCCTTTAGAAATAATGTTGTTGTTTGATAACTTTGTCTGAGCCACCAAGTCGGACCAACTACTGTATTGTGTTAACCCTGTCATTTATACGAACAATGCATGTTGTGCCATCTCTTAGTTTAAATTCCGATCCTCTGACAATACAGCATGAATTTTTTTGTATTCTTACAAATATATTCTATGAATCATATATAGTCACCAATTTTGTGTTGGAGATTGTATTGTTATCCAAAACATGGTATTTTCATGACTAGCTAGATTGCTTTTCGAACTAACTACATGGACGAGAACTATGATGAACAGAGGATATACGCACCACCACTTCTTTTGCTTTTGTTGCTAGCATCGCCAGTTGAGTCGCTGATAGCCAAGTTCTGCTTATTCAATAATTGTTCCAACTGAAATAGCAAAATAGAATGGAAATCATATACATCATACGTATGTATATATGATGACTAAGCTACATGAAAACATGCATTAATCTTGATTATTGAACAGCAAACTCATATATATATATATATATAGATATATATATATATATTTTTTTTTTTAGATAAAGGAACCAAGTTCCGGCCTCAACAATTCCAAGGAATTGTCTGCAGCCAACAAACAACAGTACCGCAGCAACTAGGCCGCAAGAAACAAGACATACACCACACACAAGTCCACTAGGGCCACAACTAAGCCATAAACCCAACTCAGAGCACAAGGTAGACATGAGTATCCAAACATCACAAACTAAATGCCAATACGCCTTAAAGCATTCCAACCCGATTTATGAAAGATCTCCATTGCCACAATCTCCACCCATCGGCAACCCTCCTTCAAAATGATCCTCTCATCTTCTTTTGAGAGGATGGCCCAACTCCTGATCCAGTGAGTCCCCCTAAACATCACCTGCAAAATAGATAAAGAATGTGATTTATGAAACACAATATCGTTCCTACTGATCCAAATGGCCCAGCAAAAAGCCGCCACCCCGACCAAGACTAGGTTCCTTTGCTTTTTCGAAAAACTTCGAAGCCAAGGACCAAAAAGATTCCCGACATCACTCGGCATTCTAATTCCAAAGGTGAGACACAATATCCCCCACAAAAGCTTGGTCATGGGGCAATCAAAAACAAGTGTTGGATAGACTCGACACATCACGTAAACAACACTTAGTACACCCTTCCATTGTCTTTTCACCAAATTATCCTTGGTTAACACCACTCCATTTTTAAGATACCAAAGGAAGATTTTAATCTTCAACGGAATCTTTGCTTTCCATGCCCAACAGTCGGCCGGCGTTCCCGATCTTAGAATCATATCATTATATAGATCCTTAACTGAAAATTTCTTACTAGCTGTCCAATGAAGTAATCTCTCGAGGTTGTTAAGGTTTACCTCAAGAACATTTCCAACTAAGCTAAGCCAATTGTCCCAGTTAACCCCAATTAACGCCCTCCTGAAAGAGACATTAAGTGGTGTCGTACTTAGTACTTGGGCCACCGACATATTTTTCTTCTTAACTAGATTGTACAAAGCTGGGTATTTAACGTTTAACGGTTCTCTCCCTAACCAGAGGTCCTCCCAAAACCTAGTCTCGGGATCCATCCTGCATTTGAAACCTACCCCTTCGAGCACCAAGTTTTAACTTCCATTAATCCGGACCAAAGTGCGAGTCTCCTTTTCGTTTCTCTACTTGCGACAAAGTCTTACCCTTAAGGTATTTCTTTCTTAGCATCTGTTGCCAAACGCCATCCTCATTTAGCAACTTGAAAACCCATTTACTCAATAAGCATTTATTTTGGATATCCGGATCAATAATTCCCATACCCTGCACTTCTAGGCTTGTGAAGGATACTCCACTTAGCTAGCCTATACTTCTTCTTGTGCTCATCACCGCCAAAAGAACCTCGATCTATAATAATCCAATTTCTCCAAAACACCTTTAGGTATCCTGAAGAAAGACATCATAAACATTGGCAAGCTAGATAGGACCGAATTAATTAGAACTAGCCTTCCTCCTGATGACAACATCTTCCCTTTCCAACTACTCAACTTTTTCTGGAATCTTTCCTCGACCAACCTCCAATCCCCATTGGAGAGCTTTCTAGGACTCATCGGGATCCCCAAGTACCTGAATGGGAAATCACCCTCTTTGCATCCGAAAAGCCGAATATACTCTTCGGACTTATTCTTCGCTTCCCCAAAACAGAACAGCTCACTCTTATGAAAATTAATTTTCAGACCGGAAAGCACTTCAAAAGTGCTGAGGACTAGCTTCAGGCCTTTTGCTTTCTCCAGATCATCCTCAAGAAACAAAATGGTGTCATCTGCATATTGCAAGATGGACAAACTATCGTCGACTAAGTGAGGCACCAGACCATCGATAAAACCCAGATTCTTAGCTCTCTCAATTAACACAGCTAACATATCTGCCACCAGGTTGAAAAGAATGGGAGACAAAGGGTCTCCCTGCCGCAAACCTTTTCTTGATTGGAAGAAATGTCCCAACTCGTCATTGATCTGTACACAGACACTACCTTTTGAGACCACATTCTCTACCCATTGGCACCACAAACTCGGGAATCCCCTCATTCTAAGAACTTGCTGCAAGAATTTCCAGTTGACTTTGTCATATGCCTTCTCAAAATCTAGTTTGAGGATAAGGCCATTCTGTTTCTTTCTCTTTAACTCATGTAAGGTTTCATGTAGAACCACTACCCCTTCCAAGATAAACCTTCCTGGCAGGAAAGCGGATTGAGAAGGTTTAGTGATCCTACACGCAATCGATTCGAGCCTGTTAGCCATCACTTTAGTAAAGATCTTGAAACTAACATTGAGCATGCAGATTGGTCTATACTGCTGAATCCTTTTGACCTCCTTCTCCTTTGGGATTAGCGTGATTACTCCAAAATTAAGGCAAAAAAGGGGTAGGTCCCCCGCATGGAAGTCTCTAAACATGGCCATTAGGTCATCCTTGATGAGACTCCAAAACACTTGATAGAATTCAGCCGGGAAACCATCCGGTCCCGGAGCCTTATTATGCTTCATCTGGAAAATGGCCTCCCTCACTTCCTTTTCAACAAATTCAGCCATGAGCTCCTCCCTCTCTGAGCTGGTGAGCTGAGGAATATCCTCCACCATGGACTCATTGAGAGTCAGACCATCTTCCCGCGATGCCCCAAAGAGATCTTTATAATACTTCGTGATATAATCTTTGAGTATCTCCTCACCCTCTACAACTCCCTCCTCTTGTTCAAGCCGGAAGATCCTTGTCTTCCGTCTCTTTCCATTAGCAATCATCTGGAAATATTTTGTGTTATTATCCCCTTCCAAAATACTGGTGGTCTTAGCCCTTTGAAACCATTTTAACTCCTCCTCCCGGAGTAATTGATTCAGTCTATATATATATATATATAGAGAGAGAGAGAGAGAGAGGAGCTACATCAACATCAGTACGGTGTGTCGTACCTTGAGTAGGCGCTCATCAATACCGTAATAGGTACAAAGGATTCCGTCGAGTTGCCGGTTCGTTGAGACGAAATTTTTCTCAACATTTTTGTCCATTTTGTCCACCTGTGAGTTGGTAATCAAGCCGGTCAAGAGATTCACCGAAACCATATTGAATGATATAGTTGTTCTCAACCCCTCCAGCTTGGCGGCTATGTCATCGGCGTTGAAGGCTCGCAGGAAGGTTATACCAGTCTTGCACTTCTCAACTCCCATTTGAGCCCTCAAGAGGGAATTCTTGAGACGCTCCATCGCCGCGTGCACGCTTGGATGCTCCACTATTTTTTCCCCTTGCAGCACTTCAAGGTCGGTGCCAAGTGTGGTCACGAAATAAAATATTTCGTCGCACTCCTTATTGTTCCTGTTAAACTTCACCACCATGTCCTTGATCTTGTTCACAATGCCAATGGCCTCCTTCACCAGATCCATCTCTGTATAGATGGCAAGAGATCGACATGGGTGCATCGAATGAGTTGAAACAAAAGATAGACCCATACAACACAAACGTGCCTCTAGCAACGGGCACCCACATAGTCCCAAGGTCGTCAGTTAAAGAAACAAAGAAATAAAACTCTGCCATCCTCCTGTTTTTCCTCCCTCTCACATCCTCGTTCTCGATTTCGATCTACAGCACTGCTGCTTCGGATACGCGCCTCCACCCTCATCCTGTTCGCAATACCATCTTCCTTTGGGCCAGAGAGGTGGCAGATGGATCTAGTGGAGATTACCATCATCCCCAAATAATCAACGGCACGTTGCCCTGACATGGCCTACTACAGTAGCACCGCCATTCACTTTTAAGCAGTGTGCAGGGATTCAAAGGTTTCTACCTGACGCTCTTAAATTTCCCTTGCCCAAGTTGTTCTGCGAAATAATCTAAGAAGCTGAATTTATATGAAAACAACAGTTGTGTTAACTATTTAGAATCCAGGATTCGATCTATATATCCAGATCTCTAACTGACCTTGGGATGCAGGGTCATAATTACTTTTGAACCTTTATTCCTATCTCACGCATTCTTTATGACAAGTGTATTTTGTTATCAGTGCAGTTGCAGATCCACTATTCCTAGAAGATTACAAATATGTTTTTGGCAGCCAGCTCATGAACTACACCAGGAAATTGATCGGTACCATTTTTTCCTTCATAGTCTAATTTTTTTTCATATTGGTAGCAACTCTGTCCTCATTTGCTTTCTGTTAGTTCTGATCGTATATACAAACAATATTAATTGTGCACACATGGATGGTTTTATAAGCACCATTGATCTGATAGCAGTGCCAGTAATTGTAAAATAACGGATCTGTGCCAAGCACTTAGTCTGCACAAAAGGGTTATTTTACAGTAATTGTGTTTGCTTTTGGTGCATTTTGTATCATCTAGTTTAGTTAAAATAGAGATCAGTAGATATATACTAACTGATGATTTAAATCTAGTGATATTTTCTTCTAGTGATCAATAGTTTCATAACAGTCGAGAGCAGTGAGATTTTTTTATAATTTTTTCATATAAGGTATGTAAGATTGCTTCTTCCATGGCCCATATGTTAAATGCTGATTTAGTTCAGTTTCTTTTATATGTCAGGATTGCTCTGGAGTTGCAAGGAGTTGATCGAAATTTTAGTTCCCAAGAGTTATCTGGAGACAGGTATATGCTGGCAAGTTCTCTCACTGCATATAAGCATTCCCTGTTTGTGTGATTAATTTGGTTTTGGAATTACTTGGTTTATGCAAGGTAAACAACTAGAACCTGACTATTTTTTGTTGTTGATGCGATAATGGACATATGCTACAATGTCCTTTCTGTTACTAAAAAAAATTTGAACAATTTGCATTGGACATATGCTGCAATTTTCCTTCTATTACGGTTGAAGAACTGCACAACTCTTGCTATGCATACTAATCAGCTATGTATACTATTCTTTCTTGATGGTTGAGATCTATGCAGCAATCTGATAGAATTTGAAATTTATTTTGTCTCTATCAAATTTTTAAGGTGAACGACCAGCCACTAACAAACATATTTTAGGTTCCACATTTTACTTTGTTCCTTGAACAAATTAAATAGCATATTCCCTGAATACATGTGTACTTTCCTAAATATTTTACTGCAGGACAAACACACCAATAATCTGGATGTTCAAATGATTGCAAGTTGAAGTGCATATATTTTTCTGTTTGATCTAGAGAATTGTCTTACTGAATCCTTTGTAAACAATCACACTGTAACATTTTCTCAACTCTATAAAAAATAATATATTTAATGTGATGTATTATTTGGTGACCTCTCTAAAGATCTTGGGTGTTTGTGTGTTTTATTTTTGGACGAAAAAGATGCATGTGATTATTTATTAATAGTAATGGGACAAGGCAGCCTGGCATAAAAAGAGGCAACATATGAAATTGCAAATAGAATTGGGCAGCTGTTTGCATATCAAAGATATGTATGGACACATATGTATGTGTTGCCATAGACCCTAGCAACGGATACGAAATGCATTGGTATAGACCTTAGCAACATATATTTGGACTTGTAGCAACGCATGTATGCGTTGCAGGAGGGGCAGGACAAAATTTACATACAACAAGCAGCAAGGAAGGAGACGTACCGCGAGCAGCTTCTTACGAATTGAACCAGCAGCTCGATTGTGCGTACCAGCTGATTGGGTTGTACCTGAATTTGATGAGTTATGTGGAATTGGGGATAGATGGACTATATAAAGGATGGGGATAAGGTTTGGTGTGGGTAGGGGGATGTAGCCACTGAAGCATGCAGAAAGGAAGCAAGGCGGAAACAACGATGGAAAGGCAAAGATCCGAATTCCACGTGGACAAAAGTAAAGTGCGAAAAGTACTAAGTTTGTAGTAATGTTTAAATCTATGTATACTATAAAGATCGAATAATTTGAAAACTTTTCGCACCCGATTCGGGTCCGCCGTACCCCTCACGCTGGACCGGCATGTCATATATTTGGGAGAGTGGATAGGGTGGAAGACCCATGGGAGACCCATAGAATCGCAATTTGGATAGTGTTTCTACCAAAAAGTTAATTCTTTTCTCACCCGCACCCATCGTACCCACCCACCATACCCGCTGGGCCCACCCAAGTTTGCATCTGGCATCTTGCATCGTAAAAAATCCCTTCCCTCACTGCGCACCCAACCACCCACGAGCCGCCGCCCGCGATGCGGATCCTCGCTATTGCAGAGCCGCCGTCGTCGAGCAGGACGCCGCCGCACGGACACCGCCGAGACCGTCGAGGTAGGGACCTTCTCCCCTCGCGCTGGTGCCCCGCCGCCGTCGCACGCTGCCGATGCCTCGAGCTCCACCCGCCGGAGAGGGGAGACCGGGTGGGAGGGCGGAGATGGAGAGAGCAGAGGGTGTCGCTGCCCCTCGTCCACCCGCGGTCGCGCCTTGTCCCTCCACCGGATCTAGGTCGACGTCGTGCTCCTCGCCGCGGAGGAAGCAGACGAGGGGAGAAGGATCCGACCAACCACAGCCCCTCCGTCGCTTGACAAGAAGCTCCGCCTATGGCGGAGGAGCTGAGGTGGTGGCGAGCCGGCAGCAGGTCGCCCTTGCCGCCGAGCCGCGTCGTCGAATCGAATCGAATCGAGGAGGGCCCACAGGGCACAGCTCTGAGCCGCCGCACGATCCGCCACCGTCGTCTAGCAAGGAGTCACCGCACGGATGTCGTAGAGTCCATCGAGGCAGGGACCACCTCCTCTCGCGTTGGAGCCCCGCCGCCGTCGCACGCTGCCGATGCCCCGAGCTCCACCCGCCGACGAGGGAAGACCGTGTGGAAGGGTGGAGGATGGAGATGGAAAGAGCAGAGGGTGCCGCTGCCCCTCCTCCACTCGCGGCCGCACCTCGCCTCTTCCGCTGGATGTAGGTCGACGTCGTGCTTCTCGCCGCAGAGGATGCAGACGAGGGGAGACAGATCCGACCGACCATAGCCCTCCGCCGCCTGACAAGGAGCTCCACCTATGGCGGTGGAGCTCAGGTGGTGGTGAGCCGGTAGCAGGTCCCCCTCGCCGTCGAGCCGCATCGTCGAATCGAATCAAGGAGGGCCGGCGGGGCACAAGTCGACAGCGCACCGCACTCACGGAGGGAGCCAGCCGGGAGGAAGGGAGAAAGGGCACCACGCGTAGCAGTTAGCAAACACGTGCGACACGCACGTGCATCGTTGCTAGTGGTAGTAAAGCACATGGCATCCCGGGCAGGCTGGCTCGCATGACAGGTATTATCATCAATGGTGCTATTAATACTACAGATAATACAGTATTAGCAAGCTCGTTGCCTAACAAACAAGAGTTGTTGGCAATAAACGCACCGGACAAATTAATATAAAGCAACCAACTAACGCTGGAGGACAAACTCTAGATGGATCCGAGAACAACCATGTTCCTGGAATGAACACCGTACCACTTGCCCTGAACTGAAGAGAGACACTTTAGATTAACCTCAAGCGAAGGGGGATTGCAAATTTCGGAGAGCAGAAACATATTGAACAATGCTTTAGTACGTAATTCTTTTGTTTCGGATATGCAGCTAGACGCGGTACATAATGCTTTAGTACTCGTAACATATCGGGTGCAAACTGCAACTTCGTGAAAACTCGTGCAAAGCATGATACAAAAAGTCGTCTAAATTCAAAAAAAAAAATCACACATGTAGATGATATGATGATACACAATCTTGTAAAATATCTTTTCCAAACTTCACTTCGTTTGTGATTTATAAAAATAACAAATTTCAAACAAATCATCTAGACAGTTTCTGGCTTGTGATTTTTTGCAAGGTTGTGTATCATCGTATCGCGCACATGTGTGATTTTTGGGTGAATTTAGACAATTATTTTGTCGTGGTTTGCATGAGTTTTCACGAAGAGGTTAGTTTGCACCTGATACATTGCCTTTTTAATTTCCAGAGCTGCCTGTAGATACCCTTTCACATGCACAGCACGTTATTGATCTGCTCACCGCTCATTTTTCCATCCGGGCTACGTCACATGCGATGGTTACGGATCGGGTAGCAGTACGTAATGACACTATGCTAATTAATTACCACGGCAGCAGCAGCTGGCCGGCTCTGCTGCTTAATTATCCGGGTCCGTAAGGCTCCCTCGTCAAGACGCGCAGAAAAAAAGTAAATTAGACACGGCGTCATCAGGTCAGGTGCGATCGATCGGAGGCCTGGCAACAGAATAAGCCAGCCATAGAGTATACTCTCCCATGGCGTATATGCATGTGCTTTAATGTTTGCATGTTATGTGGTAGAGATTTCGTAACCATTTTATAAGCCATGTTAGTTGCAAAGAATTATATATATATATAAAACACACAACGTAACAGTATATTATTATCTGAATCCATCTGCTTGATTATTAGCTTTCTAGGCATGTTAGGCGAAGCTGCTTATTAGCTTCCAAAGGAAATACCCCTTACGCACGCGGCGACATATACTTTTTGTAGATGATGATAATGTATTTTATTCATTACTTTATGCGGTTGTTCCAAAGTTAAAAGTATTATATCCATGACAAGGTCATCAATTATGTTGCCATTATTGATCCCCACTAACTAGAAGTTGCTTTATGCAGGTTGTACTATATATGTTTTCTTCTCATCATACAAGCAGTACTAAAAGAGCTTTTGCCTGGTCATCAAGAAAGAAAAAGGAGAAATGGAATCATCCCGGCCTTTCAGTGAATGAACTGAACACCTGCTGTAATAAGCACTACCTTTGGTTCTAGCCTTTAGTCCCGGTCCGGTTGAACTTTGGAGCCCGGACTAAAGGCTTTCCGTCCACGTGGCCTCCAACGCCCGCAGAAGCCCCTACCCTTTAGTCCCGGTTGGTAACACCAACCAACGGCTATATTTAAAGGTCAGCACCCTATAAATCGAGCTCCTTCTTCCTCCTCTCCATGGCGCCTCAAACCTAGGGAGGTGCTGCCGAATATTTTCTTCATCAATTTGTGGAGATTTTTATCCTCTAAAGTGTTGCAAAGGTTTGATTCTTCATCCTCCCTTCATTTCTTGCCATTAATTTTTGTTTTATGGTTTAGAGATGGAGAAAATAGAAATTCTAATTTCTAGGTACGAGGAGCTAAGAGATGAGGTTTTTTATATACTTTAGATTTAGAAAAAGTAGATAGCTAGATACTGCCATTGTTCCTTCCTTCTTTCATTTATTTTTTTAATTAAGCATTCCCTTATTTTTCTTGTTTTTGATATAGAGAAAATTGAATTTTAATTTTAGATATAATGAGAGATATAATTAATTTTACATTCAGCTAATTTTATTTGATGTTAGTTTATAAAAAATATGGTCATTAAGAAATGAGATAAAGAAAATAATAGACATAAAGTAAATGTACTACCTACTTCCATTGTTTTATTGTTTAGAGATAGAGAAAATAGAAATTTTATTTCTAGGTAGATAGGAGGAGCTAAGAGATTAAATTTTACAGATTTAGAAACAAGTAGTTATTTAGCTAGTAGCATTGTTTCTTCTTTCATTCATTTTTATTAAGTACTTTTTTGTTTTTATATAGAATAAATTTAACATTTAGCAAGTTTTATTTAAAGTTAGTTTATAGAAAATGTGGTCATTAATAAATGAGATAAAAAATAATAGACATAAAGAAAATGAATTAGTACCAGAGATGGGTGAACGCGCTGGTGTCATGCCAAAGTCCAGACCTTCCACATAGCATGGGAGTTGAAGTTCAATTGCCTGATGCAACATCTGGTCGTTCAGACATAGCGCACAACCTCTAGTACCAATATATAGGATCAAGTTGTCCAAGCATAATGTTCTCAGTGACACCTCTCAGGAGGTCAGCTCCAAAGGTGCATCTCATAAGAGATTACTTGTTGTCCTTGTAGCATCAACATCCTCATGACCCATGACAGCCAAGAGATTCACACCTTCCGTGTCAAGCATCCACTCATTATATGCTTTGAAGCCTTCATTTTGCTCAAATTTATTGACCTTCCCATGTTTGATGAACACTTTGTTGATATTCGGAATGCCTCGAAGTGCCATCTCTGTCAACATGTTGCCCTCTATCTTCTTGAGGAAGACATGATGCTAAGCAGACTCGTCTTGTATTTCTCCTTGATTCAATCTCACAAATAACCCATTCAAAAGATTCCTCTGTTAGCCTATATTCCTTCAAGACACTCTTGCTAGCAAATGTGCTGCGGAGCAGGATATTGAAAAACAAGGTTTCATTCCTCTGAGCCTCAATGCTCATAACATCATTAGTTGTGGTGATCTCAGTCCCAAGCTGGAACCGGTCAGCTTCTAGCTTTTGAACCTCCGCTTCAAACACATTTCTGAATTCATGTATTGTCTTCAAATCATCAACATGTTCATGAAGCATGTAGGTAGGCCTCCAGTTCTCATCATCCAGCTCATAACGGAATACATCGTCAAACTCACCCTTCTTCATCTTTAGTGAGTTCAATTTCATTAGCCCCAGGCCTTAATTCTTTCAATTATTTGTATTAAGCTTTTTTTGTTTTCGATATATAGTAAATTGAATTTTACCTTTGGCTATAATGAGAGCTAGAATATATTTTACTTTTAGCTTCATGCTCGTGTCTTGTTTATAATGATTTAAAGAAAATAATAAAGTTCTTTTTTTCACTTAATATGATGCAGATGAACCGGCAATGGATGTACAACGTCGATAGACCATCCTCGGAGTACATTGCTGGCATGCATGCTTTTCTTGAAGTGGCGAAAACAAACAAGAATGCGAACGGATTCATGTGTTGTCTATGCTCCCAGTGCAAAAACGACCAAGACTACTCTGAGAAATGCATGCATGCTATTACTGAAACTTTTTCATCTAGGCTATAGACTTTCTTTCCCCGGCAACGGCGCCAAAAATGCTTGTTGACATTGCTAACGTCATCGACTAGAAACGGATATAAGATCCATCTCTATCGACGGCACCAGAAATGCAAAGGTATATCTTAACATGATGCTAAGTGTATATCAGATGTTGCTTTCAGATTAAACTAAAAGGTGAACTCCGACACGATTCATAGCACAACTCGATATAGGTTGTCAGCCCTGACAGGTGTGCCAGAAAACGCATGGATATGGTACTCTTACATATGCCTTGGATCTCTAGAAAAGAAGATAAATATAAATAGGGAATCCGCAAGTGCACAGATATGAATATACCATTGTAGCATTTTAACCAGGAGTAAAACCAGGTATTGTATTTATATTCTACCACAGGGAAAGAAGTCTTTCTAATCCATAATAGCTAATACATGCTCATCTCTCAGTTTTATAATGTAGAGTGGCCAAAATATATCAATTGCTATAA
Organism: Cenchrus purpureus; assembly: GCA_022644695.1. NCBI lineage: Eukaryota > Viridiplantae > Streptophyta > Magnoliopsida > Poales > Poaceae > Cenchrus > Cenchrus purpureus. The sequence goes on from CP053454.1 coordinate 52,774,168, forward strand.
ACATGGGTAAGTCACATAAAGATAAAGATATTGATAGCATTATTCAAGTCATAACATCATGAGCAGCTAGAAAGTGTCATTATAGCAAGAGAAACATAGCAAAGTCTAGTTAGAGAGGATACTCCTCGGTAACTCTAAACTATATGTCAATGCAAACTATGATTAGTGCAAACATTTAACAATCATGGAAGAAGAACTATTATATTAATGCATGGGAGACTATCCAGAGGATCAAGGCCGAAACTTGAAACAACCCAAACAGATAAGGCTCCACTAGTCCTATACACGGGGGGTGGACTGCGAAGGACTCAATAGTGCTGTCACTACCACGATCCAAAAATGCTTGTTGACATTGCTAACGTCATCGACTAGAAACGGATATAAGATCCATCTCTATCGACAAAGACTGTAAATGCAAAGGTATATCTTAACATGATGCTAAGTGTATATCAGATGTTGCTTTCAGATTAAACTAAAAGGTGAACTCCGACACGATTCATAGCACAACTCGATATAGGTTGTCACACGACGGTGTGCCGAAAACGCATGGATATGGTACTCTTACATATGCCTTGGATCTCTAGAAAAGAAGATAAATATAAGCAGGGGAATCCATAGCGCGCGAATATGAATATACCATTGTAGCATTTTAACCGGAGTAAAACCGTATCGATTTATATTCTACCACAGTGGAAAGAAGTCTTTCTAATCCATAATAGCTAATACATGCTCATCTCTCGGTTTATAATGTAGATTGGCCAAAATATATCAATTGCTATAAACAGGGTAAGTCACATAAAGATAAAGATATTGATAGCATTATTCAAGTCATAACATCATGAGCAGCTAGAAAGTGTCATTATAGCAAGAGAAACATAGCAAAGTCTAGTTAGAGAGGATACTCCTCGGTAACTCTAAACTATATGTCAATGCAAACTATGATTAGTGCAAACATTTAACAATCATGGAAGAAGAACTATTATATTAATGCATGGGGAGACTATCCAGGAGGATCAAGGCTGAAACTTAAAACAACCCAAACAAGATAAGGCTCCACTAGTCCTATACACGGGGTGGACTGAAGGACTCAGAGTCTGTCACCACCACGATCTACTACGACCCGGCATATAGGGTGCAATCGCAGAATAAATACAATATAAGCACCACGCTTACATCGTCTTTACCGTTCACCCATGTTAACAAATGATCTAGGTGAGGGCTATCGACTCCATACATGAATATAAAGGCAAATCAACTATGCTAAACATGTAATCATAATAAACACCAAAGCATATAATGTCAAATATAATCATTGATAAGAACATATGTCTATAACAAATGTAAGGAACTAGATAAGAACTTACAAGAGCGAAGCTAGATCAGTATCTCGATCAGCCTCTAGACGATCAGGAGCCAAGTAGACGCCTTGCCTCCTCCTAGATCTAGACTAGCTAGCTACTACGCTATATGGTGTTTCTAGGCGTAGTATCTCTCGACTTGATGACTTGATCGGTGTATGCAAACTCGGGTTTACGAGATGCCTCTGCCGCGGGGCTTATATAGCCCTGAGGGGTAGACGTGCGCGTTTGATCAAACCGACCTAACGAGTGGTTTAGATTGATCCTCATAGGCGGTGGAAGAACCTTCTGAAGTAGGGCGAGGTGGCGCCCTGGGAGGCCATCAGCCCCACCACCGCCGACGGTGGTGTGCCCCTCGGGTCCACTTCGCCGTGTGGTCCGCCGCTTCTTCTAGATGCTTCTTTCTTGGGTGCCAAGTCTCGTTGAGTTCCGAGCCTTGAGTCTTCTAGATTTGATTCTTTAGCACTTTTCCGAATGGTTCTGGATTTATATAATTTACCAAATCTCCGGAAAAACCGTTAGTGGCACCCTATTCTAAGTTGATATTAACATTTATGCCCTTTTCTCATGTTTAGTTGACTTATAAATATATAGGATAAGATGTGTCAACAAACTCCCCAAAGCTTACCCTTTGCTAGTCCCTAGCAAAGATATGCTTTAGCAGGATCGAGTTGCTACAACTTTCACACCTCAAAAGTACTATGGTTTTCAAAACCAATTCTCCTCAACAAGATTGCTCTCTCTTACCTTGACCTTTTCATAAATCTTGAGCAAATAAAAGACAAAACAATCAAGTCAAGCGGTATATCTCAAATTCTTTGATCACTATCATCCCTGGTTTTGCACTTTTTTCGTATAAAACTCGAGATCCTGTGTTTGACCTTCTCAAGCATGGAGTCACACTTGGCAAGATATGTATGGATGATAGTGTTGGATGGATGAGGGTGAAAGGTGGTAAGCCTTTAGCCTAGCTCTTGGACTATATCTCTCTTTCTAAGATTTTTAAGATCCGGGCCTTCCATTCTTGGAGAGGTGGGCTCTACTCGCCTTGACTTTGTCCATTTTCTCTCTCCTTAGAGATGTGGGCTCTACTGCCCTGGACACGTGTCCATTATTCATCTCTAAATTTATTATTTTTAGGGAGGTAGGCCCTTCTCGCCTAGTATGACACTTGTCCTTTCTCTCCTCTCTCTTCTCTCTTTTTCCTCTTTTTCTTTTTTTCGAATGTAGCCCCGTAATCCTTTTAACATTGAGAGAGATATATCCTAAAGTTGCATGAGCTATCTGGCTTGATGGAAAATGCGTACTTCCATGTCAGAAGCAGCATAAATGGTGGAATGGAATGATCTTGATGTGTATGACAAGCTCTTAAGGATCATATACACAGGAACTCACCATATAAAATTTCATGATTTTTAAGATAAATCCAGGAATCAAGCTTCTCTAGGAAAATTATCAATAGCAACTCAACTTTTCATGAATCATCTTTCAAAGCCTAGACTCAGATTAAGCATGTACTTGCACAAGTTTTGGGTTTAGAGCAAATTAAGCATTTAAGCTTCAGGAGAATCTAGGTCTGAAAACTAAGCACTTTTAAAAGGAATTACGGCGGAGCAACTATTCATCATCTCCAAGCATATATCATCAAGATCATTATTAAAGAGAAAAGCCAACTAGCAGACTCTAGCATTTTATTCAAACTAAGACTTTTAACTAATACTCAAATAACTAGCTAAAAACATAGGATAGTGATACTTATCATGATAACTGGGGGTGCTCTCCCCCAAGCTGGATCTTGAAGTAATTCTTGATTCATCCTTGGAACTTATTTGCCTTCAGGTCCTTATTAAATTCTCCTCAGAATATTAGTCTCAACATACCAAGGAACAAATTCTAGGATTATGCCGTGAGCCTTCATGTGCCCACTTCTTTTGGGTTTTCAAATGTGGACCTTCATGTGCCCACGTATTTTTTTTTGTGAATTTTTATATGCAAAGGGGATGCTAAAACAAAAACATGTGAATGCAATTTTTTTTATTTATTTTTTTATGCTGCCACGGTACGGAGTACATGGGGCCTTAAAGAATGCAAAAGCAGAAATTATTTTTATGATTTTTTTAATGCAGGTATAGGGAAATAAACATGCTAAAATATGCAAAGTCAGAATATAAAGATAAATACCGAGTTACCTCTCTACGAGAGTTTAGAGTACTTACTCCCATGGCGTAGATGTAGTGGCCATTGATTGATCGATTGATGACGTGGGTAGTGATTGGTCTTGAAGGTGTACTTTGATCTTTCTTCCTCCAAACTTATTTCTTGGTGGAGACCTTTCCGAGTAACAGTTCGAATATCGGGTCGGTAGAAGCCGAGCGGACTTCTCCTTGATCTCTTCTTCAATGTTCTTGACATCCGTCAACTTTGTGTTCAGCTTGCGTTGTAATTTTCAAGGCGTCTCCGCTTTTGTTCTTCTTGGGCTGCTCGGGATCTATAAGTATTGAAGTAGCTGCGTACCTTTTCGATTCGAATCGGAAGTGGATCTCGCCGATCTGATGTAGATGATTGCTCTTGTTGTGTTCAGGAACGGTCTTCCAAGCACGATGGGAGGATCTTGCTCATCTCCCATGTCTATGACTAAAAAGTCAGTCAGGACATAGTGGTCCTTTATCTTGACAGGTACATCTCGTGCAATTCCTTTCCAGAACTGCTAGATTGATCCGCCATCCGCGCAACATTATATATGTGGAATACAAAGGCAGGTCACCATATATTAGTTCATAGGTTACCTTAGACATTAGGTTGATGCCCGATCCCGTGTCGCAGACAACTCGCTGGAAGTTCCATTGATTGATGGAGCAGTGGATTGATGGAACTCCAGGGTCTTCAAGCTTTGGCAGTAATGGTGAAGGGAACAGTTCTCATTCTCACGATTGAATCGTGTTGATCATCCAAACTTCCTCCACATGCGGTTGAGGTCGATTGTTCTTCTTATTCCTCCTTCTATCTCTTCTCTTCTTCTCGACAACTGGCTCGTGTTCTTGGGGGTAAGGATATCGGGGGTGTGCAGGAGCTTTTAGGATCTTGTTCTTGAAATTGAATCTCTCCTTTCTCCCATTGATGGTGAAGACGATCTTAGCGGCATCGGCGTAGATGATGGCTTTGGCTATGGCAAGGAAAGGACGACCCAAAATGATTAGAGCGTTCTCACTTCCCCCAGTCTCAACCACAGCGAAGTCGGCAGCCACGTAGGAGCGTCCTACCCCCAGACATACGTCGTCTAGGATGCCCTCGGGGTAGCATAGTGACAGGTCTGCAAGCTGCAAGCACATGGTTGTATATAATAAAGGTGAACCATTGATTTTCTTATATATTACCTTAGGCATTATGTTGACGCTAGACCCATAGTCACAAAGTGCATTCTTGAAGGTGTAGGCTCCAATAGTGATGGTGATGACGGGCCTTCCTGGATCTCCTCTTTTGGCGGGCATGCCCCAGTCAGTCCATCTTGGGCCTTCTTCTGTCTTACTCGAACACAGACCTGCAGAATAGATATCGACAAGATTTGCAGATTCTAATTCTTCCGGCTGGCCCGGAATCTTACACTGGTTAGCCGTGGGGAATGATGATGCCATGAGAAATCTGAGATTCTAGCATTTTATTAAAGCTATGTTGGTTCTTGATGGTAGAAGAAAAGCTTTCCATTTTATTACTAATAGTTTCTAGCATTTTATCATTGGAAGCTAACTTCTTGGACAGATTATCCATAATTCTACCCTGGTTTTGGACTAAGTCTCTTAAAGGTGAGAAATTATTAGAAGAATTATTACCTTGATAATTACCTGAATAGTTACCTGGGTAGTTGGTCCTCTGCTGAGTCCATCCTTGATTCTGCTGGGGACGATATTGGTTGTTATTGTTGATGTAGTTCACGTCCTCCTCCATCTGAGGGCATTGACTCCCTGAGTGTCCAGTGTTTCCACACTCTTCACAGGTCATGCGGGATTCAAAGAGTTGCATGACTTCCTTCTTCTCAGGGGCTTTGTCTTCAAGCCTCTTCATCAGTAAATCCATTTTGGCGCATGTCTACCTCCTTGAGCTGGTGCATTCCTCTTTCTTTCTTGCGGGGTTGACGCCTCGCTCCAAGCTTGATTGGACGCCATCTTTTCCACAAGGTTAGTAGCTTGAGTAAGTGTAAGGGGGTGAAAGCACCTCCAGCCGCAAAGCATCCATCGCTTTCACGGGTGTTGGTGGAGAGCCCGTGGTAGAAGGTCTGCAAGAGCAACCAGTTTTCCATTCCATGATGTGGGCATTCCGAAATGTAGTCTTGAAAGCGCTCCCATGCTTCGTGAATGTATTCCTCATGTTGCTGCTGGAAACTCGAAATTTTCCCCCGTAAGGCATTGATTTTGCCTATAGGAAAGAACTTTGCCAGAAAGGCAGTAGAACACAATGTCTAAGTTGTAAATTTGTCTTTGTTGGAGTAAAACCATTGCTTCACTCGCCCCAATAGTGAGAATGGGAATAAACGAAGTAGGACTGCATCACTTGGCACATCTTTGATCGTGAAGGTGCTACATATCTCCAAGAAATGTTGAAGGTGTTTGTTGGCATCTTCATGAGCTTTTCCACAAAATTGGCTAGCTTGTACCATGTTGATAAGCGCAGGCTTGAGCTCAAAAGCAGCATTTCCTCATTTGTCGGACCGACGAATGTTGTCCAGGGTCGGTGCGGAATATTCGCGTAGGGACTTGTTTGCCATTACTTCAAACGTGGGTGTTAAGCTTGTTGTTGAATCTCCCAAGGCGGTCGTGGGCCGAGAATCAGAGACTGAGCTTTGACCTTGCCTTCCTTAAGATTTTCTCTGGATCTGAAACGAAGTTTTCTGGAAGATTCTTATTCATACATTACCCTGAAATAAGATAGACAAAAGTGGAAAGAACAAGGGTAAACCTGTTTAAGCAATGATAATTTGGGTTCTCGATACATTATGTGTGAGAAATGCATGCATGCTATTACTGAAACTTTTTCATCTAGGCTATAGACTTTCTTTCCTCGACAACGACGCCAAAAATGCTTGTTGACATTGCTAACGTCATCGACTAGAAACGGATATAAGATCCATCTCTATCGACGGCACCAGAAATGCAAAGGTATATCTTAACATGATGCTAAGTGTATATCGATGTTGCTTTCAGATTAAACTAAAAGGTGAACTCCGACACGATTCATAGCACAACTCGATATAGGTTGTCAGCCTTGACAGGTGTGCCAGAAAACGCATGGATATGGTACTCTTACATATGCCTTGGATCTCTAGAAAAGAAGATAAATATAAATGTGGAATCATAAGCGCGAGATATGAATATACCATTGTAGCATTTTAACCGGAGTAAAACCGGTATCGTATTTATATTCTACCACGTGGAAAGAAGTCTTTCTAATCCATAATAGCTAATACATGCTCATCTCTCGTTTTATAATGTAGAGTGGCCAAAATATATCAATTGCTATAAACAGGGGTAAGTCACATAAAGATAAAGATATTGATAGCATTATTCAAGTCATAACATCATGAGCAGCTAGAAAGTGTCATTATAGCAAGAGAAACATAGCAAAGTCTAGTTAGAGAGGATACTCGGTAACTCTAAACTATATGTCAATGCAAACTATGATTAGTGCAAACATTTAACAATCATGGAAGAAGAACTATTATATTAATGCATGGGGAGACTATCCAGGAGGATCAAGGCTGAAACTTGAAACAACCCAAACAGTATAAGGCTCCACTAGTCCTATACACGGGGTGGATCAAAGGACTCAAGAGTCTGTCACCACCACGATCTACCACACGACCCGGCATATAGGGTGCAATCGCAGATAAATACAATATAAGCACCACGCTTAATCGCCTTTTCCGTTCACCCATGTTAACTAATGATCTAGGTGAGGGCTATATGACTCCATACATGAATATAAAGGCAAATCAACTATGCTAAACATGTAATCATAATAAACACCAAAGCATATAATGTCGAATATAATCATTGATAAGAACATATGTCTGTATAACAAATGTAAGGAACTAGATAAGAACTTACAAGAGCGAAGCTAGATCAAGATCTCGACCTCTAGACGATCAGGAGCCAAGTAGACGCCTTGCCTCCTCCTAGATCTAGACTAGCTAGCTACTCTGCTATATGGTGTTTCTAGGGTGTAGTATCTCTGACTTGATGACTTGATCTAGTGTATGCAAACTCAGGTTTCCAGATGCCTCTGCCAGGGGGCAGGGGGGCTGCTTATATAGCCCTAAGGGGTAGACGCGCGCCGTTTGATCAAACCGACCTAACGAGTGGTTTAGATTGATCCTCATAGGCGGTGGAAGAACCTTCTGGAAGTAAGGCTGAGGTGGCGCCCGAGGGAGGCCGACCGGCCCCACCACCAGGCCGATCGGGCTGGGGTGGGCCCCCCTCGGGGCCCACTTTGGCCAGGTGGTCTGTCGCTTCTTCTAGATGCTTCTTTCTTGGGTGCCAAGTCTCGTTGAGTTCCGGAGCCTTCTGGAGTCTTCTAGATTTGATTCTTTTAGCACTTTTCCCGAATGGTTCCTGGATTTATATAATTTACCAAATCTCCAGAAAAACTATTAGTGGCACCCTATTCTAAGTTGATATTAACATTTATGCCCTTTTCTCATGTTTAGTTGATTTATAAATATATAGGATAAGATGTGTCAATAGTCAGGTTCTATAGGATGCACATAGGGACTGCGAAAATTATAATGAAAAGGCAAAGTTGCAGTGTATCATAGAAGATCACAGAAAAATGTTGTACCCAGATTGCAAGCAGGGTCACAAAAAGGTTGGTACTACACTGAAAATGCTGCAATGGAAGGCAAAACATGATGTGTCTGATAAGGCATTTGAGGGGATGCTAAAAATTGTGAAGGACAAGCTTCCCGAGAAAAATGAATTACCGTCCACAACATATGAAGCAAAATAGATCGTGTGCCCTTTGGGGTTGGAGGTTCAAAAGATTCATGCCTGCCATAATGATTGCATCCTATATCGAGGCAAGGATTACGAGAATTTGGATGCTTGTCCTGTGTACAAAGCGCTACATTATAAGATCCGACGTGATGAAGATCTTGGTGATCTCGAGGGGCAACCTCCAAAGACGAAGAGAGTTCCGGCGAAGGTTATGTGGCATTTTTCTATAATACCATGTTTGAAGCGTTTGTTCAGGAACAAAGCAAATGCTAAGTTGATGAGATGGCGCAAAGAGGAACGTAAGGAAGACCACATGCTGAGACATCCGGTTGATGGGTCTCAATGGAGAAAGATTGATAGAGCATTCCCGGACATTGCTAAGGATGCAAGGAACATAAGGTTTGGTTTAAGTACAGATGGTTTCAACTCATTCGGCGAGTTTAGTAGTGGTCATAGCACTTGGCCTGTGACCCTATGCATGTTCAACCTTCCTGGTTGGATGTGCATAAAGCGAAAGTTCATAATGATATCGGTGCTTATCCAAGGTCCAAAACAACCTGACAACGACATTGATGTGTATCTAAGACCATTGGTCAAGGAACCATTACTGCTATGGCAGGATAAAGGTGTACGTGTGTGGGATGAGGATAAGAAAGAGAGCTTCAATCTACGAGCATTGTTGTTCGTAGCCATCAATGATTGGCCTGCTCTAAGTAACCTTTCAGGGTAGACAAACAAGGGATATCGTGCTTGCACCCACTGTTTAGATAAAACAGAAGCTATTCATCAGAAAAATTCTAAGAAGGTCGTGTATATGGGTCACCGTCGCTTTCTTCCAGAAAATCACCCCTTAAGGAACAAAGGGATGCATTGGAAAGGGAAGGTTGATCATCGTACAAAGCCCTCCCATTTTAATGGAGAGGAGATATTTGAGATGGTAAAGGATCTAAGGGTAGTCTATGGAAAGGGTGACGGTAGTGAACCTATTCCAAACGATGCTAATGGGCGTGCACCAATGTGGAAGAAGAAATCTATATTTTGGGAGCTACCTTATTGGCAAATCCTTGAGGTCCGGAATGCAATTGACGTGATGCACCTAACGAACAACCTTTGCGTGAATGTGCTAGGCTTCATGGGTTGTTATGGTAACTCGAAGGATACATTGGAAGCACGACGGGACCTGAAAGATACCCATATGAATGAACAAGATCCGGAAGAGGTTGATGGAGAACAAGATTACTTACGTCATCCGCCTAATTACACTGTCAGCAAGGAAGAGAAGGACATCATGTTTGATTTCCTAAACAGTATCAAGGTTCCATCTGGCTACTCGTCGAATATAAAGGGGATCATAAATATGAAAGATAAGAAGTTCACAAATCTAAAGGCGCCATCGCCACATGTTGATGACACGCTTTTCCTCGCTATACCGAGGGGTGTTCTATCAGAGAATATACGATTAGTACTCGTAAAGCTTTGTGCATTTCTCAATGCAATTTCGCACAAGGCAATCGATCCAGCCAACCTAGGAAAGCTACAGAAAGATGTGATGCAATGTCTTATTGGCTGTGAGTTGGCATTTCCACCTTCTTTCTTCAATATTATGACGCACCTCCTGGTACACCTTGTGAAAGGGATTACTATTCTCAGTCTAGTATTTCTGCACAACATGTGGCATTTCGAGAGGTTCATGTCAGTCCTCAAGAAATATGTTCTTAACTGCGCCTGTCCAGAAGGAAGCATCACCAAGGGACATGGAACTGAGGAGGTCATTAAGTATTGCATTGATTTTGTTGACTCAATTGACTCAATTGGGGTTCCAGTATCACGGCACGAGGGGAGACTACGGGGAATGGGCACCACTGGATGGAAATCAAGTTTGAGCAATGATACTGATTTGTTCCATAAAGCACACCTAGTTGTTATGCAATAATCATCCTTGGTGACTCCGTATATCGAGGAACACAAGCAGATTATTTCTTCTCAAAATCCAATCAAATCCGAAGCCTGGATTATACGCCATCACTTGGAAACATTTCCCTCATGGTTGAGTGAACACCTTATCGGTAACTCCATGATTCATCCACAACTCGCTTTGTTATCTAGGGGACCTTCTAGCACAATTGTGAAATTCTAAGCTGACGATATAAACGGCTATACTTTTTACACAAGAGCCAAAGATCGAAAAAGCACAAATCAAAATAGTGTTGTCCGTATAGACGCCATCAACAGCAATGGGTGCAAGAAATCCTATTATAGTATCATAGAAGAGATTTGAGAGCTTGAGTACGGGGCGCTGAACATCCCTCTGTTTCTTTTCCATTGGGTAAAACTGACTCGAGGTGGCGTAAGGAAAAATCAATAGGGAATGACAATAGTGGACCTGACCAAGATTGGGTTCAAAGATGAACCATTCGTCCTTGCCAAAGATGTGCATCAAGTTTTCTATGTCAAGGATATGACTAGCAAACTAAAGAATAAAAATCCACAAGAAGGACCACAGGAGCCAAAGCGTCACATAGTTCTTCCAGGTAAAAGAGTAATCGTGGGAGTCGAGGACAAAACAGACCAGTCGGATGATTATGATCGGTTCGATGGCATGCCTCCGTTCGCTGTCGAAGTTGACCCAAGCATATTGCTTGGAAATGAACTTACGTGTGACCATGACCAAGGAACTTTTGTCAAGAAGAGGAACTTTAATGCCGCACTGTAATGATTAACGATCAAATCATTTGTGTAATGCTAATTATCAACTCTTTTATGTAATATAATGTTATATGATTGTATGCCTTTATGTATTTGAACTCAAACTTTGTCTAAGGCTTGAAGATGCACTGTGGCAAGGAACCACCAAGTTTGAGATTTTTCTGAATTGGTTTAGCACTTTTTTCAGTTTAATTGAATTTCCGCGTGAAATCACCCGGTAATTAAACGTTCAATTGAGTCCACCCCTAAAAAGATCTGGAATGATGCCAAACTTTGCCACAAGGTCTCTTGTGCCTTAGGAGACAAATCTTTGTGGAGGCCGATGCATGATTCTTCTGTTTTTGATATATAATTCACTATATTTTGTCTCACACAGCACAAAGAAAAATACAATAATACATTTAATCATCAGAATAACCTAAATTCTTCAGTGGGACCATATTTTGGGTGTAGATGACAACCAAAATAATTTCAAACCATTTCGATATAGACGGAGTCCACGTGCTTCACAAAGGTATATGGAACCTTTGATCAAATCATGTGTGTACACTGAGTTTCTTAGGGATTCTGAAGTCCATGCACTTTGCAGTATGGTATTGGGCTCAAACTTTTTCTAAGGAGCCACCAAGTTTGAAATTTTTCTGAATTGGTTCAGTACTTTTTTCAGTTTAATTGAATTTCCGCGCTAAATCACCCGGTTGAAATGAGCCCACCTCTAAATAAATGTATTGATCTTTTATTGTTTAAACACTCTATCGTCTTCACTTATAGTCATTTATTAGTCGATTCAATTAATGATGCATAAACTGACTCAATTAAGTTTTTTAAAGTTATTTCAAATCAAATTACCATTTATTTTTATTAAAATTCGAACCATAAAGATTGTAAATGAAAATTAGAAGTAATTGTTTCAACTCTTAAATTAATTTGTGCATAGAAAAGTAGAGGTTATTATTTCTTAATTTAATATAATTTTGCATGGTTGAAATATTTACTTACAATTTATTTTTAAATATTGCAAAGAGAAAGATTAAGAAGTGAGGAAGGAAAAGGGGGGAAATTAACTTCCCGCACAAAATTGTCCGTTAGTCCTGGGTGGTATTACCACCTTAGACTAAAGGGGGAAATTTTCCCTTTCGGGGGCTCCCACGCGAAACCCCCCTTTAGTCCTGTGTGGTGTTACCACCCGAGACTAAAGGGGTATATAAAAGTGCCTACAGCGGATCCAACACTTAGCCGCGGGCATTTCGTCTTCCTCCTCGGATCCGCCGATGTCGCCGTCCCCGTGTCCTCCGCCACCACCGGCGCCTCCCCCACCGCCACCGGCGCCTCATCCATCGTCCTCCCCTCTGTTGCGACCATCCTCGCTGCAGCCTCCTCGTTCCCCGTCGTGCGCCGGCACGGCCGCGGCCCTCCCCCTCAACTAGCCGGCAGGCTCCCCTCTGTCGTCCCTGGTCACCGGCTCCTCTCCGCAACCGTCCCCGCTGGCATCTCTCCTCCGTCATCGCCGCCAACCCCGTCGCCGTCCCGCGTCCAGCCGGCCTCCCCGCGTCCCGCCGGTGCTCGGGCCTCGATCCCCCGTCGCGACCCCGCCAGCCCCCTCGTCACCGATGGTAGGCCGGCATCCACCTGGGCGCGCGGCGCCCCTAGCCGCGGCTGCCGGTGGTGTGTGGTCGGCGACACATGCCGCCGCGGCCAATGCAAGAAGAGGCTTGCTGACGCAAGCCCCCTATGACTTGCGTCACCAAGCCTTTTTTGCTATTTTTATATATGTAAAAATTTAGTTTTTTTATTAGTAATAGGGATAATTAGTTATAGGAATAATTTGTTATAGAACTTAGTGTATGTTAGTTATAGGAATAAATAGTTATAGAAATTAGTTTATAGTTAGAAAAACTTTAACAATATGAGTTAGAAAAAACTATCCTACTCTCGACGTCGCGCATAGAACATTTTAGTTAGAAAAAATTTTGGTTAGAAAAACTTTTACAATTTGATTTCTAAATATATTTGTTCTAAATAATTTTGTAATATACCTTTCATAGTTCTGACGCCGACGACTGCCGCATCGACCCTCTCGATGCCTCCCGTGTCGTCTTCCCGTTGCGGCGCTTCTTCCGCCCTGGGTCGACCAAGCGACTCCACAAGTGCCATTCATCCACGAGTTAGTAGAAATTCCATGTTAGAAATACTTAGACTTAGTTTAGTGGTTACAAAAACTTAGACTTAGAAAATTTATGTATACTTAGAAATCAATGTTTATATGCAGAAATTCATAGAGAATTCAAGTATATACTTAGAAATTCAAATAAAATTCATGTTTATACTCAGAAATTAATGTATATTTCTGGAAATTAGTGTATATTCTCATAAATTCATGTTTATTTCAGAAAATCATAGACAATTCGTGTTTATTCCAGAAATTTATAGAAAATTCGTGTTTATTCTAGAAATTCATAGAAAATTCATGTATACTTAGAAAATTCATGTTTATTTATAGAAATTCATGTAATTTCATATAAATTCCTGTTTATTTGTATAAATTCATGCATATTCATAGAAATTCATAGAAATTTGTGTTTATTCCATAAATTAGTATTAGTTGAGATGGATGACAACAATGACCATGAGAGGATTATGGAGGACATTATTGCTGGCGGTTCAAATAACGTTCCAACCTACACCGACGAGGAGCATAGCCAGGCGGACATGCTCCTCAACATAACCGCCACTGAGGAAGGTGACACCACTGCCAAGGACGACGACACCCACACTGAGGACTCAGAAAATAATTAGGACCTTGAGGATGATAATGCGGAAGGTTCTAATGAGGTATATATATCATGCATTAAGTTCATCATTATTAATTCTCTAACCCCAATTCTTACTTACACCCAAAAGATCAACAAATCCATACGTGGTTCCGAACACCCGTACACAAAAGATCTGTTGTGGAATGATGTCCTAAAATACTTCACACTTCCTGAAGGTGTCGATGCAAACCTTGTGAAGGGTTGGACTCTCTCGAAGATGGCAACTCAATTTCAGAATTTTAAGAAGAAGCTTGATAGAGATTTTATCAAGAAGAACCAAACTCCAAATTGGGATGCATATCTAAAGCTACAAAATCACTAGAAGTCCTTTGTGGAATACAAGAAAAGTGAAGATCATGCCAAGAAAAGTTCACTAAGGGAAGAAAAGTGCCAGTAACAAGGGGCCGTACAACCATCATCTTGGTCGAGGTGGTTACGCGGTTGCAATTCCCAGGTGGCGAAAGATGGAAGAACACCTGATCGCCAAAGGTATCATACCAGCGGTCTATGACTGGCCTAACAGATCAAAGAATTGGTATTATGCTCATGGAGGTAGATTATTGAACCCCGAAGATGGGACCCTTGAACTCCCACCCACGTTTCGTGAGAAGGCCCTTGAGATCATGAAAGATATTGAAGATGTCAAAACAGGCAGATTGAAGGTTGCCAGAGAGATTGATGAGCTCACTTTCGCGCTTGGGAATCAAGAACACCCAGGACGTTGCAGAGGCTATGGGGTGGTGCCGTGGAAGTTTGCTTTCAAGCGAAACATCGACACCTACAGAAGCCGCAAAAGAAGAAGAGAGCGTGGAGAGGAGTAGTGGCGCCAAATGATGGAGCAAAGACTTAGAGAACAGGAACAAAGGATGCAGGCAGAGATTGAACGGCGAGTGGCCACCACGATACATGAGATGGCCCATTCTGGAGCACTGCCCCAAGTTCCGCTGGATCCCATCATTAGTCCTTCCGCTCGCAAAAGCAGTTGTGCTTCCATAGAGGTCCCCGAAGAGCACAGGGCAATCGAAGGAGTTCAAGTGGACGACAACCAACGGTACCCTATGGATGACCTCTGTCACCGCACCGCATGTGAGCTGCACAAGCCATTTGGCAACATCACAATGAAGGTATAAATATGATTATTACATGCAATTAGCTCAACTATTGATGCATGACTTAGAAATTTAATAACTACATATATAGGTGGCGTACGGAAGTGCTTTTGCGCATATGCCAGGACGGACAAGCCACGACATGCAGATTCCACCTGGCTACACCTCAGTTGGTGTGGGGGAGATCTGTGATCCAAGATTTGAGGACCTAGAGCTAGAGGTCCCCAGAGGTGACGGGGAAAAGACACTCAAGGATGCAGTTCACGGTATCATATTGTGGCCCAAACGATACATCATAATCCCCAAGGAGGCATCAATCCCTCTGAGAGATCCCCCACAGCCGCCACCATCATCTCCGGGGCCATCATCACGACCTTCAAGATCACCACGCTCACCGTCTCCACAAGAACCACACAATCTGGGAGGTGCGAGCTCGAGCGATCACGATGATGACATCCCTCCCAAATCACCTCCAAAGCAACCACCGGCTGCAAAGCAGGTGCCACAGAGATCCCGAGCACAATTCCAAGGCAATGCAACCACCAAAGCAGAAAAAACCACCAGTGAAGAAAAAGCCCATGCCCATTAAAAGGAAGCTAGCATGGGAGCAGACAAAAGAAGAAACACATGCGATTTCAAAACAACAAGTTTACGATTTTTTCGAAGGTCTGTGTCAAAAACATCGACAGAGGGAGCTCGAGGAGAAAAAAAAAGTAGATCTGGATAAACTCAAGTTTTTCATAGAAATGCAGGAAGAAACTAAGAAAAAGGTAATCTTGAAAACAGACTATGATCGTTCGCTGACCAAGACTTTACAAAGGACGAGACGAGGAGGGTCGCCAAATAGTTACATCGAGCAAAGAGGTGTGTCAATGTCGTCGACTGATGCAAAGAAGAAGAAGAAGAAGAAGAAGAAGAAGAAGAAGAAGAAGAAGAAGAAGAAGAAGAAGAAGAAGAAGAAGAAGAAGAAGAAGAAGCAAACAGATGCGTCGATGAGCAAACAGACTTACGTTGCCTCCGGCCTCAGTGCAGATGAACGAGCTCTTGCAGCTATGCCTACAGAAGAACTAGCAAAGGTTGTTAGTTTTGTGGAAGAAACAATGATGCTTGTAGGTGTTGTTCTCGGAATGAAGAACCACCATCTCCGGACAGAAATATCATACCTAGATGGCCCTTTCAGCTAGGACAACCTTTTGTCAGGCCAGAATTGGTAAAGAAGCTCCCAACTAAGATGCACAGATTTCATCAGTGGTACATGACGAAGTCAGCAAAAGGCCGGGAGATGTTTGGTATGCTTGTTAGACCGGAAGATTTTGCCGGTGAAGGCGAAAAGGTGGTCTGGCTGGAATTCAAAGATATTTATGAAGTTTACCATCTAGACGCCTTGAATACTGATCTTATCATCGCCTGGTGTCTGTAAGTGGCATATTTTCGTATGTTTATTAATATATTTATTACGTCTGCGATCCACTAATAACTTTGTCTTTCATTTTCTGTAGCCTGCAACTTACTGAGATGCGAAGGAAGGGTTATGACAAAGTTGGTTTCATGGACCCAGCGGCAGTTAACCAACACGAGGTCCGGAAGCAACCTGACAAAACAATCTAGGCAATCCATAGGACCTTGTCTCAGCTGCATTACAAGGATTGCATACTACTACCTTACAACTTCAAGTAAGTGCGATTACCATCTAATAAATGATTAGCTTTACTAATTATCCTAGCTAACTTTATTTAGCTCTAATCTTTTGAGCATGTATACAGTTTTCACTAGATTCTTATGATAATTCAAGTCGACAACAGCAACATCATGGTGTGGGATTCGTTGAGAAAAGACCCTGCAAAATACCAGGACCTTCAAGATCTGTTTCAAGTGTAATAATTCTATCTAAGACATTTACTTTAATGCAATAGTTTACTTCTACTAACACTCTATCTTTCATTATTTTTCCCAGAGCTTGGGGCAGATTCATTCTTGAGAACCCTGGACCATTTAAACAAAATATTAGATTCTTTACAGAATTTCCGATACGTAATCCAAATAACAACTTCAGATTGAGATAAATTAAATTGTATAACACTAATATTTCATAATTTTTTTCTCCACTTTAGTGTTTGAGACAGGAACCCGAAAATAATTTATGTGGATACTACATCTTTGAGCACATACACGCTTTCTCAAGTACAAACTGGGAGATTATTCTGTAATTAAAATAAACCTATTAATAATACATCATTTTCTAATCGCTTATATATTTAATTATTGGATGTAATATATTAAAATATTTGCACATTACAGATGGATATGGTTAGGGACGCACTCATTGAGAAGGATCGTCTCTTGGAGTTCAAGAAGGTCTCGTAGTATTCCTCGTGGATGAGGTGGTTAATCCAAAAAGGAAAACATCATTATGAGACATCCAATTGACCAACTTTAATTAGCACCTCCACGGGAAGTTGAGACTAGGAATTTGAATCCAACGATTTTTTGATGTACATATACTAATTTTAGAAAATACTATCTATTTTGATGTATACAATTGTGTGTGTATATATTTATAACTATGTATACATAGATATATAAGTCTAAGTACATATAGTAGAGACGTATACATAGATACCTTATTGCAAATACATATACGTACATTTATACATGAGACAACAATTAGAATATACACGTATAACAATAATTAGAATAACTCAAATTGAAAAACAAAAAAATGGAACCGGGGCCCTTTAGTCTCGGTTGGTAATACCAACCGAGACTAAAGGGGGTGCATGCTGGCGCGGGAATGCCCCCTTAGTCTCGGTTGGTAATACCAACCAGGACTAAAGGGCCCCCTTTAGTCGAGGTTCATTCACTCGGAACTAAAGCGGGGGGGGGGGGGTTTGTCTCTCACCATTAGTCTCGGTTGGACTTCAGAGCCCTATGGCTCTTACCAACCGGGACTAAAGGCTGGGGCTCTACCAGTGATGGGTGCATCACTACACCTATAATATGGTTGAAAGCCTGGAGCACACATATTTATGAAGATCAAATGACTACGTGCACCTAAAATGATAATAATTTTGAAACTGAAATTAACAGTTTATAAAGGCTGGAACAATTCCTAGTCAAGGTTAAATAATTTTTCAAACCTAATTCAATGCCCTTTTGAAATCTGGCATCAGTATCTGTTCTTCATCTATGAAACCTATCAACAATTTGAAATCATTACTTCACAATTTAATAACAATTAGGTATAACTTACGATGATTCACTAGTTAGCCTAATCAAGAGAAATACTCTACACAATTGTAGGAATCATTAAAAACTTTTCTTGCATGTCACATCCGATCCGGCCGTGAGCTTATATATATATATATATATATATATATATATATATATATATATATATATATATATATATATATATATATATATATATATATATATATGGGGTATATATATTCTATACTTGGGTATGGAATAATATTCCATACCCGACCCAGCTCCGAACCGCTCTCCCGCGCCCAGTCCGGCTTTTTTCGGATCTTTTGATTTTTCTTCGTCGGTCCTCCCACGTCTGTCACACCTGGTTTTAGAAAAACAAACCAAGTGCATACCTATATGCATGCCAGGATCAAGTTTCATGCATATAGTAGACATAAGTGAATAACAACAGCAGTATCACGTATAAGAACATAAACAACTTACTATTCTATCAGAGTTAAACAGCTCAATCCTAGAAACGGAGGCGCCAAACTCCACAAGCAATCGACTGGGGCTGCGTACGCCTAGCATCATCACCATCTTCAACAGCTTCACACCTTTTTCTTCTGAGCAGCAATAAGCAAGGATGAGTACACTTATGGTTGGTACTCAGCAAGGCCACAAGAAATAACCAAAAAGCGATTTAAGTCCATCTTTAAGTTTAATTAATCATGTGAGGGTCCAGGCCGCTCTTGACCGTGAGCACGGCTAATCGATTAGTTTTACACTCTGCAGAGGTTGTACATCTTTACCCACAAGTCACGTAAAAGTCCCGAAGAACTTTAGACCCAACCATGCGATGCGGATCAGGCATCATACCACACTACCTAGGTGTGATTGCATAGGGACGCTACGAGACCTTTACAAAGATTCCCTAGCACGGGCTGCTCGCTAGGTTACCCGATCGAGCTCATAAAGCTCCCTAGCGGTACCGTGTCTTAGCAAAGCCCAACTCCCCGCCAGAGCAGGTCTATACACCATCTCCCGTCAGCCCCCAACCCCTTTCAGGTAAAGCATACCACATACTAAAGTTTCTAATTAATTGGCCAAGACAGAGCCATATGTCTTGTGGTAGTACGGTTTTCCTGGGTGGTCGCTCCATGTTCCGATTAATGCATAGTATAATCTTGTAATAAAGCATAGGTAGAAGGTGGTTAGGGACACTTGCCTTTCTCCAATGAAAAGCTACTCTTACTGTTCTTCAACACTTGCTCTCTTGAAACTCCTTATCTTCAAAGCAACGAACAACGATCCTTCTTCTACTCGAAGCAATCATCGTGCACAACATACAAAGCAACAAGTACAACTAAGAACAATGCACCAATCAAAAGAAAAACTTTAAAAGAGCGCACTAAAGGATGGGCTTGATTCTATGGTTACGCAACGATGAAAGAACGTTGAAAACAAAACTAAGGTCGATGCTATCGAAAGATTATTATCAAACAACAAGAGACTACGTGCTTCGTATGTTTTAATTAGAAAATCATGCAAGAATATTTCAAAGCAAGTTATATTTAATTAAGAAAACACGATAAGCCTAATCATAGTTTATTTGCATATATTTAAGTACAAGTTATATCCAATTAACAATTAACTTTTAGAAACCCAAAGCATGTATAAGATATCTAGTCGAATAGCTTTACATTACGTGTTCAACTAAGCATATTAAATTTGAAAAGATAATTATAATACCATTAAGCATATTAAATTTATTATGAAAACCGATGTATAACACTAAGCATATTTTATTTAGAAAAGCTAGTGATAAATAGGAATTAACCAAGTTACATCATGATTAAAGAAAACCGGAATTGAACCTATTCACTTTTATTTAGAAAACCAATAGAATAAGCATTAATCAAGAGTAACATGCAACTTTAGTATTAAAACAAATAACAGGTGATACACATGCTAACGCACAATTTAAGGTGAAACGAACTAGAACGATAAAGACGAACTATCAAACGCACAAGAAACCTTAAGCAAGGGTTTAGGAGGACTAGGCTGTAGGGATAACATCTAGACGAAGCTAAACTGAACTAGCTGGTGAAGAAACTTGATGATAACATGATTGGTCTGAAGAGATGATTGTGGAAGGTTGAGCATGAAACAACAAAGAGTAGATAAACAGATGCTAACATGTGAGCAAGGATTTTATGGACGCATAAAGGATTATTTTATAGATCAAAGATAACCAAGGACAAAAGATTAATGGGTTCTAATATGCTGGAAAGGAAATGCTTTTAGCAAGCGTTCCAAATATTTCTCTATAAGAAAAGCTTCTACTTAGTGCGTAGGCATGACATCATCATGGCATTTAACAATAAAAGAGAATGGCAAGAGAGAACTGATGGTGACCTTGATTGTATACGTGCATGTATGCATGACGTTGTTGACTTGCACTGGTTGATTAGAGAAGGACGGAACAGAGTGCATGCGGAGGCTCTCATCAGCGGCGTCTCGGCAAACGCAAGACGGATGGCGAGCATGATCATGAGGGCAGCTGCAGACAAACGGTCCATGGAGAGTCGAGAGACATGGCTGAGCAGGGATTTATTATGTTCGCTGAAACAAAATATAATTCTCAGGATCGAAGATGGTCGAGAAAGGATTTATGAAGCTCGAATACACTGGAGAGGAAATACATAAATATGATCTCACCATGATGTCATCCTTGCATGGGTAGATAGTTTCTTCTCTTCTGTATGTATGTATGTGCGTGGCTTTGCTTGGAACTGATGGCCGGCGAAGCTTCAATACGGCACGGCCACATGCAGCACGAGATGCAGGTAGCATGGATTAGAGACAAAAGTTGGACATAGGAGTGCATGGGATGCGCAGGTGGTCATCTCACCAGCTGCGACGACGGTCGGATCGACGCTGGCTCGGCAACAATAACGGGTGAGCACGGAGTGGCATGCAGCGGTGAGCAGAGATAGCTTACCACCATGACGGAAAACAGCTGGAGGAAAACAATTTGCATGAGATGAGAAAAACAAGAACTAGATGGATTATGGGTAGAATTACCGGCAGCGCTACAGAACATGATTGATGAGGACAAGATGCAAGACGAAACCAGAAGGAGATATTAGAAACGTGCTGGCGTTCTCACCTAAGCCAATCAAGGAACGACGGTGACGAGATCATGACCAGAGTTCGATGACCTTCGGCTTGACGCGCACGTGTACATGCGATCCTCAGCAACTCGACGACGGCGACCTCGCGACGGATCACTCCGGTCTGGCTCTTCGATCTCGTGGTGCAGTCCTTCCCGGCGGTCGGCATACATGAACTCGCGGACAGTGGACGGCGGCCGGCTAGCTGCAGTGATGGATCCATGGCGGCGTACGTGCTCTGGATGGTTTCCTGGTGCTGCTCCTGAAGTCCTGGTGGCGACGACGGAGCTGCTTGTGCGGACAAAGATCGGCGGCGCCAGCCTGCAGCTTGATCTAGACGGCGCACCGCAGCAGCAGGTCTTGGACTAGAGGTCGACGGCGGCGGCTCGCGAAGGAACTAGGGCACACGATGGAACAAAGAGAGATCGAGAAACCATAGCTCATTATTTATGGGCGATGCGTCAGGGTCAGGTCCGGTCTGATCATGCACACGTCTGGAGTCCAGACTGGTTTGGGTTCATCACGCGTACGCTTGCAGCCAGGGTCAACTAAACGCTGACCTGAAAATCCAGCTTGGTGTGTGTCTTCCGTTGATGCAAGTGCAGGGCAAAAACCACTGTAGCTTTAACTTTGGCCCAATAAGTGGCGATAGGATGAAAAGAAATAGAAAGGGAAATAAAAGATAAAACATGTAGCCATGGAGTAGCTACAAACATGTTGAGATAATATAGAACTCGGTAGAGCTAGAAATAATATTTGAGTTGGTGGAAAGAATTTTAGAGCTCTCTAGTAGATAGATTTAGCTTCTGGAAAACTGAGAATACATCCCAGTAAATTCTGAAAAATTCTCAGAAGAACATAATTGTTATCAAAACACATTTCAAAATATTTTGCACTCAAGAAACACTAGGGTGCATCGGCATGAATGCAACACACATTGAACTATTTTATTATATTCATAAAACAATCAATTGTTTTTCCTATAGCATATTTCCTATCAACAAAGATAAATGTTGGCAAAATTTTAGTATTATGAGAAAATCATTGTTTAATTTTTTCTTTCTATTCACATCCTGAAATTGGGAAATTTCAGGGTGTGACAATGTCCTGCTTCAGTTTCCTCTCGAGCCGGACCCTTTTCCCACCGCCGCCGCCCACGCTGCCCCCTGTCCTGCACCTCCTTTTCCGCCACCACCACCGCCGCACACGCCTCCCGATCTCAGTTGCCAATCGCCGCTGCTCCGAGCCCGCAGCCCCCCTTTCCATCCGTATCCTGACTCCAGGCTCTAGACTCCGTCGGCAACGGCTACTGCTTCCCCTTCTCTGGATCCGCGGCGACGACCATGCTAGTTTCACGGCCCAGGGATCCATCTCTTCCGTGGCTCTTTGTCAGCTTGCTGTTCCCCCTGTAGTCCTGCTCCTCTCCCGTGGCACCGGATCCGACCACTGCCGGAGTCTGTAGCACCACGGTGGGGCGGATCCGCCGCGTCGTCGCCGTGCGGCCGGCAGGATCCGGTCTCTCTGTCACTGTGGAGCTCAGTGGCGTCTCCAGCCCCTCCTGCACCGATGCCGAGCAGGGGAGGGGGCGCCACCCGGTTCTCCCGCCCGCAGCCCAAGATTTGGCGGCCGGAGCTCGAGCAGGAGCAGCCGTCAAGCCACCGCGACGGCCCCGCCGCTGCGTCCGCATCACCTCCGGAGGCGCCACCCCTGCTCAGCATCGGTGCTGCTGTACGCCGTGGCTGCGAGCCTGCACACCGGGACGATTTTCAGGTCCAGCACGGTATGACCGTCTCTTTCCTCGTCCCTCTCGCCATCTCTCATGGCCTGTTGGGTATAGATTACAACAATTGTGGGTCTTACCGACAATGAAATGCAGGTTAGTGATGTTGAAATGTATGGAATAAAACCTTGTTCACCTAGCAAGATTAAGCTTTATTTTCACCACTCTTTTTTAGACAATGAAAGATAATATTCCGGCTTAAGACATTTCTTTTACAAGAATGCATAGACCACAAGAGATTACATAGCAGCAGCTTGGGGATCATCAATGTCGTCACCTCTGACTATGTGGTTGTTTTAGCTCTTGCATGTGATGTGTTTTGCGAAGTGCTAGTTTGATTCCATTCTCCTACCGCCGCCGCCGACGTCCTCGCCCGGCCTCTGCACCCTCTGCAGGTTACGGCGGCGCTGTGAAAGGCCCTGGGGCTAACACACTCGCTTGGGGCCGAACCTGCAAGCTGTGGTCCCTTCGACGGCCATCAGCATATCTCCAAGAGCAAGCTCGCCACAAACCTTGTCAAGGTACCATTTCGAAGCCATCTTGTTCCTGCCTTTGACTTTGTGATACCAGATTATTGATTGCGAAATGATCGTCAAGTGGATTTGTGTTGTGGAGTTTGGTTGAGTTGATTATGGTTAAGCACAGTCATGTGTAAGGCTGATCTGGGTAAGATGGAGACTATTGACTATGAGAAAAGAACTTATAATAAGGAGATATGGAGCCCCATAGTGCTGATAACAAAAATTCAGAACAGATAAGGAGATAGGGAGGATGCTTGGTCAAAAATTGAACACCTTAGAAGATAATTGTTTGTTTCCTTTAGAAAAAGGAAGCTAAACACAACAACTCTGAGAAGCATGGAAGTCTCTTCTGTACAGCTAAAATAAAACATGTTTTCACTCATAAAGGATGCCCAATTTAGCATATCAGATTTAGTGACCTTTCAGTATCTTCAATTTGGCAAACATGTGATTCTATCTGTTATAGACTGAAAATGTTTCATTTCTCTTTTACTTGCAACTTGCCACCCTATTATATTTGTTCCAGGTTATGCTGCTTATTGATGGTGGAATTCTATAGCCGATTGAACTTTATTTTTTTTCTACTACAAATTGCAAACTTTTCATGGTTCTAGGTAATGCTACCTTACTCTAGATTTTTGTGGATGCAAAAGCATATAGGCTAGTAGTTCTTGGTATGACGCTGTCAATTCGTCACTAACAAGACAATGGGGCCAGAAATGAACCTGCAACAACAACTAATCCCCTTATTTTCTGCATGTGATGACTTGATTAACATTCTCAATTCTGCCTGATGCTTGCAGATCAATGTACATGTCGTGGGCCAATCCTGATGCTTTCTGTGAGTTATGCGATCTGGTGGATAGAATGACACGGCGTTGCTGACAGGGTATGCAGCTCTTAGTTCCTTGTCAATCTGGTGAACAGCTTGTAGTCTGTTTGAAAACTATATCTGAAATTGCAAAATTTACAGTGTTTTTTTGACTGATTGATCCCAATTTCAATCTAACAAAACTGAGTACATATTTGCTATTTCATGAACCACATTTAAACTGTTTTATTGCTCCCTCCAACCACACTCTCAGCTCATCATACCCATACTGATTTAAGCTTAAGCCGATTCCACTAGATATTCCTTTAGATTTGGAGCCGATCCTTTTTGGATCATGATTTTTTATTGTTTCACTGTGCATCCATTCTTTTCAGAACTCCTGTCGTTCTGTTTAGTCACAAGGAATTGGGAATTTTTAGTAGCCATTTTATCTGAATTTTGATTTTACACTAGGTTTTGTTTGATTTTGTTAATTTCAGGTATCGGTGGGTTTCACCATGTTCGTCGCTTCATCATGATGGGAGCTCCAGGTTAGTGCAATCTGGTACCCCCATACAAAATCTAGTGCAAAGATTCAAAACTTCTGTGCTTATGTGCATGCAGATGTTTTTGGATTTCTTTCCTGCGGAATTCAGGCATATGTGCTACTGCTAGATACGTTCTCTCCGCTGCTGCCGTTGGTGACTTTGATTTGGATGCATATGTGCTAGATACCTTCAGCTCCCGTTTATTTTGTCTTTACCTCTTGCATGATAAATATTCTGTGATCTGCTGTCAAGTATCTAGTGTAAATTCCACCGCTTTGCTAACTGAACTAGCCTCTGAATAGTTTTCTTCAATTCTTTTAACTATGTATATTGAACTTGAGGCTTAATTAGGTCTTACTTTGTGTTCGATGACACTAATACATGTCTTACAAAGAAGTAGAAATTACCTTTGCAATGGCCACTCTAGTTCAGTTAAATAACTTGTGCCCTTTGCATTCCGATTCTAGACTAGGACTTCACTTCACGTGTCATTCATGCATTACAAGTTTAGATTGTCTCCTTTTAGTTCTGAGCTTGACAAGTTGTCTCAATTGGTGCCTCAACCTGAACCTGTATTAGTATGCTCGAACTGGGTGTGTGATCATTTGGACCAATTGCTAGCTAATAATTATGTGTCGTTCCTAACTATTGACATCTGCCTGCAGCTCTATGATCACATTAGAGCAGAATGGTCATAACAAAAGTGCTCTGACATTTGTTTGTTTTATGAAAGAAATTCAAACAAGTTCAGATGAGGGCGAAGGCGGAATATCTAGGGAAGTGTTGAAAGTTCATTTTAGCTTGACGGTTCAAAACATCCATCTGTATGTGTAATGTGATCCTTCCTAACCCTTCTTATGGCGTGATGATGGATTTGCAAGAAATCATATGTTTGAACTACCTATGTTACATGGAATGAAACCCTGATCCCATGTGTCACCTTATTAGAAAAATTCCGTCATTGCTTCCATGGCTAGTAAAATTCATTTCTTCTCTTTCTCAGATATTGATTATGATTCTGCTGGTCCTTGGTTGCTGCCAGCTGATTAAATTAAGTTGACTGTCATTCAGAGTTATATTTATATTGCTAGCCAATCTCACTGTTGATTTTGCCTTACAGTTACAGATCTTGCAAGCAGAGGAGCTTTACATCCCAAAAGGATTGCTTGTAGTATGTACACTTTGGGTTAACAGGTTTGGTATTTAATTGTATTTTAGTGTTTTGACATTGATTGGGTTTGATATATATTTAATCATCTCTACTATTATTATCTGAAAATTACTCATTTCTTTTTATCTGCAACATGGTGCCCTGTTTTAATTGTACAGATAATGTTAGCTCACTGAAATTGGTGCATAACAATACTTGTTGTGGGGTTCCTGTTTATTGATTGTCTATTATGTCTCAGACCAATATTCAAGATGGTGACCAATTTTTTTCAGGGTAGCGGCACTAGTGGAGCTTAGTGTAGTGTAAATGGGGCCAGCATGCCCCCTGTTTACCCCTGGTTATTGGTAGTCTCCACTATCAATGTGCATGGTTATGTACTCTGAAATTTCAGTGCCTAATTATGCCTGCTACTTTGCTTGCTGCAAGATCATTCACATTGTTTTAACATTTTTCTTTAAATGTAGATAGCACTGTATCTTGCCAATTTGTCGCACACTTCATTATTGCAACCTGCTACTTCATCATGTCAATTCTATGCACATTGTCCAACATTTAGATTATGCACTAATGTCCAACCGCGGTGTTTTATTCGTGTGAACCCTTGCATACAAGGTATGCATGAAGTACAATATGCCATTGCAAAATATCATATTTTTATGAAAAACTGGTATTAATTAGATTCAGAGTGATATTTTATTTTTTTCATTAACTGGAGATGCACGATTGATTGTTCACTAGTCAGAGACTGACATGCCAGTTAGATTTGCTCGAACTTGATGCTACGAGGGTACCCCATTTTTTTAGTTTGCTGATGTCCATATGTGTGAGACAATATGTTCCGACAAACATTCTCGATGCTGGCTGGTCGTCAATGCTGTTTTGGAGCATCCTTCCACCAGATGCATGTGTCATTCTAGAAGTTAGCAATCTTTTTTCTGATATGGTTGTACTCATGCTTGCTATTTTTCTAATTTTATTTTCTTCCTCTATCCTGTGCATGGATAACAAAAATTTTTGCTTGGATCGTTGTGTAGGTCTGGATGACACCTTCTCCCGCAGTTGCAGCTGCAGGATGAAGGAATGAGGGAGCAAAAGGTGTGATGCACAAAATTGCATCCATGTTAGCTTTTCAGGCAACCAAGAATTCAGATCTAGTTATGATAAGATCTTTCGCCTCAGAGCAAACTATGGTGACAAATCTTAATTCACTCTACATGACCTTGAATGCAGCAACAAAAATATATAGAGATGTACCAATTGCAAAGTTACCTATCAGAATTGGAAACTTCGTACCTGGAAAGCAATATTGTCATGCTGCTACAATGTAGTTAGGAATTTCAATAGCAATATTGTATATTTCTGTCTCGTCTAGTTTGTAAAAGCTATATTTTAAATCACGATAGCAAGATGGTTGTATTCAATCAGGCACATGTGTATTCATGGTATTATTTGTAATCATATTATTATCCTTATGATGTATATATTTTGCACACCGCGTGCTTATCTTATAAGCACATTCATGTTGTATTTATGAATGTGATTTATCTAGACTCACCTGAAAACGAGTACAAGTGCGTACGTGAAAAAGAAACAGAGGAACTGTGAGATATGAAAAAGATACGTGAAAAAGGAAAAGAAAACCAATCGTGCAACGTGAAAAAGATACGTGAAAAAGAAAAAAACCAGAGGAACCGGGCAACCAGAGGAACCGAACCAAACCGGGCAACCAGAGGAAACGGGCAACCAGAGCTCCGTGAAAAACGGATCGCAGGACTACTCCGAAGAGCGTCCGCTGGGTGGGGAGCGCGGGGCGCCCTCGGGTCGGACGGCTGGCTCGGGTATGAAATAATATTCCATACCTGGGTATGAAATAGCACTGCCCTATATATATATATATATATATATATATATATATATATATATATATATACTCCCTCTGTATACGTTTTAAGTGTCGTTCTGTGGAGGAGAGCGAGTTGCGATTTAAGTGTCGTTTGGGTGTCGGAGAAAATTTTTGGACTTTGCTGCCCTCGCGTCGCTTCGGAACTCCACGTGCGCGGCGTGCGTTAATTGCTCCTGGGGCTCCAAGTGATTCCTCTCTTTAATCTCCAGCCTCGCATGCCTCCCATTAACTCAAACGTCTCTCTCCTCCATTGCTTCTCATTGCCGTTGCCTCCTCTTTGCTTCCCACTGCCACCGCCATGGAGTTCATCACGCCGGAGTCAGAGGAGCTCGGCGCGCCGAAATCGCAGGTGCTCGTCGCGGCCGAGTCGGAGGTGCTCATCACGTCGGAGTGGCAGGAGACGGAGGACGTGGTGCCGCTGGAGTTGGAGGTGCTCGTCGCGCCGGAGTCACAGGAGCCGAAGGAGGCCGTGATGCCGGAGTTGGAGATGGACATGGCACCGGACTCAAGCACGCCGGAGTTGCAGGAGCTCGTCGCGCCGGACTCGGAAATGGTTCTCGATTCCTTGCCGCCGGACTCCATGGATGCGCATGTGCAGGAGCTCGCACCGGAGTCAGAAATGGTGCCAGATTCTTTGCCGCCAGTGTCTTTTGTATGCGCTCGCTGTCATCTTGTCCATGAGGACCGCCAAGCATGGAACCGTGTGCACTCGCGGTTCTGGCCATGCCCTCGCTGCAATCTTGTTCACGAGGAATACAGACTCACCGCTATGCTTCACGGCCTCGACGACTTCAATTGCTTTGTTTTCATTCCCGACCTCGGTGAGCTCGAGATGGATGGCAAAACTATTGTGTTACCTCCACAAGTGCTAAATATGCTCGACGGGATGTGCACGCGCAAGCTTGCTGCCGGCAACGTCGCGCTCACGCAGGAAGACTTGCTCTCGCCGTGAACAAAAAGATGGAGCATCCGTAAGCTAACACTACTTGTAAACAAAACAAACAGATAGATGGTTGCCTCGGCTAATTTTCTCTCTACTAATTTTTCATGCAGCAAGAGTTCTAACTAGCATCATTCTAATTTCTCATGCAGCAAGAGTTGCCTCGGCTTCAATGAGCAAAGATGGTTCACAAGGGATACATGTTGGCAGCCGATCTTCCCTTTCTAATGCTTCTTTTTTCATGTGAGGAATCTTAAATTTGTTGCAACCTTTCACCTTCATAGCTTCTATGAAAACACTTTGTAGTGTTACAAACATTCTGTTAGCTTTGTGTATCGAATATTCCATGAATGCCTACAAAACAAGTGTGCAAGAAATGATTCTATGAGAAAATTTGTTGTTGGAGAAACATTGAACAATTTGATCAAATTACCACTTGGACTGCTGGAACTAAAGCTTCTATTGTTTTTGCATTCTTCTTGTATTGAATTGCTTGAATAGCTCAAAAAAACCCAAGTCAAGAATGTTGAAATCCGGAGAATTAGGTGGTTGACAAATTAGGCGAATATCGAATCCTTCTTGCTTAGCCGCCTCACAAAAAACCGGATCATCCAATTTTAAATGGGAAGGTGCATTGTCCTGTTGAATGAAAAAGATTGATCTACGCACATCTTCTCTTGGCCATTTGGCTCGAATGGCAGGCAACACTTTGTTGATCATGAATTCTCTAATCACGTCTCGTGTGATCAAATTTATGGGCTTCATAACCAAGTCTCCATGGACACGACCGGTTCTATGGTTACCTCTCATAGCCGGTTCATATGTAACAAGTGGAAAACAACCAATCCTACCATCAAAAATACAATTCCCATCCCTAAACCTTGGTCGAGCAAAAACACACAAGAACATGAGTCTAGGGAGGTAATTCTTGTTCTTACTAATCCGATGGGGATCATCTTCTTCGGGTAGCAAATAATATTTTTCAGATTTTTGACAGATGTAGAACCATTTTTCATCAATGAACACAATGTCAAACAAATCCTTAAACATTGGATCGGCAATCAAATCCCTCTTAATCATGTCAACACACCACTGCAACCTAGCCTTCTTGTTAGCTTCAGTGAGATATGGTTTGATGCTACTAGAGTGGCGCCTAAGCAAACCTTTTTTCAAATACTTTTGAATCTTCCACTTGCTCATGTTAAGTTTGGCACACACATCCTCTATGGTCATTCTATCCCTTAACGGAATGTTGCGCAATGCTTCCAAATTAACAGGTATTGCTTTACGACCAACTCTACCTTTCTTTAGACTGGAAACTATAACAGGAACATTGTTTGCAAGTTGAATTTTACCTCCCTTCCATAAACGCTGAACTGACCTTATGTTAAGGTCAAATTGATCAGCAACAATTTTAGTATCCTTCTTGCCTAGTCTCCCATTCTTGCTTCTAGCCAACAAAGCTTGATAAACTTGTTTTCGGAGCTCTTCAGACATTTGTTTCTTGCTTCGGTGGTGAGGTTCTTCAACTTGTTCTACTTGTAAAAAAACAAACATACTCAATCCAACAATACAAGATGTGTGAAGTACTAAAAGCAAGAAAAAGCACTCAATCTTACCAGCAATATTTTGTACGAAATCCATATCAACTGCTCCAAATTCACCTAGTGGTAAATTCAAATCAAATCCTGTCGAAAATGAAATAAAAGGGCACACTGAGGATGGAAACTTGCATACGGCTGTTGTGAAACTAACGTTCTCGTACTCCTTGCATGCGACTGTTCACAACTGAGAATGAAATGCATTACCGTTGCCATCGTCATCTTCAGCAAGATGAAACCCGCCCTCGCCGCGTCGGCGTCGGACGTAGTCGCCGTCGACGCCGTCGCCGGTGACGTCCTCCAGTACAGGGGCGTCGAGCTCGTCGACATCCTCGAGTGCATAGTCGCCGTCGACGCCGTCGCCGGTGACGTCCTCCAGTACAGGGGCGTCGAGCTCGTCGACATCCTCGAGTGCATCCGCATTTAAATCAAATCCTATGAAAAAGAAGAATGGAATATGAATACTCATCCAACTCGGATGAAAAAAAACACAAGTTCAAGAAACAAAACCTTGCTCGCCGGTGACGCGTCCAGGTCGCCAGCATCCTCCAGCTGCTGGTCGGCATCCTCCACGTGCTGCAAGTCTTCGTCGAGCTCGTCGGCATCCTCGACCGGCAAATCGTCTTCGTCGAACTCGTCGGCATTCTTGGGTGCATCCATCTCTAGTTCTTCCACCGGCAGTTCCTCATCCAATGGATGCTCCACGTTTAAATCAAACACTATGCAAAACGAGCAACAAAACATTAAGATCGAGTTGAGGTGATTGATGAGCAAATATGTAAGTGAAGTGTTACTTACCGTGGTTCTCATCCAGTGATGGTGCAACGTTGAGATCTATCCCGGCCATCTTGTTTTGGTTACTAAATGTGAGTGATGAACTAAGCATGCCGGCGTCTTGTTTGTATTTATAGCCAATGGCCGGGGCATGCGAATCGACAGCACCGGTGACGAAAAAAAAATGCGCCAACAGCTTGTGTAGTTCCCTGCCACGCGCGAAAGGAAAAAATACGAGGGAAATGTTAGCGCCACAGGGGGGGAAATGCGAAACAAAAAAGCAGCGGCAACACACGCGAAACAGCGGCGGCAACGCACGCGCGAAAACGTCCCTCACAGGGGAAGGGCACGTCCTGCACAGGCCCATGCATGCCCATGCAAAAAAAATCTCCTGATAGGCTAAAAATTTGACGCTGGAGGGATTCGATCCGCCACCCTACGGCCCCAAGACTAGAAGCTATATGGAGGGTGTGTGTGTGTGTGTGTGTGTGTGTGTGTGTGTGTGTGTGTGTGTGTGTGTGTGTGTGTGTGTGTGTGTGTGTGTGTGTGTGTGTGTGTGTGTGTGTGTGTGTGTGTGTGTGTGTGTGTGTAGTCATCATTGTCAATCTCCTCCCCAATTATGAAGAAAACAAGACTTTTAAGTCTTATGAGTCCTTGGTCCACGTACAGGCTCTTGGAAGTTTGTTATCACTACTGGAATGCACATGTTTCCCCTAGAGTCAAAACCCTAGGGAAATGCTCTAAAAACCCTAGGCAAAGTATTTCCCTAGGAAATTTGGTAGGGAAAAGTTTCTAGGGACAATTTCGCCAGGAAATCAGTATTGCCCTACGGTTCTGACCCCTAGGAAGTTTTGAGCACTAGGGAATATGTCAAAATAAAAAATAAAAAAATGAGGTCACTGCTCCCACCGCCGGTCCTGCTTTCGCCATCGGCGCTCCTCTGTGAAACATGCCCCTGCCGCCGCTGTCCACGAGGAGGAGGCCGACACCGCACGGGTGGAGGCGGCCCTCCTCTCCTTCCTTGTCGATGGCCCCACGCCGCCGAGCTCCTCTCTGCGGGTGCCCCGCCGCCGCCGCTGCCGGGTCCTCGTCATCGTCCTCCAACGCTGTGAGCGCCGCCACCGGCGTCTCAGAGGAACACTCTGCGTGCAAAATCAAAACAATAGAGAACACTGGACATGCTGCAAACCAAGAGAAGCGAGGACACTCACCGCTATCTGGAGCCGATGGCCGCTGGAGCCCCTCCCCAACGCCGACAGCACCCTGTGACTCCTCTCCCGGGGCGGTGCCCCTCCCCCCTCCGACTCCTCTCCTGTTGACGCCCGTCCCAATGCCGCCGCGAGTAGGGATATGATTAATTTAGTTAGGATAGGGAAGGAGCCTAAATGGACCCCCTTCTTTCTTTTTTATTCAAAGACATAAAAGCAAATCAGGGTTTGTTAGGATATTTGCTTAGGGGTCAAGTTAGGCGTCTCTATAAAAGGAGACATCTCTGTATCAATTAGGTAAGCAAAGAGGTAGAAGGATTAAGAATCTCAGGGCCTCTTAGGGAGGGCGAGATCTCCGGCTACCTCTAGCTGCCCAGTTCATTATCCCAATATAAGTTCCATATCAGGGAGAAATTTCAGAACAAGGTTTGCATGTTCAAATGAACAACTGTGTATTTTGGTGAAAACTAATTCGTACAAGACCGAAAAATTGAAGTTGGCCAAACTCTAGCGAAGCTTTTATCCTTGCTGTTAACCATCACTGATTGAAGGGAGTTTAAAAATGAGCCCAAACTATGCCCACGAGCTTGGAATGATTCAAACTATGAAACTATAATTGATGTGGTTTTATCAGTGCTATACTGCTATGCAAGAAAATACCTGTGATAATAGAAAAATTTCTAGGAATAATCAGCATACCTTTTAAGACATATGATACAACATTTTTTTCCTTATAATGTGTGACTGCACTACATGTGCCACTCACCAGGAAACAGAGTACATGCTCGCTTGGAGAAAGGAAAGGTGGTAATAAAAGCAATAAATTCCAGCAGTGAGGCTCAAGTGTTCGTAGAAAAATAAAACGAAATGAAAAACTAGTATCAAGTGGAATAAGGTCTGCCATTATGTTAGTAAAAGGTGGTTCAGTGCTATGCTAATGTAAAGCTCAGTTATTACCAAAACTAAACACTATAAGTTTTGTGGTCTAAACAGAGGAGACTTAGCAACCTTGAAGTTGAAAATTAGCAGCTTGCAAAGACATTTCGTCTTGAATCTCCATGGATTTTGCTGGTAGCATGTCTCAGAGCTGGCTAATGTGTTTTCGAGTTGCTGCAAAATTGAGAAAGTTAGGTTATGTCTGCCAGATGAGGATATCATCCCCATATGTGTAATTAATGTTAATGAACACAGTAGACACTATTGGGTTGATTAAATGAGGTACATAATTTGTTTCAGAAACCACCCATGCTCAAGGAAGCATCAGCACCGAATAGACTTCATACAAAAAAAAATCCCCCCCCCACCCACCCACCCCAAGTAATGCAAATTTGGATTAAAAATCAGCTTTGAAATAAATTTTAAAAAAACACTGTTTCTCCCCCTAACAAGCTAAAATTTGAGTTTCTAGCTCTACCACTGAAAGCAGCAAACATGAATTATTATTTTTTAGATAAGGGAAACCAAACATGAATTAGAACACCAGATATGAATGCATTAAACCCAGAGAGCTTCTAATCCTTGGAAAAGGAACCATGTCGAGGGGCTAGGAATGTTTCCGACTCACCTCTCAGATTGATGCGCCGGTCATGGTTCAAACAGGTGGGTGATGGGCATGCAACAATGCACTGGTGAGCTGGCAATCACTATGGCAAAGTGCAGTAGCCCCGCTGTGGGGCAGCCGAGCTATATCCTAGCCTGAAACGCTGCCATGAAAAGAAGGCAATCTCTGAAGGAGCTCATTGAATTTGGGTAAAATGTTTCAAATGCGGTGACATGGGGATTATGGCTGACCGCTGACGTCGTCGGCTAGTAGTCACAGTGGGACCAGGACAAATATTAGTAGATCATCACTACTTGTGAATTGCAATCCAAGCAAGCAGGTCACTCATTGGGTGATCACATGAAAATTGCACATATAGAACAAGGAGATTTGTGACCTTGGTGGCTGGCACTTGGATGAACCATCAGGTAGAACTAACTGAATACTATCACAGATAGTTTCATCAGGATGAATTGAGTGGAACAAGAACCGTGAAACCTAAATCAGGCAGTAAAAGAAGAGCTCCTATCACGACCAGCTTGGCCTTGAGCTGAGGTCCCCATTTTTAGTGATTATCTAGTAATGCCGCTAGTAGCGCTGTTACCTCATAGTTGGTCTGTGGCCACCTCCAAGCATTTTTCTAATCCTGTGACAGCGGTGCCTGCGGTTTGTGCCCATGTGAACACACAGATGGATGGGTGAGGAGACTGACCACGTCATGAGTAAACAAGTTCCTCCTCATCAATAATTGACGTTTTCTAATCATCAAAGCTTATTAGGCCAGTCTTGCTTACTAGGATCTCGATCTTCTTCTTGCATTTACGCACTTGAAGTTTGTGTGCAGGTCAGTCAGCATGTGATTCGCGAGCTGGTTGTTGGCTGTTGCCTCTTGGGACATCGAGGCAACAACCGATCCAGCTGCGAACAAAATTACACTACTGTTGTCCACACCTTCCGAGTAGTACGTACACTTTTGGGCTCCACCCCCTCCCCCCTCGCGGCCTCTGCCGCAGCCGCCTCGCCGTCGGGCACTCCGCCTCGGGCGCCCCTACCCCCCTCTCCCAACACCTCCCACCTGCCGACGGGCGCTCCGCTCCCGGAGCCCACATCCCAGCCGAGGCAACCGGCGCCAGCGGACACTCGGACCACCCCCGCACAGTTCTCCGCGATGACCCCGCCCCCGAACACTCAGGTGACGGCCCTCCTCTCCTCCTCCTCCTCCCCGGCCCAGGTGGGCGCTCTCCTCCGCTCTCCCCGGCAGCGCGACCCTTCTACCCGGGCGAGTCCTCCTCCGGCCGCGCCAAGGAGGTGCACTGGCTGGACGAACAAGATGACGACGAGGGGGAAGAGCGCGTCGACTACGAGTTCTCCCCTTCGCCCCCACCATCCCAACCAGCTACCGTGATGTCCTCTGCAGTCCGGCCCCCTCCTCGGCGACGGTGACGGCCCGGCCGTCCCGGCCCCGGAGGCGGTCCCTGGTGGGGGGAGAAGACGTCGCCGCCGCCCCTCTTGTCGCTCCCGGAAGCGTCGGCCACCACCAATACGGGAACCTCAGCTGGCTGCTGACAGCGCAGCACGTGCCACGGGACCTCACGCACAACCGATGGTGGCCGCCGACTCGCGGAGCCGGCCCCGGGTTAATGCGGACGAGTTCCAAGAAGCTATCTCCCGCTCCACCAGGCGACGCATCCGTCGGGCGGAGCTGACCGAAGCCCGCACTTCCTCCTCTTCCCCACCACGATGGAGCCCAACACAGCACATCCTGCAGGAGATGATCGACCGTTGTCTCAACTGCCTCTCCTACAACCATCGGGTGGCTACTTGCCGCCTCCCCCGCCGCTGCCTATGCTGCTACGGTTTCCGGCACATGGCCAGGGAGTGTTAGCGGGCTCGCTCACCGCCGGCCCGGTAGCTTACCCAGACGGGAGGAGGCCGTAGGCGAGGCGCCGATAATGGCTGCCGACCCGCCCCACGGCGTTTCATCCGTGCCGACGGGCCGCCAACTCCTTCAGGCTCTGACGCGCCGAGCCGCAACCTCTCCCCCGCGTCGGGTCGTTATCGTTCAACCTCCCCTAGTGCATCGATGGTGCCACGCTCAACAGGGCCAGAACCGGGATGCTGCTACGTGGAGCGAACCGAGGCGATTGAGGCAGAGGAGGCGCGGCTTCGGCTTGCGCTCATCGCCTAGGTGGGCAACGGCTCCGGCGACTTCCCCGACGGGGACGCGGTGGCAGCAATCACTTTGGCCACTGGCCTGGATGTGTCTGAGTTCACGACCACCCGCTCCTTCCCGGCCAGCTTCCTGATCGTCTGCACCTCACAGTCCGCCCGTGACAGAATCATGGTGGCCAGCCCCAATCCTGATGGCCAACACCACGCTAACGATGCGACCCTGGACTCGCCTTGCCTTGCAACGGAGGTGGTGCTGCTCCACAAGGTGGTGATTGAGTTGGACGGCATCCCGGAGCACGCGTGGGACATCGACACCGCAAGCAAGCTCCTTGGCCGAAACACATGGGTGGAGTGCCTAGATCCGGCAATGGCAAGCAAGGCAGACATGTCCACCTTTAGGCTCACGGCCTAGACCACGGACCCCTTCAACTTTCCGGAAACCTAGATGCTTCAAGTGGCTGAGCCGGAGGTGTCGGTCGTCTACTTCGACGACGAGATGCAGCTCATCTTCGGTAACCTCGAGCCGTACCTACGCAGTAAGAGGACCATGCAATACCCCATCGATTTCCACCTACGCAGCATCGCCGACTTTCGGTCGCGGACGCCATCCACCTCCCCGTTGTCCCCCTCCGACAACGGCGACAGCGGCCCGGACGGGAACCTCAACCGCTCCTACGGGTTCCATCAGGGGCAGGGCCCGCTCCTCTCGGGCTTCCCACGCAGATAGGGAAACACCGGTGGCTGCGGCGGCGGCGCCGGAGGCAGCTCCGGGTGCGGTCGGACCTACAGGGTCCGGATGACGTCGTCCATACAGTCGCGTGAGGTGTTGCCTCTGCAAAAGGGGAAAGCTGCCTCAGCCCCAAAGCACTTTCCCAAAGCAGATTCAAACAAGCACATAGCAACAACGGAGAAGCGCACGCGGACACGAGGTCTCCAACCCGTGCCACCTGCCTGTGCCACGCCGGACGGAACCTCCACCCTGGCCCGATCAAAAGTAGACCAGGTGGTCCGCACTGAGCCGCCCCCTCTCACGGCGAATCCGACGACGCTCGAGATAGAACAACGGCAGCGACCGTCCCCGGATGCGCCCCGCATCGAGCTCGAGGACAAGACAGGAGAGGCCAGCCTTTACGCCTCCCCCACCAGGGTGATGCCTCTGGACTTCGCCACACAGGATCCGGAGCCTGCCACACTGGAGACGGAACGCACCGCGCAGGATCCCACAGAGGCCACCAACCCACTGCCAGGGGGGACCACCAGCTGGGTACGGAACTGCTGGTTGCTCCCGCTATCCCCGGCGTCCTCCTACCAGGCCTTACTGGGCCACATGCGGAAACGACCCAACAAGATGAAACCCTGGAGCCCGACATGGATTCCCCCAACAGGTTTCTCGAGGAAATCAGTCACCACAGTCTATGAAGCGAGGTGCAAGATTCGCTCGCCTCTTGCACCATGGCCAGTTAAAACCAAGCGCACTGTGCGGCCAAAGTCAACGGATCAGCAACAGCTACCCAAAAGAAGTGAGCGCCTAGCCAAGAATCCACTGGCGACGATCAAATCCTCCAAACGCGTGGAGGTGGTCCTCATGCGCCGGTTCGAGGCGGTTAAAGAGAAGGAGCCAATCAACATGAAAGGCAAGGAGGCATATGACACCTTCTAGGCGGCTAGCATGGACGGCAAGCACCATGAGGCGGTTCGGGATCTCCTACCCGCGCTTCAGTGTGTCTCCCCGATTCTGGGGATGATGGCATAGGCACTGCGCCATGCCCACGGTTGATTCCTACTCCTTGGTTCAAGTTGCCATGATCTGTTGGAACGTGCACGGCCTAAACTAGGGCATACACCCCGGGTACCTGCAAGGAAGGAAGAAGGCGGATCCTACTAGAATTCCCCTGTAATCCTACTAGGACTCACACCGTGTAATCCTATTAGGACTCCTACCTTGTAACTGACTAGGAACCCGCCCTCTGGACTATATAAAGGAGGCGCCGGGTACCTAGGAGGACAGACAAATAGTCTCAAACCCCAATCCCTCCGGGGACAGAGGCAATGCCTCAACACCCATGCACAGGACGCAATATACAACACCCCAAATAGGACGTAGGGTATTACGCCATCGTGCGGCCCGAACCTGTATAAATCCGTGTCTCGTGTCCGCGCATACCTTCGGGTTCCAGATCATGGCGTTCCCCCACTGCACAATCTACTACCTTGGGTACCCCCGTGGTAGGTTTGCTAGGATAAAACACCGACAGCTGGCGCGCTAGGTAGGGGTTGGTGTCATGATCATCAGGCGAATTCGAAGGACATCATCTTCGAAATCAATCTACTCCGCATGGACAAAGTCGCCGAGTTCAAATTCAAAGCAAGTCGCTCCACGCGAGCGCAAGTCAAGCACTCTGTTCCGAAGCAGAGTCGACGTTCTTCCATGAAGACGTCTCCATCCAAGTCTCCGACTCGGCGAGATTCTCTGTAATCCGTATTGCGATCGAGATCAAGATAGCGGCATCATCAGAATCCGCAAGACCGCAATGCGAACTCGAGTCCGATGCGGAGATCGAAGGCTTACACAAGACCTGAAGATAATCGCTTGGCTCACACAAGTGATATATGCGAGTACGATCCGCCCACGACTACTCGTCATCTGGCTGCGTCGGCTCTACTTCCATTACGCCGTGCACCATGACTACTGCGTAAATGCACTGCCGCTCTACTTCAATCGCGCGCGCGCCGCGACATCGTCTAGCGGTCGCACCCGGCTCTACTTCAACTACGTCGTGCGCCACGTGTACTCGTTTTCCACCCGCATCGGCTCTCCTTCAAACTACTCGAGTACTACTACATCGACGATCGGCAACGCCAACTCGCCGTCGACTACTTCAACTACTCGAGTACACCTACTACGTCGTGTGCCGCCGCGACAATCGTCCCGCGGCAGCGCTGACTCCACTGCGTCGTGCGCTGCCGCGACAATCGTCCCGTGGCAGCACCGGCTCCACTGCGCCATGCGTCGTAGCGACATCGTCCTGCGGCCGCACCAGCTCCACAATGAAAATTCGCCATCGACTACTTCGGCAACTCACCTCGGCTAGTTTCGACTAGAAAACTAGTCGAGAGTGGTTATCACGCCGCCAACAACTAGTCGGACCCGCCTCCGACTAGTCGACTTCATCAATAACTATCGCGGCTCCGTCGCTGATCGCCGCGGCTTCGTCGACTCTCGTCCACGAATCAAGCTAGGTCATTTATTTAAATGATTATTTCTCTATTTTTGGCTTGTTTTGCGTATGCAGGACAACATGCCGAAGACTACTCTATGTACGCCTCTCGACGGCTAAATCGCCAGCAGAGCTACACTATGCCGACCACTCTTGGGACACATTGACAAAGTCACCACAAGCCTGTTTCATCAACTCGGGGGCTATCCCAAGGAGGCAACTTCTCAAAGTCCGCTCCGCGTGGCATCACCCGACTCCGGTTGATTTGAAAGTCCGCTTCGCGCGGCATCACCCGACTCCGGTTGATCTCAAAGTCCGCAAAGGCGGCATAACTCAACTTCGGTCAATCTTCCCGTAGTCAACGACTATGGACCAGCTCTTGGCTCCGCGCCAGAGGGTAGCAGTATGTGGCCCTCGTGCCCAAACGCCCCTCCACCTCGTACCACGGGTAACCGTACCGCGGCCCTAATGGGTAACCGTACCGCGACCCTAAGTACTCGCGCCTCGTACCATGGGCTCTGCACCCTAAGTACTCCTTGCTCGCAAAGGCGGCAACCTTATTCTTTTTTCTGGATCTCCTTTCGTTTTGGGTTTTCCATTCGTTTTTATCCCGACTTCGGTTGGTCTCAAGTCCGCAAAGGCGGCACAACCCGACTTTGGTCGATCTCAACTACTCGCACCACGTATCATAGGGTTCCGTACCCTAGGTACTACTCATGCCTCGTACCATAGGGTTCCACACCCTAGGTACTACTCGACTAGTGTTGAGCTTCGGACTCCTAGTCCCTCGGGTCTCTGCCTCTGTGCCGACCCTTAAAGTCCGCTCCGCGTGGCATAAAGTCGACTATTCAGTCGCATCTCAAGTCCGCTCTGACGGCACAAAGTCGACTACTCAGTCGCATATCAAAGTCCGCTTCGCGCGGCAAGCTTTGTATTATGGATTTCATACAAGCTTCATCCTACGGGTCTCTGGCTCTGTGCCGACCCCTAAGTCCGCTCCGTGCGGCACAAAGTCGATTACTCAGTCGCATCTCAAGTCCGCTCTGATGGCACAAAGTCGACTTCTTCAGTCGCATCCTAAAAAGTCCGCTCTGACGGCACAAAATCGACTTCAGTCGCATCTAAAGTCCATTATGATGGCACAAAGTTGATTTCGGTCGCGCCTAAAGTCCGCTCTGACGGCACAAAGTCGACTTCTTC
This sequence comes from Cenchrus purpureus, assembly GCA_022644695.1. Lineage (NCBI taxonomy): Eukaryota > Viridiplantae > Streptophyta > Magnoliopsida > Poales > Poaceae > Cenchrus > Cenchrus purpureus. The sequence continues at coordinate 52,814,892 of CP053454.1, forward strand.
AGTCGCATCCTAAAAGTCCGCTCTGACGGCACAAAGTCAACTTCGGTCGCATCTAAATTCCATTATGATGGCACAAAGTCGATCTCAACTACTCGCACCTCGTACCATAGGGTTCCGTACCCTAGGTACTACTCGTGCCTCGTACCATAGGGTTCCGCACCCTAGGTACTACTTGACTAGTGCTGAGCTTCGGACTCCTAGTCCCTCGGGTCTCTGCTTCTATGCCGACCCTTAAAGTCCGCTCCGCGCGGCATAAAGTCGACTATTCAGTCACATCTCAAGTCCGCTCTGACGGCACAAAGTTGACTACTCAGTCGCATATCAAAGTCCACTTCGCGCGGCAAGCTTTGTATTATGGATTTCATACAAGCTTCATCCTATGGGTCTCTGGCTCTGTGCCGACCCCTAAGTCCGCTCCGTGCAGCACAAAGTTGATTACTCAGTCGCATCTCAAGTCTGCTCTGACGGCACAAAGTCGACTTCTTCAGTCGCATCCTAAAAAGTCCGCTCTGACGACACAAAATCGACTTCGGTCGCATCTAAAGTCCATTATGATGGCACAAAATCGACTTCGGTCGCGTCTAAACTCCGCTCTGATGGCACGGGCTACTTGCCTATTTCTCAAATTATTACTCAAAGACAACTCGAGTAGTCTGTATTACTCCTTCAACACGGCGACTCAATGTCAAATTACTACTCGATGTGGCTCGTACAACTCACCTAGAGCACATAATGCTCGGGGGCTGGACGCTGCAAGAGTACGCAGATGATGACTTCCGCCAATACTGAAGATCCTCGGACTGATTATCAAATCACTTCAAGGCTCGGGGGCTACACACTACAAAACTACTCGGATGATTACCTCCGTGAACTCGCTAGCTTTTTTCGAGACGGAAGATGCAGATTCGAGATTGACCCTCAGCTTGATTCTTCGATTCAACCTCAGGCTCGGGGGCTACACTCCATATGGAGTGCGATTCCATATAGATCAAGATTTCGAGACAATCTGGGTATTTTTTGGAGACCTCCTGTGTTAGAACTCGGGGACGCCTAGGAATTACTCGGGAAGGATCTGAAAGTACTCGGAGATGAGCTAGAACACATTCCACTCTTTCGGCAGTTCAAGTACCATTGAAGACTTCGGCTAGAGATGATCAATAACTACTCGACGAAGCTTTAAGACTACTCGAACTTGCTGCTCAAGACTACAAAGTGCTCGGGGGCTTGTCGGGCATACACCCCGGGCACCTGCAAGGAAGGAAGAAGGCGGATCCTACTAGAATTACCCTGTAATCCTACTAGGACTCACACCGTGTAATCCTATTAGGACTCCTACCTTGTAACCGACTAGGAACCCGCCCTCTGGACTATATAAAGGAGGCGCCGGGTACCTAGGAGGACAGACAAACAGTCTCAATCCCCAATCCCTCCAGGGACAGAGGCAATGCCTCAACACCCATGCGCAGGACGCAATATACAACACCCCAAACAGGACGTAGGGTATTACGCCATCGTGCGGCCCGAACCTGTATAAATCCGTGTCTCGTGTCTGCGCATACCTTCGGGTTCCAAATCATGGCGTTCCCTCACCGCACAATCTACTACCTTGGGTACCCCCGTGGTAGGTTTGCCAGGATAAAACACCGACATAAACTCCCAGGCCCGTCGCGATGTGGTTAGGGTGCTGCTGGACAATACTCGTGCGTCCCTGATATGCTTGCGGGAGACAAAATTGAGTGTGATCGATAGAACAGTAATCCTCTCCATCTTCGGAAATCAATTCAGTGACTTTGTGTATTTACCTGCCTCTGCTACACGCGGTGGGGCATTGATAACCTGCCGTCGGGATGTAGCCACGCTGACCAGCCCCTTGATTGGCATCTACTCGGTAACTGTTCGCGTTAAGGCCGTATCCGGTGAGCAGGCTTGGTGGCTCACTACGATGTACGGCCCGCAGCGAGATGAAGAGAAGGTGCTCTTCCTAGAAGAACTTCAAGTCGTCAGGGACATGTGTGACGGCCCTTGGGTCGTGGCAGGCGATTTCAACCTGATCTTAGACCTGACCGACAAAAATAATGACCGTATCAACAAGAGGAACATGGGCCGCTTCAGGAGGATCGTCGATTCTTTGCAGCTCAAGGACGTCCATCTCCATGGACGCACCTACACCTAAATCAATGAAAGGAGAAACCCCACTCTGGTGAAGCTAGACCGGGTTCTTGTGACGGTCGACTGGGATGAGTGCTTCCCTTCCCACTTCCTCCATGCTCTCTCCACCGACGATTCTGACCACTGCCCATTGTTGTTGCACCTTAATGCCAACATGGAATCCAAACCCCATTTCCATTTCGAGGTATACTGGCCCAAGTTCGACGACTTCCTTGACATGGTCGCGAGAGGATGGCACTGTCCAGACGATGTCACAAATGCGTACAGATGGCTGGACTGCCTACTGAGAAATGTTGCAAAAGAGCTCCAGAGCTGGGCTGCCAAAAAGGTTGGGTCGGTCAGGATGCAATTCTCCATTGCAAAAGAGCTGATCTTCCGACTTGACAAGGCATAGGAAACTAGAGCCCTATCCACAGAGGAGGACACGCTCAGGCGACGGCTCAAGAAACTCACCTTGGAATTGGCATCTCTCGAACGAACAATTGTTAGGCAGCGATCAAGAATTCTTTAGCTCAGGGAGGGAGACGCAAATACAAGGTTCTTCCATGCTCAGGCCAATGGACGCCGACGCAAGAACTTCATCACCGCCGTTCGTTCTGATGATGGTGTGCTACACACGGGAGAGGACATGGCCAACGTGTTCTTCAACTTCTACGAGGGGCTACTGGGCAACGAGAGCGACAGGAGCTTCACCCTCAACTTCCACTCATTGCGGATTGAACCGAAGGATCTCTCTGCACTGGAGTTGCCCTTCACCGAAATGGAAGTTTGGCAGGTCATCAAGGAACTGCCTCTGGACAAGGCACTAGGACTGGACGGGATGATGGCGGCTTTCTACTAGGCGGCCTGGCCGGTCATCAAGCACGATATTCTGGCTGCCGTCAACGCCTTCTTTGCAATTGACCGGAGGGGCTTCCACAGCATCAACGAGGCCCTCCTCATCTTGCTGCCCAAGAAAGCTGAAGCTCTATGCCCTGGGGACTACAGACCGATAAGCTTGATCCATAGCTTTCCGAAGCTGATGGCAAAGCTGTTAGCAAATCGCCTGTCCAAGTTCATTGCAGACCTCATCCTTTGCAACCAAAGCGCTTTCATACAGGGCCGATCCATCCTCGACAACTTCAAATATGTTCAGCGCGCGACGGTGATGATCAGAAAGAAGAAAATCAACAAAATCCTGTTAAAGCTGGATATCTCCAAGGCCTTTGATACGGTATCTTGGCAGTTCCTACTGGAAGTTCTACAAGCCTGGGGTTTTGGCAACCGATAGAGAGGGTGGATCTCGGTGCTGCTATCCACAGCTTCGACAAAAGTGATGATCAACAGCAACCCCGGTGAGCCGATACAGCACCGGCGTGGATTGCGACAGGGGGACCCCCTCTCACCGATGCTTTTCATCATAGTCATGGACACTCTGAACCAGCAAAGCACGGGAGGATGGCATCATGCAGCCAATGGGCCTACCAGCAATTAAACACCACTGCAGCCTGTATGCGGATGATGCAATCCTCCTCCTCTCACCGATGGAAGATGAAGCCAATGCAGTGCAAGCAATCCTGCAGTTCTTCGGTGACGCCTCGGGGTTGAGGATCAATCTTGGTAAATGCTCAATCACACCAATCTTCGGGGAAGATGATGAAGTTCAAGCTTTCAGGGCAATTCTTCCATGTCCAATCAAGCATTTCCCCATTACCTATCTTGGTGCACCCCTCTCAACCCTGGCCCTGCCAAAGTCACAATATCGTCCACTCATCGAGAAGATGGCAGCGAGACTGCCGGCGTGGCAGGGACCACTCATGAACAAGAGCGGGCGTTTAACCCTCGTCAAGTCCACTTTGTCGGCCATGCCAACCTACACGATAATGTGTGACAAGTTGCCGCCCTGGGTCATCAAAGAAATGGATGCCATCTGACGAAAGTTCCTGTGGACTGGCAAGGACACGACTACGAAGGGGAAGAATGCTGTGACTTGGCCGACTGTTTGCCGTCCGACAACTTGGGGCGGCCTGGGTGTTCAGGACTTGCAGCTGGCGGGCTTTGCACTAAGAACCAGGTGGTTGTGGCTGCAAGAGATGGAGGATGGTAGAGAATGCTCAGCTTTACACATCAACATCGAACCGGAAGTGCAAGCATTTTTCAAAGCCTCCATAACAGTTCAGCTGGGCAACATGCGCAAGACAATGTTCTGGACTGACCCGTGGATTGATGGTCAGCTGGCGGAGTTTCTAGCACCAAATCTCATGTCCTGCATCCCTGCTCGCCTCAACAAAAGCAGATCAGTTGCGCAAGGCTTGAACAACAAGCAATGGATCCGGGACATCCGAGGGGGACTCTCCATCCAGGCGCTAGTTGAATATGTCCACCTCTGGCGACATTTTGAAACAGTCCAGTGCAATGACGAGGAAGACCAGTTCAGATGGCGCTGGACAACTGACGGCAAGTACACAGCGTCGTCGGCATACCAGAAACTGCATGAGGGCGGCATCAAAATGCAAGGTACCTCTCGCATTTGGAAAAATTGGGCGCCACCAAGTGTCAAATTCTTTACCTGGCTTGCTTCGAAGGGCCGTTTATGGACGGTAGACAGACGGCGCCGCCACAACCTGCATGCACATGACCTCTGTTAGCTATGTGATCAAGAAAACGAAACTGCCAACCACATACTGGTAAACTGCTCCTACGCTAGACAAATCTGGTGGGGGGCTCTTTCCTGGCTAAACAAACCTTGCGTCTTCATGAACCAGCCAACCACCCTGCAATCTTGGTGGTCTCACATACGAAGGTTGCAGCTCAGAGAACTGCGAAGAGGTTTTGACACACTATTCATGCTCATCATTTGGCGGCTCTGGAAGGAAAGGAATGCTAGGCGCTTCCGCTCATCCTCTTTAATGTTCAACAATTGCTTGGGAGCATCAAAGAGGAGGCCGAGCGCTGGATTAGAGCTGGTGCTTTTAGGTTGTCACAACTTAGGGGAGAGTAGTCGGGTATAAGCCAAGGTTTTTGTTTTTCTTAGTTGGCCTAGCTGACTAATGGCGTGCATGAATTCGGTCTCATTGTGTTGTAAAAACTTTCTCCTCTTTCTTCCCTCTTAATACAATGATGCGCAGTTCTCCTGCGCATTGGAGAAAAAAAAAGAAAAAAACACCTTCCGAGTAGTCATCTCCCAATCATTTCTACATCTCTTTGCCAATCTCCTTCCATTGCTGAAATGGCCTCCGACGACCTGCCTATTCTATGCCATAGTTAGCTCCCACCTTGCATCAACACCAGCTCCTTGCCCGCATATTCTCAATCACCTCCACTGTAGAAAGAGATCAACATAGACCAAGATGGACGCCCAGCGCTCCCTCGACTTACTGTTGGGCCGGCTCACCACCATCCTCAGCTCGTCGACGAGGCACAGCTGCTGGGTGGCGTCCGGGGGGGACGATGAGTTTATCAGGGACGAGATGGAGAGCATGAACGCCTGCTCCTCCACCTCACTGAGACCCAGCACCGAGACCACCAGGTCCGGGCGTGGATGAATCTGGTCGTCGGCCTCACTCGAGACTGTGAAGGCAACGTCGAGCTATACATCTACTATGTCGACAGCGGGCCCGGTGGAGGTGGGATTCTCGAACGCCTCCGACGGGTCGCTTGGTTTCTGCACACTGTTCCAGTGCATCACCGGATCGCGACGCGGATCCAGGAGCTCAAAGGTCTGCGCACGCAACGTGGGCGACAGGCGGCAGAGGTACGGCGTCACTGTGCCAACAACATCGGCCATGGCTGGTACTGTTGGATATATACCCTAGAGCCAATTGGATTGGATCCACTAATGGGCTTGATGGATTTGATCCATTAGGGTACTAGAGTCTTAATGGCCGCAAAGGTTGAAAGGCCCATTAGTGACCTCTATATATACAAAGGTGGGGAGAGGGGAAAACCCTAATTTTCTGCAGCCCCTCCTCCATCTACATTCTCCGGTTCGTGTTCGTTCTTGAGGTGCTAGTACATCTATGATCGACATTCCTTCCCCGTACGTGTGGATACCTTGGAGGTGCTACGTTTGGAGCACAAGGACGAACCGCACGTGAAGGACCAGGTGGACGTGAGCAACTGCACTGCCTGCTACCCTCGACGCGTTCGTCTTGAGACGGTTCCGCTGCATCTGTGCGTTTAGTGGTAATCCTGTGATCTATAACAGCAGTAGTTCCTGATTTATGGGGTACAAAATTTTGTTTTGCGCTAGCGTAGCCACCCCGTATCCCTTCAGGTACCGATGCGAATGATGGCGATGTCAAGCTTGCAGGCGATGAGGAAGTTCGTTGTCGGCGACGAGCTGTTCTATTTGATAGTGTTGAACCTCCAGCAGCGACGGACGAAGAGAAGGTTGTAAGAAAAGGCATGGATACTCTGATAAAGTGGTTGGAGAGGGAACCAGCAACAGCTACTGCCGCGGCAAGAGATGACGATGGGCAACAAGTGAGGGTTTTCTGTATGATGGGGTCGAGAATCTCGAGTTTGGCACATAAAGTTGCAGGGGGAGTGTACCAACATTCGACTGCAAGGCCATGATCGATATACAGGATTACAAGAATGCACGCGCCGCACTAGCCAAGATACTAGAACAAATGACTGGCGTTCGACAAGGTCAACATTGCGAGCTAATATAGTAGGCAAAGAAGAGGATGTGGAGCAACTCGCAAGTGAACTTGGGCAGCATCTGAAAGGCAAGCACTTCTTGATTGTTGTTGATATTATCTGGAGAAGGGATGAGCAGCAATGGAAGCACTTGCTAGATGCTCCGTTCCGTGCTGCTGATGGGAGCCATTCTGGTAGTGCCATAGTGATTACAATAGCTTCCTGCCCCAATGACTTTGCAACGAAGAAGTTTCTACATCTTCTGTACGTTAATCCTAACAGGACAAAAAAAAAGAGCTGGACATGTACATCAACGCCATTTATGAGTGCAAGCGGCTGAACAAAAGCATTTCCAAGAAACTGCTGATGTTCTGCTACAATGAGTTGCCTATCAAGTACGGGAGCTGCCTACTGTATCTCACTATTTACCCCCAAGGACACGTCATCAGGACTACAAGCTTGGCTAGAAGATGGGTTGCCGAGGGCTTGATTACCACAACTGCAAGTCATGGAGAACAGAGTGCATTGACGGATGACATCACCTGGATGTACTTTTCACTCGTGGGTTTGTCACTCCTGTAGAGATCAGTCCTGGAGGTAACATCAAGAGCTTCACTTCGCACCATGAGGTTCGTGAGTTCATCACCAAGGTTGCAAGAGATGTAAACTTTGTGGAGACAAACCAACCAACAGAATTGGCTCACCACCTTTCCATTCACAACAGAATTGGGTTGCAAAATTCTCAGTCATGTTGGAACTGATCAAAAATGACCGGCAGCTCTCACGTACTCTGATGTTTGCACACAACTAGCAAGGATTTCTTGCTAGCTTCTCTCGGTACACTGGTGGAGGACAGGGCTTTTGTCCCGGTTGGGAAGGGCCTTATTTCTCTCCTTCTGTCACACCTGATTTTATAAAGGCAAAACCAGATGCATTCCTATATGTATGTCAGGATCAAGTTCCATACATATAGTTGACATAAGTGAATAACAGTAACAGTATCACGTAAAAGAACAATAAAACTTACAAATCTATCAGATTTAAGCAGCTCAATCCTGTAAACGGAGACACCAAACTTCACAGGCAATCGACTGGGGGCTGCGTACGCCTAGCATCAACGTCATCTTCAACAGCTTCACACATTTTTCTTCTGAGCAGCAGTAAGCAAGGATGAGTACACTTATGATTGGTACTCAGCAAGGCCACAAGAAATAACCAGAGACGATTTAAAGTCCATCTTTAAGTTTATTAATCATGTGAGGGTCCAGACCGCTCTTGACCGTGAGCACGGCTAATCGATTAGTTTTACACTCTGCAGAGGTTGTACACTTTCACCACAAGTCGCGTAAAAGTTCAGAAGAACTTTGAACCCAACCACGTTGTGCTGATCAGGCACTTATCACACTACCGAGGTGTGACTGCATAGGGATGCTACGAGGCCTTTACAAAGGTTCCCTAGTGTTGACTATTCGCTAGGTTTCATGACGACGCAATGTATAAAGCTCCCTTAAGGGTACTGTGTCTAAGCTAAGCCCACAACCCAGACGAGCAGGTCTATACACCAACTACCAAAGACCCCTAACCCTTTCTGTAAAACATATCACGCACTAAGGTTCCTAATTAGTTGACCAAGACAAAGCCATATGTCTTGTGGTTGCACTATTTTCCTGGGTGGTCGCTCCATGTTCCAATTAAGACACAATATTCTTATAAATAAAGCATAGGTAGAAGGATGGTTAGGGACACTTGCCTTTCTCCAACGAAAAGCTACTCTTACTGCTCTTTCTTCAGATCTTGCTTTCTTGAAACTCTTTATCTTCAAAGCAAACGAACAGCGATCTTCTACTCGAAGCAAACATCGGGCACAACCATACAAAGGAAACAAACAAGAACTAAGAACAAAGCACCAATCAAAAGAAAAGGCTTTAAAAAAAGAATGCACTAAAGGATAGGCTCGATTCTATGGTTACGCACGAACGAAGGAAACGGAAACGAAACTAAGGTCGAAAAGACAAAGCTATCGAGAGATTATTATCAAGCAACAAGAGACTGGGTGTTAGATTTATTTTAACTTAAGAAAATCATGAGTACAGTTTATTTCTAAGAAATACCCTATTTGTAATTAAGCAAATTATATTTAATTATAGAAAAACACGATAAACCTAATCATATTTTATTTACAATTATTTAAGTACAAGTTATATCAAATTAATAATTAACATTAGAAAGACAAAGCATGTAGATGAAGCTAATCGAATAACTTTATATTATGGGTTCAACTAAACATATTAATATTAAAAAGATAATTATTGTAACGCCCTGGGTTTTCAAAAACAGAAAACCCAGCATTCTGTCTCGTGATAGTCCCTGGATCCGACGCTATCACGCACAGGCATTCATCACAGATAAATATCACAGTCATACAATGAAATCAGAGTATAAAACAAAGTATTTACAATCGAATACAACTCGGTATACGATTTTAAGTACAAGCCCCTTGGGCTGAACGACAAGAAGAAACTCCGCAGCGGTAGCTAAGGCTTGTGGCTTCATCCTCGATCTTCACCACGGGCATCCTTGAGGCGACGAACCCTTCCTCCATGGACTCTTCTTTGATGGACTTTCGCTCCAAGTCCAGTCCTGCACACTCACAATCTATCCCCAAGGAATGGGATAGGTTCACGTCACCAACCGTATGCAAGCTTTAAGTGGCCTACCTCTAATGGTATAAAAAGGTATGAGGTAAGAGCTGGGGTTTCCTAAGAAGACATCTCATAAAGAATAGAATCTCCAATTCCCACCAATTCCCATATCTCTCATCCGCAAACGGATACACCTGGTCACCCAGATCTCCGTCACCATCACCTATCTCCATCTAGGGTCGGTGCGAGGACTCCCACTCCTCGCACCTCAATGATTGCACTCGGATCCGCGAGGTAGAGGGAGCAACTCTCCTCTCCCCGAATACAACCACGGCTGACCATACACTCTCATCCTATAAGGGGGGAGGTAGAAATCCTAAAACGTAAGAGTCGGAGAAACAACGGGCATGTCCATGACCGAGGACGCTATCACGTATAGATCTAAACTTCTGCAGGCGTGTACACAGTACCCATCTCGGAATGGCACCCGATGGTAGCAAGTCGAGCCCATCCTCCCGAACGAACACCTAGGAGTTACGGTTCCATCCTACATCCGGGTCTCGATCGGTCCCCATGAAGACCACCCAGGCTGTGAAAATGCCCCGTGTGGCCACACGGAGTCGCCGAGAGGGTGGACTCACTCCCACCTCTCCCCACCGATACCCCGCTATCCTGCCGTGCATGGTACCGCACTTACTAGGGTCGAACGGCCCTATCCCCACTCTCGGCGAGGTGGTGTGTCACGAAGTCCCGTGTAACAGGCGACCCACTCGGTTTCAACCGGGCGAGCTCATATCCTCCAAGTCATCACAAAATCCCCAACACTGTGCTCCTAAAGCGGTGTACCCGCCATAGGTACCAACTTGGGCAACGTCCAGAAGGCGATCCACGGCCCCGATCCGGATCGGGTTGTCTCAGCTCACCCCGCCAAAATATCCCAAAACACCTTCTCCTGCCGGTTTCCCCACACACGCCAAGAAACTACCACAATAATCCCACAAGCTCAGCGTATCATCACGCATAAGTAAAGTAGTAGTAGTAGGTCAATCAAGGACAAGTATGTAAAAGAGGTTATGCACGGGTTCATCATATCCGTCACTATGCGATAAAGTAAAGCACTAGCAGGTTCTAATAGCCATGCCTAATGGGCATTCAAAGAATGGTCGGCGTGAACACTGCGTGTAAGTAGTTGTCGTAGTTTCCAAGCCGTACTTGATCTTCTGGCTTGTCTCCTCGGCTCCGGGAAAATCCTAGATTCGGAAATATAAATAAACAACGAGGATCTATTTGCAAATAAACTCCAAAGAGAAGCATTAAAGAACCAAATAAATCCAAACTAGCTACAAGCGACTAGTTTAATTTAAGGAAATCAAGTAATTAGTTTTATATTAAAATAGTTTCAAGCTACTAGCTTTGTATACTAGAAAACAAATTAGAGAGAAGGGTTAGTTCAAGGTTGGGTTGCCGGTCAAAGGCTAAGGATCTTGGTGGTTGCGCCTGCAAGGTGTTAGTGTGAATGATAGGTGCAACGATCACGGAAACTTCGAGGATGAAGAGAGAGAAGTAAGGTGAAACGAGTTAGGCAAGGTATTATCAGAACAAGGTGTGCGGTGGCAGCACCGAGAGAAGGAAAGGATCGACTCGTGGTCGATAAAAGGATGGTGACGATGGGCGTGCTCGGGAGCACGGTGGAGCAAGTGCTAACAATACGACGATATCCAGGTTGTAGTAACTAGGTTGCAACACGGGGTTGCCGTGCTTTGAAGCGAGTGGCCTGCTCAAGGCACGCCGTCCATCACATGCGGCCTTCCGGGTTACTAACGCTGGGTACGTCACGTGCTACACAGCTCGATGCAAGGCAAAGAGAGAGCGGGTATGCGGGTTGCGGCACAGGGCGGTGGAAGCGGTGCAAGCAAGGATGGCAGTGCGAACGCTTCTTGGGGAAGTTATCCCTGTCCGTGACAAGCCAGTGGCTAGTTGCGGAGCTCCGGTGTCCCAGACCCACAATAGCGCAGTGGCAGGCATCGGCCACGAATTCTTCTCCAAGCAGGTGGGCAACAGAGGTTCCGTTCAAGGGCAAGAGCGGATAAGGATAGGGTAGCGGCGAGCGTCTCGGAATTATGAAACCAACGCAAGTGGTTTCATAATTTTCGGAGCTCCGGATAATTAGTTATGAATTTTTAAAGGAAAAAGGATTTATAAAACATTTATTAAATCATTTATAAAGTCAGAAAATAATTTTATTAAAACCTTGCTGATGTCAGCATGACATCAGCGGTCAGCTGGTTAGTGGGCCTAAGTGGGCCCAAAATGTTAGTAGCCCAATGGGCCGGCCCAGTTCGGCCCGAGATCTCAGAAGTCTAAAGGAACTCCCTGAACTAGTCTTCGGTCTGGCCTGTTTAACTTCCGGGCTTAGCAGGCTTCGTGGGCTGAAGCCCAACCAGAGTTCATGCGGGGAAGTCCGGTTATCCTCCCTCAACTCCCTCTACCTCTCATTTACCCCCGGTCCGGCCTGGTTTAACCATAGAGTTAGATGGGCTTTAGTGGGCTGAGACCCAAACTGGTTTCACTCGAGAAAGTCCAGGTTTGCACCTCGAACTCTCCTGGGGTTCATCCGGCACCGGATCGGGATCCTTTGTGGTTCAGTGTGGCTGCGAGCGTGTGGTCCAACGTGTGGAACCACTCAGGGCTCAAGAAAAAGGATGCACACCAGGTGCTCGATGGAATTCCCCAAAGGAATGGCGGGGCGGCAAGGCTCATACACAAAACATCGAACACGTTGGGGCGTGCGTGGTTCCTACCATGGCCAAGCCATCCACGGTCACTGATGTTCGAGGGGCATCAAAAACAAGTAGCACGCGAAGGCGTCACAGGCAAGCTGCAGGGTGAAAAGGAGGCGGCTTGGTCGGGCGGCTCACCAACTGGCTCGTGGGGGTCACGGCGAGGCAGGAAGAGGTTGTGGCCGTGGCGATTTGGTGCGGAGCAGGCTCGTAGTCGTGGTTCATCTCGCGGTCGTCGGGGTACTCGGCGTCCTCCGTCCGGGCCGCGGTGCTCACTGGCAGCGGCGTGGTCGTCGATGCAGCAGTTGTCCGGCTCCTTCCTGCGGCGGCGTCAGGGCGTCATGGGTGTCGTGGTGCTCAGCATCTCGGCGCGGGCAGAGGAAGCAGGAGTGTCGGGCCTCGGCGTTGACGACGGCTTCTCCTCGGTGCAGATGTTCCCGACGACGAGGACGCCGGTCAGCAGCGCTCAGCGTTCCATGGCCGTCAGCACTTTGACGGCGACACAACGTTCCGGTGCCCGCTGCACGAAGGCGAACGGCGGGGCGTGGCTGACCTCCTTGGCGGTGTTCTTCCTCACGGCCATCGACCGCGTTGCGAGCAGTGGTGGCCTCGGCTCCAATTTCTTCTCCTCCTTCTTCTTTGCTCTTGATTTTTCTCTTCCTCCATCTGCTGGCGACAGCGGCTTGGGAGCAGGGGCAGAAAACAGAGGCCGGCGGCGGCTACTCTGGATCCTCTAGCTTCTCCCCGTGGGCGGCTCCCCCTTCTGCTCCTTCCCTCCTTCTTCCCCTCACAGGCGGCGCGGTGGATTGGGTTTTCCCCTCCGGCGGCGGACGCAGGGACAAGGGCTCTGCATGGTCTTATATACGGGGATGCTAGGGTTCGAGAGCGGCCACGAACGGCAAGGATGCAGGGGAGGCGACGCGTGGTTCCCATCCGCGGGCGCCAGCGCGGCAAGGGTGGTGCCATGGGCGAGGCCAAGGCGTGGTGCGCTGCGGTTCCGGTCGCCATCGGCGTGCGTCACGGGGAAGAAAAGGGAACAGAGATGGCTGGCGGCTGGGCCCCACCGATCAGTGGTAGAGGAAAAGAGAGGTGCGTGCTGGGCTTGTTGGGCCGCGGTGTTGGGCTGTGCGGAAAGATCAAGGTGTGATCTGGTTGCGGGAAAAGGTTGAGGGCCCTCCGAAGAACTTGAGTTGTAGAGGTTAAGGCCCAAGTTAGGAGTTAGCTCTTGAAATCAGTTTTGGAATATAGTTTGAATTTGAATCTATTTCAAATTCAAACTCCACACATATGAACTCCAAATAAAATCCAAGATAATCCAAATCACAATTACACCTTGATTTGAAAATAATTTTTATATGGTTTTATTTTATTTGGAATTTGAGTTGAGAGCTAGCAATGTGGGATAAAATTTGGGGACACACATGTTCAATCAAAAAGTTTTTAAAATTTTGTGAAAATTCACTCATGGATAAACATCCAAATTTCAGGGATGTTACAGACTCCCCCCCTCAAAAGAATCTCGTCCTCGAGATTAAGCTTGTACCGGGGGTGGTGAGGGTCTTCTCTCCGGTAGGACTTCGAGTTGTAGATGTCATTGACGTCGTAACATTTAGTCGACAAGGTTTCTTAGGTTCCGCTTCTCTTATTCCCATGAGGGCTTTCGAAGCCGAGTGCTACTGCAGGTTCTCGTGCGTTAGCATCCATAAGCACTTGCGATGCACGATCCGGGTATCACGGGAGCTATACTCTTGTCCCAGCTTGTGACAAGTTCCAAGTATAGGCTAGAGCTTCCTTTACCTCAATCTATCTCTTCCAGCAGTGCCAAGCAAGTCTGGTGACCTTAGAACAAGTCAGAGCATGATTGTCTCATACTATTCCAGTCCTCCCACTCAAGGTTACTTCTTCTTATCAACCCAGCTTATTCTCATATGATTCCACATGAACAAGGTCATATTCTCATGGCGTCCATTAAGTGCTTTTATTCCAATTAGGCACGAGTCTCCCACTCCTTTCCATATGAGGGAGTTGTATACTTTATGCCTAGCAGAGGTCTGTATCTCCGACGGTATCTCTGAGCCTAACTTGCAGCCGGTACGTAGATGGTTTGTCTATAGCAAGCTCTTATCCAAAGTCGTCATATACCGAAGCTTGTATTCTTATCGCCTGAGGTATATTACTATCTTGATCCAAATTTGACTTATCCATAAGAGGTACGCTAAGCAGAAGTGGAGTCTCAGAAGTAACCTTTCTTCATCCATGGTCTCATATATTCTCTAGGTTTCCCTAGTTTATCCAAGATATCTTCTTGAAGCCATATCCATCTCGGATATGTAGAAGGTATGCAATATTATCTCTTGTTCCGAAGGTAGGTATACTGATCTTCTCAAATCATTAGTGCAGTCGCACCTCTTACGGCGTGCACTCTCAGCAATTAGTCACACTTAGGTGAACACATCTTCCTTTACGTAGTCAGTCATCCCGTGACTTAGGAAATATCTCAGCTTATTCATTTAAGCTTATCCAAAAAGTGGGCCCTATTGCGGTACTTGAATTCCTTCATAGGGTCTTGTGTTAATCAAAGTTCCTCATATTTCAGAGCGATCTTTCATCGTCCAGAACTTTTCTGCTTGCCCAGTAATCCCTATCACTCTTTGGGTGCCCTACTTATAGTAATCCATCTGTTGGTTTAACTTGTCTCCGATGATTCTTGCCAGAGGGCTAGCAACATCAGACATGTCTAATTAGCTCTTGGTCGTAAACACTATGAATGGTTACTTCCCATTCATGATATTCCATGTTAAGAGGTGTTATCTGCAACTCCCTCGACTGTGCGAGTAATTCTTCCCACCCGAAATCTGACACTAGTCAATTTGGTTCCAACTCCTTGGGATGGATCTTCACGTGGGAGTTACATCTATCTTACTCTTGTATGCTTAACCAACTCTTCTGACATATTTTCCAATAGGTAGGTTCCAACTGCGAGGTTGAGCAGATAACTTGTGTCCAGTAGTTGCTGACGTAGTTCTTTCCACTAGTTCATTATACGATTGTCCAAGAGAGCTCCCTTTATTGATGGCTTATCCCAAAAGCGGGATCGACTAATCTTATCCAAATCGCATCGACACCTTAGGGTACTCATCTGCTCTTAACCAATATATGCTTCCATAGAGGTACATGCACTCCTGAGCTTTCAAGGTTTCAAATTTTCTGGTACTCATTTTCTGGTTTGTGAATCCCGATCCCAATGATCATTAGGTATCTCTTCTGAAGTCTTGATCTGATTTGACGAGATCGCACGAAATTCTTCTCTTCTTCTGGAGCATGATCACGAGAGTATGCTTGACACACCAGTCTTCATTCTTCAAGCTCTTGATCTTGTAGGATGGGATGCCAAGGTCTCTAAAGGAGTCATCTAAAGATCTAGCAAGCATAAACACTCAATACAATTTCACTCAAACATGAAGAGGCATAACAACCATAAGATCATAAAGATCCAATCACTCAAGCAACGCACCAAACAAATGTGTATCCCGAGGCTGACTCCTAATACCTCCGAGAACACACCAGGGAAAACATTCTAGTATATCATGGGCACTTGAGGGATTTCACTAAGGTTAGTGCTGCAACACTTGGAAAGGATACATTCCATATGACGTCTTGGTGTTGAAATTTCAGAAGCAGGCTGGTGAAAGTCTTCGCCGAGCTGGCTTGATCGAGGACCCATAAGTTGTGTTCCATAATCCTCTCTGGGTCACACGACTTATTGTTATCCATCTGACTCGTACAGTACTGATGTTACATCCTGTAGCTATTGCTTCCTTCACAATCCTCCGGGTTAGGGTCCAATTACCGAAATCATCTTTCCGACTGAGGAGGTTCCATTCGTAGCCTAGGAGGATCATGGGTTCCTGTGGGAGGGAGCTAAAATCCTCTTCATCTTAGTCTAATGCTACCTTTCCAAATCTTCCAATTCAGATACTCCATCTTAGTTGGACTACTCTTCTTCGTCCATAGTCCTCGGGGCTTATCCTTGCAAAGGGGTGCTCCATGTTTACCATTTAATCCATGCTCCGTGTTTCTCATCTGTTGATCCCGATCCATCGTCATCTCTGGTCGGTTAGGGAGATTCAAATTCAAGCATCCAAATTTCACACTTCTCGTCAATAGGGAATTCCACATAAACTTACAAATCTGTATTCCCAGTATTTGATGCTTGCTTCCAGGGTGGTCGTAGCTGTTCAATCCAATATTTGCCTCTTGTAGCTGCAGCTGATCTTAATATCTTAGTCCTTTGTGACTCGGCTATTCGTGTAGTTTCAAGTCGACGGGTCTTTATCCAAATGCTGAGCTACGAGCATCTCAGGAGTTCCGACTCCTGCAACCATGCTTTCGTGTGTCAAATCCATGTAGTAGATCACCAGTTCCTTCTGTTGGCGCACTGGGAAATGGAGTCTTAACTCATCATTATCTTTAAAGTGGTGTTATCCAAGCTTCGTCCTGAGCGGAGACGGGGAATGGAAGGGTGCTTATTGTTCTTGTGGCTTCCCTTGTACGCTGACTTCATGTGGCATCATGGTGGCAGTCTATTCCATCTTCGGTAGTCTGAACTCCATTGTAGGGCAGCTGAGATGGTGTAAACTTGTACTGAGGGTTTAACAGGGGATAGTCCAGTTAAGTCCTGTAGAGTCATCTTCATCTTTTCCTTGGATCCCAATCTCCATAGCTGTTATTGTAGTGATTGCCTTTGTCTTGTACGAGGCTTCCTTCTGTAGTATGGCTTGGTCTTGATCAAGCGACGTCTGTTGTTCTTCATAGGTCAGCAACCGTATAGGGGTTGTTAGTAAGTTAGTTAGTTAGTGAAAAGTCAAGGTTGTAATAGAAGAATTCAAGGGATTTATATAAAAGTCAATGAGTATAAACTCAATCAAGGATGTTTAGGCTGTCCTGAACTATCGACCATTGCTAGGGCTCGTCCTACGGTCAAGTACGGCTCTGATACCATCATGGCATACAGGGATTTCAAAAGCAGAAAACCCAAGATTACGTCTCGTGATAGTCCTGGATCCGACGCTATCACGCATGAGGCATTCATCACGAGATAAATATCACGGTC
The DNA here is from genome assembly GCA_022644695.1 of Cenchrus purpureus. Lineage (NCBI taxonomy): Eukaryota > Viridiplantae > Streptophyta > Magnoliopsida > Poales > Poaceae > Cenchrus > Cenchrus purpureus. The sequence continues at coordinate 52,832,219 of CP053454.1, forward strand.
ATACAACGCGAAATCGAGTATAAAACAAAGTATTTACAATCGAATACAACTCGGTATACGATTTTAAGTACAAGCCCCTTGGGCTGAAGCGACAAGAAGAAACTCAGCGGTAGCTAAGGCTTCGAGGGCTTCATCCTCGATCTTCACCACAGGCATCCTTGAGCGGCGACGAACCCTTCCTCCATGGACTCTTCTTTGATGGACTTTCGCTCCAAGTCCGTCGACACTCACAATCTATCCCAAAGGAATGGGATAGGTTCACGCCACCAACCGTAGTATGCAAGCTTTAAGTGGCCTACCTCTAATGGTATAAAAGGTATGAGGTAAGAGCTGGGGTTTCCTAAGCAGCAAAGATCTCATAAAGAATAGAATCTCCAATTCCCACCAATTCCCATATCTCTCATCCGCAAACGGATACACCGTCACCGGATCTCCGTCACCATCACCTATCACCATCTAGGGTCGGTCGAGGACTCCCACTCCTCGCACCTCAATGATTGCACTCGGATCCGCGAGGTAGAGGGAGCAACTCTCCTCTCCTCGAATACAACCACGGCTCACCATACACTCTCATCCTATAAGGGGGAGGTAGAAATCCCAAAACGTAAGAGTCGAGAAACAACGGGCATGTCCATGACCGAGGACGCGCTATACGTATAGATCTAAACTCGCAGAGCGTGTACACCAAGATCCATCTCGAAATGGCACCCGACGGTAGCAAGTCGACCGAGCCCATCCTACCGAACGAACACCTAGGAGTTACGGTTCCATCCTGCATCCGGGTCTCGATGCGGTCCCCCGCAGAAGACCACCCGTAATCCGTGAAAATGCCCTGTGGCCACACGGGAGTCGACCGAGAGGGTGGACTCACTCCCACCTCTCCCCACCGATACCCCGCTATCCTGGCCGCCGTATGGTACCGCACTTACTAGGGTCGAACGGCCTCTATCCCCACTCTCGGCGAGGTGGTGTGTACGAAAGTCCTGTAACGGTGACCCACTGGTTGTGCAGGGCGAGCTCATATCCTCCAAGTCATCACAAAATCCCCAACACCTGTGCTCCTAAAACGGTGTACCCGCCATAGGTACCAACTTGGGCAACGTCCGAGAAGACGATCTCGGCCCCGATCCCGGATCGGGTTGTCTCGAGCTCACCCCGCCAAAATATCCCAAAACACCTTCTCGCCGGTTTTCCCCACACACGCCAAGAAACTACCACAATAATCCCACATGCATCGCATAGCTCGTATCATCACGCATAAGTAAAGTAGTAGTAGTAGGTCAATCAAGGACAAGTATGTAAAAGAGGTTATGCACGGGTTCATCATATCCGTCACTATGCAGTAAGTAAAGCACTAGTAGTTCTAATAGCCATGCCTAATGGGCATTCAAAGAATGGTCGGGCGTGAACACCTGCGTGTAAGTAGTTGTCGTAGTTTCCGTAGCCGTACATGATCTTCTGGCTTGTCTCCTCGGCTCCGGGAAAATCCTAGATTCGGAAATGTAAATAAACAACGAGGATCTATTTGCAAATAAACTCCAAAGAGAAGCATTAAAGAACCAAATAAATCCAAACTAGCTACAAGCAGCACTAGTTTAATTTAAGGAAATCGAAGTAATTAGTTTTATATTAAAATAGTTTCAAGCTACTAGCTTTGTATACTAGAAAACAAATTAGAGAGAAGGGTTAGTTCAAGGTTGGGTTGCCGGTCAAAGGCTAAGGATCTTGGTGGTTGCGCCTGCAAGGTGTTAGTGCAACAGATAGGTGCAACGATGCGGAAACTCAGAGGATGAAGAGAGAGAAGTAAGGTGAAACGAGTTAGGCAAGGTATTATCAGAACAAGGTGTGCGGTGGCAGCACCGAGAGAAGGAAAGGATCGACTCGTGGTCGATAAAAGGATGGTGACGCAGTAAGGCGTGCTCGGGAGCACGGTGGAGCAAGTGCTAACAATACGACGATATCCAGGTTGTAGTAACTAGGTTGCAACACGGGGTTGCCGTGCTTTGAAGCAGTGGCCTCTGCTCAAGGCACGACCGTCCATCACATGCGGCCTTCCGGGTTACTAACGCTGGGTACGTCGCGTGCTACACAGCTCGATGCAAGGCAAAGAGAGAGCGGGTATGCGGGTTGCGGCACAGGGCGGTGGAAGCGGTGCAAGCAAGGATGGCAGTGCGAACGCTTCTTGGGGAAGTTATCCCTGTCCGTGACAAGCCAGTGGCTAGTTGCGAACTCCGGTCGAGACCCACAATAGCGCAGCGATGGCGTGCATCGCCACGAATTCTTCTCCAAGCAGGTGGGCAACAGAGGTTCCGTTCAAGGGCAAGGGCGGATAAGGATAGGGTAGCGGCGAGCGTCTCGGAATTATGAAACCAACGCAAGTGGTTTCATAATTTTCGGAGCTCCGGATAATTAGTTATGAATTTTTAAAGGAAAAAGGATTTATAAAACATTTATTAAATCATTTATAAAGTCAGAAAATAATTTTATTAAAACCTTGCTGACGCCAAGATGACGTCCACGGTCACCGTTAGTGGGCCTAAGTGGGCCCAAAATAATGGGCCCGATTCGGCCGAGATCTCAAGTCTAAAGGAACTCCACGAACTAGTCTTGATGCCGGCCTGTTTAACTTCAGGGCTTAGCAGGCTTCGTGGGCTGAAGCCCAACCAGAGTTCATGCGGGGAAGTCCGGTTATCCTCCCTCAACTCCCTCTACCTCTCATTTACCCCGGTCCTACCGGTTTAACCATAGAGTTAGATGGGCTTTAGTGGGCTGAGACCCAAACTGGTTTCACTCGAGAAAGTCCAGGTTTGCACCTCGAACTCTCCTGGGGTTCATCCGGCACCGGATCCGGGATCCTTTGTGGTTCGGTGGCTGCGGCGTGTGGTCCAACGTGTGGCACCACTGTGGCTCAAGAAAAAGGATGCACACCAGGTGCTCGATGGAATTCCCCAAAGGAATGGCGGGACGGCAAGGCTCATACACAAAACATCGAACACGTTGGGGGCGTGCGTGGTTCCTACCATGGCCAAGCCATCCACGGTCACTGATGTTCGAGGGGCATCAAAACAAGTAGCAACGAAAGGCGTCACGAGGCAAGGCTGCGAGGGTGAAAAGGAGGCGGCTTGGTGGGCGGCTCACCAACTAGCTCGTGGGGGTCACGGCGAGGCAGGAAGAGGTTGTGGCCGTGGCGATTTGGTGCGGAGTAGGCTCGTAGTCGTGGTTCATCTCGCGGTCGTAAATTTTCGGCGTCCTCCGTCCAGCGGTGCTCCTGGACGGCGGCGTGGTCGTCGATGCAGCAGTTGTCCGGCTCCTTCCTGCGGCGGCGTCAGGGCGTCATGGGTGTCGTGGTGCTCAGCATCTCAGCGGCGAGAGGAAGCGAGTGTCGGGCCTCGGCATTGACGGCTTCTCTCGATGCGAATGTTCCCGGCAGCGAGGGCCTTGGTCGGCCAGCGCTTTCGGCGTTCCATGGCCGTCGGCACTTTGGCGGCGACACAACGTTCCGGTGCCCGCACGAAGGCGAACGGCGGGGCGTGGCTGACCACCTTGGCGGTGTTCTTCCTCACGGCCATCGACCGCGTTGCGAGCAGCGGTGGCCTCGGCTCCAATTTCTTCTCCTCCTTCTTCTTTGCTCTTGATTTTTCTCTTCCTCCATCTGCTGGCGGCGGGGCTTGGGGGCAGGCGAGGCCGGCGGCGGCTACTCTGGATCCTCCAGCTTCTCCCGTGGCGCTCCTCTTACGCTCCTTCCTCCTTCTTCCCCTCACAGTGCGCGGTGGATTGGTTTTCCCCTCGTGGCGGGCGAGGGACAAGGCTCTGCATGGTCTTATATCACGGGGATGCTAGGGTTCGAGAGCGGCCACGAACGGCAAGGATGCAGGGGAGGCGGCGCGTGGTTCCCATCCGCGGGCGCCAGCGCGGCAAGGGTGGTGCCATGGGCGAGGCCAAGGCGTGGTGCGCTGCGGTTCCGGTCGCCATCGGCGTGCGTCACGGGGAAGAAAAGGGAACAGAGATGGCTGGCGGCTGGGCCCCACCGATCAGTGGTAGAGGAAAAGAGAGTGCGTCTTTGGGGCTTGTTGGGCCGTGGTGTTGCAGGAAAGATCAAGGTGTGATCTGGTTGCGGGAAAAGGTTGAGGGCCCTCCGAAGAACTTGAGTTGTAGAGGTTAAGGCCCAAGTTAGGAGTTAGCTCTTGAAATCAGTTTTGGAATATAGTTTGAATTTGAATCTATTTCAAATTCAAACTCCACACATATGAACTCCAAATAAAATCCAAGATAATCCAAATCACAATTACACCTTGATTTGAAAATAATTTTTATATGGTTTTATTTTATTTGGAATTTGAGTTGAGAGCTAGCAATGTGGGATAAAATTTGGGGACACACATGTTCAATCAAAAAGTTTTTAAAATTTTGTGAAAATTCACTCATGGATAAACATCCAAATTTCAGGGATGTTACAATTATAATATCATTAAGCATATTAACTTTATTATGAAAACCGATGTACAACACTAAGCATCTTTTATTTAGAAAAGCTAGTTATAGTAAGAATTAACCAATTAAATATTAATTTAAGAGAACCGAGATATAACCTAATCACTTTTATTAGAAAACCAATTAAATAAAAATTAGTCAAGATTAACATGTAACTTTGATATTAAAACAAGTAACAGGTGATACACATGCTAACGCACAAGTTAAGGTGAAACGAACGAGAACGGTAGAAACGAACTATCAAACACACAAGAAACCTTAAGCTCGAGTTTAGGAGAACTAGTCTATAAAAAGAACTAGGTGAAAGGATATCACCTAGATGAAACAAACTAAACTAGCTGGCAAAGGAAACTTATGACAAGATTAGCTCTGAAGAGATGGTTATGGAAGGTTGAGCATGAACTAGGATCGAAAAGATCTAGAGCTTGAAAGAGGACCAGCTCTATAACAAAGATACACTGAGATAGAGCTTGATAAAGAACGACTAACAAACGATTTGCATTTATGAACATGAAGGACTATAAGTTTAGGTTCATTTTAATTAACAAAACAAATGTAAAGAATATTTCAGAAATAAAATACCCTATGTTAACATTAATGCAAATTAAACTTTATTTGCAAAACCGGTGTATATAATCTAGTCAAATTTTATTTATAAATGTTTATATATAAGTTATACCAATTAAACATTTAATTTGGAAAAGGTAAACTACATGAATCATCTAAACGTAAGTTTATGATTCAAGTGGAACATATTATTATTGAAAAACATTATTACATTAGTATTAATCAAGTTAAGATTTATTCATAAAATCGGTGTAAGGCCTAATCAACTTTTAATTAGAAAAGTTAACTAAATGTTAAACATTAAACCAGATTAACATTAGCTTAAGAAAAATCGACACGTGGCTCTATTTAGCTTTTATTTACAAAGCATATGAAATGATCATTAATCAAATTAAAATTTATTGCAAAGCGGTGTAGAACACTATATAGCTTTTAATTAATGGAAGCATGTTTAATAAACATTAACCAAATTAATATTAAATTAATTTTCGGAAAACATGCATGGTGAAAACATTACCACTAACGTGCACTTTATGTCATAATGAACCTAATGCAACTTGAACCGACTAAAACAGAGCTAAAACATGAAAGATATGGATAAACCAAGATGATAAGGACCTAGATGTGATAACTTATAAAACGGGAGGGCTAACAGAGAAGAAACACTAGACTCAGTGAACAATTACTGCAAATAGATGAATCTTTGACGTTAGATCTGCAAAAGAGCTCGGGTTGGATTTATGTGCGAAAAGTGGGTTATTTCTAGGGGGTTTTCTGCTGATCTGCAAAGACACAAGCAAAAGGACAAAAGATTACAGATTACACCGGGGCCTATATGCAAAACTGCCTTATCCCTACAGATACATGCCGATGGCTTCCCTGGATGCCGTGGCCGGCGGACAGGGGACCTTGGCCGGCCAAAATCACCGGCGGTCAGGGGCTCCCGGGGCTCGGCCGAGTCGCGGAACCGAGAGAGGAGAGCGAGGGGATCGCGTAGGGGTGCTCACCAGCGGTGGAGATGTACCATAGCGGGCGGATTTTGGAGAAGGGCGGCCGGCGCTGGAGCTCGGAGGCAGCCGGCTCCGGTTCCGCACGGCGGAGTTCTGCGGCGTCTCCGGCGATGGGAACGGGACGCGGCGTCTCGTCGCGGCACGAGGAAGCTCCGGACAGGGTTGGCTTCGTCCGTGTTGGCGTCCCTGCGCGATGAATCGAGCGGCGCGGTCGGTGATGCGGAGGGAACGGCTGTCGCACTCTGCTAGGCCATGGAGCGCGGCAACAAGTTATTTGATGCCGGCGGAACTTCTCGTGCAGATGAAATCGACGACAGAAACTACCTCAGGGTGGCCTTCGTGATGACCAGGTGAAACTTGCAGCAAGGACGGCGACGGGGTAGCCATCTACGGAGCTACGATGCAGACGATGGACTCGTGGCCGAAGGTTGATGAGGAGGGCAGCCGAGCTTCACGTGGGCGTCGTGCTCCAGCAGCAGATTGCCGGACGACAGCATACCAGGCAGGCGAGGGCACAGAGGCCTGCTGGCTTCAGCTGTGGGGCAGCACCGGCCGGTGGCAACGCAGGCGCCGAACCTGAAGCAGCGACGGCGACGGCGGTGCACCGCGAGTAGGCAGGGGCACGGGCGGCACGGCGCGGACTGCATCTAGGGCGCGCGGGGCCGGACTCCGCCCTTTAGGCTTCGTTTGGGTAGCCGTGATTTGCCGTGGAAATGGCCGAAAATCCCGCGACGCGCGGAATCATGCCCACGCGGGGGGCGAACTCCCCTGCTGGCCCAAAAATGCATTTGGCAGTGTCGGGATTGGTTTTTGACCCAACCCAATCCCCTCGGATCCTGGCGAGTAACGATCCACACCACCGTACACCGGGGACGGGAGACACGGCTCGCATCGCGCTTTCCTCCTCCCGCGGAAGACAACACGCCGCTGCTGCTTCTCCTCATGGCACCGTGGCGAGCTCGACAAAGAAAGGGCGTACGCCCTCCTCCCTCCCTCCATCTCCTCCGCTGTCTCATCCCCTCCTTCCATCTCCTCCTCCACCCCATCCCCTTCCCACTCCATTTTTCTGGCTAGGGTTCACCAGGTAGTGGCGGCCAGTGTTTTCAAATCGTAAAATCGAACCTTATCGTAAGGGTACCGATAAGATGATAAATCGTGATAAGTCGTCGATAAGCTCGATTAATCGAGGCTAATCGACCTTATCGGTAGTATAATCGTCCTATGAAGTATAGGACCAATATACATACCATATAGTATATGATCAACATAATTTTAAACAAATATAAACAAGAAAGTATAATATGACGCAATAATAGAGAAAAAAAAGGCTGAGCAACTAGCCAATCATAGCAGGAAGCAATCACATAATTAAACAAGGTCCCAAATGATGATAACATGAAGTCTAAATGTCTAATACATCAAAAGTTGGGTGCCCAGTTAACCAACATTACAAAAAATTATCAGTACAAAACATTTAAAGTCCCTCAAAACTTATCGTCCCCAATCATATCGGACGACTTATCGCGATAAGTGGACGATTAATCGGACGATTTGATTTCTTATCGCTCAACTCGGGTCGCTGGCGCCCTTACTCCAGAGTGAGCGATAAGGACGACGACAGATTTATCGCGATAAATCGGACGATTTGAAAACACTGGTGGCGGCAGCGGCGGCGTTGGCGACTGCTGCTCCAACTCCGGCCTCGATTCGGCATCTCCAGGTGCATATCCCCCTCCTCCCTCCCCTCCTCTTCTTCTACTCCCTTCTTGCTAGGTTAAACACAGATCCGCCAGGAGAGGCTTCACATATGCAGCTACCAGTTAGCTACCTGTGGGATCTCGTGTTCAGGGACCAAAAATAAACTTCACATCTAGTGATCCAAAAAAACTCTGGAAACCAGCTAGCTGTACGTACAATTTAGAAGTAGATAATTTACTTTGATTCTTGTTAGTATTAGTACCGCTGGATATTGTGGCATGCTGTCAAATTTGTTTGGCATTAATCAGGGGCATGTTGTCAATGCTATTGCCTTCTGAAAAAACACTGCAAGAATATTGTGGATGTGCACACTGCACAAGCACAACAACTTTTTAGAATGAATTTTGTATAAGGGAATTCTGAATTAATAGTTTGGATTTCTTTTACTTTTGGTAATATAATATAGTGACTGAATTAATACATTCTTTGTTGGACTATAATGACCTGTGTTATCCCTTCCACTACTTTTTTTTTTGACTATCCCTTCCACTACTTGGTGCTGCCACATGGTGCTGCCACAAGTACAATTTCTCAACCTTTATGTGTTCATCTTTGTTTTTATAGATAAATGTCTTTTTTTATAGATAAATGCCTTTTTGTTTTCGGGTCAGTCACTTGATAATAATACTTTATTGTTCTAAATAGATTGAACTTGTTTTCTTGTTATAGTGGGCAGTTTATCCAACAGAAGTGGGATACTGTTTTTGTTAAAATTTTCTTTCCAATCTGCAGTTAAGTTCATTTGATTTGACTTAGCAGATGTAAGCATATATACATGTGAGGTCTGAAGATGTCTACTTCGCCTTTCAAGTCTGAGAATCAAGCATAATTATTTTAACACTTGAGTTCTACTGGCTATGCTATGAAGCACTTTACATTGGTTTTCAAGAGTGAAGGTATCCTGCTGGAGCCAGGGTTTTAAATACCGTTGGTAACCGGCCGGAAAACCACGGTAACCGGTCACCAGTCCGGTCCGGTTGCGGTATCCGGACCGGATCCGGACCTTACCGGCATCATTAGTTTCCCTGAAAGACAACCTGCAGCTCTGAACCCCAGCATCCTATAATAGAAACTTCTCTTAATTATGGCTCAACTGTTATTTCCTTAGTCATCAGCAGCTTTTGATCTTGTTTGCATGCCTTTGCTTTTGTCTCTCACTCATGGTCTAGAGGAGGTGCTGGTTTAGATTAGAGGAGGTGCTGGAGCTATTCATGGGACACACGTTCCTATTACCATTTCTTAAGAAAAGCAAGCTCCTTATAGCAATAGAAGGCTACAGTAACTGATAGTTTGGATTTCTTTTACTATTGGTAATACATAATATAGTGAGAGAAGCTACAGTAAGAAGCATTTTTGTGTTCATATATACCTGTCCAGTTGAATCTGCATATATGTGTTTATATACATGTGGCCATTGCAATGCATGCTCATTTCTGTCTTGAATCACATGCCATTAATTTATTTTTATGGCACAAGTTATTGTTTGCAGATTCTTTTTCCTCTCTATCAAGAGCTTCACTCCTCATTCGTTGCCCATCCAATGCATCAAGGTGTCAATTATCGATCAGCGGTGCAGTTTGTTTTATTGGTCGAATCATTCACTACTTGAACTATTGCAATGTTGGCACCATAATCCGTAGGCATTGTGATCTTTGTGGCACCATAATCAATTATTGAACTCAGTTGTAGTATTGATTTGAATGCCTATTGTCCTTGGCAAGACTATTGTTCAAAAAAAAATCATGGATGAATTCTGTATTTTTGTATCAATAACGTTCAGAGCTATACTGCTACTCGCAGGTCTAGAAGTGAGTTTTTCCTTTTGTTTCATGTGGGTATTATATTTGCTTCAGCTCTTATACTTGTGTTGATTTTTATAAAAAACTAACCCACGTCCAAGTCACAAATGTAACTGCATGTCCACGTCCAAGTTGCTGATTTTTTAGCTCATTCCACGCTTTCCAAATTGGCAAAGGTGTCTGTCCCTCCAAAAAAAAGAAAACGGGCGAAGGTGTGGAATTGCACGTGGATCCCAACCACCGGTGGGTTGGGTGGGCCGCGGGGGATCACCCCAACCCCTCGTGGGTTGATTATCGGGTGAATTGAGTCCACCGACTGCCAAACAAGGCCTTATACGGCGCAGGAGCTTGCCCTGGTGTGCGGCGCACGCACGCCGAGAGAGGCCGGAGGCGGTGCGCCGGGCTGCACAGCAGCTCTAGCGGCGGCCAGCAGCTGGGCTGGAGACGGGTCGGATTGGGTCGGGCCTACGGGCTCGGCCCAACTGAAAGGATAGGATTTTCTGAATTTATTTTTCAGTGCGAAACAAATTCAGAAAAGTCTAGAAAATGTTTTTTTTGGCACGAACAATATCCAGAAAATTCACAAATTTCCAGGAAAATATCCAGAGATAGATTGGGACACAAACAATCCAAATAAAGTATTTGGAGCTCGAGAAAAGGATTTTAGAGCCTTCTATTAAATAGAATTAGCTTGAGGAAAGTGAGAATAAAATCCAGAAAAAGCTGGAAAATTCTCAAGAGGATTTGGTCAGCACCTAACGTATTTTAAAAGCTTTTGCACTCATAAAACATCAAATGCATCGGCATGAATGCAACACAAACACTGAACCAATTTATTTATTTTGAAAACAAACAAAGGTTTTTTTCCTATACTATATTTCCTGTAAAAAAAATAAATGTTGAAAAATTTTAAAATTATGAGAAAATCGTTGTTTAATTTTCCTCCTATTCACATCCTGAAATTTGGAAATAATTTCAGGGTGTGACACCTTCCCAACCGGGACAAAAGAGGAGAGACAAAAGGCTCCCCCTTTTGTCCCGGGTGAACGAACCTGTACTAAAGGCTCCTTTTAGTCCAGGTTCGTGTCACGAACCGAGACAAAAGGGGCTACGAGCCGGAGCTCTTTGTCTCGGTTGGTAATACGAACCGAGACAAAGGGGGCTCCTGGGCGTAGCTCTTTGTCTCTGGTAATACCAACCGAGACTAAAGGAGTCCCCGTGTTTTTTTTGTTTTCCAATTTCAGTTATACTAATTATCGGTATACACGTATATTTCAATTCTTGTCTCACGTATACGTATATGTATATGTACTTAAACTAAGATATCTATGTATACATGTCTACTATACGTACTTAGACTTATATATCTACGTATTTAAACTTTATATATATACATATATAATTAGTATATGTTATTAAATTACAAAATATACATCAAAATATCCTTCCATTCTATTCCATCAAAATCAAGAAGGAGAGAGTTGATCTATCGGATGTCCGTCATAATAATGTCTTCCTTTTGGATTAATCACCTCGTCAATGAGGAATCCTATTAGACCTTCTTGAACTGCCAAGAGACGGTCCTTCTCGATGACTGCGTCCTTGATCATATTCATCTGTAATGTGCAAATATGTTAATTCATTCAACACAACAATTAAATATATAAGCGGTTTGAAAATGATGTATGATTTTACTTACAGTATAATCGTCGTTTGTGGCACTGAAATAGAGTATATGCTCACAGACGTAGTATCCACATAAATTATTTCCCTTTTCCTGTCTCAAACACTAAAGAGGAGAAACATTGTGAAATATTAGTGTTAATATAGTTTAAATTATCTGACCCAGAAGTTGTTATTTAGATTAATTACGGAAATTCTGTGTAAAATCTAATTTCGTCTTTAAATGGTCCAAGGTGCGTAGCAGTGAATTGTTTCCAAGCTCCGGGGAAAAAATAATGAAAGATAGTGTTAGTAAAAGAAACTATTGTATTAAAGAAAACATGTTAGCTAAAATTATTACACTTGAAACAGATCTTGCAAGTCTTGGTAGTCTGAGGGAGGTTTTTTTTAACGAATCAAAAACCACGATGTTGCTGTTGTCGACCATAATTATCATAAGAACCCAGTGAAAACTGCAGACATAGTCATAAAGATTAGAACTATAAATTACCAAAGCAAATCATGTATTAGATGGTAATCACACTTACTTGAATTGGTATGGTAGTAGTATTGAATTCTTGTAATGCATCTCACACAAGGTCCTATGGATTGTCTTGATTCGGTGCTTTTGACTGGTCTTGGTTAACCAATGATGGGTCTATGAAACCAACTTTGTCATAACCCTTTTTTCGCATATGTCTTAGTTCCATGCTAAACAAAATGAAAGACAAAGTTAATTAGTCGATTGACAGACGCAACAAACACAATAAATTAATTAATAAACATATGAAAGTATGACACTTACAGACACCAGGCCATGATAAGATCGGTATTCAAGGCGTCTAGATGGTAAATTTCATAAATATCTTTGAACTGCAGCCAGACCACCTTCTCACCTTCACCGGCAAAATCTTCCGGTCTAACAAGCATACCAAGCATCTCCAGGCCATTCTTTGACTTTTTCATGTACCACTCATGAAATCTGTGCATTTGAGTTGGTAGCTTCTGCACCAATTTCGGCCTGATCAAAGGTTGTCCTAGCTGAAAGCGCCATCTAGGTATGATGTTTCTATCCGGAGATGGTGGTTCTTCATTGCCGAGAATAGCAGCTATAGACAACCCTGTTTCTTCCGCAAAAGTAATGACCTCCGCTATTTGTTCTGCAGGCATGGTTGCAAGAAGTCGTTGTTCTGCATCGAGGCGGACAGATAAGTCCCATCTGCTTGGTTCTTCTTCTTTGCGCCAGTCCTCGACGACTGAGGTATGTCCTCGATGTAACTATTTGGCGACCCTCCTCGTCTCTTCTTTTTCAAAGACTTGCAAAGTGAATGGTCATAATCCGTTTTCATTTTCGCAGTCCCTATGCGCATCCTGTAAAACCTGACCAAGATCATCAACAGGGTTGTCTTCTGGTAACTCTTCTTCGTCAGCATCTTCCATTAATGTATCTACAAAAGCTTGCCCCGCTGCCCAGTCCGGAATGTTATTATCATCCTCCTCCTCCTCTTCTTCGTCTTCCATCACAACCCCTCTTTCACCATGCTTGGTCCAAACCACGTAGTTTGGCATGAATCCGTTTTAAATCAAGTGGAGGTGCAGAGTCCTCCAGTCGGCATGGTCTTTTTCGTTTCTGCATTGCGAGCATGGACAACACATGAATCCCTTTGTGTTCTTGTTGGCTTTGGCCACTTCAACAAAAGAATGCATGCCCTCCACATACTCCTTGCTTCGTCTGTCGGCGTTCATCCATTGTCGGTTCATGTGCATCATATTAATTGAAAATAATAACTTTCTTATTTTCTTTAAATAATAAAAAAGATGCTTCCTGAACATGTTGATGATTTGAAGACAATACGTGAATTGAGTGATGTGTTTGAAGAAGTGGTTCAAAAGCTAGAAGCAATCATTTAGAGATATTCTACAACACTTCATTTTTAAAATTTTGGCATAACATTTTAGTATAAAAACAATCCACTATCCCTACGTCTCATTTTAGTATAAAAACAATCAACTATCCCTACGTCTCATTTTAGTATAAAAACAATCATTGGCAGTAGGCAATCGAGTATTTAATATCCATGTTGATTCTACAACACTTCATTTTTTTAAAATTTTGGCATAACATAAATCACAATACCGATATATGAAAGAGAAATTAAATTACCTGCATTAAAAACCTAATCTCTTACCTGCTAAATAACTACTTGTTACTAAATCTAAAGTATATTTTAAAAACCTAATCTCTTACCTTCAGCATAATGTTCTCAGTGACACCTCTCAGGAGGTAAGCTTCAACATATACAGCAGTTTCAAGCAAGATGCCGACATTCTCTCTCTCTAGATATGGTGGCTAAGAATTTCAGTTGATTACTTGTAATATCACTTCATTAGGGTAGGTGATTACTGTCGTCCCTGTAGCCTCAACAAGGATGTTCGAGGATGCTGTACGTACAAGGACAACTAGTAACCATCTATCTTAAATAAGTGATGGAGGTTCTTGGAATCGAGGCTGTCCGCCGATCTCTCTTTGACGAGCTTCTGTACTTGACTAGAAAGGCAACGCAGCCTTGCTGCGCTAGACCAGTCGCTTTCATTTATTCAACTTTTTAAAATTGAGGATTTGCAATTGTAGGGTTCTTCAAAAAATGTATGGGCTGCTGGTTGACTGTTGGGAACATAGTTAACGTTTGCTGGTTATTTGTTTATAGTTTGGAATATTTTTTGTAATGGTGAACAATGAATTAATTTGTGTAAAGGGGTTAGTTTAGAAGCATAGGATGGTTTTGTAGAAACGCATGGCCTATGGAGTGATTGTTGTAATGGATGGAAATCCTAACATTCTTTTAAAGTTTAATGGGAGAACCCATCATACCAAATGGTAGTATATGGGCTGTCAGACAATACAATTAACATCTTATGAAAGAAATTGTACCACTGCAGTTGTCCAAACTTGAGATTACTTGCTGGAGGATTACATACTGCTTAGTGCTATGTTATAATGTAATAATGGAGTATAATCGCGAAAGGATTATATGTTTAGGGGACTATATATATGTCAAATTTGTATGGCACCAATCTTTTGAACAGCTAGGAATTTGAAAGTGGAGCACATTTTATGCATTGAGAAACTTCATATTTTGTTAAAAGTTGTCTGAAAATAAACACCAATTTAGCAATGACCTTGAACAGAAGTTGAAGGTGGCACAAAGGGCTACAACACGTGCATATAGGACTTATGTCATGGTTTGAGAGATAAGCATCTCTGAACTTTTCGCCAAAATATATGTTTATGTACTTCAATGCAACATCAATGTCCTGAACCAGACCACTTGTTCAATACTTTTTGTCCGAACTTCAACTTGCTGCCAAGTTCTACCAAAAAAAATGGTAGATGGTATATAGGGCTACAAGTCATAAATAGAATGCAAGTTTAAATGATAATAGATTTGAAGCTATGGAGATCTGATTTTTTTTTTTTTTTGTTGCCAAAAACTGGAAATCCCGAGCTCAGCTTCTGAGATGCAGCGCTATCTTATCAGGGTAAAAAACAGTGATAAGTTCAAATTTTGGGCTCAAAAATAAATATATCATTAAGTTTCCAAATCCAGTTACCAGAAATTACTCCTCAACTTTCAGGTTTCTCACAACCTTTGTTTCTAGTTCAGCTAATGGGCACATAAGATTAGCATGGCATTACAGTCAACAGAAATGTCACAGGGAAAACAAAGCAATAAGTGTGTGTAAGACTGAACTGAAGCCCAACAAAAAACAATTCATGATGCAAATAATTTTTGGATTAAAAAACTGACACATCAAGAAAATTAAAGCCCAGTTTTCGATCTTTACCCAAACTGCAATTTTGCAGGTCAGAACTGCAAAAATCAATTACTCTTTCCCAACATTACAATGCGATGAATTGAAACTGCATATCAAGGCATTGGATCGAATGGAGGTAGCTTCAATCCTACCTTTGGGATGTCTGTTCTTGCTCTTGCAAAAGATAAGCGGAGAGGGCCTTGCAAGTGGAAGGATGCAGATGGCAAGCGGAGAGGGCCTTGCAAGTGGAAGGATGCAGATGGCGACCCTCTTGCACCTGCACACAGGAGCTGCATGACGATGGCGGCGGCCGAAGGATGGGCGGCGCTAGGAAAGAGAGGGAGGAGCTATGGGCGCAGAGAAAGTCGGCAGCCAGCGCGGGGAGAGAGGCGCTGGTGGCCAGCGCGGGGAAGAGAGGGAGAGGCCGGTGGGGGGATCGGGCGGCGCGGGGAGGCGCGTGCGAAGCTCCAGTGGTCCAGTGCCATGGCTGGGCACGTGCCGAGCTCCCCCAGTCAGACACCATGGCTGGGCACGTGCCGAGCTCCCCCAGTCAGACGCCATGTCCGCCGCGGTGCGTGGCGGCGGCGACGGTGGAGAGGCACGGGCGGCGCAGCTGGTAGAAGGCAGGCGGAGTCGGGAAGGGGGCGAGTGGCCTTTCGCGAAGCTTCGCAAGCACCCGGGCTTGTGGGTTCATGGGCTAGAGACCCGCGCCCGTGCCAATCGGACGATCGACATCGCGAGCCAGGCGGATCCGACGGCTCGCGGGCTAACGGGCGACGTGGACCCGCTGCCTGCCCGCGGAATTAGCCAGGATTCGTTATGTAGAGATGCTGCTGTATATGCAGAAGCTTACTTGAGGTGTCACTAAAAACATTATGCTTGGACACCTTGCATAATACCAATGCGCGGAAGAACTTTATTATTATATCTATATCATAATACTGATATATGAAAGTGAAATTAAATTACCTGCATAATGTTGTATTTCTTACCTAAATGTTACATTTATTTTCTACCTCAAATTAAAATTCAATTTTATTTATATAAAAAAACAAAATGCTTAATAAAAATGATTAACAGAAGATTCAATGCTAGTAGCTAAATAACTACTTGTTACTAAATATAAAATATATTAAAAACCTCATCTCTTAGCTCCTCCTACCTAAAAATTTAAATTTCTATTTTCTAAGTCTCTGTATCATAAAACGAAATTTAATCACAACAAATGAAGGGAGGATGAAGAATTAAACCTTGGCAACACTTTGAAGGAGAGAAATCTTCACAAAATGATGAAAAAAATTTCGGCAGCACCTCCCTAGGAGAGAGGCGCCATGGAGAGCTTGAGCTTGAGCTCTCGGTTGAAGAATGGTCGGGCAAGGAAGAAGCAAAAGAGCTAATGAGAGCCTTTTATCCCGGTTGGTAAAACCACCCGAGACTAAAGGGCACCCGGGGCTAAAGCTTTTGTCTCGAGTGGTTGTACCACCCTTTAGTCTCGGGTGGTAAAACCACCCGAGACAAAAGGCCGGCGCCAATTATTGCGGCCATAGAGCCGTTGGTGGCCAGGCCTTTAGTCTCGGATGGTTTTACCACCCGAGACAAAAGGGGGGGCGGCGCCCGCGGTCTTCCCAGACCACGTCGCCCCAAAAGCTTTTGTCTCGGGTCCCAACTTTAACCGGGACAAATGTGCGGGATCAAAGGTCCGTTCTCCACCAGTGGTAGATGGAAGCACACACAAATACACAGGGACAAGGAACACACTCGAGATACTCCACGGTGCTGCACACCAGCACCTACACTTGCACTTCTCTGTATTTCTCCACGCACAACACAAACTGATTACAGATGTTTAAATAGCCACGCACTGCTGTAGCGGCACGCACCCAGCTCCACTTTGTTCGGCCGCACGACTCGGCCAAAAACTGACGACGCGTTGAGCTCCACTACTTGTGCTTACATGCAGAATATTCTCCACTAATTCCTGCATGCTTGCTCCTATCTGATGACCACACACACTAATCTTCCGGCACCGTTGATCATGCATGCCGATTGCCACTAAGGCTGCGTTTGGATGTTGATATTGGGAAGGTTGGCATTGAATTGATATCAATATCAAATCTACCATGGTATTGTATTGGACCACAATTAGAATTCTATTGTTTGGATGACTATGCATTGCCTTTTGGATTCTTGTAACCAATCCAATTCCATTTCCTGTTTGGATGTACAGAAGGGATAGAAATCGAATTTTACTGATGTACATGCACCCATCTCCATCCACTCCCCGGATCCAGGACCTCAACACCTAGATTCGTTGCCCAGCCATGGAGAACCGCCGTCAGCAGCGGGAGGCCGGGAGGGGCGGCATGCTCGCCGGCGGAGGAAGGTGTGGTGGGATGGCACCCTCGCCAATAGAGGTAGGCGTGGAGGGACAGTTCGCTCACCGGCAGAGAGGAAGCCCGACAGGGGCGGCGCGCTCGCCGGTGGAGGATTCCGAAAGGGGCAGCCCGCTCACCGACGGAGAGGAAGCCTAGGAGGGGAGGCGCGCTTGTCGGCGGAGGATCCCGAGAGGGGTGGCCCGCTCATCGGCGGAGAGAAGAAGCTTGGGAGGGGCAGCCCGCTCACCGGTGGAGAGGGAGCTCAGGAGGGGCGGCGCGCCACTGGCGGAGAGCCTCAGGAGAGGTGCCCCGCTCGCCGGCGGAGAGGGAGCCCAGGAGGAACGGGGAGCCGCTGGCGGAGGAGCTCGGGAGGGGTGGCTCGCTTGCTGGTGGAGGGAGCCCCGGAGGGGTGGTGTGCTCGCCCGGCTGCCTCGTGCGGTGCTGAAGAGGACGCGGTGCGAGTGAGGGAGAGATGCCGGAGAAGGGAAGGCCACGATTCCAACCAATACAGAGCGTCTGGGCTCCGTATTGCTTCGCGCTCGCGCTAGGTGGAGTGAATGCCGCGTGGAAACGATGTATGTTTCCAGACTTCAATGCCATGACCATCCAAACACATGGAATTCGAGTCTGCTAATTTCAATTCCAATGCTATGGTCTCAATGCAGACATCCAAACGCAGCCTAACACACATGCATGTAGTTAGCTACTTGATCCTCTTTTCACGCCATGCATCTGCATTTCACTGGAGAAAAATTGGGTGCGCGCGGTGCTCACCGTGCCTCCTGTGCGCACCCTCACGCGATGCCGCCTCTTTTGCATTGGACGCCTGGCCCTTCGCGCATCCGTTTCTGACGACCTCGGCTCCCTTCCGTCGTCGTCCGCGCGTGGCTCACAGACGCACGGCTCTCGCGTCCGCTTTGCTCTGTCGACTCGCTTGGCTTCGCGACGGCTCCCTCCACCTGTTCGACAAGGAGCAGCAGGTCGCGCTTGATGACGGACCAGTAGGCGAGCTGCCTGCCGATCATGCCGTACCCGCATGGCCACGGCGTCCTCTCCTTCGACGACGACTCTTCCGGGGCTCTTGCCATGGCGGCCGGCGGCGGCGGTGGTACATCCTCCTCCGGCGCCGGCTGCTCCCCGCGTTGCTTCTTGGCCTCCCCTCCCATCTTCTTGATCTCCTCCATCTTGAACTCGGGACGACGTTCTCCGGCGAGCCTGTGGTGGTGACCTGCTGCATCTTGTTGCTCGAGTCAAAGGCCATGACATCGGCTCCCCCGTCGCCGCCCTTCAGATCGTGCTGCATCTTCTGCACATAGCCATCTTGTATTCTTGTCCTTCTTTTTCCATCATTCGTCCGCGAGCCGAGCAGCAGCCGAGCCGGTCGAGCCTCGCAGCGCGAGGGAGAGGAAGCGAGCCGCGCGGCCCCCGCGGGCCTTCGATCCAATCAGGCGCCGACGCGTAGGGGTGCGCACACCGAGCGTTGTGCGCCCCGCGCGCACTGAATTTTTTTCCTCATTTCACTCGACTTGACCACAACATCAAGCCAACGTGCACCTGCTGACTGCCGGTATGCACTCTGATCAAACTAATTTATGCATGCACCTACTAACCTGCTCACACTAAAACTCACACAAATATAAACAACAAGATTATGTCTAACAAGTCAGAGGGTGACAGCATAGGCATTGTAGCTTCTCTTACATCATTGGCTGCATCTCCTCAATGGCAACTGTTGAAAGTGCTGGATCTGGAAGGCTGCCAGAGTTTGCATAAGCATCATCTGAAGAGCATCTGCAAGATACTGCTGCTCAAGTATTTGAGCCTCAGGAGTACTGATGTCATAGAACTTCCAAAGCAAATTCAGGAGCTTCAGTGCTTGGAGACACTGGACATCAGGCAAACCAAGGTACGTGTACTTGCCAAGAAGCCCATTGTGCTACCACTGCTAAAGCATTTCCTTGCTGGTCATAAGGTCTCTGCAGACAAAGACACTATGACCTCTGAAGAATCATTTGCCACAGTGAGCATGCCCCTTGGAATTCAGAAAATGGAAACTTGGTGTAACCCTTCGAGGTAAAATTGTCAAGTTAAGTGATCTGTTCTTTCAGATCGAGGAATTACATAAATGCCTCCGTTCGTTGTCGATCCGAATTGTCGGAGCAGCTGGTGCAGAAGGTGCTGGAGAGGTACATGCCTTACCTTCCATTCCAGAGTTCATTGAAAGACTGAACATCTGTGGCATCACTAGTGGTCTTGTTCACTCTATTCAATATCGCCATCAACTTGCGAAGATAACATTGACCGATACTTATTTGAAGGAAGATGATCTAAGTATCCTTGGCAACCTTGGTGGCCTGCGCTGCCTCAGGCTTCAGCATAAGTCATACATACACCGGAAGTGAGCTTGCCTTCAGGAAATTTGAATTCAAAAGTCTCAACTACGGAACTACCTCCTTGTCGTGGGCGAAGACATCTCCAAAATTAGGTTTGCCATTGGTGCAGCTCCTAAGCTCGAGTGGATTGTGTGGACTTTTGCAACCATGGATGCTCTTTCTGGAATCGAATGGCTCCCTAGGTTGAGGAAGGTGGACCTCAATGGC
Organism: Cenchrus purpureus; assembly: GCA_022644695.1. Classification (NCBI taxonomy): domain Eukaryota; kingdom Viridiplantae; phylum Streptophyta; class Magnoliopsida; order Poales; family Poaceae; genus Cenchrus; species Cenchrus purpureus. The sequence goes on from CP053454.1 coordinate 52,852,297, forward strand.
GACTGTGATCTGGACCCGATTAAAGAAGCACTTGAAGGGCATCTTAACAATGTCATACTTGAACATAAGCCATGCCAGCAACGCCAGGGAGAGTAAGCTCTGGTGGCAACCTTGCCCTCATCAACTCCGGGAGTAGTCAATATCTCTTCATCAACTGCAAGCTTCGATCCTTTGCTATTTCGAAATCCATACACCCTTGAATAAAGATCAAGTATGACATTGTTAATACTTTGCTTCGATCCTTCTCCTTTCTGCCTCATGCATGACAAAGACTGCATTTTATTGTTCCTTCATGTTCCTATACGATTGTGTCTCTGCATGTACGCCGTCTGTTTGGTTTTAATTCTTTGTACCCTCTGGACCTGAATTTCTGTGCCAAGAGTTGGCCTAGCTGAACTGAACTCTAGAGTATTTGGTGTGGGATTTGATTTGCGTGTGTTATTTCATCACGAAAACTGCTGTGTGTATTCAACTTATTGATTTTTAAGTGATGCCAAGTTTGTGTGCTATGCATGATTGATAAAGAAATTACATCTGCTGGAGCTTGTTATGTGGAACAGCTGTGTCCTATACTAATATGGTGCCTTTTGCGTCGCAGCTCGCAACTGGTGTGGACTGAGTCTGGAATCTGGATGTTTCCCTTGAAAATGATGGAAGGACTGACGGAATGGCTCACTAATCGACTATTCCTGCTCACATATATATGCCGCATGCTCTGGTTTGAGCTGGCAGCTTCCCAAGAATCACTACCACACCAAACAGTAGTACATCCGAAAACTGCCCCCCGCGTCGCCCCTGCTCGGGCGACTCGGGCGGCGCCGCTGCACCAACCCCCGCGCCCCCTCTCCCTCACCTCCCTTCCCCTGCCGCCGCCAGAGGGGCCTGTCGGGAACCCGTGTGGGCCCCAGGACGGCGGCGGCGGGGCGTTTCCGGCAGGCGGCGTCAACTCCGGGGCGGAGGAGCGGCGCGCTGCAACCCCATCGACCTTGGCGACGGCGGCGCATGGGGCTGCAGATCCGCCGGCCCGGAGGCCGGATCCGGCCCTCCCTACGCCGGATCTACGGCGAGCGCCCCCCACGCGGCATGGCGCGGCGGCGTGTGCCGGCCGGCGAGGCGGCGACTCGACGCATGGCGGGGGACCGCGGGTCGGCTGGACTGCCGGATCTGGTGCCCTCGTCGGTGGATCCGTCGCCTTGACCGACCATCGGGGCTTCCCCTGCGATGGGTCGCAGCAGCTGGGCAGCGGCGGCATGGTGCTGCGGTGGCCGTGGGGGGTCGGGGCCAGATGCAGTGGGCGGTGGCTGTGTTGCTCCTACTAGCCGCACGGCGGGCATGCGCGAAGGCAGCGGCGGCGGAGCGCGTGGGAGCAGGCAGGATGAGGAGGCCCGATTGTTTTTGGCTGTGGGCGAGCATGGAGGCTCGCGTGCGGCGGCAAGGAGGAGTGTGCGCGGCGGTAGCGACAACAAGAAGGCAGTCCATGCGAGGTGCGAGGAGGCACGGTCGCCGGCGCCGCCCGTGGTAGGTGTACCACGGCCATGGTCCCGGGAGTGCCGGGCTGGGTACGTGCTGTGTGGATGGATGCTCCGGGCGAAAGCTCTTGCCAGCATTCTTGCTGGTATGATGACGGCGGTGCCCGAGGGTGCTGTTCACCCCATTGGGGGCGTCATCTTAGTGCGCCATCCATGCGGTTTGGGGTTCTCTGGGTGAAAACCCGGTCCAGTTCTCTGGACGGGCGATGGCGGCGCCACCGGCGTCGTCCCCTCCTTGGAGGCGTCGTCTTTGGAGACCCAACTCAGCTTCAGCACTGCTGGTCACGACGGTTCATGGGAGTCCTTTCTGTTGGCGGTTCAAGGCGACATGTTCCAGGATGGTGTGCTTCATGGGGTTGTTAAGCTCATGCGGTGGTGTTTTGCAACCAGTCGGCATCCAGGGGTTGTCGTACTTTGTCGGGATGACTGCTGGCAGCGGACCGCGGCGGCTGACGTTGCTTGGCAACCGTCGGTGCGGTGTGGGACAACGTCGTGAGACGGCGCTTGCGGCACCGACATTGTGGGGTGACTTGGCTTGCAGTGGACTACGGCAGGTGGCTCAGCTGCGCTGGGCTACATCGGTGTGGTACAACGTCGGAAGATGGCGCAAGCGACTACGTTGGCCTGTTGGCTTGGTGACGGAGCCTTTTGCGAGGGTGGAGCAACGAGTGAGGTCAACCTTTGCCAGTGACTTGGCTTGCGACTGAGGCTCCAGAGAGCGGGGTATCTCTATGCTTCATCCTGATGGCGACTTCTGAAACGGATCCGCGACATGGAGTGCTGTGGTAGAAGTGGCGAGGCCCCCGCGTGCGGTGTTTCTTGGAGGCGACGAGAGCGAGATGGAGTCCAACGGCGGGTGTGGCGAGGCCCCCCGCGCGCTGTCTGTTTCTTGGGTTCCCCATTGCGGCAGGGTCACAGCGAGGGGTTTCGGCGACAGCTTATGCGAGTGGAGTGTTGGTGGGCGCCATGGGAGGGCTCGGTCTTCCTGCTGCGTTGGTTTGAGTGGTGTGGTGCGACGTGTTGACGACCCAATTCAACCGGTCGACATCTTCTTTTTTTCGTGTTGAGAGTTTGCCCGTGTTGATGACCCAATCCAACCGAGCGTGTTGTTCTTTGTTTTTTCTTTTCTTTTCTTTTCCTGCTTATGATCTTCCAGGATCGTAGTCTTGTATTTCTTCAGCTATATCAATGAAACACGCACTATCTTGTGCGGTTCGTTCAAAAAAAAGAATCACTACCACAACATTTCTTCCAAGTTCTGAGCATTATTGCTAAAATCTCCCCTCCCCAGAGCAAAGGCAATACCTGTGCATGTGGATGGAGTAAGCGCCGGCGTTATTCGTCGATTCGTCGCCATCCATGACCCCATCCGTCGCCGCCGCGTCGCGCTGTGGTGATCGTTACTCCTCCTCCTCATGATCCCCCAAACCTCTCCTGCTCCCGGCCTTGCTGATGCCACGATCGCCGCCGCCGCCGTTTGGAGACCCGCGATGCGGGGACGATGAAGTAGTGCCGTCAGGAACTTGTTTGTGGGCTGTATTGCTGTAATAATGGCCTAATGGGCCGATGATAATGCAGAGAGAAGTTTATATCGGTGATATTGGTCCTGTTTGGATCCATGGGTTAGAGTTAGTTTGAGCTAGTTGGAGCTCAATTAGTCTTAAAGTATCCAAACATGAGGGTTAGATTGGGCTACTTTGCATCTAACCCACCCAAAAAGACTATCCCACCCAAGAGGTGCTAATTAGAGCTAGTTCATGTTGAGCCCACCAAAAAGTTACTTTTCTCTCTCCCTCCTTTCACATCTAATGATTGAGAAAGTATATTTAATGTCATTCTAACCCTTCCATGCAAACACCTCTTTGACTAGAGTTAGTTTAGAGTTGGAATTAGAGTTAGAAACTAACTCTAACTTTATCTAAGGTAGAGTATCCAAACAGGGCCATTGTTGTCAAATCGGCTCGAGTAAATTCCCACTTGGCTGATCTAAAACTTGCGTTTGAGAGAATGTGTTGATATAATTTAAAAATGAATCCACTCAAATGTGCTTTCGGTGTATCGGCTGAGAAGTTTTTGAGCTTCATTGTACATGAAAAAGGCATAAAGATAGATCCTAAGAAGATTGAGGCTATTCAAAAAGTTAAGGCTCCTACTTGCAAGAAAGATTTGCAAACGTTCTTGGGCAAGGTGAATTATTTGAGGAGATTTATTTGCAACTTGTCTGGGAAAGTGAATGCTTTTACTCCTTTACTTCGGTTGAAAGGTGATCTTGATTTTACTTGGGGGGCAAAGCAACAAGAGACATTTGATGAGATCAAGCATTATTTGACTTCGCCGCCCGTTCTTTAAGCACCCAACACTGGAATTCCTTTTAAGCTATATGTGGCGGCTGAGGAGGATGTCAGTGGAGGTGTTTTAACTCAAAAGACCGAAGGTAAGGAATATATTGTTGCATATGAGAGTAGAAGATTATTGGACGACCGAAAAAAGGTACACTTTTATTGAGAAGCTGTGTTTATCACTATATCATATTTGTACCAAGTTGAAGCATTATTTATTACCAAGTACTTGCATAGTAGCATGTCAAACCGACATAATTAAATACATGTTGCATAAACCAATTTTGAGAGGTAGAGTCGGCAAGTGGGCTTATGCTTTAGTTGAGTATGATTTGATGATATAAAAGGACAAATTGTGGCCGACTTTATTGTTGAACATAGAGTAGATAAGCAACTTGATTTAAATGTCGGTTGTGTTACTTTTACTCCAAGGAAATTACATTTTGATGGATCTGTTTGCAAAAGTGGTTGTGGTGTTGGAGTTATCATTATTTCACCTAACGGGGCTGTTTTTGAAGCTCTTAACCGATTAGATCACAAATGTACTAATAACCAAACCGAATATGAGGCTCTTCTATTTGGATTGAAAATTTTGCATGACATGGGAGTAAAACATGTGGAAGCTTATGGCAATTCTCTACTGGTGGTACAGCAAGTCTCCAAGGTATGTCAATGTTTAAATGGATTTTAAATGCTTATCTTGATAAATGCCTAGATATCATATCTTTTATGGATGAATTTATTACTTATCATGTGTCATGAGAAAAGGATCTAAGGGCTTATGCTCTGGCTCAACAAGCATCTGGTTATGATGTTTAGAAAAGAAACTTTCGAGAACAAAAGCCGATGTTTCTTGAGGCCGGGTGTTACGCCCTGGAGGGACCGGTCAAGCCGACCCCTCTGACCAATCTGATCGGTGCCACCGGTCTGGCCGTTCGGTGTTGGTGCCACCGGCTCGACCATCCGGGTGACCGGTCACGATCGGTATGTCGGTGAGAAATATGCTTCGGCCATAGTTCATTCAAAAGATGATAAGGATGAAGTGGATGATTGGAAAAGGCCTTTGATTAATTATTTACAAAATCCTAGTAGTTTAGTTGATAGAAAAGTTCGACGTTAGGCTCTCAAGTTTGTTTTAGATAATGGTGAGTTGTATCATCGGACCGCGGATGATTTACTCTTTAAATACTTAGATCCTGATCAAGCTAGGTTGGCTATGGTAGAAGTTCATGAAGGGATTTGTAGTACTCATCAATCAGCTCCCAAGATGAAGTGGATCCTTAGGCGAGCATGCTTTTATTGGCCTACCATGATAGCTGATTGTCTTCGGTACTACAAAGGATGTGAAGAGTGTCAAAAACATGGAGATGTTCAGTTGGTGCACGCTGCATTGATGCATCCGATTATCAAGCCTTGGTCTTTTAGGGGATGGGGATTGGATTTTATTGGTAAGATTCAACCTCCTTCATCAAAGGGGCATTGTTTTATGATTGTGGCTACTGATTATTTCACCAAGTGGATTGAGGCAATTCCTTTGAAGAATATGACACATAGAGAGGTGATTGAGTTTATTAGAGAGCATATTTTACATAGATTTGGCATTCCACAAACTTTGACTACGGATCAAGGAACTTCATTTATATCAAAAAGGTGCGTGAGTTTGTCAATTCTTATGGTATTAAGTTACTCAATTCATCTCCATATTGGGAACATATCTAGTGCAAACTAACTCTCCGTGAAAACTCGTGCAAACTACGGCAAAAAAATCGTCTAAATTCACAAAAAAATCACACATGTAGATGATATGATGGTACACAACCTTGTCAAATATCTTGTTCAAACTCGACTCTATTTGTGAGATATAAAAATAACAAATTTCTGACAAATCATGGATGACTTTACGGCTTGAAATTTGTTATTTTTATATCTCACAAACGAAGTCGAGTTTGGACAACATATTTTACAAGGTTGTGTATCATCGTATCATCTACATATGTGATTTTGTGAATTTGTTTTGCCAGTTTTCCTGAGAGTTAATGCACTGATGGGTTGTTCTCCATATTATGCTCAAGGTAATGGTCAAGCCAAATCTAGCAATAAGGTTTTGGTGAAGCTTATGAAGAAGAAGGTAGAGGACAATCCTAGAAAATGGCACGATGTAACAGCTCGGAAATTTGGATGACTTTTTAAGTATGAATTTTCGCTAAAATTTAAAACTTTTTGTTTGAACTTGTGTGCTACCAAATTTTGAATCAATTTGCTAGCCTCTCACCTTAAATTCCATGTAAAATAAAACTATATTAAAGTTATTTTCAAATTATGGTTTAGATGTGAGTTGGATTTTAAATTGTTCTTATTTGGATTTTGAAATGGTGTGGAGTTTGAATTTGAAGTTTATTCAAATTCAAACCATGTGTGACTAACTTTAACTTTGCAACCGAGCTAACACAAGACAATTAGCTCGGTCTGACATGTTGTGATCTGCTAATATCTCCTTCACATAAGGACCCAGCCTTTGATCTTGTGAACCACCGGTGAGCTAGTCCTCTTTGCCGTGGCATAATCCTGTTTAGCACCCAAACTCTTTTTCTCCTTTTCTTCTCACCGGAGCACAAACCAGTGACCTGGCCACCTATACGCAGCAACCAGCCCACCACTTCCTTGCTACCGTTCACACCTGTGCCAGGCCCATCAGCTCTGTTGGCCTGCCTTGCGCCAGCCCAGCTCGGCCTGCTTCGCAAACCAGCCCAGCCTTTTCTCCTTCTTTTCCCTCACCGCCAGGTAGGACCCGCTCGTCAGCCTCCCTGTTGGCCTTTCTCCTACCTCCGTCCGTACAGGGCACGAACGCCGCGGGAGCGCCCGATGGGACGGACTCGCCGGCCTCGTCTGCGCTGGCGCACACCCGTGCGGCCGAGCGCGCACCCACGGCCTCGCCCGCTCCCTTGCTGCTGCGCTGCACCCGTGGATGACCTCCACGTCGCCTCGCCAAGCCGCAGCTCCATCCCGTCCGTCCGCCGCTGGTGCCCGGGCGCCCGGAAACCCTAGCCCTCGAGCTATAAAATCCACGGCGCCGCAGCCTCCCCATCCCTCGTAGCTGCTTCCCTTCCTTGCCACAGCAGTCGCCGCCTCTTCCTCGCGCCCAAGCCAATCCAATAGAAAACCCCATCGCCGGGTGAGAGAAGAAGACCAGGGAGAGAGGAAAGGAGGAGAAGAAGGAGGAAGGAGGAGAAGGCGCCCGCAGCACCGCTGGTAGGAAGACGCCACCGACGGCCATGGGACGAGGGGCGGAGCACCAGGAGGACGCGCCACTGCTGCTGCTATCGGGAGCGACGACGACGACGCACCACGACACATCGAGCTGCAGCCTGCAGCCACGCCGGCCGAAGCGTCGCTGCACCGGCGCCGAACTGAGGAAGTTGCCACGTACGACGACCTCGACAACAAGAAGCTGATCTTGGAGGAGCTGGACGGCGCCAAGCTCGCCGTCGACGCCGAGTCTGCGACCACACCAGCCGCGCTGCTCAGGAACCGCAAGCACCGGCCTTCCTCCACCTCGCCTGCAACCTGCTCGATCCTTTGGCTGAGAGGTGAGCTGCACGCTTCTGTCGCCTTTTTTCCCTTTCTCTTGCTTGCGGCTCCAGCCTTTCCCGTCCAAGCTGATGCCTTGCTTGCTGGTGTGACGCCATGCCGCGCTTGGGGGATACCACGCTGGAGGAATGCCGTGCCGCCGCCGTCTGGGAGCGTCACGACGTCGCCAAGGAACGTGAGGTCAAAGAGCACCGGAACACCACCGAACCACACCCTTGTTGCCGAGTACGACGACGCTGAGCAGAACCGCTAGTCACCTCTGCACCGTCGCTCGCCTCGGACCTCGTCTTCGCCGCCGGGAACGACAGCACCAGCCACGCTCATCCACGGCTACACTGAGACCAAGCTGCTGCCTTGAAGCCGTACCGCGAGCTTAAGCATGAGGAGGAGGACGAGGGACACACAGCCACGCCAAACCCCAACCACGATACCGTTCCCAGGTCACCACGTCCCTGTTATCTCCATCACCCACCATCTGTTTGATGTAATGCCTGGACAACCGCTTCGATTCCCACGGTGAGCCTTTTAGCTTGTTTCCACCTTGACCTTTAGCTGTTCGATGAAATGTCTTGCCGGCCTTCGAGCTGCTTATCCTAGCCATGACCCTACCGCATGCGCTGCTGCCACAAACTGCCGTCGCCTTGTGATGCCGACCTTTGTGTCATGCCTTGTCTTGCAGGGGCCGCTCGCCGTCGCATGCTTGCTTGTTGCCGTGGCCGTGATCGGTCGGAAGGTCGTGGCCCACTTCCTGCCTTGTTTCCACACGATGTCGCCATGTGACGCGCACTGCCTTGCTGCGCTTTGCCTCGCTATCCCCGCTCACCGTCGCACCTATCCTCTGTGCTTGACGGACGGCAAGTCATTGTGCGTTGCGCGGGCCCTAGGACGCTAGTGCCCCGCGCACGCCCTGAACACGCCGTGATTGTTTGTAGGACGATACAGACACGCACGTGTGAGTGTCCTTGCCGCCTATGCAAGCCAGGAAACCCCACTACATCGCACCGCGCCTGCTACGCCGCAATCTAGCTGCCCGGATGTTGCACGTGATGGACGGTCGTGCCGTGGGCAGGGAGCCTCCCTGCGCTGTGCATGTGCAACCCCGTGCCGCAGCCTTGGTGTTTTGCCTTGCCTTGCTTGTCACTGCCTTGCAGTTCTGCCGCCTTCCTTTTAGCTACCACCTCGTGTCTGTTCTTTTTGGCACTTGCTCGAACACCTTGCAAGCGCATGCTATCAGCCTCTCGCAAGTTTTCCTCAATGAATCCCTCGTGCATACGTTCTCACAGAGATCCTAACATCAAGCTAACTTTTGTTCCCTACCTTGTTTTCTAGTATATAAAACTAATCATTTAATCTGCTATAAAACCATTTCTTCTAATTTCATTATTTTAAACTAGTGTTGTTTGTAGTTAGTTTGGTCTTACTTGGGTCTTCTAAATTGGCTCTTATTTGTGTTTTTGCATTAGATGTATTGCTCATTATTTATTTTCGCGTCGCATCTCGTGTATGTTGTAGACCTTTCCGAAGACCCGAGCTGTGACGACCCGAAGGAAGGCCTCAACCCCGACAACTCTACGACGACTACCGCGCAGGTGTCATGTCACTCCCAACCATGTAGATCCTAATGCATGATTAGTTGCTAGTGCTATGTTTATATGCTTTACTTATTGAATTTCATAGCCAATCTTATGAGCCACGCCTTGATGCTTGTTATACCCCTAGCTTTGGGACTAGTTGCAGACCCCTAGCTAGACCCCTATACTTACTATCCATATATTTTTTTACTTTTGAGATATGGATGGATTTGGATGGAATGAGATAGGGATATCTTGGTATATTCTAGCGTGTGTTTTGGTGAGTGTGCTCCTTGATGTGTTATGGCGGGAGTGAGCCGGGTTGATACTTGTGAACGTCTATCTAGGGGAGGTGTGTTCTGGACACTCTCGCTAGCGGCGTGTCGGTCGATGGAGCGGTGGAGTGCTCTCTCCCTGCCCTTAAGGATCGATCGTCAGCTTAACCATGTTTCTTTGGGCTATTTACGTACAAACCGTCTGCTTACGTATGGGCGGGGTTCGGTCTGAGACTGGCGGTGGATAGCATTCAGCCTGTAGGCGGATCGGTGTGATCGTGTTAGGAGGTATGACTTCGACCTACTGCGAGAAGGCGTCACCCCGGCTCGGCCAGGGATGGTCTCACGCCGAGGACTTGGTGGCGGACATGCTCTCGATTGCTTGACGTTTCCAGACTCGAGGAAACAGGAGAGTGCTATCCACCTACTAGGGCTCCGGCCGTTAGGTAGGGTTCTCGGCGACTAGCTATCACTTAGTCCCTATCCGTGGTACGGTTGTACAACCTCTACAGAGTGTTAAACCTATAGCTATAGTCCGTGTCCACTTGTTATGGACAGCCCTTTGATCTGTTACTATGGCTAGACTTTGTGATATTCTTCTTCTCTCCCCCGAGTGAGTGAGCCCGGCTATGGCCGTTGAGATGTGGGGGAGGAGCAGGTGCTCCCACATCGTAGATGAGAGTTGGGTGCTGGATCTTGGGATAAGATTCGGTGTTTGGTGATGAACTCCCTTGTGGGGTGCTTACCCCGGAGGTGTGGACCTGAGGTGTTGACCTCGCTGCTATTTCTGCATCCCTTATTGTTGCTGCTGCCACTACTGCATAAACTTACTACAGCCATATATAGTCTTATCCATGCATATTAGAATTCAACCACCGCTTTTGCTCTTTGTTGGGAAGCTGACATGACCTACCCGCTTATCGGGTAGATGGTGGCATTTCAGACTCGGAGCCCGACTACGACTTCGAGAAAAACAGATGGGAAGACTAGGACTGGTCCTTCGCTCGAGTTGCCTGAGGAGATGGTGTCTACTCCGCTTCATATGTTCCGCTGCGTAGGTGTTTTACCTTTCGTGATTCAGTCCAGAGGGACTTGTACCCGGCATGTGCCGAAGAGATGTACTCTGATGTTATAATAATATTATGTGATGCTCTATTTTCTTTGTGTTGTATGGTTTTGTATCCTCTGAGACAAGGATTGCACGTGATAGCCACTTCCTGGGACTATCACCGAGGTGTAGAGGGTTGGATTCTCCTTTTTGGAAATTCAGTCCGTTTCACATGAGGTATTATCTAAAGCTTTATGAGCTCATCATATTTCTAAACATGGTGCTACTAAAGTTACTCCTTATGAGCGTGTGTATGGTCAAGAGGCCGTTTTGCCCATAGAGGTAAATCTAGGAACATATAGACTTGCAAAGCAAAATCATCTTGATGTTGAGACATATTATGCTTTGATGATGGATAACATTGATGAGGTGACCGACAAGCGATTGGAGGCTTTAGAGGAAATTGAGAAAGACAAAAGGCGAGTTGCTAGAGCATACAACAAAAGAGTAAAAGCCAAATCTTTTCAGGTAGGTGATCTGATTTGAAAAACAAATTTGCCCATTGGAACTAAAAGCAACAAATTCAGCAAGTGGTCTCCGAGTTGAGAAGGTCCGTACAAGATTGTAAAAGTTTATTCTGAGTCATCCCCAAATCACCACTACTCGAGTTAGAACTAAGAACACCACACGAATTCGCGAAGAAGAAAACTAAATTGAAGCCTCAGACTAATAAATTACCTGCAAAGCGACGGCCGACGGCACAACCTGTGACAGCGTCCGTGAGTCGCTGCCGCATCCCATCCACAACAGCTTGCTCAGTGTAAGATTGACCCCAGCAGCTCCCCCGTCGCACCCGCTAGCGCAAAATGAGGAAGAAAACGCTGTTGTAGCGACTCCAACAGTCCCCTCAACCGCATCCGCATAATGCGGTGCCTACCCTTTCGATCCCCATTCTCGGGGATTCTCTCCTCTTGCCCCCATCCACTTTTCTCAACTACCGAGCATGCTCCCCTCCTCCTCCCTCCTCGCGCCCCTGCCAAACTCACCTCGCGGCCTCCTCCTCACTTCGATGTGGTGGGCCGGCCTCCGCGGTGCTCTCCTCGCCACGGTGGAGGCGGCGGCCTCCGTGAGCGGGCGTGTTGCCGTCCGCCAAGTGGGCAAACATTTTATTTTAAACTATCTTGCTTGTCTAACAAAGCTCGAGCAAATATTATGATTTTAGTATCAAATATATATCTTTCTTGACGGGCAAACTTCCATGGTTACATCTTACATAATGACATACTTTCTTGCTGGGGAGCATATATAACAGATTAGTATTTCACTGTATCAAATATATATCAAATGAATTTCACTAAATTCACCATTTAATGTCTTCATAGTGTATTTATTTAGTATTATAGATGTTCATACGTTTTTGTATAAATTTTTCATAGAGGAAGCTCATTTGATATACTTCCCCATAAAACACAGTACTGATATCCTTTTAAGAGGATGTTAGAGGAAGTAGAACACCAGACGTCTATACTTTCCGAGACAGTCCTACCAATTTATATGTAGTTTTGTGAAACTTATTTATTTTTAAAATGAAATGATTCTCATATCCTTTTCTGGTTCTTTTTACCATTATAAGTTCCACATAAGCACACCATACCACATAAAGTCATCCTCACTTGAAATTAATTTATTACAAAATGAAAACACTCTAGGTTTGTAAATTATCTACACCATGCCATATGCCCACACGATGAGGTAGTGTTTGTCTCTCATGTTATAATTCATTTTAAAATGAATCAAGTTCAAGAGCATCTTCTTTTTAGGACCACTGACTGGCAGGAGAACTATAGGCCTTGTTTAGTTGGGGGAAGAAACTTACCGAAAATGTCACATCGAGTTTTCTGATGCTAAATATATAGGACTAAACATGATCGAATTATAAAACTAATTACACATATGGACTAGAGATCTATTACGTCTGATTAAGCCGTCATTAGGATATGTTTATTGTAGCACCACATTGTCTAATCATATGGCCTAATTAGGCTAAATAGATTCATCTCGCAAATTTACCCGAGGGTTATGGAATGAGTTGTCATTAATCTACATTTAGTACTCTTAATTAACATATGTACATCCGATGCAACTGGTGAATAATAGAAACTTGACAATCTAAACAAGACCATAGTTATATTGTTTGAGAAAAGAGAACATGAGTTACAGTGCAAACATGACATAGGGCATGCTATAGTATATGAACAAACATGGCCACTACCATGATGATTAGCCTGCTTTAATTAGTTGCCTCTACTTTCCCTTTTGTTAATCTATTTATTGTTGTTCGACAACATGACCACCATTACACAGCTCGTGATCATCTTTTCATCGAAGCCAACAGATCCAGTACAATGGGTCATAACTTTTTTTGTTTGTGTTCTATTTCTTTTTTCTACTTTTAGATGAGTGTTCTATTTCTTGTTTTGGGAAATGATTTGCATCATTTAATTATTAGCTTGCACCTATATCTCTATTCTAATTTGTTATCACATACTTAATTAATTATCAGGGTGAATTACACAACCAAGGAGTGGCCATCAAGAAATTTCAAGTGTTAAATGAACATGTAAAGGAACGCTTTGTTCATGAACTCAAACTCATTCCAAAGCTCCGGCATGGAAATATAGTTGAACTTGTGGGGTACTGCTATGAGTACAATGAGGGTTTAGTGCAGGAAGGCAACGATCATCGAATCGACATAAAGGGCAATCTCAGTTTTGTCAGCAGATACATGTCGAACCAAAGCTTGACCTTAGTTATCCAAGGTACTTTGCAATGACTAAAGTATAGCTTGATCACAATTCATTTTTCCACCAAATTAAAATTCTCCTATCCAGCCTTTAACCTGGTGTAGTTTCACATGTATGATTTATATTATGTAGGCAATAAACGTGTTGATTGGCCCTCTCTTTTCCGGATAATTCAAGGAATAGCCAAGGGCATACATTACTTGCATCAGCAACGTGTTGTGCATTTGGATCTGAAGCCAGAAAACATTCTCTTGGATGCTAATTTGACTCCTAAGATTAACAACTTTGGAAAAGCTGGAGCACTGAATACTGGTACAAATGAGAATACTCTCCACGTGGGAAACTTAACTGGCACTTGGTAATTAAGATGCTATTCTAAACTACTCCCTCCATCCCCAATCACAAATCATTTATTTGACTTTTTTTTAGATTCATAGGTTTTGCTGATTGAGACAGATATAAATCTTCTTTTGTGCATATATATACTATTCTACATCTTGGAGTAGTACAATATTCTATACCTAGCTTGTAGTACTGAAATTATTTTCTACTACCGGGTCACTGCTACACCAGGTTAAGTAGTTCTATGCTTTCTGCACAGGCTAGTAAAGAGACATATATAGTGGTTAGAAGTTCATGTATAGTACTAGAGCCCGTGTCTAATCAAAATTCCTTATTTAATATCCATGATTTTATTCATTGGGATCAGCCTTAGAGACTACTTAGTTGATTGCGGGGTATTTTTGCGAGAACTTTTAGTATTTTTTTCCAGCACATCTTGTGAAGTTTAACGTCGAAAGAAGTCTCCAACGGTAATTAGTAATTAAGATTGCACCTTTTTTGTAAAAAGTATAAACAGAGGTATTATGCAAGAAACTCTTTTTAATTATATATTCCTAACATTTTATTTATTCTGAATGGTTAATTTAATAAACTCCTCAGGAAATACATGGCTCCGGAACTATATGAAGAACATACTGCATCAACCATGTCCGATGTGTACTCCTTTGGTGTTATTCTACTTGAGATCATAAGCCTTATATGTGCTACATCTGGGAAAGGCCATCCCAGATGTCACCAAGATTGGGTTAGTTAGTACTTTTGCTTGGTAAGACACTGAATCAGAATATCATGTTTCTGACCGTGATCCATTTCTTCTTCCCTCGCAGGCTAAGAGCATGGTGAAAAGTGAATTGAGGGATCTGTTTGATTCAAAACAGGTAATTGGCGAGTTACAACTGATGCTCGCGACAAGGTGCGTGCTTATTGGGCTGCTGTGTAGTCTACCTGATCCAGCAGGCCGGCCATCCATGCAGACGGTTCTTGACTTGCTTGGTGAAAACACAAATATAGCCAGCACCTGTTCCTCTCCTTCCTCACAAGATGGTAAGCTTATGGCATCTTCTACTATATTACTATATATATCCTTTCTCAAATAAAAATCAATCTATGTTGTTCACAATGCATGTGACGAACCTTACGTTTTTCTATATGGTAAACAATCTGACATATGAAACGATGCTGCTAGACTCAAAAAGGACCTCAGCGCGCGACAAGGGACAGACATATAAGGTTCTAACCGAAGACAAGCTCCGAGACCAGCAAGAGAAGGCCAAGGCCAAGGTCCGAGACCTCCTGTCCATCCCCTTGGGAGTTGCAGAGGTCCTCCTACGGCACTACCATTGGACACCCCAGCGGGTGAAATGGGGATGGTACGAGAATGGGGAAGTCTTCCGCCGAGACATTGGTCTGCCATTGGAGGCGGACAATGTCTCCGGGCCCAAGGTGATCATGCACAGTATGCACGCGTGCAAGAAATGCTCAGGTTCAGCGGTTGCGGGTGGGACGATGAGATCGGCAGGCTGCTGCCACTATTACTGCGATGGGTGCTGGCGCCAGTGCATCCTCGAGGCTGTGCCTAGAGCATTCCTGCCAGGTGCCTGTCACCCGGGAGCTCATCGAGATGGTTGCTGATGGAAGCGCATCGTACAAGAAGCACTATGACTGGTACGCGCTTAGGTCGTATGTGGATGACAGCGGTGGCAGGATCAAGTGGTGCCCTGGTTGCGGCATCCGTGCCATCGAGTTCTTCAGCGGCATCGAGGATTCGCCATCGCCGGAGGTGTTGTGCGAGTGCAAGCGTGGCTTCTGGTGGATCTGCGGAAATGAGCCGCACCAGCCGTTGTCGTGCTACATGGCGTGCGCATGGCTGGAGGAGACGAAGAAATCCAAGGGTTCACCACGTGAGACATGGCAGCTGAGCCAGTACGAACGCTGGGAGGACAACCACAAGTCGATGGAGTGGACGCTCGTGGAAATGAAAGACCTGAGACGCTCCTGGCGCGTGGAAATGGACTTTGATTTCCTGGCCGAAACATATGAGATCGCCGAATGCCGACGTGTGATGGGGTGGTTGTATGGGTATGGTTACTTCCTGAACCGGGAACACGACACGAACAAGTGGGTGCAGTTCGGACACCTGCAGAACGAAGCCAAACTCTCTCTCGAGCTCCTAGACTCCAAAGTCACAAGAATCGCCACCACCAACGAATTCGAAGACTCTCTCGATGGGTGCAACAGCGCCAAGAGGAAGTTCATGGACCTCACCAAAGAGACGCGGCATTACGTTAATAAGCTGGTGACAGCAGTCGAGACCGACTTCCAAGATTAGTGTGGCTTTATATATATATATATAGAAGGAAATGCTAATGTGCTCGAGCGCTTGATTTTGTGGCCATCGGATTGCCTCTGGCTATTATTGTTCTTCTACATTGGATTCTATTATGTGTTATTTCCTTGAATAAAGACAGGCAGGCAATGCAATTTTAGATCTTCCATTTTCGTTGCGAATTGTTAGCTGAAGCTATAGCACGCTTTTGATACATTTTATTTGTTTCTATGCACTCAAACGTTCTCCAATTTACCCTTTCATCTCTGATTATCTTCTATTTGCTTGTGGATTTGGATTAAGAATTGCTGCTGGCACCTAGAGTCCATCTATTCTTTTTTGTTTTTTTTGCCCTCTCCTACTACAGTAGAGCTGTAGTATCTGAACGTACACACTTAAGACACACACCACACGCACACACTCACACCACACCACACGCACACTAAGTGTGCACGCTAAACCTAACCAGACTATACTAGAAACATGCCCCTATGTGTGTACGAGGCCAACCCTCGTAGTCGACGAGGCACGTCGATTCCCTGTCCGACAGGCGTGGGAGAGGCAACAGGTCCACCTGAGAAGAGAGGGGAAAATCCCGGTGGAAATCACGCGCTCGAGCGAACTCGAGCCGTGACCGGCAGCCTCCCCACCAGGAGGTCTTGCCACCCGAGCTACCGCTCGGTCCCTTTCTTTTTTGTGTTTTTGACTGCTCTAAGTTTTGATTTCCCCTTTTTTTTTTATCTCTGATCTTCTATTTTATTCATGATTTGAATTCTTTCCCCTTTGTGCTCTATTCTTTTTATTTTTTCTATGCTTTGTATAAATAACGCACAAATTTTTGTTCGGTTCATACCCGTTTCGACTTATTTGTGAGGAGTTGAGAATTTTGAACCAAGAATTTGATTAATCACCAACTAGTGACTGATCGGAGCCAACAAGAGCCGGCGGTGGATTAACTGAGGAAGATACATATATGTTGGTAAGTTGATTGGTTATACAAAGTCCACTGCATCTATTCTCACATTCCCTTACGACCGGTCGAAGTAGTAAAGATGTAAAATCTCTCGGATTGCAAAGGGTCATCACGCACAAGTCTGAACTTCGTCAAGCTTTCTACTCCCCTCCGCGGGTCAGCCCTCCTCCACGAGTCTGCCACAGTATTCCATTTTTGCCCCTACCTCTGCCACCCTCACGGGCCAATCCATTCCGCTCCGCACACCGCCCTCGCCTCCCCTCCCGTGCCGCTGCCCTCCTTTTGCGCCGCCGTCCTCCTTTTGCGCCGCCGCCGTGCGCACCCCCACGTCGCTGCCCCTCCCGCGGCATCCAAGCCGTCCTCGACCGACCCTCCACTATCCCCTCAAACCCTAGACCCCGATTCCGCCGCCGCCTCCCCAATCCGCATCTTTGTCGCCTCCTCCGCACGGGGAGGGCGCGTGGCGGTTGTGCGCCTCGCCCTGCAGCTCCTCCGCGTGCCCTGCGATTTTCCTTCCCCCGAAGGTTGCCCGTGCCGTCCTTCCTTCCTCTGAGCGATCCACCGGTTGACATCCGCGAGGGAGGCGACCTCGATTTTCTAGGTGCATGCAGCATCGTCCCCTCCATGCTTTCATCGATTGTTAGTTTTGTGCTGCGTACAGAATTACAGATCCTCAATTTTCATTGTTGCGTACAGATTGAAAGTTGTGGATCTCCAAGCATTCTGACAAATCCTCAATTTTTATTGTTGCGTACAGATTGAAAAGTGGATCCCTAAAGTGCTACTGTTATTTCCAAAACTCAGATGGTGCGTATTTCTTGTAACTTTACCATAACATTCATTGACCCTTCTTATTGGTAAATACAACATATAATTACTACTGTTTCTGAAGTACCATGATTTTTTTGAATGATGTGGTTGATTTACTACTAAATTTGGAAGTGACCGATTTTGGTCAATGTTATAGTAAATTCATATGTTTACGTTAATTACTTATCAGAAAGTGTGTTTCTTATAATTCATTGGCAGTAATTTACGTTCAATTTACGCTAAATTATATGCGGCCTTAACTCTACGAGATACATGTCAGTATTGCTGCGGCTTTTTTATTCAACCAATAAGTCTTGTTGGCAGTAGAGGATCTGCAATTATCCAATTGATGTTTCTGCTACTCTGCCTGCAACCAAACTAGAGATTAAGGCTAATCTTTGTCTGC
The DNA here is from genome assembly GCA_022644695.1 of Cenchrus purpureus. Taxonomy (NCBI): domain Eukaryota; kingdom Viridiplantae; phylum Streptophyta; class Magnoliopsida; order Poales; family Poaceae; genus Cenchrus; species Cenchrus purpureus. The sequence continues at coordinate 52,870,308 of CP053454.1, forward strand.
TTAAAAGGTTGTTGAGGGCATTGCGCTTGGAATATCAGTCTAATGTATCATATGTCTTTTTTCTAGAACAGTGTATCATATGTTGCCTGTAACAATAGTTTTTCTTTTTCATTTACTATCTTTCTGAAGGTTTCTGATTGTTCCATCCATTGACATCTGCTCTTAACATGCTGAATTTGGTGTTCATGACGATCTTGCAGACTGTATTTGAGAACACACATGATGTTGCTCTTGCTCTTGTTTCAGACTTTCAGTGAGATGGCTTGCATATATGTTTTTAGAGCTGCATAGATCAGAACATAATTGCAGATTCCGCAGAGCTGACAGGAGCTGCAGTGTCATCATCTTCGCCTCTCAAGTCTCACTTACTCCACCACACTTGTCGCTCGCATCCTCCACCGCTGCTGGCAGGTAAATATATGCATTGCTTTCATTAATTGTATGCATCCTGCACACATATGCTTGATGGCACTGCCAGATATTTCTCTGAGGTTTAGATGCATCCTGCACAACACATATTTTAAATCTCTGGAGTAACCAGACTGGTGCTTAAGGGTGGTTTTGTTTCTGTAGAGAACCTGATTTCGTATGTTTAGGTAGGATACTGGCCTTATCTGAATTCACCAGTTCAGGTGCCAAACTATTTTCTAAAAAAATGGGTTCAGGTGCCAAACTATAACTTATCACCCGTGAATTTTTTGTATTAGATTATGTTTTGGTGTTTAGACCCTAATAACCAAAAGCGTTGCTGAGGTGAAGCCAATACTTGGATATTGGAGAATAAAGTTTCCCTGAATTAAAGGCAATAGCAGTAACCAGTTCGTAGGTACTTTGATAGCAGCTTATATGTTTTTAATAGTCCTTTTTAATATATGAATAAATTGATTGTCATGTTATACGTGATTCCCACATTTCCACTGCATAATAAAATTGAAAATGCTATTTTTCTGAAAGGTATTGCTACTATGGAATGCCTCACTCTATAGGCATATGACTACCAATTCTATACTTCAATCAACTAACAGTCAGTGTAGTGCTCTACAATTTCCACGTTAACAACAGCCGCCTCTCTCTCTCACCCCCTCCCAGTTGGCTGAACCTTTAATCCTGATCTTGATCCAAAGTTCCTTTTATGCTGTAACTGATGCTTCTCCATTCTTATTTATTAGCCAATGAGGCAATGACAGTGTTGTTTTGCTTATATTTGCAAGGCAGCTTAGAAATTGGTTTGTGGGGCACTCAAGGCTTATGCACTTTTTATACTAAAATAATGCAAGGTAAACTTTTTTGTGCACTCTTTAGTTGGCATGATGTTGCCACTGGACGTTCTGGTTTGCCAAGCAGCATGGAGCCATGAATATATTTGTTCAATAGTTCATTTGCCTACTTTGCCTCATCTCATGGCATGTTTCCTATCTAAGTTTCACTTTCATTTCCGAGATGACAGTTGTGGCTGCTCTGCTCAAAAGGACTCAAACAAGTGTCATGCTTTGCATCTGCTGCATTTGTTTGTTTGGGCTAAATTTTCTTTGTGGTTCAGGAAGGGATGGGCATGGTGATGAATGGAGGACCAGCTGCTCAAGAGGGAGGGAGGCACAACCAAGAAAAGCAGAACTGGTCAGTTAAAGCAATTGGACCACGCTTCGCTTTCTTTCTCTCTCCATGGTCAGTTAAAGCTATTGCAGCTTACCTCCATTTTATATTGTCAGACATCATCGTTTTGCTAGACAGATTTTATCGGTCCTCCAAAATAGTGCATTTATCTATGTGATTTTTACCGGTTCATCTGATCAATCTTTGTCTTTGTTGCCTGGTTAACTTTCAATGCATTAGCACTTAGAATTGACAATTGGTTTCCGTCGGCTTCCATTATGATGAAATTGATCCAACTCAATGTTTTTTAGTGCAGGAAAAAAATCTGGTATGGAACTGAAATAATAAGGTGATTGATTGATGGTCTGTTCTATTTTCCCACAATGTTAATCTGCTACTTCTATCTGAGATGCTGCACACAGTGGTGATGAAATGGAGAGGGAACGAGATGGTTGCACTCACAATGGTCTACTACCTTTTTGCTCTGCTCGTGGTTCCTGTGGGTGGATGCACCATACTTTGGCTACTGATATCTTATGGACAATTACAATTTCTTGTTTGTGTACAGACTTAGAGGATTTCCTGCAGGGAATGATGGGAAGCTGATGAACAGAGTTGTGCATCATGCAATTCTATGTGATCTTCCTTTCTGCAATGCTGCTCTTCTTTGTAGTTCAGGTAGCATGCACAATGGCATCACATAGTAACACACCTGGTTAATTCTCAAGAAAATCCTGTGATTGGTGTTTTCTGGATTGTATTAGACCTTTTCTGTTCATCTCAAAAAAGTTACTTGTTTGAATTCATTTTCTCCTCACTCATGTTTTTATCTATGTTTGACATTATGAATGCTGTACACCTGAAAATGTTTGCTCATTTCAATTATTAATGTTCCTATAATAATGATTTGTGCTTTATTTCTATTAACAAGGAAATCTCTTTTTATGGTATTTTTTCTTGTAATATTAATATTAAGCCCGTAGCAACGCACGGGCATATACCTAGTTACTCAAAACATCAGAAAAATACCACTGACCTGTAAGATTTCTCCGGCCGTTTCGTTGGCACTGGCGACCCCGGCGGCCCATCTTTCGCTGCATCCCTCATCCCCTCGTCTTCCGACTGCGACAACCCAGCGTTACACCCTTGCTAGGACCTCCGCCAGCAGCGCCATCGCCGGCGCCACCGCCGCCGCGCCGCTCGGAGCCTGGACTGCCGCTCGCTGGTGCAATGTGATCCAGTTTGGTTGGGTTCAGTCTGGCGCGTTGCCAATTTGCTTGTGGGCTGCTCAATCCATTGGTTAGTTGGTTATCTGTGATCGGGCCGGGGCAACAACAAAAATCAGGACCTAGAAGAATACCATGTGCCATTTGCGGCCTTGCGGGAGAACATACATGGGCCTTCGCTAAGATATACATCCCTCAGGACAAATTTATCCTTTTGATGGAATCACATATATAGATGCTTTCTGTTCAACTTAATGGAATCACATATACAGATTTATCCGTTTGATGGAATCACATATACAGTTCTAGCATCGATCTTCTCCCAATATTGTAGGTATTGTGTTAAGATAATATATGTGTTTTAAAAACAAAGAATAACCTAAAATATACCACTGAACATTTCTTTACATATTTGAAAATATTAGAATGATAATAATGAAGCAGTCTAAAATATACCATGGAGGAACAGGTTTTCGTAACAGAAATAACCGAATATTCCTTGGAATAAAAAATACTAATTACCACAATTTTGATATATAGGGGGTATTTGGGATGGCTCCAACTCTACTTGGAGCTGCTCCACTCCAAAACTTCAGGTGGAGCTAGCTCTGAGTGGAGTTGGAGCTGTCCAAAATGGGTGTTTGGCTACCAACTCCAAATAAAATCCAATGACACGTGGATCCCGCTTGTCAGCCTCTCACTCTCCTTTCTTCTTGCATTTTCTTCTCTCACACAGTCAAAGTAGCAGGGCAAAGCAGAGGCTGCAGAGCGGAGGTGAGGGCGGTGGCCGGCAGTGGGGTGAGGACGGCGACGGGCACCGCCACGGGCTCCCACGACATCCAGCAGGGGAGCGAGGGTCGCCGGTGGGAGGGAAGGAGAGAGGGGGCGCGCCACGGGAGAGAGAGGGGGGCGCCGGCGTGCGGGAGAGAGGGAGTGCAGCGCTGGCGTGGAGAGAGGGAGGGTGGTGCCGGAGGGAGGGCGGCACCGGTGGAAGGGAGGGAGAGGGCGTCGACGTGGGGGAGAGATGGAGGGGGCGCCGGTGTGGAGAGAGGGAGGGTGGTGCCGGAGGGAGGGCGGCGTCGGTGGAAGGGAGGGAGAGGCGCCCGGCGTGGGGAGGAGGGAGGCGGTGCTAAGCGTGGGGACTGGGAGGAGGAATGACGTGGGGGAAAGTGGGTCGCGGGGAGGAACAGAACAATTGAAACGTTTTTTTCCACTTAAGAGTGGCATTGGTGGGTAATTACCCATCAACTCCACACCTAGATCTATATTGGGTGGTTTTGGAGCAGCAAAAGAGGTGCTCCAAAACTCCACCTCCATTTGTATTACAGCTCCATGGACACTACTAGAGAATCGGTCATTTGTCCCTCACCCCAAATCACATTTGTACCGGGTGGAGAGGGAGGGTCCCCGGCACGCCCCCATGAGGAATCATTTGTACCGGGTGGGGGCTAGCCCCGGTACAAATGAGTCATATTTGTACCAGGGCGTATCCCCACTCGGTACAAATATAACGACATTTGTCGGGTTGACACAAGCCCGGTACAAATGCTGGGAGGAGAACAGAATAACACCCATGTGTGTTTATTAAAGATAAATACCTTAATTAGTAGGGTTAATCATGTTTAATTAGCTCCTAAGCATGTTTGACATGATTTGTTACACTTTTGCACAAAAGCCCTTGGTCAAAGTCCAAATACGTGGTCAAACCCCTAAGGATCCAAGAGGCTGATTTGGTTTTCTTGCGCGTTCTCCAAATTTCTCTATAGAAGTTCAAAATCGGCCAATATAAAAGTTGTTCCTTATTTCCGGAACACATTTTTCATAATTGACATTCAAATTTTGAGCGCAAAGTCGCTTAAATTTGAGATAAGTTCTGGCAGCAGTGTTACGGGGCCGAGAATTCCGGCATCTTCAACACGTTTTTCCCACAAATCTGTTGATCAAAACATATATCGCTCTTTGTGAAAGTTGTAGGTCTATAGCTACTCTACAACTTTTATTTTTGGAGATTTTCAAGTGTGTTGGCATTTTCGGGAGTTATGCAATTTGAAACAGGGGCATCCGGAATTGATTTGTCGTCCGCCGCGTGGCGGGCGAGGCGCAGCCGTGTGCGCCGCGCCGCCACGTGTCGCGCGTCCGACGTCCGACTCGGCGTACGGACGCACGGGTGTCTCCGCTATGGACCTGGCGTCGGCCGTGGGCCCTCGCGTGTCGCCTACCGTGCGCCGCGCCCACGAACCCGCTCGCGCCCTCGTGCCACACGCGCCTGCGTGCCGTGGCGCGGCCCGCATGCGATCCTCCGAGCTGGCACCTTAACTGGTCCCTGCAGCGCCCGTGCGAGCCTCGTCGTGGTCGCACACGCACCGGCCCCCTCTAAAACAGAGCGCACAGGCCGCCGTCGCCGTTTTTCTCTGCGCCGCTGTCGTGCTCTCACCACGGCTGCTGGCCAGAGCTGCCCAGGGGCCGAGCCCTCCCTCTCCTGTTGCTCGCGTCGACCCCTACTCCTCCCTCAACCCTGCGTCATCATCGCCGGACTACCGGACCACTCCGTCGCCAGCGCCACCACGCGGGCGGGCGGAGCAGAGCCGCACCACCGCAGGCGCCCGTGCACGCCGCCACCAGTCCAGCCGTCGCCCTCCCTCCGTTCCTGCTCCACCCGTGCGACATCCCGTGCACCGACATCGAGCACCCGACCGCACCTCGTCGTGCCTGCGCCGCAGCAGGGCTCCGCTGGCCACCTCCACGCCGTCGGCCATCCCTCGGACCACCTCAACACCGCCAGACCTCAAGAATCGATCGAGGGTACGTCCCTAGGCCCTCAACCGAGCAAGTCCGGCAGCGAGCCGCCGCCGGCGAGCTCTTCCTCGCCGGCGAGGACCACATTGCAACGTTCCCGATCTTTCTAGGGTTATTTCGTAAACCGTAGACCGGTTGTAATTACGGGAAAATGTTTCGAGGGTCTGTCTGCAATTGCGTTTTAGGGTGTTAGCTGCAACTTCAAAAATTCGTAAAAAATCGTAGAAAATCAGAAAATGCAAATCCAATTTTTGGTTTCCTGTTGAAAAACTCGACCTTTTATAGAAAGGTTGTATAGGGTTTTGTTGTGTGGTTTTTGAATTAAAAATTCAAACTCAGTTTGAGGTGTTTTTGGTGTAGTTTAAAATATACACATGCTACAGAGTTGAATTTTGGATATATTGCTCTTTACGGTATGTTTAGATTTGTGACCAAAGATGGAATGAGTTTGATGTGTAGATTGTTAGTTATGATTTATGTAAGCTCTATGCTAGTTTAATCTTGATGCTTTTTATAGCAACTTTAATAAACTTTTCTTTCAGCACAAGTGCACCCTAGGGCTTTGTCTTGATGAATAGTACTTCTGGTAGAATGGATATGATTTTAGGATGTGCTTTGGTATATGTTTTGGATTTAAGCTTGTGTAGGAGTTTAAATTAAAAATTTGAAACATAATTTGAATCTGCACCTATACTTTGATCAAATGCTTAGATTTGACATACTTGACTTGTAGTTGAAAGTTGAGACCAAAAAGATTAATAAATCTTTTGTAAGATTTATTTGTGTTATGCTAGGCTGAAATTTGTCTTTTGCATATAAATTAATATATAAATGATCTTAACTTAGATTTTGATTTGTGATCTTTAAATTGGCATATGTTGCTGTGTGCAAAAGCTTAGGCTCATTTGAAGTGTTTTTGTTTTAATATGGATTTAGGGTTGTAAGGCTTGTTTTAATTAATTAAATAAAGAAAGGGCAATTAAGGTGTTAAATTGTGAAAACATGTCATGTTTCTGTTTTTTTATTTTCAACACACCCCTTGCTGTTTGGTGAAGTTAAGTAATTTAATTTGCTTAAATATGTACACAGTCATCATCAAAGTTAACCTTTAATTAACTTCTCACACTTTAACCTAATGCATGTGCATGTGAACGTGTAGACTTACCGGACGGGACGACACGCCACTCGGAGGAGGAGGGAGCAGCTAGCGGAGAGGTGAACCAGACTAGTGTGTAAAGAAGACCGGACCAAAGTCCGTAAGAGCCCAAGGCTAGTGTTGAGTCGAGGATGAAGGCAAGCACCTGATGCATATAATCTTTTGGGATAAAATCTCACTTTACTTTTACTTTTTAGTATTTATTGTTTATTTGTGCATTTAAGTTTCAGGAGTTGCTTTGAAACCTAGTTGCATGATCATTAGGACTCCTATGCTCTTTTACTAGTATGTTAGGAACGCTAGTGCCATGCTCTAAGGATACGGGAGAAGTCGAGTAATGACTCATTGCTCGTGAGATATAGGATGCTTATGTTGGAATCATAAGTTGATTAAATTGACTCGCTCATGTGGTAAGAGCAATGGGTTCAGTCTCGACCGAGTAGCATGGTGCTCTAAGCTATTGAACGTACCAAGTGCTTGTCGGGAATGGGACCAAGAAGCCTAGTACCTAATGAACGGTCAGGAACTTTATCGCTACTACTCGAGATGCTTCTCCGGTTTGATCCCGAGTGCAAGTGTGATCTGACGCGTGCGTGAGGAGGCGTTCCCAAAGAACCTTGTACTTAGGACTGTGGCGCTGTCCCTAATCTGGGAGTGACGGAACACTTTGGTCGGGTAGACCCGCATTTGCTTTTCTTTGGGATTCTTTGAGGTCTACCTTCTTCCGTGTATCTTGGGTTTACCTTGCAAGGATATAAATCGATCGATCGTCGGTCACTCGCCGTTATCTGAGTCGGCTTGACCACTGGCTACCCATGTTTATTTATGAAACATCTTGGATTAATTTTGATGCTTGATTAATCTTGTTTGCACAACCATGCTTGTTTAGCTAGGTGCTTACTTAGAATGGTTAACATTCTAGAACTTGAGCTAAAATTTGAAAGTAAGGATCAACTCATAGTTGCTTTTGGCAAAACAAACCCACCAGCCAAAAAGCCTTGCATGTCTAGCTGTGTCTTTATTTTGACGGGTCAGTCTTGCTGAGTATTAGAATACTCAGCCTTGCTTCTTTTGTTGTTTTCAGGTAATCCTATCTGGCCTGGTGTAATTCCAGATGGATGGGAGATTGAATGGGAGAACGATGTTGAGGAGTGATACATTGTGGATGGCCTCCCATGTGTATCCCGCGCTTAGTTTAATTTCCGCTGTTTAAAACTCTGAACCATGTTTACTTTCTTGTATCAAAACCTAGTTTGTAATATTAAGTACTTATGGACCTTTTATGTAATGTAATGTTGTACTGGTCCCGCCGTGTGGGCTTAGCGCATATCTCGATCTGTAGATAAGTGATTTAAGGGCATGACCCGGCAGAGTCGACAAAATAGCTCTTGGTTATCGCTTATGAGCCAAGTAGACCGGCTTAAGTGATAATCCGGATTTATTTTGGGTGGTTACTCCGGCCTCCCCATGCGCGGGCGGCCGTCCTTAGAAATATCAGAATGAATCCCCCTCTCACCCTCAACCTTTCTCATTCCTCTCCTCCATTCCTTATCCTCTTCTCACATCTGCGCGAGGCAGCCTCCCGATGGGGACGCTCGCCGGCTGGGCGAGCACGGGCGCTGGCCACGGCTGCAGCGCAGCCGTCGGCAGCGGGCGAGGCGAGTGGGGCCGCGGGGCGAGGTGGGGCGAGGGTCATGCGCGAGGTGGCGCAACGCTGGCCAGCGATGAGCGGGCGGCGCGCGACGAGTGGTGGTGGCGGCGGCGCAGTGTGCAGCGGTTCCTCGATCTTCTTCCCTTTCCTCATTAGACATTGCACTGATTCTTGATGCGGTGTTTCTTAATGAATTCTTTGATGTATTTTGTGATTTTTGTTGTAAGATCTTTGATTGGGAATGTATGATGATTGTGGATCTATGTGATTGTGATGAATAGATGATTGTGAATATGCATGTGTGTGAATCTATGTATGTGGATATGTGATTGAGAGGGAAAAAGAAAATGAAAATAAAAAGAGAAAAAAAAAGAAATAGAAGGAGACGGAAACGCGGAGAGGCTGACGGACGGTGGAAACACATTTGTACCGGGTGGGATACCCGATACAAATGTGACGGTTTGTACCGGGTGGATACCCGGTACAAATGAGGGTTGTCACCCTGTACAAATGAGGGTTTTTCCAGTAGTGGGAGTTGGCAGCTTCATGTAGTTTTGGAGTTGATGTGTTTGGCTAACATTGGCTGGAGTTGCTGAAGTTCAGCTCTGGAGCCATGCCAAACACCCCATACTAATGGTCATTGCCTTTTCACTACTGTACTGGTGCTGGTGAACGGCGGCAACAAGGGCATCGGGCACGCGATTTTTCAGCACAACTTTGATATTATATATAGAGCTTATGGGTATAACTTTCATGTATAATTTCTAAACGGAGATGATTGATTTTTTTAGACATCTATAACTTATACACACAATTTATATGTATAACTTTCTTTTCCTCTCAACAACGTACGTGATAGATTTTGTAGTACAACTTTCATGATATACACAACTTATACACCTATAATTGTTTTGACAAGTTCACGAGAATAATGTTAAACAATTTATGCACGTAGCTTAGCTTATACGCAAGTGATTTTTCACTTGAATTCAAATAATATGGAGGAAAAATAACTAATAAATAGAGAGAAAAAATTGCAAAAGTATAAAAGAAAAAAGACACTCCCTCCGGTATGCGCTGCGGGCAGCGACACGCCGGCACTAAAAGGATCTTGTGTTCAGGAATCGGCGAGGGAATTTAGCGGCAGGGAATAGAGCACCGATCTCCATCAGGGTTCACGGCACGAGTCAAAACAATCAATGGTGGCCGGTAGCGTCGTGTGGCCGGCCGGCCTCGGACGAAGACTCCGCGGGATTGTCGTCTTCTTCCCGGTAGAGATCTCTCGCTCTCTCCGTCGTCGTCTGTGCGCGCAAGAATTATCCGTCGCGGGAGACAAACGCAGGCGCGCTGCCGGGCACGGAGAGAGTTCGAGGACAATAATGGCGGCGGCGCCCGGCGGGAGCGGAATGGGCGAGCGGTGGAGCCTGGCGGGCGCGACGGCGCTGGTGACCGGCGGCAGCAAGGGGATCGGGCACGCGGTCGTGGAGGAGCTGGCGGCGTTCGGCGCGCGGGTGCACACGTGCTCCCGCAGCGCGGCGGACCTGGAGGAGTGCCGGCGGCGGTGGGCCGAGAAGGGGCTCGCCGTCACGGTCTCCGTCTGCGACGTCGCGGTGCGCGCCGACAGGGAGCGGCTCATGGACACCGTGAAGCGGAACTTCGACGGCAAGCTCGACATCCTGGTAAGGCAAAGGTGAACACTGAACACCACCTCGACGACGCTCTGTATTTATAGTTATAGCACGGACATCATCAGCTGGACGGCGCCGTACGTGCCCTGCGCGCAGGTGAACAACGCCGGGATGCTGCTCTTCAAGCCGGCGGCGGAGTACACGGCGGAGGAGTACGCGCGGCTCATGGCGACCAACCTGGAGTCGTGCTTCCACCTCAGCCAGCTCGCGCACCCGCTCCTCAGCAACGCCGCCGCCGTCGGCGGCAGCGGTGGAAGCATCGTCAACGTCTCCTCCATCGCCAGCGTCATCGGCTTCCCGTGGGAAGCGCTCTACTCCACCTCCAAAGGTACACGACAACATCCATCCATTCGGTGAAAAAAAATAGAAATTCAAATTCAGAATTCAAAATCCACATTTCGCTCACGCATATTCAAATTGCTCTTGCCGTGTATTATTACGACGTACAGGAGGACAGAACCAGCTGACGAGGAGCCTGGCTGCCGAGTGGGCCCGCGACGGCATCCGCGTGAACTGCGTCGCGCCGGGCACGACCATGACTGACATGGTCAAAGATGTAAGAACTCCAAGTAAAATGTTGTTAATTTACTCATATAATTAGTCGAAGATGAATATGCACACATATATGTACAGGCGGCGGGGCGCTGGAGCAAGAGGTGTCGCGGATCCCGATGCGGCGGACCGGCGAGTCGGCGGAGGTGGCGTCCGCCGTGACGTTCCTCTGCATGCCGGCGGCGTCCTACATCACCGGGCAAGTCATCTGCGTCGACGGTGGCCGAACTATTAGTGCTTGATCGAGAGTGAGTGATTGTCGACGCGCTGCTGTGTTTTGATGGACTGCACGAGTATCGTTTAACCAAGAATAAGCTGGCAATATGAGCTTGTAATTGAAATCCAGCGTTCTTTCTACGTACAGCTTCATATATATCTGTACGAAGGATCAGATTGGCGAGTAGTGGAGGGGGGAGTGAATGGGAGCTGATAAAAATTTTTCTCAAAGAGATGAACTCGACCTATGTTCCAAAATCAACTACGAGGAATTTGCACGAGTGAGGGAGAACAAACTTCAAGCCAATCATCAAGATCACGTGGTCACAACAGACCTACTGACCATAGGAATGAGTTTTGGAACAAAGAGAGAAAGGAGCGGAAGCACGAACCAAGAACCAAAGCGACTAAGCAATCTGCCGAGCGGGGACGAACCATCCATCAAGCAACCACGGACTATCCGTAAGGCTGCACGGACTGTCGGTCACATGATCACGGACTGTCTGTAATCGACTCAGAGACAAACTGATAGTTTTGCAATCTATACAGATCGTCCGTCTGTCAGCCTTGGACTGTCCGTCAGGCACAGACTGTCCGTAAGGCAGGCACATACTGTCTGTCAGGCAGGCACGAACTGTTCGTCAGACCAAACCCGAAACCTCCAGAAACTTCCCATCACGCACATGAGCCTCACAGACTGTCTGTCACGCCCACACGGACTGTCCGTGTTTGAAATCGTGACGAACACGAAGAACATTGTGGGTCAACACCCAACTTTAATTCGATGGATCTCCCGATTTGTGCAATTGATTCAAGTGAAACTTTAGGAAGAGTAGATTTGCCTCATGAACAAGTCATTCCTAGAAGTCCCCAAACCCACTAAATCTTGTGGAATCGCGAATCAAAGTCAAGAACGCCTAGAGCTCGTGTTCGTCCAAAAATCAACGAATCGACGGCGATTCCCGGCGTTTGAGGGTGCAAGATCATCAAGAAAAGAGTCACAAGGAACTCATGTGTGATCCCCTCAAAGAAATCGCCCTCAAAATCGAAACACCAAAATCCCACAAAAATACCTCCGAAAATGCAAAGAAAGGCACACGGGAATTGAGAAGGAGATAGAATCAGACTGCCAAATCTTTCATACATTCAGAGGAAAGATTCTATACAAAATAGACTAGCATCCTCCCTTCATCGAACCCCTAGTAGATGCTCATGAAGCTCAAGGCTAACTTATGGAAAAGAAAATGAGAAGCAGTCCAAATGGATATCTGCCATCCAACCCCTAGAGCCTATTTATATCAAGTCACCTGGTGGAGGTTAAAAACTATACTACCCTTACAACTTGAAAGTAAGATACACACCTCTTAGGGGCAATACTGGAAAGCTCTATGTATCTCCATCGAGCGGACACACATTCACCACGACCTTGCTTCCCTTCGACGCAAGCTCCGCGATCACGCCGCCTGCCCCCGCTCAAGCTTCCCATCACACCTGGATCTCGTCTCCGCTACGTCGGGCCTTCGGGCTCGGGCTCGGTTTTGTGGCCCAAACCGAGAAACCGTCGTGGGATGGTTTTGTGGCCAAACCAACAAACCCTGCGTACAAGGCATGACCTTACCACGCCAAGCCTTTCACCTCCGGCGCCCGGACGGTCTACTCGATCTTGCCTCGTTTCTTGATTGGGCCGCCACCGTTGCACTGGCTCCATGTTCACGACATGGTCTGGCTCTTCTTGCACCATGTGGACTGCACTTGATCCTGTCGTCCATCGGGTCCCTCGAACCAAGCCTACTTGTCTCTCCTTCACCTGGAGGTCAATCTGGACCTTTCGCGCTTGTTCTTCACTTGAAACAATGCAGATCAAGCTGTATCTAACACCTGCAATACTAGGTCAAGAGTCAGTCCACACCATGTTGTCAATCACTCATCACTGAGGACGCTCCTGGTCCTCACTATATATACACATATACATATATATATATATATATATATGTATGTATATATATGTATATATATATATGTATATATATGTGTATATATATATATATTCATCAAAATACTACAATATCGGATCAGATTGGATGGTCCATGAGTGGCCCATGAGCGCAGTGCGCTGTTTAGTACCACATTGCTAATTGATCGAGCAGGTGTGGAGTCAACTTATAAACCTTTGTCCACCAACCATATCACCTTCGGGTTATCTCTTTACACCTAATCGAGCACGAAAGTGTAAGTGGTGTGTTTTATGCGACGTGTGCTCGCTACTCGGAAGAGTGGGCAAGACGGCTCGTGGGTCGGGTGTTACAAATGGTATTAGAGCCGACCTTCATGGGTGTGTGTGGGCCTGAAATTGGACACACGACATGGCATATGGCACCGACACTAGACGAATGAGCGCAGATGTTTAGTACCGCATTGCTAGTTGAGCAAGGGTGGAGCCAACTTATAAACCTTTGTTTATCAGTCATAGCACCTTCGGGTTAACCCTTTCATTCGAAGTGAGGACGAAAGTGTAAGTGGTGTGCTTTGTGTATGCGTGTTCTCTCCTCCGAAGAGCAGGGCGGTGCAATTTTGGTCAGCGGGGTGTTACAAATGGTATCAAAGCCGACCTTCGTGGTTTTAGTCAACACTATACGGGTGAGTTGGACCGACGAGGACGTCGGGTTCTTTGAGGGGGTGTATGTGACATCCGACTCGATTTGGATGGCCCATGAGTGGCCCATGAGCGCAGGTGCGCGTGTTTAGTACCACATTACTAGTTGAGCAAAGGTGGAGCTAATTTATAAGCCTTTGTTCACCCGCTATAGCATCTTCGGATTAACCATTTTACACGGGCGAGAACAAAAGTACAAGTGGGATGCTATGTCGTGTGCTCGCTCATTGGAAGAGATTAGAGGTGCGGCTTTGGTGAGCGAGGTGTTACAAACCATGACATGCATGTATCCAATCTTTAGAGCTCACTCAATCTCCCATAATTTCCGAGCCAACTTTTTGACTTCTGTCATCCATTGACCGGCCCATTCCATGGCAGGTACATGACACAACTTGACATACGTAGGTATCGGCACAAGTGCAGAGCCACACGAATCCTGGTGCCTAAGCTACGGCGTCGACGCCCAGCTTGCTGCCGGCAACGTCGATGACGAAGCGGTACCTCACGTCGTTCCTCTCAAGGCGCTGGATCGCCGTGTTGACGTAGTCCATCCTGACGACCTCGACATCTGCCGTGATGCCGTGCTCGCCTGCAAAGTCCAGCATCGCCTGGCACTCCCCGACGCCGCCGCCGCCACTCCCCGTGACGCGCTTACCTCCGGCGAGGAGGCTGAAGGCGGGCACCTCAACAGGCTTGGCCGGCGCGCCGACGATGACCATCTGCCCCATCGGCTTGAGCAGCTCGAGCAGCGGCGCGACAGGGTGCCCCGCTGACACCGTGTCGATGACGCCGTCCATCGTGCCCGCCGCCGGCTTCATCTGCTCGGGATCGCGGCTGACAAGAACGTGTCGGCGCCGAGGCGGCCGAGCACCTCGTCGCGCTTGCCTGGTGACGAGCTGTAAGGAATCGGATGCTCGTAGCCTAAGAGGGGGGTGAATTAAGCAAACTAAAAACCTTAACCTATGACTTCACTATTTTTACACAAAGATAAACTAGAACATACTATCTAGATGTGCAACTAGGGTTGTTCTAGTGTGAAACTCCCATCCCAAAACAAGGTTTGCAACCTATAGCCAATCCTAGCATGATACTACTCTAGGAAAGTAAAGGCAAGCAAAGATTGCAAATAGAGTAAATGCGGAAACGTAAAGGGGATGAGAGGAAGCAAACTCTTGACACGCGATTTATCCCGTGGTATCGGTAGGCACAAAACCACTCCTAGTCCACGTTGTTAAAGCACTCACACAAGAGTATTGCTTCCCGGTCACCAAGTCTCTCCCAAGAGCACCACTTGACTCGCCACAAAGGCTCGCCACTTAGGCACTCGCCAAGCTCCCTTGGTCACCTTGATGCCGCCTCCACTAAGGAGCTTCTCCACCAACACGCCCCGCGACAAAGTGTCCTCGCCACTCCACACCAAGCCGGAGGGTCGATGACGATTGCCGGTGAGCCACTTAGGCCCCAATGCTTCCGGCGAACCTTGTACACCTTGATTCACTCAAGAATCACCTCACAAGGTTGGCACAACCTTGCACCCACTCAGCTCTAAGCTAAGCTAGCACTAAGCACATACACTAAGCATATGCAAGTCTAATGATGAGCAATTAAGCACTTGGATGGATTGGATATGATCTTCTAGGTGTCTTGCACTCTGCACTTCCACACAATCCAAAGACCCTCAAATGGGCGGGTGGAGGAGGTATAAATAGCCCAAGGCATCAAACCAGCCGTTGGCTAAAAGATGCTGAAGTAGTACCGCCCGGATGATCCGACGCTATCCTTTCCGCGCCGGTTCATCCGGTGCTACTAGCCGTTGCCCTCCACCGCACATGACCGTGACACAACTACTCCGACGCGCTATACACCGATGCACCGCCGGTTCATCCGGTGCTGAAGACCTCGCGGCCAAAACGCTCTCAGATGCTGCCGTGACCGCCGGATAGACCGATGCTTCCACTTGACCAAGGCGCGATTCATCCGCATCAAGGTTTCGCCTTGGCGCGTTCGTCTTGATTCAAACTGAGCGTCGGATAGACCGACGTTGTCCTCTCTCAGACCGTCGGATCATCCGGTGCTACTATCTTCGCTGCTCCTCCTCCGCAATTCATCCGGCGCATCTAGAAACTGGACCGCCGGATCATCCGACGGTGTCATCTTCATTTTGCTCGCCGCGCAGTGTACCAAGTACACCGATGCTTGCATCGATGGTACCGCCGGTTTATCCGACGGTGTTAATTTCCTTCCTTTTCTTCCGCGGTTTTGACCCTTGAAAAATAGACTATCTTCTCAATTTGGCATGTGGTATTTTTGCATTCATGAGACTTAGAAATGTCTACAAGGACATGCTAAACAATATGGTTAGTCCCATTGATCATGTTGTCATGAATCACCAAAATCATACTCAAACTAATAGCATATGAGACCATGTTCGCTACACGAGCTGATGACGGTGACCGTCAACCCGAACGCCTTGCCGAACTTGACGGCCATGTGGCCGAGGCCGCCGAGGCCGACGACGCCGAGGTGCTTCCCCGGGGAGTTGAGGCCGTAGTGCACCATGGGGCTGAACTCGGTGACGCCGGGCGCAGAGAAGCGGCGCCGCCCGTCGAGAGGCAGGCTCGCCGGGACCCGGACCACGTAGTCCTGGCTGACGACGAGGACGTCGGAGAAGCCCCTTGGGTGGTGGCGCCGTCGAGCAGGTCCACGCCGTTGGAGGTTTGGACGAGCTGGGGGCAGTAGGTCTCGTGCCCTGTGCGGCAGCTCTCGCAGGAGCGGCAGGAGTCGACGAAGTAGCCCACGCCAACCGTGTCGGCTTTGAACTTGGTGACTCTCGGGCCGGCGTCCGTGACGACGCCGACGACCTCGTGCCTGCGTTGTTAATTTGTGCACCGTGTTGAATAGCTAGATGCATGACGACTGAAATTTGTGCATGGAATTGGATGTGTATATGATTAGTGATCGACAAGTTTTAGCTACCCGGGAACGACGGGGTACACGGCGTTGCCCCACTCGTTCTTCATGATGTGGAGGTCGGTGTGGCAAATCCCACAGAAGAGAACCTTGATCGTCACATCGCCGTCTCTCTGCTCCCTGAAATTAATCACACCGTCGCCATCGCCTATGTTGCACAGTACGGGGATACGGATACAGGGATACGGCGATACGGTATTTTCAAAAAACAGCAATACGGGGATACGGCAAACAAAAAATTCCATAATCATAGAATAGATAAATATAACAAATAGTTGATAGTGAATAGTAAAACTAGTAGCATATGATAAACTAAATGTCTCATTCTTCTCCTTCTAAAATCTCTCTCTCGAATTCTGGCTCATCGAGTGTGAGTTCGGCGAGTTGTAGCAAGCCAGCACCAACAAACTTCTCAGTGCCATCTCCACCAACATCCCACATTCGACTTGGTCCACTTTCATAATCACTAGTCTTTCTTGAAAGAAGACGCAAGTTATTATGAACAAACACCAAATCTTCCGCTCGTTCAGGAGTGAGCATATTCCTCTTCATGTTATGTATGAAAGAATAAGTGCTCCAATTCCTCTCACAACAAGATGAAGATGCAGGGTGTCCAAGTAACTTCAAAGCTAAATCCTTCAACTCAGGTGTAGAATTGTTGACCTCAGTCTCCTCAAAATCCACATCAGTTGATGCCATAGCTCCTGAAACCAATTGCTAAATAATTTAAATAAAATAGACACTCGTACAGTATTATAATCTACATTCTACAATTGACATAATAAACTACAAGTAAAATAGACATTGGTACACTCGTACAACTAAACTAAACTAATCTGTAACTAGTAGTAGTAGGTAATCGTGGTGATTATGTCCACAAGTCGACAACAAGCCGACGGGTGGAGCCATGGAGGCGGCGCTGTCCGCTTGCGGCGAGAACTTTTGCGCCATAAAAATGGGGATGGGAAAGGGCGGCCAGCATACCATACGTCGTATCAGGCTCTCAGCTCGTCTTCATCACAGTAGCTAGCGGTTTCTTGGGGCAAGGCAACGACAATGATGAAGCTTGGCATTTGGCAAGATGATTACCTGCGTGGCTGCGTCCTGCGGATGGCGTCGAGCGGAGGCCGGCAGGCCGCGGAGCCGGAGGCGGCCGGAGGCTTGCGGTCTTGCGGAGGCCGACGAACCGAGGACGAGGAGACACGAGCCCGCGACGCCGCCGACGGCGGACGGCAGATGCAAATGTGAAAAACTAGGGTACGTCCCTCAGTATTTATACGCAATCATCTCAGACGTATCCCACTGTATCCCAAACATATCAAGGCTTTTTTTCAATTTTTTTCGACAGGAAAAAAGGGACACGTCGGGACACGCGTATCCCTGCCGTATCATGCGTATCGCTGTGTCCCCGCGTGTCCATACGTGGATACGGCACTTCCCCCACGTATCGGTACAACATAGGCCATCGCTGAACACAAATTAAAGACATATAACAGAGAGCAAGTTTAGTCATGACAAGAGTGAGAGGGATCGACATCGACCTTCTTGAGAAGGTGTACGGCGAGAGGTGCCCGGAGGCGTCCCTCGCTGCCCACCCGAGCGCCGCCTTCTTGTCACCTTGCTCCATGGCAACTCACTCCTTGATCTTCAACCTCACTGCTTGCTGTCACTACTACTGCTTCTTAAATTTATTGAGGGATCAGAGTGCATGATTAGTCGGTGAGCAGTGATCAAATTAACAGTGTCAGTGCTCAACTGCTCAGGCTGCAGGTCCACTTCAATGGTTTATTTTAGGACGCACACCCATACAAAGAAAAGCCGCCCGGCGGCAACTCTTTTTAACAATCCTTTCGTTCCTTCTCAGACAGCAACATAAAAAGGGGCAGTTGGATCAACCACCCAATGCCGCCATATGCTGCTGGTGTCCTTGTGATTGCGACGGAGTGGAAATGGGAGCAGACAATTCAAACTGCCACACCATCCGGCTTAAAGCATCTCCAACAACCTCTGTAAAAGAAGTTGGATAGGTAAAAATAGCAAAAATAAGGTAAAAGCCGGATCCAACATCCTCTTTATTTTCCTTCCCTCGCTAGCAATCCACAACCCTCTCCGCTAGCTTTCTTTGGCGATCGAGCCCGTCGCCTTGCCATCCCCTCCTCCGGCGCCCTCACCCTCCTCTTTCCCACGCGCGGGGGCCAAGCCTCCGCGAGCAGATCCCTCTCCGACAAGCAGCCTGTTCGTCCGCTTATCACCAGCCAGCCAGATTTTTGTCTCAGAATAAACCAACCACCAGCTACCAGCTAGCATTACTTTTATCTCAAAACAAATTAGCACCAGCCACCAGCACCAGCCGGCCGAACAGGCTAAAGATACCCATGGCGGCCGTAGCCGAGAAAGCGCAGTGCACCGTCTGGCCGTCACCGCCACAGCGCCATCGAGGATGCCATTATATAATTAGTATTTTTATTAATATCCGAATATCCCTTCCGACATCTCACGAAACATCTGATGCGACAAAAAAAATTCACCCTTGGATTTAAACACCCCCTGAGTCAAGCCGAATCCGTTGCACATTCTATGATTCTAATACATTGGATATATGTGACGTAGAAAATACTAGAACATCTTACATTTTGGAATAAAGAACTTTTGACAAGTTAGAGATTGGAATCCAAGCAATATTTGGAGGCTGCGTCCCTAAAAAAAATCAGCTATCATCTAAAGCATCTCTAATCAGGCTTGGTTCAGAGACTTAGGAATGCTATCTGAATATTGCTGCTGTGCCTATTCCATATATATTGTAGAGTGAATTTCATTGTAGGTCCACAAACTTTTCTCGAGATCTCATCTAGGTCCGCAAACTAAAAAACCGACCATCTAGGTCCATACACTTTTTTGGAGATCTCATCTAGGTCCATAAAATAAATAAGCGGTTATCTAGGTTCATGAACTTTTAAAGAGTGGTTGTCTAGGTCCAAGGTGGTGGTGACCGACCGAGCGGGCAGGGGCACGGTGCAGCCCGCTCCTCCTACCGTCAAGCAGCATCACCTCCGCGTCCCACGCTGCCAAGAGGCTCGTCCACCACCACCTTGGACCTAGACGATCAATCTTTAAAAGTTCATAGACATAAATGACTGCTTTTTAAAAGTTTATGGACTTACATGACCTCTCATTTAGTTTGCGGACCTAGATAAGATGTCGAAAATAGTTTCACTGGTGGAGCACCGGCCTTTTATCCCGGTTGGGAAGGGCTTTATTTCTCTCCTTCCTAACCGGGATAAAAGAGGAAAGACAAAAGGACCCTCTCTTTTGTCCCGGGTGAACGAACCTGGACTAAAGGGGTCCTTTTGTCCAGGTTCGTGTCACGAACAGAGACAAAAAGAGGGGCTATGCCAACGCCGCGAGTACCAACCGAGACTAAAGGGTTTTAAAAAAACAAAAAAAAGCTCCTGTGGCCAGCGCCACCCCACACGCCAGTGTGCTGTCCGCCGCTGGCAGTGAGCTCTCTAGCCCCGTCAGAGCTCCAACTCATCAATTAATACAAGTTTTTCAACACATGTTCATCTTCTCAAAATCATACAAATCAATTCACACAAAATTCACATGTACATCAGTTCAATTTCATTCGATTCGCAGTACACAACATTTACATGAGATTGATTCATTTACGACAAGATCCACAGAATCACAGGAGTTTGATTTCGCTAACAAATCGAGAAAAAAATAAAAAACAAAGAACACTCACGCGTCTGGCGGGACCTGGCCGAAAGACTCACGCCGCCGCACCAAGCGCAGGCCAAGAGCTGCCGCCTGAGCAGGCCGAGCCGCGGGCCGCCTCCTCGCGCCGCCGCCGGCCGCCGGGAGCCGCGCCTCGCGCCCCGCAGCTAGGCTGCCGCGCCGCGCGCAGCCGCGCCAGCGCCCGCGCAGCCACGCCAGAGCCGCGCTGCGCACCCTCGCAAGCTGGGCCGGAGGCACCGCGTGCCCCGGTCCCCGCGTAGGCCGCCGGGAGCTGCTGCTGCGCCCGCCTAGGCAGGCCGGGAGGCGTGCCGCCGGCAAGAGGCCACGCACGCCCGCTGCGCCATCCCCATCTGTGCTAAAGGAGAGGAGATAAGGATACGAGGAAGAAGGAAGAAGAAAGAGAGGAAAGATAATGGCAGTGTGCGGTGAGGAAAAAAAATAAGGGAGAGAGGCCGGCGGTGGTTGGTGGGGGAACGTTTTTGTCTCGTGTGGTGTTTCCACCCGAGACTAAAGGATACCCCTTTAGTCTCGGGTGGAAACACCACCCGGGACTAATTATTTAGTCTCTCGGGTGGAAACACCACCCGAGACTAAAAGTCCGTCCCAATAATTGCTGCCAGAGAGCAGTCGGACGTTCACCCTTTAGTCTCGGGTGGTTTTACCACCCGAGACTAAAGGGGAGGCGCGTCATGGTCATTTCGCCACGTCGCTCCAACCCATTTAGTCTCGGGTTCTAATTTCAACTGTGACTAATGGGCAGAACCAAAGGTTGGTTCTCTACCAGTGTTTACGGACCCAGATGACCACTTTTTTAGTTTGGGGACTTAGATGAGATCTCGAGAAAAGTTAATGTACCTACAGTGAAATTCACTCTATATTGTACATGGCCGTTCATTAGGTTATTTTTTATAAAAAAAATTCTAATGTTGGACCTAGACAACCACTCTTTAAAAGTTCATGAACCTAGATAACCGCTTATCTTGCCGACATGCAATTTCAACATCGACTGATATGCACGCATTTGCTGCCAAATTAAAGAATAAATTAATGCATGAACCATTCTTTGAGATACCTTGACACCGGCAGATCAACACCCGGCTTATTAAGTCAATGGATGTTCTTCTTAAGCTCTGTCATCTGGTTTTTGGTCAGATATGGGCGGCACTCATTGAGATTTACCATATATATATATGTATGTATATATATATGTATGTATATATATATATGTATGTATATATATATATGTATATAGGTAACTTGTACTTTGTGGCCGGATACAAAATAAGCTATTCTGTAGCCAGGCCATCAAACCGATCAGCAGCAAGCCACGGTCCGTCGTCCGTGCGGACGGTCTGGCTAATTATGTGTGCGACGTAATTTTGGGACATCACAACCTGCTGGTTGGTAGCCTCAGTCATTTATGGATAATGAACTGCCATTATTTCACGAACGCTGATTTCCGAAAATGAAGTACAGGTACATTCCGGCTTGCATGTTAGCTAGTGGATAGAGGGTTTACGATGACACATCGACATGGGTTAGTGTGCACAGGTGTATGTGTATACTAGAATACTGAATTAGAGTGCGGCTAAATATAAAACAAATGAAGGTAAATATGCAGTAAATTATGGTAATCTAGCTATGACATGGGACCTTGGACACCTCATTGGTATACAGTAAAATTGTTGCAGTAGTTCAAATGTCATGAGATGATAATCAGAAGTTGAGCTATTGTGGGAAACAAATTACTGTAATACCAAGAGAATTATTAAATCATTCTAGTAAGCCATTTCAAATGTCGTTGTAGTAATTAGTGAATCATTCTAGTAAGTCATTTCTAAAGTTCTCGTAAAGGCTAACCACATACAAGGGCATAAAGTCTAGTAAACAAATTTACTAGGTTAGCAATTAACAAGGCATCGATTCTAGTAAATCACAAAGGGCATCAATTCTGGTAAACACTTAAAAAAATCCCATAGAAAAGGTAACCATATGAAAGAGTATAAAGTCTAGTAAATTTTGAAAAAACTCTCGTAACATGCATCAGCCTGTAGTAGATAAAACCCAATACATGTATTCCCGTGACATGCATGTACTCGTGGCACCTGCATACGTACTCCGTACCTTAACGAAGGCCAGTTTGATTTTTTTTTAGGAACGAAGGCCAGTTTGATTAGAATTGAAGATTTAATCTGGCCAGCATCACGAATGGATGGAAAGCTTTTTTTTTTACTCATTCGTTATGGGCTCCTCGCAATCAAGGCGGCAGTTACTACTACGATGGGGACGGAGACGGACTGGTCAACATGCATGCAGGGTCGCTAGGGAGTTGTGGGCCATGACGGGGACACCCAATCCTGACACGCCATGTGGCCTGGCCACAAAATAACTATTCTATAGCCGACCATAGACTATACTCTCCCTATGTATATATATATATATATATATATATATATATATATATATATATATATATATATTTTGCCTTTTCCTTTTGTATGCAATGTTGACAAATGATGATGTGGAAGATGTAGTGCAGTGAGAAACTCAAATGTTAGAAATTTGTTAAATGCTAAAACTAGTAAAAATATTCTCATAAATAATAAATTAGTTATTTCACCATCTTGCATTGATGCATGCATCTCTTGATGCGTAGTACAACGATCAGAAGGCACTGGCAGACCAACGATCAGCTCAACAATCAAGTCCATGCATGGTGCACATTAGTGTGTCTTTTTGGTCAGATGTAAGCCTTATAGATTGATAAGAAAATGGAGATATAGTCGCCTCTCAGTTCAAGTGCAGCCATATTTTATTGCATAAGACTAAGCACAACCATTTTATTAATTATTAAATAAGCTCACTGTTGTGTTGACACACTCACCACCCTCCCAAATGTTTTTAAAGGTCTGTTACAGATATCTGTGCTTTTTGAAGGAAATTTTTGGTTACCTTTGGCATCAATCAAATGTAATCATTGGCTTAATTTACTAGACAATCATACACCAGACTAAGTGTTCTCCATGATCAATAAGTTAACTTTGAACGCGACCCAAACGTGGACACCTGGCAGAGTGCACACAGTTTTGCTTAATTTCGACTTGAAGTTCATGTCTAGCTTGCTTAATTGTTCTATTAAAAAAAAGCATGTTGGGTCCTTACCTTTGTATATTCAGGTGATTATGCATTATATGTATTCGTAACTTTGACATTAGCAGCTCAACGACGACAAAAAAATAAGTCAACTCCTTGTCATGTATGTATAACATTTTATACATAATAGTGCTATTTTTTGTAGCTATGGTTGGAAGCAATGCATCTCGCGCCCTTGGAATTTAATAAACGGCAGTCAAATTTGGGTGCAAGTTAGTATATATATATATATATATATATATATGGGTGCAAGTTAGTATCTATTTGGGTGCTATTCTATACTGTTGGTGTAGAATAAACTGTACACCCAGAGTGTAGAATAGTACTGCCGTGTGTGTTTTTATTAGAATGACCTAACTCTGATATTGAATAAAAAAGTTTATTAAGCTTCGATTCTATGTTGCATTACTATAGTTACGTTGGTGCCATCTACCAAGTGATTCACTAAGGTTAATTAAATGAGAAATTGGTGGATAATCTAAAGAAGGAAAAGTGGAAAAAATGAATGCAATCTTTAACACCTAAAGAAGTCTCCAGAATGAGTTAATGCTGCGTATATGCATATACGCATGCATGAACATCGTTTTGCCTTTTTCAATTAATCAATCTACTGAGAGTTTAACCCAAAAATTTGAACTGATGAGGAGAAGGGGACAATTCACTTGTACCCTCTAGCCATAATACCAAATTGAGTTGTCACTAACAAAATCAATCCGTAGCACTGACCCAGCCGCTCGAGCGCTCCCCGCGTGGGGCGACTCGAGCGCTCCCCAAGAAACCCTAGCCGCCGCCGACAGCACGCCGCCGCGCTGCTGCCGCTCGGCGGGCCGGAAACCCTGCGGCTCGCTCGCGAGGGCGGCGGCGAGGCTTCCTCCCTCTTCCTCCGGCAAATCGGGCGGGCGCGGCCGCCAGTCTTCCTGAGCTGCTCGCCGCCGGCGCGGGCTTCTCCGCGACGGCTATGGCGGGGGCCCCCAGATCCAGCGGCGCCCAGGTCGGATCTGGTGGCCGCGCGTCTGGGGCGCGCACCGTGTGTGGTGGGCGGCGGCCGGCACGCTGCGTGGCGGCGGCGGCAGCGGTGGTCAACACGGGTGGCCCGGCGGTACCTGTGGCTGGCGCGACGGCGACGGCGATGGCGACGGCTGGTGTGTGCGCAGGGTTGCGGCTGACGGAAGCCGGTGGTGATGTGGCCCGGGAGCTGCTGCCTCTGCCTATGTCGGGCCATGGCGGTCTGATGTTGGTGCGGTCGGTGGCGCCCTGCACGCGGGCAACTGGTGTGCGGTAAGGAGGTTGGTGCTCTCATTGCTTCCCCGACAGCGATATTGGTCTGGCGCCGCCTTGGTGGTGGGGCTGGGGGCCGTCGGGTGCTTGTTGGCGATGCCGTGGTGGTGTCTTGGGCTGTTGCGGTGAGGAGCAGGCTACTGCCATGGTCGAGTGCGTGCAACAGACATGGTGTTACCGGGCGTAAGCCTCCATTGACGTTTGTCGGTGGCAATGGTGGCGGCGCTCTTGGGGCGTCGCTCCCCCTGCTGAGGGCACCATTGAGGACTACCATGACTTGTAGCACGGGAATCCCAGGGTGAAAACTTAGTCCTACTTGGATGTGCGATGTCGGCGTCACTGGCGTCGTGCTCTCCTTGGAGGCACCGCATTTGGGGACTTGTCTCGGCTTGTGGTAGTGGTAGTGACCGGCTGGTGGTGTTGCCTGTGTGTTGGGGCGGTGGTGCGCTTGGCCCGTGTTGGCCGGGTGGTGCAGAGGGCCCATGGGTGCGTATCCCTGAGATGGTGTGCTTGGTGCGGTGGTGACCCCGGTGACGGCGAGGTGGAGACGTCATTCTCATAGCGGTTTCAGATATCTGAGTTCTTGACAGAGGAGTGAGGCGGTGGGAGAGGCAAGGCCCCCACGCAGAGTGGTCAGGATCAGTGGTTTTCATCGACGGCGCGACGGGAGTGTTCTGCTGATGCTCCACTGGGACAGGGGGATCGACGATCATGTGTGCGGCTTGAGGGTGTTTTCCCATGGTGGAGGAGTTCGAGGTGCTGCTCAGGTCTGTAGCGGGCCGCGGATTTTGGCGTGGCACAGCGTTGGCGACAATGGCACGGTTCACGACGGCTCCTCTCGCTTCCTCTCCCAGTTTGTGGTGGTGTAGTGTTTTGTTGGGTGCGTTGTTGCGTGTGTTGTTTGTGTGGTGGTGATGTACGCTTCGGCGAGTTATGTACCAATGCTTCTTCTTCTTATAAGATGCCTTTTATTTAAAAAAAAACCAAATCAATCCAAAAGCTTAAGCTCGCTTATTATACTAGTCCTTGTATGTGTTTTATATGCTTACCTTACTTAGACAGTGACATTTTTTAATTAGTTTGAGCAGGCATTGGCTCCTCGCTCATCAGGTCAGCAAATTGAGAGAATTGGACACACATGACACGTACGCATGATAGTTGAATCGGAGTGGAATTTTTAAATAAACTATGATTTTGCTGTCATGGCCCATGCATGCTTCAAATAAACCAAGGGTCGTTGGCCGGCCTACCGGTAGCCGTCTTCTTGTGCGCCGTATCTGTCTAAATCCTGCCGTCAGATGAACATACATGGTCTTATACTAATTTAATCAAAGTCAGCAACTCTTCTTGGATGTGGATCCGGAGTAGACAGTTCGATGGAGGCGCCATCTCGTCATATCACTATAAATACGCAGTGCATGGATGTGGAGTAGCATCTCATACACCTCATCGCAGCCTCATTTGCCCTCTACATCCATCGACCACATTTCTCTAAAGTCGATCGAGGAGCAGAGAGTTAGAAGACGATGGTGGCTGCCGGCAGGAGCATGGCCGAGCGGTGGAGCCTCGCCGGAGCAACGGCGCTGGTCACCGGCGGCAGCAAGGGCATCGGGCACGCGATCGTGGAGGAGCTGGCGGGGTTCGGCGCGTGTGTGCACACGTGCGCCCGCAACGCGGCGGAGCTGGAGGAGTGCCGCCGGCGGTGGAGGAGAAGGGCTCGTCGTCACCGTCTCCGTCTGTGACGTCTCCATTCGCTCCGACCGCGAGGACCTCATGGCCACCGTGAAGGCCGTCTTCGGCGGCAAGCTCGACGTCCTCGTCAACAACGCAGGGCAGTCGCTGTTCAAGGCGGCGGCGGACTGCACCGGCGAGGACTACTCCCGGATCATGGCGACCAACCTCGAGTCGTGCTTTCACCTCAGCCAGCTCGCGCACCCGCTCCTCCTAGCCGGCGGCATTGGTGGCAGCGTGGTCCACATCTCCTCGGTCGCCGGCTTCATCGGGCTCCCGGCGCTAGCCGTCTACTCCATGACCAAGGGTGCCATGAACCAGCTCACCAGGAGCCTCGCCGTGGAGTGGGCCGGCGACGGCATCCGCGTCAACTGCGTCGCGCCCGGTGGCGTCAGGAGGACTGACATCAGCAGTGATGTAAGTTTGTTCATTCTTGTCATGATGAGTTGATCATCATCTGATCGATATAGTTTTTTTTTTTTGCATTTGAATTAACTTTGATTTATGTTGGGTATGTTGAGCAGAGGACGATAGATCCGGAGCTGGTGAAGAAGGAGATGGCACGGCTGC
This sequence comes from Cenchrus purpureus, assembly GCA_022644695.1. NCBI lineage: Eukaryota > Viridiplantae > Streptophyta > Magnoliopsida > Poales > Poaceae > Cenchrus > Cenchrus purpureus. The sequence continues at coordinate 52,897,279 of CP053454.1, forward strand.
CGATGGGGAGGATCGCCGAGCCGGAGGAGGTGGCGTCCATGGTGGCCTTCCTCTGCATGCCGGCGGCGTCCTACATAACCGGACAAGTCATTTGCGTCGACGGCGGTCGCACAATAGCTTAATTAGCTAGCTTAGTTTAATTTGTCCTACATGATCGACCGGCCAGGTCATCTGCAGGCACACTACATTCTGTTTTACATTTGTGTGCATTGTGCTGAGGATTTTGGTTTGGGTTTGTAATATAATAAGCTTGTTTTTTTCTAGTGTGATTGTGTCAATTTGCTGACCTTAAAAGAAGAAGAAAAATAACTGTTGTAAATTGTAAGGCTACATGATCCAAATGTGAAAACTCATATTTGTGCTTTAGAGATGACGAAACAAAAAAAACTAACTGTTGTATAATAAGGCTTCCTAGTGCATGCAAGGCAAAAGAAAGTTTGGTAGAAATTGTTTTGCGGGTAAAGTATGGTAGAAATTTTGAGGTAGGCGATGACAGGACCAGAAAGAATGTGGCTAGAAATGCCATATGTAGGGCGGGTTGAGAGAGAAAGGATGAGATATAGAAGAAGAGCAACACCTTGGCTATAATTAATTTATTTTCAATTTAGTTACTAAACACTCCCTCTTTCCTCGTTTATCTTTAGCTCATTTTCGAGCTCATCAGCCTCAAATAAAGGAGAACGGAAGTACTAACTGGCGATCTCTAGGCAATACTTTAGTAATGTCTATAAAAATTCATGTTTTCCATGAATTTAAAATCATGGGATATTTGGCTGGTTTTGCTTTGGAACCTTCATTTTTATTTTCTCGTGCGTGTATCCAAGAGTGAAAGTGAAACCAAAAATCCTGTTTACATGAACTTGTTTTTAAAATCAAAAATTAAGTATCAATGTTAATAGCAGGTATTTTACTTTCTTATCCTTCTTACCAAAATAAATATATTTACAAATAATTAAAAGTGTATTATAATAATTTCTCACTATTTTGGTACTTGTTCTCACCAAATTGGTACTTTTTGGTACATCTCTATGTAATTCACAGTACTGCTTTGTTTTCACCATTTGATTTCGCAGGATCGATGGCTCTTATTACTTTTTTCAAGAACTAAAAAATATTTCTATAAAGAAATATAGAAGCAACAACAGTGATCTTTTGTTTGATCCTTTTTGGATCATTTTCAGTTTTTATGTTTCATATGCTGGGCCAAGGGGTTGGCTCAAGCTAACCAACCCACATCTCACCTAACAGAACCCTCTCTTCGTTCTTATCGTGTATTAATATGTTGCTTGTGAAATGTCTATTACTAAATTAAACATTTCTATGTATTATATTGTGCTATATGGCTTGTATTTTAACTAAAACCATTGATCTATGACGACACATATCATATTGATGTCTTTTTACTATTTAACTAAAACTTTTGGTTTCAATTCTCCTACAAATTTAATGCCATCATCTTGACAATACAATATTCATGATTAAATGAAAATTTTGTGAAACTAGAAATGATCTTTCCCAATGGTTTCTCTCCGGCCTGTGTATGGAGGCGGCTGCTCATGTACTAGCTGTTTGGTTCTGTTTCAACTAAACCAACCATTGGACAAGTATCTTAGTACGTTGACTCATTACTCTCACTAAGAAAAGAGAATATTCACGACATTGACTAAAACGGCAAATCCTGAACTAACATATATGCCAAATAAGAGTCAACTGGAAGGCACACGTTGACACGTACGCATATTCAACATCATTTGACTCTCATTTGATCTCGGCTGCATCTCCATGCATGTGATCACCACTACTCCATGAAAAAGATCGCGTATCTACACCCATATGTGCCATATCTCCCAAAATAATTGATGAATATATGCTAGTATATAGTATCCCCCAAGTCTTCCAGATTGGTATATATATATCAAGGTGTGTTGTGACTTAGCTAGGCTAATCATGCTCATGGGAGTTATTAACTATATAACTAGCCACCTCACAAGGTCAGTAGTGTGATTAGTTATAACCATATATGGAGGTCAATTTCTTGCAAAGATGAATGCACCCAAAGATAGTGACGGCCGAGCAATCCTCCTGCCATGTTCCCCTTCTAGAATTGCTAGTTTTATACAGAGTCTTCTTGCCGACATACAATTTCACATCTTATATATGCATGAACTCGTTGCTCAGATAGGCAAAGAATATACATGAGATTCATTATTTGCGATAGTCGTACCTTGACACCGGCAGATCAACGGCAAGCTTAAGTCAATGGTGCATTAGGGTTTTCTTAATTTCTGTCATCTGACTTGATCCATGGTCAGATGCAGCTTATGAATATCTCTACCCTGAAGCACAGAAAAGATATGGACGGCACTCGCAGATTGTTTTTTGCAATGTAGTTGCTGGCCATGAAGTATAGAGTAGAGCCAACATGTTCGTTGAGTTTTAGCTCAACTGTCGTCGCCCGCGAAAATATAATCTAGAACAAAAACTAAAAACTAGTAGAAATCGTATCCTGAATTTCAACATCTCTGGTGCATGCATTTCAGGTTTAGCTAGAATATATAATGCCTGCAACCAGAGACTATAAATTCATTATTATTTGAATTTCAATAAACTTGATACTGGCAGATCAAAGGTTGGCTTAAAAGTTGATGGTAGACTAGTTTTTCTTCTCTTGATAAAAGTTGATGGTAGACTAGTTTTTCAAGTAGCTAGGTACATTCAGAACAAGATAAATGTATAAATTATGTTTAAAAAGTATTAGGCCGGATGACCTGGCTAGTAGAAAAAAATAGTTGAAGTTTGAATTTGTCTAGCATACTAATAACTAGATAACAAAATGCGTGAATTTTACTTTTGGTGGACCAGCTTCACAGGATCATAACAACACAAAATTTGTAGTTTGTGAACTCTACTAAAAAAAATTGATGACTCACGTGGAAACAAATATATGAGTGCTAGATATTAGAAAGAGGGTACAGACAAACCGAGGCAGATTTAATTTAAAGTCTTTGTCACAATACGAATCTCTATTCCGGAAAATAATGCCTTGGATCTTGATGTACCGACCTTTGTTGTCATCCAGAGAAATAAAGAATAAAATGCCTTTTTGTGCTAATAATGTCTTAATCGATCTTTTGACCGATAATGATTTTGAAGAATTTAGAGGTTGTACTACTAATTTAAATTTAGAATAATTCGATTCATTAACTAATTAACCTTGCTACATCATTTTCAGTCTCAGCTCAGCAAATTAACACAAGGACACAGATGGTCAGAAACTTCAACCGGATGGTACCGGTAGTGGAACTTGTGCTGTTATGGCCGGTCGATCGCTCCCATAATAAACCAACAGTCTAGCCGCCGTTGGCCGGGCACGGCAGCCGGCCAGTAGCCGTCTTTTAGTGTGTCTTAGGGCATGTACAACCCTTAGACAGGAAGCTGTTTGTAGAATCTCGAACTGTGCGTACAGACAGATGTACAGACAGCTTATATAGCCCATAGATAGGAGGTTGTCTGTAAACTGTTTAATGCTTTGCATGTAGATTAAGATCAACTACAAATGTGTTTGTGTGTACCATTGTGTGGCTATTTGATTGAATAATATCAATCATAAATAATAGAAGCATGATTACAATAATAATTCTTAGGAATCATAAAAATAATAGAAGCATGATTACAATGTTTTTTTTATCTAATCTTCTTTGTTTCCATAGTGTTGCCATATGTGGTCGATTAAATCCTTCTTGAGTTGCCTATGTGTTGGCCGAGCTTTGATAGCCAAATTTCTTGATACCTCTGCATAGCTTGGATCAGGGTTGTCATTTGTACGCACTTCCGGTGGGATCACTATCGCCGCACTTGGATTCTCATTCAAATCCAAAACATCCGTAACTGCTTCCTTCTCATCTTCCACTATCATATTGTGTAGGATTACACAAGCTTGCATTATGTTGATAATATCCGCTTGCTTCCATAATCGTGCTGGTCGACGAACAATATCAAAGCGTGCCTGCAGAACACCAAACGCCTTCTCAACATCTTTTCTCACACTTTCTTGCCTCTGTGAAAATAATTTGTCTTCCGCTGATTGAGGGGCATTCACTGTCTTCACGAATGCTGCCCATTCCGGATATATTTTATCGGCAAGGTAATAACCCATGTCATATTGATTTCCATTCACAGTATACTGCACCGTAGGAGCTTCCCCTCTTATTGCTTCAATGAACAATGGTGATTTGTTTAGAACATTGATGTCATTCTGAGACCCAGCGGTACCAAAAAAGGCATGCCATATACGAAGATTCTTTGATGCCACTGCTTCAAGAATCATGGTAGGAACACCTTCTTTACCACTTGTGAACTGACCTGCCCAACCTTTCGGACAATTCTTCCATGGCCAATGACAACAATCGATGCTTCCCGTGCATCCGGGAAACCCACGATCCTCATTTTCTTTTAAAATTTGTTCAAGTTCATCACTTCTTGGAGGCCATAGATATTCGGCACCAAATACTTCAATAACACATTCAACAAATTTTCCCAATATCTCCAAACAAGTGCTTGCGGCTATTTTCAAGACCTCGTCGAGTTGATCAGCCGAGGTTCCATAAGCAAGCATCCTAATAGCCGCCGTACGCAGCGGTGAAAGACCTTTTCTACCAACTGCATCGACTCTTTGAGTAAAATAAGGTGACCAATTGCTAAGTCCATCCACGACGCGAAGGAATAACAGCCTATTCATTCGAAATCTCCTACGGAACATCTCATCGGTGTATACCGGATTTGCAGAAAAATAATTAGCGACAAGATCATCATTGGCTTGTTCACGATTCCTTGGAATGTACCTCTTTGGTTCAAGCAGTCGGCGACGACGTACTTGATTGATGCTTCTCGTTCCAACTCGGCCTCTGCTACTATTTCATCAAAGATCTCATCCTCTGCAATCAAGTCTTCCACGGTGAACACCTCAAACTCGTCAGCATCTTCCACTTCATCTGCGATCAAGTCTTCTAGTATTTCTTCGACCGACTCCATTCACAAATTGACGTAGAGGCAGAGGGATGGTGGAGAACAGAAGCAGGGATGGGATGGAAAATAGAGGCAACGGTGTTGAATGACGGATCATCAGTACACCGTGTCCTTTTATATAATAGCGCAACAGATCAGTAAATGGCACCTTTCACATTTCAGAAACTGACGCACACCACATTTAGAAACTGACACGCAACACATCAAAACAGAGGAACTATTCAAATTGAAAACTGACGCATTCTCATTCACATGCACAAACTGACGCATTCACATCCACTTGCAGTAACTGACGCATTCACATTCACACGGGTGCAACACTAGTGCTCCATCCATTCATAGATGCAGCACATGCGTGCAGCACTAGTGCTCCATTAATGATAACCAGAGAGAAGAACAGTATAATAACCATTCAGTTTCATGCATGCATTCTTTTCATAGCAATTTGACAGCATAGAAATGTACAGAGGCTATTTGCAACATCCAGGAACTAATTAAAAATCATGACATCACAGCAATAGAGGTTCAGAAACAAAATAACATGTACCATATTCAGACACCACAGTTGAACAGAGGTAGCATAGATGACTTAACTGAATTAAAAGAAACTGAATTGATAAGACTAATTTGTTTACATGCAACAATGTGTCTCCAATGTTGAACCTTCAGTAAACCCTACACAAAAAAGCCCACATATTAGCCACATGCCACATAACAAGCTGTTGTTTTCAGATAACAAGCAGTATATAACCTTGCTATTTTTAGAATAATTCAACTATTGGTTCAGTAATGGAGCATGCCTAAAACAATTGCACTTTCAGAGATAAAAAGGAAAATGGATGCATTCTTATTCAGTAATTACTAATCTGCATCTTCCATACTTATCAATCAGTTAGGTATGGCAGTTTAACAAGTACAGTCCTAACAGAGCATGTGGTTTACCTGTTCAATCAGTTTACCTATCATGCAATCTTCAATGAAAGTAGAACAGTAATAAACAAATTTCTGAGATTGGTTTACCTATTCAATCAATTTTCAGGAAAAAGGGCCTTATCAAGCTTCTTCATCATACTAATTAAACGCTGCGCCCTTTCATCATCAGTCATCGAACTTGTATCTTGTGAGATGAGGTTGTTATAAGTCTCCATCATCTTTGTCTCTTTCTCAAACTTCTTTCCTTCCTTGTAATCTTGTGCTGTCATTTGAGCAATTCTTGTGGCCTCTAGCTTATCAGAAGCTATCTTTTCCTGCCTGTCCAACATCTTCATGCGCCTCTCACTGTTTGCCTCTTGGAATTTGTTGTACCTCTCAAATTTATCCAGCTCAATTGGAGAATCTCTTGAGTGACCATCATCACTGCTGGAGGAGCCTTTTAACTTGCCATTTTTAGCTGCTAGAGCTGCCTTCTGCCCAATTGGTCGCTGGCATCTCATCAACATTGTCCTCATTTTCCTCCGAGTCTCCTTCCAGATGAAATGATTTCCTTTTACGTGCATTCTTCAGCATTTCATTATATGTTTTCCACTTTGGCACATCTCGACAAATTTTCCAAACCATCTCAAGCATGAAGGGTCCAACAACATCTTTATTTTCTTTGTTATCTTCCAAATAGAACCCATGTGCTGACTCCATCCATTGTTCATGTGAATATCCACTTGTAAATACTCTACGAGCCTTCACATAAGAACATTCAAAGAGGTCTGTCAACTTGTTAACTTTGTGCCATCTATCCTTGCATTGCTTCGCAGTTCTTCTTCGATTTGCAGGGGTAGTCTTGTTGTACGTTGCGACAACCTCACTTCAATATTGGCCACCACCCTTATCTGCTCCACAAGTAGAGTCAGTTGAATGTTCTGTCAAGCACTCATCAATCTAACTTCCTCTTCCACATTCCACATGATCCTCTTCTCAGTTCTTGCATTGTCATTGTCATGAACAACTTCCACATCGGGCGGTGAACCAGCATTGACGGCCTCATTCAGAGGACTGCTGTGAATAGGTGCACCAACCAAATGAGAATTTTGTGCTTCATTTTGTAAAAAACTCATGAAACCACCAGGTGGACGTACATCTTGGCCCCTGCAAGAAATTGCAAAAAAAATTAATTGGCACACAAATTAACTAGTAATCAGTATGCATAAACAAATAAAAAATGAGCAGCACCTCTCCTACATATATGTATGCAGCAGAAAAATTGCAGATCAGTCCTATATGGCGTCTAGCACACAAGAAATGAATTAATCCATATGGAATTGTAGGCTGACAAGTTGAGCACAAACAGGTGCAATTCAGCCTACATAACAGTTTCAGAGACAAGTTTATGATACATTAGTCCATCTGAAAGGTAGTAGTCCATCTCAGTTCTCATCCAGATAAATGGCATGGGAAGCAACAGGTATGTGTTACACTTACACAAGCAAATTGGGAAGCTAATTAACTGATCATCTTAAGCAACATTAAGATTCAGAGATTCACATGGCATGGCATATTCAAATTAACAGAGAAGGATGATAGTAAATAAAACAGGATATAGCTCATGTTTATATTTTAGTATGGAAGCATCTCAGTAGCTTTTGGCCATGAAAAAACTAGCAGCTGACTACATACAAGAAGAATGAATGCCATCTGCTTGCATACCAAGAAGAATGCCGTGGCACCCCTAACTTTTAAAGTGGCTGCTATGTATCAATTACTGTCGAGCATAATATGACAGATTATGAACTTCTGAAAAGCTAAATTTTCCAGAACAAAGAATGGCAAAACTTTCAGATAGTAGCATGCATTCAGATTTGCACAAGGTTCAGAATTTTTCCAAATAAAACAATAATGTAATGGTTCACATTATGCAAAGTTCAGGGGCACACAGATAATTTGCATAGATATTCAGCACAACATTCATGTCGACCAACAGCCAACTTGGTAATCTAAAGCAACATGGTAATCTAGCCCAATCGACAATGCCAGAAGAATCATTTGTACAATATTGTTACTGGCATATGGATTCATTCACTGTTGGAAGTGTGAGGTACAGAAATAACCAAATCTGAACATACATAAATAGCAATGAATCAAGCATTACCATCCAGGAGAAGAGGGATCAACACCGGCCGCATCAAAGGATGGTGGATGTGGGAAGGGGAATCCCGTGGACGCCGATGAGCTGCCGGGGAAGCCACCTCCATCCATGGAGGAAGTTGCCGTCGCTGGGAGGGTGGTCGGTGCCGCTATTGACACCGCCACGCGAGCACGGGGCGGTGGTGGTAGCCCGACGCCTCGAGGACTAGGACCGAGAGAATGGGACGGCGGTGTTGAGAGGCCACCACGACCGAACGGGAGACCCGCCACCGCCGCCGCCGCCCCACCGCCGCCGCGACCTAGGGTTCGGCCTGGAGCCGCCGCCGCCGCCGCATCCATGGCTGGTGATCCGTTCTTCCTCCGCACTGTGCCAGGCGTGGACATCCCGCCGCACCGCGCTGGGGAAGAAGGGGAAACTGGCGAGAAGAGGGCGTGGGATAGCAGCGGTGGCGGCGGGCGCCGCGCAGGGAAGAAGGGAAGCCGCAGAAGAGGGCGGGAGGAGGCGGAGCGGAAGGGAATTGGCGGGGAGGGAGAGGAGCGCGGGAGGGCAGCACGGATTTGGCGGGGAGGGAGCGGAGCGCGGGATCTGCCGGCGACGCTGCTGGAGACGGGGCGTCGTACAGCCCGTCGTCTCGGCGTCGCTCGGGCGTCGGGGAACGGGACAGGCCCGTCGCCTGGTCTAGCGACGAGAGAGCCGTCGGTTCGGAGGTGGGAGGGGTTTCTTGCAAAATTACCATCCTATAGACGCCATGTATAGACGCGCTGTACATGCCCTTATATATCCAAATCCGGCCGTGTCTATGTGTATGTAGTGTCTTATTACCTACCTATATCCTCCAGCTATTTAAATAAGAAAATATCACTATCACTACTACAGAAAAAGTTTGTAGGAGCGGTTGGATTCGCATTTCCAGGTGCAGGCCTAAGACCCGCTCCTAGCTGTCACATTTAGAAATAGCGATTTTCTAGGAGCGGGTAAAACGCCCGCACCTGAAAATGCATTTCCAGGTGCGGGTCATGGCGTCACCCGCACCTGGAAATGGATTTCGTGGATGCATTAAAAAACTTAAAATAAATAGCAACCACCCACCCGTCACCAAGTCGCACCGCTACGCGGTCGGCGGGGTTCGAACCCGCGACCTCCAGCCTCACACGAAGCCTCCTCTACCACTGCACCACACACTCATATGTGTCCATATCCAGTTTTCATTCTACTCATATTATACTACACCGAGTGTAAATCATTTTTCATAATTAAAAACCTATCAACTACAAAGTTTCATAACTTTCTAAAATCTGCAACTTTCATGTTGGGAGTTTTTCCATTGAGGTCATTTACGAAAGTTGAATTTCATTAACAATATGATTTCAAATAAAAAAGTTGTAAACTACAAAGTTTCATAACTTCTCAGGATCTACCACTTTCACGTTGAGAGTTTCTCCATTTGAGGTCATTCGAAAAATTCAAAATTTCTAATTTCAAAAATTCGCACTTTATCTTGACAAACGTAATTCAAATACAAAATTGTTCAACTACAAAGTTCTATAACTTTTGAAGATGAACAACTTTTATTTTGGTCATTTGACATATGGTATAGTGGTAGTAACATTCTTCACAAATATTATACATCTCTCATATAGTTTCACAAAACTATATATAACAGATATAGGTTTTTCAAACAATGTCATAGTACTTATATGGATATTTTGAAATATTAAACAATCTCAAATGAAAAACTTGTCAACTACAAAGTTTTAGGTCTCGTCTAGTTATACAATTATGATATAAAATTTGTCTTCATCCGAGATCATATGAAGAAGTTATGAATTTTTTGGCATGAGACCATTTCTAAGAGCGGGTGATGTCATCACCCGCACCTGAAAATGATTTTCAGGTGCGGGTGATGCCATCACTCGCTCCTAGAAATGAGGATATTTCCAGGACCGGGTCATGGCGTCACCCGCACCTGAAAATGATTTCCAGGTGCGGGTGATGGGGTCACCCGCTCCTAAAAAGATTTCTAGGTGCAGGTCTAGCTGCTACAGTGCCGTGTGTTTTTCTTAGATCGGGCGGGCCGCCTCTCTAAAAAATCTGGCTCTTACAAATGTTTTCTGTAGTAGTGTATTGGAGGAAGATTAATTGTGTCTCACAGGACCGGGCATGGTAGAATAGTTAGATGATTTTTTATTTTATTATTCAGGTAGAGGCTTCAAAAGAAGTCTTCAATGATTAGTAATAGTAAGATTTTTTTTATAGTGGCACATATGGGTAATTTAGACATAAATATAGGAGGTTATTTTTAGTTGTTCAATAATGGTATAGGTGGGTAATTTTAGAAATAAAGTTGATTTTTTAGAATTTATAGATTTCCTCTTTTAGAGTGTCCAACTAGGATTGTTATGTGGTTTCATGTGAAGGCTTCCATTAGTCTTCTCTTTTTTTAAGGGTCCACCTATGATTCATATGTGTTTTCATATGGAGGCTTTAAAAATCTTCAATTAGTAATAGTAAGACTGGAAGCAAAGCCACCTTAACCATCTCCTATATATGAACAAGATAGCACTCAACTCCTTGTCGTTACTTCATTTGGCTCACCATTGAATCCGACAACAGCAGTGTTTTTTTTTTTGAATTATAGGAAAGCATTAATGAACCAATTAATCCCTCTTATTGTGTTGTTGAACAACATGAAGAGCTTTGCCCAATAAATTAGCAGACAAATAATAAATTTAACCCATTATATTTCACCAGATGGATGATTTACATTAATTACAAGCACCTTAAAATTTCCCTATATACCATCGACACAATGATTTACAAGAAAATAAAATGATCATGAGAACAATCAATTTTCTCAAAGCTTTCAACAACTAATTGACTCTTGAAGCTTTAACTCTAAATGATCATGTGCACAAAAGTTTTCTCTAAACCACTTGGTATATAATTACAAGATAGCAGCAACATATACATCAAGTTAGAAAACTTGGCATAGACAAAAGCAATGATTCACTTCTAATAGGAGGTATGGTAATAGTCACCACCCAAGCTAGCTGAACAACTACTAGAATTACGTGCTGAACCTGTAATATAACTTGGAACTAAGAAAACCCTTCTCAAACGCTTAAAAAAAACCTTCTCAAACTTGATTCTCCTCTTGACTAATCAAATCAAAGCAATCTACACTACGTGAAAACCTCAAATAGGTCACGCAGCATTGGTAACGGACCTATGTATCCCGTTACTATAAATATTAAAGGTAGCAGGCGCTGTCGGGACAGCCATAAGGGGTCCCCTAACTATGGGGGAAACCGCCCTTTTCAAATGAAAAATGATAAAAACCGCAAAACACACTTCCCAAATCAGCCCCAGCCAAGGCACGAACAAAGCCCACGGCCTGCTGCATTAGAACGGCCTCCATGGCTCGCCAAGCGGACACACCAGCCGCCCTCGAGCGAACTTCCGCTTCGCTCGAGGGTCGGACGTCACGCGGGCGAGCCCCGCCCGCCGAGGGCCCGACACCTCGAGTGGATCTCCGCCTCGCTCGAGGATCAGCACCCCTCGGGCGGGTCTCCACCTCGCTCGACGCTCCCCTCTCGGCTCAAGGCGTTTCACCTGCTCCTCCCAACCAAGGCATTAAATGCCCCGTCGCGTCGCGGGCACCGCGGTCAAAGACAAGACCCCCGCCACACCGAATCCCTGACATTGCTCGGGAATTTGGTCCCGGCCGATAGGCCCGCCACTGCGCGGCCATCCCCGGGACTATGCGGCATGGCCAGCGTCATTCCGCGGCCCTGTGCCACCCGCTCCCGTCCTTCCTCCACGCTGCGCCCCTCGAAAGGAGACGACGACACCCTCGAAGAGCGTACAGACGCCGACTTGACGTCCGTCGGGGCGGCGCAAGATAAGTGGAGCACGTCTCTTCCATCACCTCCAACCCTGCGCGGCCATCCCCGGCTCTGTTCCACCATCCCCGAGACTGTGGGGACCTGTGCTGACGGGACGCCGCCACGCCAGCCCCTGTGTAGCCCAAGCTCTCCCGTTAGCCAAACCCTCGAATTGGTGTACGGACAACGACCAGACGCGGGCGCCTACAGGACCACCCTCGAAGTCGCCTCCAAGCACAGGGGTCGCCACAACGCATGCGAGAGCCAGGATTCGCCAGGACAGCCTTCAAATCGCAAGCGCTGTATGCCGGTACCGCGACACTGCACAAAAAGCCACGCTGCACGTTTGTAAGCCGCCTCCCCTTGGCCTATAAAAGGAGGAGGTGGCCGCCTAGCCGCAGGCATCGCACGACAACACGCCCATTCGCGTCCACGTCCACATTCCCACTGATATTGGCACTTTGCTTCAATCACTCAGTTGGAACCTGAGGGCTTTTCCTCCTCTCCCGCCTCGCTTGTAGCCCCCCTCTACAGGCACTCCCGGTGCACCGCAATACAGCGCATACGCGCAACCTGCTGGACGTACGGCCCCACGGCCGGAACCAGGATAAATTCGTGTCCTTGCATTGCCTAGCACCGACCATCGAGAGACTGATCACGACGCATTTCACTAGTTAGTGTCGGGACTAATCTCAACACCGGCGGTTAGGCGCCGTAGGGGAAGCGCGTGATCGACGCCTCACCAAGCGGTCTCGATGGTGATTACGCACCGAGATGACGTCCCGAGGTATGCGCTGGGGAGCTCCGACCCCTTCCCAGCTGGATTCGAAATCCGGTTCGGGAGCCTGAACTTTCAGGCTACGGGGAACGGCTACCTTATGCGCCTCACCAACCGGGATGAGCTCCACCCTTGGCGGTCGGATCGGGCCCGGCGCCCACCACGCCGGGCGCCACCGACACCGGCGGCAAAAACCGCCTCGGCGTCCGACACCGCAGCGCTCTGGTCGGGCCTTCGCGCCGGCGCATGGAGCGGCCGGTAACGAGCTGCAGCACGGGGAGACGCACCTCCGCCAACGGACACGGCGGCACCTCCTGCGAGGAACACGCGGCCGCGGGGCCACAGTTTCCTCATGGGATGCGCAACTCTGCCGCAACGTACGCCTCATCGGTCCAGACGGCGTGGCCGTCACGAGGATCTTCGGGCCACCACCGCTGCCGGTCGAACCTCATCGCCACCACCAACGACGAGTCGTACCACGGCTCAGCCAGCGAGTTGCCACCCGCAACCTCGCACGAGTACGCGGAGTGGGACTTCTCCGGCGTACCGGAACCTATGATGTTCCGGCGGTTTCTCGACGCCGCGGACTACTGGTTCGGTTGCTCTGATGACTCCAGCGAAGGGAGCTACGATCCCGCGAGTGCCGTTGTCGCCATCAGCGAACCACGCCGGAATGACGGGAGGCGGCGAGCGATACCCCAAGACTGAGCCAAGACCCCAATAACAACCTTGACTTTATAAACCCACTGCAAAGTGCAAACAAGAGCCACTAATGTCACTGCAAGTCCATGCTCAGCGTCTGGGATGCTAGCTGCTTCATTATTCATTTTGATTTTGGCCCATTTGGCCCATATGTTGCTAGTTCTTTAATCTTTTAGGCCAGTTTATAGTTTATAATATCTTCTCTATCTATATCTTCTACATGTACTTAGATTAAATGTTGGCTGCTTTATTATGGCATTGGGCCGATTTGGTTACCATCACCAAAGTTCTGTCATCGCGCTCAGGGCTTGTTCATCAAATATCTTAGCCTTCCAAGGGAAGGGAGCCGCTAAATCCCTTAGCTCAGAGAAGGAAACGGTCAAATTTACTACCTAGGGTCGGATTGGTAACTAAATACTAAATTATACTCGCTGCTAGAAAATATATATTTGGTCCCTAGCCTTAGTACCAGTTGAATTTTGACCCGTTACTAATGCTACCAGGCGTATGGGCTAGACCCTGTGGAGACCCTTGTAAGGGCCTTGGACGTTTAGTACTGGGTGACGTCACCTGGTACTAAAAGCCTCTTGTCAGTACCGGCGCCACTGTCCAATTTTCATTGGCAGTGTTTCAGGTTCAGGTTTGATGAGTGGCATGCTAAGAGGGAAGTCATGGGCAGTATGGTATCCTGGTTAATTGAGGCAGCGGATCTGGGGATGGAAGGTTGTGTGGCGTGATGCCTGTAGCCATGGTGGTGGAAGAATGATGTTGCGGGTTTTGGTAGGAGTGGGGATGGAGGGCAGAACAATATGATGAAATGTAAGTGAGGGTAGGATCATCACATAGTGTAGGTGTCGGAGAGGAGATCATAGTGATCAGAGGGAGCACATCATTTCAATTTTTTGGGAAGAGATAGAAGATATAAACTCCATCCGTTTCAAATTGTAGGCCATTTTAGTTTTCTCGATATATATGTTTGGCTATGTCTCTAGATATACATAACTTATATGTATATGCATAGAAAAATATGCATCTAGAAAAAATGAATCAACCTATATTTTGGGATGGAGAGATCGGTGTAGAGATCGACAGGAGTTTTGTGGTGCACAATGCACATGAATATGTAGTGATAAAAAATGATAGGCACACATTTCCCTGGCCTGTAATAAGCTTTTGAAATTAAAATACAAATATAGATGCGCACAATGCAATTTGACATTCTCATATAGTCATATGACTAGTATCTAATAATGAGCAGACAACCGGATTGATCAATCACATTAAAAGGAAACTAAAACAGAATGTAGACCAGCATTGCATACAAATGCTCCCTTTAGGCCAGCATATTCTGGGAGCTATAGGGACTTCTTACATGGAGACATTAATTAGCTATAGGGGACTTCTTACATGGAGACATTAATTAAAGGCTGTATCACAACGATGCATCAGTTATATGGCTTGCTGCGGTGGCGGTGGCGGAGGGCTGGCTGACGACCGCGCCGGCGTCAGGGTGTTAAGGCTGCAGGTGTTGATGCAGAGGCGTGCACAGCGCAGAGACCCTCACTTTGCACGTCGTGAAGAAGAAATTCAGAGTTTTCAGGATAGGGGCGATGTCAATGACGGCATTGCACGTGTTCTTACTGAAGCCATCGCAGAGAGGAATGCAAGTCACGCGGCATTCCTCCTGCGGGTCAGCCATCGCCGCCGGCGGACCCATGGAGAGCAGGACGAGCGCGACGCAGGCGGCAACAATGGCTCTTGAGCATGGCGGCAGCCATGGACTTTGTTGCAGCTGGCTCGGTGGCTATAGCTATAGGAAGAGATATGTGTAGAGGAGGAGTGCAGAGATTGGGAGATAGCAATGCAGATGCGCTATTTGTAGGCACCCAATTTGTCCAACGTCAGAGTATAAAGTTGTGCAAGTCGCGCCCCCAGCACGTTAACACGGTTGACCCACCGACAACTACCACAAGATGTGTTACTAATTATAGAATTGTAGAAGATTTGGTGCCACATGACTGGTGGCAGTTTAATATTAATGTGAGCTCGCCTGATTCAGTAACCCCATATAAAAACTAGGAAAAATAAGATTGCCTGCTGCCCGAATCAGGGATCACCCTCTCACCTATTAGTAGCAAGATATAGGCATCACCTCTAGCTTTGCCATACGAGCTAGCTGACGGGAACGAGAAGTGTTGCCATGCACGTTTCCAATCGTGGCCGACGCAGCAAGTGTGAGTCGCACATGCTTTCCACAAACAGCGAATGATATCTACCAGTTAAAGGTTAGTGCTGTAGAGATCGATTTGTATAATTGCATTGCTCCAAATAATCGTGCTTGATTTTAGATATACAATAAGACAAGAGAGCATAAAGTCACGTAAATGATCTCTCATGACTTCCTGCCACCAGAGGTTTACTGTCAACAGAAGTAGGCCATTCCTCTGAACAGGGGGTACGGTGCAGCTAGGATTTTGATCATAAGGGGGCGGAGACACCATGTAGAGAAACAAAAGAATCTAAAAATTTTCTACTAATTCAAGTTTTTTCAGTTTGTGACCTTTCATTTTATTAACCGGTTCGGCGGCTTGATTCTTTTTTTGACATTTAGGATCTACCGACAGACTTATACCACCTAAAGGGTCCTTATCCTCTTCAGCTTAGCTAACGCAATCAGCTATAGCTCAAAGATTAAAAAAAACGTGATGTACTCCATCCGGTTTGGTAAATAAAGTCGTTTTGGATAAGATTTGAGTCAAATATTGAGAATATAAATCACGAATAACTTTGAAGTCATTGTGTTTGGAAATGTGAAAACTACATAAATAGATTTGCCCTCCAAAATAATTTCATAAAAGTATACATATGTTAGTTTTTAATAAATATTTTTATAAAAATAAAAAGTCAAAGTTGTACTTTGGAGGAGACCGTGTCGCTGTCCTAAACGACTTTATTTACCAAACTGGAGGGAGTAGTTTGAGAGAAAAAAGGAAGCAGCCAGCTGCAGGTTATTTCATCTAAACTAAAAAATGGGATGGGATCCAACTTCCGTCTGGATATCGTGAGGGGTCTGTGCTCATGATTTGTTGGAGATTCTCGTTCGTAGGGGCGCATACAAGGTAACACCGAGCAGCCGCCACACCTTCCTTCTTTCCTCCATCGTTGGAGGTGGCATGGGTACTGGCGCGGCATGGCAACACCTGCCGCGACCGCTACTACGTGAAAAACTCATTTTGGTAACGGACATAGATTGCCTTTAGTAACGGGCAAAGCGTCCGTAACCGATCAAGTGTTACAAATGAGCCAAGAAAGGTAACGGGCAGATGCCCGCATCGATCACATTATTCGTAACGGGCATTAAATAACGCACTGTTACCACAACTAAGCCACCGGTCACGTGAAATGGTTGTTTCTCCTGGGCCCACAGAAACTTTGGTAAGCACCAAAAGCAGGCCGTTACGGAACTCAACATCGGAGACGCGTCGTGTACTGCGTCTCCGATATCTCGACGAAATGAGACGCGTCTATTTCACGCGCGTCTCAGCACAACTAGGATTCGTAACGGGCATCAAACAACAACCGTTACCACAACTAGTCACCGGTCACGTGAAAATGATGCTTTCTCGGGTCCACGGGGAACTTTGGTAACGGGCATCAAAACAGAGCCCGTTACAGTAATTCAATATAGGAGACGCATGCTGTGAAACTGCGTCTACTCTGTCTTGACGAACGGGCCAAGTTCTGGGGCCCACTGGTCAGTATTGGTAACGGGCTTTTACGTTGCCCGTTACATTGTTGGCATGTTTGTAACGAGAGTTCCGAATGAAGCCTGTTACTCACTGATCAGTGTTTGTAATGAGCTTTAATTAACATCCGTTACAGATACGTAGGCCACCCCTACAGTAACCTGCTGCCTGCTTGCCGGCTGCATCCTGGAACCAGCCAGGATTTGGCAGCCATCAGGGGCTGCATCCTGGAACCAGCCAGGATATGACTAAATTCACAGAAATTAGATCCAGCATCCAAATTCATAGAAATCCACATAATTCACATGCTTCATATGACAAAATTCAGCATCATCATCTCACAAGTAAAGAAGCATCACTGGCTTGACAACAATATCACAGCCATAGTTAACTAGCTTGACAACAATATCACAAAATTCATGGGACAAGGAGGAATGGAAAAATTTCCTAAGAACCATGTACAATATTAGCCCACACAGTTTCATCAGCATAAAATTTTCCGTCGATTGCGATCACCTGTTCCATGAGAAATATGACAATTCTATCACGAACATAGACCAGCGTGTTGTGGTGGAGAGGATGCTCATCTAGCCCTAATCTCTGGATATAACAATGTCACCAGTCAGCACACATATATAGGTGGTTACCAAACATGTGTAGTGCTAATAAGTAAGAACTGTGCTCAGTTGCAGGTTTTACAAATGAAGATCCCAAGAAAGTACCTCCATATATGGGCCTCTATCTTTTAATTTAAGCATGTGATAGGCACAATAGAAGCCGCAGAGTTTGGATTCAGCAGGTTGTTGGTGGCACTGCAATAAATGTACAAAAAAATAGTGGTGATCGAGAAGAAATAAACTCAAGCTTTAGTACTAGCTTCCACAGGAAGGAAATAAGTGGTATGTACCTTAACATCGTCGACATGTTTCAAGGTGCTGCAGGGCAACTTCTTGTTGGCGCAGTAACGTTCCCAACCCCTACAACGAAACATGCAACAATGGTTAGGGCACTATTAATTAATATACTCTGCACAGTTTGTTGAGGAACGTCCGTAGGTTAAGAAAGAAATAACTTACTCATTAATGATTAGTTTGAAAGGGGTAGTATCAGTCTTAATACTCTTGAATGAATCAAGATAGTAGACTTTCTGCTGCTTCGGAACGATCGCCACTGCAATCCAGTGGTTCCTACTAAGATAAGCGGTAAGGATGAGTTTCTTTTTAGCATATAGTTTGAAGGCACAGTGCATATAGGACACAGAGAAAGCAAGAGTGTCATCCGTGCTGGTCAACGTTGTCGAGCAAAGGCATTCAGGATTAAGGAAGCCAACCGCCCTGCCTTCTCAACTTCTACAGCATATTCCTATTAGTAAGAAAAACAAAGTGTAAGGAGGCAAAATACATGGTAAAGATGACGTGAGGCAAAAGCATTTGATAGAGAGAATGATTAGTGAGAAGCAGATTAAATTTCCAAGCAACTTACAGGATGAAGCAGCGGAGAAGTACCAGATCCAAAGCATCCAAGTTGAAGAGATCGTACAAATCACTGAGTGGCACAAGTATCTTCTCGAGTCCGCTTGATTTATCTGTCTCCTCTCTTAGGCCATGCATTGGTCCCCGGCCGAAGTGCGACCATAATCGGAGAATCATCATCTGACTTAGCACGTTGCATGTAGAATGTGTGGAGATCTCTGGTACAAGGAGCAACCTTTTTGAGATCATCACCACTGAGAAGGCTCTTTCCGAATTTGTAATTTGGGTTAACCATAGCCCAAGGATTTTTCTTGGTGTTTCTCTCAGATCGCTTGTGGCTAGTCATAGCCCAAGGATTCTTCTTGGTGTTTCTCTCAGATCGCTTTGGGTTAGTCATAGCCCAAGGATGCTTCTCGGTGTTTCTCTTAGATCGCTTTCTAGTAGGCATCTTAGAGGTTTTATTTACAGCAATTTTATTTTCCTGCTGCTTTGAGATGGCTGAAGAAGGTTTCTTAAGGGCTTGCTTGCTGCTGGGTGGTGTAGAGCTTTTATTTTGGCAAGTTTCTTTTCTTGCAGCTTTGAAATGGTCTGAAGGTTTCTCAAGGGCTTTCTTACTGCACGTGGTGTAGAGATTTTATTTTCGACAAGTTTCTTTCCTTCTTTGCTTTGAAATGGCTGAAGGTTTCTCAAGGGCTTTCTTGCCTAGTGGTGTCTCACCAGGAGCTATTACAGAGGTATTGGGCCCAGATGTACCTACAGCTTTCTTCGAAATGTCGTCGACGGATTTATTAGCACCAGCCAACACATCACTCTGGTTGCCTGGTAACAGTGGTGTCTCATCAGGACCTATTACAAAGGTATTAGGCCCAGAGGTACCTGCAGCTTTCTTGAAATGTCGTCGGCAGACGATCGATCGCCAACATATCAATCTGGGCTCCTGCTTTGGCATGATTGTTTTGAGCACTTTCGTTTGGGGGTGTAGGTTTTGTTGTTTCATGAGGAGGAGGAGGAGGAGGTGGTGGTGGGGATGGAATATTTGGTATCTGTTGCGGATGTGGGATGCAAGTTTTTCTATTTTTTAGGACAGTAGTAGGTGGGGATGGAATATTTGGTGTATCTTGCGGATGTGGGGATGCAAGTTTTTACGTGTTTTCAAGATGACGAGGAGGGATGCAAGTTTTTCGTGACGAGGAGGAGGAGGTCCGAATGGAACGTCTTGCGGATGTGGGGATTGAGGAGGAGGATGTGGGGAACCATGTCGATGACGCCGTCCATCGTGCCCGCCGCCGGCTTCATCTGCTCGGGATCGCGGCCGACAAGAACGCAGCCGGCCGAGGCGGCGAGCACCTCGTCAGCGCTTGCTGGTGACGAGCTGTAAGGAATCGGATGCTCGTAGCCTAAGAGGGGGGTGAATTAGGCAAACTAAAATCCTTAATCTATGGCTTCACTATTTTTACACAAAGATAAACTAGAACATACTATCTAGATGTGCAACTAGGGTTGTTCTAGCGTGAAACTCCCATCCCAAAACAAGGTTTGCAACCTATAGCCAATCCTAGCATGATACTACTCTAGGAAAGTAAAGGCAAGCAAAGATTGCAAATAGAGTAAATGCGAAACGTAAAGGGGATGAGAGGAAGCAAACTCTTGACACGCGATTTATCCGTGGTATCGGGGGCACAAAACCACTCTAGTCCACGTTGTTAAAGCACTCACACAAGAGTATTGCTTCCGGTCACCAAGTCTCTCCAAGAGCACCACTTGACTCGCCAAAGGCTCGCCACTTAGGCACTCGTCAAGCTCCTTGGTCACCTTGATGCCGCCTCCACTAAGGAGCTTTTCCACCAAGGAAGGGGTCTCACGTCCCCGCACAAAGTGTCCTCGCCACTCCAAGCGGAGGGTCGATGACGATTGCCGGTGAGCCACTTAGGCCCCAAGGCTTCCGGCGAACCTTGTACACCTTGATTCACTCAAGAATCACCTCACAAGGTTGGCACAACCTTGCACTCACTCAGCTCTAAGCTAAGCCTAGCACTAAGCACATACACTAAGCATATGCAAGTCTAATGATGAGCAATTAAGCACTTGGATAGATTGGATATGATCTTCTAGGTGTCTTGCACTCCTCTGCACTTCCACACAATCCAGCACCCTCAAATGGGCGGGTGGAGGAGGTATAAATAGCCCAAGACATCAAACTAGCCGTTGGCTAAAAGATGCTGAAAGTAGTACCGTCGGATGATCCGATGCTATCCTTTTCCGGGCGTCGGTTTATCCGGTGCTACTAGCCGTTGCCCTCCACCGCACATGACTGTTGACACAACTGCTCCGACGCTATACACCGATGCACCGTCGGTTCATCCGGTGCTGAAGACCTCGCGGCCAAAACGTCTCTGTATGCTGCTTCGTGACCGTCGGATAGACCGATGCTTCCACTTGACCAAGGCGTCGGTTCATCCGGTGCTGAAGGCTTCGTCTTGGCGCGTCTCTGTCTTGATTCAAACTGAGCGTCGGATAGACCGACGGTGTCCTCTCTCAGACCGTCGGATCATCCGGTGCTACTGTCTTCGCTGCTCCTCCTCTGCAATTCATCCGGCGCATCTAGAAACTGGACCGTCGGATCATCCGACGGTGTCATCTTCATTTTGCCTGCTGCGCAGTGTACCAAGTACACCGATGCTTGCACCGATGGTACCGTCGGTTCATCCGACGGTGTTAATTTCCTTCCTTTTCTTCCGCGGTATTGACTCTTGAAAAATAGACTATCTTCTCAATTTGACATGTGGTATTTTCGCATTCATGAGACCTAGAAATGTCTACAAGGACATGCTAAACAATATGGTTAGTCCCATTGATCATGTTGTCATGAATCACCAAAATCATACTCAAACTAATAGCATATGAGACCATGTTCGCTACACGAGCTGATGACGGTGACCGTCAACCCGAACGCCTTGCCGAACTTGACGGCCATGTGGCCGAGGCCGACGACGCCGAGGTGCTTCCCCAGGGAGTTGAGGCCGTAGTGCACCATGGGGCTGAACACGGTGACGCCGGCGCAGAGAAGCGGCGCCGCCCCGTCGAGAGGCAGGCTCGCTGGGACCCGGACCACGTAGTCCTGGCTGACGACGAGGACGTCGGAGAAGCCCCCTTGGGTGGTGGCGCCGTCGAGTAGGTCCACGCCGTTGGAGGTTTGGACGAGCTGGGGGCAGTAGGTCTCGTGCCCTGTGCGGCAGCTCTCGCAGGAGCGGCAGGAGTCGACGAAGTAGCCCACGCCAACCGTGTCGGCTTTGAACTTGGTGACTCTCGGGCCGGCGTCCGTGACGACGCCGACGACCTCGTGCCTGCGTTGTTAATTTGTGCACCGTGTTGAATAGCTAGATGCATGACGACTGAAATTTGTGCATGGAATTGGATGTGTATATGATTAGTGATCGACAAGTTTTAGCTACCCGGGAACGACGGGGTACATGGCGTTGCCCCACTCGTTCTTCATGATGTGGAGGTCGGTGTGGCAAATCCCACAGAAGAGAACCTTGATCGTCACATCGCCGTCTCTCTGCTCCCTGAAATTAATCACACCGTCGCCATCGGCCATCGCTGAACACAAATTAAAGACATATAACAGAGAGCAAGTTTAGTCATGACAAGAGTGAGAGGGATCGACATCGACCTTCTTGAGAAGGTGTACGGCGAGAGGTGCCCGGAGGCGTCCCTCGCTGCCCACCCGAGCGCCGCCTTCTTGTCACCTTGCTCCATGGCAACTCACTCCTTGATCTTCAACCTCACTGCTTGCTGTCACTACTACTGCTTCTTAAATTTATTGAGGGATCAGAGTGCATGATTAGTCGGTGAGCAGTGATCAAATTAACAGTGTCAGTGCTCAACTGCTCAGGCTGCAGGTCCACTTCAATGGTTTATTTTAGGACGCACACCCATACAAAGAAAAGCCGCCCGGCGGCAACTCTTTTTAACAATCCTTTCGTTCCTTTTCCGACGGCAACATAAAAAGGGGCAGTTGGATCAGCCACCCAATGCCGCCATATCGTGGTGTCCTTGTGATTGCGACGGAGTGGAAATGGGAGCAGACAATTCAAACTGCCATCCGGCTTAAAGCATCTTCAACAATCTCTGTAAAACAATTGGATAGGTAAAAATGGAAAAAATAAGGTAAAAGTCGGATCCAACAACCTCTTTATTTTCCTTCCCTCGCTAGCAATCCGCAACCCTCTCCGCTAGCTTTCTTTGCCGAGCCCGTCGCCTCGCCATCCCCTCCTCCGGCGCCCTCACCCTCCTCTTTCCCGCGCGCGGGAGCCAAGCCTCCGAGCAGATCCCTCTCCGACAAGATACCCGTGGCGGCCATAGCCGAGAAAGCACAGCGCACCATCCGCCCTGTCACCGCCACAACGCCATCGATGCCATTATATAATTAGTATTTTTATTAGTATCTGAATATCCCTTCTGACATCTTATGTGAAAAAAAATTCACCCTTGGATTTAAACACCCCCTGAGTCAAGCCGAATCCGTTGCACATTCTATGATTCTAATACATTGGATATATGTGACGTAGAAAATACTAGAGCATCTTACATTTTGGAATAAAGAACTTTTGACAAGTTAGAGATTGGAATCCAAGCAATATTTGGAGGCTGCGTCCCTAAAAAAATTAGCTATCATCTAAAGCATCTCGAATCAGGCTTGGTTCAGAGACTTCGGAATGCTATCTGAATATTGCTGCTGTGCCTACTCCATATAAATTGTAGAGTGAATTTCATTGTAGGTTCATGAACTTTTCTTGATATCTCATCTAGGTCCGCAAACTAAAAAAGCGACCGTCTAGGCACATAAACTTTTCCGGAGATCTCATCTAGGTCCACAAAATAAATAAGCGGTTATCTAGGTTCATGAACTTTTAAAGAGCGGTCGTCTAGGTCCAGGGGCACCGTGCAGCCCGCTCCTCCACCGTTGAAGCAGCATCACCTCCGCGCCTCACGCTATCAAGAGGCTCGTCACCACCACCTTGGACCTAGACGATCGGTCTTTAAAAGTTCATAGACATAAATGACTGCTCTTTAAAAGTTTATGGATTTAGATGACCTCTTATTTAGTTTGCGGACCTAGATAAGATGTCGGAAAAAGTTTATGGACCAAGATGACCACTTTTTTAGTTTGCGGACTTAGATGAGATCTCGAGAAAAGTTAATGGACGACCTACGGTGAAATTCACTCTATAATGTACATAGCCGTTCATTAGGTTTTTTTTTATATAAAAAATTCTAATGTTGGACCTTGCTGAAAACTGTGGTGTTTGAACTCTGTCTGATGAAGCAAGAGGGCGCGCGCTTTTGGGCCTTGAAGAAGCGTTGGGCTGCTCCTTACCAAAATTGTGTTTATTTTGGGCCGAATCCCGTATAACCACCACAGGGCCAATATCTTCCTAAACATTTTTTGAGAAATTAGTATATATTTTGACTGCTGCAGGATTTGAATGCACAACTTCGACATGGTTTGACTTTGTTAACAAAAACTTGGCAACATCTCTCCGGCCATGCATGCATGTGATCGATTAGTGGTATAGTCCGGCGCTCGTTAATGTGGAAGATTTGCGTATCTACACACTTGTACACTGTTGCGCTCATCTCCTAACTGTACAGAGGATTAATACGTACGTACAGGATTGCTAATCAGGATCGACTAGCCGTTTCTTGTGTCTCTTGCAAGGATGAATATATGCACCGTACACGCAAAAGATAGTGACGGCGGAGCAATCCTCTGCATGTTCTTCTTGCCGACATGCGATTTCAACATCGACTGATATGCACGCATTTGCTGCCAAATTAAAGAATAAATTAATGCATGAACCATTCTTTGGGATGCCTTGACACCGGCAGATCAACACCCGGCTTAAGTCAATGGATGTTCTTAAGCTCTGTCATCTGGCTTTTGGTCAGATATGGGCGGCACTCATTGATTGTTTTTTTTTTTTTGCCTTTTCCTTTTTGTATGCAATGTTGACAAACGATGATGTGGAAGATGTAGTGCAGTGAGAAACTCAAATGCTAGAAATTTGTAGATGCTAAAACTAGTAAAAAATATTCTCATAAATAATAAATTAATTATTTCACCATCTTGATGCATGCATCTCTTGATGCGCAGTACAACGATCAGAAGACACTAGCAGATCAACGATCAGCTCAACAATCAAGTCCATGCATGGTGCACATTAGTGTGTCTTTCGTTCCTTCTCAGACAGCAACATAAAAAGGGGCAGTTGGATCAACCACCCAATGCCGCCATATGCTGCTGGTGTCCTTGTGATTGCGACGGAGTGGAAATGGGAGCAGACAATTCAAACTGCCACACCATCCGGCTTAAAGCATCTCCAACAACCAACCTCTGTAAAAGAAGTTGGATAGGTAAAAATAGCAAAAATAAGGTAAAAGCCGGATCCAACATCCTCTTTATTTTCCTTCCCTCGCTAGCAATCCACAACCCTCTCCGCTAGCTTTCTTTGGCGATCGAGCCCGTCGCCTTGCCATCCCCTCCTCCGGCGCCCTCACCCTCCTCTTTCCCACGCGCGGGGGCCAAGCCTCCGCGAGCAGATCCCTCTCCGACAGCCTGTTCGTCCGGCTTATCAGCCACCAGCCAACAGTACTTTTGTCTCAGAATAAATCAACCACCAGCTACCAGCTAGCATTACTTTTATCTCAAAACAAATTAGCACCGAACAGGCTAAAGATACCCATGGCGGCGCAGAGCCGAAAGCGCAGTGCACCGCCGTCACGGGTCACGCCATCGCCGAGGATGCCATTATATAATTAGTATTTTTATTAATATCCGAATATCCCTTCCGACATCTCACGAAACATCTGATGCGACAAAAAAAATTCACCCTTGGATTTAAACACCCCCTGAGTCAAGCCGAATCCGTTCCACATTCTATGATTCTAATACATTGGATATATGTGACGTAGAAAATACTAGAACATCTTACATTTTGGAATAAAGAACTTTTGACAAGTTAGAGATTGGAATCCAAGCAATATTTGGAGGCTGCGTCCCTAAAAAAAATCAGCTATCATCTAAAGCATCTCTAATCAGGCTTGGTTCAGAGACTTAGGAATGCTATCTGAATATTGCTGCTGTGCCTATTCCATATATATTGTAGAGTGAATTTCATTGTAGGTCCACAAACTTTTCTCGAGATCTCATCTAGGTCCGCAAACTAAAAAACCGACCATCTAGGTCCATACACTTTTTTGGAGATCTCATCTAGGTCCGCAAAATAAATAAGCGGTTATCTAGGTTCATGAACTTTTAAAGAGTGGTTGTCTAGGTCCAAGGTGGTGGTGACGAGCCATGCGCGACCGCGGGCAGGGGCACGGTGCAGCCCGCTCCTCCACCGTCGAAGCAGCATCACCTCCGCGCGTCACGCTGCCAAGAGGCTCGTCACCACCACCTTGGACCTAGACGATCAATCTTTAAAAGTTCATAGACATAAATGACTGCTTTTTAAAAGTTTATGGACTTACATGACCTCTTATTTAGTTTGCGGACCTAGATAAGATGTCGAAAATAGTTTCACTGGTGGAGCACCGGCCTTTTATCCCGGTTGGGAAGGGCTTTATTTCTCTCCTTCCTAACCGGGATAAAAGAGGAAAGACAAAAGGCCCCTCTCTTTTGTCCCGGGTGAACGAACCTGGACTAAAGGGGTCCTTTTGTCCAGGTTCGTGTCACGAACAGAGACAAAAAGAGGGGCTATGCCAACGCCGCGAGTACCAACCGAGACTAAAGGGTTTTAAAAAAACAAAAAAATGCTCCTGTGGCCAGCGCCACCCCACACGCCGGTGTGCTGTCCGCCGCTGGCAGTGAGCTCTCTAGCCCCGTCAGAGCTCCAACTCATCAATTAATACAAGTTTTTCAACACATGTTCATCTTCTCAAAATCATACAAATCAATTCACACAAAATTCACATGTACATCAGTTCAATTTCATTCGATTCGCAGTACACAACATTTACATGAGATTGATTCATTTACGACAAGATCCACAGAATCACAGGAGTTTGATTTCGCTAACAAATCGAGAAAAAAATAAAAAACAAAGAACCGCCTCGCGCCGCACGGCTGAGCTGCCCGGCTAGGCCGCGCGCGCCGCGAGCCGCCGGGCGCGCGGGCGCCCGCGCCGCGCTGAGCCAGCGCCGCCAGCGCACCGCCTCGCAAGCCAGGCCGGAGGCCGCACCGCGTGCCCCGGTCCCCGCGTAGGCCGCCGGGGAGCTGCACTGTTGCGCCCCGCCTAGGCCAGGCCGGGAGGCGTGCCGCCGGCAAGAGGGCCACGCGCCTGGCCCGCTGCGCCATCCCCATCTGTGCTAAAGGAGAGGAGATAAGGATACAGAGGAAGAAGGAAGAAGAAAGAGAGAGGAAAGATAATGGCAGTGTGCGGTGAGGAAAAAAATAAGGGAGAGAGGCCGGCGGTGGTTGGTGGGGGAACGTTTTTGTCTCGTGTGGTGTTTCCACCCGAGACTAAAGGATACCCCTTTAGTCTCGGGTGGAAACACCACCCGGGACTAATTATTTAGTCTCTCGGGTGGAAACACCACCCGAGACTAAAAGTCCGTCCCAATAATTGCTGCCAGAGAGCAGTCGGACGTTCACCCTTTAGTCTCGGGTGGTTTACCACCCGAGACTAAAGGGGAGGCGGCGTCCGCGGTCATTTCAGGCCACGTCGCTCCAACCCATTTAGTCTCGGGTTCTAATTTCAACTGTGACTAATGGGCAGAACCAAAGGTTGGTTCTCTACCAGTGTTTACGGACCCAGATGACCACTTTTTTAGTTTGGGGACTTAGATGAGATCTCGAGAAAAGTTAATGTACCTACAGTGAAATTCACTCTATATTGTACATGGCCGTTCATTAGGTTATTTTTTATAAAAAAAATTCTAATGTTGGACCTAGACAACCACTCTTTAAAAGTTCATGAACCTAGATAACCGCTTATCTTGCCGACATGCAATTTCAACATCGACTGATATGCACGCATTTGCTGCCAAATTAAAGAATAAATTAATGCATGAACCATTCTTTGAGATACCTTGACACCGGCAGATCAACACCCGGCTTATTAAGTCAATGGATGTTCTTCTTAAGCTCTGTCATCTGGTTTTTGGTCAGATATGGGCGGCACTCATTGAGATTTACCATATATATATATATGTATGTATATATATATATATATGTATATGTATATAGGTAACTTGTACTCTGTGGCTGGATACAAAATAAGCTATTCTGTAGCCAGGCCATCAAACCGATCCAGCAGCAAGCCACGGTCCGTCGTCCGTGCGGACGGTCTGGCTAATTATGTGTGCGACGTAATTTTGGGACATCACAACCTGCTGGTTGGTAGCCTCAGTCATTTATGGATAATGAACTGCCATTATTTCACGAACGCTGATTTCCGAAAATGAAAGTACAGGTACATTACCGGCTTGCATGTTAGCTAGTGGATAGAGGGTTTACGATGACACATCGACATGGGTTAGTGTGCACAGGTGTATGTGTATACTAGAATACTGAATTAGAGTGCGGCTAAATATAAAACAAATGAAGGTAAATATGCAGTAAATTATGGTAATCTAGCTATGACATGGGACCTTGGACACCTCATTGGTATACAGTAAAATTGTTGCAGTAGTTCAAATGTCATGAGATGATAATCAGAAGTTGAGCTATTGTGGGAAACAAATTACTGTAATACCAAGAGAATTATTAAATCATTCTAGTAAGCCATTTCAAATGTCGTTGTAGTAATTAGTGAATCATTCTAGTAAGTCATTTCTAAAGTTCTCGTAAAAGGCTAACCACATACAAGGGCATAAAGTCTAGTAAACAAATTTACTAGGTTAGCAATTAACAAGGCATCGATTCTAGTAAATCACAAAGGGCATCAATTCTGGTAAACACTTAAAAAAATCCCATAGAAAAGGTAACCATATGAAAGAGTATAAAGTCTAGTAAATTTTGAAAAAACTCTCGTAACATGCATCAGCCTGTAGTAGATAAAACCCAATACATGTATTCCCGTGACATGCATGTACTCGTGGCACCTGCATACGTACTCCGTACCTTAACGAAGGCCAGTTTGATTTTTTTTTAGGAACGAAGGCCAGTTTGATTAGAATTGAAGATTTAATCTGGCCAGCATCACGAATGGATGGAAAGCTTTTTTTTTTTACTCATTCGTTATGGGCTCCTCGCAATCAAGGCGGCAGTTACTACTACGATGGGGACGGAGACGGACTGGTCAACATGCATGCAGGGTCGCTAGGGAGTTGTGGGCCATGACGGGGACACCCAATCCTGACACGCCATGTGGCCTGGCCACAAAATAACTATTCTAAGCCGACCATAGACTATACTCTCCCTATGTATATATATATATATATATATATATGTATATATATATATATTTGCCTTTTCCTTTTTGTATGCAATGTTGACAAATGATGATGTGGAAGATGTAGTGCAGTGAGAAACTCAAATGTTAGAAATTTGTTAAATGCTAAAACTAGTAAAAATATTCTCATAAATAATAAATTAGTTATTTCACCATCTTGCATTGATGCATGCATCTCTTGATGCGTAGTACAACGATCAGAAGGCACTGGCAGACCAACGATCAGCTCAACAATCAAGTCCATGCATGGTGCACATTAGTGTGTCTTTTTGGTCAGATGTAAGCCTTATAGATTGATAAGAAAATGGAGATATAGTCGCCTCTCAGTTCAAGTGCAGCCATATTTTATTGCATAAGACTAAGCACAACCATTTTATTAATTATTAAATAAGCTCACTGTTGTGTTGACACACTCACCACCCTCCCAAATGTTTTTAAAGGTCTGTTACAGATATCTGTGCTTTTTGAAGGAAATTTTTGGTTACCTTTGGCATCAATCAAATGTAATCATTGGCTTAATTTACTAGACAATCATACACCAGACTAAGTGTTCTCCATGATCAATAAGTTAACTTTGAACGCGACCCAAACGTGGACACCTGGCAGAGTGCACAGTTTTGCTTAATTTCGACTTGAAGTTCATGTCTAGCTTGCTTAATTGTTCTATTAAAAAAAAGCATGTTGGGTCCTTACCTTTGTATATTCAGGTGATTATGCATTATATGTATTCGTAACTTTGACATTAGCAGCTCAACGACGACAAAAAAATAAGTCAACTCCTTGTCATGTATGTATAACATTTTATACATAATAGTGCTATTTTTTGTAGCTATGGTTGGAAGCAATGCATCTCGCGCCCTTGGAATTTAATAAACGGCAGTCAAATTTATGCAAGTTAGTATATATATATATATGGGTGCAAGTTAGTATCTATTTGGGTGCTATTCTATACTGTTGGTGTAGAATAAACTGTACACCCAGAGTGTAGAATAGTACTGCCGTGTGTGTTTTTATTAGAATGACCTAACTCTGATATTGAATAAAAAAGTTTATTAAGCTTCGATTCTATGTTGCATTACTATAGTTACGTTGGTGCCATCTACCAAGTGATTCACTAAGGTTAATTAAATGAGAAATTGGTGGATAATCTAAAGAAGGAAAAGTGGAAAAAATGAATGCAATCTTTAACACCTAAAGAAGTCTCCAGAATGAGTTAATGCTGCGTATATGCATATACGCATGAACATCGTTTTGCCTTTTCAATTAATCAATCTACTGAGAGTTTAACCCAAAAATTTGAACTGATGAGGAGAAGGGGACAATTCACTTGTACCCTCTAGCCATAATACCAAATTGAGTTGTCACTAACAAAATCAATCCGTAGCACTGACCCAGCCGCTCGAGCGCCCCGCGTGGGGCGACTCGAGCGCTCCCAAGAAACCCTAGCCGCCGCCGACAGCACGCCGCCGACCGCTGCACCGCCGCCGGCGGGCCGGAAACCCGCGGCGGCTCGCGGGAGGCGGCGGCGAGGCTTCCTCCCTCTTCCTCCCGAATCGGCGGGCGCGGCCGCCGGTCTTCTGAAGCTCGCCGCCGCGCTGGGCTTCCGCGACGGCGGGTTATGGCGGCCCCAGATCCAGCGCGGCGCCAGGTCGGATCGGTGGCGCGCGTCTGGGGCGCGCGCCTGTGTGTGGGTGGGGCGGCGGCCGGCACTGCGTGGCGGCGGCGGCAGCGGTGGTCAACACGGGTGGCGGCGGTACACTGGTGGTGGCGGCGGCGGCGATGGCGGCGGCGATGGCGGCGTGTGTGTGCGCAGGGTTGCGCCGGAAGCCGGTGGTGATGTGGCCCGAGCTGCTGCCTCTGCCTATGTCGGGCCATGGCGGTCTGATGTTGGTGCGGTCGGTGGCGCCCTGCACGCGGGCAACTGGTGTGCGGTAAGGAGGTTGGTGCTCTCATTGCTTCCCCGACAGCGATATTGGTCTGGCGCCGCCTTGGTGGTGGGGCCGTCGGGTGCTTGTTGGCGATGCCGTGGTGGTGTCTTGGGCTGTGCCGGGCTTCTGCCGGTAGAGGAGTTGTGGTTGCGGTGAGGAGCAGCACGCCATGGTGGTCGTGTGCAATGCAGACATGGTGTTACCGGGCGTAAGCCTCCATTGACGTTTGTCGGTGGCAATGGTGGCGGCGCTCTTGGGGCGTCGCTCCCCCTGCTGAGGGCACCATTGAGGACTACCATGACTTGTAGCACGGGAATCCCAGGGTGAAAACTTAGTCCTACTTGGATGTGCGATGTCGGCGTCACTGGCGTCGTGCTCTCCTTGGAGGCACCGCATTTGGGGACTTGTCTCGGCTTGTGGTAGTGGTAGTGACCGGCTGGTGGTGTTGCCTGTGTGTTGGGGCGGTGGTGCGCTTGGCCCGTGTTGGCCGGGTGGTGCAGAGGGCCCATGGGTGCGTATCCCTGAGATGGTGTGCTTGGTGCGGTGGTGACCCCGGTGACGGCGAGGTGGAGACGTCATTCTCATAGCGGTTTCAGATATCTGAGTTCTTGACAGAGGAGTGAGGCGGTGGGAGAGGCAAGGCCCCCACGCAGAGTGGTCAGGATCAGTGGTTTTCATCGACGGCGCGACGGGAGTGTTCTGCTGATGCTCCACTGGGACAGGGGGATCGACGATCATGTGTGCGGCTTGAGGGTGTTTTCCCATGGTGGAGGAGTTCAGTGCTGTCTCAGAAGCGGCCGCGGATTTTGGCGTGGCACAGCGTTGGCGACAACGGCACGGTTCACGACGGCTCCTCTCGCTTCCTCTCCCAGTTTGTGGTGGTGTAGTGTTTTGTTGGGTGCGTTGTTGCGTGTGTTGTTTGTGTGGTGGTGATGTACGCTTCGGCGAGTTATGTACCAATGCTTCTTCTTCTTATAAGATGCCTTTTATTTAAAAAAAACCAAATCAATCCAAAAGCTTAAGCTCGCTTATTATACTAGTCCTTGTATGTTTTTTATATGCTTACCTTACTTAGACAGTGACATTTTTTAATTAGTTTGAGCAGGCATTGGCTCCTCGCTCATCAGGTCAGCAAATTGAGAGAATTGGACACACATGACACGTACGCATGATAGTTGAATCGGAGTGGAATTTTTAAATAAACTATGATTTTGCTGTCATGGCCCATGCATGCTTCAAATAAACCAAGGGTCGTTGGCCGGCCTACCGGTAGCCGTCTTCTTGTGCGCCGTATCTGTCTAAATCCTGCCGTCAGATGAACATACATGGTCTTATACTAATTTAATCAAAGTCAGCAACTCTTCTTGGATGTGGATCCGGAGTAGACAGTTCGATGGAGGCGCCATCTCGTCATATCACTATAAATACGCAGTGCATGGATGTGGAGTAGCATCTCATACACCTCATCGCAGCCTCATTTGCCCTCTACATCCATCGACCACATTTCTCTAAAGTCGATCGAGGAGCAGAGAGTTAGAAGACGATGGTGGCTGCCGGCAGGAGCATGGCCGAGCGGTGGAGCCTCGCCGGAGCAACGGCGCTGGTCACCGGCGGCAGCAAGGGCATCGGGCACGCGATCGTGGAGGAGCTGGCGGGGTTCGGCGCGTGTGTGCACACGTGCGCCCGCAACGCGGCGGAGCTGGAGGAGTGCCGCCGGCGGTGGGAGGAGAAGGGGCTCGTCGTCACCGTCTCCGTCTGTGACGTCTCCATTCGCTCCGACCGCGAGGACCTCATGGCCACCGTGAAGGCCGTCTTCGGCGGCAAGCTCGACGTCCTCGTCAACAACGCAGGGCAGTCGCTGTTCAAGGCGGCGGCGGACTGCACCGGCGAGGACTACTCCCGGATCATGGCGACCAACCTCGAGTCGTGCTTTCACCTCAGCCAGCTCGCGCACCCGCTCCTCCTAGCCGGCGGCATTGGTGGCAGCGTGGTCCACATCTCCTCGGTCGCCGGCTTCATCGGGCTCCCGGCGCTAGCCGTCTACTCCATGACCAAGGGTGCCATGAACCAGCTCACCAGGAGCCTCGCCGTGGAGTGGGCCGGCGACGGCATCCGCGTCAACTGCGTCGCGCCCGGTGGCGTCAGGAGGACTGACATCAGCAGTGATGTAAGTTTGTTCATTCTTGTCATGATGAGTTGATCATCATCTGATCGATATAGTTTTTTTTTTTTGCATTTGAATTAACTTTGATTTATGTTGGGTATGTTGAGCAGAGGACGATAGATCCGGAGCTGGTGAAGAAGGAGATGGCACGGCTGCCGATGGGGAGGATCGCCGAGCCGGAGGAGGTGGCGTCCATGGTGGCCTTCCTCTGCATGCCGGCGGCGTCCTACATAACCGGACAAGTCATTTGCGTCGACGGCGGTCGCACAATAGCTTAATTAGCTAGCTTAGTTTAATTTGTCCTACATGATCGACCGGCCAGGTCATCTGCAGGCACACTACATTCTGTTTTACATTTGTGTGCATTGTGCTGAGGATTTTTGGTTTGGGTTTGTAATATAATAAGCTTGTTTTTTTTCTAGTGTGATTGTGTCAATTTGCTGACCTTAAAAAGAAGAAGAAAAATAACTGTTGTAAATTGTAAGGCTACATGATCCAAATGTGAAAACTCATATTTGTGCTTTAGAGATGACGAAACAAAAAAAACTAACTGTTGTATAATAAGGCTTCCTAGTGCATGCAAGGCAAAAGAAAGTTTGGTAGAAATTGTTTTGCGGGTAAAGTATGGTAGAAATTTTGAGGTAGGCGATGACAGGACCAGAAAGAATGTGGCTAGAAATGCCATATGTAGGGCGGGTTGAGAGAGAAAGGATGAGATATAGAAGAAGAGCAACACCTTGGCTATAATTAATTTATTTTCAATTTAGTTACTAAACACTCCCTCTTTCCTCGTTTATCTTTAGCTCATTTTCGAGCTCATCAGCCTCAAATAAAGGAGAACGGAAGTACTAACTGGCGATCTCTAGGCAATACTTTAGTAATGTCTATAAAAATTCATGTTTTCCATGAATTTAAAATCATGGGATATTTGGCTGGTTTTGCTTTGGAACCTTCATTTTTATTTTCTCGTGCGTGTATCCAAGAGTGAAAGTGAAACCAAAAATCCTGTTTACATGAACTTGTTTTTAAAATCAAAAATTAAGTATCAATGTTAATAGCAGGTATTTTACTTTCTTATCCTTCTTACCAAAATAAATATATTTACAAATAATTAAAAGTGTATTATAATAATTTCTCACTATTTTGGTACTTGTTCTCACCAAATTGGTACTTTTGGTACATCTCTATGTAATTCACAGTACTGCTTTGTTTTCACCATTTGATTTCGCAGGATCGATGGCTCTTATTACTTTTTTCAAGAACTAAAAAATATTTCTATAAAGAAATATAGAAGCAACAACAGTGATCTTTTGTTTGATCCTTTTTGGATCATTTTCAGTTTTTATGTTTCATATGCTGGGCCAAGGGGTTGGCTCAAGCTAACCAACCCACATCTCACCTAACAGAACCCTCTCTTCGTTCTTATCGTGTATTAATATGTTGCTTGTGAAATGTCTATTACTAAATTAAACATTTCTATGTATTATATTGTGCTATATGGCTTGTATTTTAACTAAAACCATTGATCTATGACGACACATATCATATTGATGTCTTTTTACTATTTAACTAAAACTTTTGGTTTCAATTCTCCTACAAATTTAATGCCATCATCTTGACAATACAATATTCATGATTAAATGAAAAATTTTGTGAAACTAGAAATGATCTTTCCCAATGGTTTTCTCTCCGGCCTGTGTATGGAGGCGGCTGCTCATGTACTAGCTGTTTGGTTCTGTTTCAACTAAACCAACCATTGGACAAGTATCTTAGTACGTTGACTCATTACTCTCACTAAGAAAAGAGAATATTCACGACATTGACTAAAACGGCAAATCCTGAACTAACATATATGCCAAATAAGAGTCAACTGGAAGGCACACGTTGACACGTACGCATATTCAACATCATTTGACTCTCATTTGATCTCGGCTGCATCTCCATGCATGTGATCACCACTACTCCATGAAAAAGATCGCGTATCTACACCCATATGTGCCATATCTCCCAAAATAATTGATGAATATATGCTAGTATATAGTATCCCCCAAGTCTTCCAGATTGGTATATATATATCAAGGTGTGTTGTGACTTAGCTAGGCTAATCATGCTCATGGGAGTTATTAACTATATAACTAGCCACCTCACAAGGTCAGTAGTGTGATTAGTTATAACCATATATGGAGGTCAATTTCTTGCAAAGATGAATGCACCCAAAGATAGTGACGGCCGAGCAATCCTCCTGCCATGTTCCCCTTCTAGAATTGCTAGTTTTATACAGAGTCTTCTTGCCGACATACAATTTCACATCTTATATATGCATGAACTCGTTGCTCAGATAGGCAAAGAATATACATGAGATTCATTATTTGCGATAGTCGTACCTTGACACCGGCAGATCAACGGCAAGCTTAAGTCAATGGTGCATTAGGGTTTTCTTAATTTCTGTCATCTGACTTGATCCATGGTCAGATGCAGCTTATGAATATCTCTACCCTGAAGCACAGAAAAGATATGGACGGCACTCGCAGATTGTTTTTTGCAATGTAGTTGCTGGCCATGAAGTATAGAGTAGAGCCAACATGTTCGTTGAGTTTTAGCTCAACTGTCGTCGCCCGCGAAAATATAATCTAGAACAAAAACTAAAAACTAGTAGAAATCGTATCCTGAATTTCAACATCTCTGGTGCATGCATTTCAGGTTTAGCTAGAATATATAATGCCTGCAACCAGAGACTATAAATTCATTATTATTTGAATTTCAATAAACTTGATACTGGCAGATCAAAGGTTGGCTTAAAAGTTGATGGTAGACTAGTTTTTCTTCTCTTGATAAAAGTTGATGGTAGACTAGTTTTTCAAGTAGCTAGGTACATTCAGAACAAGATAAATGTATAAATTATGTTTAAAAGTATTAGGCCGGATGACCTGGCTAGAAAAAAATAGTTGAAGTTTGAATTTGTCTAGCATACTAATAACTAGATAACAAAATGCGTGAATTTTACTTTTGGTGGACCAGCTTCACAGGATCATAACAACACAAAATTTGTAGTTTGTGAACTCTACTAAAAAAAATTGATGACTCACGTGGAAACAAATATATGAGTGCTAGATATTAGAAAGAGGGTACAGACAAACCGAGGCAGATTTAATTTAAAGTCTTTGTCACAATACGAATCTCTATTCCGGAAAATAATGCCTTGGATCTTGATGTACCGACCTTTGTTGTCATCCAGAGAAATAAAGAATAAAATGCCTTTTTGTGCTAATAATGTCTTAATCGATCTTTTGACCGATAATGATTTTGAAGAATTTAGAGGTTGTACTACTAATTTAAATTTAGAATAATTCGATTCATTAACTAATTAACCTTGCTACATCATTTTCAGTCTCAGCTCAGCAAATTAACACAAGGACACAGATGGTCAGAAACTTCAACCGGATGGTACCGGTAGTGGAACTTGTGTTATGGCCGGTCGATCGCTCCCATAATAAACCAACAGTCTAGCCGCCGTTGGCCGGGCACGGCAGCCGGCCAGTAGCCGTCTTTAGTGTGTCTTAGGGCATGTACAACCCTTAGACAGGAAGCTGTTTGTAGAATCTCGAACTGTAGCGTGCAGACGGATGTACAGCTTATATAGCCCATAGACAGGAGGTTGTCTGTAAACTGTTTAATGCTTTGCATGTAGATTAAGATCAACTACAAATGTGTTTGTGTGTACCATTGTGTGGCTATTTGATTGAATAATATCAATCATAAATAATAGAAGCATGATTACAATAATAATTCTTAGGAATCATAAAAATAATAGAAGCATGATTACAATGTTTTTTTTATCTAATCTTCTTTGTTTCCATAGTGTTGCCATATGTGGTCGATTAAATCCTTCTTGAGTTGCCTATGTGTTGGCCGAGCTTTGATAGCCAAATTTCTACGAAGTACCTCTGCATAGCTTGGATCAGGGTTGTCATTTGTACGCACTTCCGGTGGGATCACTATCGTCGCACTTGGATTCTCATTCAAATCCAAAACATCCGTAACCGCTTCCTTCTCATCTTCCACTATCATATTGTGTAGGATTACACAAGCTTGCATTATGTTGATAATATCCGCTTGCTTCCATAATCGTGCTGGTCGACGAACAATATCAAAGCGTGCCTGCAGAACACCAAACGCCTTCTCAACATCTTTTCTCACACTTTCTTGCCTCTGTGAAAATAATTTGTCTTCCGCTGATTGAGGGGCATTCACTGTCTTCACGAATGCTGCCCATTCCGGATATATTTTATCGGCAAGGTAATAACCCATGTCATATTGATTTCCATTCACGATATGCACCGTAGGAGCTTCCTCTTATTGCTTCAATGAACAATGGTGATTTGTTTAGAACATTGATGTCATTCGAGACCAGCGGTACCAAAAGGCATGCCATATAAGATTCTTTGATGCCACTGCTTCAAGAATCATGGTAGGAACACCTTCTTTACCACTTGTGAACTGACCTGCCCAACCTTTCGGACAATTCTTCCATGGCCAATGACAACAATCGATGCTTCCCGTGCATCCGGGAAACCCACGATCCTCATTTTCTTTTAAAATTTGTTCAAGTTCATCACTTCTTGGAGGCCATAGATATTCGGCACCAAATACTTCAATAACACATTCAACAAATTTTCCCAATATCTCCAAACAAGTGCTTGCGGCTATTTTCAAGACCTCGTCGAGTTGATCAGCCGAGGTTCCATAAGCAAGCATCCTAATAGCCGCCGTACACTTCTGCAGCGGTGAAAGACCTTTTCTACCAACTGCATCGACTCTTTGAGTAAAATAAGGTGACCAATTGCTAAGTCCATCCACGACGCGAAGGAATAACAGCCTATTCATTCGAAATCTCCTACGGAACATCTCATCGGTGTATACCGGATTTGCAGAAAAATAATTAGCGACAAGATCATCATTGGCTTGTTCACGATTCCTTGGAATGTACCTCTTTGGTTCAAGCAGTCGGCGACGACGACGTACTGTTGATGCTTCTCGTTCCAACTCGGCCTCTGCTACTATTTCATCAAAGATCTCATCCTCTGCAATCAAGTCTTCCACGGTGAACACCTCAAACTCGTCAGCATCTTCCACTTCATCTGCGATCAAGTCTTCTAGTATTTCTTCGACCGACTCCATTCACAAATTGACGTAGAGGCAGAGGGATGGTGGAGAACAGAAGCAGGGATGGGATGGAAAATAGAGGCAACGGTGTTGAATGACGGATCATCAGTACACCGTGTCCTTTTATATAATAGCGCAACAGATCAGTAAATGGCACCTTTCACATTTCAGAAACTGACGCACACCACATTTAGAAACTGACACGCAACACATCAAAACAGAGGAACTATTCAAATTGAAAACTGACGCATTCTCATTCACATGCACAAACTGACGCATTCACATCCACTTGCAGTAACTGACGCATTCACATTCACACGGGTGCAACACTAGTGCTCCATCCATTCATAGATGCAGCACATGCGTGCAGCACTAGTGCTCCATTAATGATAACCAGAGAGAAGAACAGTATAATAACCATTCAGTTTCATGCATGCATTCTTTTCATAGCAATTTGACAGCATAGAAATGTACAGAGGCTATTTGCAACATCCAGGAACTAATTAAAAATCATGACATCACAGCAATAGAGGTTCAGAAACAAAATAACATGTACCATATTCAGACACCACAGTTGAACAGAGGTAGCATAGATGACTTAACTGAATTAAAAGAAACTGAATTGATAAGACTAATTTGTTTACATGCAACAATGTGTCTCCAATGTTGAACCTTCAGTAAACCCTACACAAAAAAGCCCACATATTAGCCACATGCCACATAACAAGCTGTTGTTTTCAGATAACAAGCAGTATATAACCTTGCTATTTTTAGAATAATTCAACTATTGGTTCAGTAATGGAGCATGCCTAAAACAATTGCACTTTCAGAGATAAAAAGGAAAATGGATGCATTCTTATTCAGTAATTACTAATCTGCATCTTCCATACTTATCAATCAGTTAGGTATGGCAGTTTAACAAGTACAGTCCTAACAGAGCATGTGGTTTACCTGTTCAATCATTTACCTATCATGCAATCTTCAATGAAAGTAGAACAGTAATAAACAAATTTCTGAGATTGGTTTACCTATTCAATCAATTTTCAGGAAAAAGGGCCTTATCAAGCTTCTTCATCATACTAATTGCGCCCTTTCATCATCAGTCATCGAACTTGTATCTTGTGAGATGAGGTTGTTATAAGTCTCCATCATCTTTGTCTCTTTCTCAAACTTCTTTCCTTCCTTGTAATCTTGTGCTGTCATTTGAGCAATTCTTGTGGCCTCTAGCTTATCAGAAGCTATCTTTTCCTGCCTGTCCAACATCTTCATGCGCCTCTCACTGTTTGCCTCTTGGAATTTGTTGTACCTCTCAAATTTATCCAGCTCAATTGGAGAATCTCTTGAGTGACCATCATCACTGCTGGAGGAGCCTTTTAACTTGCCACTTTTAGCTGCTAGAGCTGCCTTCTTAGCTGCCTTCTGCCCAATTGGTCGCTCTGGCATCTCATCAACATTGTCCTCATTTTCCTCCGAGTCTCCTTCCAGATGAAATGATTTCCTTTTACGTGCATTCTTCAGCATTTCATTATATGTTTTCCACTTTGGCACATCTCGACAAATTTTCCAAACCATCTCAAGCATGAAGGGTCCAACAACATCTTTATTTTCTTTGTTATCTTCCAAATAGAACCCATGTGCTGACTCCATCCATTGTTCATGTGAATATCCACTTGTAAATACTCTACGAGCCTTCACATAAGAACATTCAAAGAGGTCTGTCAACTTGTTAACTTTGTGCCATCTATCCTTGCATTGCTTCGCAGTTCTTCTTCGATTTGCAGGGGTAGTCTTGTTGTACGTTGCGACAACCTCACTTCAATATTGGCCACCACCCTTATCTGCTCCACAAGTAGAGTCAGTTGAATGTTCTATCCAAGCACTCATCAATCTAACTTCCTCTTCCACATTCCACATGATCCTCTTCTCAGTTCTTGCATTGTCATTGTCATGAACAACTTCCACATCGGGCGGTGAACCAGCATTGACGGCCTCATTCAGAGGACTGCTGTGAATAGGTGCACCAACCAAATGAGAATTTTGTGCTTCATTTTGTAAAAAACTCATGAAACCACCAGGTGGACGTACATCTTGGCCCCTGCAAGAAATTGCAAAAAAAATTAATTGGCACACAAATTAACTAGTAATCAGTATGCATAAACAAATAAAAAATGAGCAGCACCTCTCCTACATATATGTATGCAGCAGAAAAATTGCAGATCAGTCCTATATGGCCTCTAGCACACAAGAAATGAATTAATCCATATGGAATTGTAGGCTGACAAGTTGAGCACAAACAGGTGCAATTCAGCCTACATAACAGTTTCAGAGACAAGTTTATGATACATTAGTCCATCTGAAAGGTAGTAGTCCATCTCAGTTCTCATCCAGATAAATGGCATGGGAAGGTATGTGTTACACTTACACATGCAAATTGGGAAGCTAATTAACTGATCATCTTAAGCAACATTAAGATTCAGAGATTCACATGGCATGGCATATTCAAATTAACAGAGAAGGATGATAGTAAATAAAACAGGATATAGCTCATGTTTATATTTTAGTATGGAAGCATCTCAGTAGCTTTTGGCCATGAAAAAACTAGCAGCTGACTACATACAAGAAGAATGAATGCCATCTGCTTGCATACCAAGAAGAATGCCGTGGCACCCCTAACTTTTAAAGTGGCTGCTATGTATCAATTACGAGCATAATATGACAGATTATTAACTTCTGAAAAGCTAAATTTTCCAGAACAAAGAATGGCAAAACTTTCAGATAGTAGCATGCATTCAGATTTGCACAAGGTTCAGAATTTTTCCAAATAAAACAATAATGTAATGGTTCACATTATGCAAAGTTCAGGGGCATACAGATAATTTGCATAGATATTCAGCACAACATTCATGTCGACCAACAGCCAACTTGGTAATCTAAAGCAACATGGTAATCTAGCCCAATCGACAATGCCAGAAGAATCATTTGTACAATATTGTTACTGGCATATGGATTCATTCACTGTTGGAAGTGTGAGGTATAGAAATAACCAAATCTGAACATACATAAATAGCAATGAATCAAGGATTACCATCCGGAGAAGAGGGATCAACACCGCATCAAAGGATGGTGGATGTGGGAAGGGGAATCCCGTGGACGCCGATGAGCTGCCGGGGAAGCCACCTCCATCCATGGAGGAAGCTGCCGTCGCTGGGAGGGTGGTCGGTGCCGCTATTGACCCGCCACCGCGTCCGCGAGCACGGGGCGGTGGTGGTAGCCCGACGCCTCGAGGACTAGGACCGAGAGAATGGGACGGCGGTGTTGAGAGGCCACCACGACCGAACGGGAGACCCGCCACCGCCGCCGCCGCCCCACCGCCGCCGCGACCTAGGGTTCGGCCTGGAGCCGCCGCCGCCGCCGCCGCCGCATCCATGGCTGGTGATCCGTTCTTCCTCCGCACGGTGGACATCCCGCCGCACTGCTGGGAAGAAGGGAAACCGAGAAGAGGGCGTGGATAGCGAAGCCGGGCGGCCGGCTGCCTGGGAAGAAGGGGAAGCCGCACAGGAAGAGGGCGGGGAGGAGGCGGAGCGCGGGAAGGGGAATTGGCGGGGAGGGAGAGGAGCGCGGGAGGGCAGCACGGATTTGGCGGGGAGGGAGCGGAGCGCGGGATCTGCCGGCGACGCTG
Source organism: Cenchrus purpureus (assembly GCA_022644695.1). Classification (NCBI taxonomy): domain Eukaryota; kingdom Viridiplantae; phylum Streptophyta; class Magnoliopsida; order Poales; family Poaceae; genus Cenchrus; species Cenchrus purpureus. The sequence continues at coordinate 52,939,353 of CP053454.1, forward strand.
CTGAGACGGCGTCGTCTGACCCGTCGTCTGCCTCGCTGCCGCCGCGTCGGGAACGGACAGCCCGCTGTCCTGGTCTAGCGACGAGAGAGCCGTCGGTTCGGAGGTGGGAGGGGTTTCTTGCAAAATTACCATCCTATAGACGCCATGTATAGACGCGCTGTACATGCCCTTATATATCCAAATCCGGCCGTGTCTATGTGTATGTAGTGTCTTATTACCTACCTATATCCTCCAGCTATTTAAATAAGAAAATATCACTATCACTACTAGAAAAAGTTTGTAGGAGCGGTTGGATTCGCATTTCAGGTGCAGGCCTAAGACCCGCTCCTAGGCTGTCACATTTAGAAATAGCGATTTTTCAGTCTTGGTCATGGCGCCACACCCGCACACTGGAAATGGATTTCGTGGATGCATTAAAAACTTAAAATAAATAGCAACCACCCACCCGTCACCGTCGCCTTGCTCACGCGGTCGGCGGGTTCGAACCGCGACCTCCAGCCTCACACGAAGCCTCCTCTACCACTGCACCACACACTCATATGTGTCCATATCCAGTTTTCATTCTACTCATATTATACTACACCGAGTGTAAATCATTTTTCATAATTAAAAACCTATCAACTACAAAGTTTCATAACTTTCTAAAATCTGCAACTTTCATGTTGGGAGTTTTTCCATTGAGGTCATTTATAAAGTTGAATTTCATTAACAATATGATTTCAAATAAAAAGTTGTAAACTACAAAGTTTCATAACTTCTCAGGATCTGCCACTTTCACGTTGAGAGTTTCTCCATTTGAGGTCATTCGAAAAATTCAAAATTTCTAATTTCAAAAATTCAGACGTACTTTATCTTGACAAACGTAATTCAAATACAAAATTGTTCAACTACAAAGTTCTATAACTTTTGAAGATGAACAACTTTTATTTTGGTCATTTGACATATGGTATAGTGGTAGTAACATTCTTCACAAATATTATACATCTCTCATATAGTTTCACAAAACTATATATAACAGATATAGGTTTTTCAAACAATGTCATAGTACTTATATGGATATTTTGAAATATTAAACAATCTCAAATGAAAAACTTGTCAACTACAAAGTTTTAGGTCTCGTCTAGTTATACAATTATGATATAAAATTTGTCTTCATCCGAGATCATATGAAGAAGTTATGAATTTTTGGCATGAGACCAGGTGATGTCATCACCTGAAAATGATTTTCAGGTGCGGGTGATGCCATCACTCGCTCCTAGAAATGAGGATATTTCCAGGACCGGGTCATGGCGTCACCCGCACCTGAAAATGATTTCCAGGTGCGGGTGATGGGGTCACCCGCTCCTAAAAAGATTTCTAGGTGCAGGTCTAGCTGCTACAGTGCCGTGTGTTTTTCTTAGATCGGGCGGGCCGCCCGCTCCTAAAAAAACCGGTGGCTCTTACAAATGTTTTCTGTAGTAGTGTATTGGAGGAAGATTAATTGTGTCTCACAGGACCGGGCATGGTAGAATAGTTAGATGATTTTTTATTTTATTATTCAGGTAGAGGCTTCAAAAGAAGTCTTCAATGATTAGTAATAGTAAGATTTTTTTATAGTGGCACATATGGGTAATTTAGACATAAATATAGGAGGTTATTTTTAGTTGTTCAATAATGGTATAGGTGGGTAATTTTAGAAATAAAGTTGATTTTTTAGAATTTATAGATTTCTGTCTCTTTTTAGAGTGTCCAACTAGGATTGTTATGTGGTTTCATGTGAAGGCTTCCATTAGTCTTCTCTTTTTTTAAGGGTCCACCTATGATTCATATGTGTTTTCATATGGAGGCTTTAAAAATCTTCAATTAGTAATAGTAAGACTGGAAGCAAAGCCACCTTAACCATCTCCTATATATGAACAAGATAGCACTCAACTCCTTGTCGTTACTTCATTTGGCTCAGCCATTGAATCCGACAACAGCAGTGTTTTTACTTTTGAATTATAGGAAAGCATTAATGAACCAATTAATCCCTCTTATTGTGTTGTTGAACAACATGAAGAGCTTTGCCCAATAAATTAGCAGACAAATAATAAATTTAACCCATTATATTTCACCAGATGGATGATTTACATTAATTACAAGCACCTTAAAATTTCCCTATATACCATCGACACAATGATTTACAAGAAAATAAAATGATCATGAGAACAATCAATTTTCTCAAAGCTTTCAACAACTAATTGACTCTTGAAGCTTTAACTCTAAATGATCATGTGCACAAAAGTTTTCTCTAAACCACTTGGTATATAATTACAAGATAGCAGCAATATACATCAAGTTAGAAAACTTGGCATAGACAAAAGCAATGATTCACTTCTAATAGGAGGTATGGTAATAGTCACCACCCAAGCTAGCTGAACAACTACTAGAATTACTAAGTGCTGAACCTGTAATATAACTTGGAACTAAGAAAACCCTTCTCAAACGCTTAAAAAAAACCTTCTCAAACTTGATTCTCCTCTTGACTAATCAAATCAAAGCAATCTACACTACGTGAAAACCTCAAATAGGTCACGCAGCATTGGTAACGGACCTATGTATCCCGTTACTATAAATATTAAAGGTAACGGGCGCTGTCGGGGACAGCCATAAGGGGTCCCCTAACTATGGGGGAAACCGCCTTTTCAAATGAAAATGATAAAACCGCATAAAACACACTTCCCAAATCAGCCCACCAAGGCACGAACAAAGCCCACGCCCGCCGCTGCCCAACGGCCTCCATGGCTCGCCAAGCGGACACACCAGCCGCCTCGAGCGAACTTCCGCCGGCCGAGGGTCGGACGTCACGCCGGCGAGCCCCGCCCGCTCGAGGGCCCGACACCCCTCGAGTGGATCTCCGCCTCGCTCGAGGATCAGCACCCCTCGGGCGGGTCTCCACCGCCGACGCCCTCTCGGCTCAAGGCATTTCACCGCTCCTCCCAACCAAGGCATTAAATGCCCGGCACCGCGTCAAAGACAAGACCCCGCCACACAGAATCCCCGACATTGCTCGGGAATTTGGTCCCGGCGCTGTCGATAGGCCCGCCACTGCGCGGCCATCCCGGACTATATGCACATGGCTGGCCATTCATTCCGCTGCCCTGTGCCACCCGCTCCCGTCCTTCCTCCACGCTGCGCCCCTCGAAAGGAGACGACGACACCCTCGAAGAGCGTACAGACGCCGACTTGACGTCCGTCCAGGACGGCGCCGTGACGCAAGATAAGTGGAGCACGTCTCTTCCATCACCTCCAACCCTGCGCGGCCATCCCGGCTCTGTTCCACCATCCCCGAGACTGTGGGGACTCGGCCGACGGACGCCACGCCACCCTGTGTATCCCAAGCTCTCCCGTTAGCCAAACCCTCGAATCGGTGTACGGACAACGACCAGACGCGGGCGCCTACAGGACCACCCTCGAAGTCGCCTCCAAGCACAGGGGTCGCCACAACGCATGCGAGAGCCAGGATTCGCCAGGACAGCCTTCAAATCGCAAGCGCCAGATGCCTGCATCCGCAACACCGCACAAAAAGCCACGCTGCACGTTTGTAAGCCGCCTCCCCTTGGCCTATAAAAGGAGGAGGTGGCCGCCTAGCCGCAGGCATCGCACGACAACACGCCCATTTGCGTCCACGTCCACATTCCCACTGATATTGGCACTTTGCTTCAATCACTCAGTTGGAACCTGAGGGCTTTTCCTCCTCTCCCGCCTCGCTTGTAGCCCCTCTGTGCACTCCTGCATCAGAATGCCTCACGCGCAACTCGCTGGACGACGGCCCACCGGAACCAGATAAATTCGTGTCCTTGCATTGCCTAGCACCGACCATCGAGAGCGATCACGACGATTTCACTAGTTAGTGTCGGGACTAATCTCAACACCGATAGTTGGCGCGCCAGGTAGGGGGAAGCGCTGTGATCGACGCCTCACCAAGCAGTCTCGATGGTGATTCGCACCGAGATGACGTCCCAGAGGTACGCCTGGGGGGAGCTCCGACCCCTTCCCAGCTGGATTCGAAATCCGGTTCGGGAGCTGAACTTTCAGTACGGGAACTACCTTATGCGCCTCACCAACCGGGATGAGCTCCACCCTTGGCGGTCGGCGGGCCAGGCCCGGCGCCACCACGCGCCGGACGCCCAAGACCGACACCGGCGGCAGCAGCAGCCGCCTCGACGTCCCGACACCGCGAGGCGCTGTCGGCTTCGCACCAGCGCGCATGGAGCGGCGCGGACGAACGTGCATCGCAAAGACGGGAGACGACCCTCCGCCAACGGACACGGCGGCACCTCCTGCGGGGGAACACGCGGCCGCGGGGCCACAGTTTCCTCATGGGATGCGCAACTCTGCCGCAACGTACGCCTCATCGGTTGCCGGACGACGTGGCACGCACGAGGATCTTCCGCCACCACTGTCGGTCCGAACCTCATCGCCACCACCAACGACGAGTCGTACCACGGCTCAGCCAGCGAGTTGCCACCCGCAACCTCGCACGGGTACGCGGAGTGGGACTTCTCCGGCGTACCAGAACCTATGATGTTCCGGCGGTTCCTCGACGCCGCGGACTACTGGTTCGGTTGCTCTGATGACTCCAGCGAAGGGAGCTACGATCCCGCGCGCGAGTGCTTCGTTGTCGCCATCAACGAACACGCCGACGGAGCGAACGGAGCGGGCGACGGAGACGTACCCCAAGACCCCGAGCCAAGACCCCAATAACAACCTTGACTTTATAAACCCACTGCAAAGTGCAAACAAGAGCCACTAATGTCACTGCAAGTCCATGCTCAGCGTCTGGGATGCTAGCTGCTTCATTATTCATTTTGATTTTGGCCCATTTGGCCCATATGTTGCTAGTTCTTTAATCTTTTAGGCCAGTTTATAGTTTATAATATCTTCTCTATCTATATCTTCTACATGTACTTAGATTAAATGTTGGCTGCTTTATTATGGCATTGGGCCGATTTGGTTACCATCACCAAAGTTCTGTCATCGCGCTCAGGGCTTGTTCATCAAATATCTTAGCCTTCCAAGGGAAGGGAGCCGCTCAATCCCTTAGCTCAGAGAAGGAAACGGTCAAATTTACTACCTAGGGTCGGATTGGTAACTAAATACTAAATTATACTCGCTGCTAGAAAATATATATTTGGTCCCTAGCCTTAGTACCAGTTGAATTTTGACCCGTTACTAATGCTACCAGGCGTATGGGCTAGACCCTGTGGAGACCCTTGTAAGGGCCTTGACGTTTAGTACTGGGTGGACGCGTCACCTGGTACTAAAAGCCTCTTGTCAGTACCGGCGCCATTGTCCAATTTTCATTGGCAGTGTTTCAGGTTCAGGTTTGATGAGTGGCATGCTAAGAGGGAAGTCATGGGCAGTATGGTATCCTGGTTAATTGAGGCAGCGGATCTGGGGATGGAAGGTTGTGTGGCGTGATGCCTGTAGCCATGGTGGTGGAAGAATGATGTTGCGGGTTTTGGTAGGAGTGGGGATGGAGGGCAGAACAATATGATGAAATGTAAGTGAGGGTAGGATCATCACATAGTGTAGGTGTCGGAGAGGAGATCATAGTGATCAGAGGGAGCACATCATTTCAATTTTTTGGGAAGAGATAGAAGATATAAACTCCATCCGTTTCAAATTGTAGGCCATTTTAGTTTTTCTCGATATATATGTTTGGCTATGTCTCTAGATATATATAACTTATATGTATATGCATAGAAAAAATATACGCATCTAGAAAAAAAATGAATCAACCTATATTTTGGGATGGAGAGATCGGTGAGATCGACAGGAGTTTTGTGGTGCACAATGCACATGAATATGTAGTGATAAAAAATGATAGGCACACATTTTCCTGGCCTGTAATAAGCTTTTGAAATTAAAATACAAATATAGATGCGCACAATGCAATTTGACATTCTCATATAGTCATATGACTAGTATCTAATAATGAGCAGACAACCGGATTGATCAATCACATTAAAAGGAAACTAAAACAGAATGTAGACCAGCATTGCATACAAATGCTCCCTTTAGGCCAGCATATTCTGGGAGCTATAGGGGACTTCTTACATGGAGACATTAATTAGCTATAGGGGACTTCTTACATGGAGACATTAATTAAAGGCTGTATCACAACGATGCATCAGTTATATGGCTTGCTGCATGGCGGTGGCGGTGGCGGAGGGCTGGCTGACGACGGCGCCGGCGTCAGGGTGTTAAGGCTGCAGGTGTTGATGCAGAGGGGCGTGCACAGCGCAGAGACCCTCACTTTGCACGTCGTGAAGAAGAAATTCAGAGTTTTCAGGATAGGGGCGATGTCAATGACGGCATTGCACGTGTTCTTACTGAAGCCATCGCAGAGAGGAATGCAAGTCACGCGGCATTCCTCCTGCGGGTCAGCCACGCCGCCGGCGGACCCATGGAGAGCAGGACCAGCGCGACGCAGGCGGCAACAATGGCCATCTTGAGCATGGCGGCAGCCATGGACTTTGTTGCAGCTGGCTCGGTGGCTATAGCTATAGGAAGAGATATGTGTAGAGGAGGAGTGCAGAGATTGGGAGATAGCAATGCAGATGCGCTATTTGTAGGCACCCAATTTGTCCAACGTCAGAGTATAGAGTTGTGCAAGTCGCGCCCCCAGCACGTTAACACGGTTGACCCACCGACAACTACCACAAGATGTGTTACTAATTATAGAATTGTAGAAGATTTGGTGCCACATGACTGGTGGCAGTTTAATATTAATGTGAGCTCGCCTGATTCAGTAACCCCATATAAAAACTAGGAAAAATAAGATTGCCTGCTGCCCGAATCAGGGATCACCCTCTCACCTATTAGTAGCAAGATATAGGCATCACCTCTAGCTTTGCCATACGAGCTAGCTGACGGGAACGAGAAGTGTTGCCATGCACGTTTCCAATCGTGGCCGACGCAGCAAGTGTGAGTCGCACATGCTTTCCACAAACAGCGAATGATATCTACCAGTTAAAGGTTAGTGCTGTAGAGATCGATTTGTATAATTGCATTGCTCCAAATAATCGTGCTTGATTTTAGATATACAATAAGACAAGAGAGCATAAAGTCACGTAAATGATCTCTCATGACTTCCTGCCACCAGAGGTTTACTGTCAACAGAAGTAGGCCATTCCTCTGAACAGGGGGTACGGTGCAGCTAGGATTTTGATCATCAAGGGGGCGGAGACACCATGTAGAAACAAAAGAATCTAAAAATTTTCTACTAATTCAAGTTTTTCAGTTTGTGACCTTTCATTTTATTAACCGGTTCGGCTTGATTCTTTTTGACATTTAGGATCTACCGACAGACTTATACCACCTAAAGGGTCCTTATCCTCTTCAGCTTAGCTAACGCAATCAGCTATAGCTCAAAGATTAAAAAAAAACGTGATGTACTCCATCCGGTTTGGTAAATAAAGTCGTTTTGGATAAGATTTGAGTCAAATATTGAGAATATAAATCACGAATAACTTCTAAGTCATTGTGTTTGGAAATGTGAAAACTACATAAATAGATTTGCCCTCCAAAATAATTTCATAAAAGTATACATATATTAGTTTTTAATAAATATTTTTATAAAAATAAAAAGTCAAAGTTGTACTTTGGAGGAGACCGTGTCGCTGTCCTAAACGACTTTATTTACCAAACTGGAGGGAGTAGTTTGAGAGAAAAAAGGAAGCAGCCAGCTGCAGGTTATTTCATCTAAACTAAAAAATGGGATGGGATCCAACTTCCGTCTGGATATCGTGAGGGGTCTGTGCTCATGATTTGTTGGAGATTCTCGTCAGAGGCGCATACAAGGTAACACCGAGCAGCCGCCACACCTTCCTTCTTTCCCTCCATCGTTGGAGGTGGCATGGGTACTCTGGGCGCGGCATGGCAATGGCCTGCCGGCGACCGCCACTACGTGAAAAACTCACTTTGGTAACGGACATAGATTGCCTTTAGTAACGGGCAAAGCGTCCGTAACCGATCAAGTGTTACAAATGAGCCAAGAAAGGTAACGGGCAGATGCCCGTTACTGATAACACATTATTCGTAACGGACATTAAACAATGACCGTTACCACAACTAGCCACCGGTCACGTGAAATGGCTGTTTCTCTGGGCCCACAGAGAACTTTGGTAACGGGCACCAAAACAGAGCCCGTTACAGTAACTCAACATCGGAGACGCGTGCTGTGTACCTGCGTCTCCGATATCTCGACGAAATGAGACGCGTCTATTTCGCGGCGTCTCAAAGACAACTAGGATTCGTAACGGGCATCAAACAACAACCGTTACCACAACTAGTCACCGGTCACGTGAAAATGACTGTTTCTCTGGGTCCACAGGGAACTTTGGTAACGGGCATCAAAACAGAGCCCGTTACAGTAATTCAATATAGGAGACGCATGCTGTGAAACTGCGTCTACTCTGTCTTGATGAACGGGCCAAGTTCGGGGCCCACTGCACGATATGGTAACGGGCTTTACGTTCTGCCCGTTACATTGTTGGCATGTTTGTAACGAGTGAATGAAGCCTGTTACTCACTGATCAGTGTTTGTAATGAGCTTTAATTAACATCCGTTACAGATACGTAGGCCACCCCTACAATCTCTTTGCACCGCTGTTTGCATCCTCGAACCACCAGATTTGGCGACCATCAGGGCTGCATCCCGAACCAGCAGATATGACTAAATTCACGTAAATTAGATCCAAAGATCCAAATTCATAGAAATCCACATAATTCACATGCTTCATATGACAAAATTCAGCATCATCATCTCACAAGTAAAGAAGCATCACTGGCTTGACAACAATATCACAGCCATAGTTAACTAGCTTGACAACAATATCACAAAATTCATGGGACAAGGAGGAATGGAAAAATTTCCTAAGAACCATGTACAATATTAGCCCACACAGTTTCATCAGCATAAAATTTTCCGTCGATTGCGATCACCTGTTCCATGAGAAATGTGGCAATTCTATCACGAACATAGACCAACGTGTTGTGGTGGAGAGGATGCTCATCTAGCCCTAATCTCTGGATATAACAATGTCACCCAAGACACATATATAGGTGGTTACCAAACATGTGTAGTGCTAATAAGCAAAAAAGCTGCTGGTTGGCCAGTGTGTTTTACAAATGAAGATCCCAAGAAAGTACCTCCATATCTGGGCCTCTATCTTTTAATTTAAGCATGTGATAGGCACAATAGAAGCCGCAGAGTTTGGATTCAGCAGGTTGTTGGTGGCACTGCAATAAATGTACAAAAAAATAGTGGTGATCGAGAAGAAATAAACTCAAGCTTTAGTACTAGCTTCCACAGGAAGGAAATAAGTGGTATGTACCTTAACATCGTCGACATGTTTCAAGGTGTTGCAGGGCAACTTCTTGTTGGCGCAGTAACGTTCCCAACCCCTACAACGAAACATGCAACAATGGTTAGGGCACTATTAATTAATATACTCTGCACAGTTTGTTGAGGAACGTCCGTAGGTTAAGAAAGAAATAACTTACTCATTAATGATTAGTTTGAAAGGGGTAGTATCAGTCTTAATACTCTTGAATGAATCAAGATAGTAGACTTTCTGCTGCTTCGGAACGATCGCCACTGCAATCCAGTGGTTCCTACTAAGATAAGCGGTAAGGATGAGTTTCTTTTTAGCATATAGTTTGAAGGCACGGTGCATATAGGACACAGAGAAAGCAAGAGTGTCATCCGTGCTGGTCAACGTTGTCGAGCAAAGGCATTCAGGATTAAGGAAGCCAACTGCAGCGCCCGTCTTCTCAACTTCTACAGCCATATTCCTATTAGTAAGAAAAAACAAAGTGTAAGGAGGCAAAATACATGGTAAAGATGATGTGAGGCAAAAAGCACATTTCGATAGAGAATGATTAGTGAGAAGCAGATTAAATTTCCAAGCAACTTACAGGATGAAGCAGCGGAGAAGTACCAGATCCAAAGCATCCAAGTTGAAGAGATCGTACAAATCACTGAGTGGCACAAGTATCTTCTCGAGTCCGTTTGACGATTCGTCTCCTCTCTTAGGCCATGCATTGGTCCCCGGCCGAAGTGCGACCATAATCAGAGAATCATCATCTAACTTAGCACGTTGCATGTAGAATGTGTGGAGATCTCTGGTACAAGGAGCAACCTTTTTGAGATCATCACCACTGAGAAGGCTCTTTCCGAATTTGTAATTTGGGTTAACCATAGCCCAAGGATTTTTCTTGGTGTTTCTCTCAGATCGCTTGTGGCTAGTCATAGCCCAAGGATTCTTCTTGGTGTTTCTCTCAGATCGCTTTGGGTTAGTCATAGCCCAAGGATGCTTCTCGGTGTTTCTCTTAGATCGCTTTCTAGTAGGCATCTTAGAGGTTTTATTTACAGCAATTTTATTTTCCTGCTGCTTTGAGATGGCTGAAGAAGGTTTCTTAAGGGCTTGCTTGCCTGCTGTAGGTGGTGTAGAGCTTTTATTTTTGGCAAGTTTCTTTTCTTGCAGCTTTGAAATGGCTGAAGGTTTCTCAAGGGCTTTCTTGCCTGCTGTACGTGGTGTAGAGATTTTATTTTCGACAAGTTTCTTTCCTTGCTGCTTTGAAATGGCTGAAGGTTTCTCAAGGGCTTTCTTGCCTAGTGGTGTCTCACCAGGAGCTATTACAGAGGTATTGGGCCCAGATGTACCTACAGCTTTCTTCGAAATGTCGTCGACGGATTTATTAGCACCAGCCAACACATCACTCTGGTTGCCTGGTAACAGTGGTGTCTCATCAGGAGCTATTACAAAGGTATTAGGCCCAGATGTACCTGTAGCTTTCTTCGAAATGTCGTCAGATTTATCAAAGATCGCCCAACATATCAATCGGGCTCCCGCTTTGGCATGATTGTTTTGAGCACTTTCGTTTGGGGGTGTAGGTTTTGTTGTTTCATGAGGAGGAGGAGGAGGAGGTGGTGGTGGGGATGGAATATTTGGTATCTGTTGCGGATGTGGGGATGCAAGTTTTTCTATTTTTTTAGGACGAGTAGTAGTAGGTGGGGATGGAATATTTGGTGTATCTTGCGGATGTGGGGATGCAAGTTTTTCTGTGTTTTCAAGATGAGGAGGTGGGGATGCAAGTTTTTCGTGATGAGGAGGAGGAGGTCCAAATGGAACGTCTTGCGGATGTGGGGATGGAGGAGGAGGATGTGGGGAACCATGTGAGGAAGGAACCTGTCCCGTACTCTGTGAACTACAAGGAATCTCTGCCGTAGCTTGTGAATAAGATTTACATGTTGGTGCTCCCTTGATGTGAATCCAACACCTTCTCCACTGTAACCTCTGTCCTTGAGCTTGTCCGGGTTTCATCACCTCGTCATTAGGTGGGTATTCCACCAGTTCATCCATAAGATATTATATATAGTGAGCACTTCAACCACAACACGGTCTTCATGAATCGGGACTGTTGTAGCGTAGTCCGCCTCGGATGAACAAGACCAATTGCAGCCTCACAATCAAGACCCTCCACGTGATCCATAGGCCACGGTGTGGGTTCACCAACATGCCTATAAGGTCTTCACGTACGATCATCACGGTGCACCTCGCCGCCAACTCTGCGGTGCCATCGATCGAACCTACATTATCTACACGACGACCTGCTCTTGAGTGGCGGTGAAGGGTTTGCGTGATTGGACACTGGTGACAACACCACCTCTTTAGTAAATTGTTCTGCATCTGCATCTCAGCCACCAATTCTTGCTTGATTTGTTCCTTTATCTTTTCCGTATCAGCGTCGTCGGTCTTCGTCCTCTTCCTCTTCTGTACATGGAAGCGTCTGAGGCCATGCATACTTCCCGTAGGCGGAGACACTAATCACGCAGCGACTGTTGTTGTTCGGGCGGCCAAGCTCGACTTAGCACATCATACTCCTACGCCTCGCCATTCCTCAAAGATTACGCACATGCAATCTTCTCCTTGATGTCTGTAGCCAATTTTTCTGCCTCTTTGTTGTTGAACACTATCACGACAACACGGTCTTTAATCACTAGCTTACTCCTTGCTCGACCAATTCTTGGAACGATCGCCGGGTAGGCGTCATATGGGTTGGGGATACCACTGCAGCTAATTGTCATCCCTCTTCCTCCCATTGTTCTAGTTTCACGATAACCACCGGACCCATCCGTGCTCGCTTGTGTTCGGCCGGAGTTCTTTGAACTTGACACTAACAGATGAGGCATGCTCGGTTTCCTCTGTTTCATGAACTCCTTCCACTGCTGGATGATAAACGGGTGCCTTGTAAATGGCTCAAGTCCTTTTCTGATAAAATCTCGCCTAAGCTGAAATCTGAATTGTCTCCATGCCTTGGCTGCCGTCTCCGAAAAGCTTGAATGTCTGCGGTTTCACGCCTTCGGAACTTCAAGTGTTTACGCACATGCTTATCAAACAAGTCCCACTTTTCATCATTGCTTAGTTCTTTGAATTCTGGCAAGTGCAAAGGTATCTTTTGTCTAGCAACGAGCCCCGCAAGCGCCTTGAACCTGCGCTTTTGAGTCAATGGTACTGGCATCCCCCCTATGTCGACCTCAGTGACTATCATTGTGTCACTTGGCCACTTTGTGGATGTCCTTGGCGCCGCCTCGCCACCGAGCCCCACCCACCTAGTCTTGTTGTGCACTAGCGCGCCATAACCCTCTTCTTCATCTTGTGGCCCGGTCTATAGTCCTCGCCGATTTATCCTGTGAATTAATAGTCAAGGGATTTTGAGAAAGGTCGGCTCAGTGTCCAAGAATAGCACAAAAAGCAGACCATACTGCTAGCTCTCCCAGGAGACATGCTACAACAGGAGACAAGTCGAGCACATTTTTAGTTAACCATGCTTAGCAGCTAAGCATGAGAAAACACATAAGAAAACAATTACAAGAACCACTTTAGCCCATTTGTAATATCATTGGTTCTTGGTAAAATATTAACATAAATGCAAATTCAGTAACCAAAAAATTAGTTCAGGCAATGCGACCTTACCATTTTAAAGAGGAAGATGCAGTGCCTCTATTGTCGATGAGAGGTACTTATTCAACTTGGAGAGAATGTGCACATGTACATAGGAACAAGAGCAAAACCAAATATAAGAGTCAATCTAAAGGGAAATGCTAAGTATGTATACCATCAACTAAGTATGTCCACATGTACTTATACAAAGGAGCCACGGGTATTATGCCGGCATATACCTGTAATTCCCACAAGTACAAGTATATTTATACGCATTTATATAAAAAGAAAATCATACCCATGCATATGTTGTATACTTGATTATCTTAACGCATGTGTGCTGCATACGCTCGCTTGGTCTAATTGCATAAGCTCGAGCAAATATACCAAATGATGTTGTTAATTTTATAGTTATTACTGAATTGTTGTTAATTTTACAATTATTACCAAGTTGGTAGAATGGATTTACCGAATTGTATAAGACATTTTTAGAGTGGCATACCATAAACTCAAATCCTAGATTCGCCACTGACCTTGTCACTTTGTCAGTGGAGGATCTCTACTCTCGCCGCTGCTCGCCCGCCACGCCCTCGTCCTCACGTCGACCTAGTGGCTGGATCCCTCCTACTTCTCCTAGTCGTCATCGTCGTCGCTGGATCCCTCCTCTAGTCGTCGTCGTCACCACTGCTGGGTCCCTCCTCCTCCAGATCTCGCTGTCAGAGGTGTGGCGCGCGTCTCAGCGAATGGGTGTAGCGTGCATCACGGTGTGGGGGGAGGTGAGGGGGACGAAGGCGAGGGGGAGAAAGCGGCGGCGGCGGTGCGAGGGGAGAGTGGGAGGAGATCGGTGAGGGAGGCGCCCTTCCCTACTAACCTAGCGCGAGTGGGCTTGTGTGGGCCTTAAAACGAGTAATGTAGTCAAGTACTACTCTGCTATTATATCATAAACATGAGATAAAAAATCTAATTTTAAGAAATTTGGTTAAACAAGTGTGGTTGTTGATATTTTATTCATATACTAAATCACAAACTATGAATTTTTCGGATTTTTTACGAATTTTTAGGTGCTGTTTATGGGCTCTAATATGACATGCATCACAAGTTCACATCACCAAGCAAACTAACTCATAACAAACATACTCACATCTGACATGCATCAGCAGGGCACATCACCAAAATAAGACTGCATCAGCTGGGTGCATCACCAAACTAGATTGTAGTTGCAAGGGAACTAGTTAGCTAGATGGCTTCTTTTGTGCAGCTGCCTCAAGTTCAGCTATCCTTGTCTTTAGTTTTGCAACTCTTTCTACCAGCTCAGCATTCTTCTTTAGAAATTCAATCTCCTGCCTCTTTTGTGCGGCTTTAAGCTGCTCATCCTGCTTGTCGATTCCTTTCCAGATGTAGTCAATGTCATCCCGGTTGTAACTTCTTATTGGTGCAAGCTTCATAACTGTTGTAACTTCTTACAAGAAAGCTGTTTAGCTCTAACTGCTTTCAAAACTTGCATGCTTCTCTTCAGCCAATTCCTTGAGCTTGTTGATTTCAGTCCAAATCCTACTAATGTCATGTGCAGCAACTGCCTACAAAAATGGAAATTGATGCATTAGAACAATTGATCAGTGAAGATGTGAAGGTACAAGGACAAATCGTGCGTGATGGTTTCAGAACTTGCCTCATGGTCTTCAGAATCGTCGCAGGAGTTGTTGCCAGAGTCGTCGCCAGAGTTGTTGCCGGAGTCGTCGCCGGAGGAGATGAGGTCTACCACCACTCTTCTGCCCGGGTCGTCACCGGAGGATTCCGCGCTCACCTCAATGCGCGTGGACCGCTTCTTCCTTCGCGTGGAGGAAAAAAACCCAGCCTCTCCATGGCGGACGTCGCTGGAGTCCGCCAACTTGGCCCTTCTGCGTGTGCGGCTTCCTCCCCGCCGACGAAGAACCGGCCTCTTCCATGGAGCGCCGAGGAAGACGACGGGCCAGGGCGGACGCCTCTTCGTCGCCGCGGAACCTCACTCTCTTGGCGGGAGCGGCGGACAGCACCAAGGAAGACGGACAGGGACGTGGCTGCGGGGCCTCCTCCTTGCAGAACCTCCCCCTAGAGTCGCGGGCCATCCCTGCGACGGAGACGAGGCTGCGCGGAGACGAGGAAGGCGGAAGCCGGAGAAGGGGATAGAAGGCCGAAAGCGGGGCGGAGCGTTTATTAAAAAGGTTCGGATGCGCAAATGATACGCTGATTAACAACCACCCATCGCCAATGAAGGGCGGGGCGTGTCTATTCGAATGAAGAACAGTTTGCTTTTCCCCTTTTAATCTGCAATCAAATTTTGTGTCACGTATTTCTCCGTCTTCCGTAATCCAAATTTGATGATATTTGTTTATGAATTTTTCTAAAATCAACATCTATTCATTTATGACATTTTTTTCGTATGTAATTCCATTTCTTGGATGTTGTTTATACGCCTTATCTTGTTCCTTATAAGTACAATATAGAACTAATATTTGTTTTACACAACCATTACTAATGAAACTTTGCATTTCGTAATCTTATGGTGAACACAAGGTTATGTTAAAATTTCAAATGCATATGAGTTCGAACATGTTTTAAAGTGTGGAAAACTTTAATGTTGAAGTAACATTCTAAGAAACTATGTGAGAGATGTAGACATTTGTACACAAGTATAATCTTCCGTTTTCAAAACCATTTGAATTTTTGTAGACAAGCTTAGGGACCTAAATCATGTTGCCAAGTCAATTTGTAGAATTTTTAGAACACACTAAGACGTTATTATAATTATTATATCGTAAACAAGAGATAAAAAATCTAATTTTAAGAAATTTGGTTAAACAAATGTGGCTGCTGATATTTTATTAAAATACTGAATCACCAACTATGAATTGTTCGTATTTGTTATGAATTTTTTGGTGCTGTTTATGGGCTCTAATATTTGAGAGAAGCAAGTTTCAATTCAGAAAAATAGTGTCGGGCCCACGCCACGCGTCGAGCCTATATAAAAAGATAATTGTTGCTGCTGAGACAAAGGTGATGCGGGTAGACTAACCCGCATCGCCAACAAATGCTCCATTGTCCGAAATGCCCCTGACCGAATGAATATGCATCCGCCCCGGCGACGCTGGTACACTAACCCTCATCGCCAACAAGTGTTCTATTGTCCGAAATGCCGCTGGCTGAATGAATATGCATCCGCCTCGGCGACGCCGGTACACTAACCCTCGTCGCCAACCTGTGCTCCATTGTCCGAAACGCCCCAGGCTGAATGAATATCCATACGCCCGCCCCAGCTTCTTCCCGATCCGAAGCCCACCGCCGCCGCCCGCCTGGCCCTTCCCCACCGCCCTGAGGTGCACATGCGAGGAGCAGGGTTCAAGGTTGCCGAGCAGCCGCAATCACCCATCGGCTTGGATCCGGTGAGCTAAGCTGCTTTCCACTCAGTCCCTTGCCCTGACCGTGGTATGGCTCGGTGGTGGAGGGGCGACGCAAAGGAAGGTGAAAACCACTCGCCTTTTATTTTAAGTGTGCAAGGAACTCGGTGAGTAGTCTGCTATGTTTCCCAAATCTGAGTTAGGGTTCTTATGTGCTTTTGATTTGCAGTACACCAAGAATTGTGGATTTTATCATTTCCACAAGGAGTATCACCAGATCAATGAATGATGCGGCGTCATTGTTTTTCGATGTCCGAACCGGGCGACGCGTCGTCGATGAAGTAGTTGATTCAGTGGAATGTCAAATTGGGAGCGGTGAGCAGAGGCAAGCACTGGAGGACAAGCTGAGGGAGAAAGCACTGGAGGAGAAGATGGACAATGTGATCTGGAAGATGAACTTGATTATTGTGGCTGTTGTTTGTGTAGTATTTGGATGTTTACTGGGGATGTATGCTGCAAAGATGTAATTCCGATGTCAAAAGTGGTGCTTTTGCTTCATCTGTGTGGATGAAGAAAGAAAAATCTGTCACAGATGACAAACTTAAATGTATGAATGAAGAATGGATGGAATGACAATTGAGTCACAAATCTTAATGTGTCACATATCACAAAATTCATCAATTCATCTGTGCTGACATTTCATTGCAACATGAGCCAAAGGAGACGTGGATTAACACAAACAGATTAACAAACTTCTGGCATAACTCTGGCATACACATTGCAATTCATTGTAAACTACTGCCATATAATGACAAACAGAGTAACAAACTTCTGGCATACACATTGCAATTCATTGTAAGCTGCTGCCATAGACATTGCAATGTGTTATAGGAGACATGGATTGATCTACCCGCGTCTCTTAGATCTACTAGTTCATCACAAGTTCAACAAACACACAGGAGGAACACATTAACAGAGGATCTACTAGTTCATCACAAGTTCAACAAACACACAGGAGGAACACATTAACAGAGGAACAAATTAGTTAAGCAGAGGTAGTCGCCGCCGGAGGAGCCTCACCGTCGAAGCCGGAGCCGTTGAGGCCGCCATCGTCGCCGACGGGGGTGAGCATGCCTCTCTCAAGGTCCCTAGCCAAGATATGGATCTTGAGGGTGTAATCCTTCACGGTCCTCTGCAGCGGATCATTGGGTGCTGGGACCCCGAGATGAACGGCCACCCGTCAAGCTCGCTGAAAGCTTGGCGGAACAAGTTGATCGCCAACCGTCGGCCAGTTAGTGCAGGAGCAGCGGCACCTCCTCGGGCTCGTTAGGCGGGGGCGGCACCTCCTCGGGCTCCTCGGGCGCCAGCGCCGTCCCCTCCTTGACGAGCCGATGGCGGTGACTTTCGTCGTCATCATCCTCCTCCCTCCCCCGCTTCCCGGACAGCTCGGTTGACGATGCCATGCGCGTGCTTGAGGAAGAAGAAGCTCTTGGATTCACTTCTTGGTGACCAGAGACGGTGGTGCTGGGGTTTTCTTGGTGCCACGGTTGACGAAGTTCTTGGCCGGCCGGGGATTTATATTGACAAGACGGGGAACCGTCAGGCGGCCGGTCACACACGCCTCGAACCGCGTCACGCTCGAGAGAGCTCTTGGCCACAAAAGAGTCATGTGGTCACAAGGAGACGTGTGACTATTCATATTTTATTCAAAATACCAAATGCCCTACTATGAGTTGTCCGATTCTCAAAAAAAACTATGAATTGTTCGTATTTTTATTAATTTTTAGGTGTTGCTTTATGGGCCCTAATTTTTGAGGGAATCCAGTGTCATTTCAAAAAGTGTCGGGCCACGCGTCGGCGTCGTGAGCCTAGTATAAAGAAGGTAACCGTTGCTCGCCCGCGCAATAGCCAACAAAGCGACGTAGGTTTGCTAACCCGCGTCGGCAGTGACTATCCATTTTGCAAAATCAATATTCAACCGCCCCGGCCCATTCCGTCTCCCCTTCTTCTTTCTGAATGGATAAGCGCATCACTTTCCTTAAAAAAAGCGCAGAGGAGGCGTGAGAGGAGGCGTGGAGACAGAGAGGCGGCGATGCGCGCGGCGAGGCCAAGCAGCGGACGACCCGGCACCCGGATCGAGGAGAACCGGGCAGCGGCGATCATAGCTGGATCATGCGCTTGCCGGCGAGATGGCGGCGAAGAGGGAGACGACGATGAGCGCCGGAGAGGGGCCAAGCGGCGGTGGAGTGAACCCAATGGCGGAGACGAGGGTCCTCGACTAGATCCTCTATGGTTCCGACGAGGGGCCAAGCAGCGGCAAGGAGGAGCGTGCCGGCGAGGGGGCAGCGAAGTGGGCGAGGCGCCTGCCTCACGTCTGCGAGCACAAGTGTCTGGCAACGACGAAGAGGGGTCGAGGGAGTGGCGAAGGTGTAGAGGACCTCATCTCTGACTCTGGCAACGACCACGACGACGGCGAGGCAAGTTTCTCGAATCTCGCCTTTTACTTGTTCTATAGATGGAGCTAGCTTGAGCTTGTGCTTGATAAAGTTAGTGTCTATGATGATGTCTTCCATGCTTGTCATGATCTTATACCAAGTTCCGAGGCAACCGTTCGAACTAAGTTCTGCTTTTACTTGTCACACCCTGCTATGAAGCCTAGGATAATTTTCAAGTTCTTATATAATTTTCCTATGATGATTACTGTGCCTATACTGCTCCAAGTTCTGAGGCAAATTAGTTCTGAATTAACTATATTATTCTTATACCATGTTTAACCCTGTTTCAGGCAAAACTCTATGAGTCGCGAGCAGAGCTTGAGTTACTTCTAAACGTTAATATCTGGGATTATGTGAAACCTGAGTTTGAAAAAATCACGAAAGAAGTGAACATCCTCATCAAATAGGCTAAGCACATAAGGAGGTACAAGTATACTACTGAACAAAATCTCGAGCCCATTGAAGATGCGCTCGAAGGGCTTCAATAATCCTTGGTTGCTTACGAAGAGGCTGCAAAAAGAGCCAATCTTGATGGGGCATGAGGAAGTTCAAGCTTGTTGATGCGGTGGTCGAGATAGCCATACTTTTGTGCATGTTCAAGGGTCATGCTTTTGTTGATGTGTATGGTCAGATAGCACGACCATAGTAAATAATTAATGTGATGGACTAGTTAAGTCCTAGCTTGATGGACAAGTTAAGTTAACTGTTTGTAATAATTATTCTTTATTCCCGTACAAGTTATCTTCATCTATGTGGACAAGTTATCTCTTATGATGTCTTTTGTCTCAAAAGATATATGTGTTGATTGTGCCTGTATGTCGAAATGGAAGCAATGAGAGATCGAGCTGACCTGTCAATGAAGACAGACTCAAAGGAGACGCGGATTCACAAACTTCTGTCTCCTTTCTTCACAAAGGAGACACGGATTAACAAACCTCCGTCTCATTTGTTCACTGCCGCCGCGCTCCCGCTTCACGGCAGTGAAGAGTGCTATTAGACTTTAATTATTGAGCTCTCAGTCTAGTAACAGGCGTCAAATGCTCATCGGTAACGGACTTTATAGCCCGTTACCAATACAGTAGTGATCAGTAACGGACTTAAACAGCCCATTACCGATAGGGTATTGATTGGTAACGGACTTTACGAGCCCGTTACCGATAGGTTTAACTTGTGTAACGGACTCGATTTAACGTCCGTTACAAAGAATTCATATAACGGGCGTTTAAGAAGCCCGTTACTAGGAGTCCACATTGGTAACAGGCGTTGTGGAGGCCAACCCCGGGGTCGGCCTGCCGCGCTTATGGGTAACGGGCGCCAAACAACAACCGTTACAGATGTGGGTGCATGTAACGGGTGTTAAGAGTCCGTTACAAATGTTACGTGACCTATTTGAGGTTTTCACGTAGTGCGCATTTGCTGCAAGACATTTGACAACAACATTTCTCATGTGTTGACATATGTGCTGGCAGTCCTGTCCATGTCAGCAGTGATTGTACTTAGCGCAGATTAAGCAATTGCCGTGTTTTACTGCTGCTGCCATCGTCGTGGGGTACGTGTCTCTCATCACGGTGGTCCAGCAGAGGTCAAGGCGAAAGCCTAGTCATGGAGGCGACTTTCTTGGTCCTCACTATACTATCATGTTTGTGTTTGGATTCTCAGGGTGAAAACCTTGCCATTAATCGAGCTGGTGATGACGATGTGTTAGCATCGTGGTTCTTCTTGAAGCTATCGCCTTAGAGATTCATGTGATGTTTTGATGTCCCCTGTATGTGCTATGGTGGGTAGTTTGGATGCAAAGCTACCTTCATGAGAAGTTATTTAGCGGTGATTTCTTTTAAAAGCTATAAAAAGCTATTGATGGACATCGCGGAAGCTATTTCATTTAGCGGTCTTATATATACATAAAGAAACTCAAATTATAATGGATAGAAACATGGATTTAAGGAAATTTTTTATGAATACTATGCATGTCCAGGCTACATGAGAACATATCTTTGTGTCTATAACTTCAAAATTAAAGATTACAGCTAGGATTTCATACCGCTGTCATTACTTTTTATCAACTAATGAGCGTTTGGGGCTCTAGTGTGAGAAAATAAAGCATCACCAACCAGCATACTAGAAAATAGGATTAGAGGGCTAAATAGGTTTCACGGGTAAGCCAATTAGCGCTGTTTAGCGGAACTAAAGTGTTCTTAGCTGCGATAGTGAAACAATTAACAATAGCATAGTGCCAACTCTCTAAACAAGCAATAGCAGAGCTATAGCAAGGCAATAGCGGCCTGTGTAGAACTATTGGCTGCGATATTGATGATTGATACAACATGAGAACACAAATTATTTCATACATTTGTCAAGCAAAGGTTATGAAGGTCCTTGCGACATTGTCGTCAAGATTGGATAGCGTAGTAATTATTGAGATTGACTATGTTTACTCTTTTGTATGTGTGTTCTCTTATCTTCTTTTATTTGTGTTCAGCCGAGCTGAAAGCATTGTAAGAACTTGGCTTTGTGTGATTTTAGCAGAGGTCTGATTTATTTCCATTATCTAAAAAAATGATACACGAGAAACCAGCACCACCCATCACGCTTTTTTTTTGTTTTTGATCCACAAATCATGAAGATATAATTTGCGACTCTGGGAGAAGAGAAATCAACAGGAGTCTTGTGCTGTACAACACACATTATTCATATATGGTGATAAAAATGATAGCGGGACTGTGTTAACCTTTTGAAATTAAATTACAAATATGACTTGTATCTCATGTGCAGATACAACCGGATCGATCAATCACATAAAAGGAAATTAAACATAATGTAGACCCTCACATTAAAGGGACTTCTTACATGGAGATACATTAATAATTACCTTATTTATGCAGTAGTAATATATGCAAGCAGAAGGCAGTAGCACGAGGATGCATCAAATTTATGGCTTGCTGCATGGTGGTGGTGGTGGCGGCGAGCTTGACGGCGTCGGCGTCACGGTGTTGAGGCTGCATGAGTTGGCACAGAGGGGCGTGCACAGCCCAGAGACCCTCACTTTGCAGGTCGTGAAGAAGAAGTTCAGAGTTCTCAGGATTGGGGCAATGTTCATGACGGCATTGCACGTGTCCGAACTGAAGCCGTCGCAGAGAGGGCGGCAAGTCGCGCGGCATTTGTCCTGCACGTCAGCCATCGCCGGCGAACTCATGGACAGCAGGACCAGTGCGACACATGCGGCAGCAATGGCCATCTTGAGCATGGCGCCAGCCACGGTGTTGTTCCTGGAAGAGATGTGTGAGGAGGAGTGCATGTTGGGATAGCAACGCGGATGCGCTATTTGTAGGCAGACACAATTTGTCCAACTATAACGCCAGAGTGTACAGTTGTGCAAGTAGTGCCCAGCATGTTAACACGGTTGACCTGGCGACAATTTGGCACAAGATGAGCCTTAGTTCGGTAGAAATTTTTGGAGGGCCTTTAAAAGTCTGTTAGGAGTATTAAACATAGACTAATTACAAAACTAATTACTCTGACGGACGGGAAATCGCGAGACGAATCCATTAGATTAATTAATCTGTCATTAGAGATTGCTTACTGTAGCATGATGTTGTCTAATCATGATATAATTAGGCTCATTAGATTCGTCTCGATAAATTAGGAGGGTTATGAAATGAGTTTTTGTCATTAATCCACATTTAATACTCTAATGTCCGAAGGTTGATGAAGAAATTTTTGGAGAATTTTTTGTGAACTAAATATATAGAATTAAAATATTTGATACTACTTGACAATATTTGAACAAATCCCGATTGTTGAGGCTCGTGCATGTATGAGAGGGGAAGTCATCGCACTTTGGAAGACAAATCAGGCAGCAGCTAGTCTTCCGATCCTCCACGTCGGCCATCGCTGGTGACCCATGGACAACATGACCAGCATGATGCAGGAGGCAACAGGAACCACCATCTTAAGTCCGGAGCCACTAGAGGAAGCCGTTGGAGAAAGATAGCGATATCAGCTGATTCCAATATCAGGACATTACTACGCATGGTTGACCCACCGACAAATAACGCAGATGCTTTCCTCGATAATTGATAGAATCATATCTCGGAGTGATCATTTCTAACACGCATGAAGCATTGACTAAAGGGAGTTTATAATGTGTGCTCGTGCTGTCATTCCTTGCATATGAAAATCAGGACGTGGCAGCAAGACTGTCTGCTATCCAAATCTTGATCACGATCACGTGTAAGCTTGGAAATAGTGAAGAATATATCATACTTTAGTGGGACATGCATGCATGCTCCACCCCAATCATGCAACTCTCTCTATGCCCAAAAACTGCATCGTGCTTGCCCAACCAAGCCAGTTCAGCTTGATCGGGTATAGAAATGCCTGCTCTGCCTGGGGAGCGAAACCTACCAGATCACTACGGCTTTTCTCAGGAGCATCACAGCAGATTCTTTGCCCATCTGAATGCAGGCGGCCAAGGCCTTAATTTGATTCTAGACCTGAAAGATATACAAAATCAACCCTTTAGCCAGAAACTTGGGAGCACTAACACTGCTAAAACTTGGTGAAATGATACACATCGCGATAACTAACCATCACTTATAAACACTTATTAATAGCCATAAGATCAACATGTACCGACCACACATGCATGTAAAGCAATAGGGGGAGTAAAACACCATGACTCCAAGTTATTAGTTCATGTCCAAAGATAAAAGTGTTTTCTCGCACTCTCTCGCATCCCCAAGTTAGTTCATTCCATCCACACATCCAAATACCACAAGGAATCATAATGTTCAAGAAAAAAACCAATAGTGCTATAGGGGTGCTTTTTTTGGTTTGGCTTTTGGGAGCTGCTTTTGCTTCTCAAAAGACTTCCTTCCGTCCACACCGTTTGGCCCCTCCGCTGCTGCGCCTCTTACACCGTCCGGCCACGCCTTCACCCCTTTGCGCCTTCTGATTAGGTGACTGCTCCTCCATGCTGTCTAGCTATGTCACCCCTCCGCAAAGTCGGTAGGAGGAAAAAAGAAGAGAGAATAAAATAAAATGAAGTGTTTGGGCCCATTTTCTACAAGAGAAAGGGAGAGAGAGTTTATTAGTGGGTGGACGTGAATGACATCTGGAGTTTGCTTGTAAGCGTTTCAATAAAGCCACAACTGTTCACCAAATCTGGCCTCAAAATTTAGTTTGTAGTTCCACTACTCATTGTTTTATGTACTCTAGTTTGACTTTTTACTCAATAGCATGAATATTTCAAAGAACACCTTTAGCTTGAGGAAATTTAGGCACAAAATTCTATAATAAATATTTCAAAATTATTTTCTTCACTATATATAGTCATTGAGACAAGAAAAAGGGAATAATTTAGGTGGACACTACGTCTGTGAAACAAGAAAAACCTTCGAGATGATTATAATATACATACACTAACACTAACAGAAAATCACACTTTGTCATGCGCTCGAGACTTTGCCACGCACTTTTTATCAGGCGCACAACAAAGAAGCTCTTTGCCGTGCGCTACCTATAGGGCGCATGACAAAGAAAAAATGCATGACAAACTCAATCTTTAATTTTTCGTGTACTTTTTTTTATGCATAGCAAACTATTTTTTTCCCACCGGACGTCAGCAACAGTTAGCATCTGATGTTTGTTTTGTTCTATAGGTAGCACGACAAAGATGGAAACAAAAATCATTATCTACACTTCAAAATTTTTCTCCACTCCTTATACAACATATTGTGCTCCATGTTAAAATTTGGAACTTTTTTGTATTTGTTTGCTATATTTAACTAACTAATTGCATTTCAAACAATTTTTTGAATCAAGTCAAATTTGAGCTACTAGTGATTCAGATAATAGAATAACATGAGTGGAAAAATGATATTCATGTTATTTAGCTAAATTTAAGACTTTTTCCATGAAATTGAAAGAAATTTTGAACATCTTGACCAGGGAACACAACCATGATTGTGTGTCCAAATGATTTAAAAATTCTAAAAAATGCAAATGAAGTTTGAAAATTATGGAATTTGTTAATATCTCGTGATATCATATGTGAGGGCTGTAGTAAATTTGAATGTTTTTTGAACACTTTGTCATGTACAATGCTTATAAATCGAAACATCTCCGATAAAGTTTCATAGAGTTGAGAAGTATATGGTTAGATTTATAGGTGACGTGACATTCAAATTGAGTTTTGACTTCAAAATTTTTTTATAAGCAATAGACAACATAAATTATTTTGTGTTAATTTTCAAAAAAATTTCAAACATGTTTGATAAATTTTATGAATTAAGTATAATAATAAAAATACTTTGCCGTGCCTAGTGCACGGCAAACAAAATACTTTACCGTGCGCCGATTTTAATGTGCACGGCAAACACATAGGCTCCACCCACGAAACCCCGCCGCGCCATCTCCCTTTATCCCCACATCGCCCCCTAGCCCTCCTCAGCCCCACCCCATCCTCACGGCGCCCATGACCTAGCCGACCTTATCCCCACGCGGCAGGGGCCCTCGCCTAACCCCGCCTTCTCCTCCTCTCACTCCTCTCCCTCCCTCTTTTTCGGCACCCCTCCCTCTCTCCACCGTGGCGCAGGGAAGCCTCGGCGGTGGCCTCCAGATGCATATCTGGCGCACCACGGGATGGAGGACCACAGCAGTAGGGGCCACACATTGGCGCCACCCCTGAGCTCGGGTGCCGCCGATGGGGTCACATGTAGATCCGCCCAGCCTCAGCCTCTTCCTCACATGTAGATCCGCCCAGCCTCTTCCTCGTTGCCGCAGATCCGGTTGAGATGCTGCGGAGGAGCATGACAACGCGGCCGGCTCCCACGACGGTGGCGCGGGCTCCTCCCACGATGGCTCCCATTATAGCGGTGTGGGCTCCTCCCACGAGGGCGGTGCAGATCCGATGCGACCTCTTCCTCATCGGCACCCACGACGGTGGCGCAGATCCAGCGCGGGAGGAGGGAGCGGGAGCTCCAACGCGCCGCCAGCATATATAGAGGAGGGAGGTCCACCGTGCCGCCTGCATAGAGGAGGGAGCTCCACCACGCTGCCTGCATAGCGGAGGAGCACAATGGCGGAGGAGTGGAGGAGCATGGCGGCGGATCCGGCCACCACGTGTTAGCCGCCCCCTCCCCTCCTTCCCTGACGGGATGACGCACCTTGGGAAGTTGACGACGACTTCCTCCTGTGTTGTGGTGATGAGGTGGCGGCTGTGGTGGCTGGTTGGCTGCGGTGGTGCCGGCGTGCTGTGGCCTGACTCTGACTTTTTTGTTTTTCTGAAAAACATTTGTCGTGCGCCTGCCTGGTGGCGCACGGCAAAGCGCTGTTCCCAGTCGTCAGCCGCTCGCTGTCATCACTGGCTGCCGTCGAGTGCCGCTAGTTGCTTTTTTTTGTCGTGCCCTTGTTCCAATGTACGACAAAGGGGCTTTGCCGTGCGAGTGATAAACGGCGCTCACAAAGGCCTGATTGCCGTGCAAATCGTTGCCGAGCGGCCTTTGCCGTGCGCTGACGTGCATCCTCCGGTAGTGGTATAATAAACCTATTAATAATTCACCATTTTCTAACTCCTTCTGTAGGTAGTTGTGACAGGAAGGAAACGTAAAGAAAGACCAAAGTTTAGTACTTTAGCACCTATGTATATATCATGCCATCACCACCCATCATGCATTTTTAATCTTTTTGCTCCACATCATCATGAACATATAATTTGCGACGGAGGGAGTAGACATATGAACAAGAGTCTTGTGGTGTACAATACACATTCATATATAGTGATAAAAATGGTAAACACACCTTTTACGGGCCTGTTATAACCTTTTGAAATTAAATTACAAATATGACTAGTATATGATGAGCAGACAACCGGATCGATCGATCACATTAAAGGGAAATTAAACACACATTAAAGGGACTTCTTACATGGAGACAATAATTTGCTTATTATGCAGTAGTAATATATGGAAGTAGTAGGCAGTAGCACGATGCATCAATTATGGCATGCTGCATGGTGGTGGCGGCGGGCTGGCCGACGGCGTCAGGGTGTTGAGGCTACAGGCGGTGATGCAGAGCGTCGCACACAGCCCAGAGACCCTCACTTTGCACGTTGTGAAGAAGAAGTTCAGAGTTTTCAGGATAGGGGCGATGTCAGTGACGGAATTGCATGTGTCCGAACTGAAACCGTTGCAGAGAGGGAGGCAAGTCACGCGGCATTCGTCCTGCACGTCAGCCATCGCCGGCGAACTCACCGACAGCAGGACCAGCGCGATGCAGGCGGCAACAATGGCCATCTTGAGTATCGCAGCAGCCATGGTGAACAGGACTAGTTGCAGCTGGCTCGGTAGCTGTAGCTATAGGAAGAGATGTGCGTGGAGGAGTGCATATTGGGGTTGCATTGCAGATGCGCTATTTGTAGGTAGACAATTTTTCCAACGTCAAAATGTACAGTTGTGCAAGTAGCACCCAGCACGGTTGATCTGCCGACAACCGGCACAAGATGGGTCACTAATTATAGAATTATAAAAGATTTGGTGCTACTGTTTTCTAAGGATCACCGTTGACTGATGGCAGTTCATAATGAGTTTTCTAGATTCAGAAACCCCATATAATAATTAGGATAAATAAGTTTGCATGTTACCCGAATCAGGAATCACCCTCTAAAATTCAATCTGAATCAATGCAACAGATCTTTCCGATTTCCAACAAAAACAATAGCTCCGATAGTGGATCCATTTATTTCTTACGAAGAAAATAGCAGTGTAGTATGGAAACAGTGATGAATTTGGGCAATTATATAGCTCAAGCATATAACTATATGTGCACACATGGAAAAAAAAGCATGCAACTTGGGAGCACTAACTATGCTAAAACTTGGTGAAACAATACCCATCACAATAAGTGACCATCACTTATAAGCATTTCATAGCCATAAAACCAACATGTATCTGCCACTCAGGTAAAGGCAATAGGGAGTAATTGAAACACTATGATCTCGTAGGCCACTCAGTGGAAGGGGTCACGGGGGAGTTTTCAAGAGTGACATATCATCTTTACTATATTAGTTTGCAGGATGACACACCCTCTCTCAATGCACAGGGTCATAACACAATTTCATAGGTTCATGTAAATATTTAATTGCTACGTGTTGATTGCTCAATTGTGCTATACAAATTGTGTCAACTTGTCTCAGTGGGAGGGTCATGGGGGTGTCATTCCTAGGACTCCGCGCCCACCCACGGTCATGAGGATGACCCTGGTTTCCTCTCTCCTATTAAATATCATGTCATGTCATCTCTTTTGCATATGTGACATCCTATTTAATGGCTATGACCCTCCTATTGAGAGTGGCCTTATGGAGACTGTTGTCTCTCTCTGTAGGGGATCATTTACAAAGATAAAAGTGTTGCTCTCGCTCACTCTCTCTTACGTATCCCCAAGTTAGTTCATTCCATCCACGCAACCAAATACCATAAGGAATCATAGTGGTAGAGAACAGAAAAAAACCCAATATTGTTACGGTCTACCAAATAAATCCAAAGATTGAGTTTGTGGGATTTATCAATTTTTTCTAGTGCATTTTGATCGCTATCATTAGCATCAACATTACTCTCTCCTATTAGTCTAGTAAGATATAGGCATCTGCTGTACACACACTTGTGCCATCACGTAGTACATGTATGCTTGCTTCTGATTTGTTGATACAAAAAAAACATGGCACGTTACTAACATGGTTGAACTGCCGACAACTGGCACAAGATGTGTTACTAATTATAAAACTATAAAAGATTTTGTGCTACTGGTTCCTAATATGGATCGTGGTTTACTGATGGCAGTTTATATTAATGAGCGAGCTCGCCTCATTCAGTACGTAATCCCCTATAATAATTAGGATAAAATTAAATAACATTGCCTTTGCCTGCTAGATCAATGCAACAGATCTTTTTCATTTCCAACAAAAGTAGTAGCTCGGCTAGTGGATCCATTTGATTTGAAGAAAATATGTACGCTCTGATCACTCTCTCGTACGTACCCAAATACCATCTATAGTCTTCTAAATAAATCATAAGACTGAATTGTGTGGGATTTATCAGTTTTTTCTAGTTTGTTTTGATCGCTATGATTAGAATCGACATTCTAAAAGTTCTCTCACCTAAGTCTAGCAAGATATGGGCATCATCGCTATACACAATATATTGTGCCATCACGTACGTGTTAGTTGATAGAAAATGGTAACATGGTCAAGCAAATTAGTGCTTACAAAGATACTACTAATTAGTTCATTTTTGAACTAACTAGCTTATCCTAAATAGCGAAGGGTATATGCCAGTCAAGGTTAGTGCTTTTGAGATCGATCTGTACAATGTATTGCCCCGAGTAGTCATGCTGAGAAGATTTTAGATACACAATAACATAAGAGAGCACAAAAGTCATGTAAATTATGTCTCATGGTTTTTGTTACAATCTCGTGCCACCAGATGTTAACTGTGAACAAAAGCATCCCGAACCCCTGCTTTGCTAGCTACGATGAAGTCATCTCAAAACAATATTGTTTTCCACCAAATTAGAAGTATAATTTTTAAGAGAATTAAAAACAATTAATAAAAAATATTGTGAAGAAACAAAATTTTCAGGTTAGTCAAAACTTTCATGCAATTGGAATGGAATTTCAGTTTCTTTTTTGGAAAAAGTCCTTTCACCGTCCCCCAACTATCACCGAAGTTTGGTTTAAGTCCCTCATCCGGAAAACCGGGTATCCAACATCCCTGAACTATCTAAACCGTCTATTTTTGGTCCCTTGGTGGTTTCGACGGTGGTTTTGGATGATGTGGCAGTGGGTCCCACATGTCAGAGTGCCCCCACATCCCTCTTCTCCTCCTACTCACTGCACCACCCGCTGCCGCTCAAGGCCGCCATCGGCACCACCTCGTGGGCGCCGACCCTCTCCTTCTCCACGGCGGACGGCGGCAAGGGCGCGCTGGATCTGCAGGAGAGGGGCGGCAGCACAACGCATTGTGGCCGGATCTGCAGGAGAGGGCACCATGCCCTCCTCACGCCACGCCTGCTGTCCCCTAGTGTGGCTGCCGGGTCGGATCTGCAGGAGAGGACACCGCCGTGCAGCCGTCCCCCGGTGAGGCCGCGCCGCTAGGCCCCTCCTCTACGGCGGCCAGACCCTCCTCCTCCAACGCTCCTCTGGCGACGACGACTCCAGTGCGACGCGAGCTCCTCCGAGATGGGGAGACATTGCCGCCCGTGAGCACTGCCAGAGGCCGGGGTCCGGCCGCTCCGCCTCCACCTGCATCGACCCGCGCCCTGCTCCGGCGACGCCTGCAACCGCGGATCCACACTCTGGCTCAGGAGTTCGCCGGCTGGAGGCCGCCTGCCGCCTCGCCGGCGGTGCCCGATCTCGGGGCTGGCACCATGCAGAGGCAAGGCCGGGCCCGGATTGGGATTGCAGAGGAGCCGGGAGAGTAGGTAGAGCTCGGGGAGGAGGAGAAGAGGAGGCAGCGGCGTGGTGGAGGAGAGGAGCCGGCGGCCGGCGGCGTTGACCAGATAAGACAGGGGGAGGAAGAGAAAGGAGGAGGAGGAAGAAAAGCTGTGGGGTCCACCCTGACATGTGGGGCCTACTGCCACGTCATACAAAACCACTGGCGAAACCAGCAAGGGACCAAAAATAGACGGTTTAGATAGTTCAGGGATGTTGGATACCCGGTTTTCCGGATGAGGGACTTAAACCAAACTTCGGTAATAGTTAGGGGACGGTGAAAGGACTTTTTCCTTCTTTTTTTAGATTAAGGAAAAATCTGGCCTGAATATTCACGAGTGAATACCTACAACAATTCCTCACATGCACAATGGATTAGCATTTCAGTTTCATGAGCCGCACTTTGTATTTAAAGTATCTTAAAGACAGAAATAATTATTGTATATATAGATAAGCACTGCACAATACAACATTTTTAAGTAAATAACATTTGGGCTGGAATTGTTACACACATAAGTGCACACAACATCCGCCGAAGTCAACTGGCATAATCAAATTAAGGAGCTAGAACCATGAAGGGAAATTTATACTAACATTAAACACCACCGTTTCCAAGCGTATCGCTGGACATCAGATCAGATACATAGTCTGGGTCTTAGCCCTTGAACACTCATTGCACACCTCTGCCTGCAGTAAGGTACATACCCGGAGCTAGGGCACTTAGTAATAATATTTGATAAATTGAAGGCAGGCATCATCAATATCCTGTCTTGCATGGTGGTGGCGGAGGCGCGATGCTGCTTCCCGGCGATGGAGAGCTGGGCGTCACAGTATCAGCAGTGCAGATGCTGAAACAGAGACTCCTACACAGTATAGAGACCCTCACTCTGCAGGTTCTATAGAACACATCCAGATTGTTGACGATGGGCACGGTTTCGTTGAGGCTCGTGCAAGTACCAGAAGCGAAGTCGTCGCACTTTGGACGACAAATCAGGCGGCAGTCTTCCTCCACGTCGGCCATCGCTGGTGGACCCATGGACAGCACGACCAGCACGATGCAGGCGGCAACAGGAACCACCATCTTAAGCCCGGAGCCACTAGCGGAAGCCATGGGACAATAGGACTACTTGGTGCAGCTAGGGGGGGGTGGGGCTGATGCTCCTATGCTCATATTGGGGTAGCGGATGTGCTATTTATAGGCAACATAATTGTCCAGTTTCACATCACACAAATGTGCAACTAAGGGCAACACATATTAGTATGCATGGTTGACCCGCCGACAACTTGCACAGATGCTTTCCTTGATAATTGGTAGAATCATATCCCAGAGTGATCATTTCTGACCTGAACCATTGACTAAAGGGAGTTTATAACGTGCTCGATCATGCTCCATTCCTTGCATATGACAATTAGGGTGCAGCAGCAAGACTGTCTGCTACCCAAATCATGGTCACGATTACCTGTGAGCTTAGCATGATCAGGAACTATGCAATCAATCCTTTCAATGAAATACTAAATAACTTTTCAGCTAATGAAGCCAAGCATGCCTGAAGAAAAAGCCTGTTGTAAAAGGTAAGTAACTATTGAAGAAGTATATCATACTTTGGACATGCTCCACCTCAAACCTCAATCATGCAACTCTCGCAATGCCAGGACAGCAAATAAGAACATATAGCTAGGTAAAACTACATCTACTAAAACTACATCTTGCTTGGCCAAGCCAATCCAGCTTGATCGGGTATAGAAATGCCTGCTCTGCCAGGGGAGCGAAACCTACCAGATCACTACCCATGCTGCCTTCTTGCCTGCCTTTTCTACGCAGGACCACAGATTCTTGCCCATCTGAATGCAGTCAGCTAAGGGTTATGATTCTAGATCCTGAAAGATATACAAACTCAACCCTTTAGCCAGCAGGAACATCTTAGACCTAGATTGTTCTCTTACTTATGGAGTATATAGCCCTGCACGCACAGATGAATAATCATTTTTTATATAATGGTAAAAACTGGTCTACTATATCTATATCGTGGATATAGCCAACTGTTACAAATGAGAGAAAAATGCAAGAAAGAAAACTTTAAAACAAATAAGAAAGTTAGAGGACTAAACTTCAATCTTCTTCATAGTTGTCCATGTTTCAACTTTTCATTATCTTTATGCACCCCCAATTTATCACATCAATTATCTTCCTAGAAATATGATGTGTGTCTTCTGTTGCTAACTTGTCGAGTAGATAGAGTTGGCCTAGGTAATGAATGTTGGTCTAGACATCTCCAAGACAACACCTCCAAGGAGGACATGACGTGACGATGCCATCGCCTCCCATCACTAAAAAAATCTCGTGGTCCATGTGTTAGATATATTTGGTTGACCTCAAATCAGCCAAAGCCCACGGGAGAAGCCTCTCCCGTGCCTCAGCCCGTTTGCCATTGATCCGGAGGCAAACACTAAGCCCATTGGGCTCGGCCCCTTGCCTACAGCCCATTATATAAGAGAGGAAGCCCCCTGGGCGACCTTAACCTGTCCATCTACAGGGTTTCCACCAAAACCCTTCTCTGCCGATCAGTTAGGGCGCTGGAAGGCTCGGAAGCACGAGCACCACCTGCAGGGTGTCACCGGCGTCACCAGAAGGCTACCACCATAGAGGAGACGCCCCTGCACTTCACCAACTCGCATCATCGACTTCACCACGTCTACACCGACTCAGACCGGCGAGATGGACAAGACCATCACTACCGGTAAGATCCACTATATTCTATTCCGCACCAGTAATGTTCTAGGCGTGATCTTCTCTTGACTAGTGATCCTGGATTAAGATTAGTTAAGTCTAAGTGTTTCATTAGTGCTCAGTTTAATCTAACATTTGGTATCAGTCACCTAATCTAGTCAGATTAGATCCCCTAATTGAACCCTAAGCCCTCTGTTCAGTCACGGTTCAAACTATGTTTTGGTGTAGATTAAGTTTTTGTTCATGTTTTAGTTAAGGTCGGTCAAGATTAGTTGCTTACATGCTAAGATTAATCAAAGTTTTAAGTCAATTTCATGTTTAAGCCTACAAATCTAAGATTAGGGTTTTCGGCCGGTTAAAATTCATATGTCAAAGACTAAGTTTTACTCGATCTTGACTCAAAACCGAAGCAATTAGGAGGGGAAGCAAATCTCAAACTCGAAAACCCGCCGTTGTTTTCCCCAAACCCTAGATCTAAAATCTCAAACCCTAACCCTAAGTAATGAGGCCTACCGTGCCTTGATGGTCACAAGATGCCTTAAGCTCGCCGTGTCCGCGACCCGGCCCGGCGAATCCGCACGGCTAGGCCCCACGCGACAACAGTTAGTCACGAGCCAAGCCGGAGCCTCCGTGCGCGCGCGTGCGCCTTCGTGGTTGTACGCGCTGCGCTCCTCCAGGCGGCGCATCAACCCGCGCCGCCGCCGGCCATAAGAACCCCGGTGAGGCTCCTCGACGGGACGCGCGCGAGACGCACGCGCCGCCGCCGAGAAGTCCCGCGGAGCTCCGGCTCATGGCTGCGGGGGGAGGAATGGATCCGCCGGATCGACACCCCTACTCGCCGGATCTGGTGGTGGAGATGAGATTAAGGGGCGGTGGCTCATGGTGGCTAGCGGCGTGGCGCGGCGGCAGCCGTGGCTGCTTGGAGAGAAAGGGAGAGGGGCGAATGACCTTGGGTTTCCCCTCCCCCATCGATTTCGGGCTTTTAAGCCGCGCCCCGGAGCACCTTCAGCCGTCGATCGTGACGGACGGCCACAATCAAGGCGGGTGGGTGTTGGTATTTCTTAACCTCACCACTAGTTGGGCACCAAGTGTGAGCGTAAGATCCACCTGGGTATACCAACGGGTACGAAAGAATCCGCAAGCGCACGAAAATACCGCTTTAGCACTTCACCTCAGGAGTATTCCCAAGGGTATCGAATCCAAGGAACGGTGTGTACTACCTTCTACTATAGGAGAACGGTCCAAGGACACAACTCTACAGAGTTGAGATTGAGCTAACCCGAATTGCTTCAGAAGTAGGCTTTGATTTCTGAGGCGACCAATCCACTATGACCCCATGATTCCAAACTTCATCGAGGACCTCATAAAGGTCAATCGATGCTGTAGGATTCTCGTGCCTATAGTGATTCAAGGTATTTGTAATGTCTCTAGAAGAATCATCCTCGAATACGTGAGAGAACTTCGAAGGTTGAATCTCTTCTTCCTTCGGTGTTCGCGGTTCGGGAGAAGGCTCTTTAGACGAATCATAGGATGTGCAGGGTCGAAGCTCAAATTCGTCTATTAAGAGACTCTCTTTGATCGACTCTAATTCTTGGTGGGGTTCGTTGTGACTGGTATGGGAAGAAGAGGCTTCCAAGAAGAATTCTAGGATTTCTCTTCTTTAGGATTGATGTTTGAACGAACCTCCAGCTAGAAGGTCGAGCTCTTGTGCAGATTCCAAGTCTATATGCGTGTGAAAGATGTTCGTTGAAATGTCATCGTATAATGACAAGTCTGAGCTAGATGTCAAGAGACTTGAGAATCTAGCCCAGGCTACACCTATGGACTCCATTTCCAATCGCTCAAAGTCGAAGAGGTCGAACGGTAGAGATTTTATATGTTCCGGATGGGAGAACTAGTAACAAAAGTTATCTCGTAGTTCTTCCCAACTGTTCACACTACCGACTGTGAGAGTGTACCATTGTTCCACCCTATCTACAAGGGAGAAGGGGAACAATTTCCACCTCAAAGTTTCCTGTGTCATGCCCAACACAAGTAGGCCTGAACACAGTCCTTCGAACTCCTCTACATGAGCATGAGGATTATCGCTAATCGCTCCAGAGAAGGGTCGATTTCGAAACATGGCTATAAGGCCAGGACCGAGTTCGCAGCAAGATGAGGAAGTTGATGGTTCCTCTAAGACGAACTCGCCCCTAGGGGTAGAGAGGCTTTGACAGGAAGGCATCTCAATGGGTAGCGGGGGTAAGGGTAGAATTCAAGAAAACGAAAAAGATAAATACGAGGACCACTAGGCTCGAAGATAGATACGACAACCGTTCCCCGGCAACGGCGCCAGAAATGCTTGTTGTTATTTCTTAACCTCACCACTAGTTGCGCACCTAGCGTGAGCGTAAGATCCACCTGGGTATACCGACGGGTATGAAAGAATCCGCAAGCACACAGAAATACCGTTGTAGCACTTCACCTCAGGTGTATTCCCAAGGGTATCGAATCCAAGGAACGATGTGTACTACCTTCTACTTTAGGAGAATGGTCCAAGGACACAACTCTACAGAGTTGAGATGGAGATGGAAAGGATCCTGCCGATAGTGGCCAGAGTTGAGAACAATCTCTCAGTTAGGGACTCTCGTTTGGACATCGGACCCTCCTGGCTATAACAGTCGGTTCACGGCAAATGGTTGCCTACACCTGTATCCGGACGTGGGGGATTCGTAGGGTCCAACGCTGTCACTACTGCCTACCCCAAGACAAACCGTGGGACACAGGGCAATCGAAGGATGACCCGTTGTCTAGACACCACGTCTACACCACCAGTTACTACTATAGCACGGTTACGTCTGCCAGCCCGTAACAACACTATAGCACTCCGTACGAAGACGGAGCGATGAACCCACGAGCGAGAGACCAGGACTCACTCAGGTAACTGCTATCTATACAAGGATCATGGAAGGACTTTGGTCTAAACTAGAATGCAGGAGCATCCACTTTACTCTAATTGGACTAGCACCAGAAGATCAAAGGCTAAGCTCATGAAGAACATAAGCCTCTAAATCATGAACAAGTGAAGAACACAAGAACTATTCACCTATGCATGAATACTACTTTAGTCTAAATAGGAAATGCAGAAATACTCACTTTATTCTAAATGAAGAACGAAGCATCCACAGAGATACAAATCCCTCTCTCACTCTCCTACTCTCTAATCTACCAAGGAGAGGCCTCTCCTTTGAAGGGAAGCTCTCATCCTTGGATGGAGTGGTGTGTCTCATTTCTTACCCCCTCCCCTCTTATTTATAGGCTAAGAGGAGCTCCCTAGGCTGCCTTGGGCGCCACCAAGGGACCAATGAGGTGGTGACACGTGACGCGGAGGAGTGAGGGCCAAGTTGGTGAATCTTCCATGAGAAGGAGCTGCAGGCTTTCGGGCGGATCTTCGGGCATGCACCTGGCACCGACTTTGGCTCGTCACGACAAGCCGAAACGTGGAAGGGCGAGAGGCGTCCATATGGGTTCGGCCGAACTGGGGATCGGCCGACCCCCGGGTAGCTCCGTTCGCACCGGTTTTCGTCCAGTGTTGCCGCAGTGGGTCCCAAGGTCGGTTTGGGGGTGTTTGCGGTGTTTCTAGCCCATTTCCGTGGGGAAGTGGGCCCTTGGATCCGTGTACTGGCTCCTGATTGGTCGAGAGTGTGCTTTTTTGGATCGATGAGGTGTCATGGCCACGCGGGCGCCTGTGTGGCAGCATGTCACCACGTGGCCTGGTGTGGGTCCCACCTGGCCCACATGATGTCCTGTGCATATCTCCCTCATTCGGGCTCTAATGTATGCAAATGATATATCCGTTTCGATCGTCTCGACGAGCCCGTCACAATGGTGCAGTCCAAATTGGCATTTGGTACTGTTTATGATGATGCCATATTCATGCCATTAATGCACTTGCTCTCAGCTATATCGTTTCATGTGTATTTTGGCCTGTCCTACATAAAAAGCTAGAAACACCAACACTTGTGGAAATTGTCAGTATAAAGCCCTATCCTAGTGTTGATGATCACTTTCCATTTATTTTATGCAGGAGTTGACGGCATAAAAGTGGTACTTAATATAGCCGTCAATAGCGGGCGCGGGCGCGGGCGACGAGGTGGGCCGAATTCGCGGCCCAACCCTTCGCTGCCGGGCTTCTTTCCTTTGGGGCGCCCCGAGCCGCATGATAAGCAGAGTGCCAAGCCGAGCTGAGCCGCCATGCCTGAGCCGCCAGCTGCCGAGCCGCGCATGCACTGAGCCGAGCTGCGAGCCGAGCCATGCGCCGAGCCGCCGGATGTTGAGCCGCGTCTTAAGTTGGGCTGGGCCAGTTTTCAGCCGCATGGGCCGCGCGCTCGTGGGCCGTTTTGGTCCAGATTCAAGTAGCGGGCTAAAATTGAGTCTTCTAATTTTATTTAAGTTTTCAGTAGCTTTTATTTTAAGTTTAAGGCATCAATTAATTCATATTTTTAAATTGAGTATTGTGTTTTAAGCTACGTGCCTTTTCAGTTTTTAAGCTATCATTCAAGATATTATTAAGTCTTGTTTTAAGCTAAGTTATAGATTGCATAAGTTATATGTTATTTATTTAAGCTATTATTAGGTCATGTTTTAAATTGAGTTATTTATTACATAAGTCATGTTATTTTATTTAAGCAATCATTAAGTCATATTTTAAGTTGTTTTATTAATTGCATGAGTAGTGATTAATTAAGTGGTTGATATTCATGTCATTTTTAATGAATTTTAAGTTTAAACCCACCACTATGCTTTGAGATGCCTCTAAATAAATGGAACCAACGAGAA
Source organism: Cenchrus purpureus (assembly GCA_022644695.1). Classification (NCBI taxonomy): domain Eukaryota; kingdom Viridiplantae; phylum Streptophyta; class Magnoliopsida; order Poales; family Poaceae; genus Cenchrus; species Cenchrus purpureus. The sequence goes on from CP053454.1 coordinate 52,977,227, forward strand.
GTTTATTTAGAGTACACTTGTGATTAATTCGGACCAACGTTGTTTTAATCATGAGTTTAAGACAAACTTCGTTTGTTATCCCCAACGGTGATGCAAATTGAAGTTTGATGCGTGATTTTAATCAGACCAACGTAGGGTTATTATCATGCTTTTTCATGTGCATCTCATTGCATATGATTACTAAGACATTAAGTTAAGGCTAATTTCTTCTTTCATGAATAAATTCCAGTATTTTGAGAAATTAAGTTAAGATTTGGGAATTATCATGATGATGAATCTTTGAGTTTTTCAGTACAATTGAGTACATAATTTAATGTTTAAGCTTCTTATTATTAAATTTGAAATATAAGTTTTGATGTGTCCAATATTTATGAACACATTTTATATGACATGATTACATTAAGCTCAAGTTCTATTATAACATTGGGCAAAAGATCAACCTTCAGTGTACGTTTATTCATGTTTCTTTTAAGTTTCAAGATTAAATATTGCTTTAGTTTGATTCTTTTAAGTTGAAAATTATATTTTCACCTACGTACAATTAAGACGCCTCTAATTGAATGGTACCACCGGGAAGTTCAGTTAGAGTAAACTTGTGATTAATTCTGACCACCGTTGTTTTAATCACGAGTGTTAATGATAAGTTTCATTTGTTTTCCCCACCGGTGATGCAAATTGAAATTTATCACATGATTTTAATCAAACCACCGTAAGGTTATTATTGTGCTTTCATGTGCATCTTCATTGTACTATTTCTGAGACATGTTGTTTTGTACTTTCAGTTGATTATGTAGACTTACTAAGCACCTTTAAGCATTATGATGGCACAGATTTCCCTAGTTGGACTAAGGATGTGCTTTGCATTCTCAAGATTCTTGATCTTGATTATGCACTTCATGAGGACAAACCTATTGCTCCCACTAATGAGTACGAGGATCTTGCCAAGAAAATGAGGGAGTACGTCTCCAATTTAGAAAAGTGGCAAAGATCTGATTACTTTGCAAAAATGGTCATTAAGCATTCGATCATTAATGTTTTAAGGGGAGCATTTCCTGATCAAGGGGATGGTTTTATACACTTGCTAAGGAGTTACTAAACTCAATTGAGGGAAGACATAAAGATGAGTTAGTCGCTTTCCTCATGACAAAATTATTAAACACGATATAATGGTAAAGGTGCGTTGAGCGTACACATTAAGAGCATGTATGACATAGCCACTAAGTTAAAAGCACTTGGGAAGTCCATCTCTGATGGCGAACTTGTGCACTTGGGAAGAGCATGTATGACATAGCCACTAACTTGATGTGAATAATGCTCAAGTAATCTGCAATTTTTGTGAATCACCCGGCCATATAATGAAGCTGTGTACTGCGTTTAAGTCATGGCTTCAGAGGAAGGGTAATTAACTTGTCTCATAAGCTTTATTAAGATTATTCAAGATTATTTACTCCCATGGTGGATTGACTAAGGTGCATTTGCACATTTCATTTCTTCCTCAGACTTTAATGAGCCATAAAGAGAGGGAGAAATGGGGGAGTAAAGTCTACAAGACATCCATAAAGTCAAAGATTCTGGAGCTTCGCATTAAGCATTAAGTTCTTAGCTTTAGTTTTGATTTTATTAGCTGATGATGTACCTTAGATTAAGTGTGAATTATATTCATTTTATGTATTGAGAAATTCTTAAGCTTTGTATTTCCCGATACGTAATAAAGACATCATCAAGCTTGTTATATTCTCCTCACATTTGTCTTTGATCCTTATTTAAGTTATATGTGTAAAGAAATGATGAGACCTTGTCGAACATATGGTACACTTTCGTTTAGACCACAAATTCGAGGGGGAGAATGGAATGTCTCATCAGCACTGAGATGCTCCGACTAGTAAAATAAGAGACGTTCTTGATAGCTAAGAAATGAATTAAGAAAATACTCCAAATAATAAGATGCCTTTTGGGTATTTACTCTCGCACTATTTTAATACCCATTAAGAATAAGTATAAGTTCAAGGGTGTTGTTTCAATGAGAGATAAGATTGTCTTCATATCATTAGAATTGGAGTGTTACTCCATAATTACCAATTGTCTCAAATAAGAGTGATTTTATTCCATATTTCTGGCCACCGCTGGGTACAGGATAAATTTCACAGGTTTTGTTGCTCTAGTTCATATTCTAGCCAACGCTGTTGTGGACTAGTTCAATAGAACCAGAGACGATTGAAGTATGGTTTATGTTCACCTTTCTGGCCAACGCTGTTTGATGAACATTTAATCATAACCTTGCTACTCTAGTTCATTTTCAGGCCAACGCTGTTGTGAGCTAGGTTAGCAAGGGAAGTTCCTCTATGGTATCTAAGAAAGACAAACTAAGTGTCGTGTCAAACATAAAGAAATCAAAGAGCTACCATTATAAGTTATTCAATTAACTTTGAGGGCCGACACACCTTAATGCTTTTAGCCACTTCATTAAGGTTCTTAACATAAGATAGTTCTCTTCTGAAAGAGAGAGTAGAGATTAATGACAGCTCACATAATCTTAATGAGATATAGAGTAAGTTTTCTCTATATTGATGATTTAAGATAATATATATATGATGATTTATCATATATTTAGTTTGTGCCATAAGGATACCTCCATTTGATGCATAATTTCTGTTGAGGATTTTCTTTAGTTGTCTAACCGCAACAGAAATGTATGAAACTTAGTGATAAGCTAAATTTTGGGCACAATAGTAAGAACCTCAATTAATTTATAATTTGTGAAGAAGAGGTTATAAAGGAGTCTTTGAACTCTAACATAAGTATAATTTTAATAGCAATTTTCTAATGGAGTCAAAACAATAGGCCATAATGGGTCTACATACTCAAGAGTGATTCCAAAAGAAACTGAGATGCTAAGTTCATAACTCATGATAAGTTTGTAAGTATCATGGGCAACCATGATTATTTGTAAGGTTAAGGTGGAAAATTTATTATCTTGATACTCTAGGTGAATGCTTTCTCCATAAGCTAATGGAAAATAAGTATGCATTCCAAGAAAGGGGAAAAGTATTCATCACATGATTAGGTGCATCTTAGTGAAGCCTCTCCCAAGATCTGGGGGAGCATGACACTGAGATGGGACAAAGTGAGTATTAAGATTATCACTAAAGGGCAAAAGTTGAGATAATTGCTGAAGTGATAAATAGTGAATGCATATTCAGCCATGCCTATTTTGATTTGATAATCAAATTTCATAAAGATTATAAAATTAAGATTAAGGTAAAAGGAAGATGTTTCTAAAACTGTATGCTAAGATCTATGCTGAATAATTGACTTAGCATTACAAGCTGTAATGCTTAACAAAACCGATGAGTCTCAATCCAGGAGAGGTCCACTGGAAAAGGTGCTAAGTTTAATGCACCATGACAACATGCTTATTTAGTTAAGAATTATTCAGATGAGATTTGTAAGAGTGAATGGATAAAAAAGTGCACAATTAGATTATATCCTTCACTCTTGCATTTATGAGCGATTTTGCAGAAAGCTCTAAAACAAAGTTAGCTTAATAAGGCTAATTTTGTGTGTGGCATGTTTTAACGTAGGCAGGCAAAAGAAATAAGTTCCGCTATTATCTTATTAAGTTAACGTTGATTGAAATCAATGTCGCTATATTTAATTATAGTATTCCTTCAAAGTAATGACATATAATAGATGGTGTCAAGCCCATTGATAATAAATTATGTTGTGAATGAAGGGTCCCAGGATCATAGTCATATTAAGGCTTTAAGTAAAATGCTAGCAACATGACTAATTAAGGATTTAACATCTATCCTATTTTTCGCGAAATTAGTTTGGATTGGTGGTAAATCTGAAATATGATTCTTGATGAGGCCGAATAAATAAACTTCCAAATAAGCTAATAAGTGTTCTATCAAGATGCTATAGTGAACTTTAGTTAATGGTGTCCCAATATATCTCAGAATAATGCCGATGACGCATTCGCTAGGTCTTGCTGTGGCATTGAGTGTGAACATGAGACGAACATAAGTTAAGCTAAGATTGTTCGATTAAGTGGGAGATTGTTGATCGATGTGTATCCACCTGCACATGATCAATGAAATTGAAAATTATAAAGTTTGTTGACCCTCGGTCAAGGGGGAGAATGTTAGATATATTTGGTTGACCCCACGGAGAAGCCTCTCCCGTGCCTCAGCTCGTTTGCCGTTGATCGGGAGGCAAACACTAAACCCATTGGGCTCGGCCCCTTGCCTACAGCGCCATTATATAAGAGAGGAAGCCCCCTGGGCGACCTTAACCTGTCCATCTACAGGGTTTCCACCGAAACCCTTCTCTACCGATCAGTTAGGGCGCTGGAAGGCTCGGAAGCACAAGCACCACCTGCAGGGTGTCACCGGTGTCGACCAGAAGGCCACCACCACAGAGGAGATGCCCCTGCACTTCACCAACTCGCGTCATCGACTTCACCACGTCTACACCGACTCAGACCGGTGAGATGGACAAGACCATCACTGCCGGTAAGATCCACTCTAATCTATTCCGCATCAGTAATGTTCTAGGCATGATCTTGTCTTGACTAGTGATCCTAGATTAAGATTAATTAAGTCTAAGTATTTGATTAGTGCTCAGTTTAATCTAATACCATGATGGTCAACTTTCGTCATAAAATGACATCTATGACTATTTTCAATAATGCCATGTATTGAGTGTCACCGATTAACCTCCATGACGTTTCGACGTAATCATCACAGATTAACACGATTCATGATGTTTTCAAACCATCATAAATCAGCCTCAAGCCCGCCCAACCCAACCCAAGCCTATCATCTGTGATTAAAATAAACGTGACATATCTAATATTGACACTTCACAAAATAGCTAACATGGAGAATGACGTCGATGTGTATGAGGCCGATGATGTGGACATTAATGATGACGTGAATGATGACCACGGACCATCTGTTAATGGGTCCAATTTAGAGTGGGCCACAAATTGTACCAAACAATTTTAGAAGTTCTTGTATTTGGTAGGTAACTCATTGTAGCAGAATGCTAACATCTGACTGGCATTGCTTTTGTTCAGTCGTCCACACTCTGAAATGGTATTGTGATATTTTAGCAGTCCCTCCCTTGTCATGTTATACCATTATAACATATAGAAGATGCAGTAACATCTTTGCTGCAAATAGATCGGGTAAAGCAAAATCACTAGACGTGACATTAAGTGGCAACCGCGAGTCTCTTCCAACCATGACTTGGATCTCGTGTGGACGTGGCAACACAGCCAGCTGATCTATGATCATCATTTGGATCTTGTGGCAGTATATTTGTGTTGCCATGAGTGCAATCAGCAGCTTTCAACAGAGTGGATAGCAGCTCCTCTTGGTTCCACATAAGCCAGCCACCTTGAAGAAAGATCAAGAAGCGTTTACCCAGTTTGTCGTGAAGTATTGTGGCTATGTCCTCCTGCCAGTGGTCATTATGGTAGAAGTCACGGCCAGTTACTATCTCTGGTACTAGTCCATCAACCCATGCTCCCGGATGGGCTAGTGATTTTATCTGACACAAATATCTTTAATTATTGTTCTGACAAGGGTTAGAATGATTATAATACACTATTGTTTGTTTCACTTATTTTTTGATTTTTCAATACGGCATCATATAAAGGACTACATAATTTTGCAGCATAGGCAACACATAGTTTAAACATTACCTGATATATTAAATTATTAATGATCATTGGTTGTCATGATTGTCGCAAGATAAATACATTTTAATTAAGATTCTAGTGCAGATATATTCTTCTTAAAAATTTATAGGAAGCATAGTTGAATTTGTCATTTTTTGAAAGATCCAAGACAATAAAAGGAAAATCACTATGTTTCCTATCTTTTCCTCGGTATAGCCTGCATCTATCAGATATCAAAATAATTTAATATAGAAGTTTATTTACTCTTAAATATTGGCCATAGTTACTTAAAACATTATTTTTAATATATATTATGCATTGCATATCCTCCTTAATCCAGCTATGGTACATTTACACGTTTACTTTGTACTATATGCAACGACCCTTCTCTCTCGAACGTCATAAATATGAATTATCCTCGTCCAATCTTGTAAATGATCAATAAGAATAATGATACAAATAGGAATTTTTTTCTACCTTTTCTTGACGTGCCACTTTATATGACTAGTTGTATAGATTTATTTCCATATTTATATTATATGAGAAAATAAATATACCAATAGGCATTAATAATGGTGAAAAAATCAATATAAAAATAACTTTTGTCCTTCCTTTTTTTAGAAGTCATTGTTTAAGCCAATTGCTTCTCATGGTGGTGCGCACCTCTCTTTTTATATACGGATGTACATGGTACCTGATTTGTTAATTGACCGTTTGGGATATATTCTATGTAAAATGTAAACATTGCAGGGACATTAAAACTTTGAGATTAGGCGAGCGAGCGTGAGACTTCTATTTTTGTGTTAGATTCGACTCGAAGGGCAGTTTAGGTTTAATATGGTAGAGTTGGTTAGTTGTATTGCCTATTGTACCTTTGGGATATATAATTTCTCTTATATTTAAATATAGAATAGTGATTAATTCACACTTTAATTAGATACCACTATACCAGTCATATCGAAACTAATTCACTACTACAGAAACCACCACAGTAACGGGTCCAAAACGACTTTAGTACAGGAGTCTGGAAACCAACAAAAGCCCTTTTCTCGCCCAGCGTCCTCTTCCTCTCCCCACTCTTGCAACCAACAAAAAAACCCCATTCTCGCACAACAACCTCTTCTTCTCCCCACTCTTGCAACCAATAAAAACCTCATAATCACACAGCACCCTCTTCCTCTCCCCATGGAGCCATTGTCTCCTAGAGGTGTGGCGCAAGCCACATCCTCCTCCTCTTCTGATGAAAGGGAGGATCCCTAGTGGTCTGATGAAGAGGAGGCAGAGCGGAGGCCCATTCGAGTGCTGGTTGACACATCCTCTGATGATTCGGAGTTTGTGGAACAAATTGAAATCCAAGATCATGTGCCTCTGAAGCATCGCACCCCTCGCAAGTCAGCACGAGATGCCAGGGGTTAGGGGCGCGGAAGCACCGCCAGTCACCGGGGAACTGTTATCTCCAAGCGTCGTCATCCTCTCTCATCCTCATCGGTCGGCGGTAGTCGATCTCTGCCATCCTCGCCGAGCAGAGGCCATCATCGAATGACCGTCATCATCCGCCATGGATGGGCTCCAAGGCTGTGCTCAACCGACTGCCATGGAGCGACGCCATCATCCTCTGGCGGTGGCATTGGAGGGACGGCCTCATCCGCGGGCAGCGCCAAGGGAGGTCCACCACCATTTTCCACAGGTAGCGGCAATAGAGCGACATCCTCATCCGTGAGCAGCTGTAACAAGGCGCCAGGTGCACCATCAATAAAGAAGCGGCACCTTGATTAGTGGATTAGTGGTAACTGCTACTAGTAGAAGGAGGAGTAGAAGAAGTAGAACAAACTTTTACCTTTTGTTCATATGGTCTGATTGAATACTACTATTACTGTTTTCTCCTTGTAAGATGTTGGTTTTTTCTTATAAAACACAATAAACTCTTTATGGTTTAAGGTTTAGGGTTTTTTTAAAAAGTCAAAGTTTGTTACATTCTGCTAGGTTCAGGACTGACCTTCGGTCATCCTTCTGTTTTTGGCTTGATGCCTTTAGTTAAGAGCCCTGTAAGTTGTCTAAACTCTTGCTTAATTAATTAAAATGTTTTCACTATGGGGATCTCCCCCATAGTTGCGCTTTCAAAAAAAAGATGTTGGTTTTTTCATTGTGTAGAAGTGACAGCTTAATCCGGCCCGACTGAAAACTACAAAACGGACTTTCGCCTTGTGTTCATCTGGTCTTGAAGAAATCAAGGGAACGGACTTTCCATTTATACTGAATTTATACTGAGGGAGTAGACACACATTATCATTTTTATTAGAAACAACACAATCCAAATACAAACGACACAAATGTATGCATATGCATTGATTACACATGAGGATGGATCGATCCACTATAGGTGGAAGTACAGCGACATACTCCGAACACAAACTGGTCATACTACTAGCAATCTACCATCACAGCTCATACTACTACCATCACGACATACTACTACCATCACGGGCTCATGGCAATCCCGCCGCTGCACGGAGTGTAGCAAAACGAGTATCCTGGAGCAGATACTCCTCCAAAGCGCGATGCCTCACCCTTGTATACCACAGCTAGGCAAGCAAAATGGTGATGTTATGCGTGTGTAACGGCAGGTCACGAATGGTCCACTACTTGTGACCCCTCTGGCAAAAAGGGCACACCCACATACCTTTGTGAAAAACATGAGCAGGCCCGGCTGTTGAAGCCAAAGCAACACAGACCATTTCAGGTCATGCGATTCATCTTGTTCAATGAGCACTGGCCGTGGGGCGGGCATTTCAACGGGCAACAGTAGAAGTGGCGGCTTGGACCGTGGGCGAAAAGGTGGTGCCATGTGTAACATACCGGAAATTTGATTGTTTTCCCATGTGTGAATTTTCGCAAAATTTTAAAACTTTTTGTTTGAAGTTGTGTGCTACCAAATTTTGGACCAAATTGCTAGCCTCTCACCTTTAATCCCTTATAAAATAAAACCATATAAAAAAATTATTTTCAAACTATGGTAAATTGTGAGTTGGAGTTTTGTGGATTTTATTTGGAGTTCACATGTGTGGAGTTTGAATTTGAAATAGATTCAAATTCAAACTTATATATTTAAAACCATGATATATTTTGAAAACCTTTAACTAACTCTAACATCTAACCCAGCCCACCTATGCCCACCTTCCCTAACCCGCCAAGCCCAGCAGGCGGGTCCAGCTTCGCAGCCCAGCTAGGCCCAGCTCGCACCTTTTCTCTTTGCTCTCACTGCCAGGCAGGGTCCACACGTCAGCCGGTCTCTGTTTCCCTTTCTTCCTCCTCCTGCCGTACACGCCGACGCACACACCGCGCCCTGGTGCGCGCGGAGGCTCGGCCGGCACGCACGCCAAGCCGTGCGAGGGCCCTAGCCCCGGCCTCGGATGCTCCCCTAGGGGGGGATTTGACCCCATGCCCCCTGTACCGTGCCCCCGAACCCTAGGGGCGGGCTGCAGGATTGCAGCCACATCGCTGCCATGGCTCAGGCGCCATGGATGGCCGTGGGGCAAATTCGCCCTTGCGTCGATTGCGCCGCCTCCTATAAGAACCATCCGTGCCCCAGCCGCTCCTATCCCTTGCGCCGCCGCCACCCTGGGGATTCTTTTCCCCAAATCCTCTGCCACCGGTCGAATGAAACAGAGAAGGAAAAGAAAGGGGGGGAGAAGAAATAGAAGAAGGAGGAGGAGACCCTGGAGCCGAGGCCGCCGCTGCTCGCAACGCCGTCGATGGCCGTGAGGAAGGACGCCGCCAAGGAGGTCGCTCGCGCCCCGCCGTTTGCCTTCGTGCAGCGCGGCACCGGAACGCGGTGACGCCGTCAAGGCACTAACGGCCATGGAACACTGAGCGCTGCTGACCGGCGCCCTCGTCGTCGGGAACGTCCGCACCGAGGAGAAGTCATCGTCAACGCCGAGGCCCGACACCCCTGCTTCTTCTGCCTGCACCAAGGAGCCGAGCACCACAGTGCCCACGACGCCTTGACGCCGCCGCAGAGGGGAGCTGGACCACCGCTGCGCATCGGCGCCGCACGCGCCCGGGAGCACGCGCAAGACCGGGAGGACGTCCGAGTACCACGACGCGAGATGAACCACGACACCGAGCCGGCTGCTGCGCACCAAAGCCACCGCGCCGACTTCTCGTGCTTTGCCTTGCTGTCCGTGAGCCTGTTGGTGAGCTGCCCGACCAAGCCGCCTCCTTTTCACCCTGCAGCTTGCCTGTGACGCCAGCCTTCATGCTGTGCTACTTGTTTTTGATGCCCCTCAAACATCAGTGACCTTGGATGGCTTGGCCATGGTAGGAACCACGCGCGCCCACAACGTGTTCGATGTTTTGTGTATGAGCCATGAGCCTCTCGTGCAGGCTTTCTTTTCCCTCCCTTGCACCGTCCATAGACGCCGCCATGCTTGCCTATGTTGCCGGCCTTCGAGCCGCCAAGCTGGAGCTCGCCGCCGTGTCCCAGCGCGGTGGCACCACCAAAACTCGCCTAGCCCGTGCTCGTCATTGTGCGGTGAACCGGCCTTCGTGTCGTGGTGTCCTTCCTGCAGGAGAAACACGCCGCCACCTCACCACAGCCGAACCTTACCGCCGGCGAACCTTGTCGTCCCGCCTTTCCTTTGGGGAATTCCATCGAGCACCTGGTGTGCATCCTTTTTCTTGAGCCCTAAGTGGTGCCACACGTTGGGCCACATGAACGCAGCCACAGAGGATCTCAGATCCCGAGCTGAGTGAACCGCAGGAGAGTTCGAGGTTCAAACCTAGACTTTCTCGAGTGAAACCAGTGTGGGCTTCGGCCTACGGAAGCCATCTCGGCCCGAGCCTAACCAGGCCGAACCAAACCTAAGTTCGAGGACCTTCTCTAGACTTTGGGAACCATGGGCCGAACCGGACCAGCCCTTGGGCCGCTACCACTTTTGGCCAGTTAGCGGCCCACTATCTGATGACCTGGGCCCATCGCGGACGTCATGCTGACGTCAGCATGTTTTTAATAAAATCCCTTTATGTTTTAATAAAGGTTTTAATAAATGTTTTATAAATGCTTTTACCTTTGAAAAAGCATAACTAATTATCGGGAGCTCCGAAAATTATGAAACCAATTGCGTTGGTTCATGATTCCGAGACGCTCGCCGCTATCCTATCCTTTTCTGCTCTTGCCCTTGAACCGAGCCCTGTTTGCCCCGCGTTCTTGGTGTAGAATTCGTGGCCGCTGCCCGCCACTGCGCTATTATGGGTCTGGGACGCCGGAGCCCCGCAACTAGTCATTGGCGTGCCGCGAACAGGGATCCTACCCCACGTTCGCATCGCTTAGCTTCCCTACACCACTGCCTCCTCTTTGTGCTGCTTCATGCGTAACCCTCCCCCGCTCTATGTTGCTACGTGCTGTGAAGCGTGTACCGTGCCGTGTGCTTGAAACCAGGATGTCGCCCGTGATGGACGGCCGTGTCGTGAGCAGAGGCCTCTGCTTCACGAATGGTAACCCCGAGCTACAACCTAGCTACCTCGCCATGGACATTGCCGCATCACGAGTACATGCCTGGTAGCGCTCTTAACCATGCCCTTCCGCTTTGTCACCAGCTATCGGTTACAAGTTCATCCGTTCTTCCCCTTTGAGCTGTCACCACATATCTTGGCATGGTAATGCCTTTTCTAGTTTATCTTTATCTCGTTTTGCTAACACCGTCCTTTGAGCTTCCGTTTTGACCCTCCGTGAGCTTAAACCTTACAAGAGCTTGATCCCAGTCTTTCAAACAGCACCTAATGCAGGTGTTCCTGTAGGCCATGGACATGCTAGCTTGTTCCCTGTTCCTCCAAATCCTTTTAGTTCAGAAAGCTAGCAACCGTGGCACTAAAGCTCTTCCAATCCTTAGCCCGGTCAGGTGACAGTGCAGTGTTGTGACCTTGAGCAGCTGATCCATCCTTTAAAAGCTCTCTAATCTAACCTAAAGGGGCCTACAGACTTACCGCTGGGTCCCACTAACATGAGGGGCCTCTAACTGTCCAACCTGGTCCCATCTAACATACGGGACCCACAGGGTGACTTGTGGGGTCCGGTTGACCTCTGACCTTCCTTTTTGACTCGGTCAACAATGATCATTGACTAGTCAACTTACCATGCAGACCGACCCAAAAACCTAGCTTATGGTTCTCTAACTCGCTGACTTATGCTTTCTGTGCTTTATCGCAATTAATTAAATTTGTAAACTATTTTCTTTATTTGAAAATCCATAATAAATTGATCCTACCTTAGAAAAATATGAAATCAATTTCTTTATCCTTCTAAAATCATGAAGCACCGGTTAGACTAGCTTTTGGAGTTATTTGGTTCTTTATTGCTTCTCTTTGGAGTTAATTGCATCTAGACACCGTGTTTATTTATATTTGCGAATCTAGGATTCCCGAAGCCGAGGAGTCAAGCCAGAAGATCGAGAACAACTACGGAAACTTCGATGACTACTTGCACACAGGTGTTCACGCCCGACTGATTTTGAATACCTATTAGGCATTGCTATGTAGTATGCTAGCGCTTTACTTTAAATGCATGTTGATGAACCTTGCACTACCTTCTTTAAGTACCCTGTCCTTGATTGCCCTACTATATATATATATATATAAGCGTGTATATACGCTGAGCTTCGCGATGCATGTATTGGGATGGGAATAGTGGTTCTTGGTGTGTGTGGGGTAAAACCGGCAGGAGAAGGCATTTTGGGTACTTTGGCGGGGATGAGCTCGAGACAACCGATCTGGAATCGGGGATGGGGGTGCACTCCTCAGTGCATTCCCGCTTTTATGGTTTTTGGAGCACAGGTGTTGGGGTTTTACTTACGCTTGGAGGACATGAGCTCGCCCGTCAAACCGGTGGCCAACCGCCACGGGACTTTACGTACACACCAGCTCGCTGAGAGTGGGGTTAGGGCCGAGTTGAGCTCGGCAAGTGCGGATCCATACCTGCCAGCAGGATAGCGGGGTATCAGTGGGGGAGAGGTGGGAGTGAGACCACCTTCTCTCAGAGCGACTCCCGTGTGGCCACACGGGAGCATTTCATTGTTTTGGTGCAATTCCTTCTGAGGGGGGATCGCTTTGAGGGCCGGATGCAGGATGGGACCGTAACTACCGAGAGTTCACACGGTAGGGTGGGTTTGGTCGGTTCGCTACCGACCGGGCTCCATCCAGAGTTGGGTACAGGTGTACACGCTCTGCAGAGTTTAGATCTATACGTATAGCCGCGTCCTCAGGCATGGACGAGCCCAGTGGATTGTTGGTTCTCATGTTTTGGGATTTCTACCCCCCCTGTAGTTGAGACTGTGGTGAGCCGTGGTTGCAGTCGGGGAGAGGAGAGTCGCTCCCTCTACCTCGCGGATCCGATTGCAATCATTGAGATGCGAGGAGAGGAAGTTCTCGCATCGACCCTAGATGGAGATAGGTTGTGGTGTCGGGTCCCTGGGGTACCAGGTGTTCCGGAGTTGTGATGAGAGAATGGATTGGGACTGATGTGGAGATGTTTTCTTTTTTATGCTGCTGCATAGGAAACTGAGCTTTTACCTTGCTTCTTTTCTTACCCTTTAGAATTAGTTCACATAAAAGCTGCATACGCCGTGACGTGAACCTATCCCATTCCTTGGGATAGTTTTGTGAGTGTGCGGATCTGGACTTGGCTTGAGAGTCCGAGTTTTGAGGAATCCATGAAGGAAGTGTTGCGTTGCTCAAGGATGCCTGGTGAAAATCGAAGATGAAGACTTGAAGCCCTAGCTACCACTACGCAGGATTTCTACTTGTCGCTTAGCCCAAGGGGCTTGTACTAAATTCGTATATCGAGATATTTCGGGTGTAATTATTCTATGTTGTACTCTGATTTCGTTGTATGGAAATGATATTATCGTAATGAGTTACGTGCGTGATAGCCAGCGATCCGGGACTATCACAAAGTGCAGTCGGGTTTTCCTCACCGAAAACTCGGGTCGTTACAGGTGGTATCAGAGCCATACTTGACCGTAGCGCGCAACCCTAGGTTGGTCGATAGCTTCGGAACATTCTATACACACTATTTTATATATTCCCCCTTGAATTATTTGAAATATACCTCCCCTACTTTGAAAAACTCTATCTTTCCTTCATTGATGCAACCTCTTACGTGGACTAGTTAGGGTGAGACCGAAGATAATTTGGATGGTACGAGAATACCTTGAACCACTAAGAGTAGAGTCTACCTTGTTTGACTTGCCGCGAAGTAATTAGACCGATTAGTGTGCGAGATCTCAACGGTTATGAGTCAGCCTTGAGATAGCACTATCTATAATGCTTTGAATGTTTGAGTGCTTCGTTCTTTATGGATCTTATGATTCTTACTATTGAGTGTAGGGCTCTATACTAGCGAATATTTTTGTGCTTGTACTTGACTCCTAGAAAAGGTAACCTGAGTGCTAACCTTCATAGGAAAGACCACCACAATGCTATACTATGGAGGTTGTTGGCCTAAGGAACACTGATATAACCCAAAGGAGGACAAGTCATCTATAAAAGCCAAGAAAAAGGAGTATCGGAGTGATGCCTCTCAACCGTAGATGGAAAGGACAACACTGACATACGAGGTCTAGATTTTGGATAAGCCACCTCATGCATTTTGGAATCAAGTTACTAATTTGGATTAGAGAGTACTCGATTTGGAACCACCCACTACCTCGAAGTTGTCTGTATTTGAAGAATCATACAAGGAGTAAAGGAGCCACAACGAGCCCTCAAGTATACTCAAGCGGAGACATGAAGAACTACTCTGCTATGGATCAAGAGATTGAGGTCGAGATCAACCTTACCTCAGAACAATTTCTAATTCCTGAGACTTTTTGTTGTGTGCACAATAATGACCAGAAAGCAACTACAATGAAGCTGAAGATGCTCGGAGTTTGGAAGTGCATGTACCTCTATGGGAGCATATAATAGTTAAGCTCAAGTGAGTACCCTAAGATGTCAGTGATGCATTTTGGACAATTTCAGTCGGAACTCAATTATCGGATAAAGATGAAGTACTCTATATGGAGCAGCAATCAATACGGAAAAATTTATTCAAGTACTTTAGCTTTCGTAAGGCACCTTATGAATGTCCACCTTTGGAATTTGCTAATGGAATACAGAGGTTGCCGATAAGGTTCTTCATCTAAACGCGAATTGACCCTTGTGGAGACTCGAAGGAACATGATAGCATCATATCATGGTAATGGATTCATCATGACAAGAAGACAACCCAAGATAATGAGTGAGCGGATGTAAGCGCATCGAACTCTCCACGGATGGACAATCGCGCGAGAGTTATGGAATTGCGCCCTGACCATGTATTCGGAAGTAACGAAGCCATGCTTAAGGGATCACCCCTAAGTAGACAGTACCTCGACCTGGAAGGTATTGTTGAGGTTTTGGATTTGATTCGGATGACTAAACTCCAAGGATACAAGGTTTGCACTACATGAGTAGTCATCCTAGAGTCATTTCTATTGGATTAACCCCTCTTACACCTCTAAGCTTGTTTTGGAACTTCATCGTAAGTAGTAAACGATTCGCACCACAAGATGTGCTTCTGGAATATAGTACCTGAAGGATATCTAAAGTAATTACGAGGTCGATAAATAGAGTGAGATGCGAAGTTCGGTCGATCCCACTTTTGGAATAAACCAATGGTAAAGAAGCCCTACTGGACACCGTATAATGAACTAGTGGAAAAAGAACTACTTCGACAACTACTGGACACAAGTTATCGATACGACCTCACATCTGGCACCTGCCACACTATTGGAAAATAAGTAAGAAGAATTTGTGAGCACAAGTGTGGAATATTGCTCACTTAAACAAGTGACATTATTTGGAATTGTTGAATAGCATGACAAGGCCTCAAAGCGAAGAATATTTTCAGGATACCAGAAGGTAAGAATACCATTCAGAGGAATAAGACAAAGGAATTGCGAGGGATCATGATATACACCACGGTTGGATAAGAGAAATGAACCTCCTCGGAGTTATGACAATTAAGGACTCTCTGATGAATTGAATAAGCTTTAATGGTATTCCTAAGGGTTAACATCAACCATGTATCCTGAGTTTGCTAAATGTGCATGAGTAAAATAGATGTGACTTTGTCGAAGGTCCATCCGAAGAAGTTGGAATCAAAAGGACTGGTGTGAGATTAGGATGGATAGAGTCACTCACCTAGTTGAGGATGTTGCAGATGCCCCTCTTAACATGGACTATGATGAATGGAAGTAACCATTCATAGTGTTCTGACCAAAAGTTATTCGATCATGTCGGGTGTGCCAACACATTGGCAGGAATCATTAGAGTCGTGCTAAGCGAACAAATGGATTACAATGTGAGGGACATACGAAGTAGGAATGAATTATTGGTTTCTTAGAGCAAGAAAGTGGAAGGAAGTTTTGTTCACTCGGACTCGCCAGTTAAGAGTGCACGCTATAAGGGTGCGTTGCACTAATACTTTGGAAAACCAGGAGATCTACCTTTGGAATAAGGCTCAGTATATGCTTAGTGTGCTCAATATGGACAAGCAAACAGTTTTGGGCAAAGATAATCTTATGGGTACACTAAGAATGCAAGCTTGATATATGACAACCATTTGGATTAGAGCTTATGCAGTCCAACTATATACATGCCACGAGATAGACCAAGATATACAGTTGCAGAACCACCTTAGGTGTAATGTTCCGACTCCCTTATATGGAGAGAAGGAGAATCGTGCCTATTTGGATTAAAAGTACAGAATGGATGCCATGTGAATGTGGCCATGTTCAAAAGCGATAATGTTGGAATGAGCTGAATTGATAAGAAGGATGTGACCTCCAACGCGAGGATTGGAATAACATAAGGATACCATATTCTACCACAGGAGAATTTAATCCTAAGCTTACCAAGCTTATGCAGCATGGCTAGATGAAGTGGATTGTGCTAAGGGAAATCTAGTCCGAAGTTGGAATTGCTCACATGCTTGAACGAGTATAGTCGTGAGATATATGGATTATTTGGAGATTGCTTAAGGATGCTAACAGAAGAGGACACACCTTGGCACTTAACTTCGGAAGCCTTCACATGGGATCAAGCTACGATAAGATAAAGACTTACGTTATTAATATCATCAACATCTAGAAGCTAAAGGAGAAGACATATTGGAGAGAAGACCCCATCACACCCGATACGAGCCTAATCTCGAGGATGAGATTCTTGTGAGGGGGAGTCTGTAACATACCGGAAATTTGATTGTTTTCCCATGTGTGAATTTTCGCAAAATTTTAAAACTTTTTGTTTGAAGTTGTGTGCTACCAAATTTTGGACCAAATTGCTAGCCTCTCACCTTTGATCCCTTATAAAATAAAACCATATAAAAAAATTATTTTCAAACTATGGTAAATTGTGAGTTGGAGTTTTGTGGATTTTATTTGGAGTTCACATGTGTGGAGTTTGAATTTGAAATAGATTCAAATTCAAACTTATATATTTAAAACCATGATATATTTTGAAAACCTTTAACTAACTCTAACATCTAACCCAGCCCACCTATGGAACCCAAACCGGCCTACATAGCTAACCAGGCCAACCCACCTTCCCTAACCCGCCAAGCCCAGCAGGCGGGTCCAGCTTCGCAGCCCAGCTAGGCCCAGCTCGCACCTTTTCTCTTTGCTTTCACCGCCAGGCGGGGTCCACACGTCGCCGCCATGGCTCAGGCGCCATGGATGGCCGTGGGGCAAATTCACCCTTGCGTCGAGTGCGCCGCCTCCTATAAGAACCATCCATGCCCCAGCCGCTCCTATCCCTTGCACTGCCGCCGCCCTGGGGATTCTTTTCCCCAAATCCTCTGCCACCGGTCGAATGAAACAGAGAAGGAAAAGAAAGGGGGGAGAAGAAATAGAAGAAGGAGGAGGAGACCATGGAGCCGAGGCCGCCGCTGCTCGCAACGCCGTCGATGGCCGTGAGGAAGGACGCCGCCAAGGAGGTCGCTCGCGCCCCGCCGTTCGCCTTCGTGCAGCGTGGCACCGGAACGCGGTGACGCCGTCAAGGCACTGACGGCCATGGAACGCTGAGCGCTGCTGACCGGCACCCTCGTTATCGGGAACGTCCGCACCGAGGAGAAGTCGTCGTCAACACCGAGGCCCGACACCCCTGCTTCTTCTGCCCGCGCCGAGGAGCCGAGCACCATAGCACCCACGACGCCTTGACGCCACCGCAGAGGGGAGCTGGACCACCGCTGCATCGACGACCACGCCGCCGTGCAGGAGCACCGTGCGGCACCGGGAGGACGTCGAGTACCACGACGGCCGCGAGACGAACCACGACACCGAGCCGGCCTGCTCTGCACCAAGCCTTCGCGGCCACGACTTCTCCCTGCTTCGCCTTCCTGTCCGCGAGCCCGTTGGTGAGCCGCCCGACCAAGCCGCCTCCTTTTCACCCTGCAGCTTGCCTATGATGCCAGCCGTCTTTGCTATACTTGTTTTTGATGCCCCTCGAACATCAGTGACCTTGGATGGCTTGGCCATGGTAGGAACCACGCGCGCCCACAACGTGTTCGATGTTTTGTGTGTGAGCCATGAGCCTCTCGTGCAGGCTTTCTTTTCCCTCCCTTGCACCGTCCATAGACGCCGCCATGCTTGCCTATGTTGCCGGCCTTCGAGCCGCCGAGCTGGAGCTCGCCCGCCTGTCCCAGCCGCCGTCGCCTTGCCAAAACTTGCCCAGTGTGCTCGTCATTGTGCGGTGAACCGGCCTTAGTGTCGTGGCGTCCTTCCTGCAGGAGAAACACGCCGCCACCGCACCGCAGCCGAACCTTACCGCCGACGAGCCTTGCCGCCCCGCCTTTCCTTTGGGGAATTCCATCGAGCACCTGGTGTGCATCCTTTTTCTTGAGCCCTGAGTGGTGCCACACGTTGGGCCACATGAACGCAGCCACACCGAGCCACAGAGGATCTCAGATCCCGAGCTGAGTGAACCGCAGGAGAGTTCGAGGTGCAAACCTGGACTTTCTCGAGTGAAACCAGTGTGGGCTTCGGCCCATGGAAGCCATCTCGACCCGAGCCTAACCAGGCCGAACCAAACCTAAGTTCGAGGACCTTCTCTAGACTTTGGGAACCTTGGGCCGAACCGGACCAGCCCTTGGGCCGCTACCACTTTTGGCCAGTTAGCGGCCCACTATCCAATGACCTAGGCCCATCGCGTACCTCACGACATCACCACGTTTTTAATAAAATCCCTTTATGTTTTAATAAAGGTTTTAATAAATGTTTTATAAATGCTTTTACCTTTGAAAAAGCATAACTAATTATCGGGAGCTCCGAAAATTATGAAACCAATTGTGTTGGTTTCATGATTCCGAGACGCTCACCGCTATCCTATCCTTTTCTGCTCTTGCCCTTGAACCGAGCCCTGTTTGCCCCGCATTCTTGGTGTAGAATTCGTGATCGCTGCCCGCCACCGCGCGCTATTATGGGTCTGGACGGAGCCCCGCAACTAGTCATTGGCGTGCCGTGAACAGGGATCCTACCCCACATTCGCATCGCTACCTTCCACCTCGCCTCCTCTTTGTGCCGCCGCGTAACCCTCCCCGCTCTATGTTGCTACGTCGTGAAGCGTGTACCGCGTCGTGCTTGAAACCGTGATGTCGCCGTGATGGACGGCCGTGTCGTGAGTGAGGCCTCGCTTCACGAATGGTAACCCCGAGCTACAACCTAGCTACCTCGCCATGGACATTGCCGCATCACGAGTACATGCACAGTAGCGCTCTTAACCATGCCCTTCCGCTTTGTCACCGGCTATCGGTTACAAGTTCATCCGTTCTTCCCTTTGAGCGTCACCACATATCTTGGCATGGTAATGCCTTTTCTAGTTTATCTTTATCTCGCTTTTTCTAACACCGTCCCTTTGAGCTTCCGCTTTTGACCCTCCGTGAGCTTAAACCTTACAAGAGCTTGATCCCGATCTTTCAAACAAAGACCTAATGCAGGTGTTCCTCAGAGGCCATGGACATGCTAGCTTGTTCCCTGTTCCTCCAAATCCTTTTAGTTCGTAAAAGCTAGCGCAAGTGGCACTAAAGCTCTTCCAATCCTTAGCCCGGCTAAAATTGCACTGGTGGAGGCGAGTGTTGTGACCTTGGTGATCCATCCTTTAAAAGCTCTCTAATCTAACCTAAAGGGGCCTCTGAGACTTACCTGGGTCCCACTAACATGAGGGCCTCTAACTGTCAACCTGGTCCCATCTAACATCACGGGACCCACAGGGGTGACTTGTGGGGTCCTTGACCTCGACCTTCCTTTTTGACTCGGTCAACAATGATCATTGACTAGTCAACTTACCATGCAGACCGACCCAAAAACCTAGCTTATGGTTCTCTAACTCGCTGACTTATGCTTTCTGTGCTTTATCGCAATTAATTAAATTTGTAAACTATTTTCTTTATTTGAAAATCCATAATAAATTGATCCTACCTTAGAAAAATATGAAATCAGTTTCTTTATCCTTCTAAAATCATGAAGCCCAGTTAGACTAGCTTTTTGGAGTTATTTGGTTCTTTATTGCTTCTCTTTGGAGTTAATTGCATCTAGACACCGTGTTTATTTATATTTGCGAATCTAGGATTCCCGAGCCGAGGAGTCAAGCCAGAAGATCGAGAACAACTACGGAAACTTCGATGACTACTTGCACACAGGTGTTCACGCCCGACTGATTTTGAATACCTATTAGGCATTGCTATGTAGTATGCTAGCGCTTTACTTTAAATGCATGTTGATGAACCTTGCACTACCTTCTTTAAGTACCCTGTCCTTGATTGCCCTACTATATATATATATATAAGCGTGTATATCTTGAGCTTGTGATGCATGTATTGGGATGGGAATAGTGGTTCTTGGTGTGTGTGGGGTAAAACCGGCAGGAGAAGGCATTTTGGGTACTTTGGCGGGGATGAGCTCGAGACAACCGATCTGGAATCGGGGATGGGGGTGCACTCCTCAGTGCATTCCCGCTTTTATGGTTTTGGAGCACGGTGTTGGGGTTTTACTTACGCTTGAGGACATGAGCGCCCCGAAACCAAGGTGGGCCAACCGCTTCACGGGACTTCATTACACCCGCTCGAGAGTGGGGTTAGGGCCGAGTTGAGCTCGGCAAGTGCGGATCCATACCCGGCAGGATAGCGGGGTGTCGGTGGGGAGAGGTGGGAGTGAGACCACCTTCTCTCGGGCGACTCCCGTGTGGCCACAGGAGCATTTCATTGTTTTGGTGCAATTCCTTCTGAGGGGGGATCGCTTTGAGGGCCAGATGCAGGATGGGACCGTAACTACCGAGAGTTCACACGGTAGGGTGGGTTTGGTCGGTTCGCTACCGACCGGGCTCCATCCAGAGTTGAGTGCAGTGTACACGCTCTGCGAGTTTAGATCTATACGTATGGCTGCGTCCTCGGGCATGGACGAGCCCAGTGGATTGTTGGTTCTCATGTTTTGGGATTTCTACCCCCCCTGTAGTTGAGACTGTGGTGAGCCGTGGTTGCAGTCGGGGAGAGGAGAGTCGCTCCCTCTACCTCGCGGATCCGATTGCAATCATTGAGATGCGAGGAGAGGAAGTTCTCGCATCGACCCTAGATGGAGATAGGTTGTGGTGTCGGGTCCCTGGGGTACCAGGTGTTCCGGAGTTGTGATGAGAGAATGGATTGGGACTGATGTGGAGATGTTTTCTTTTTATGCTTCGCTGCTGCTGCATAGGAAACCTGAGCTTTTACCTTGCTTCTTTTCTTACCCTTTAGAATTAGTTCACATAAAGCTGCATACAGTCGGTGACGTGAACCTATCCCATTCCTTGGGGATAGTTTTGTGAGTGTGCAGGACTGGACTTGGCTTGAGAGTCCGAGTTTTGAGGAATCCATGAAGGAAGTGTTGCGTTGCTTCGCTCAAGGATGCCTGTGGTGAAAATCGAAGATGAAGACTTGAAGCCCTAGCTACCACTACGCAGGATTTCTACTTGTCGCTTAGCCCAAGGGGCTTGTACTAAATTCGTATATCGAGATATTTCGGGTGTAATTATTCTATGTTGTACTCTGATTTCGTTGTATGGAAATGATATTATACTGTAATGAGTTCTGTACGTGATAGCCACTGATCCAGGGACTATCACAAGGGTACAGGGAGTCGGGTTTTCCTCACCGAAAACTCGGGTCGTTCTGTGGTATCGAGCCTACATGACCGTAGCGCAACCCTAGGTTGGTCGATAGCTTCGGAACATTCTATACACACTATTTTATATATTCCCCCTTGAATTATTTGAAATATACCTCCCCTACTTTGAAAAACTCTATCTTTCCTTCATTGATGCAACCTCTTACGTGGACTAGTTAGGGTGAGACCGAAGATAATTTGGATGGTACGAGAATACCTTGAACCACTAAGAGTAGAGTCTACCTTGTTTGACTTGCCGCGAAGTAATTAGACCGATTAGTGTGCGAGATCTCAACGGTTATGAGTCAGCCTTGAGATAGCACTATCTATAATGCTTTGAATGTTTGAGTGCTTGGTTCTTTATGGATCTTATGATTCTTACTATTGAGTGTAGGGCTCTATACTAGCGAATATTTTTGTGCTTGTACTTGACTCCTAGAAAAGGTAACCTGAGTGCTAACCTTCATAGGAAAGACCACCACAATGCTATACTATGGAGGTTGTTGGCCTAAGGAACACTGATATAACCCAAAGGAGGACAAGTCATCTATAAAAGCCAAGAAAAAGGAGTATCGGAGTGATGCCTCTCAACCGTAGATGGAAAGGACAACACTGACATACGAGGTCTAGATTTTGGATAAGCCACCTCATGCATTTTGGAATCAAGTTACTAATTTGGATTAGAGAGTACTCGATTTGGAACCACCCACTACCTCAAAGTTGTCTGTATTTGAAGAATCATACAAGGAGTAAAGGAGCCACAACCAGAGCCCCTCAAGTATACTCAAGCGGAGACATGAAGAACTACTCTACTATGGATCAAGAGATTGAGGTCGAGATCAACCTTACCTCAGAACAATTTCTAATTCCTGAGACTTTTTGTTGTGTGCACAATAATGACCAGAAAGCAACTACAATGAAGCTGAAGATGCTCGGAGTTTGGAAGTGCATGTACCTCTATGGGAGCATATAATAGTTAAGCTCAAGTGAGTACCCTAAGATGTCAGTGATGCATTTTGGACAATTTCAGTCGGAACTCAATTATCGGATAAAGATGAAGTACTCTATATGGAGCAGCAATCAATACGGAAAAATTTATTCAAGTACTTTAGCTTTCGTAAGGCACCTTATGAATGTCCACCTTTGGAATTTGCTAATGGAATACAGAGGTTGCCGATAAGGTTCTTCATCTAAACGTGAATTGACCCTTGTGGAGACTCGAAGGAACATGATAGCATCATATCATGGTAATGGATTCATCGATGAGAGCGACTGACACATCAGAAGACAACCCAAGATAATGAGTGAGCGGATGTAAGCGCATCGAACTCTCCACGGATGGACAATCGCGCGAGAGTTATGGAATTGCGCCCTGACCATGTATTCGGAAGTAACGAAGCCATGCTTAAGGATCACCCCTAAGTAGACAAGACTGACCGAAGGTATTGTTGAGGTTTTGGATTTGATTCGGATGACTAAACTCCAAGGATACAAGGTTTGCACTACATGAGTAGTCATCCTAGAGTCATTTCTATTGGATTAACCCCTCTTACACCTCTAAGCAGTTGTTTTGGAACTTACTGTGTAAGTAGTAAACAGTTACGCACCACAAGATGTGCTTCTGGAATATAGTACCTGAAGGATATCTAAAGTAATTACGAGGTCGATAAATAGAGTGAGATGCGAAGTTCGGTCGATCCCACTTTTGGAATAAACCAATGGTAAAGAAGCCCTACTGGACACCGTATAATGAACTAGTGGAAAAAGAACTACTTCGACAACTACTGGACACAAGTTATCGATACGACCTCACATCTGGCACCTGCCACACTATTGGAAAATAAGTAAGAAGAATTTGTGAGCACAAGTGTGGAATATTGCTCACTTAAACAAGTGACATTATTTGGAATTGTTGAATAGCATGACAAGGCCTCAAAGCGAAGAATATTTTCAGGATACCAGAAGGTAAGAATACCATTCAGAGGAATAAGACAAAGGAATTGCGAGGGATCATGATATACACCACGGTTGGATAAGAGAAATGAACCTCCTCGGAGTTATGACAATTAAGGACTCTCTGATGAATTGAATAAGCTTTAATGGTATTCCTAAGGGTTAACATCAACCATGTATCCTGAGTTTGCTAAATGTGCATGAGTAAAATAGATGTGACTTTTTCGAGAAGGTCCATCTGAAGAAGTTGGAATCAAAAGGACTGGTGTGAGATTCCGGATGGATAGAGTCACTCACCTAGTTGAGGATGTTGCAGATGCCCCCTCTTAACATGGACTATGATGAATGGGAAGTAACCATTCATAGTGTTCCTGACCAAAAGTTATTCGATCATGTCGGGTGTGCCAACACATTGGCAGGAATCATTAGAGTCGTGCTAAGCGAACAAATGGATTACAATGTGAGGGACATACGAAGTAGGAATGAATTATTGGTTTCTTAGAGCAAGAAAGCTGGAAGGAAGTTTTGTTCACTCGGACTCAGCCAGTTGCTAAGAGTGCACGCTATAAGGGGTGCGACTGCACTAATACTTTGGAAAACCAGGAGATCTACCTTTGGAATAAGGCTCAGTATATGCTTAGTGTGCTCAATATGGACAAGCAAACAGTTTTGGGCAAAGATAATCTTATGGGTACACTAAGAATGCAAGCTTGATATATGACAACCATTTGGATTAGAGCTTGCCATATGCAGTCCAACTATATACATGCCACGAGATAGACCAAGATATACCAGATTTGCAGAACCCTGCTAGGTGTAATGTTCCCGACTCCCTTATATGGAGAGAAGCGGGAGAATCGTGCCTATTTGGATTAAAAGTACAGAATGGATGCCATGTGAATGTGGCCATGTTCAAAAGCGATAATGTTGGAATGAGCTGAATTGATAAGAAGGATGTGACCTCCAACGCGAGGATTGGAATAACATAAGGATACCATATTCTACCACAGGAGAATTTAATCCTAAGCTTACCAAGCTTATGCAGCATGGCTAGATGAAGTGGATTGTGCTAAGGGAAATCTAGTCCGAAGTTGGAATTGCTCACATGCTTGAACCAGAGTATAGTCGTGAGATATATGGATTATTTGGAGATTGCTTAAGGATGCTAACAGAAGAGGACACACCTTGGCACTTAACTTCGGAAGCCTTCACATGGGATCAAGCTACGATAAGATAAAGACTTACGTTATTAATATCATCAACATCTAGAAGCTAAAGGAGAAGACATATTGGAGAGAAGACCCCATCACACCCGGTACGAGCCTAATCTCGAGGATGAGATTCTTGTGAGGGGAGTCTGTAACATACCGGAAATTTGATTGTTTTCCCATGTGTGAATTTTCGCAAAATTTTAAAACTTTTTGTTTGAAGTTGTGTGCTACCAAATTTTGGACCAAATTGCTAGCCTCTCACCTTTGATCCCTTATAAAATAAAACCATATAAAAAAATTATTTTCAAACTATGGTAAATTGTGAGTTGGAGTTTTGTGGATTTTATTTGGAGTTCACATGTGTGGAGTTTGAATTTGAAATAGATTCAAATTCAAACTTATATATTTAAAACCATGATATATTTTGAAAACCTTTAACTAACTCTAACATCTAACCCAGCCCACCTATGGAACCCAAACCGCCTACATAGCTAACTGTGCCAACCCACCTTCCCTAACCCGCCAAGCCCAAGAAAGGGTCCAGCTCAGAGCCCAGCTAGGCCCAGCTCGCACCTTTTCTCTTTGCTTTCACCGCCAGGCAGGGTCCACACGTCGCCGCCATGGCTCAGGCGCCATGGATGGCCGTGGGGCAAATTCACCCTTGTGTCGAGTGCGCCGCCTCCTATAAGAACCATCCATGCCCCAGCTGCTCCTATCCCTTGCACCGCCGCCGCCCTGGGGATTCTTTTCCCCAAATCCTCTGCCACCGGTCGAATGAAACAGAGAAGGAAAAGAAAGGGGGGAGAAGAAATAGAAGAAGGAGGAGGAGACCATGGAGCCGAGGGCCGCTGCAACGCCGTCGATGGCCGTGAGGAAGGACGCCGCCATGAGAGGTCGCTCGCGCCCGCCGTTCGCCGTGCAGCGTGCTTGCCGGAGCAGCGGTGACGCCATCAAGGCAGCAGCGGCCATGGAACGCTGAGCGCTGCTGACCGGCACCCTCGTTGTCGGGAGCGTCCGCACCGAGGAGAAGTCGTCGTCAACACCGAGGGCCGACACCTCGCTTCTCGCCCGAGGGCCGAGCACCATAGCACCCACGGCCTTGGCGCCACCGCGGAGGAGCTGGACCACCGCTGCATCGGCGACCACGCCGCCGTGCAGGAGCACCGTGCGGCACCGGGAGGACGTCGAGTACCACGGCCGCGAGACGAACCACGACACCGAGCCGGCTGCTCGCACCAAGCCTCCGCGCCACGACTTCTCCACCGCCGCCTTCTGTCCGCGAGCCCGTTGGTGAGCCGCCCGACCAAGCCGCCTCCTTTTCACCCTGCAGCTTGCCTATGATGCCGGCCTTTGTGCTGTGCTACTTGTTTTTGATGCCCCTCGAACATCAGTGACCTTGGATGGCTTGGCCATGGTAGGAACCACGCGCGCCCACAACGTGTTCGATGTTTTGTGTGTGAGCCATGAGCCTCTCGTGCAGGCTTTCTTTTCCCTCCCTTGCACCGTCCATAGACGCCGCCATGCTTGCCTATGTTGCCGGCCTTGAGCCGAGCCGGAGCTCGCCCAGCCAGCGTGTCCCAGGCCAAAACATCGCCAAAACTGCCCACCGTGCTCGTCATTGTGTGGTGAACCGGCCTTAGTGTCGTGGTGTCCTTCCTGCAGGAGAAACACGCCGCCACCGCACCGCAGCCGAACCTTACCGCCGACGAGCCTTGCCGCCCCGCCTTTCCTTTGGGGAATTCCATCGAGCACCTGGTGTGCATCCTTTTTCTTGAGCCCTGAGTGGTGCCACACGTTGGGCCACATGAACACAACCACACCGAGCCACAGAGGATCTCAGATCCCGAGCTGAGTGAACCGCAGGAGAGTTCGAGGTGCAAACCTGGACTTTCTCGAGTGAAACCAGTGTGGGCTTCGGCCCATGGAAGCCATCTCAGCCTAACCGAACCAAACCTAAGTTCGAGGACCTTCTCTAGACTTTGGGAACCTTGGGCCGAACCGGACCAGCCCTTGGGCCGCTACCACTTTTGGCCAGTTAGCGGCCCACTATCCAATGACCTAGGCCCATCGCGTACCTCATGCTGACATCACCACGTTTTTAATAAAATCCCTTTATGTTTTAATAAAGGTTTTAATAAATGTTTTATAAATGCTTTTACCTTTGAAAAAGCATAACTAATTATCGGGAGCTCCGAAAATTATGAAACCAATTGTGTTGGTTTCATGATTCCGAGACGCTCACCGCTATCCTATCCTTTTCTGCTCTTGCCCTTGAACCGAGCCCTGTTTGCCCCGCATTCTTGGTGTAGAATTCGTGATCGCTGCCCGCCACTGCGCTATTATGGGTCTGGAACGCCGGAGCCCCGCAACTAGTCATTGGCGTGCCGTGAACAGGGATCCTACCCCACATTCGCATCGCTTACCTTCCCTGCACTGCTGCCTCCTCTTTGTGCTGCTTCGCGCGTAACCCTCCCCCGCTCTATGTTGCTACGTGCTGTGAAGCGTGTACCGTGCCGTGTGCTTGAAACCGTGATGTCGCCCGTGATGGGCCGTGTCGTGGCGAGGCCTCGCTTCCACGAATGGTAACCCCGAGCTACAACCTAGCTACCTCGCCATGGACATTGCCGCATCACGAGTACATGCCTGGTAGCGCTCTTAACCATGCCCTTCCGCTTTGTCACCCGCTATCGGTTACAAGTTCATCCGTTCTTCCCCTTTGAGCTGTCACCACATATCTTGGCATGGTAATGCCTTTTCTAGTTTATCTTTATCTCGTTTTGCTAACACCGTCCTTTGAGCTTCCGTTTTGACCCTCCGTGAGCTTAAACCTTACAAGAGCTTGATCCCGCCTTCAAACAAGACCTAATGCAGGTGTTCACATGAGGCCATGGACATGCTAGCTTGTTCCCTGTTCCTCCAAATCCTTTTAGTTCAGAAAGCTAGCAACCGTGGCACTAAAGCTCTTCCAATCCTTAGCCCAGCTCTGGCTGGTGAGACAGAGTGTTGTGACCTTGAGCAGCTGATCCATCCTTTAAAAGCTCTCTAATCTAACCTAAAGGGGCCTACGGACTTACCGATGGGTCCCACTAACATGAGGGGCCTCTAACTGTCCAACCTGGTCCCATCTAACATACGGGACCCACAGGGTGACTTGTGGGGTCCGGTTGACCTCTGACCTTCCTTTTTGACTCGGTCAACAATGATCATTGACTAGTCAACTTACCATGCAGACCGACCCAAAAACCTAGCTTATGGTTCTCTAACTCGCTGACTTATGCTTTCTGTGCTTTATCGCAATTAATTAAATTTGTAAACTATTTTCTTTATTTGAAAATCCATAATAAATTGATCCTACCTTAGAAAAATATGAAATCAGTTTCTTTATCCTTCTAAAATCATGAAGCACCGGTTAGACTAGCTTTTGGAGTTATTTGGTTCTTTATTGCTTCTCTTTGGAGTTAATTGCATCTAGACACCGTGTTTATTTATATTTGCGAATCTAGGATTCCCGAAGCCGAGGAGTCAAGCTAGAAGATCGAGAACAACTACGGAAACTTCGATGACTACTTGCACCACAGTGTTCACGCTTGGCCCGATTTTGAATACCTATTAGGCATTGCTATGTAGTATGCTAGCGCTTTACTTTAAATGCATGTTGATGAACCTTGCACTACCTTCTTTAAGTACCACATCGCCCTTGATTGCCCTACTATATATATATATATAAGCGTGTATATACGCTGAGCTTCGCGATGCATGTATTGGGATGGGAATAGTGGTTCTTGGTGTGTGTGGGGTAAAACCGGCAGGAGAAGGCATTTTGGGTACTTTGGCGGGGATGAGCTCGAGACAACCGATCTGGAATCGGGGATGGGGGTGCACTCCTCAGTGCATTCCCGCTTTTATGGTTTTTGGAGCACAGGTGTTGGGGTTTTACTTACGCTTGGAGGACATGAGCTCGCCCCCGTCTGAAACCGAGTGGGCCAACCGCTTCACGGGACTTTACGTACACACCAGCTCGCTGAGAGTGGGGTTAGGGCCGAGTTGAGCTCGGCAAGTGCGGATCCATACCGCCAGGATAGCGGGGTATCAGTGGGGGAGAGGTGGGAGTGAGACCACCTTCTCTCAGAGCGACTCCCGTGTGGCCACACGGGAGCATTTCATAGTTCCGGTGCAATTCCTTTTGAGGGGGGATCGCTTTGAGGGCCGGATGCAGGATGGGACCATAACTACCGAGAGTTCGCATGGTAGGGTGGGTTTGGTCGGTTCGCTACCGATCGGGCTCCATCCCGAGTTGGGTACAGGTGTACACACTCTGCAGAGTTTAGATCTATACGTATAGCCGCATCCTCGGTCATGGACGAGCCCAGTGGATTGTTGGTTCTCATGTTTTGGGATTTCTACCTCCCCCTGTAGTTGAGAGTGTGGTGAGCCGTGGTTGCAGTCGGGGAGAGGAGAGTCGCTCCCTCTACCTTGCGGATCCGATTGCAATCATTGAGGTGCGAGGAGAGGAAGTTCTCGCATCGACCCTAGATGGAGATAGGTTGTGGTGTCGGGTCCCTGGGGTACCAGGTGTTCCCGAATTGTGATGAGAGAATGGATTGTGACTGATATGGAGATGTTTTCTTTTTATGCTTCTTGCTGCATAGGAAACCTGAGCTTTTACCTTGCTTCTTTTCTTACCCTTTAGAATTAGTTCACATAAAGCTGCATACAGTCGGTGATGTGAACCTATCCCATTCCTTGGGGATAGTTTTGTGAGTGTCAGGCGGACTTGGCTTGAGAGTCCGAGTTTTGAGGAATCCATGAAGGAAGGGTTGCGTTGCTTCGCTCAAGGATGCCTGTGGTGAAAATCGAAGATGAAGACTTGAAGCCCTAGCTACCGCTACGCAGGATTTCGACTTGTCGCTTAGCCCAAGGGCTTGTACTAAATTGTATACAGATGTTTTGTAATTATTCTATGTTGTACTCTGATTTCGTTGTATGGAAATGATATTATACTGTAATGAGTTACATGCACGATAGCCACTGATCCAGGGACTATCACAAGGGTACAGGGAGTCGGGTTTTCCTCACCGAAAACTCGGGTCGTTACAATGAGGTTCTGATCCCCGAATCGGAGGAGGTATCACCCACAGGTGTTCTTTGAGGTTACGATGCCGGTGAAGTGGAGGTGCCATTGGGGTCGGGTGCTGCTGAGGTGCCGATACCAGTGGAAGTGGAGCGCCATTGGGGCGGGGTGCTGCTGCGGTGCCGATGGCAGCGGTTGAACCGGGTGCTAGTGAGGTGCTATTGCACCCAACAGCCCCTGCTTCCCCGACTCCTCCAAGTTCCATGCTCTGTGCCTTCCTTGCCCGACCATTCTCCACGTACTGCATACACAAACGAAGAACAAACCCTACATAAGCTAACAATGTGACTGTCTCAATACCATGCATAAATAAAGTAAATAAGATTATCCAAGAAAATGATCTCACCCTTGTATCCCACTGAAGTAGAGAAATGCAAGATGGGGAACCGATGAGTGTTGGCCTTGCCTTCCTAGAACATTGTCCCGCACTCGCCTATTTATCGAGGACTACAGCGGGCACATGATCTCAATGTAGCATTGCTAAATTTACTACAAAAAATGTGAGATGCTCAGAATATAGTCAGGCCTATGCGTGATACGAATCTATCTAGGTCACAATCTTCAGTGGCGTGCGTCAATTACATGTGTGGACGATGGGTATCACAGGATGAGCCCGACTTGTCTAGGTATGTGTTTACTTCCGAACTTTCCGGTCTTGAGCACAAGAAAGTTCTGCGGACAACTCACGCCGCATCAGCTGCATCTTATGGCCATCTCAACTACATCAGCTCATGCCGCATCGACCGGAGAAAACTCTCTACCATTCATTTATGTGTACACCTGCTCTGAACGGACATGTTGATCATTGTGAATCGCACTTAAGGACTAGAACTGGGAAGTTCATGACCCGAATGTGGCCACACCCACACTGAAGGGACGCGTCCATTCTGGGTGGTAACTGATGTCCACGAACGGACGTTTCGAAACTACACATTCACTCTCACTATAATAAGAGATAATTTATGCACGAGACGATCATTGCAGGCCATTTGCGTTCATGGCTTTAGGCGCTAAAATGATTCCTTCCATGCAAGTCGACTTCTCAATCTCAAGCTAGGAAACAAAAGCAGAAGGAACTGCGGGCGGTAAGGGAATGCTGCACGCGGAGGTAGTCAATGGAGGCTACGTTGCTATCCTTCAGGTATGAATGATCATTAGTGGATGGATGTTTCAGATGATATTGTTGTCGTCCTCATTCCTGTGCACAAATGCCAAATGGTATATGTCTCGTTGTTGCTATGAATACACACACTCACACATGGTGATACGATCGCATTATATTATTGTTGTCAAGCCTGTGACTGCTTCCTTCCAAGTAGGTGTGAGTATTGTTGCGTGCGGTGGCTGGAGACCCAAACGATGAAAATGATACATTTCGAGTTCAAGCTACAAAAGAAGTTTGTTTCATGAATCGGGATCTACAAGAAAGAGGATTTGAATGTCTGGTGGAGTATCATGAAATTGAGCGCGTGACATCTAATGAAGACTGCATACACATATCGTGTGTTGTTACAGTACTGGAGGATGACTGCATTGAAGTTCCTCCTCCATCAGTACAAAGAAGCATATGCAAAAGCGTTGCAGCCCAAGCCCTTGTGGACATTGTCTTCCACGTAGGTGCAGATATGAGCGATACGTGTCGATGT
This sequence comes from Cenchrus purpureus, assembly GCA_022644695.1. Taxonomy (NCBI): domain Eukaryota; kingdom Viridiplantae; phylum Streptophyta; class Magnoliopsida; order Poales; family Poaceae; genus Cenchrus; species Cenchrus purpureus. Next base: position 53,009,059 of record CP053454.1, read on the forward strand.
GACGAAAATATCTCGTGTGATGGAGGCAATGCTCTATGGCCCAGGAGTGGAGTCTAGATCTGAAACTGTTATAATAATTGACACACACCCTGATGGGTTCTCGCTCCTGATCAAATATGCTAGGGAGGGATCACTCCCAGAGGAGGCTGATTTATGGGACACTCCTACCAATGCCTGGCCATATTTACTCTCGGTCGCTGACATGTACAAAGTCGAAAGGTTGAAGCCGCATTGTGCGTAAAAGATGTGGGACATGACATGCGAGGAAACTGTGACTTCATTTCTACAATGGGCAATTCGGTCTAACTACACACAATTGCAGGACAAGTGCATGTCTCTCTTAGAGCGAATCTTTCCTCATGGAATACTCACATATGATTGGGCGGTCGTATGCACTGATCATCCCGAATTTATGCACAATCTCCGTACAAGATTTCCTGAAGGGTTGTACCAGGGTCCCCTGTAGTTTTAATGTTTTGTTTAAGTGTTTTTAGTCATGTAATAAATAGTTCAAATAGTACGTTAATTTATTGCAGTGAGTACATTTGTAATGCACTAATCGGATCATCCGTCTAACGTGAATATGAAGTAGAGTACAGTCCTGTGTGTGTTTGTCCATTTCATGATCCATGGTGGTAGGGACAACCTAGTCAACAACTTGCCTCTCTGCGTAAGGTCACTGACATTTGGGTCTGACACCCAAGGGGTCTTTCGTTTGGGTCACTGACATTTGGGTCCATGATCCAAAGTCTTTCGTTTCCCACTCTAGAGCAGAAAGGTGGGACTTGAAATTTTGAATTCCCTCCTCCTCCTCCTCCTCCTCCTGGTCCTCCACGTTTATACATAAAAAAAGAGGGAAACCAGGCCTCTCAATTCCCTCCTGGTAATTTTCCAAAATCAGGGGATCTTCACCTCTACCGCCGAGGAGACCTAGTAGATCTGCGGCGGAAGCAGCAACAGCAACCTAGCTACCGACAACGGCTTCCTTTGCTACGAGCGGCGGTCTTCCTCGGCAACGTCCTAGAAGCTGCAAGATGGTTCAAACCCGTTGCTCTATCGGCTCCCCCGAGGCTCACCCTGGCGGCCGCAGATCTGCAACAGTTGCGCATAACATCGTGTTCAAGGCGCAAGGTCGGGCTGCTAAATCGAGATGGCATTCGGCACCTTCTTCCCTTCCTATCCATCAGGTCTGCGGTCTCCTCCCTTTATTGATCGATTCAATTAGATTGCTTCCCCATGCTCTTTGACTTTCTATAATATTCTTTCATGTTTGGGTGATTGTGGATCTACTGTACCCTATCGCAAGAGTTTATTCGAAGTCATTTTATTTGAGGTTTGTAGAAATTTGTAGATGAAATTAATGGAATGCTTCCCTATTCTCCTTGCCTTTGAATATTTTTGTTGCATGCTTGGGTGATTGGGGATCTTCTATTCCATATTGCAAGAGATTGTTCCAAGTCAATTTATTTGAGGGTTGTAGAAATTAAAGGATGAAATTATTATATTGCTTACCCATGCTCTTTGGCTTTCCATATTTTTGTTGCATGGTCGTGTGATTATGGATTGGGTGTGATCATTCATGTACCGCATTGAACTTAATAGTTGAAATTGCTTCCGATTGCTACTGATCTCAACCCTTATCTCTTGTATTTGTACTTGTTTCAGTGGGCCAAAGGGTCAACATCTGTAGTTGCTCCTGTTCATACCTGCTCCAAGGTAACAAACTTAACACCTTCTTTGTTTCCAATTGCAAATGATCTCAACCCTTACCTCTTGTTCTTGTACTTGTTTTAGCAGGCCAAAGGGTCAACATCTGTAGTCGCTCCTGTTCATACCTGCTCCAAGGTAACAAACTTAACACCTTCTTTATTTCCAATTGCAAATGATCTCAACCCTTACCTCTTGTTCTTGTACTTGTTTCAGCAGGCCAAAGGGTCAACATCTGAAGTCGCTCCTGTTAAGACCTTCTCCAAGGGAACAAACTTAACACCTTTGTTTCCGATTGCAAATGATCTCAACCCTTACCTCTTGTTCTTGTACTTGTTTCAGTGGGCCAAAGGGTCAACATGTAAAGTCGCTCCTGTTCAGACCTGCTCCAAGGTAACAAACTTAACACCTTCGTTTCTTTAGTTCGAATCAATTACAAGGTCCTAATCTGACTTGCGATCCACAGTTGCTAGATGGAAACTACCAAGTCAATGATGCATCTTCCCGAATAAATTAAAACAGAGACAGCCGAGTACTCAAGAATGGGTACCAAATCCTTATGTAGTAGTGTTGATGAAGAGCGAGTTGATGCTACCAATCAGGATGGGGTAGAACTTCGACAACGGTTTGTTGCTCACTAGAAAGAGTTATGTAGCTTGAAGAAGAAGACCAAAGAATCAGAATCAGCTCTGAAAATGTAGTTGGTGAGATTAAGAGGTTGCAGAAGCTAATCGAAGACAGTGAGGAACTCCTTCGCTCATCGCTTAGCGAAAGAAAGATGAAGAGGTTAAGATCATTAGATCAAATCTCCACTATCTCTTGTGATTATGACTTGGATTTAGCTTTGTTAATCTATGTTCCTTGTGAGATTGTTATCTTATAATAGTTTGTGATATGTGATGAACAATATGGTCGCTATTGATAGTAAACAACAGTTTGCTTTATTGTATAAACAAATATGTGCTGATTACTATTTTGCCAACCAGATCGGAATTATTCTAAAAAAGAATCAGAATTGAAATGAAATCTATTAATATTGATGCATGATTAGTTAATTTTATGTTGTCCTTCAGTGGGCTTAGCCAACTTTCAATTGGGCCAAAAGTCAATTTTTTCAAATTAACGTGACAAATAAGGCCGCAAACAATGTGTGCACCTGTTGGACTTGACCCAACAAAAAGGGGCCCAACTTAATCAAATTTCATCTAAAAAAGCTACAAATGGGCCCAATAAAATCTTTTTTGGGCTATATGAACAACGCCAGCCTACAGGAACAGTGTTGGGCTCAACCCAGCTACAAACGGGCCAAATTCGTTTTATGACGCAAACGGTTTGTCACAATTGGCATGCCACATCGGATGCCACATCAGATTATGTCTGGTGTGGCAAACTGCAGGAACGAAGTTATGATGCTTTGTATTGACGACTTTGCACGTGTCATTAAACTCATGACGCCACGAAATAAGGTCTCGTCATTAATCGTGGTTTGTGACGCTCGATTAATAATGGAGGCTTTTCGTAACAACCGACGTCATTAATCGCGGTTTATGACGAGAAACGCCCTTTTTTTGCATCACTAGTCGGCACATTCCTTGTAGTGGGACTTCTCACTTACAAGAGAATGGTGATTTGTTCACATGGACCATGCCTCTCGATAGTCCTTTTTACCATTGCTCTCATTGTGGGAAGGATGGGCGTCAAGAGAGCTTTTGCTACCACCGTGCAAGGAAAATGCGGCTAGCTTGTGCGTCTAGGCCATTGGTTGTTCATAGTCCTCCTCATGGCATGAACACTTGTGAGCCCAAGAAGGCACAATTTGTGGACGGTTTTATGACACTCTTTCTAGTGAGTTAGGACATGCTCGTGGACAAGCTTCTGGTGCTTCTTGTGTTGGTCCGCGACATGTTTCCCATGATGCTGGTGTTAGTTCTTCTTCTACGACCTCGAAGGATCTTTGCCTTTCTGCTTATGGTAGCACTCGGCTTTCTTCGTGAGTTGCTCCTTTGAGGCATGGTTCTAAGAGTATTCGAAAACCTTTTCATTCGAACCGGCATTTGCATCATGCTAACCCACATGATAAGTTGAGTGCATCGTTCACCCGTGTGACCAAGTATTGGATTCCCATGTATGTGCTTGCTAACCGTTTGGGATCCAAGGCTCGGTCTTTTTCGTCTCCTGGTGTGTAGGTATGGAGACGTGGTTGGAGAACATGGATTGGATGGTACTTGATCATTGCACATGGGGTGATCAAGATAGGATGGTTCTCCGCACCGCTGTGGATGGCTCTTGAAAGCCTTTGTACACATGTATATTGAGTTTTCTTTTCACCTTGTGCTCTTGAAAGCCACTTTGTCTCTTTTGCTCTTTTCCCTATCGCATGTACTTAGGGTGAGCTTTGTATGATCTTTGGCCTTAATGCATGTGTTTAGGGGGAGCCTGTGAGTTTTGTGCTCTTTTGTCCCGTTTTGAGCTTGAGTTGGGGATTTCTTGTACATATAATATATCATTTTCAGCATCTTTATATCACATGCTTTGGAGGATGTGCTTCTCTCATATACACTGATCACTGTTATATGTTGGTGATGAGCCTATGATCATGCTTGTTGTGCTCTTTTGATGTATAGCTATGCTCTTGGTAGCTTTGGATACATATGCATGTGGAATGGCTATTTTATTTGTGAAATGCTAAATTGATCCTCTCTTGTTAGTAGAATCCATTACATGCTCATTTTGTGTTCAAATGGCTATGTCTTGGTTGATTTGTACTTGGGAATCATGCTCTTTTAATTTGGGGTCAAAGACCTTATTATTGTCATCATGAATGTTTAGCCGACATTTTACCTTGTGGAGGAGCATAAGTTCCTTTTTGCCGCAAAAGCATTTCATGTACCATGCTTGATCTTGAAAATGATTTTGGTATCTCTAAAATGTCTATGCTTGATGAATATGCTCCCATGTGTATCATGTCATTTATGCTTTAAATTCCTTGGGTGCTAAACCGTTGCATAATGTCTACCAATGAGAAGTCTCATATCTAAAAGTAGAAACATGGCTCGGTGGCTTTGACATGACATGAGATAGCTTGTAGGTGTTTGTGATGACCTTGTGATGAGATCTTGTGACCTTGCATGAAATTTGTGGGATATATGTTGTTTGTGCTCTTTTTGGTGATGTTGAGGTCCTATGCTCATGAGAGGGTATTTTTGTTGAAAGATGCTTAAATTGATCATGGCTATGTCACATGTATATATGTCCTTTCTATCTTATTGGCGATGCTTGTACGGAATTTTGGGCTATCTTGCTTGCTCTATGTCTTGTTCCTAGCATTAGTGATCATTGTCTATTTGAGCAGCTTATGCTTGCATTTGTAGACTTGATTAATGCATTACCAACAAGGGGGAGAAGTGTGCATCCAATTCAGTTTGCAAATAAAGGGGAACAATTTTTGCATCAAGGGGGAGAAAACCTTTTCAGAGATGGATACTCAGTTCAAGGGGAGAACTTGAGTTTTGCACGCATTTGTTCAGGGGGAGCTTGCATGGGAAGCTCTTTGTGTTGCCTGAGTTGTGCTTTGTGTTTTGCTCTTTTGCCGATGGTGTCGAGCCCTTTTGCCTCACCTTGATGAGTCGACATCTTAAGTATTTTTTCTCAGATGTGTTGAGCCATTACCCTTGCCTTAGGGGACCGAGACTTGCTCTTCCAAGTGATCTTGTTGTTGTCTTTCATTTGGCTTTTGATCATTTGTTTGAGATTTTTGTTCATTTCTTTTCTTTTTCTTTCTTTCCTGAATTGGTGACTATGTGTGTTGTCAATGCACTCATCAAGGGGGAGATTTTTTGACCGGAGCGTCCGAGGACCAGTGGATGGTCGCTCCTTAGTGATGAGTGATTGACAACGTGGTGTGGATTGACTCTTGGCCGAGTATTGCAGGTGTAGGTAGCGGCTTGATTTGTGTTGGTGCAGGTGAAGATCAGGCGCGAAAGGTGTTACCTTTGCGGGGCCTCCGAGGAGTGGAGAGACAAGTAGGCTTGGCTCGATGGACCCGGTGGCCGAACATGATCAAGTGCGGGCCGCATGGTGGCAAGAAAAGAAAGACGAAGTCGTGAACATGAGCCGGTGCAGGGTAGCGGCTCACAACCGAAGTCTGCACGCAGGTTGGATTGGTTTACTCCACAAACTAACACCGAGCCGGGACGATGTGACTGCTGAGTCAAGAGAAGCTTGGCGTGGAGGCTACACCGAGTCCGCGGGGTTTGCGGCGGTTCACCACAAAACCGTCGGGTTCCTTGGTTGTTTCACAAAGCCAAGGCCGAAGGCTCGACGTGACGGAGAATGTATCCAGGCGCATCGGGAAGCTTCAAAGTGGGCGAGACGCGGCATGAATGAGGTGCTTGCATTGGGAGGACGCGAAGGCCCAATTGATGCACGGCCGTCCGATGCAGAACTTCTTGTGTTACCGAAATGCCCTTGTGAGGGCTTGTGTTGTAACTCCTAGTGTACGGGCACTTCGGTCATTTTTCGAAGGGCCTATATATAGGAGGAGTGGCTGAATTTCAGCCAACTCTTTGGCTAGTGGTCAGAGTGCTCTTTCATTTTGGGGTGCTCTTGTAAGGATTTGGCTCTTTGTTTGAGCTTTTTGCCATCCAAGATTTGTGATTCTTGTGAGTGGCTTGTAACAGGATATAGCAAAGTGATTCATAGTGAAATCTTTCTCTTAATCTTGTGCCAAATCCTTTTATCCCGAGTGCTTTTCTTTTATGCGATTTTCGTAGGTATTTTTCAGGATTTTCGTTCGTCACTCGATTCGTCAATTTGAGGGCATTTCTCTTTAGATTTCTTTGAGGGGATCATGGGTGCGTGCCTTGTGACTCTTTGTGGATGATCTTGACTCATCAAACACCGGGAATCTCCTTGGATTTATGATTTTCCGGTTGAACTCAAGCTCTAGGTGTTCATCCACGTGATCCGTGTTTCCGGTAGTTGTAGCGAGTTAGAGGCCGAAATTTTTGTGGCATATCCTCCCCTTGGGATGCTCATAATCTCCCCAAAGTTTCGTCTCAAGGCTCCAAGTGGTTTCGGAGATCGGGTGATGGATTTAGGAGTGTTTCCTCGTGAGTTACTGTAGTTGTTCTTCCTGTTCGTGCGTGAGTTTTCACTAACGGTCCGCCGTCAACTCGTGGACGGTCTGCGTGATGCGGCTCGGAGAGATAAGGTTTTGGGCTTTCTGCAGGGGTTGGTTCGGACGGTCCGCGTAAGGCTCACGGTTGGTCCGCGACACTGGCAGACAGTCCATGTGGCTCTCACGAACAGTCCGCGAGGTGCGGTTCGTCTCTGGAGGTTCTGTTGGCATTTTCGGACAGTCCGCTCTTTACCCACGGACGGTCCGCTCTTGACCGCAGACAGTCCGCCCGGCCCCGGCAGACGGTCTGTCCTGCACCTCGCAGAAACGGCTAAGTGTTTGATTGCTTTGTTTCTTCGATTTGTGCTTCCGTTAGTTGAACCAAGGATCGCTCCTAGGTTTTGTAGGTCAATTGTGACTATGTGACCTTGGCGATTACGTTCTCCATTTTGTGTGCTCGGATTTGGAGTTGATTTTGGGGCATAGTCGAGTTCATCTTGTTGAGGTGAATTTTTATCGGCTCCCATTCACTCCCCCTTCTGGTCGCCTAATCGGTTGTTCAACAACGAATGTTTCATCAGATGCAACCCACATTTTTGGTGGCCATAAGATACAGATATCGCAACCTATTAATATATCGGTTGCTATAAAACCAAATATTGGAACCAAATGTGTGGTGTTGCGAAAAAATGGTGCTCTAAGGGTCAATTCCTAGTAGTGACAGAACCGTGTTTGATATTGTATACTTTGGGTTAGTTTTTTCTTAGCGTTTGAAACATCAATTATTATTATCTTTTTTTAACCGTGCCTAGGCACATATTTCTTTAAGAAGAATGAAGTATTACTGAAATCCCGTTGTTTGCCAGAGTGTCAGGCGCTTTGCTGAGTGCTTTCCATGGAGCACTCGGCAAAGAAACATTTTTTCCTAGTGCTGAAAACAAAACACTCAGCAGAAAAGAAACACTCGGCAAAGAGTGGTGAGAAAAAACACTAAACAAATCCTTTATCAAGTGCCCCTCCTATGCCGCTAGGCAAATCCGGACCCAAAATTTCATTTTTCTGCAATGAGCTCACGCACGCATCCGATCCACTCTCCCGTCCGCTGCCTTATCCACTCCAGCCCCTCCTCCGCCATCACCTCTCTCTGCACCTCTCTCCGCCTCTTCCCCCCTCCCCGATAACGGGCGCCGCCTCTCTCCATCCCTCTACTTCTCATTCTCGAGCCGAACCAGCTGGCCCCCTCCTCTGCCTCCCGCCTCCCCTCCGCTCGCGCCTCACTAGTAGTGAGGAGCAGCGGCAGGCCGAGGTGTAGCGGCGGCGCATAAGGAGGAGCAGCAGTGGTCGACCAGGTGCTGTGGAGGCGCATAAGGAGGAGCAGCGGTGGCTGGCGAGCGTGGCTTCTCTCCCCCAATGGCGGTCTGGTGCCCGATCCCCGCCACCAGCCTCTCACCGCTAGATACGCGCCTGTATCGGCCTCACGCCGCCCTATCCGTAGCCCTAGGCCTCGACACCGTGTGTTGATGTCGCCGGCTCTGCCCCCACCCACTCTCCACCGCCCACGGTAGCCATTTTCTCCCCCCCCTTTGCCGGGGCCCCTAGTTCCTCCCCTACTTTGATTGCTGGTGTGGTGGTGGGTAGTGGCCGTGGCGGTGGTGGTTACGACGGTCTGTTGGCTATGGTTGGCGGCGGCGCTGGCGGCCTTGTAGTGGTTGTGGCCATGGTGGGCAGCAGCGGCGGCAACAGCCTGCTGTTGGTGGTGTTTTTTATTTTTCTTAAAAATGTTTGCTGAGTGCTAATTTTCCTGAGTGCTCGACGAAAGACACTCGGCAAAGCTATCTTTTTCGTATGGATTTGCGGAGTGTTTTTTTTGACCCTTTTGCGAGTGCTATTGGCACTCGACAAATGTTGGGTTTTCCATAGTGAAGTTTACAGACAGATCAGTGGAGGGTCAACTCCGGGTTGTTGTCCCTATAAAAACTAGTCTAATCCGGACACGCTGCTTATGTTTACATTTTCGGTAATGCTACGCATTGGACGTCTGGACGTACGTCATCTTCCTGACGGTCGACGTGGCACAACCTCGTCCATATGTTCCAACCTTATCCCTTCAAGACTCTTCAATAAGCAATCTCTCTCCCTCTCTCTTGGTTGCCTCTCCCTATCTCTCGGTTGTAAGATCCACACTGGAGAGGGCTTGGCCACCTGTGACCAGGGGTGCCCGCAGTGCAGGAATCCCGGCGGTGTGGTGACCAGGGGCCGGACCGCACGGGGCATCGGCGTGAGCTCGCGGGTGGGGCGCAGGAAGGAGTCGCGGGCCGGCGGGAGGGAGGCCATGGCGGCGCGCTGCCTATGATCCCGGCACATGGGAGGCTGGCGAGGCGACACGCCAAGCACGACGGCGGAGGTATGCTGGTAGCTGAGCGCGGCCAACCCGAGCTCGCTAGCGGCGCGGGATAGGCAGCGCTCACCGCCGTCAGGTGTGGCACGGCTAGGGACGTAGGAGGTCACCGGTGGTGCGACCTTGCGCAGCCAAGCGCGCCCTCCTGAGCTTGCTGGCTGCGTGAGCTGGTTCTTCGTCCACGACCGGGCGCGGAGCAGCGGAGCTCAAGCACCAAGTCACGGCCTGACGTCGGCTGCCGCTCCTCCTGTGGCTTGGGGTGAGTCGCGTCGCATTGGTTTGGGCACGGTAGAGCTACGAGCCCCATGCGCGGGGGTGAGGGTGATCGCATAAACTCTTCAACTCCTTTCAAATATGCAGGTGTGAATTGTTTCCCAAATATCCAGTTCTATCCATCTGTTTGACAAACAAAACAAATCTTTTACAAAGACCCAAACTAAGATTAAATTGAACGAAACAAAAAGATGCATATTTGAACAATAATTTGATAAACAAATGCATATATGATCATAAAATTCAATACATTGATGCATATATGAACAAAACTTTCAAATACATATGCATATCTGAACAAATAATTTAAACATCAAAATCATCAAATCTTGCAACTGCTACGCCCGTTCGACCATGCCCAACACCGCTGGTTTCCTGCTCCTGACGCCTCCTCCACCCTCGTCTCGCACGCTGGCGTAGCTCTGACTCTTATGCTGCCACTGTGTCGATGGGGAACACCCTAACGCCCTCGATCACCTGCCGCCCTACCGATACTCCACCGTGGCGTCGTAAAATCGCGACTGGCCACGGCGTCATAAAATCGCAAGAGGCTTCTGGCCGCGGCATCGCGATGTTTCTAGCCGCGATCAAGGGTAGACCCATAACATCTGATCGATGCATTTAAAGTCCCATGATTCATTAATAAAGTTACAAATAAAAAAATGCATACCTACAACATGAAAGAACACGTAGTGTAGTGGTAGAGCTCCTACTTGTGCACCACCTGGTCCCTGGTTCGACGCTCTGTGGGAGCTGTTTTTTTTTTTGCCAAATACAATTAACAAAATTGTCGTGGGGAGCGGGCCGACTGGGCAAGGCCCAAGCTGCTGTGGAGCGTTAGTTGTGGCCCACTTGCAAAAAAAACAAGGAGTGGCCGTGGGAGCTATATTTTTTGCCAAATACAATTTACAAAATTGATGTGGAGAGCGGGCCAACTGGGCAAGGCCCAAGGTGTGTGGAGCGTTAGTTGTGGCCCACTAGCAAAAAAAAGGGTAGTGGGCTGTGTGGCAGATGCATCCCATGTCGTTAAGTGCAAAACTGATCTGTGACCAATTTGTATCATCATTAGGTGTGCCAAACGATGCAAATAAATGATGATGATATCAAATCTAATATGTGACCACTAGGTTTCATCATTACAATACGCCATACCAAAACATAAACATAATCTATGACGATACCATTTTAGTGTTCTGTGACATTATTTTCATTTTCGTCATTATTCTTCAAGCCAAATCGTCGTTACTTGCCACCAGTGACGAAGATGGACATTTCGTCATGGAAGACATCATTCTGTGACCAAAGTAAGCAGCGTCACAGGCAAATCTTCACTAATGATCACTTTTCTAGTAGTGTACATGCACCATAATGGAATGACATTTGAGTTTCATTTTTTTTAGATTAAGGAAAAATATGGCCTCAACACACGAGTGAATGACTACAACCATTCATTACTTGCACAATGGATTGGCATTTCAGTTTCATGAGCCACACTTTGTATTTAATAAAGTATATTAAAGAAAGAAATAATTATTGTATATATAGATAAGCAATGCACAATACAACACATTTAAGTAGGCTGGAATTATTACACACATAGGTGTGCACAAGATCCACTGAAGGCAACTGGAACAATCAAATAAGGAAATTAAAAATATTGCACATGAGAAGACATGAAATAAACCTTCTTGCACAAGAGACATATTAGTAAGGCACACATATCTGAGTTTTGGGGGAGCCTGCCGGCAGGGTGTTGGCACTGCACATGGTTATGCAGAGGAACATACACCCTGAAGCTACCCTCAAATGGCACGTCAAATCTAGGTCAGTCCCGCCAATGGTCTTGCATACCCCAGTAGCCAAGCCATCACATGAAGGGACGCAAGTGTCATTGCATTGCTCCAGCAGGCCGGTTGCCATCGCTGGCTAACCCATGGACAGTAGTGCGAGCAGCGCGATGCAGATGGCAACAATAACAGCCATCTTGTTGTTATGCACAGTGGTCTTTGTCGAAGCCATTGATCAATTGAACAAGGTGCTAGCTGGGGAGCAGCTAGAGGAACACACACACACACACAGAGAGAGAGAGAGAGAGAGAGAGAGAGAGAGAGAGAGAGAGCTGGAGGAGATTTGCAGTGCGAGTTGATGCCCCCAGATTGGGTAGCAGATGTGCTATATATATGCAGCAGATCGGTTTGCTCAACCTCACATAACACGGATGTGCAAGTAGTGTGCAGCCGATTAATAATATGCGTGGTTGACCCGCCGACAACTTGCGCATATGCTTTCCTCGATATCTGATAGAATCATATCTCGGAGTGATCGTTTCTAAGCCAAACCATTGACTAAAGGGAGTTTATAATGTACTTGTGTGCTCCATTCCTTGCATATGAAAATTAGGGTGCCACTGTCTGCTATCGTCCCAGATCATGATCATGAACACTTGTAAGCTTAGCATCATCACCCGTCGTTCCAATGGAAAAATAATAATCGTTCACCAAATAATGACGTACGTCATATGTGAAGGGAAAACCTGTTATAATTGGAAAATAAATAGTGAGGAATAGTTTTGTACTTCATACATAAGCCTACAGCTAAACCAAATAGATGCAAAGGGTGTGTTTGCCACAACTAAAAAAGCTTCGTCTGCGACTGTGATAGTTAAGCAGCTTTTTCTAGTTGTGGCTTCTAGGTTGGAAAAACATTTGGCAAAACAGGTTCTCCTGGCTGTGTTAACATTTATATGAGGAGTGAAACGTCCATAACACCCTTCCCTTTTCTTTTTCTTCATTTATATTTTCTTTTTTTTTCTTTTTTATTTCCTTCACTCTTTCCCTTTATTTTTTCTCTTTCACCTTCATTGTCTTCCTTTTCTGGTTTCCCCACCCAACACGGGCGGCTGGATGCCTCCAACCCTAGTCCCTGCCGCAGGCCTTCAGGCGGTGTTCCAGTCCCCGCCACTGGCCGCCATCAGGCGGTGCCCCAGCTCCAGCCATCGGTCGCCTCCAACCCCGGGCTCCAGCTCCCACCGCTAGCTAAGGGGCAGCGTTGGGCAAGTAGCATGCACGTTTCCAATCGTGACCGACATAGCAAGTGTACATAAGTCGCACATGCTTTCCACAAACAGCAAATGATATATGCAAGTCAAGGTTAGTGCTGTTGAGATCTGTTTTTATATATAACTGTATTTCCCCAAATAGTCGTGCATAGAAGATTTTAGATATACAATAACATAAGAGAGCATAAGATCACATAATGACGTCTCATGGCTTTTGTTACAACAATTTCCTGCCACCAGAGGTTCACTGGGATCAAAAGTAGGGCATGCCTCCGAACATTTACGGAGCCACCTTTTGCCAGTATACCATCAAAGTGTATATCATTGAAATGAAAAGTTCATCTTGTTTTTATGGTATATGAAAAAAGGGTTGTATTAGCAAATGATAACCTAGCTAAAAGACATTGGAAGGGGTGTACTAAATGTTGTTTTTGCGACACTCTGAATTGACTATCCAACATTTCTTCTTTGAGTGTCATCTAGAACGTACATACCTTTTTTAATATTGTGTACATCTCATTTGGCATTCAACCACCATCATATACAGAAGATCTATTTGGTAAAATAGCAAACAAATGATGCGGTACATCTCATTTGGTGCAGCAGGCGTTGGTTGGGCTATTTAGTTGAGTAGAAATGATGCGGTATTCAAGAGAACAAATCCTAATTCTTTGCTGCAGGTCATCTTCATGCGGACGTGTTGGATCAGGTGTTGATCGCTGCTCTCTAAAAGGGAAGAGAAGTTAAATTCAAAAAATGGATGCCACACTTTGGAGATTGCCATCATGGAACTCTTCTGTAATTTCTGATGGAAGTTCAGGATCAAGTCATGTAAGCTTCGTTTTGGAAGTGCAAGGTGGTCTAAGCCATGGTTCACAATTTCAGCCATTTTTTCTTGAGAAACCCAAAATTTCACCTTTATCTATGAGTAGAACACTTAAATAATTTTCAAAAAGAAATGCTAAAGTAACCCCAAAATTCTGAAAAGTTTGCCTTTATCAATGGAGGTTTTTTATGGTACACAATACCACCCTATACCACCGGTTGAAAATGACTCGTATGTAATAAAAAAGACCTATATGTAAAGATCTGATGGTTGAGATTAATTCTGTACCACCGGTTTTTTAGTGTGGTATGGGTGGTATTCGTAGGTGGTATGGGTACTATATGGGTATTATCGGAAATATAGAAGATAATATTGTTGTAATATATGAAATCAAGTCTTTTTACGTAAACTTGGCAGCGGGGAAATTTTTTCAAATAATATACATCGAGCAAATTGCCATTTTACCCATAATAAAAAATGAAAAAACCCGATAATCTACCGTATCACCGTTGGGTGGTATTGTGTACTGTAGAAGACCTCTTATCAATGACCCCCGAAAATTTTGATATACCAAAATTTTGTCTTTATCGGTGACTTCCGAAGTTTTTGATATACATGTACCAAACTATATATACATGTACACCAAACTTTATTTAATGCAAAACTAATAGGAAGAACTAGTACAAATTCACTATTTAGGAGTAGCGATAGGATCAACATATATCGATGTCTGGATTTGAACTGGCAACCTATCGAGGGATGTCCCCATGGTAGTAAACTGGTTAGTGGGGTTTCATTGGGTATGAACTTGAACGTGAACGCGGACATCACCATCAATTATTCCGATAGTGATAGGACTTGAGATATTTCTGCTGGTTTGTGGCACCAAACCGGTAGTGATAATCAGCAAGCATCGCTACTGATGTTTACCAAAATGCTGTACAGGCACAATAATGGAATGCCATTTCAGTTTTATTTTTTTAGATTAAGGAAAAATATTGCCTCAACACACAAGTGAATGTCTACAACCATTCATTATTACATGCACAATGGATTGGCATTTCAGTTTCATGAGCCGCACTTTGTGTTTAATAAAGTATATTAAAGACAGAAATAATTATTGTATATATAGATAAGTAACATACAATACAACACATTTAAGTAGACTGGAATTATTACACACATAGGTGTGCACAAGATCCACTGAAGGCAACTGGTACAAAAAAAAGGAAATTAAAAATATTGCACAGTAGAGGACCTGAATTTAAATCTTCTTGCACAAAAGACATATATCAGTAAGGCACGCATATCTGAGTTTTTGGGGAGCCTGCCGGCAGGGTGTTGGCACTGCACATGGTTATGCAGAAGAATGTACATGCTGAAGTGGCCCGCACATGGCACGTCAAGTCCAGGTCAGTCCCACCGATGGTCCTGCATACCCCAGTAGCCAAGCCATCGCATGAAGGGACGCAAGTGTTGCGGCATTGCTCGTGCAGGCCGGTCGCCATTGCTGGCCGACCCATGGACAGTACGGTGAGCAGCGCGACGCAGATGGCAACAGCAACGACCATGTTGTTGTTAAGCACGGCGGTCTTGGTGGAAGCCATTGATCAACTGAACAAGGTGTAGCTGGGAAGCTAGCTAGAGAGAGAGAGAGAGAGAGAGAGAGGTGGACCGGAGGAGATTTGCAATGCCAATTGATGCGCAGATTGGGTAGCAGATGTGCTATTTATAGGCAGCATATTTGTTCAACATTACATAATTAGCACAGTGTGCAAGTATGCGTGGTTGACCTGCCGACAACTTGCACAGATGCTTTCATCGATAATTGAGTGATCGTTTATTTCTAACCTCGACCATTGAGTAAAGGGAGTTTATAGTGTGCTCGTGTGCTCCATTCCTTGCATATGAAAATTAGCGTGCGGCGGCAGTAACCAGTAAGACTGTTTGCGGCTATATATCAAGAATTCCAGATCATAACAATTATCACTTGTAAGCTTAGAATCATTTGAAACTATGCAACCCATCCTTTCAATGTGAACAAAAAACCTGTTATAATAGGGAAATAGTGAGTAATTATTTTGTACTTCAGACATAAACTCACATCTCAAGCAAATATAAGTTCAACTAGTGCGCATGCAACACATTAGCATGCATGGTTGACCCACCGACAACTTGCGCAGATGCTTTGCTCGATAATTGATAGAATCATATCTCGGAGTGATCGTTTCTGCTGGACCATTGACTAAAGGGAGTTTGGCTGAAGATTTTGGCTGCCATATAGGATCCATGCCACTCACACACCTTGGTTTATCAATGGGCACAACAAAACCCCGAATTGAAGACCTCTCACCAATCATGGATAGAATTCACCGGTAGGGTCAGGGTCTTTAGTCCCGGTTGGTAGAGACCTTAGGTCTCTCATGTCCAACCTGGACTAATGATGAGAGACAAAAGACCCCCTTTAGTCCCAGGTGAACGAACCTGGACTAAAGGGGTCCTTTAGTCCCGGTTCGTATTACGAACCGAGACTAAAGGGGGGAACGCCAGCGCCTGCGCCCACCCTCTTTAGTCTCGGTTGGTAATACCAACCGTGACTAAAGGGTCTCGTCTCTTTTTTTTGTTGTTTTCAATTTGAGCGTATATTCTAATTGTTGTCTCACCCGTATATGTACGTTTACGTATTTGCACTTGTATCTATGCATACCTGTCTATATATATACCATATACGCACTTAGACTTATATATAAACCTATATATCCACATATATAAACTTATAAATGTATATACACATAATAATTTATACACATCTAAATAAATAGTATTTTCTTGAACTAGTATATATACATCAAAACCCTAAACCCTATAGTATATCTACATCAAAATATCATTCAGTTCAAATTTCTAGTCTCAACTTTCCTCGGAGGTGAGTCGGTCGATTGGATGGTTGTCATAAAAATGTTTTCCTTTTGGATCAACCACCTCGTCCGTGAGGAATCCCATGAGAGCTTCTTGAATTGCCAAGAGACGATAATTCTCAATGAGTACGTCCCTTTTTATAACCTTCTGTAATTTGCAAATAGGTTAATATATTACACCGAACGATTAAATATATAAAAGAGGTTCAAAATGATGTATTATTACAATAGGTTTATTTTACTTACACTATAATCTGTCAAGTTTGAAGCGAAAGTGTGTATGTGCTCACAGACGTAGTACCTGCATAAATTATTTCCTTGTTCCTGTCTCAAACACTAAAGTGGAGAGGGGAACAGATTATGAAATACTAGTGTTATACATTTTAAATATTCCCAATCTGAAGTTGTTATTTGGATTACGTCTTCGGGAAAATCGTGACCCATCTAATTGATGGTTGAAATGGTCCTTGGTGGTTTGTAATGAACATGGTCAAGCTACGAGGAAAATAATAAAAGATACAGTGTTAGTATAAAAGCTAAATATATATATTGCATTAAAGAAAATGTCTTAGATAGAATTATTACTCGTGAAATACTTCTTGAAGGTCTTGTTATTGTGAGGGATCTTTTCTCAATGAATCCCACACCATGATGTTGCATTTGTCGACCAGGTTATCGATAGAATCCGATTGGAACACCTGTATGCATGCTCATAAAGATTAGAATTGACTAAATAGAATTAACAAGGATAATTAGATGACAATCGTACTTACTTGAAGTTGTAAGGCAGTAGTATACAATTCTTATAATGAAACTCAGATAAGGTCCTAAAAATTGTCTCGATTGTTGTTTTTTGGTTGGTCCCGGATCTCGGATTGGTTAACTTTTGATGGGTCCATGAAAGCAACATTTGAATAACCGTTCCTTCGCATCCCAGTAAGTTGCAGGCTACAGCAAAAGAAAGCCAAATGTTAATTAGTAGATCGACAAATGTAATAAATTTATTAATAAACATATGGAAATATGTCACTGAAAGACACCAGGCCATCATAAGATCGGTATTTACGGTGTCTAGATGGTAAAACTTCATAGATATATTTGAATTGGAGCCATACCACTTTCTCATTTTGAAGGGCAAAATCTTCAGGTCTCATGAGCATACCAAACATCTCAGCCTGACTTCTTCAAGTACCAATCATGAAATCTGTGCATCTTAGTTGGGAGCTTCTTGACCAATTTTGGCTTCACTAAAGGTTGTCCTAGCTCAAAGCGCCATCTAGGTACAAAATTTTTATCCGCTGGTAGGTCTTGAAGGCTGAGAATACCACCACCAGGCATCCCTGTTTGTTCATAAAAATCAATTTCATGAGCCAGTTGTTCTTCAGACATGTTTTCAAGAGCTGCTTGTTCCTCTACACTGAGGCCTGCAACAAAGTTAGTCCGATTGGTCGTCGATGCATCTATTTGCTTCTCCTTGTTGTTGTTTGTGACAGTCCCCGACATCGACGCAGGTATTTGCTTGATGTAACTATTCGGCGACCCTCGTCATCTCTTCTTTTGAAAAGACTTGTCCACCAAACGGTCATAGTCCGTTTTCAACTCTACCCTTCTCTTGCTTTCTTCCTTCTCGCGTATGAAAGCCTTGAGTCTCTGCGGATGACCTTTATTTTTTTTGGCCTCCAGCCGTTCACGTTGACAATGTTCTCTCAGTTTTGCAAACCAATGCGCGACTTCTTGTTTTGAAATCGTGTATGTTTCTTCCTCTATCCTCTCCCATGCTAGCTTCGTTGGCTCGGGATTTTTCTTTGCTGCTCGTTTTTTCTTTGGTGGTTGCACTGACTTGCAAGATTGTGCTCGAGGCCTCTGTGGCGCGTGCTCTGCGGCCGATTGTTGCTAAGGTGAATTGGGAGGGATGTCATCATCGTGATCGCTGGAGCTCGCTTCTCCCGGATTTTATGGTTCTTGCGGAGAAGGTGAGCGAGCAGGTAGTGATAAAGGCCCCGGAGATGATTGTGGAGGCTCCAGGGGATCTCTCGGAGATCCATCGTTCACGGGGATTATGACGATGTAACGATTTGGCCATAATATGATACCGTGTAGCGCATCCTTAAGTGTCTTTTCCCCATCACCTCCTGGGATATCTAGCTCTAGCTCCTCAAAAGCAGGTTGACAAATGTTCTCTACACTAACTGAGGTGTAGCCAGGTGGAATTGGCATGTCGTGGCTTCTGTCCAGGAAAATGCGCAACAACACTTCCATCCGCCACCTGTATATATGTAGAAAAAAATAATTAATTAGTTATTAGCATGAATTATACCATCATTGTGAATGTTTGTCCAGAAATTTCTAAGTCATATGCACCAATTATTGAGCTAATAATAGCATGAATTATATATACCTTCATTTTGATGTTCGAATGGCTTGTGTAGCTCACATGGGGTCGAGATGATGTCATCCAGTGCGATGTCGTCACTTGAACTCCTTCTATTACCCTTTGCTCTTCGGGGACCTTTGTGGAAGCACAACTGCTTGTGCGGCGAAGGATCCACTTGTACTTGATCCTCCAGTTGGGCCATCTCATTTATGGTGGCGGCCACTCGCCGTTCAATCTCTGCCGTCATGTTTTCTTCATGTTCTTTAAGTCTTTGCTCTATCGCTTGGCATCGTTCCTCCTATTCGCTCTCTTCATCTTGCCTTGATGGGTGGCAAAGTCTCCCCTAAAGGCAAATTTCCATGGTACCACCACGTAGCCCCTGCAATGTCCTGGGTGTTCTGGATTCCTGAGGGCCATAGTGAGCTCATCCATCTCTCTGCCTTCACTCTCCCACTTTGACATCTTCAATTATTTTCAATATCTCAAGTGCAGCCTCTCGTAGGGTGGAATTCAAGGTACCATCTTGAGTTAATTGTGCCTCCATGAGCATATACCAATTCTTCACTCGCTCAGGCCACTCATAGACCGCTGGTATGGTACCTTGTGCGAGAAGGTCTTCTTCCATCTTCTGCCACTTGGGAATTGCAAGTGCGTAACCATCTCGACCAAGATGATGGTCGTGCCCCTTCTTACCACAACTTTTCTTCCCTCATGCACTCGTCTTGGCGAAATCTGCACTTTTCTTGTATTCCACAAAGGACGAATAATGTTTTTTTAACTTGGGATATTCAATCCAATTTGGAGTTTGATTCTTCTTGATATAATCTTTATCCAGTTGCTGCTTGAACTTCTGAAATTTAGTTGCCAAGCGAGGATGCTTGTATGAGGTGAGGGTGCAACACTACTTGTTTAGATGAAATGGAGTAAATTTGGTTCGTAATTATTGTGTGTGTCTTATGTTCTGATCAAGATTTGCATGTAATTCAGTCAAAAGGAAAGAAGTACGAGTTATGTTTCCCAAAGATTCAATGCAAGATGATGCTGAATTACGAGCGATGAAGATGAATACAATGGACCTACTAAGTCTCTTCGTGAGGTGATGTTCCTTTCCTTCAAGTTAAACATCAGTCACAGATAACCTGAAAACATAATTTGCTACTGGCATGAATGCAGTTGATGACCTCATAAATGCATCGTGGCCTTGTGAAATGTTAGATTTTTCAGATGGCTGAAGATCTTCGCGTTGTAGTGAAGCGGAAGAATCAGAGGGGTGAGTTCTACACCCAGGAATCTGATGGGGAATGAAGCGGAGTATGAAGCGATAAGAGTAGATATGATATCTTCTTCTTTGTCTTTTGTCTGTTGCTCTTGCTTCTGTGATGAACACAAATATTGGGGATACGATGCAACCTTAATAAGAACAAGCAGATGTGTCTATAGTCTACTGAATTATGCTACCTTATATATTTCATACATATATTGTCTTTGTTTGTCTTTTGACTGTTGCCTTTGCTTTGTTTTTCCCTGACAATAATGGTGATATACAAATTAAGCCCATGAAGCTGTCGCCATAAACATAAACGCACAGAAATACTATATAACAAGACTCAAGCCAATCTTGCATACAAAACTGAAATCTTCACCAAAAATTATTTATTGAACACAAACTTTGGACCTATTGGTTCAATAAAAGTAAACAAAGCAATCCCTAATTATTAAGAAAAACAGCTACTACCCCTAATTATGAAAAAAAAACCGTCGTCGTCTTGTCCATCTGAATTGGCTGGAGCAACCACTCCGTCGCTAGTGTAGGTGTCATCAGCATCATCATCGTCTTCAGGTATGTCTGCGTGATCCGGTTCAGGCATTGGTTTAGCAGGATCAACAACAGAAGCATCAACACTTGTCCCTTCCACATCTGGCCTCCTCCAAGTTGACACATCCTCTTGGTCTGTAAATTTTTTCAAAACCTATAACAACCTCGTCCATATCGGATCACCAACATTAATGTCGTGTCTTCCTCTCCTTGCATGGCAAACAAGTTCCTAGGTTTCATTCGAGGACGTTTCTTTTCTTTCAATTCCGCTTTTCACAAAGCACACTTGCTTCATGTTGATGGATAAAACTCATATCCACCTACGATCCGCAAGCGTACGGACCTACACCTTTTCACCAATTCCCTAGGTTCTTGTCAATCCGAGCAAGGGGATTACAAGCGTTTGGTCTAGCACTATCTAGTTAACTTATCCAAACCCTAAACTACGGTTAAACTAGAGAACTACTACGCTACACTAGAGAGGGTGATGAAACTCACAAGATATATAAAAGACACTTGCCCAAGGGTCTACGATACTTGAACATGCAACCGCTTAGAGATATGAAAACCGATATAATCTACCGGGGGTTGTGACCACGGTTTCGCCCTTTCCCTCCCCCATACTCACTAGGTATTCATGACTAGACCTATGATGATCACGGCGTATTGAAGGGTTCTAAGGGAGAAGTGAGATCTATACTCCCGACTAGGCATGGTAGCTAACCTTAAACATGAAAGCATCTTCAACACTAGATGATAGATTGAAACCATAAAAGTAGCGATTACATCTCAAGATCGATTACAACCCATGGACAAATGAGAAGATTACCCCCATCAAGGAGCTAGACATGGCGTCGCTGATCATGGTGACACTTCCAACGGTGTCTTCCTTCTCCTCGGGCGTGGCGGGCCTCGGCGTCCTCCTCCACTTGTGGTTGCTTCCTTTGACTCGGCGATCCTTCTTGCGAATGATCTCTCTCTCCTTCCTCTCTAGCTTGTGGATGACCTCTCGTGAATGGCTCTCCCTCGAATGGCGGCCTGCGTAGGGTTGCATCATCTTCACGCTCAAGAAATGGGACCGAACCAGCGTCGGGATGAGCTAGGCGGCGGCGGAGCATTCGGCCGGTTGTTCGCCCCTCCACGTGGGTCCTCTTGCCATTTTGCACTTTGCCCCTTCACTTGCATCATTTTAGCGTCATCCTCGCATCCAAGATAGAGGGTCTTCGCATGAAGTTCGGTCTTTACGCTTCAATCCTCGGGATGTTCCTTTGTAACACTTCGGTCCTTGCCACCTTTGGGAGTGATTTCACGTGCTCTCGAACACGGACTCCTCATTTGCTCCTTTGAACTTGTGACTCGTCCTTTTGTCCATGTTTTTTGCAAAAACATAACACTTCCAGTTGCACATACAAAGATGAACTTGTTATATCATTAGTGTGCCTAGTGGCATGTTAGTTTCATAATCAAGCTCAAACCAAAGTGTAATGAACATGTTTGGTGCACCAAAATACAAATCAACACTTGCTGTGGCAGAAGTAAGGCTCAATGAATAGCGATCTTGAGAGGTATCAATATCGATAATCCCAAATTTATCTTTCTTGTACCTTTTGATCTTTTTTGTTTAGTCTAGGAACATCACCGATCACTCGAACAATGTGACTTCTTGCCTTTCATGAAAATCAAGGATGTAGATTTTTTTTAATCGGTCCAAAACATTCCATGCCATCTTTACTCTTGATGACAACACCACTGTTATGTGTTGTTAGATTTTTCTCCACATGCGATGCCCAAAAATAGATACCATTGATTGAGCACCTATTCTTCACATAGCTATATTTGTTTGGGACCATGAGATAGAGAATAAATCATGGCATCTGCTTTCCTCTCCCTATGCGTTCCTCATCTACACTCACATATGTTTTGACAATATGTTACGACCACATTCAAAATTGACGATTTTAAATTTAACACAAATGTATATTACTCACCTTTCGCTCGAACCATGATACAAATTCCTCGGTGTGCCTCCTTTCAACATTCTTGATCCCTTTCTCCAATTGTTTATGCTCACATCAACATTTTTTAAGAAAAATAATCACGTGAGATAGTGTGGACCATGTAACAAGATTCAAATAATTTACATGTGTTACATACTTTATCCATGGAAGGGCCTCATCACAGTTTGATATTATGTAGTGCCTCATCGTCGCAAGACTTGAACCTATTCCATATTATGCATAAGTAGTTCTCTTTCTATTCATGTCCCCTTTCAAAATCACTCGGACCGGTGGTTCATTAATGCATTCTTTTCTTGACGCTCTCGATCAATCTTCATACTAACACCTTCAAAGAACCGAGTCAGAAGGCACTCCTCGATATATATCCCTGCTATTGAACCCTTTGGGTATGCTTTGTTCCTCACATATCTTTTATGCGTAGGTACCTCTCAATACATCCACCTATAGCAAGGCCTCACATTCGATCTCCCAAGCAAAATGTAAGTGCATCATAATATCAAAAAATCGGAGGAAAATCATCTCAAGACAACAAAGGGTCTCTGCAATCGATTTGCTAAGTTCTTGCATCTCGGTCACGTCAATCTCCTATGAACATACCAAGTTAAAAAACCTGCTGAGCTAGATCAACGGGAGCACTACTTGTTCAGGCAATATTTCACTTACCACAAAAGGTAGGAGTTTTTGTAAGATAACATGGTAGTCATAACTTTTCAGGCCAGAAACCTTGCACCCATCGACATCAACACATCTCCTGATATTAGCGGCATAACCATCGGGCATCTTAACACCTTGTAGAAAGTTGCACAGGATTTTCTTTTGATCACGACTTAATGTGTACAACGCTGGTGGCATTTTGTATTTACCTTTCTCATTGAGAACTGGATGTTGATACTTCCTTATACCCAATTCTTGCAGATCAAGTCGAGCCTTCTCACTGTCCTTACTTTTACCAGATATGTCGAGCAAAGACCCAAGCAAGCTCTCACAAATATTCTTCTCAATGTGCATCACATCTAGATTATGGCGTACGATCAATGAATCCCAATATGGAAGTTCAAAGAAAACACTCTTCTTCCTCCAATTGTGCCATCTAGTATTTTTATCACGGTGCTTCCTCTTTTTAGAGGTAGTGGCTCCATAGATGACTTGCTCAAATGTAGCGTGATCGCCAAACTTGTTCACTCCGAGTGGCACCTCCTCGTCTCAACCAAGTTATTGAAGCTGGCCTTGACCCTTCGCCACTTGTGGTTTGTAGGCAAAAAAACGCCGATGCCCCATGTAGCAATGCTTCATACCAAATTTTAACCACACGCACTCAGTGTCCTTGTGACAATAAGGACAAGCAAACGTCCCTTTGGTGCTCCTGCCAGATAACATCGCGTAAGCAGGAAAGTCGTTTATTGTCCAGAGTAACATGGCACGCATTTTAAAATTGCGCTTATCCTTCGCATCCAAAGTTTCAACTCCGTCTTTACTCCAAAGCGTTTTGAGCTCATTGATCAGAGGCTGCAAATAAACATCAATGTTAATCCTTGGAGATTTAGGCTCAGGAATTAGCATGGACATGATCCAATAGGATTGTTTCAAGCACAACCAAGGAGGTAGGTTGTAAGGAATTAGGATAACTGGCCATGTAGAGTAAGACAAGCTCAACATCCCGAATGGATTGAAGCCATATGATGCAAGTCCCATCTTGACATTACGTGGATCCTCTGCAAACTCCTCGTGCTTCTCATTCATGACCTTCGATGCCCTTGAGTTAGCTGGGTGTCTCAGTTTTTGATCATCAATCAATTCGTCCTTGTGCTAACACATATATGTCGTTGTTTCCTAATTCATAAATAATCTTTGCAGTCGAGGAATCAGTGGAAAATACCTCAGTATTTTACAAGGTAACCGCTTCTTTTTTGCTGCATCAGTGACAACCACGCCAGTCCCCTGTTTTGAATCTGTAAATTTCCACCTACTGAACTTGCAAGTTGGGCAGTTGTCCATGTGTGCGTACACTCCATGGAATAATACACAGTCATTGACACAAGCATGAATCTTTTGGTAGTCCAAGCCAAGGTCTCAAACCACCTTTCGAACTTTGTCCACAACTGGAGACAATGCCCTTCGAGTAACAAGACAGAATAATAACAATATTTGCTCCATTGCAGCGTTGCTAAGACCACACATGCACTTGATCTGATACAGCCTGACAATGAATGAAACCTTTGAAGCCTCCTTGCAACCAGGGTACAACTCTATCTTAGCTTGTTCCAATAAATCGAAAAATTTGCCTACTGACTCATTTGGCTCCTCTTCATTACCACCTTTAATTCCACCATGTATGGCACCACTGATCAGTGAGGTAAACAATTTATTGGTGGCCCCCCGATTTTCATGATCGTCAAGATCGTCGTAATCATCCACACGGACGATAGGATCAGCAGCAAGATGATGACATTTTTTTTGCTCTTTTATGAAATCCCTGTCAAACCCTGATCTAACCAAGTGACCTTCGATAGTGTCTCTGTTATGATATGCCATGCGATGACACTTACAACACAGACATTGCTGAGACTCTCCTTCCTCTTCTACTTCAAACAGATCATCCATAAACTTGTCAAAGCCGTGTTGCCACGCATCATCTATAGTCGGCAATTCCATCCAACTGCAATCCTCTTCACTTGCCATTGAAAGAAACCAACTACAGCAGATTTCTCCTAAAACAGCGAGGACAAAGGGTGTGCTCGATCAGTATTACATATTATTGTATTAAAATTAGATGTATATACAAACTAATTAACAAACAAATAAAATTTCATGCACATGGATCTCATAATCAATTATACCTTGGCGGATTGGATCCGAAGAACAGATTTTTCCCCGTGGTGATGCAGGTGATCGCACTTACACTCATGGTTCCAGATGATCGGAGCTTGCAGCGTCACCTCGGCGGATTGCGTGATGACAACAAGCAAGGATGTGTTGTTTGGGTATTTTTCGTTCCTCGTATTACAAGTCGATATATATTGTTGGGTTACGATGGGTGATACGACATAGAGTTGGGTTAGGACTCGGTGAAACGAATAGAGTTGGGTTAGGACTCAGTGTACAAAGATAGATAGTCGTGTGCTGGACATGGTCCAGGCCCACAGGCCAGCGAACAGGCCCACGTGGTTTGGCCGAACCAGTGGTTCGGCCGACCCATTTGTGGGTCCGTTAGGCCTCCAATTTTGCCAGTGGTTTAGAGTTGAGCAAATGTCAATTTCATTGATTGGCCTTGGTTTTTTCAAGGTTTAGAAAATAGGTCTTGGGCTAGATACACACGAACGCATCAATGGCGACTAATAGTGCATTTGATCGCAACGGGGATATTTTTGTCGCAATAGCATCTTCTCTAGCGCGACGATTCCGTGTTAGCGTTGCCATACCCCTGTCTAGCTTGCAACAATTTCAATGCACGTTGCAATATCAAATATTTCACTCGCAACGAGTGCATTTTCACCGCTAAAAGTAATACTCTTTTGCAACACATGGCACAACTAATAGCGACGTGTCATAGTCGTTGTGATATGGGCAACTACTGCAATCGTTACCAATAAGCATCGCAATACCGACGCCGCAATTGCAACAGAGGCCCATACGTTGTCGCAATTGCCATTAAAATTGCAATGCTACACAATTGGTCACAACACACACCCCTATCGCGACCAATATCGACTATTGTCGCCTTATGCCCGATTTATAGCGACCAAAACCACTTGTCGCCATAAAATCAGTCGCGAAATCCCCAAAACTACGTAGTGAGCATTGCCTGAAGTACCACTGGATCCCGTCATTAGCCCTTCCGCCGCAGGCGCTTGTGCTTCAGAGAGGCAACAGGTGCTTGCATAGAGGTCACGCAGTGCTTGCAGAGGGCCTCAAGAGCCGAGGGCAATCGAAGGAGTTCTAGTGGATGATAACCAACAATACCCTATGGATTTTCTCTGTTAGTGCACCCCATGTGAGCTGCACAAGCCATTCGGCAACATCACAATGCAGGTATATATAAATATAATTATTACATGCAATTAGCTCATCTATTGATGCATCACTTAGAAATGTAATAAATTCCTTATTTCTCTACATATATAGGTGGCGTACGGAAGTGCTTTTGCATTTTCCGGGCGAGACTAGCCACGACATCTGATTCCACACAGCTCACGCCTCGGTTGCTATGGAGGAGATTTGTTAGCCACAATTTGAAGATCTAGAGCTAGACATCCCAGGAGGTGACGAGGAAGGGACACTCAATGATGCGGTTCACGGTATCATATTGTGGCCCAAACGTTACATTATAATCCCCCAGACGGAGGGATCAATCCTCCTGAGATCCCCGCAGCCACAATCGTCATCTCCGAGGTCATCCTCACGACCTTCAATATCACCTCGCTCACCGTCTACACAAGAACCATTATTCAATTCCGGAGGTGCGAGCTCCAGCCACGATAATGACATCCATCCCGAATAACGTCCAAAAAAGTAGAAAAAACCAATGGCGGCAAAGCAAGCACCATGAAAAGTAGAAAAAAACACCAAAGCACCGCAGAAAAACCGCCCAGCCACCAAAGCACATCAGAATAAACCACGAAAGCACCATAGAAAAAACCACCAAGCCACAAAAGCACAACCAAAAAAACCGCCAAAGCACAGTCTTCCAACACAGTGCTACCACCAAAGGAGAAAAAACCACCAAGCCACGAGAGCACAACCGAAAAAACCACCGGAGCACAGTCTTCCAACCCAGTGCTACCACCAAAGGAAAAAAAACCACCAACAATAAAGAAAATGGTTGAGCCCATCAGCAAAAGGAAGCTAGCATGGGAGACGACAGAAGAAGGAGGAAAAACGACAATCGATGCCCAACATGTCCATGAATTTTTCAATAATTTGAATACAAAACAGCAACGGAGGGAGCTCGAGAAGACCAAAAATGTAGATCCGGGCAAACTTGGGGTTTTCAAACTAATGAGCGAAAATAGCAAGAAAATGATACCCATAATGGCGTCGATGTTGTATAAAGAAGATATTCGTGCAAAGAAGCTGGAGCAGAAAACAGATCTGTCGATGAGCAAACAGACTTACGTTGCCTCCGGCCTCACTGCAGATGAACGAGCTCTAGCAGAATTGCCTACACAAAAATTAGTGTAGGTCATTGATTTCATGGAACAATTAGGGATGCCTATAAGTGTTGCACTCGGCCATGAAGAACCACCTCGGGATCCAAGTTTCGTACATAGATGGCCCTTTCAGCTAGGAAAACCTCTTATCCGGCAAGAACTGGTATATAAGCTCTCACCTAAGATGTACAAATTTCATGAGTGGTACATGCGGCACTCAGAAAAAGGCGTAGATACCTTAGTTATACTAGCTAGACCGGAAGATTTTGCCAGTGAAGGCGACAAGGTGGTCTGGCTGGAATTCAAAGATATTTATGAAGTTTACCATCTCGACGCCCTGAATACCGATCTTATCCACTACGTGAAAAACTCACTTTGGTAACGGGCATAGATTGCCTTTAGTAATGGGCAAAGCGCTTCTGATCGAATGTTACAAATGAGCCAAGAAAGGTAGCAGGCGGATGCCCGCATCGATAACACATATTCGTAACGGGCATCAAACAATGACCATTACCACAACTAGCCACCGATCACGTGAAATGGCTGTATCTCTGGGCCCACAGGGAACTTTGGTAACGGGCACGAAAACAGAGCCCGTTACTGTGAACTCAAATCGGAGACGCGTTCTGTGAACCTACATCTCCTCTGTCTCGACGAAATGAGACGCATCTGTTTTTACGTGCGTCTGCCGTCTCTCGACTAAAGGTGACGCGTGCTGTCAACCTGCGTCTCCTCTATCTCGATCAAGTGTTACAAATGAGCCAAGAAAGGTAACGGGCAGATGCCCGCATCGATAACACATATTCGTAACGGGCATCAAACAACGACCATTACCACAACTAGCCACCGGTCACGTGAAATGGCTATATCTCTGGGCCCACAGGGAACTTTGGTAATGGGCACGAAAATAGAGCTCGTTACTGTGAACTCAAATAAGAGACGCGTTCTGTGAACCTGCGTCTCCTCTGTCTCGACGAAATGAGACGCATCTGTTTTTACGTGCGTCTGCTGTCTCTCGACTAAAGGTGACGCATGCTGTCAACCCACGTCTCCTCTATCTCGACGAACGGGCCAGGTTCTAGGACCCACAGGTCAGTACTGGTAACAGGCTTTTACGCTGCCCGTTACATTGTTGGCATGTTTGTAACGGGCGTTCCGAATGAAGCACGTTACTCAGTGATCAGTGTTTGTAATGAGCTTTAATTAACGCCCTAAGAACTCACCGCAGCCGGCGCATCCGGAACTAGCGTGATTTGGCGACCATCAGGGGCTACATCCTGGAACCAGCCAGGATATGACTAAATTCACAGAAATTAGATCTAGCATCCAAATTCACAGAAATCCACATAATTCACATGTATCATATGACAAAATTCAGCATCATCATCTCACAAGTAAAGAAGCATCAACGGCTTGACAACAATATCACAGCCATAGTTAACTAGCTTGAAAATAATATCACAAAATTCATGGGACAAGGAGGAATGCAAAAATTTCCTAAGAACCATATACAATATTAGCCCACACAGTTTCATCAGCATAAAATTTTCCTCCGACTACGATCACTTGTTCCATGAGGAATGTGGCAATTCTATCACGAACATAGACCGGCGTGGATTTGTGGAGAGGATGCTCATCTAGCCCTAATCTCGGATATAACAATGTCACGGTCAAGACACATATATAGGTGCTTACCAAACATGGTGCTAATAAGCAAATCTGTGCTCGATTGGTGAGTTTTACAAATGAAGATCCCAAGAAAGTACCTCCATATCTGGGTATCTATCTTTTAATTTAAGCATGTGATAAGCACAATAGAAGCCGCAGAGTTTGGAATCAGCAGGTTGTTGGTGGCACTGCAATAAATGTACAAAGAAAAATAGTGGTGATCGAGAAGAAATAAACTCAAGCTTTAGTACTAGCTTCCACAGGAAGGAAATAAGTGGTATGTACCTTAACCTCTTTGACATGTTCCAAGGTGCTGCAGGGCAACTTCTTGTCGACGCAGTAATGGTCCCAACCCCTACAACAAAACATGCATCAATGGTTAGGGCACTATTAATTAATATACTCTGCAGAGTTTGTTGAGGAACGTCCGCAGGTTAAGAAAGAAATAACTTACTCATTAATGATTAGTTTGAAAAGGGTAGTATCAGTCTTAATGCTCTTGAATGAATCAAGATAGTAGACCTTCCGCCAGAATGATCACCACCGCAATCCAAAGGGTTCGTCTTGAGATAAGCGGTAAGGATGAGTTTCTTTTTAGCATATAGTTTGAAGGCACGCTGCATATAGGACACAGAGAAATCAAGAGAGTTAGCCATGCTGGTCAACATTGTGAAGTTAAAGCATTTAGGATCAAGGAAGCCAACTGCAGCGCCCGTCTTCTCAACTTCTACAGCCATATTCCTATTAGTAAGAAAAAACAAAGTGTAAGGAGGCAAAATACATGGTAAAGATGATGTGAGGCAAAAAGCACATTTTGATAGAGAATGATTAGTGAGAAGCAGATTAAAATTTCAAGCAACTTATAGGATGAAGCAGTGGAGAAGTGTCAGATCCAAAGCATCCAAGTTGAAGAGATCGTACAAATCACTGAGTTGCACAGGTATCTGCTCGACTCCATTTGACGATTCTTCTCCTCTCTTAGGCCATGCACTGGTCCCGAGCCGAAGTGCGACCGTAATCGGAGAATCATCAGCTGACTTAACGCGTTGCATGTAGAATGTGTGGAGATCTCTGGTACAAGGAGCATCCATTTTGAGATCATCACCACTGAGAATGCTCTTTCCGAATTTGTAATTTGGGTTAGTCATAGCCCAAGGATTCTTCTTGGTGTTTCTCTCAGATCGCTTTGGGTTAGTCATAGCCCAAGGATTCTTCTTGGTGTTTCTCTCAGATCGCTGTCTAGTAGGCATCTTAGAGGTTTTATTTACAACAATTTTCTTTTCCTGCTGCTTTGAGATGGCTGAAGAAGGTTTCTTAAGGGCTTTCTTGCCTGCTGTAGGTGGTGTAGAGCTTTTATTTTTGGCAAGTTTCTTTTCTTGCAGTTTTGAAATGGCTGAAGGTTTCTCAAGGGCTTTCTTACTGTACGTGGTGTAGAGATTTTATTTTCGGCAAGTTTCTTTCCTTGCCGCTTTGAAATAGCTGAAGGTTTCTCAAGGGATTTCTTGCCTAGTGGTGTCTCACCAGGAGCTATTACAGAGGTATTGGGCCTAGATGTACCTACAGCTTTCTTCGAAATGTCGTCGACAGATTTATCAGCACCAGCCAACACATCACTCTAGTTGCTTGGTAACGGTGGTGTCTCACCAATAGCTATTACAGAGGTATTAGGCCCAGATGTACCTGCAGCTTTCTTCGAAATGTCGATGGAGATTTATCAAGATCACCAACATATCAACTGGGCTCGCTTTGGCATGATTGTTTTGAGCACTTTGGTTTGGGGGTGTAGGTTTTGTTGTTTCATGAGGAGGAGAAGGAGGAGGAGGAGGAGGTGGTGGGGATGGAATATTTGGTGTCTCTTGTGGATGTGGGGATGCAAGTTTTTCTATTTTTTCAGGACGAGTAGTAGTAGGTGGGGATGGAATATTTGGTGTATCTTGCGGATGTGGGGATGCAAGTTTTTCTGTGTTTTAAGGATGACGAGGAGGAGGTGGGGATGCAAATTTTTCAGGACGAGGAGGAGGAGGTCCGAATGGAACGTCTTGCGGATGTGGGGATTGAGGAGGAGGAGGAGGACGATGTGGGGAACCATGTGAGGAAGGAACCTGTCCCGTACTTAGTGAACTACAAGGAATCTGAACCGTAGCCTGTGAATGAGATTTATATGTTGGTGCTCCCTTAATGTGAATCCGACACCTTCTCCACTGTAACCTCTATCCTTCAGCTTGTCCAAGTGTCATCACCTCGTCATTAGGAGGGTATTCCACCAGTTCATCCGCAAAGATATTATATACAAAGAGCACTTGAACCACAACACAGTCTTCATGAATCGGGACTGTTTGTAGCGTAGTCTGCTCTGGATGAACAAGACCAATTGCAGCCTCACATTCAAGACCCCTACATGTGATACATAGGCCATAGTGTGTGGGTTCAGTCAACATGCCTATAAGGTCTTCGTGTGTACGATCGTCACAGCGCACCTCTGTCGCCAACTCGCAGTGCCATTAATCAAACCTACATTATCTGGACGCCTTACTGCTCTTCGTGTGGCGGGTGAAGGCTTGCGCGATTGGACACGGTGACAACACCATCTGGTGACAACACCACCTCTGATCTGCATGTTCTGCATCCGCATGTTCATCGATCCGCACCACCGCTTCTTGCTTGATTTGTTCCTTTATCTTTTCCGTATCAATCGATGCGCCGTCTTCGCCCTCTTCCTCTTCGCACTCGACGTGCTGAGGCCATGCATACTTCCAGCCCTGGTAGCTGGAGGCCACAGTGTGTGGGTTCAGTCAACATGCCTATAAAGTCTTCCTATGTACGATCGTCACAACGCACCTCCGTCGTCAACTCTGCAGTACCATCGATCAAACCTATATTATCTGCGATGCAGCCTACTCCTCGGTGTGGCGGGTGAAGGGCTTGCGCGATTGGACACTGGTGACAACACCACCTCTTTAGTAAACTGTTTTGCATTTGCATGTTCTGCATCTGCATCTCAACCACCAGTTCTTGCTTGATTTGTTCCTTTATCTTTTCCATATCAACTGATGTGTCGGTCTTTGTCCCCTTCCTCTTCCTGTACATGGAAGCGTGCTGAGGCCATGCATACTTCCAACCCTGGTAGCTGGAGACACCATGCACGCGACCTGGTTGTTCAAGGCGGCCCAAGCACTGACTTAGCACATCATACTCCTCTCACCTCGCCATTCTCAAGATTACGCACATGCATTCTTCTCCTTGATGTCTGCAGCCACTTTTTCAATTTCTTTGTTGTTGAACACTATCACGGCAACACGGTCTTTAATCACTAGCTTACTCCTTGCTCGCAACCAATTCTTGGATCGATCGTCAGGGTAGGCGTCATATGAGTTGGGGATCCTAGCTGCAGCTAATTGTCTGTCCTCTTCCTCCCATTGTTCTAGTTTCACAATATAACCAGCTAGACCCATGCTCTCGCTTGTGTTCCGGCCGTAGTTCTTTGAACTTGACACTATGAGATGAGGCTTGCTCGGTTTCCTCCTGTTTTATTAACTCGTTCCACTGTTCCGGGTCGATAAACGGGTGCCTTGTAAATGGCTCAAGTCCTTTTCTGATAAAATCTCGCCTAAGCTGAAATCTGAATTGTCTCCATGCCTTGGCTGTTGTCTTCCAGAAAAGCTTGAATGCCTGCGGTTTCACGCCTTCCTGGAACTTCAAGTGTTTCTGCACATGCTTATCAAACAAGTCCCACTTTTCATCATTGCTTAATTCTTTCAATTTTGGCAAGTGCAAAGGTATCTTTGTCTAGCAAGCAAGCCTCGAACTGCGCTTTTGAGTCAATGGTACTTGGCATCCCCTATGTTGACCTCGGTGACTATCATTGTGTCACTTGGCCACTTTGTGGATGTCCTTGGCGCTCGCCTCGTGGCCCGAGCCCCACCCACTGGTCTTGGTGTGCACTAGCAATGCCATAACCCTCTTCTTCATCTTGTGGCCGGTCTATAGTCCTCGTCGGATTTATCCCGTGAATTAATAGTCAAGGGATTTTGAGAAAGGTCACGGTGTCCAAGAATAGCACAAAAGGCAGACCATCGCTAGCTCTCCCGGGAGACATGCTACACAGGAGACAAGTAGAGCACATTTTTAGTTAACCATGCTTAGCAACTAAGCATGAGAAAACACTAAGAAAACAATTACGTAACTACTTTAGCTCACTATAATATCATTGGTTCTATGGTAAACCATTAACATAAATGCAAAATTCAAGAACCAAAAAATTAGTTCAGCAAGGCGACCTTACCATTTTAAAGAGGAAGATCAGGAAGATGCCTCATTCTTGATGAGGTACTTATTCAACTTGGAGAATGTGCACATGTACATAGGAACAAGAGCAAAACCAAATATAAGAGTCAATCTAAAGGAAATGCTAAGTATGTATACCATCAGCTAAGTATGTCCACAGGGTATGCTGGTATGCAACATACCCTGCAATTCCCACAAGTACAGGTATATTTATACGCATTTATATAAAAAGAAAAGCATACGCATGCATATGTTGTATACTTGATTATCTGAATGCATGTGTGCTGCATACGCTCGCTTGGCCTAATTTCATAAACTCGAGCAAATATATCAAATTACGTTGTTAATTTTATAGTTATTACTGAATTGTTGTTAATTTTACAATTATTACCGAGTTTGTAGAATGGATTTACCGAATTGTATAAGACATTTTTAGAGCAGCATACCTTAAACTCAAATCCTAGATTCGCCTAGACCTTGACCTTGTCCTTTGTCGGGAGGAGGGATCTCTACTCCTCGTCGACGTTCACGCTCGCCGCCACATCCTCGTCCTCGCGTGACCGACCGTGGTTGGATCCCTCCTCCTCCTCCTGAGTCGCCGCCGCCGTCGCTGGATCCCTCCTCTAGTCGTCATCGTCGTCGCCGCTGCTGGGTCCCTCCTCCTCCTCTCGCTGTCAGAGGTGTGGCGCGCGTCGTGCCGAGCGTGGTGTGGTGCGCGTCTCAGCGAAAGGGCATAGCGTGCGTCGCGGCGTGGGGGGAGGTGAGGGGGACGAAGGCAAGGGGGAGATAGCGGCGGCGGCGGCGCGAGGGGAGAGTGGGAGGAGACTACCTGAGGGAGGCGTGCTTCCCTACTAACCTAGCGCGAGTGGGCTTGTGTGGGCCTTAATACGAGTAATGTAGTCAAGTACTACTCTGCTACTATATCATAAACATGAGATAAAAAAATCTAATTTTAAGAAATTTGGTTAAACAAGTGTGGTTGTTGATATTTTATTCATATACTAAATTACCAACTATGAATTTTTCGTATTTTTTACGAATTTTAGGTGCTGTTTATGGGCTCTAATATGACATGCATCACAAGTTCACATCACCAAGCAAACAAGTGTATGATATAGCATCACATGTTCACATATGACATGCATCACAAGTTCACATCACCAAGCAAACTAACTCATAACAAACATATTCACATCTGACATGCATCGCCAGGCACATCACCAAAATAAGATTTGCATCATTTGGCGCATCACCAAACTAGATTGTAGCTGCAAGGGAACTAGTTAGCTAGATGGCTTCTTTTGTGCTGATGCCTCAAGTTCAGCTATCCTTGTCTCTAGTTTTGCAACTCTTTCTGCCAGCTCAGCATTCTTCTTTAGAAGTTCAATCTCCTACCTCTTTTGTGCGGCTTTAAGCTGCTCAACCTGCTTTTGATTCCTTTCCAGATGTAGTCAATGTCATCCCGAGTAACAGCACATTCCTAAAACAATGGAAAATTATATTGATGCAAGCTTCATAACAGTTGTAACTTCTTACAAGAAAGCTGTTTAGCTCTAACTGGTTTCAAAACTTGCCTGCTTCTCTTCAGCCGATTCCTTGAGCTTGTTGATTTCAGTCCAAATCCTGTCAATGTCATGTGCAGCAACTTCCAACAACAAATGGAAATTGATGCATTAGAACAATTGATCAGTGAAGATGTGAAGGTACAAGGACAAATCGTGCGTGATGGTTTCAGAACTTGCCTCATGGTCTTCAGAATCGTCACCGGAGTTGTTGCCAGAGTCGTCACCGGAGTTGTTGCCGGAGTCGTCGCCGGAGGAGATGAGGTCTACCACCACACTTCTGCCCGGGTCATCGCTGGAGGAGTTCGCGCTCACCTCAATGCGCGTGGACCGCTTCTTCCTACGCGTCGAGGAAAAAAACCCTGCCTCTCCATGGCGGGCGTCGCTGGAGTCCGCCAACTTGGCCCTTGCACTCGTGTACGGCTTCCTCCCCTGGGCTGACGAAGAACCGGCCTCTTCCAAGGAGCTCCGAGGAAGACGCACGGGGGCGACGCGCTGGGACGGCTCCTCTTCATCGCGACGGAACCTCACTCTCTTGGCGGGGGCAGCGGACAACACCGAGGAAGACGGACGGGGATGTGGCCGCGGGGCCTCCTCCTTGCAGAACCTCCCCCTAGAGTCGCGGGCCATCCTGCGCGACGGACAGGCTGTCGGAGATGAGGAAGGCGGAGAAGGGATAGAAGGCGGAAGGCGACGAGCATTTATTAAAAAGGTTCCGATGCGCAAATGATACGCTGATTAACAACCACCCGTCGCCAATGAAGGGGCGGGGCCAGGTCTATTCGAATGAAGAACAGTTTGCTTTTCCCCTTTTAATCTGCAATCAAATTTTGTATCACGTATTTCTCCTTCATCTGTAATCCAAATTTGATGATATCTGTTTCTGAATTTTTCTAAAATCAACTTCTATTCATTTATGACATTTTTGTATGTAATTCCTTCTTGATGTTGTTTATACGCCTTTATCTTGTTCCTTATAAGTACAACATAGAAATAATATTTGTTTTACACAACCATTACTAAAGAAACTTTGCATTTCAGAATCTTATGGTGAACACAAGGTTATGTTAAAATTTCAAATGCATATGAGTTCGAACATGTTTTAAAGTGTGGAAAACTTCAATGTTGAAGTAACATTCTAAGAAACTATGTGAGAGATGTAGACATTTGTACACAAGTATAATCTTCCATATTTGAAACCATTTGAATTTTTGTAGACAAGCTTTAGGGACGTAAATTATGTTGCCAAGTCAATTTGTAGAATTTTTAGAACACACTAAGACATTATTATAATTATTATATCAAAACAAGAGATAAAAATCTAATTTTAAGAAATTTGGTTAAACAAGTGTGGCTGTTGATATTTATTCAAATACTAAATTACCAACTATGAATTGTTCATATTTTTTATGAATTTTTGGTGCTATTTATGGGCTCTAATATTTGAGGGAAGCAAGTTTCAATTCGTAAAAATAGTGTGCCCACGCCCTATAAAAAAGATAACGACAAAGGCGGCGCGGGTAGACTAACCACCTACAAGTGCTCCATTGTCCCAAATGCCCCGGCCGAATGAATATGCATCAC
Organism: Cenchrus purpureus; assembly: GCA_022644695.1. Lineage (NCBI taxonomy): Eukaryota > Viridiplantae > Streptophyta > Magnoliopsida > Poales > Poaceae > Cenchrus > Cenchrus purpureus. The sequence continues at coordinate 53,045,811 of CP053454.1, forward strand.
GCCGACCGGGTACACCAACCCTCGCCGCCAACAAGTGCTCCATTGTCCGAAATGCCTCGGCCGAATGAATATGCATCCGCCCGACGCGGTACACTAACCCTCGCCGCCAACAAGTGCTCCATTGTCCGAAATGCACTGGCCGAATGAATATCCATACGCCCGCCCCGCCCCTTCTTCTTGCCCGATCCGAGTTCCACCGCGCCGCCTGCCCTTCGCCGTCGCGCACATGTCGCACTCACGCCGATTCGCTTTGGAGGTGCATGCGGAGCAGGGTTCAAGGTTGCCGAGCAGCCGCAATCACTCCATCGGCTTGGATCCGTCGGTGAGCTAAGCGGCTTTCCAACGGTCCCTTGGGACTATGGTATGGCTCGGTGGTGGAGGGCGACGCAGAAGGAAGGTGAAAACCACGTTTTTATTTCAAGTGTGCAAGGAACTGGTGAGTAGTCTGCGTGTTTCCCAAATCCGAGTTAGGGTTCTTATGTGCTTTTGATTTGCGACACCAAGAATTGTGGATTTTATCGTTTCCACAAGGAGTATCTCCGAGATGTCAAGAATGTCGGTATTGTTTTTCAATCCGAACCGGGCGTACGCGTCGATGAAGTATTTGATTCAAAGGAATGTCAATTTGGGAGTGGCGAGCGTGAGGCAAGCACCGGAGGACAAGCAGTAGGAAGAAAGCACCGGAGGAGAAGATGGACAATGTGATCTGGAAGATGAACTTGATTATTGTGGCTGTTGTTTGTGTAGTATTTGGATGTTTACTGGAGATGTATGCTACAAAGAAGTAATTCTGATGTTAAAAGTGGTGCTTTTGCTTCATCTGTGTGGATGAAGAATGAAAAATTTGTCATAGATGACAAACTTAAATGTATGAATGAAGAATGGATGGAATGACAATTGGGTCACAAATCTTAATGTGTCACATATCACAAAATTCATTAATTCATTTGTGCTGACATTTCATTGTAGCACGAGGCAAAGAAGACGCGGATTAACACAAACAGATTAACAAACTTCTGGCATAACTCTGGCATACACATTGCAATTCATTGTAAACTGCTGCCATATAATGACACAAACAGAGTAACAAACTTCTGGCATACACATTGCAATTCATTGTAAGCTGCTGCCATAGACATTGCAATGCATTATAGGAGACATGGATTGATCTACCCGCGTCTCTTAGATCTACTAGTTCATCACAAGTTCAACAAACACACAGGAGGAACACATTAACAGAGGAACAAATTAATTAAGCAGAGGTAGTGGCCGCCGGAGGAGCCCTACCATCGGAGTCGGAGCCGGAGCCATCGAGGCCGCCATCGTCGCTGCCGTCGAAGCCGCCATCGTCGCCGCCATCGTCGTCGACGGGGCTGAGCATGCCTCTCTCAAGGTCCCTAGCCAAGATATGGATCTTGAAGGCGTAATCCTTCACGGTCCTCTACAGCGGATCATTGGGTCCTGGGACACTGAGATGAATGGCCACCCGTCGAAGCCTGTTGAAAGCTTCACGGAACAAGTTGACTGACCAACTAGCTTCCTCTCAGCAGTTAATGCGAGACGGCCTCACATGTGGCGGCCTCCACATGCTTTGGCCGCCCGGGCGCGCTCGGGCTCGACTCGAGGCGGGCGGCGGCACCTCAGACTCTCGTCGGTGAGAGGGGTGGCGGCACCTCCTCGGGCTCCTCGGGTGCTAGCGCCGTCCCCTCCTTGATGAGCCGACGGCGACAGCTTTTGTCGTCATCATCATCCTCCCTCCCCCACTTCCTGGACGGCTCGCTTGACGATGCCATGCTCGTTCTTGAGGAAGAAGAAGCTCTTGGGCGCTTGAGGAAGAACAAGCTCTTGGATTCACTTCTTGGTGACCGGAGACGGTGGTGCTGGGGTTTTCTTGGTGCCGTGGTTGACGAAGTTCTTGGCCGGCCGGGGATTTATATTGACAAGACGGCAACCGTCGGCGACGATAACGTGCCTCAGAACCCATGTACGCTCAGGAGAGCTCTTGGCCACAAAAGAGACATGTGGTCACAAGGAGACGTGTGACTGTTCATATTTTATTCAAATACCAAATGCCCAACTATGAGTTGTTCGATTCTAAAAAAACTATGAATTGTTCGTATTTTTATTAATTTTTAGGTGCTGTTTTATGGTCCCTAATTTTTTAGGGAAGCAAGTGTCATTTCAAAAAAAAGTGTCTGGCCCACGCGTCAGCGTCAGTAGCCTAGTATAAAGAAGGTAACGTTGCCCGCCTGCGCACCAACCAACAAAGCGACGTGGGTTTGCTAACCCGCGTCAGCAGTGACTATACATTTTGCAAAATGAATATTCAACCGTCGACCATTCATCTCTCCCTTCTTCTTTCCGAATGGATAAGCGCAGCACTTTCCTTAAAAAGCGCGACACGGCACGCTTTCCTCATTTCTTACTAGGGTGAGAGGAGGCGTGGAGACAGAGACGACGATGAGCATCGGCGAGGGGCCAAGCAGCAGACGACCCCGCGCACCCGGGATCAAGGAGAACCGGAATGCGAAGCGGTGCCGCATAGCCCCGGATCCGCCGCAGCGTCGCCGGCGAGATGGCGGCGAAGAGGAGACGACGATGGCGCGGGAGAGAGGCCAAGTGGCGGTGGATTGAGATGAGGGTCCTCGTTGGATCCTCTCGGGTTCGATGAGGGGCCAAGCAGTGACGCAAGGAGGGCGTGCCGAGGGGGGCAGCGAAGTGGGCGAGGCGTCTGCCTCACGTCTGCGAGCACAAGTGTCTGGCAACGACGAAGAGGGGTCGAGGGAGCGGCGATGGTGTAGAGGACCTCATCTCTGACTCTGGCAACGACCATGACGACGATGAGGTAAGTTTCTCTGAATCTGACTGCCTTTTTACTTGTTCTATAGATGGAGCTTGAGCTTGAGCTTGAGCTTGATAAAGTTAGTGCCTATGATGATGTCTTCCATGCTTGTCATGATCTGATACCAAGTTCTGCTTTTACTTGTCACCCTGCTATGAAGCCTAGGATAATTTTCACCCTGCTATGAAGCCTAGGATAATTTTCAAGTTCTTATATAATTTTCCTATGATGATTACTGTGCCTATATTGCTCCAAGTTATGAGGCAAATTAGTTCTGAATTAACTATGTTATTCTTATACCATGTTTAACCCTGTTTCAGGCAAAACTCTATGAGTCGCGAGCAGAGCTTGAGTTACTTCTAAACCTTAATGTCTGGGATTATGTGAAACCCGAGTTTGAAAAAAATCACGAAAGAAGTGAACATCCTCATCAAAAAGGCTAAGCACATAAGGAGGTACAAGTATACTACTGAACAAAATCTCGAGACCATTGAAGATGCGCTCGAAGGGCTTCAAGAATCCTTGGTTGCTTACGAAGAGGCTGCAAAAAGAGCCTATCTTGATGGGGCATGAGGAAGTTCAAGCTTGTTGATGTGCAGGGTGAGATAGCCATACTTTTGTGGATGTTCAAGGGCATGCTTTTGTTGATGTGTATGGTCAGATAGCACGACCATAGTAAATAATTAATGTGATGGACAAGTTAAGTCCTAACCTGATGGACAAGTTAAGTTAACTGTTCGTAATTATCTTTATTCTTGTGGACAAGTTATATTTATCTATGTGGACAAGTTATCTATCTTATGATGTCTGTTTTGTATCAAAAGATATATGTGTTGATTGTGCCTGTATGTCGAAATGGAAGTAAGGAGAGATCGAGCTGACCTGTCAATGAAGACAGACTCAAAGGAGACGCGGATTCACAAACCTCCGTCTCCTTTCTTCACAAAGGAGACACAGATTAACAAATCTCCGTCTCCTTTGTTCAGCTCGCCGCGCTCCGCCCGTGGGGAGTGAAGAGTGCTATTAGACTTTAATTATTGAGCTCTCAGTCTAATAACGGGCATCAAATGTTCATCGGTAACGGACACTAAAGTCGGTTACTGATACGGCAGAGATCAGTAACGGACTTAAAGAGCTCGTTACCGATAGGGCATTGATCGGTAACGGACTTTACGAGCCCGTTACCGATAGGTTTAACTGTTGTAACGGACTCGATTTAACGTCCGTTACAACGAATTCATGTAACGAGCGTTTAAGAAGCCCGTTACCAGAAGTCCACAATGGTAACGGGCGTAGTGGAGGCCAACCACGGGGTCGGCCTGCCGCGCTTATGGGTAACGGGGGTCAAACAACAACCGTTACAGATGTGGGTGCATGTACCGGGTGTTAAGGGCACGTTACAAATGCTGCGTGACCTATTTGAGGTTTTCACGTAGTGATCATCGCTTGGTGTCTGTAAGTGGCAGATTGTTTTATGTTTATTAATATATTTATTACGTATGTGGATCTACAAATTAACTTTGTATTTCATTTTTGGTAGCCTGAAAAAACAAGAGATGCAAAAAAAGAGTAACGCCGACAGAATTGGTTTCATGGACCCATCAAAAGTTAACCAGTTTGAGGTCAAGCGTCAACGGACACAACAATTGCGACAATCTATAACACCTTGTCTAAGTTTCATGGCAAGGATCTCACACTACTACTTACAACTGCAGGTATGTGCGATTGCCATCTAATTGTCCTTGCTAATTCTATTTAGTTCTAATTTGTATGAGTATTATCACCATGTATATACAGTTTTCACTGGATTCTTATGATAATTCAAGTCGACAATAGCAGCGTCATGGTGTGGGATTCATTGAGAAAAGACCCCGCAGGTTACCAAGACCATCAATATCTGTTCCAAGAGTAATAATTCTATCTAAGACGTTCTCTTTAATGCAATATATATAGATTGCTTTTACTAACACACTTTCTTTCATTAATTTTCCTCAGAGCTTGGGAAAAATTCATTGCAGAGAAAGAAGGTCAATTTAAACCAACAATTACATTCTATACTGATTATCCGGTTCGTAATCCAAATAACAACTTCAGATTGAGAAAATTTAAATTGTATCACACTTATATTTCATAACATTTTTCCTATCCACTTTAGTGTTTGAGACAGGAACAAGGAAATAATTTATGTGGATACAAGTCTGCGAGCACGTACGAGGTTTGTCAAGTACAAACTCCGGAAATTATAATGTAAGTTAATGAAATAAACTTATTAATTATACATCATTTCCTAACCACTTCTATATTTAATTGTTGGGTGTAATATATTAACATATTTGCACATTACAAATGGATATGATTAAGGACGACGTCATTCGAAGGATCGTCTTTTGGGGATTCAAGAAAGTCTCATTTGATTCCTCTTGGACGAGGTGGTTAATCAAGCAGAAAAACATTACTATGATGGATCTAAAAAATTATTGTGATGCACCTCCACTAAGAGTAGAGACTAGAAATTTGAAGTGAACGATATTTTGATGTATAAATACTATTTATTTTAATGTATAATATTGTGTGTAAGTCTTATGCATAAGACTAAATGTCTATTTTCATGTGTATATTTCTAAGTTTATATATGTAGATATATAAGTTTATATATAAGTCTAAGTGTGTATATGGTATATATAGACAGGTATACATAGATATTAAGTGTAATAACAGTATACGTACATATACGGGTCGCTCAAATTGAAAAGAAAAAAAAAGACGAGACCCTTTAGTCACGGTTGCTATTACCAACCGAGACTAAAGGGGTGGGCGCAGGCGCTGACGTGCCCCCCTTTAGTCCAGGTTCGTTCACCCTGGACTAAAGGGGGGTCTTTTGTCTCTCATCATTAGTCCCGATTGGACATGAGAGACCTAAACCTCTCCTCTCCCTACCAGTGCACCCAACCCATTCCGCACTCTGTTCATCCATGGGAGACGTCGCGTTGTATCCCAGAATGCGCATTCGTTTGCGGTGGCGCTGCATCGAGTCAGAGGAAAAAGGTTTGCATGCATGGAATGAGTAGAAGCACAGGCGGTTCTTAGTGAGGCTAGAGAAGCTCGGTATAGACGACATGCGGGGCATCTCGGGACACCCACGCAGATCACAATCGACGTTACAAATTTATTATTCCTTAGGCACAACACTGTACGGAAGAGAAGAGCAACACCAAGCCCAGCGACATGTTAATTAAGTTATTACAACAGCCGTGCATGCTTCTGAATCTTTCAGTTTTAAGTTCAAAAACTAGATGATCTGAATGCATGCATAATTGTGCATGTTAATGAAATGGTTAGATTTGTCATCAGTGGAGACTTGTCTATAACGTTCAGCGCTTCTTCTCCCTCAATAATGCATTGCCATCGTGCGTGTCGTCGGAGAGTTCGTAGCCGCCGCCATAAATGCGCATCCAGAAAAAGACGACTGAATTTGATTAGAGGTCGCTGCACACACAGCCTGCAGCGCGGCTCACGGTCATGGGTCACGGCGACCTTGACAGAGCAGCCTGCACCTTGGATCCGAACGCGCCGTCACCTCCCCACACGGATACAAGGCCGTACAACAGAGCTCATGTTTAGATAGGCTCCAAAAATTTTTCACCAACATTAAATGCAGGGAATCTTGTATGCATGAAACACTAAATGAAGTCTATTTGCAAAACCTTTTCACAGATGGGTGTAACTTTACGTGATGAATCTAATGAGCATAGTTAATCCAAGATTTGCTACAGTAATTCTACAGTAACCATCCTCTAATCGTCCTATAATTGTATGGTCAAAGAACTCATTAGATTCGTCTCGAGAATTTACATAGGGTTGCGAAGATAATTTTGTAAACTGTCTTTATTTAATACCTCTAATTATTGGTCAAAGATGCATTTATTACCCAAAAACTTTTCACCAACTATCTAAGCACCACCTGAGGTCGTCTCTTCCGCCTCGGAGCACAGAAACGCGTTGTCACCTCATGGCCTTGTTTAGTTGGCTAGATTTTCCAACTTTTTCTCCACTCTCTCTCCATCACATCACATTAAATACGCTTAAAGACATATGTTCAGAGTATTAAATATAGGTAAAAAATAATTAATTACACAGTTTTGATGTACTTTGCGACACGAATCTTTTAAGCCTAGTTAGGTCATGGTAGGATAATATTTACCACAAACAAACGAAACGTGCTACAATGTGCTACAGGAGTTCCAGACGTTGAAAAGACAAATTTTTCACCGAACTAAACAAGACCCATGAGGCGACGACAAAGATCTCGTCTCTCAGCTCAGCTGGAGTTTTTTTTTTAAATGGCCATCCCAAGATGAGGAAAAGATGATCGTTGTACGTCCCTAAGTAATCATTATTTATAAACAATTCATAGCCATAAAACCAACATGTACCTGTCACACAGGTAAGGCTTGCACTCCCTTTAGTTGGTGAAGTGAAACTTTTATTAGGTTCTCTTTCAAGGTCTATTATGAATATTGAATGTAGACTAGTTACAAAAATAATTACACGAATAGACCGGAAATTGCAAGACGGATCCATTAAATCTAACTAATCCGTCATTAGAGATTGGTTAATGTAGCATGATGTTGTCTAATCATGACATATAGGCTTGTTAGATTCATCTCGAAAATTAAGCTACAGGTTGTGGAATGTGTTTTGTCATTAATCTACATTTAATACTCCTAATTAGTGTCCAGAGATTGATATGACGGGTAGTTGGTGAAACTTTTGGGATCATTGCAATTAGGAAAAGACCCCCATACCTAGCAATTGATTCATCGTATGTGACACATTTGGACAGACATGCCATTAATAACCTAAAGAACCATACACGCCACACATTGGTTGGATGATGAACGGGGGGAGATAAAGGGCCAACGCAGGGGCAGACACATGGTGCAGTGCAGGCAGCTATGGGCACGATACTGTAGCTCTTGTGACTTTTTTTAGGAGGGAGGGAGTAAAACACTATGACATCCCTTATCGATCGAGATTGTTCTCTCTCCCTAAGGAATCATATCGAAAGATAAAAGTGTTGCTCGCTCACTCTCTCTCACTCTCCCGTATCCCCAATTAGTTCATTCCATCCACACCCACCCAAAGGTCATTACACTAGGCCAGAAACGATTTGTCCTGGCAGCTAAAACTAGTCTTTGCTAGCGGGCGCAACACCCGTCAGCTAACTTTGAGCCAGTAGAAATGACCTTTTGTGCTGGCGGGCGGGCACCCGCCAGCATAGAGGAATTTGTGATGGCGGGTGCTTATGCCAACCGCCAGCACACTGTGTTGGCAGTTCTTTATGCCGCCCGCCAGCACAGAGGCTTTCGGTGCTGGCGGTTGCTTATGCCGTCCGCCAGAGAAAGGTTTTCCCCTATTTTTTTATATAATTTCTCATAATCATTTGTTATTTGTATATAATTCGCCATTTTCGTTTATTATTTGTATTTGGCTGCTATATTCGCCCATATTTTTTAATATTTGTATTTGTATGCCAAATTCACCTGAATTTATTATTATTTGTATTTAACCGCCAAATTCAAATATGTCGACCACATAATCCAAACTAGAATATAATAATATATACATAAGTCACATTACTAAAAATATTATACATAATAGATAACCCTAGGACACTCATTTACGTAACCTTTCCGCATCGTCCAAACTCAACACTCCTTCATTATCGAAGAATTCTCCATCCTCATCGCAAATCTCACGTAGAATTGTAAGGAATCGTATGATCGTAGCGTAAGAGGGGGAGGGGGTGAATTAGGCAACTTAAAAACTTAACCTGCGACTTCCACTACTTTGCATGAAGTAAACTAGATCAATTCTATCTAGATGTGCAATCAAAGGTTGATCTAGTGTGAAACCTTCATCCCAAAACAAGTTTTGCAACCTATAGCCAATCCTAGGATGATACTACTCTAGGAAAGTAAAGGCAAGCAAGGATTGCAAGAGAGTAATGCAGAAACGTAAAGAGGGATGAGAGGAAGCAAACTCTTCACACATGATTTATCCTGTGGTATTGGTAGGCACTAAGCCACCTCTAGTCCACATTGTTGAAGCACTCACATAAGAGTATTGCTTCCCGGTCACCAAGTCTCTCCCAAGAGCACCACTTGACTGACCACAGAGGTACTCGCCGAGCTCCCTTAGTCACCTTGATGCCCCCTCCACTAAGGAGCTTCTCCACTAAGGAATGGGTTCTCCACGTCCACCGCACAAAGTGTCCTCGCCGCTCCACACAAAGTCGGAGGGTAGAAGACGATTTCCAGTGAGCCACTTAGGCCCCAAGGCTTCCCGCGCACCTTGTACAACTTGATTGACTCAAGAATCACCTCACAAGGTAGGCACACCTTGCACTCACTCAGCTCTAAGCTAAGCCTAGCACTAAGCACGCACACAAAGCATGTGCAAGTCTATGGATGAGTAATTTATCACTTGTATGGCTTGGATATGATCTTGTATGTGTCTCACACTCCTCTGCACTTCCACACAATACAACAACCTCAAATGGCATGGTGGAAGGGGTATAAATAGCCCAAGGCATCAAACGCTATGCTTTTTCTGGGCGTCAGTTCATCCGGTGCTACTAGCCATTGCCTAAAAGCTGCTAAAAGTAGTACCATCGGATGATCCGACACTATGCTTTTTTTGGGCGTCAGTTCATCCGGTGCTACTAGCCGTTGCCTTCCACCTCATTTGACTGTTGACACAAATCATCCGACCAATTGATCGACGCACTGTTGGTTCATCCGGTGCTGAAGACTCCATGGCCAAAACCTCTCTGTTAGCTTCTTCAAGGCCGTCAGATGAACCGCTGCTATGATCCCCTTGACCATCGGTTCGTCCGGTGCTGATACATCCGCAACTAGCTGCTCTCTATCCTGATTCTTCAAGCCATCGGATAGATCGACGGTGCCCTCACTTGGACCGTCGGTTCATACGGCGCTACTGTCTTCTGCTGTTTTGTTTCTTCCATTCATCTGATGCATGTAGGAAATGGACTGTCGGTTCATCTGACGGTGCCAGTTGACTCAATGTACCAAGTCCTCCGACGCTTGCACCGACGCTCACTTCTAGGTACCGTTGGTTCATCCGACGATGTCTTTTTCCATCCTTTTCTTTACGTCTTCAACTTGTCATTACTTGAACTTAACATGCCATCACTTAACATACCATCACTTAACATACCATCACTTGTAGCCTCAAATATATACTAAGTCCTCATTTTGTCATGCACATGTTAACTTGCGCATGGTGTGTTAACTTCGCTTATCTTGTGGTACGACATGTTAACTTGGTCATGGTATGTTAACTTGTGGTAATATCCATGAGACCTAGGAATGCCTAGAAATACATACTCAACAATTTGGTTAGTTCCATTGATCAAGTTGTCATTAATCACCAAAATCAAACTCGAACAAATGGCTTATGAGGCCATGTTCACTACAAGGATGAACCTCGCCATGTCTGCACAAATGTTGTAGATTTGCTTGTCACCAAGCTGCCCCACGATCCCACAATGGTAGGCATCTACACGTAAACACAATAAATGAAGATTATTGTGCATTACCATTAGGACGATAATTAGCACATGGTTGTGTACAAACAAGAGGCTTACGTCTTCAGGATTCGTACGGTACCTCCCATTATTTCGCAAAACCTCGCACGTAATATCCACAAAGCACACTACCAGGAGGTTGTTTGTAGCCCTACAAACAAATAAAAAAATGATTGGTATTATGTTCTTACCCATTTGGCATGTGTACCAACAATTTTTCCCTATTTGGAGGGTGCTGCCCACCATTGAATCTTTATAGCCTATACACACTTTACGGATACAAAGACAAAAGTTAGTAATACAATTTAAACTATAGTCGATACACGCAATATTAATTATTGCAATGAGTTGTCTTACTGTTTTACAATGTTAATGAATTGCTGGTAAGCATCCTCTTTATAGTGCAATGAGTCAAAGACCGCCATCGATCCATGCTTCGGACAGATGTGTAAGAAAATGAAATGGTCCCTGCATTAAATTAAAATAATTAATATAAATAAACCTTATGTTTATCATAACATTAGAAAATATGAAGTTATGTTACCATTTGTTATGTAGAAATATCTTTTATTTATTCTCTTTCAGTATAAGAAAAGAAGTTGTATGAAAAAGATAAATGAAATAGCAATTAATATGCAAGGGAAAGATTTTACATGAAAGATCGTGATTTAACAAAAATCCGAAAAAAGAATCAATGAATTTGGAGTTACTATGACCCAGAAACACTAGATTCAAACTTTAATAGTAGATTAAAAAGAAAAACGATGGAAAAACGAGCTCAGCGGCGCCACGTGGTCCCGGTGAAGCAACTCGACGAACCCAGTGCTGCCACGTGGTCCTGGCGAAGCTCCATCGCTCGGTATATGAAACACTATTATTAGCATTTATTGCCATTCCAAATCACCAACATGAGCGTAGCGCAGTGGTAAGGCGCCGCAACCTTGTCTGTGCCACCTGGGTTCTAGTCCCACCCTTGCCCCTTTTTTTGCGTCGTGGGTAGGGCTGGACTGTGAGCCAGAAACTCGTGAGCTTGCTCGACTCGTTCATAGCTTGGCTCGACTCGGCTCGGCTCGATCAATTTTTTAACGAGCCAAGCAACTATTTTTGCTCGTTTTGTTAACGAGCTGGCTCGAGCCAGCTCGCAAGCTACTCGCGAGCCAAACAAGCTAGAAGGTTCTAATTTCAACATAAAAAACCAAGCTATCAAAGTTGAGCCGAGACATTGAAGCTATGCCAAACTTTCCTAAGTGCTCCATGTGTGACTAATTTTATCATTTACAACTTTATAATTATTATTTTTAAAATTTTTACATATGCTCAGATGTTAGTTTCAAATTTACATACAGCCCAAGCCTAACGAGCTAGCTCGAGCTATTAACGAGCCAAGCCGAGCCAACCTTTTTGCTCGTTTTGTTAACAAGCCAAGCCAAGCTGGCTCGTTACCTTAACGAGCCAGACCAAGCCGAGCCGAGCCAAGCCGAGCTGGCTCGGCGTCCACCCCTAGTCGTGGGTTTTATTCCGAAGGTCGCTGCAGCTGGGCCAACATGGCGCTGGCGGCCCAGACTAGTGTGGTGTGCGCTGGGCCAATGTTGGGCCAACGTGGCGCCGTGGCCCATACTAGCATGGTGGTGTGTGGCTCGGGTCCAAATCTATTTTCTGAACTATATAAACTTCTTTGCTAGCTTAGCCACAAACATTACTGTAGTGTAGTGGTGTTGTTCTCTCGTTTTCAACCCACAGGCCCAAGTTTGAATCATGGTTGGAGCATGTTTTTGCATTTTTGCGCTCACCATGTGAAAGAATTTGAATAAAGAAAGTAACACAAACATACAAGTCACAAATTGTCAGAGGTGGCAGGGCGCGAGCCGACGTTAATTAAAAAAAAAGTGGTCGATCGACCACCACAGCAGTTAGGGGTGGGCATTCGGTTTAAACCGATTGTTCGGTTCGGTTTTTCGGTGTTTTAATATTTCGGTTTTCCGAGAACCACAAACCGATCGGTGCAGCAGAAAAACAAAACCGACGAATTTGGTTTCGGTATTTTCGGTTCGGTTTTCGGTAGAAACCGAACTTCGGTGGAAGTTCATACATGGTCGCAAGCAGTTCATCAGTTTACAAGAACGCACCCATACCCAACACAAATCAGATGCTAGGAAAATTCTCATGTCTCACAAGCTAGCAAATTCACGATTCCCAAGATAAAAGGCCAGCAAGGAACTCACGATTCACAAGCTGACAAGCCATGAAGCCAACAAGCTTCCATGTTCATTTCACGATTTCACTTGGAAGGAATTCCTTGGACATGCACCGGCGACGAACTACAAGCAGCCAAGACTCCCAACACAGGCGTCGTTGCACTTCGACGCTCGCCCGTGACTGCGGCCTTGGCTTTGGCTCGCCCCCACGCCGGCCGCCCGCCCGCCTTGATGCCTTTTGCGCCGCCGCCGTCGCAGCAGGAAGATAGATGTGGATAGGAAGGTGCTCTGCGCCAAGGGTTGGGAGAAGCAACTATGGGCCTGTGTGTGAGTTTTGTTAGCATTTTGTTGGCGGGCTGCATGCAGTTTGGGAGGTGGGCCGCCATGGGCCGAGGTTGAGGTGTGGAACACAACTGGGACGGCGGGGTTAAGAGGGCTGAATGCGCTGCTGGCCTGCTAGTTCGGTGTATTCGGTTGTTCGGTTGGTGCGGGATGAAAAACCGAAGTCCAGAAAATAAATTGTTTCCCTAGAGATGAAAACCGAAGCCGACACCGAAAACCAAAAAAACCGACAATTCGGTTCAGTTCAGTTCGGATCGGGTTTTTTTTCGGTTTCGGTTTAAAAGTGCCCACCCCTAACGGCAGTCAACACGGCTGCAACGTTTACCTTTTCCTTTCTTTCCCGGCAAGGAAGCTAGGAGGGGTGATGATGTCGTGATGGCAATAGATTCAGACCGACAATTACACGTGGTTGCATGTGGACCGACAATTACACGTGGTTGCATCTGGGACCAGATCCTTTTTTCTTTTTTCAAGTTGTTTTGTGACGATAACATTGTTGTTCTATGATGTCAGTCGGGCAGATCTGGAATGATTCATCTGTGACGAAATAGGTTCGGTTTTTGGTGACCATCCTGCGAGTTTCGTCATTATTTTGAGTGGTTTGGCACCGTCACTCATTATCTGTGACGAAGTTACAAAATTCGTCACGGTAGAGACCACTTCCATGACGAATAAACGAAACGTCACTATGAAATCATCATAGATATTAACATTTCTACTAGTGCACAGAATATATCTATTTATATATATCTAGTCATTAGAACGATCTTACTGAAAATTGTAAGCACACTTGATAGAATCCTTATCATGTTGTTTCTTCATTGTCTTTGCAATGTATACAGCCGCCTCATGATGTTTAGCTGTATGGTATTTCTTTATTATAGCATCTTTCTCCTCTTGTGTCTTTTCTTGTTCGTCGATTTCCTTTCTTAGTTGATCCGACATTACGAATGTGTGCTGCGGCTCGCTTACTTGTTGCTGGTCAAGGTATGCTACCTACCACCTCCCATTTGTCTTCCTTTCATCCTACGCTTGCACCCTGCAGAAAATTTTGCTTAGTATGGTTACAAAAATACATATGGATTTGAATAAACTTGTATGTGATATTTGGGATGTTGACTTACATGCACCAAACGGTGACGAGATTGATGTCGATGCGTTCACGACGGTACATAGTGTGCAAACCATTGAAATTGATTACAAGCTTCCATAATGCAGGGCTACTGAACACCCATGTTGGGACATTCGCGGTGAAAGTGTGAATGCCTTGCTTCATGGCGTGCATGATCCATCCATGCAGCTTCATCAATTCTGACGGCCCTTCGCTTAGTTGCCACCAATAACAGAATGGATTGTCATGCTCATACCTGTCGGGCACCTCATCCGACCAAAATAAATTTTGCAGCTCCTCCTTTTGCTTTCAAAAAGAGGCGCGGGTTATAGTTTCTTCAGCTGGTACCTTCTTGAGTACTTGAACATCTGATGATTTTTTACTAGATGCTGGAGCCGGTTTAGGTTTATTCTTCAGTACTTTTAAGAACATGTCAACATCAGATGATTTCTTCTTTGGTTCATATGAGTTTATCATCCGGTGTATTACTGGCCTCTTGGTTGGTGGAGATGGCGGAGGAGACAATGGTCTTGGAAAAGTGTCACCATTATCTACATATTTCGGTGATGATGCCCCTTCTTCGAGAAATTCTTGGACGGGTGATAGTGGCATGTTGTTCTCATTGTTACCTCCCTGCTCCCCACCCATCGTAGGTTGTTTCGTGTTATCACGATTGCAGCATCTGAATCTTGGGGGGGGGTACTCATTCTTGGCTAGGCTGTAAGGGATTTGGTGATGCATTAAGAATGATATCTCGGCGATGCCACAATATGTATTGGTTCCCCGCATCACCGAGAAGCTCGATCCCATCATAAGTAGTGATATCAATCTCGCATGACTCATCAGACACTGAAACAACTTGCACCCATGCGTACTTTGGCGGTGGTGGATTCGGAAACACATGACCCATTAGTGCCATGGCTGTTGCAACATCTCGAAACTTATCTTGTTTTCTTCCATATGGTATAACCAACTTGCATGGTGTATCCTCTACAATGTCATCAATAGGATACCTAGAGTTTGCAATAGAACCAGCACTACTTGGAGCCGTGACGGTTCCGATCTGGGTAAGCAGCAAGTTTGGAAGAACCTGTCTAGGACCACCAGATATTGCATTCTCTGCACTACGTCCGGCAGAAACCTGTTGTTGTATGAAGAAGCCTAGCAACTCTTTCTTGGCGATTTCTCTCATCTTGTCTTCAAGGTCCTTCTTATAACGGTCCTGTTTCTTATAACTTGCTCGGTGTTCATGAAATGCTTTACACCAGGGCAAGGTAGATGACATCCCTTGAACACGGCAAGAGTGCTCAGGCATTCCGATCGCGGCGGTTAGCATATCTTGCTCCCTGTCGGGCCAGAAATACCTTTCTTTTGCATTGCCGCAAGTTCTTCCAGCTTCTCATAAATTTATTCTGCTGTGGGATTCTCGAATGTAACCTTACCGTCAGGTGCTACAGTCAGAATTCGAACAAGACACCAATTCCTGCTGCGCTCATCCATGCCTTCAAACAACGCTGGTAAACCAGGTACCCTCCTTTCTTCTTCCTCCTGCTTCCATTTTGCCAACTTCGCAGCATAATCTCCTGAACCCAAGTGATGGGGGTTCTCAGCAGCTTTCATAGCCTTCTCCTTTCGTTGGACACTCAGAGCTACTACTTCTACCATCTTCTTCTGTTCTATGAATTCTTCCCACACTACTAGCGGAATGTTACCATACACAGCCCTAACATCCTTGCCTTTCTGAACAAATTCAGTATTAAGCACAGACCTCCAATTCCTAAGAGCTCTTCCACAGAGGCCCTCAGCAAAAGTTCTAGCTGCGGTATCCGTTTGTTCCGGAAAAACAAACTTTTCTTTCACTTTGGCCAATAATACATCCTTTGTAGCCTTAGGCACATTCTTCCAATTACTAGTTGTGATCCAAGACGCCAATTGGTCTCTGACAATTGCACCAACGATGTTCCGAAACCTAGTAGCTATCCCCTCAGGTTGGACGGGCTCGCCTTTGTCACCCAACTGTTCTATCACAAGTTGTCTTCTTTCAGGGATCTGGTTTCTTCTTCTTTGCCTACATTTCCTTTTCAGGTTACTACTAGAAGTAGTAGTACCCGAAGGTTGTGGTGCTGAAACTTCTGCCTATTGGGCAACAATGGTAGATGCTCTACGACGTCGTGGCGGGGATTGTTCATCGTTCCACACATAAAACATTACTTAAAGTATATCTTAATTTGAGCAACAAACATTATTTTTAGTGAATGTGCATGCAGACCTCATTATCGCTTGGTTCGTAATCAAAATCATCTTCATCGGGACGCTTACGAGGCCGTGGTTCGCTTGGTTCGTACTCAGATGGAGTTTCATAGTCTCCAATTATAGCACTATTTTCGAAATCCTCCTCACTGGATTCGACACTATTATCATTTGATCATAGACAGTTTACAATTCCTCCATACATATTTATACATTATATTTAAACTAAATCCATAGTCCAATAATACCAAAATGAAATTTCCAATCCATACTTATTTATACATTTCTATTATAGATATTTCAATTAAATCCATAGTCCTATGATATAATTTACAATTCCTTCATACATATTTATACATTATATTAGGTAATTGTTTTTTACAATAAATCTAGTTAAATTAAATCCACAGTCAATTAATACAAAAATAAAATTTCTAGTTCAATAATTTTATAGTCCATAGTCCATATTTGTAGTACATAGTCCATAGTCCCATATACACAAATTTCTAGTTAAATAATCCATAGTCCATATTTATATACAATTATATTAACCATAATCCATAATCAATATTCTATTATAGGTAATTGCATTTTGAAAAAAAAAAAAACAAACCGGGATGCTCCTCGGGGGGAGCCGTCGTCGTGGTGTTGTCGGCCCCGTCCCCGGCCTCGATGCGTACCGAGGGGACGAGGGCAGGAGACGCCGCTCGCGGAGATGAAGAGGCGACGGCAGTGACCCGGGGAGCCGTCGGTGGTGGTTGGTGGGCGGGAGTCGTGGCGCGTTGGAAGCGAGCGGCGGCGGGAGGCGTCATCCCGCTTTCGAGGAGAAGGGGCGGTGGTGCTCGGGTATGATGACGGGGCACTCGAGGAGGAGGTCGGCGGTCGGGAAGGACGGTGGGGTGATGGGGGAGGAGGGGCGGCGCTGGGGAGGACGGCCGCGGGAGAGAGGCGCGCGCTCGGGGTGGAGCTGGCGCTCAGGGAGGAGGTTGGCGGCGGTCGCGGCCTCGCGGGGGACGGCGGGGCGCTCGGGGAGGACGGTGGGGCACTTGGGGAGTAGGGGTGGCGTCGCTCGGGGAGGGTGACACGAAAATTTGGCAGCCTGGCGGCATCATTTCGTTTTCGCACCGGGGACTTAGAAAAATTTTAGGCCTTGGCGCTACATATAGGGGATCTCAACACTAGCAGGCCGCATAAGCCACCCACAAGCACAGTGGATTTTGAAAAACAGAAAAAATTTGAAATCATGCCTAAAAAAGTTCAAAATTTATTGAAACTTCCAAGAGTCTCCTAAAATATTTGAATTTAAATATAAGAGGTGCCTTCTCTTATAAAAAAGTTTTGGTTTGAAAAAGTTACTTCAAATGGGACTGTAGGGTGAAACATCTAATGAGTTATAGGTTGTTTGACCCTAGAGTTTGACAGGTCGGATCGTAATCGCGAGAAAAACAGTGATTATCACATGACAATCATGAGAGTTAGAACTAGTAAGTGTCATGTCCTTCAATGAGACTAGTGATCGGATGTTGGAAGAGAATCTGGTAGGCACTTTCAGCCCACGCAAGTATTTGCACATAGCCAACCTCTCATGTTGTGTTAAGTTGTAGCTAGCAGGTGGAAGGTACTGCTTACCATTAGGAAGTTGTTGCGGGTGGAGCTCTGGCCTAATTTTTAGGTCAACAAGATCCTTACATGACTTCAGCCCGTCCTTTACCTTGCCTGTTAAGCCTAAGAATCCGATTGTGCTTTCAAACACATTCTTCTGCAGATTTTAGGGGAAGAAGGAAGGATGGAGGGGCAGGAGGTGGAAGAAGAACAGGAGAGCCCCATGTGGCTTGATCCTGGCTTTGTCGCTGCTTCTACCAAAGTCCACTTAATACTTAGCTAGGGCTTCCAACAAAACCCCCGAGTGCGCGCACAGTGGAGTTGGACATACTTTGATCTGCCGCCACGGAGGCGAACCCAGTGTTTTTTCCCGACCAGTTTGTTCAAACCGCCGAGGTCCGGTTCCGGCTTACCGGTCCGGTTTGACCAGAAACTGAAAAAACCGGCAAAATTCAAATTTCAAACCAAAACTCGTAGTGCAATCGGTTTCCAGCGATTTACCGAGCGGTTTGACTAGCAAACCGGACTGGTTTGAGCGATAACCGGTTGTTGAACAAAAAAACTGAGTCAGTGAAGAATTTGACATATTTTAAAATTTGAATTAAAAATTTGGAAGATGAAAGAAAAATTTCTAAAAATATTTCAAGTTGCGTAGTATATTTTGGGGGCATTAAAAGTTCAATTGGACAATTTTTTCTCCTTTTCTTTTTTGGTTGAACTTCTAATGCCCGCAAAGTATACTAAATGAACGAATATTTGAAAAATTTTGACACCATTAGATTATACACACCTAGAAGTATTTTTTGGAATTTTATGAAAATTTTTCATTTTTTAATTGAAATTTGAAAATTTGGGAACCGGCCGAAACCGGTCCGGACCGGTTTGACCGGTAACTGCTGTTTCCGGACCTGTTCCGGTCAGTTAGGTGAACCCTGGACGAAGCCCACCACTGCAGTAGCCTTGTCTCCAGGAGCCGGAAAAAACTGCAGCCGATTTGGGTGCGCAATGAGACGCATGTAGTTTTCTACTTCATTGACAACATCACAACTTTCCAACTTTAAGCCCTCCTTAAATTTATGTGAATTCTTTGTTTTTTTACAAACTACTTATCCAAAGTTCTCTATGAACATCCAAATTCAATTGTAGCTCAACAATGTTTAAGATCTCAGTGTTAAATTTCTCAAAAAGTAGGTCTAAAGTTGACTAGTTGGCTCTGTTTTCAGACTTAGCAAATTTGATTTGTTGATCCAATAATACTTAGTCTATTTCAAAATTAGATTTCTCATTTTATACACCATGGTTAGGAGTTCAAATAGTTAAAATGGAATGTATGCACTCTATCGATCATACATCTCGAGTTTCACAAATTTAGAGGCTCATTTGCTAATTAAAATAAAAAACAAAACACGGCTAAATGAGAGCTGGAGGCCCAAGTATTAGTCGCGCCATGTAGCTTGGCGTGACCAAAAGAGCTACTTTTTAGAATTAATTTGGGAGCAGCTATTTTGAAAATTTTAGATTTCAAAGTTTTAAATAAAAAAAATCCCTTTCTTCATAGTGTCGTGGCATAGCCTTCTTTGCCCATCTAGAGGGCGTCCGGCAGCCCTACTTTCGGCTTATTACGTAGTGCTTTTCTCTCACAATCAATCTGCCGTATAACTTCTTGTGCAGTATTTTTCTCTCACAACCAATATACCGGCTTATACAATTAATACCTGCCGACCACTCTCCTAACCGATGGCCCGTGGCCGCATTAGGTCTCCGACTCCAGACCATAATATATAGTGAACAACCACAATAATAAGGAGAGATTCTTGCTTCATCTTCATCGAAATTTATACTTCCGATAAACACCGGTTCCAAGCATTTATATAGCTTTGACACAAGATCAGATCCATAGTTTGAGAGCACAACGACACTGAACACACCGATCACGACTACGAATTACACGCAGGCAGCAGTACGCTTCCTCTTGCCGGATGCACATACCGGGAGTAGGGTTGAAAACGGTCGAACACGGTCGGGATAAGCCCAATATTGTTTTCACATTTACATTTGAATACGAAAACGAAATCGGATTCGGAAAGGTCGGAATCGAAAACGAAAGCGAACATACGGGATATCGAAAATGAACTAATTCGATCGGAAACATGTCGAACACGGTCGGAATACAAAAATTAATTCGGGAACACCGACATGTAGAATCTAGTTGAGCATAATTGCATAACAAGTTAGCATGTTGGCTGCCCGACATCAACAAAATCAGCAAACCACACCAATCAATCACCATGGTAAATAGAGGCAACAAGTCCAAATAGCATGAGCATGACATAGTCTGAGGCTCTGAGCTTAAAGTTCTGTCACAAACTCATGAGTCTAACTCACAATCACACACACAGGGACACGAATTCAGCAAACAGCACAGGTGCACAGCCGCACAGGCATCAGGCATGACTGTCTGCATGAGGCATGGACGCATACTGAGTTACTGAAGTCTGAGACACAGCACAAAGACACATAACGCAAGTCCACAGGCCAGTAGGCCACAGCCCACAACAAGGCTAACAAGTGAAGTGACAAACTGACAACAAAAGAAATAAGGTCGAGGTTCAGATTCTAGAAGTTTTGACCAACTTAAACATAATTATTTAGATCAGCTGTCCATCTTAGCAGCACTTTCCTCATCTGAATCACTTCCAATGTCTTCTAGTACCTCATTGTCCTCCTCATTTCCCACCTGCAAGTTTCATATTGAAGAAAAACATTGTAACAGTAAGGGCCAAGGAAAGAACTAGCAACCAGTAAAGATATGCATGACCAAAAATTACCAAATGAAAGCATACCTCAAATTTAAGTTGATTAGCCATGGCAGTAGACAATGCCTCAACTTCAAGATCACTCACAATTGATCCAACATTTTTGGAATCTAAAAACAAGAAGAAATGCATGAAGTCAATGCATAATGCAAAAATAAGCAAGTTTGTAACTGCAAAGCAAGTACAAATATTCACCTTTTCTTGCTGCAGCCACCCAATCTTTGGTACAAATCAATGCTTGTACAATCTCAGGGTCAAGGCGATTACGGTAGGGGTCAACAACACGACCAGCAGCACTAAAAGCTGATTCGGATGCAACAGTTGATACTTGTATGACCATCACATCACGAACAATCTGTGAAAGGATAGGAAAGTCCTCTCTCTTGTTCTTCCACCAAGCTAAGATATCAAAATCACTAGCAATTTTTTGAAGAGATTCAGCTGTGTACTTCTCCAACTCGTTCGACTCAACAATATCAGGTTCATTTGCAGAATATAAAAGTTTTCTAGGTCTTCATCTATACCACCCATTAATATATCTGATGCATTACTAGGTCCAGCTGTGCCACTTTTCTTCTTTGATGTTGCATTAGGAGAACTAGCATAAAACTGATAAAGCTTCTTTATCACACTAACAAACTTATCAAGTTCAGGTTGAAACTCATCACCATAGAACTTCCTCATGTAGTATTCAATAAGCTTTTTCTTATACCTAGGATCAAGAAAACAAGCTACAGCAAGAGCAATGTTGGAATGCTGCCAGTATTTATCAAACTTTTCCTTCATTGCAGTTGCTATTGTACTAATTGTTGGATCAACATTAAAGCACCAGTCATCAAGCATGAGTTTTATATCACAGAAACCTTTGTAAAACAAGTTTGCAGTAGGATATGAAGTACCGGACAGAATTTCAGTGAGGTCGTAAAATTTCTTCAAGCATTGAAAAAGGGTAAGTGCCTTGTCCCATTCACCAGGTGAGGGAGAAATTTTGGCATACCTACGACGATCTGCAGACTTAAGCCTCACAAAAGCATCCTTGTAGTACAAAGCATCCCTCAGCATGAGATAGGTAGAATTCCACCTAGTGGACACATCCATTGAGATACCCCTCTTTGTGTCCAGTCCAGATTCTGTGGCACACTTCATAAGATTTTCCCATTGCAAAGGTGATCCTTTCACAGCCAACACAAGTGATTTGATTTTTCTAATTGTTGCTGAAATTGCTTTCAACCCATCTCTAGCAACCAAATTGAGGATATGACAAGCACATCTGACATGAAAAAAGATCCCATCACAAACTAGAGAGCCATTACCATTTTCTTTCAGATCTGCAATTATATCATGAACAGCTACTTCATTGGAACTAGCATTATCTAAAGTCAAGGCAAACAGTCTCTTCTCAATGTACCAATTAACCATGACTTCAGTAAATGTTTCTGACAGCTTTGCACCAGTATGCCTACCTTTCACATTGAAAAATGCAATAATTCTCTTCTGCATACGCCACTCCTCATCTACCCAATGAATTGTGACACACATGTATCCTTTATTTTGGCATGAGGTCGACATATCCATAGTTGCACTAAAGCGGCATTGCATAGTTTTCAAGTATGCATACAAAGCTTCCTTCTCTTCCAAATACTTATCCATTATTTCTTTCCTAACAGTGATACGGGACTTGATTGGAAAGGAAGGACGGAGAGACTTTATGAAATCAACAAGATACTCATGCTCAACTATGTTGAAAGGGTACTCATGCATAGTTATTGCCAAATTTAATTTCTGCAAACTAACTTCTTGATCATATTTGTAGGGCGGAACATGAACAATTTCAGTACCAGGATTCTTACCAACTTTGAGCTGTTGCTGCCCTTTAACAATTCTGTGTTGTGACTTCAAATGGATCTTAAACCCAGTTGTCCCATGGTGTCCCTCAGCTCTATACCTTTGCTTGCACTTTGGAAATTTACAATATCCCCACAGCTGCTCATACTTCTGTCCATTCACCTCTACAATCTCAATTTTCTTTGTAAAGTACTTCCAAACTTCTGATGTGCACCTCTTCCTCCTCTTGCCAGTCAGTTGAGCTTGCTCTTCGTCTTCATCATCGTCTTCTTCCTCCAGGTCGTCAACATTAATAACATCTGGAGTTGCAGCTTCGTCACCTTGCACATCTGGTGTTGGTAGTGGCATGCCAATATCACTGCCACTGGTGCCCACATTTGCAGTGCTAGCTTCAACTGGTGTTGAAGAACCCCTTACAGATAGTGCTGGACTTGGACTAGCACTTACACTAGCACTAGGTTTTCGAGATGCAAGTGTTTTTCTTCTAGATCCTGCCAAGACACAAGGAAAGGAAAACATTGCTAAATCATCGACTTGCATCTAAATAATCAATCTGTACAACTCTCAGTGAATCTACGATATACTAATTTGCTAATTGCTAGCTAGCCACGAAATCCTCACTAGTCAGTACTCACTACTCAGTACCTGGAGGCAGCGGTGGCATCCCGGACGGTGGCATCCTTGACGGTGGCATCTCTGGCGGCGTATTCACAAGGTTGCGCACACTCTTGGTCTTGTGCCTGCCCCTCGATCCAGAAGCAGGAGCTCCTCCGGCCATCGTCTCCGGCGCTGACAGCAAGATGCGCCGGTGGGCGGCCAGTGGTGAGCGGCGCGGGCGGGCAGTGCCGCGGTGGCGAGAGGATGGGGTGGCGGCGCGGCGCAAGCGCGTGCGCACCTGCGGCCTGCGGCTGCGAGAGGCAGGCGGCGGCTGCCTGCTGGATCGAGAGTGGCTAGTGGAGGTCTGGGCTCTGGAGGATAGGTTAACCCTAAGTTTGTTGGGCTGTTCGATTTGTTGGGCTGACAGGCCGGCTGGACACTTCTGCAGGCTGGGCTTTGATCCGCTGGGAGGTAAATTCGGGATACATGCGGGATATCCCGGATGAAAAACGGGAAATGCGAAAACGATCGGGATAGAGGCTAAACCGAGTTCGTCCCGTGTTCGAATTATGTATCTCGTATTTCGCACCGTTTTCGCATTTGTCCGAAAATACGAATTCGATCGGGAAAAAAGTAGAAATCGGGGCAGAACGGAACGGGATATATCCCGTCCGTTTTCAACCCTAACCGGGAGCAAGGGCACACTTTATTATATTACATAGAGACATATTATGCTTATGCAGTAGCGATATTTCAGTAGTAACACGTATGCATCAATACGGCTTGCATGGTGGCGGCGCGGCGGTGGCCGTTGCCGGCGTCGAGCCGCCCGCCGGCGACAGGGTGTTGAGGCTGCAAACGTTGATGCAAACGGGAATACAGAGTGCGGAGACCCGCACTTTGCATGTCGTGAAGATCGCCCCAGGAAGCACGATAAAGGTGCTATTTTTGACGAGACCGATGATGGCATTGCATGCGTCAGTAGCTAAGCCATTGCAGGGAGGAACACAAGCCGCACGGCAGTCGTCCTGGATGTCAGCCATCGCCGGTGAACCCATGGACAACAGAAGGACCAGCGCGATGCAGGCAGCGACGACATTAGCAGAAGCCATTGATCAGCAGAGGACTCGATCGAGGTAGCCGATGGGGTAGTACCTCTAGAGAAAGAGGGGAGAACGAAGTGAAGACAGCAGCTAAATGATAGATGACCTTGCTGGGACAGCACATATGCACGCGCTATTTGTAGGCAACAACCGATCGAGTTCGTGACTTTGTGCAAAGGAGTACACAAGTTGTGCAAAGTAGCAGGAATCTGTGACTGATACGCCAACAAATTAATGTGCATAGGGCTTATTGGATAGACAGAAAGACTACTTGCACTGGGTACTAATTTCTAATGACGAGTACCGTCGTACCGTTGACACAAGGCAATGGTTGACAATTGGCGCAAGTGTGTGCTCTAAATCAGTATGACTTATCTTTGCTCTCTCTGTTTATATTCTAATACTACTCCTTGCATTCCAAATTATCGATCATTTTGACTTTATTAGATTCATAGGTGACGTTATGCATTTAGATATACATTATGTCTAGATGCATAATAATATATATGAATCTAGAAAACCCAAAACGACTTATAATTTGGAACGGAGGGAGCTAGTAGAATACTCTCATACAATACTAAGTGTTTGTTTGGTTACTTTGGTGCTTATTATCAGTACCATAAGCACATACCTATCAAACTTATGAAAGGTGTTTAGTTGTTGGAACTTATGGAATTATGAAATGCTTCTCAAAATAAGCACAAATAAGTACCTTGTATTTGGTTAATAAGCTCAAATAAGTATGGTACTTATAATAAGTTCTATGGAACCAGACAGAACCATGTTTGATATGTGTATACTTTGGGTTAGTTTTTTCTTAGCGGTTGAAACATCAATTATTATTATTATCTTTTTAACCGTGCCTTGGCACATATTTCTTTAAGAAGAATGAAGTACTACTGAAATCCCGTTGTTTGTGAGTGTTAGGCGCTTTGCTGAGTGCTTTCCATCGAACACTCGGCAAACAAACGTTTTGCTTAGCGCTGAAAACAAAACACTAAGCAGAAAAGAAACACTCGGCAGAGTTCTGAGAAAAAACACCCAGCAAAAACAATTCTTTATCGAGTGCCCCTACTATGCCACTCGGCAAACCCGGACCTAAAATTTCATTTTGCTGCAATGAACTCACGCACACATCTGATGCTCTCTCCCGTCCACTGCCTTATCCACTCCCGCCCCTCCTCCCCCAACACCCCTCTCATCTCTCTCTGCACCTCACTCTGCATTTCCTCCCTCCCAGATAATGGCTGCCACCTCTCTCCATCCCTCTACTTCTCACTCTCAAGCCGGACCAGCCGGCCCCCTCCTATGCCTCCCCCTCCCCCCTCTGCTCACGCCTCGCCGATAGTGAGGAGTAGCAACGGGGTGAGGTGCGGCGGCGGCGCATAAGGAGGAGCAGAAGTGGCCGGTAAGGTGTTGTGGAGGCGCATAAGGAGGAGCAGCGGTGGATGGCGAGCGTTCTTCTCTCCCCCAATGCCGGTCTGGTGCCTGATCCCCGCCACCAGCCTCTCACAGCTAGATACACGCTTGTGTCGGCCTCCCGCTGCCCTATCCACATCCCTAGACCTCGACACTGTGTGTCGATGCCGTCGGCTCAGGCTCCACCCCCCGCTGTCCACCGTCCACGGTAGCCATCTCCTCCCCTCCTTTCCCGGGGCCCCTGGTTCCTCCCCTGCTTTGATTGCTGGTGTGGTAGTGGGCAGTGGCCGTGGCGGTGGCAATGTTTCCAGAGTGCTCGACGAAAGACACTCGGCAAAGCTATCTTTGCTGTATGGATTTGCGTAGTGTTTTTGAACCTTTGGCGAGTACTCATGGTACTCGACAAATGTTGGGTTTCCCGTAATGAAGTTTACAGAGTGGAAGGTCAACTCCGGGTTGTGGTCCCTATAAAAACTAGTCTAATCCAGACACGCTGCTTATGTTTACGTTTTTTTCTTCCTACACGTTTTTTCTGTTACTGAGTCAACCACACTACTGTTTGCTTCTATCGTTTCTCTTCCTGCCAAATAAAGTTGATGCATGCCAGAATGTGAAAAGTGCACGTTAGTCCCTAGATCATTTTTCCTGGCGATTTGCATGGCCACGTCAGCACATTAAAAATTCACGAGAAGGTTCTTTCACGAACCCTATTCATGCACTGCTAGAGACAGTACCACCATATTGCTCCATATCACCGCACAGTAGCGAAAGGACTAGGTTCATGTGTTCCAGACTCTGATGGTAAAAAAATGATGGCACATAGTCGTACCAGATCAATGAATGCATAAGTTGATGTATTGGCAGTGTGTATTCAGGGTTCGGCGTGTGCCCCTGGCACACAGCAAACTAGAGGATTCCAGTAGTTGGGCGATGTTTTTCCTAGTGCTAGCAACTCTCATGAAGAGTAGTAAAGATATTTCATGGGAGTTGTAAGCCTACAAAAAAATGTATTTCATGAGAGTTGGAAAGGTACTTCATGAGGGTTGTTAGCGTATAGGAAAATGTTTTTCACGCGAGTTGTAAAGGTATTTCATGAGGGTTGTAGGCCTACACGACAACATTTCTTGACATGTTTTTCATGATGATGCTTAAAAATAAGAAAGAAAAAATCCTTGTGGGTGCATCAGCTTTGTGTTGAGTCATTTGTTTCAGTAGAAATGAAGTGATTTTCAAAAGAACCACGCCTTATTCCTTCATGCAGGTTATCTTCATGGGGACCTACTGCCAAGAAGCTAATTGCCTTACTCCTCATGAAGAGAAGCAACAATCTGAAAGATAATTGCCGCAAGCTGGAGATTACCATCATGGAGATCTTCAACAAGTTTGGGTGAGAGCTTAGCAAGAGAATTCATGGAGATCTTCAACAAGCATTTAGTCTCATCTATCTGTGTCGAGCCTAAAGCTCTTGGTGTAACACTACCGGAACTGAGCCTTTGCCGAGAGCCACTTAAAAAAACTCTCGGCAAAGAAGGCTTTCCTGAGAGCCCAAAAAAAACTCTCGGCAAAGAGGCCTCTTTCCCGAGAGCCCAATGGTGGCTCTTGGCAAAGATTTGTGCTCTCGGCTAAAAAAATAAAAAAAATCACTTCCTTCAGTCCAAACTTTTTGTATCATCAACATGCATATATACAAAACTTGTGTTCAAATTTGGCACAATTTTAGCATTCTAGGTAATTTTTTCGTATATGTCTGATATGAACTGTAGTGCATTAAATCATAGAGTAAAGTTGGTGAAAAAAATGATATTCATGTTCATGAGACATCTCTAAGACCATGCACATGAAATGAAGCTAAATTTCCAGCATTTGGTTCTCTAATCACGATGAAGATCGTGTGGTAGAAATGTTTTAAACTGTATAAAATTCAAATGAAGTTTGAAAATCAGGAAATTTGTCAAGTGCCCGTGATATCATATGTAGAGATTGTGATAAAAACATGAGAATGTTTTGAACACTTGACACGTATGCTGTTTAGAAACCGGAACATCTCACGAGAAGTTCCTAAGAATTTGAACTAATGTCACTAGGTTTGGAGTCTAAGAGAAATTCAAATTTGAGTTCGACTACAAAAACTTTTCTATAAGTAATATACAATATAAATGGCGTCATGTGAAATTTTGAAAAAGTTTCGCATCAGTTTGCTATTTTTAAAATTAATTTTGACTAAAACTGCGACAAAGTGGGTGATTTTGCCGTGAGCCGGAACATGGGCCTCTCGACAAAGGCATCACAGCCGCATGGGATGTAGTCCGGCAGCCAATGACTAGGCCAGCGAAGCAGCCTAGCGCCTCAACTCGCACGGGCCAAATCTGGCCCATGTACTCGCCAGCCGTTGCTGGCTGTCGATCGCCAGATCAATGACTCATAGAGATTCCATCGAAAACCAAGCGGTATATAATAACAAGTGGAAACCCTAGCCCCTTCCCTCGGACCGCTGCCCCTACCCCGCGCCACCCCTCCCTTTCTTCCTCCCGCGTCGCCCCTCCCCTTCTCTTCCTCCCCTGCCGCCCTCCACTCGATGCCCCTCCTCTCGCCCTTCCGCTCGCTGCTCGCTGCCCCTCCTCTCCCCCTCCGCTCGCTGCCTCTCGGCTTGGCGAGAGGAGAGGCAGCGGGGTGAGGTGTGGAAGTAGCCGCAGTGAGATCCACGACAGATCTGGCCGCCTCACTCCCTCCCCCCTAGTCTCCCTTGTTCGGCTGCCACCGCCCTCAGATCCGTCGCTGGGGGAGGAGCTCGAGGCCGGACGGCAGTGGGAGGGCTCCTCCCCCTGCGCGACCTCCCCCGATGGTCGAGGCCCGCAGCGCCACCGACGCCAGGAGGCCCCGCGCCGCCTCTGGTTGGGGAGGCAACCTCCCGCATACTGGATCCAGGTTCTTCTCTCTCTCTCCCCCTCCCTCTACCTCCTCCCTGTTTCGTGCTGGTGGCAGCGGCGACCGGGTGGTGATGGTGCTGGCGGCGGGTGGCGGCGATGTTGGTGGTGGGTGGTGGTAGTGCTGGTGGCGGGTCTGGTGGTGGCGGTGCTAGTGGTGGGTGGCGGTGGCCGCGGAGCTCTGACGGCTGGTCAGTGGGCCTGCGGGGCCTGAGTGGGATGACTTTTTTTTTTGTTTTATGAAAATTTCTTTGTCGAGAGCCATCTGACCTCACGGCACACGTGTGCCGAGAGGGCGCGACCTGGCTCTCGGCAAAGACCTCTTTGCCGGCCAAATGGTGTCAAGTGCATTTTGCCGAGAGTTTCCTCTCGGCAAAGGCTTTGCTGAGAGGAATTGTTCCTTTGTCGAGAGCATCAGGCTCTCGACAAAGACGATATTTCCGGTCGTGTAAGATGGTCTAAGTACCATTGTAAGACGTTTGTTGTTGCAAGCTCCCAACTTTTTGGTGTTAATTGTTAATCTAAAAAAAGAAATCTGCGGATTTTGGTAGTGCTCGAACTAGGCTTGCTCCTCCGCTCCTGTTGTTGGGGGATTCAGAATTGATTGCGAAAGGATCCCTTTGTTTTGTGATGCAAGCCAACGGTAGCTCCTAAGAGTCTTTGTGCGGGGTCGAAATCCAGAGGAGCAAAAAGCATTCTCTCAGTGTTTTGCAGATAAAGTTTTGTTAAACGCTTCTTGGAGCGAATCTTTCCATCACTAAAGGATTGGCCCTACCCCTTTCATCTCATGAATCGTCTCGCATCTTTTAGACCTTCTGATTCTCGGTTTTCGTTTCGTCTACTCCCAGGCTGAAGGCCATGGGATGAAAGTATAGCCCGAGAAAACCTGCTCTGCATCTTTTGGTTAAAGCTTTCGATCTCTAATAGAACTTGGATACAAAAATATACGAATAGTACTAATGAAACATTTCCAATGTATTTTTGTTAGTTCGATCTCCACACCGACGCGGCCCAAAGGCCGAGTCGGGCTCGACCTCGGGCCCTGGTCGGGGGCGCCCAACCGATCCATGGTTGGTGGGCCCCCGTCGCACAGTGCTATATAGAGGAGGTGGGGGCCACGGCTCGCGGTACGAGGTTCTCTGCGCCGCCACAAACCCCACCTACAACCCTAGCGACCGAGGAGCACCGAGCGCGGAAGCACCACCATCACCGCCGCGGACGTCCTGCTTCATCACCCGTACACGGTGCCACCGACCGCATCTACGCCGCTTCCCCAACGCCGCCTTCACCGAGCCGGCGCCGTCCCTGCCACCTCTACGCCAAGCCGAGGAAGCCCCTGCTACCTCGACCGAAGAGATGGCCAACCCACCGGCGGCGCCTTCCTCCCTTGTTGATGGTCGGTGTCCCCCTACTCCCTTTCTTAGTGTTGTTGTTAGTCTCTTTGTAGTTGTAATGTTGTAGATCTAGATCAAGTTCATGTCTTTTGTTAATCTAAGTTGTTACCCGGCTAGATCTACTGCTAGAGATCCGTGTTTTAATACTAACAATTTTTCCATCTTAGAGCATTCAAGTGACAATCTAAATTTAAAACACAATAATCTGTTCACAAAGAAACAAAACAAAGAAATAATTCGGTTGAGTAAAGTGATCCTAAATTTTTCTTTAGTGTTTAAGTAGACAAATTAAAGTAAATAGACGATGGGATGCAGTTTTTCCGTTAGATTTTTATTGCATTTGTCTCTGTACACCTTGGCTTGGGCACTTGCGTGCTTTAATTTCCTCGATAATTGAAAGAACTATAGCTTGTGTAGGTTTCCAAGAAGCAACATTTGTTTATTTCCTTTGTGAAAGGCAACCAGGCAAGGGCATGTGTAGTCAATAGAGAATTCAAGGCGTGAAAACCAACAAGGACAACAAAACAAAGACACCACACGATGGAAGCGACCAATGCAACAAAGTGAACACAAAACAAGCACAAGCCTGTAACATAGAAGGTTTCATACGAGCTCGTGCGGACGGAGGCCATGCCGACGAGATGGTAATAGTGCTCCTTGGTCCCTTCAGGCCGGGTACATGTGGGTCTGGACCTCCATGGTGACTTTGGCCTTTGGTGCACAGGTGGCGTGGAAGATGGGGAAGGTCTTGTTGAAGTGGCTTTCTCCGTCGAGGTCGGCGAAGGTGAAGGGTATGATGTAGGGGCAGTGGATGACGCAACTATTTAGTTTGGGGTCGGGTTACAGATCTATGGGCAGCGGCGGCTCAGGGATGATGGCCTCGAAGAGAGCCTCGCCGGTGAGGGATCATTTGATTGCATCTATAACGTACTCTACTGTGTTAGCATCAGTTACTATGTTTTTATGGACTAGTGGGCAGATTTGTATCTTGCTTGAAGGGTCTTAATTTCTGTGATTACCCAAGGGAACTCGGTACCATTGTGGTTGGGGGCGGAGGGGCAGGCCCCTGCGCGCCCCTCCTGTGGCTCCACCCCTGGCGGTGACGAAAAAACCATGCGTCCCTCTGTTTGCAGATCTTCAAGCTAATGAGCATATAACTAATATACTTACCACACTCTTGCACTGGCAGCCTACTTGCGCACAATATGCATGTGCGCGATGCGTTGGATTCGAACCCATGTACAACTTGGGGGTTGAAATCATTACAAATACTTGGGGGTTGAAATCTTTAACTTTAGATCCCGAAAGACACACAATTTAGGCACGGAGATCAGTTCCCCAATGGGGAGTGTACAGTTCCACACACAGTGATGAGTAACTAGAAAACAACCAGAACAATAAGCTCAAATTTGTATATACTTCCATTAAACATTGGTTCAAAGCATATTTATTACAGGCATGCTTCATCTCTAGCCGGAGCAAGCTAGGGCACTTTATTTCGTAGATATACTTTGAATATGCAGTAGTAATAATCCTTATATGTAACACTCAGGCAGTCATGGCTTGCATGGTAGTGGCATGGCGGCGCTGGCCGGCGCTGGTGTTGGGGCGCCAGTAGGCAGCATGCTGAAGCTGACGCAGAACCTGACGCAGGACGGAACACATACCGGCGAGACTTGCTCTTTGCACTTCGGTAAGAAGGACTTCTTAATAAGTTTAAGTATAAGGTTGTTACGAGCGATGATGTTGCACGCTTCAGAAACGAAGTCATTGCAGGGAGGAAGACAGGCCGCGCGGCATTGTTCCTGGATGTCCGCCATGACCGGAGGACCCATGGACAATAGGACCAGCACGATGCAGGCAGCAGTAGGAACGGCCTTCCTAAGCACGGCGGCGTTAGCGGAAGCCATTAGATGCTCATGATACCGGATATCGGGACACACACAATATATATAGCCGCGCACTATTTGTAGGAAAATGGATCAAGTTTGAAGTCCAACTGCACTATAGTCGCGCTGTTGGTGCAAATGCTACTTTTTGCCTCCGTAATAAGGTACACAGATAGACAAATTGGGGTGCTAGTTTCTAATAACGGGAATTGTACTCATTTGACCTAAGGGAGCGCACAATGAGAGCTAGCAACGGGATTTTCTGCCGTAGAATCAGAATAATGGGCGATCGATCTAGCATGATTATTTCAACCAATTTTTTCAACAGTCAAGTACAGAAATATTTATGCTGAAAACAAATATTAAAGAAACATTATTAATTTAATCATACTCTGATCCTCATCATGATTCACTAGGTGCGCACACCAAAAACAGACTCGGTAAAGAAATTCACCCACTAAAGAACAATTTGTATGTTTAGGACGACCAATGGCATAAGGAACCGGCTGAAATTATGATATGGAAAATGTTAACATTTTGGGATTACATGGAAGATGTGCACATGCGTGCACAGACTACTCGATCGTACACTTGTTATAAGAAAGTCTTGTATCACACATAAATACAAGACGCATGTACACTAAATCATTTAGTGTGGCGATGATTTTCATTGATTATATGGTACACATATTGAATGTTTGTGTTGTACACATTTGCATTTGGATGGTGTTTGATCTGCAGGAGAAAATCCCCAGCACCCATAGCGGTTAGTTCTTTCATATATACTACACCCAAAAAGAACTTGCACGTTTGGGAGAAGCGAATCATTTCCAAGAGCATATATGCAGGCTTGAAACATCAAGCTTTAAGTGGATCTCATTAATTCTCTAGCGATGTTTTAGATGTAAGGGTTCATTTTATGTTAAGGGACAAAATTCCGTCTGTAAATCTTAATTTTTATGGAGAGAGAAGGGAATATATAAGTGGAATAAAGATCATAAATATATTAAGACATCATATATACATATATATATATATATATATATATATATGCCAGCGCTATTCCATACCCAGGGTATGGAATATTATTCAATACCCGAGCCCACTCACCGTTCCGCCCGACGCGCGCCAGCGCCATCGAGCTTCCGGTTTTTTCTTGCGCGTGGACGGTTCAAGCGCTCCGGGTGTTTTTCTCTTCCGTTTTTTTTTCGTGGAGTCCGCCCACGTGAGTTTTTCTCTTCTATTTTTTTCGTGGAGTCCGCCCGCGTGACTGGTGCTGGGTGCCAAACGTGGTGGCCCCAGGCCATAAAAAAACGTGACAAGGCAGGGGCAGATGTCCTTCCGTGGGGCTATACTAACCTATTTGATTTGTATTTTAATCTAACACTTTAGTATTTGATTACATATTTACAATCTAAGATTTACAGTATGATAAATCTCGCTACTAATGAGAATGGTTATGTTTCTGTTATGGTGGTACACTGGATTGTATCAATTAATCTGATCTGCACCATTATGTGGTCATCGGTCATAGAAAAATGAGTCTTACGTTGGAGACTTGAAATTGTTTTTTGATGTTTCAAAAAGGAGTGAAGAAGCCATTAAAAAAATGTCGGATTACAAAGACAGTTAATAATGCTAAAAAAACATACGATATGTGACGACTCGTATCCATATCCTTGTAGATGGGCCAGTAAATAGAGGAACCATATTGTACTTGTACGAAAGGTAGTGGCACTAGAATATTTCCAATCGGGACGTGTACTCAAGGATTAGTAAATATAATTTATTCTCTATCTGCTTCAAGAACAACGTTGTTCTTGTGGCAAAACATGGATGTACATCAGAGCAAAAATATTTTTGTAGCTGCATTTGAAGTTATGTACGGTCCTCACATAATCCTGAGGCCAAAAAGATCTTATCATAGCTAGACCTGAATACTTGGTTACCTACGAAGCTAACGATGTTGTGATTTTTGTGTCTTCGTCTAGGTTGGGGCGTTGCACCTGCTGCTCGCTAGTTCCTGGTTCTCACTGCATGTGCAGCTGCAGGGGGAGGCTTCATCTAGACCTGCACAAAGATTCAAGCGAAATTGGCGTCATCCTTATGATGGAAAAAAAATCAAGATTTAGATTTGTTATCCAAGCACATGATAGTTAATTACATTGGTGGGGAAGGAAGCAAGCTAAGGGAACAGGATGTCTGATAAAAAAAAGTGTCCTTTCTTGCATTGTACAAGGATACACTAAGATGCATCTACCAATAGTAGAAAACATGAACCGGTTGCTGACTTAGGAATTAGTTAGTGAATTATTCAGTCTAGATCAGCAGGATAAGTGCAAGAAAAATTGATGTTTCAAATTGACCAATGTGATACATGCTTAAGCTAATTAATCAGTAACGGACTTGTTCTTTATATATATATATATATATATATATATATATATATATATATATATATATATATATATATATATATATATATATATATATATATATATATATATATATATATATATCAGTTAAGGTATAGACACCCCACTAGCAATCGTCCTGAAACAAGACTGCAGGAGCAGCAGCCCAACTCGACATTTGAAGAAACAAGATGCTATATGTTCCAATTCTTTGCTTTCAGAGATACAGAGGTGAAAAGAAATACAAGCTGTCCAAGTACCACAACAACACAAAGATACAGAGGTGTCATTCTAAAAAATTGATATCGACAAACAACATAAAAAATGATGCCTAGTTTAGCACTACAGCTAACTAGATGAGACAGCTTGTGATTTTATCATCGACGCACGCAATTTAATTTTAAATCAATCTGTAAAAAACATCTCATAGGTTCTTGAACCAACCATGCAGAGGCAATGAGTACTAGGGCATTTGCTCAAACACAGTGTGCACATAGAACCACTGATAGGTTATTGGTAAAAAATACATACACAACAGGTAAGAAATTAGTGGACAGGAGCAGTAACTATCAAATCTCTATATAACTAGAAGCTGCAGCCTTTAGATCAAGTGTGCATTGGTTTAATCCACCCCAACAATATATTGGGCAGTAGCCATCACCCATTATCAATTAAATGTTGAAATGTTACTATAATGGAAGAAATGACTAAACATACTAACTAAACAGCTATGATCAGCATAAATGAAATGCTTCATTTCTGCAGATTCTGTCTCCATATCACACATACAAACAATCAATTCTGAAGGAGATTTACTAGAATATAGTGAGAGTCCTAGCAGACAAAATTCTTATCACTAAATTCTGGACACACAAAAGCTGATCTAGTCATCACCACCGTCAGCTAACACTGCTGATAGACTGAAAACTCAAGAAGGCGCCCAGTGCTCGATTTAGTTCATAAACCTGTAAATAATGTGACAAACATTGCCACCTATATGGGAAAATAAGCTTCATCAGGAGGGGGACTCAAATGCCCCTCCTGAACAAATCGGTGGTCAGGAGAGGCATATAACAAGCATTATCAATCAGGCTAGCAAAATTAAGCACACATAGACAGTAGTAGCAGCGCAAAAAAAACAAGAGGATAGAAAGAATAGAGAAGTACCTAGAGAGCAAGTATGAAGAAGCAGAACACAGATCTGGCTGG
Organism: Cenchrus purpureus; assembly: GCA_022644695.1. Lineage (NCBI taxonomy): Eukaryota > Viridiplantae > Streptophyta > Magnoliopsida > Poales > Poaceae > Cenchrus > Cenchrus purpureus. The sequence goes on from CP053454.1 coordinate 53,081,372, forward strand.
GGGAGTGAGGACGGAAGAGAGATCATGCGCCAGCAAAAGTCCCGGACTCCACCGGTTGGTAAATCACCCATCCCCAGCCCTTTCACATCCGCTTGTGGCTCAATCGCAGTTCCTGACCAAACCCGCTTGTGCCTCAATCCCACTATCCCAATTCCTGCACCAGATCAGTGCAATGCCGAATCTGTCCAATTCCATTCTAATCTAGCACTACCGAATCTGCCAATCTAGCTAATCGCAAACCTATGCAGGAAATTGAGAGAAATCAATGGAAATCAAATAGGGATGGGTATCACGATCATATTTTTAAGATACAATAAGCTTTAACACTCATGGGTATATTATGTAGAAAGTTAATGGGTAATTTTTATATTCAGTTACTAAAAGTGGGGTTCAGGTTAACAATGATTTCATTGTCAAAATGGCAGAGAGATACAGACTAAACACCATAGAATGCAGAAATGTACATAACCTAAGCAAAGATTAACCAGTTGAAACTAAATTACAGTCATAATCCCAGCTAGTTCAGGTGGTCAATCAATACCATATCAAGATAGTTTTGCCGCATAAGCAAAGCATAGGGCTACCAATGTTCTCTCAGTACTAGTAATCACACATGAACAAAGCAGCAAAATAATCCATCACTTCATCCATATTCAGACCTCAGTTAAACATTTTCACAATGAAATCCTGTAAAAAAGGTCGAAACCATAGAACTGGGAAAGGTAATCATCCTCACCTAGCGAGTCAATAGCAGCGACCTCAAAGCTTCAGTGTCCATGTTGAGTGGGAAAGGTAATCCTTGCATCGTTTGTTGCCTTTGAACCATGTCAAGGGAAACTGAGCACAGTAAAATGGACGATGAGGAGGCCAGTGCAGTCCTGTCACCGATCATTACCACCACCAAAAATAATGGCATCCGCCACCTGATAGTCTAGCCAGTCAATGAACACAAGTCATGGTCATTACTCATGAGGTCCAAACCAGACAAAAAATTTCCAAATCATCCAGCAAAATCAATTTTCCCATCCAGAACACCTGGTACTGCATGCAATTGTGAAAATTGAGATTGGAATTAACTAATCATTTTCAAGAATGTAGTAATCACCGCAAAATCAATTTAATTAGATGAATTTTCCTACAAATATACTAGCAATTCGACAGATAGCTAGCCATGCGCATCCATCAATTGGTGTGAAGGCGAGAAACCGCAGCCTCTCCGTATGAACTCGTCGCCGCCGAGCATCAACGCTGCAAAGCGGACTAGGAGCAGGGAGGCAACTGCCGACGAGGAGTCGAGCTGGAGAAGGCAGAGGTCGACGGCAACGAACTCGATGTGCCCCGATCTAAGCGAGGCGCAGGCCCATATGGCTAGGAGCTGCGTGTTCGTCTCCCCGAACCGAGCTGGAGGAGGCGGAGGCCAATGGGCGAGGAGCTATGCGTGAGTCCCCCGATCCGAGATGGCGGAGGCGGGCGTGGGGCCGGCGACGGCGACGGCGGCGACAGAAACGGGGAGGCAGAGGCAGGCGGGAAGCCGGGGGCGGTGGCGAGGGGAGCGCACGACCTGCCGGCGAGGGAGGGCGTCGGCGAAGAGTGGGGGCAGCGCGGCTCGCCGGCGTCGATGGGGGAAGGAGGAAGGCACGCACGGGCCGGCGGCGAGGGAGAAAGGAGCTCTGCGCTGCTCCTTTATAGCCGGCGTGCGGAGGCGGCGGGCAGCCGAACGGTGGTGAGGAGGGGCGGGCGTGGAGGCGGCGGCGCGGAACGGAGTAGGCTCGGAAACCTGCAGATGGGTTATTTTTAACCACGATGTGGCGAGGGATGTGGGAGCTCGGAGGAACGGTAGAAGGAAAAAAAAGTTAAAAACCAGATGGGAACGGGACGCGGGGGAGCGGGTGGCGCGTGGGAAGGTGCGGCACCGGTATGGAATACTTATTCCATACCCAGGCTAAGAATATAAATATCATATATATATATATATATATATATATATAAAGCCTCTCTTACGTGGTGCACATCTTGAATTCAATTAAGTAAGTTTCTTCTTATCTATTCAAAAGTAACATAAAAGTTTATTATTTTCATCAAGAAATAGCTCATATGACTCTCAGAGTAATCTCTATAAGTGCACTATTTTTACGAGCAACTAAACAATCACAGTGACTCTAAGGGTAATGCATAAGTTCACTATTTTCACGAGCAACTATTCATAGTTTATCGAAAAACTATTTCAAATCCCACAGCAACACGCGGGGAATCAGCTAGTACAACTATATAGATGGAACCCACTAACTATTTCTCTCAACATGTAAGCATTCCGCATCATAACCCACTATACGCCATGTCCATATCCACTATACGCCATGTCCTCATCCACCAAACCATATATTTATGTCATCAACCGTTTTTTTTGGCTAATAGCATTTATTTGTGAGTAGAACGCCACAAAATTTTCATAGTTGAAATACATGTAGGATCAATCATTTTATAATGGTTCACTCTCAACAAAATAACATGTTTTATTATATAGTGTTGTTTACAAATGAATGTTGCCATGTAATCACTTTGGTATTTCTACTTCCACATTTCAACTTAAAATTTTGTTTAAAAAATTCCAGCAGCAACGCCGCAGGATATCACCTAGTGTAAATAATAGGTGGTACCTTTTGAAATAGAATTACATGTATTCTCCCCATCCAAAAATAATAGGATTTAAAGACTGAATTGTTCCCCAACTATTGGACGAACAACTGTATGGAATCTGGCCGGGCGTTACTTTAATGAGGGGCATATAAGTATCCCCCTTCTTAATTTCTTCTAAAGAATACTGAAACTCCTTATATTTCCATGCTACATTACATTTTGTTCTGATTTTGCAAGGTATTTATGAGGAAAGAGAATAGGAGTTTCTTCATATGTGAGAGGAGTATATCCCCATGAAGCTCCCACAATTACCTACTCCCCCATTTCTGTTTATGAGGACATGGTATAGTCTACCAAATTATACTTGACCATTCATTTCTCTTATATTATATTGGGAAATTTTAGTTATGAATTTGCAATCATTAATTAGAAAGTACATTTGATTACAAATCCAACCATGTCATGTTTACAATACAAACATAAAAAATAATGGGTAAATTATTGGTCAAAGACGGTAAAATTTGAATTTTGATAATATGTGCACACCTTATAAACAAATATGGAGGGAGTAGTTTCGAGTCCAGGTAACCGTACACTGCAGAGACTTTTTTTAAGCATCTTGGAAAAGACAAGTAATTTCTCATTGACTCTTATATCAAGAACCACTATGGCCAACAAATTACAGGACAATGACTATTATACTTCACATCAAGTAAACTTTGAGTTTAGAGTTATTCGGGACCACTGCGATCTTAATAACACAGAGGAAAGGAAACCTTCGTGGCACCCTTGATGGTGGTAATGGCCTACCCTTCATGCATGGCACTCACTAGAGAAGCTTTCCACTTTTTGTTACTTCTTGACACTTTTCAGTACTCTTAAGAGAAATTTATTTATACTTTCATTACACATTGGTTCCAAGCATATCGCGGCACATCAGATCAGATACATAGTCTGAGGCTCAGGTAATGAACACTGATGACCACGAATTACAGGCATGCTTCATTCATCTAGCCTGTAGTTTTATTAATTACACAGGCATATCTCTGGTTTTTTTAGACAATCAGCATATTTCTGATTATTCGTTAGTTGTAATAATATAAAGAAGTAACACACACACACAGAAAGCATCACGGCTTGCACGGCGGCGGCGCGGCAGCGCTGGCCAGTGCCGGTGTTGGAGCACCGGGCGTCAGCATCATGCAGAAGTTGTCGCAGGTGGGAACACATAGTGGAGAGACTCTCCCGTTGCACGTCTAGTGAGAAGTCGTTAGTCACAGTTTTAAGGATAGGAGCGATGTCAATGACTATATTGCACGTTTTGGAAACGAAGTCATTGCAGGCATCGACACAAGCCGGGTGGCAGTCGTCGGCCATCACCGGAGGACAAGCACGATGCAGGCAGCAATAGGAACGGCCATGCTAGGCAAGGCTCTGTTAGCTGAAGCCATTGATCAACAGGCCGGACTAGATGTAGATCAGTAGATGGAGTAGCTAGAGAAAGATGTAGTGATATGCGCTGATAGATGCCGGACTATTTGCAGGCAAAGGATCGAATGCCCAATATTGTTGTGCAAATATGGCAGGGCACATTTGGCTTACACGCCTACAAATGTGGATAGAGCTAAATGGCACATATTTTCCTCCATAATCAATATGCATTATTGAAATACAACTTTGCGGTGCACGTGCAGAGGAGAAATTCATGATTGGGGGACTAGTCATAGTGAGGCTCCTGATGCAGAACTTTATTTGCGGTGATGCCGTTGAGCCAGAGCCGATGAGTGTTTCTATGTGAGACAGTTTAATATGGTGACAACAGCTTTCAGTGAATTCTAAAGGAGTCAATGCATTTCCAAGAGCATATATGAAAGTGAAGTATCAAAAAGTTTTAGTTAATGGTACTCCGTCTCAAAATAAGGCATTGTTTAGTTGGATGAAGCAACTTGCCGAAAAGGTAACATTAAGTTTACCAATGCTAATTAAGAGGACTAAATATGATATATTTATAAAACTAATTACACAGATGGACAATAAATCACAAGACGAATCTATTAAGAGGGTGTTTGGATGGGGGTGACTAAAATTAGTCTGACTAAATTTAGTCGCTTTAAGGGACTAAATTCCCAAATAGGTGACACTAAATGGTGACTAAAACTAGTCACCGGACTAAAACTTTTTAGTAGGGAGAGGGGTAGCTAAAACTTGTGTTAGTTCTCTCTCCTGATTTTCTACACAGAGGAAAGGGAGAGAGAAGGGAGAGGGATAGTGAAAAATCTGGAGTTTAATGCTCTTTAAATCTCACTTTAGTTTATCTTCCAAACAGGGGGTGACTAAAAAATTTTAGCCAGACTAATTTTAGTCATGGGACTAAAGGGTATCAAACACCCTCTAAGTCTAATTAAGCTATCATTAGAAGATGTTTACTGTAGCAACACATCGTATAATGATGGCCTAATTAGGCTCAATATATTCGTCTTGTGAATTTGCCCAGGGTTATGAAATATGTTTTGTCATTAATCTATGTTTAATACTAACAATTAGCATGAGAACATCCTATGTGGCGAGTGAATGATAAAAACTTGCCGATTAGTGCACATCTAGAGTTTGGAGGAGCATATCAATGTTACTGAGAAGTTACATATATACCCCAATAAAGGTGTAATCATTGTACTTTGGGAGGAGAGAAAGTAGAAATGACAACTAGAGTAAGGTGGTCCCATTCCTAGATCGATGTGCACTTGTTTTGGGACAAATTTTGTACTCAGAAATGAACTTATCATGAAATAATATATTCAACAATGAACCTAACCGTCCTCAATTTGGCATTTATGGGGTGGTGATGGAAATTTCTTCTGTCCAAATTAGTACCAACCTTGATCTTGGCACCATCTTAAATAAAATAAATCAATCAATAAATAAATAAATATTATGCAACCTATATTTTCATAACTTAAATACAAAATAATACTTCTGGTGACAAATGGATATTTAAGAGTTTCATCCTATTTCAGGCATGCCTCACCTCAATCCAACCTAAAGGAACAAAAAAAAAGTTAAATATCTCGGTAAAACTACAACACTAAAGAACAAATTGACGTTTAACACCTATATGTATATGGTAAAAGGAAACAAACTAAAGTTCGATTCTTTTTTTATTATGTCAAAGATGCAACATGACTACTCATAAACTTGTAACTAAACGTATTATGTCACACATAAATAAAATTAATCATGGTGAAGGGAGAGAAGCATGTTGTGGTGCTGATTTTTGGGAGAATGCCAAATTGATGATCATATGTTTTTTTATTTTAGTGAGACTTTCCTGCATGACAATTAACATGAATGATCTAAACTGAACCTTATTTGAAAACTTTTTTTTTACCAAAATCAATAGGGGATGCCCCTACTTATTTTATACAATTTTTTGTTTCAGCCTTAATTCACTCCCAGAGGAAGTCGAACCAGGCCTACAGGGTGCTATGCTCTAAGTGGGTGTTTGGTTCCTAGAGACTTATAATAAGTCCTGTCACATCTAACGGGATTCTCTATTTAGGAGGACTAAACACGATTTAATGAAAAACTAAATGCACAAGTCCTACGCTTTCGCGAGACAAATCTAATAAGTCTAACTATATAATCCATTATTAGCACATGTTTACTGTAGCATCACATTGTCTAATCATACCTTAATTAGACTTAATAGATTCTATCTCGCGAGAAAGCCTGAGATTATGAAATTCATTTTATCATTGATCTCAATTTACTACTTCTAACCTCTAGCATCTGATGGGACGGGACTTATACTTGTTGCTGCAGGAACCGAACAGGGTCTAATACTATGCTGGAGGTGCTTTCACCTTATTCAAAAACCTTTAATCAATAATAGCAAGTTATTATATAAAGTATTTTGATTATGGTAGATACCTATTTTCTGTAGTCAAACTCAGTACGGGCCATTATTATTTTAGCATGCTCTAGTAGAGAGGCGACCTTTGTTCCCACCGTTTTGTCTCGGTGAACTTTGGAGCCGGGAAAAAAGGGTATGAGGCGACGTGGCCTGGAAAGACCGAGGGTGCCACCCCCTCTTTAGTCTCGGGTGGTAAAACCACACAGAATTAAAGGCCTGGTCGCCAACACTATGAGCTTGATTTATTTTAATTAGCAAAACAAATGTAAAGGATATTTTAGTAATAAAATACCCTATGTTGACATTAATGCAATATTATATTTTATTTGTAAAGATCAAAGTAAAGAACCTAATCAAATTTTATTTATAAAGATTCATGTATAGATTATACCAATTAAACATTTAGCTTAGAAAAGGTAAACTATATGAATCATCTAAACGTAACTTTATGATTCGAGAGGACCATATTATTATTGAAAACATCATTGCATTGGTATTAGTCAAATTAACATTTATTTATAAAGTCGGAGTAAAAGCCTAATCAACTTTTAATTAGAAAAGATTAATTAACTATTAAACAAATTAATATTTGTTTATGAAAAAATGAGGTAAAGATATAATTAGATTTTATTTACAAAAGCATGTGAAATAAAAATTACTCAAATTAATTTTGATAATTAAAAGCGGTGTACAACACTATATAGATTTTATTTGGAAAAGACATGTTTACTAAGCATTAATCAAAATTAATATTAAATTAATTTTCAAAAAACAAACATGATGAAAACTCTTTACTAACGTGTGCTTCACATTATTATGAACCTATCGCAACTTGAACAAATTAAAACGGAGCTAAAACATAAAAGATATGGATAAAACAAGATTCAAGGACCTAGTCGCGATTATCTATAGATTTCAGGGGATAGCAGAGGAAATTCCCGAGTCACACTGAACAGTGCTCGCGAATAGATCTAAGATCAGGGTTAGATTTATAAAAACTCGGGTTGGATCTAGATGCAGGAAACTAATAGATCTAGGGGGGTTATTTGGAAAACTTGCAAGACACAAAGGAAACAGATCTACATTACATGGTTCTCCAGGGGTCTATCTGCAAAACCGCGAAGGTCTTCTTCCTCCTCAGGTTCAAGGCGGGGAGGGGGTTCCCGGCGGCTGAAATGCCGGCGACCTGGACATCAAGGGCTCGGGTGAGGTGCGGGATTGGAAGAGGAGCTCGAGAGGGTTGCGGGGAAGTGCTCACCCGTGGCGGATGAAGGGAAGGCTTACTGGCCGGCGGAAATCGGCGGCCGAGTGCACACCCAGAGCGCCTGCAGAGGTCCGGCGGTTGAGGGAGCAGGTGGAATGCGCTCGGCTCGACCTCGTGAAGCTCCTGGTGTTGCTCGTTTTCCTCGAAGATCAACGGAGGCGGCGAATCGAAGGTGGCGGCCGGCGCTGGTCTCCCGGCCTGGCACGCCATGGCCATGGCGCCGGGCTCAGATGGGCTTCGGCGGGCTGGTTTGGACCGAGCTGGCCGGACCGGGTGCAACGGCGGTACGTGCAAAGAGCGAGGGAGCACGAGCATTTCACATCATGGCCGATCGACCAACGAACGGGCCGACGTGAGGAATGGCGAGGCCGAGGAGAGTCGAGGGGCTTTCGCCCGACTTCATGAGGTTTGGGCTCAAAGCGAAAACGGGCCAGAAAGGAAGAAGGGAGGAGGGAATAAAGAAAAAAGGTTTCTTTTCATTTTCAGAAAATATTTTCATGAAAAGAATAATCTAGAAATAGCTAGATAATTCATTAAAGCCATGAAAAATATTCTTAAAATCCCAAAAATTCCAGGAAAATTCTCAGAGATAGACTAAGACATGAACAATCCAAATAAAATATTCGGAGCTCATGAAAAAGATTTTAGAGCCTTCTAATAAATAGAAATAGCTCAAGAAAAATGAGAATAGATTCCAGAAAAGTCCGGAAAATTCCCAGAAGGATTTGGTCAGCACCTAGGCGTATTTTTAAAACCTTTTGCACTCATGAAACACCAAATGCATTGGCATGAATGCAACACTCACAACCTTTTATTTGATTCAGAAAATCAAACAAGGATTTTTTTCCTATACTATATTTCCTGTAAAGAAAATAATTGTTGAAAAAATTTTAAAATTATGAGAAAATTGTTATTTAATTATTCTCTCTATTCACATCCTGAAATTGGAAATTTCAGGGTGTGACATCAGTGCTCCACCGACCTCCCACTACTATAAAAAGGACCCTCCACTCGCTGGAACAAAAGACACACCGCAGGAGCATCACTATTGTCCGCTTTTGTATCCTAGAGTAGGAAGTAGTGTAGTTTGGGAGTTAGAGTCGAGTCGAGCTAGTCTCGGGGTTCCGGAGAAGTCTTCTTCAGAGTTCGGGTACTACTCTTGTATTTTTCCTTGTTAGGACTTAAGTGCAATTCAAGTTATCTTTCTATCTTACATTTCGAGTCAATTACATTCAACTTTTACTTAGCTAATAGAAGCTTTATTTTAAGTTTAGACTAAAGTGAGTTTTTCCTCGGTTAGCGTAGCTCTCTTGAACCCTATAGTGTTGTGGTCGTTCTTCGCTTGATCTTCGGTGTTTCACCGTAGAGAGAGACCTCTCCCTAAAGGCCTTAGGGAAGGTTCTTTGGTTCGTTGTGAGCGCGGTGCTCAGAGCTTGCCTTAGTCTTAGATTGGTGTCCCGTTCAAGGGAATAGTTGTGGTACCTTTAGGAGGTGACAGCTCCGGACGGGCTTTGTAGTCCACCATGTTAGTTCGCCAGAGGATTCAGCACATTGTTCTCCCTTCTCATCCCAGTCCGAGAGCGCGGCTTTGCATGCCCCTACAGCACTAGAAGAGCTTGTTGATCCTATCTTACATTAGCTCTGCTTTACCTTAGTCCTTTTCCCGGAGTTGACAGAAATAGATAGATTGCCTTAGGATCCTTTTTCGTCTAGTTTTCCTCTCAACTCACTAGGACCTCTCTAATTCTTTTATCAGGATCTCCTCGTGTGTCAAGTTACCCCCTCGTATATCTTTATCATCACCCCCGGTATAAGTCCCTTTCACCGAGTCTCGATCCTCTCTACCGTTCTTTCGATTATCTATGCCTTAGTGCTTCCCTTGGGAAAATATAAATACGATAACCCGAATACCACCGGGTGAAGTGCTACAACGGTAATCCGTGCGCTTGCGGACCTTTCTGTGATGTATGTTTTACCAAAGACGTTCCTAGCTCCATTGCTAGGGGTATAAATCTAGTAGTGAGGCTAAGGAGCGTCAACACATATTCACATCTGACATGCATCAGCAGGGCACATCACCAAAATAAAATAAGCTTGACCGGGCGCATCACCAAACTAGATTGTAGCTGCAAGGGAACTAGTTAGCTAGATGGCTTCTTTTGTGCTGATGCCTCAAGTTCAGCTATCCTTGTCTCTAGTTTTGCAACTCTTTTTCGCCAAATTTCAAGATTATTCTTTAGAAGTTCAATCTCCTGCCTCTTTTGTGCGGCTTTAAGCTGCTCATCCTGCTTTTGATTCCTTTCCAGATGTAATCAATGTCATCCCGAGTAACAGCACATTCCTAAAACAAAGGAAAATTATATTGATGCAAGCTTCATAACAGTTGTAACTTCTTACAAGAAAGTCCGTTTAGCTCTAATCGGTTTCAAAACTTGCCTACTTCTCTTGAGCTTGATTCCTTGAGCTTGTTGATGTCGGTCAAATCCTCGTCAATGTCATGTGCAACTTCCTACAACAAATGGAAATTGATGCATTAGAACAATTGATAAGTGAAGATGTGAATGAGGACAAATCGTGCGTGATGGTTTCATAACTTGCCTCATGGTCTTCAGAATCATCGCCGGAGTTGTTGCCGGAGTCGTCACCGAAGTTGTTGCCGGAGTCGTCACCGGAGTTGTTGCCAGAGTCGTCGCCGGAGTTGTTGCCGGAGTTGTCACCGGAGTTGTTGCCGGAGTCATCGCCGAAGGAGATGAGGTCTACCACCACTCTTCTGCCTGGGTCATCATCGGAGGAGTCCGCGCTCACCTCAATGCGCGTGGACCGCTTCCTTCAACTTGGCCGATGAAAACCCGCCACTCCATGGCGGGCGTCACTGGAGTCCGCCAACTTGGCCCTTGCGCTCGTGTACGGCTTCCTCCAAGGAGCACCGAGGAAGACACACGGGGCAGCGCGCTGGGACGGCTCCTCTTCATCACCGCGGAACCTCACTCTCTTGGCGGGGGCAGCGGACAGCACCGAGGAAGATGGACGTGACGGCCACGGGCCTCCTGCTGCGTAACCTCCCCTAGAGTCGCGGGCCATCCTGCGACGGAGGCGAGGAAGGCGTGTCGGAGAAGGGGACAAGGCGGAAGGCATTTATTAAAAGGTTCGGATGCGCAAATGATACGCTGATTAACAACCACCCGCCGCCAATGAAGGGACGGGCCAGTCTATTCGAATGAAGAATGCTTGCTTTTCCCTTTTAATCTGCAACCAAATTTTGTATCACATATTTCTCCGTCATCTATAATCCAAATTTGATGATATTTGTTTCTGAATTTTTCTAAAATCAACTTCTATTCATTTATGACATTTTTTCGTATGTAATTCCATTTCTTGGATGTTGTTTATACGCCTTATCTTGTTCCTTATAAGTACAACATAGAAATAATATTTGTTTTACACAACCATTACTAATGAAACTTTGCATTTCGTAATCTTATGGTGAACACAAGGTTATGTTAAAATTTCAAATGCATATGAGTTCGAACATGTTTTAAAGTGTGAAAAACTTCAATGTTGAAGTAACATTCTAAGAAACTATGTGAGAGATGTAGACATTTGTACACAAGTATAATCTTCCGTATTCGAAACCATTTGAATTTTTGTAGACAAGATTAGGGACGTAAATTATGTTGCCAAGTCAATTTGTAGAATTTTTAGAACACACTAAGACGTTATTATAATTATTATATCGTAAACAAGAGATAAAAATCTAATTTTAAGAAATTTGGTTAAACAAGTGTGGTCATGATATTTATTCAAATACTAAATTACCAACTATGAATTGTTCTGATTTTTATGAATTTTTGGTGCTGTTTATGTGCTCTAATATTTGAGGAAAGCAAGTTTCAATTCGTAAAAATAGTGTCGCCCACGTAGCCGTAGCCTATATAAAAAGATAACCGTTGCCTCGCCTGACCGACAAGGGCGATGCGGTAGACTAACCGCCTACAAGTGCTCCATTGTCCGAAATGCCCCTAGCCGAATGAATATGCATCTGCCCCGGCGACGCTGGTACACTAACCCTCGTCGCCAACAAGTGCTCCATTGTCCGAAATGCCCTTGGCCGAATGAATATCCATACGCCCGCCCGCCCCTTCTTCCCCGATCTGAGCTCCACCGCCGCCCCGTCCTTCCTACCGTCAAGACATGTCGCACTACACCGATCTGGAGGTGCATGTGAGGAGCAGGTTCAAGGTTGCCGAGCAGCGCAATCACTCCATCGCCTTGGATCCCGGTGAGTGAGCGGCTTTCCATCGTCCCTTGCCCGACCGTGGTATGGCTCTCGGTGGTGGAGGGGCGGACGCAGAAGGAAGGTGAAAACTACGATTGTATTTATTTCAAGTATGCAAGAAACTCGGTGAGTAGTCTGCTATGTTTCCCAAATCTGAGTTAGGGTTCTTATGTGCTTTTGATTTGCGGTACACTAAGAATTGTGGATTTTATCGTTTCCACAAGGAGTATCTCCGATGTCAAGGATGTCAGGGCGTCATTGTTTTTCGACCATCGAATCGGGCGACGCGTCAATGAAGTAGTTGATTCGGAATGTCAATTTGGGAGCGGCGAGCAGAGGCAAGCACTGGAGGACAAGCAGAGGAGGAAAGCACTGGAGGAGAAGATGAACTTGATTATTGTGGTTGTTATTGTAGTATTTGGATGTTTCGGGCATGTATGCTGCAAAAGTAATTCGATGTTAAAAGTGGTGCTTTTGCTTCATCTGTGGATGAAGAATGAAAAATTTGTCATAGATGACAAACTTAAATGTATGAATGAAGAATAGATGGAATGACAATTGGGTCACAAATCTTAATGTGTCACATATCACAAAATTATCAATTCATCTGTCGACATTTCATTGCACGAGGCAAAGAAGACAGATTAACACAACAGATTAACAAACTTCCGGCATAACTCGGCATACATTTCAATTCATTGTAAATGCTGCCATATAATGACACAATAGAGTAACAAACTGCATACACATTGCAATTCATTGTAAGCTGCTGCCATAGACATTGCAATGCATTATACGAGACATGGATTGATCTACCCGCGTCTCTTAGATTTACTAGTTCATCACAAGTTCAACAAACACACAGGAGGAACACATTAACAGAGGAACAAATTAATTAAGCGGTAGTCGCCACGGAGGAGCCCCACCGTCGGAGCCGGAACCGTCGAGCCGAGGCCGCCATCGTCGCCGCCGTCGGCCGCCATCGCCGCCGCCGCCGTCGTCGTCCGACGGGCCGAGCACGCCTCTCTCAAGGTCCCTAGCCAAGATATGGATCTTGAAGGCGTAATCCTTCAGGGTCCTCTACAGCGGATCATTGGGTCGTGGGACACTGAGATGAATGGCCACCCGTCGAAGCCTGTTGAAAGCTTCGCGGAACAAGTTGATCAGCTAACCGCTTCTTCAGTTAATGCAGGAGCAAAAATGGCCTCCACAGCTGCGCCGGCGCCTCGGTGCGGGGCTGCGGCACCTCCTCGGGCTCGTCGGGTGGGGCGGCACGGTTCCTCGGGCTCCTCAGCGCCATCCCTCCTTGATGAGCCGACGGCGGGCGGCTTTCGTCATCATCCTCCTCCCTCTCCCGCTTCCTGGACGGCTCGCTTGACGATGCCATGCGCGCGCTTGAGGAAGAAGAAGCTCTTGGGCGCTTGAGGAAGAGGAAGCTCTTGGATTCACTTCTTGGTGACCGGAGACGGTGTCTGGGGTTTTCTTGGCCGCAGCTGACGAAGTTCTTGGCCGGGATTTATATTGACAAGACGGGAAACCCGCCGGTCACGCACGCCTTAGAACCCTGTACGCTCATGAGAGCTCTTGGCCACAAAGAGACATGTGGTCACAAGGAGACGGTGACTGCTCATATTTTATTCAAATACCAAATGCCCAACTATGAGTTGTTCGATTCTAAAAACTATGAATTGTTGTATTTTTATTAATTTTTAGGTGTTGTTTTATGGTCCCTAATTTTTAGGAAGCAAGTGTCATTTCAATAAAAAGTGTGCCTGCGCTACGTCAGACCTAGTATAAAGAAGGTAACGCGTTGCCACCTGCACACCAGCCAACAAAGCGGCGTGGGTTTAACTACTATCCATTTTGTAAAATGAATATTCAACCGCCCACCCATTCCGTCTCCTTCTTCTTCCGAATGGATAAGCGCACTTTCCTTAAAAAAGCGCGACAGACGCTTTCCTCATTTCTCACTAGGGTGAGAGGAGGCGTGAGACAGTGAGATTACGATGGCCGGCGAGGCCAAGCAGCGACGACCCGCGCACCCGGATCGAGGAGAACCGGAAAGCGGCTGCCGCAACCGGATCACGTGCGTGCGCCGAGATGGCGGCGAAGAGGGAGACGACGATGGCTTCGGAGAGGGGCCAAGTGGCGGTGGAGTGAACCCAATGCGAAGACAAGGGTCTCGATGGATCCTCTCGGGTTCCGATGAGGCCAAGCGGCGGCAAGGAGGAGCGTGCCGGTGAGGCGTGAAGTGGGCGAGGCGTCGCCTCACGTCTGCGAGCACAAGTGTCCGCAAGGCGAAGAGGGGTCGAGGGTGCGGCGGAAGGTGTAGAGGACCTCATCTCGACTCTGGCAACGACCACGACGACGGTGAGGCAACTTTCTCTGAATCTCACCGCTTTTTTTTACTTGTTCTATAGATGGAGCTTGAGCTTGAGCTTGAGCTTGATAAAGTTAGTGCCTATGATGATGTCTTCCATGCTTGTCATGATCTTATACCAAGTTCGAGGCAAACCGCTTATGAACTAAGTTCTTCTTTACTTGTCACCGCTATGAAGCCTAGGATAATTTTCAAGTTCTTATATAATTTTCCTATGATGATTACTGTGCCTATACTACTCCAAGTTATGAGGCAAATTAGTTCTGAATTAACTATGTTATTCTTATACCATGTTTAACCCTGTTTGTGCAAAACTCTATGAGTCGCGATCGAGCTTGAGTTACTTCTAAACCTTAATGTCTGAATTATGTGAAACCCGAGTTTGAAAAATCACGAAGAAGTGAACATCCTCATCAAAAGGATAAGCACATAAGGAGGTACAAGTATACTCGAACAAAATCTCGAGCCCATTGAAGATGCGCTCGAAGGGCTTCAAGAATCCTTGGTTGCTTACAAAGATGCTGCAAAAAGAGCCAATCTTGATGGGGCATTAGGAAGTTCAAGCTTGTTGATGTGCAGGGTCAGATAGACATACTTTTGTGGATGTTCAAGGGGCATGCTTTTGTTGATGTATATGGTCAGATAGCACGACCATAGTAAATAATTAATGTGATGGACAAGTTAAGTCCTAGCCTGATGGACAAGTTAAGTTAACTGTTCATAATTATCTTTATTCTTGTGGACAAATTATATTTATCTATGTGGACAAGTTATCTATCTTATGATGTCTGTTTTGTATCAAAAGATATATGTGTTGATTGTGCCTGTATGTCGAAATGGAAGCAATGAGAGATCGAGCTGATCTGTCAATGAAGACAGACTCAAAGGAGACGCGGATTCACAAACCTCCGTCTCCTTTCTTCACAAAGGAGACATGGATTAACAAACCTTCGTCTCCTTTGTTCACTGCCGCCGCGCTCCCGCTTCATGGCAGTGAAGAGTGCTATTAGATTTTAATTATTGAGCTCTCAATCTAGTAATGGGCGTCAAATGGTCATCGATAACGGACACTAAAGCCGGTTACCGATACGGCAGCGATCAGTAACAGACTTAAAGCGCCCGTTACCGATAGGGCATTGATCGGTAACGGACTTTACGAGCCCGTTACCGATAGATTTAACTGTTGTAATGGACTCGATTTAACGTCCGTTATAATGAATTCATGTAACGGGCGTTTAAGAAGCCCGTTACCAGAAGTCCACATTGGTAACGGGCGTAGTAGAGGCCAACCCCGGGGTCGGCCTACCGCGCTTATGGGTAACGGGCGCCAAACAACAACTGTTACTGATGTGGGTGCATGTAACGGGTGTTAAGGGCACGTTACAAATGCTGTGTGACCTATTTGAGGTTTTCACGTAGTGATCATCGCTTGGTGTCTGTAAGTGGCAGATTGTTTTATGTTTACTAATATATTTATTATGTATGTGGATCTACTAATTAACTTTGTATTTCATTTTTGGGAGCCTGCAAAAACAAGAGATGCAAAAAAAAGAGTAACGCCGACAGAATTGGTTTCATGGACCCATCAAAAGTTAACCAGTTTGAGGTCAAGCGTCAACCAGACACAACAATTGCGACAATCTATAACACCTTGTCTAAGTTTCATGGCAAGGATCTCACACTACTACATTACAACTGCAGGTATGTGCGATTGTCATCTAATTGTCCTTGCTAATTCTATTTAGTTCTAGTTTGTATGAGTATTATCACCATGTATATACAGTTTCCACTGGATTCTTATGATAATTCAAGTCGACAATAGCAGCGTCAAGGTGTGGGATTCATTGAGAAAAAACCCCGCAGGTTACCAAGACCTTCAATATCTGTTCCAAGAGTAATAATTCTATCTAAGACGTTCTCTTTAATGCAATATATATAGATTGCTTTTACTAACACACTTTCTTTCATTAATTTTCCTCAGAGCTTAGGAAAAATTCATTGCAGAGAAAGAAGGTCAATTTAAACCAACAATTACATTCTATACTGATTATTCGGTACATAATCCAAATAACAACTTCAGATTGAGAAAATTTAAATTGTATCACACTTATATTTCATAACATTTTTTTTTGTCCACTTTAGTGTTTGAGACAGGAACAAGGAAATAATTTATGTGGATACAAGTCTGCGAGCACATACGATGTTTGTCAAGTACAAACTCCGGAAATTATAATGTAAGTTAATGAAATAAACTTATTAATTATACATCATTTCCTAACCACTTCTATATTTAATTGTTGGGTGTAATATATTAACATATTTGCACATTACAGATGGATATGGTTAAGGACGACGTCATTCAGAAGGATCGTCTTTTGGCGATTCAAGAGTCTCATTTGATTCCTCTTGGACGAGGTGGTTAATCAAGCAGGAAAACATTACTATGATGGATCTAAAAAATTATTGTGATGCACCTCCACTAGGAGTAGAGACTAGAAATTTGAAGTGAACGATATTTTGATGTATAAATACTATTTATTTTAATGTATAATATTGTGTGTAAGTCTTATGCATAAGACTAAATGTCTATTTTCATGTGTATATTTCTAAGTTTATATATGTAGATATATAAGTTTATATATAAGTCTAAGTGCGTATATGGTATATATAGACAGGTATACATAGATATTAAGTGCAATAACGTATACGTACATATACGGGTCGCTCAAATTGAAAACAAAAAAACAGAGATGAGACCCTTTAGTCACGGTTGCTATTATCAACCGAGACTAAAGGGGTGGGCGCAGGCGCTGGCGTACCCTCTTTAGTCCAGGTTCGTTCACCCAGGACTAAAGGGGGGCCTTTTGTCTCTCATCATTAGTCCCGGTTGGACATGAGAGACCTAAGCCTCTACCAACCGGGACTAAAGCTCCTCTCCCTACCAGTGCACCCAACCCATTCCGCACTCTGTTCATTCATGGGAGACGTCGCGTTGTATCCCGGAATGCGCATTCGTTTGCGGTGGCGCTGCATCGAGTCAGAGGAAAAAGGTTTGCATGCATGGAGTGAGTAGAAGCACAGGCGGTTCTTAGTGAGGCTAGAGAAGCTCGGTATAGACGACATGCGGGGCATCTCGGGACACCCACGCAGATCACAATCGACGTTACAAATTTATTCTTCCTTAGGCACAACACTGTAGGGAAGAGGAGCAACACCAAGCCCAGCGACATGTTAATTAAGTTACAACAGCCGTGCATGATTCTGAATCTTTCAGTTTTAAGTTCAAAAACTAGATGATCTGAATGCATGCATAATTGTGCATGTTAATGACAGGGGTTAGATTTGTCATCAGTGGAGACTTGCCTACAACATTCAGCGCTTCTTCTCCCTCAATGCATTGCCATTGTGCGTGTCGTCGGAGAGTTCCTAGCCGCCGCCATAAATGCGCATCCAGAAAAAGACGACTGAATTTGATTAGGGCACTCCCAATGGTATATTAATTATGGTTTCTATGTGTATTAATTTGGCAATTTCATAAATATTTTGCTGATGTGTCAAGAGATTAATTGAAGAGAGAGGAGAAGAAAGGAAGAAACGGTTTCCTGAAGCAGAAACGGAGTCCACCCAGGTATCGAGACGTAGGACTCCGTGAAAACTCCGTTGGGGAGACCCAGGTCGCGTCTTCCTCTCTGCTTCCGCTCGCGCAGCATGCGTTAGCCCGCCGTATGCCCCATGCCATGGCGCCGGCGAGCAGTGCCGCTGTACTTGCGTCCGCGCCCCGGCTGTAGCGCTCGTCGCCCCCGCCGCCGCGCCTGCGCCGGACCACCATGCCCACGCAGTCATGGCTGTCGTGCCCGCTGCTCGGTCGCTGTCCACGGCGCGCTCCGCGTCGACCGCGCTCGCCCACGGAGTCCACGCTGGCCGCGCTTGCCGTGCAGGCTGCGCCGTCGCTCACGCCGGTCGAGCTCGCACGCGCTCGCCACGCAGACCGCGCCAGCCACGCTCGCTTGCGCCTGTCTGCCGCTCGCTGGTGGTGTAGAGAGGACTAGGCGGGGAATCACGCTTTGGCTCCACTCAGTACCTTGTTTTTTCTTCGTTGTTTATCCTGTATTCCTGTGAGGCTGAGAGCAGAGCGGAGGATGGGAATCGAGGTCTCGAACTCTCCTGGTGTCTCGCGATCTTGCGTTCTGCGGGAGTAGAGTAGATGAGTCCCGGTCCTGGGAGGAAGAAAGGAGATGGTAGAGGGGAAAAAATCTGATATTTATTACACGAAGACACTATCCATTGTGAGATGCAGTTTCTAGAAATCAATGTTGGTAATTTATTTCTCTTGGACCTCACGTCTGGTTTCTACCATAGGGAGTGCCCTTAGAGATCGCTACACACAGCCTGCAGCACGGTTCACGGGTCACGGCGACCTTGAGGGCACGTACAACGCTCGACTATGAGCCGTCTACGAGCCGACAGTTTTACAGAACCCGCCCCCGCCTAGCGACAGCCGCGCCGTCGTCTCGCGAAAGGACGACGGGGGCACGTGCTCCCAGGCTTTATCGGCGAGGCTCAACACCGTTGCACACCAAGTCGACAGCGCAGGTCGATCCCGTGTGAAAATATGGTGCCAAAATCGACCCATCTGTGGCGCGAGAGCGGAAAGGTGCAGCATCAGCAAACCTGTGCGAGGGGAAAGAGAACTGAGGGGCGGCGGCGGCGGCGCGGGAGTCCAGTGGTGACCTCGATCGATGGGATGGTTGGTGGGGCGGACCAGCCGACCGGGGGTGGGATGGGCGGCGGCGATGCAGGATCCGGCGAGGGGCGAGGCCGACGGCGAGGCAGAGGTAGGACCTAGTGACGAGGGGGATGGGCGGCGGAGATGCAGGATCCGGCGAGGCGGGGCCGACAGCAAGGCCTCGCGACTCGCTCCGGATCTGCCCCTGCGCTGGCTCGGATTGACCCCTGCGTCGAGCTCCGCCTTTGCACCGACAAGGGAGGGCGGCCTTCGCGCCGAATCGAACTCGGCTGTGCCATGGAGTAGGGAGGCTTGCCGCCGCCGCCGCGAGCAGAGGTGAGTTAGGGAGGGAGAGGTGAGCGGGTGGGAGGAGCTTGCAGGAGCGGCCTGGCGGCGGCGGAACCCGTGCTCTCGCACACACACACCTCGGAGGAGCTGGCCAGAGTGTGGGGGGGGGGCGCTGGCTGGCGGAATCGGCTGGCGGAGGGAGCGAGGGAGCTGGGCAGAGGGACCGCAAGGGAGAAAGGAGAGATCGAGAAGCTGAGCGCATGGTGACGCACGGAGATGATATTTGTCATTGCACTTTATACATTTCGGCTATACTTTCCATGTATAGGTCCTTTAGATGGTCAAATTGGACATGAAATAGGTCCTTTACATAGGTAAATTTCATGTATACGTCCTTGATCAGATATATATATGTATGAAGAAGCAAGGAAAGATGTTTAGTGTACATGATAATAGTATTACAATTCAATTTCATTTGAGCACCAAAATAGCTACGAAGATCAAATGTGCATATGATCATCATGATTTATGTGTCAAAAGATGAATTAAATGTCTTGCAGACAGACAAACAGACGAGTCATTGTACAAGCTGTCTATTTAGCTATCTATGTATGTCAAATAGACAGCAGCCGTCTACACTATTGTACTTGCCCAGACAGAGCAGCCTGCACCTTGGATCCGAACGCGCCATCGCCTGCCGGATACAAGGCCGTACAACAGAGCTGAGGGTCGTCTCTTCCGCCTCGGAGCACAGGAACGCGTCGTCACCTCATGAGGCGGCGACAAAGATCTCGTCTTTCAGCTCAGCTGTTGTTTTTTTTAAATGGCCATCACAAGATGAGGAAAAGATGGTCGTTGTACGTCCCTAAGTAATCATCATTTATAAACACTTCATAGCCATAAAACCAGCATGTACCTGTCAGGTAAGGCTTGCACTCCAGTTTAGTTGGTGAAGTGAAACTTTTGGGGTCCTCTTTTAAAGTCTATTAGGAGTATTGAATGTAGACTAGTTACAAAAATAATTACACGAATAGACCGAAAATTGCAAGACGAATCCATTAAGTCTAATTAATCCATCATTAGAGATTGGTTAATGTAGCATGACGTTGTCTAGTCATGAGATAATTAGGCAGTAGCCTTGGCTCCAGTGGAGCCGGCAAAAGCTGCAGCCGATTTGGCTACGCAATGAGACGCATGTAGTTTTCTACATCGTTGAGAGACTTAGAAAACATCACAACTTTCCTACTTTAAGCCTTCCTTAAACTGTGAATTCTTTGTTTTTTTAACAAACTACTTATCCAAAATTTTCTATGAACATCCAAATTCAATTGTAGCTCAACAATGTTTAAGATCTCGGTGTTAAATTTCTCAAAAAGTAGGTCCAAAGTTGATTAGTTGGCTCTATTTTCAGACAAAGACTTATCAAATTTGATTTGTTGATCCAATAATACTTAGTCTATTTCAAAATTAGATTTCTCATTTTATGCATCATGGTTCAGAGTTCAAACAGTTAAAATGGAATGTATGCACTCTATAGATCATACATCTCAAGTTTCACAAATTTAGGGGCGCATTTGCTAATTAAAATAAAAAATAAAACACGGCTAAATGAGAGCTGGAGGCCCAACCCAACCAGCTACGTCACTGGAGTCACGCCACGCACTCTCACGTGACTCATGACTGAGTCGCGCCAGACGGTTTGACGTGAGTTTGTCCGCCACATCAGCTGCGACTTTTTTCAATGCCACTATGTACGTCTCGTGTCACATCATATGACGTGACTCAAGTATTAGTCGCACCGTGTAGCTTGGTACGACCAAAAGAGCTACTTTTCAGAATTAGTTTGGGAGTAGCTATTTTGAAAATTTTAGATTTCAAAGTTTTAAATAATAAAAATTCCCTTTCTTCATAGTGTCGTGGCATAGCCTTCTTTGCCCATCTAACCGATGGCCGCATTAGGTCTCCGACTCCATACCATAATATATAGTGAACAACCATAATAATAAGGAGAGATTCTTGCTTGATCTTCATCGAAATTTATACTTCTGTTAAACACCGGTTCCAAGCATTTATATAGCTTTGACACAAGATCAGATCCATAGTTTGAGAGCACAACGACACTGAACACACTGATCACGACTACGAATTACACGCAGGTAGCAGTACGCTTCCTCTTGCCGGATGCATATACCGGGAGCAAGGGGACACTTTATTATATTACATAGAGATATATTATGCTTACGCAGTAGCGATATTTCAGTAGTAACACGTATGCATCAATACGGCTTGCATGGTGGCGGCGCGGCGGTGGCAGTCGCCGGCGTTGGGGCGCCCACAGGCGACAGGGTGTTGAGGCTGCAAACGTTGATGCAAACGGGAATACAGAGTGCAGAGACCCGCACTTTGCACGTCGTGAAGATCGCCCCAGGAAGCACGATAGGGGTGCTATTTTCGACGAGACCGATGATGGCATTGCATGCGTCAGTAGCTAAGCCATTGCAGGGAGGAACACAAGCCGCGCGGCAGTCGTCGTGGATGTCGGCCATCGTCGGCGAACTCATGGATAACAGAAGGACCAGCGCGATGCAGGCAGCGACGACATTAGCAGAAGCCATTGATCAGCAGGACTCGATCAAGGTAGCCGATGGGGTACCTCTAGAGAAAGAGGGGAGAACGAAGTGAACACAGCAGCTAAATGATAGATGACCTTGCTGGGACAGCACATATGCACGCGCTATTTGTAGGCAACAACCGATCGAGTTCGTGACTTTGTGTGTCCAATGTCAGACCGGAGTACACAAGTTGTGCAAAGTAGCAGGAATCTGTGACTGATACGCCAACAAATTAATGTGCATAGGGCTTATTGGATAGACAGAAAGACTACTTGCACTGGGTACTAATTTCTAATGACGAGTACCGTCGTACCGTTGACACAAGGCAATGGTCGACAATTGGCGCAAGTGTGTGCTGTAAATCAGTATG
Source organism: Cenchrus purpureus (assembly GCA_022644695.1). NCBI lineage: Eukaryota > Viridiplantae > Streptophyta > Magnoliopsida > Poales > Poaceae > Cenchrus > Cenchrus purpureus. The sequence continues at coordinate 53,103,835 of CP053454.1, forward strand.
ACTTATCTTTGCTCTCTCTGTTCATATTCTAATACTACTCCTTCCATTCCAAATTATCGATCATTTTGACTTTATTAGATTCATAGATGATGTTATGCATTTAAATATACATTATGTCTAGATGCATAATAATATATATGAATTTAGAAAACCCAAAACGACTTATAATTTGTAACGGAGGGAGCTAGTAGAATACTCTCATACAATACTAAGTGTTTGTTTTGTTATTTTGGTGCTTATTATCAGTACCATAAGCACATACTTATCAAACTTATGAAAGGCGTTTGGTTGTTGGAACTTATGGAATTATGAAATGCTTCTCAAAATAAGCACAAATAAGTACCATGTATTTGGTTAATAAGCACAAATAAGTATGGTACTTATAATAAGTTCTATGGAACCAAACAGAACCCATGTTTGATATGTGTATACTTTGGGTTGGTTTTTTCTTAGCGGTTGAAACATCAATTATTATTTTCTTTTTTTTAACCATGCCTTGGCACATATTACTTTAATAAGAATGAAGTACTACTGAAATCCCGTTGTTTGCGAGTGTTGGGCGCTGAAAACACTCGGCACCTCCTATGCCACTCGGCAAACCCGGACCCAAAATTTCATTTTGCTGCAATGAACTCACACACACATCCGATGCTCTCTCCCGTCCACTGCCTAATCCACTCCCGCCCCTCCTCCCCCAACACCCCTCATCATCTCTCTCTGCACCTCCCTCTGCATCTTCCTCCCTCCCAGATAATGGCCGCCGCCTCTCTCCATCCCTCTACTTCTCACTCTCAAGCCGGACCAGCCGGCCCCCTCCTATGCCTCCCCCTCCCCCCTCCGCTCATGCCTCACCGATAGTGAGGAGCAGCAATGGGGTGAGGTGCAGCAGCCGCGCATAAGGAGGAGCAGAAGTGGCCGGTGACACTATGTAAGAAACCCACAAAGAAGACACCATTATTGGAGACGCGGTTTTAGGACGCGTCTCCAATAATTCATTAGAGACGCGTCTTCAGAACACGCGTCTCCACAAAGCCCGCAGAAAATGGAGGTCGTTAACACGCATCTCTTATGCAGAAAGAAAGGAGACAGGATTTTTAAAGAAGCGTCTCCTTTTCAGTTAACGTTAAAGGAGACGCGGTTTAAGAAATAAGCGTCTCATTTGTGGTTGGTTAAAGGAGACGCTGTTTAAGAAATAAGCATCTCTGATAATGGCTAGACTATTAGAGACGCGGTCTTACTAGTACGGGTCTCCTTTGTGGTATGTCAAACGAGACGCTGTAGATGGAAAAGCGTCTCTGATGATTGAGAGATAATCGGAGACTCCTTTTTGGAAAACGGGTCTCCTTTGTGTTACTCTGAGGAGACGCTTGTTTGGAAAACACATCTCTGTTAAGTACCCCACAATACTTGGCCAGCGGGCTTGACACATCAGCTGGCTTTGGCTTCCTATGCAGCGCCGCGGCCGGCCTCTCTCTTCAGCAAGGCGGCGGCGGCGCGGGCGGCAACCCCGGCCTCATCAACTCGCTCGATCTGCTCCGCCGAGAGCTCCGCCGCGCGCTGCCCCAATCGAGAGCTCCACCGCTGCCCCATCCGCTTTCCGCTGTGGCCGCCGGCTGGGCGCTGCCGCCCGCCAGCCCCGCCCGGCGCGCGCAGCATGTCACATGTTTCTGCTGCTGGCGCTGGCTGCGCCACCATGGCAGCGAGAAGGGTGAAGAATTTTGAGGAGGAGAAGAGGAAAGGATGAAGAAGCCAAGGTAATTTTGGTTCTTTATTATGTGAGTGGCATTTAGAGTACTGCAAGCTTTGGATTTTACCTTTTCTTGCTCAGATTGTTGAAGGTCCACGGCCTCTTGCTTGGTGACTGTTGAAGGTGCCCCTGCTTTGCTGATTGTTGAAGGTCCCTGCTTTGCTGATTGCATTTGATCTGGTGCTTAGAAGGTGAGGCGTCACGCCAATTGGATTCATTTTCTTTCATGTCATCGTCATGTGATAAGTATTTGCTTAGATATTTACTATTTTCTTACATGATTGTGTAGATGGAGGATCGAGGTTGGATGTACCTCAAGAACCGAAACTCCACTGAATATTTATCAAGTCTGAAGTTATTCATCAAGGCAGACGCAGCGGACAAGTTGAATAAGAGCAAGCCTACTATTTGTTGTCCATGTGTTGATTGTAAGAATGTCACTAAGTTTGCTAGCTCAATGGATGTTTATGCTCATCTTATCATTCGGGGTTTCATGGATGACTACAATTGCTGGAACATGCATGGCGAGGGTGGACTTAATGACCGAGACCTGCAGGCTGGGCATATGGATCAACATAGCTCTGAAGACCTCATCTTTGAACATGAACAGAACACTGGTGAGGATGGTGAGGGTGGGGATGGTGATGAAGGACCTACTGACTCTCAGGGATGTGAAGCAAACTAGGACAGTCAAGCTGCAGGTCATGATCTCTCTGAAGATGAGCTGGTTCATCTTGGTGACAATTATGATAGCATTACTAACAAAATGGAGCAGATGGTGTGTGATGCACTCGGGTATGCTAGGTATGATAGTGAAGAATTGAACAAACTAAGAAAGCTGCTGGCAGATATGAAGACCCCGCTATATCTAGGCTGCAAGGGAAAATGGACAAAGCTATTCGCATCACTGAAGCTCCTCCAGCTAAAGGCCACTCATCATATGACCGATCGCGATTTCAAAGCAATGTTGGATCTGATAAGAGACATGCTTCCGGAGATTAATGAGATACCCATGACCACCTACGTGGTGAAGCAAAATGTTTGCCCTTTGGGACTTGAGGTGGAAAGAATACATGCATGTAAAAATGATTGTGTCATGTTCCGTGGTGATGATTATAAAGATTTGACAGAATGCTCAGAGTGTGGATTTGCTCGGTACAAACGAAGATTTGATGGTGGTGATGCGAAGAGGAAACATGGAGCTCCCCACAAGGTGGTGTGGTATTTCCCAATAAAACAACACCTGAGGCGTCTGTTTGTCACAAGCAAAGATGCACAACTGTTGTGATGGCACAACAGGGGGTGCAATAAGGATGATTTCATAAGGCACCCAGCAGATGGTGCCCAATGGCACATCATCGACCACAAGCATGGAGATTTTGGGAAAGAGGAAAGAAACCTTCGATTTGCACTTAGCACAGATGGGATGAACCCCTTTGGTCACATGAGTAACTCCCACAGCGTCTGGCCAGTGTTGTTATCAATATACAATCTTCCGCCTTGTCTCTGCAATAAGAGAAAATACATGATGATGCCAATTCTTATCTCAGGTCCACAACAGCGGGATAAACATCGATGTCTACCTAGGACCACTTGTGGTTTGAGAAGAAACCATTCACACTACATGGCATGATCTTATGCACAATCATTGACATACCTGGTGGTCATTCGGTGTCTGGACAATGTAAAGGGGAAAAGGACTGCATGCACTGCTTAGATGACACTGAGACCATTTGGCTTAACCACTCAAGAAGCGAGTGTACGCAGCATCGGCGTTTCCTTCCTCAGTCCCATGCCTATCAACACATGAAACGCCAATTTGATGGGACAAGGGAGACGCAAGGCATTTTCGAGAGGCACATGTCTATGAGCAGGTGAAGGATCTCCTTGCTGCCCATGGGAAGAAAAGGAAGAAAAGTGCCCTTGGTAAGCGAAAATGAAATCAAGAACAACAAGAAGATGATCCAGCTCCGCCAAATTTCAAGTACTGGAAAAAAACTATCAAACCTTTGGGAGCTGCCTTACTAGATAGTTTTAGATGGTCGCCACAGTATCGATGACATGCATGTGAAAAAGAATTTTTGTGGTAGTTTATTGGGTACACTCATGAGCGAGAAACGCAAAACCAAGGATCATGAAAATGCTAGAGCAGACCTAGGGGATTTGGGCATAAGACCTGAGCTTCATCCCAAAGCCACAAGTACAAAGCTTCCCGAATCTACCATAAATCTAACCAACAAAGAGAAGCAGGAACTATGTGAGTTCTTTCGTAGTGTGAAAGTTCCTTCTGGGTATTCATCAAATGTTAGAAAACTTGTCCATGCAACCGAGCAGAAATTTCTCCTGGTGAAGGCTCATGATTGTGATGTCATACTCACAACTATGCTTGCTGTCGGTATACGAAATATATTGCCAGAGAAAGTACACATGGCTATCATGAGCATGTGCTTTTTCTTCAATGCAGTCTCTCAAAAGGTGATTGATGAGAGAACACTTGATGATATGGAAAAAAAATTGTTCGAGACAATTTGCCTCTTTGAGGCGTATTTCCCACCTTCATTTTTGATGTGTACATGCATCACGGTTGCTCACCTGATTAAGGAGATCAGGTACCTTGGGCCATTGTTCCTACATCACATGTACCCTTACGAGAGATTCATGAGCACCTTAAATAAGTATTCAAAGAGTCAGATTCATCCTGAGGAAAGCATGGTTGAGGGGTACTCTTGTGAGGAGGTGGTTGATTGGTGCCTCGACTTCATTGACCCCGAAAATCCAATTGGCATTGCAAGGTCTCGGCATGATGGAAGGTCAACAGGGTCAGGGTTTCTTGGAGAGAAAACATTCAACCTTGACGCGAACTCATATCGACAGGCTCATTTCCTTGTGTTGCAACACACATCGAAAGTGTCCCCATACCTTGAAGAGCATAAAGAGCACCTGCGTCAAGGTAACCCTAATCAGAGTGAGGCTTGGATAGATAGGGCACATATTAATGGATTCAATGTCTGGTTTAGAAACCGAATACGATCTTCTGCCAATTTCACAGATAATGATGATATTAGAAGTTTGGCGGATGGTCCTCTATTCACAGCTACTAGCTATCAAGGGTATGCCATAAATGGATACATATTCTATGCGAATGCCCAAGACAAGAAAAGCACCAACCAAAATAGTGGTGTTCGGATTGATGCCCTTAACAATCATGGTGACAGAGCTACATACTATGGACAGATAGAGGAAATTTGGGAGCTAAACTATGTCGACTTCCATGTGCCAATTTTTAAGTGTCGGTGGCTTCAGGCACAAAGGGTGTCGTAAAGGACAAGTATGGATTTACCACGGTTGACCTTGAAAAGATTCGGTACAAGGAAGAGCCATTTGTCTTAGCAGATAAAGTTACACAAGTCTTCTATGTGCCTGACACGTGAAACAAGGAGACAGGTGATTTCTTGATTATACCTACTATTATTTATGCCTGTGATTCTGTGAGATCTATACCTCGCCTAAGATTTATGCCTGTGATTACGTGATTTGTTGATTATACCGCTGTATTTATGCCTGTGATTCTGTGAGATTTATACCTCTCCAAGACTCTTAAGATTTGTTTATGCCTGTGATTTTGTGAGATTTATACCTCTCCCTGTTTTAGGGCATTTATTTCATCGCAAGATCAAAAGTTACCCACCAGCACCGGAACATGTCGTTCAGTTTATGTATGGTACCTCTCGTGAAAGCTAGTTCGAACCTTGAGTTTTCTTCTCAATTCTTTTATAATTTTTGTAGTGCCACCAGAACTAGGAAACGCTTGTGGCTTCTATACCTATCACATGGAGGTAGCAATGGGATTACTGGATTGGAAAGCTGATCCTGAGGTACATTACCTTGACTTCCATCATATTTCTTCCATTTCAGTGCTATTTGTTCATATATTTCCCATTGCATCTTGTTCAGATTACCATTTTAGACCTATTTCATAGTTTGGTGTGATGTACCATCTCAGAACTACTTTATAAGTTCAATTTTTCGACCCCATTTCTTGACAGAGAACTGAACATAGTCATGGTCTTAGTTTTTGGCCTCTAGGGTTCTTCGCTTTGTGCTTACAGATCACCGCTCTTATGTTTGTTATCTTGATCACTGTTGTGATGTTTGCTTGGCCATCCCTGTTAAGCTGATAACCTTGTATTAATCTATTCTACATGTATTCCTGACCATTATCTCACGTGTGAAAATGAGCATTTGAAACTAATCAGCACATTTCCAGATGTGCCATATTAGTACTGCTCAATTGCAGTTTGGTTCATTATGTTGTGGCTTAAATATAAGAATCGAGAAAGAATCCATTTCGTGTGTGTGAATTATGCATGAAGAAAATAGTTTCTACAGAAATGCTTTTAAATTTCTATACTAGGATCAGGTCTTAGTTATGTTTATTGAATTCTCTGGTATGATTCATAGTTTAGTTACAAAGAAAACACATGCAAATGCAGAAAATGTAACTGGGTAAGACTGATTCATATGTATTTGTAAAGTACTAACTTTCTTATATTCTCCTTCAGGAATTTGAGGTGCCTCTAAGACCTCTAGACACCAAGAGTTGGACCACATTCGAGAGAAGATAGCCTCTTTCCTCATCAACAAGGGTGAATTTCACTCCAAGACTCCTAATGTTGTTGTGATGGAACAATCTTGTGTAATGGATCAGTCTGACGAACAATCTTAGTGGATCGATCTGATGAACAATCTTAGTGGATCTGATGAACAATCTTGTGATATGATGTGTTGTTTATGTCTGCGATTCTGTGAGATTTATGTCTGTGATTCTGTGAGATTTATGCATGTGCATCTGTGATTTGTTGATTATTTGATCTGTGATTCTATGAATTTTGATATTGGATGGAGCTAAATAATGGAGCTTATAGAATTAACATAGGAGATGCGTGTAAGTACAACACGTCGCCTTTGAGTCAAAGAACAAAGACGCATCTCAAAAAAGAAGCGTCTCTTCTACGTACGACACAGGAGACGCTTCTCAAACATAAGCATCTCCTTTTCTTCGAACAAAGGAGACGCTTCTTAAATATAAGCATCTCCTTTTCTTGAAACAAAGGAGACGTGTCTCAAGAACAAGCGTCTCCTTTTTTACAAATAAAGGAGATGCTTCTGAACAAACTGCGTCTCCTTTCATTGCGAGAAAGCAGACGTGTCTGAACTAGAAGCATCTCCTTTTCTTCAAACAAAGGAGACGCTTTTCAACAACCCGCGTCTCCTTTTCTTTAAACAAAGGAGACGCTTTTAACCAACCCGCGTCTCCTTTTCGTGGCATAAAGGAGACCCGTTTTATGCAAAAGGGTCTCCGAACTGTCGGAAAGAAGACGCTGAAGAAATAATTCGGAGACACTTGCGGGATGCGTCTCTTTTTGTTGAAGCAAAGGAGATGCGTGTGGGGCGCGTCTCTTATCTTCCCATGAAAGGAGACGCGTGTGAGACGCGTCTCCAATCTTTTGTCATCAGAGACGCATTCTTAGAGACACGTTTTTTACGCGTCTCCTTTGAGGGTTAACCCGCGTCTCTAAAGTGGCTTCCTTACATAGTGTGAGGTGTTGTGGAGGCGCATAAGGAGGAGCAGCGGTGGATGGCAAGCATGCTTCTCTCCCCCAATGGTGGTCTGGTGCCCGATCCCCACCACCAGCCTCTCACCACTAGATACACGCCTGTGACGGCCTCCCGCCACCCTATCCGCAGCCCCAGACCTCGACACTGCATGTGGATGCCGTCGGCTCAGGCTCCCCTGCTGTCCACCGTCCATGGTAGCCATCTCCTCCCTCCTTTCCCGGGCCCCTGGTTCCTCCCTGCTTTGATTGCTGGTGTGGTAGTGTGCAGTGGCCGTGGCGGTGGCAATGTTTCCAGAGTGCAAAACGAAAAGACACTCGGCAAAGATATCTTTGCCGTATGGATTTGCCTTGTGTTTTTGAACCTTTGGCGAGTGCTCGACAAATGTTGGGTTTTCCGTAATGAAGTTTACAGAGTGGAAGGTCAACTCCGGGTTGTGGTCCCTATGAAAACTAGTCTAATCCAGACACGCTGCTTATGTTTACGTTTTTTTCTTCCTACACGTTTTTTCTGTTATTACTGAGTCAACCACGCTACTGTTTGCTTCTATCGTTTTTTTCTTCCTGCCAAATAAAAGTTGACGGTGGCTCTGTGGCCAAGAAGTCCAAATTGGCACTGTGGAGCTAGCTCATACAAACAGCTTATGATGCATACCAGAATGTGAAAAGTGCACGTTAGTCCCTAGATCATTTTTCCCGGCGATTTGCATGGCCACATCAGCACATTAAAACTTCACGAGAAGGTTCTTTCACGAACCCTATTCATGCACTGCTAGAGACAGTACCACCATATTGCTCCATATCACCGTACAGTAGCGAAAGGACTAGGTTCATGTGTTCCAGACTCTGATGGTAAAAAATATGATGGCACATAGTCTCAGTACCAGATCAATGAATGCATAAGTTGATGTATTGGCAGTGTGTATTCAAGGTTCGGCGTGTGCCCCTGGCACACAGCAAACTAGCGGATTCCAGTAGTTGGGGGTGGGGGGGGGGGCATGTTTTTCCTAGGGCTAGCAACTCTCATGAAGAGTAGTAAATCAAGATATTTCATGGGATCACGCCTTACTCCTTCATGCAGGTTATCTTCATGGGGACCTACTGGCAAGAAGCTAATTGCCTTACTCCCTCATGAAGAGAAGCAACAATCTGAGAGATAATTGCCGCAAGCTGGAGATTACCATCATGGAGATCTTCAACAAGTTCGGGTGAGGGCTTAGCAAGAGAATTCATGGATATCTTCAACAAGCCTTTAGTCTCATCTATCTGTGTTGAGCCTAAAGCTCTTGGCGTAACACTACCGGAAACCGAGCCTTTGCCGAGAGCCGGAGGCTTTGCCGAGAGCCACTTAAAAAACTCTCGGCAAAGAAGGCTTTGCCGAGAGCCCCACAAAAAACTCTCAGCAAAGATTAAACACTCGGCAACGAGGCCTCTTTGCCGAGCACCCAAGGGGTGGCTCTTGGCAAAGATTTAGGCTCTCGGCTAAAAAATAAAAAAAATCACTTCCATAAGTCCAAACATTTTGTATCATCAACATGCATATATACAAAATTTATGTTCAAATTTGGCATAATTTTAGCTCTGTTTGCTATATTTAATAATTTTACAGCATTCTAGGTAATTTTTTTATATACATCTGATATGAACTGTAAGTGCATGAAATCATAGAGTAAAGTTGGTGAAAAAATAATATTCGTATTCATGAGAAATCTCTAAGACCATGTACATGAAACAAAGCTAAATTTCTGGAATTTGGTTCTCTAATCACGATGAAGATGGTGAGGTAGAAATGTTTTAAATTGTATAAAATTCAAATGAAGTTTGAAAATCACGAAATTTGTCAAGTTCCCGTGATATCATATGTACAGATTGTGATAAAAATGAGAATGTTTTGAGCAATTGACACGTCCGCTGTTTAGAAACTGGAACATCTCACGAGAAGTTTCAAAGAATTTGAACTAATGTCACTATGTTTGGAGTCTTAGAGAAATTCAAATTTAACTACAAAACTTTTGTATAAGTAATATACAATATAAATGGTGTCATGTTAAGTTGTGAAAAAGTTTCGCATCAGTTTGCTATTTTTAAAATTAATTTTGAGTAAAATTGCGTTTTTCGAGAGTTGGCCCTCGGAAAAGAGGGTGATTTTGCCGAGAGCCGGAACTTGGGCCTCTCGGCAAAGGCCTCACAGTAGGGCTGGACGCCGAGCCAGCTCGGCTCATCTTGGCTCGGCTCGGTCTAGCTCGTTACTTTAACGAGCCAGCTCGGCTCGGCTCGTTAACAATTCGAGCAAAAATGCTAGCTCAGCTCGGCTCGTTAATAGCTCGAGCCAGCTCATTAAGCTTGCGAGCCGCATGTAAATTTGAAATGAGAATAGCACCTCAATATATACATGAAACACAAAAAAAATAGTAATCATATTTTTTTTACGTCTCCAAAATGCATAACGTACAAGTCATAACTCATCAACAATATACTAATTACATATATGATATATGATATATGAAAAAACAACTAAGGCTGCAACTGCAAGCCTGAACGGCTGCACCCCAGTAGCTTTGACCTCATCCTGTTGCAACTTGGAAAATGAACCCCATCACTTTCAGCAGCCGAGCGGACGGAAGCCGAGCGGATGGAAATTAATGAGGAATTTGGGGAGCGGACGAGACGACAAGTGGATTTATGAGTGCTGGACTCCTGGCTTATCGCCTTCCTGTGTTTGACTCTAGGTGTTCTAGCTCAGTTGGCTCAGGAGCTGCTCGCGAGCTAGCTCGAGCCAGCTCGTTAGTGAAACGAGCAAAAACATCAGCTTGGCTTGTTGCAAAATCGACCGAGCTGAGCCGAGTTGAGCCGAGCTACGATCGAGCTGAGCCGGCTCGCGAGTTTTTGGCTTGGCATCCAGCCCTACCTCACAGCCACATGGGCTATAGCCCGACAGCCAATGACTGGGTCAGCGAAGCAGCCTAGCACCTCAACTCGCACGGGCCAAATCAGGCCCTTGTACTCGCAAGCCGTCGCTGATCGTCGATTGCCAGATCAACGACTCGCAGTGATTCCATCGAAAACCAAGCGGTATATAACCAGTGCAAACCCTAGCCCCTTCCCTCAGCACCACCGCCCCACCCCCGCGCCGCCCCTCCCTTTATTCCTCCCACGCTGCCCCTCCCCTTCTCTTCCTCCCGCACCGCCCTCTGCTCGATGCCCCTCCTCTTGCCCCTCCGCTCGCTGCCTCTCGGCCTGGCAGAGAGGAGAGGCGGTGAGGTGAGGTGTGGAGGCAGCCGCAGTGAGATCCACGACAGATCCGGCAGCTTCACTCCCTCCGCCTTTGTCTCCCTTGTTCGGCCGCCACCGCCCTCAGATCTGCCACCGGGGGAGGAGCTCGAGGTCGGACGGTAGCGGGAGGGCCCTCCCCCGGCGCGACCTCCCCCGGTGGTCGAGGCCCACAGCGCCACCGACGCTAGGAGGCACCCGCGCCGCCTCTGGTAAGGAAGGCGGCCTCCCACGCACTGGATCTAGGTTCTCTCTCTCTCTCTCTCTCTCTCTCTCTCCCAATCTCCCTCCTCTCTGTTTCGTGCTGATGCTGGCGTGCTGGTGGCGGCGGTGACCGGGTGGTGATGGTGGTGGTGGTGCTGACGGCGGGTGGCAGCGATGTTGGTGGTGGGTGGTGGTGTTGCTAGTGGCGAGTCTGGTGGTGGCGGTGCTGGTGGCGGGTGGCGGCAGCTGTGGAGCTCCGGTGGCTGGCCTGTGGGCCCGAGTGGGATGGCTTTTTTTTGTTTTATGAAAATTTCTTTGCCGAGAGCCATCTGACGTCACGACACACGTGTGTGAGAGGGCACGACCTGGCTCTCAGCAAAGACCTCTTTGCTGGCCAAACGGTGTCGAGTGCATTTGCCAAGAGTTTACTCTCGGCAAAGGCTTTGCTGACAGGAATTGTTCCTTTGTCGACAGCATCAGGCTCTGGACAAAGACGCTGTTTCTGGTAGTTTAAGATGGTCTAAGTACCATTGTGAGACGTTTTTTGTTGCAAGCTCCCAACTTTTTGGTGTTTATTTTTAATATAAAAAAAGAAATCTCCGGATTTTGGTAGTGCTCGAACTAGGCTTGCTCCTTCGCTCCCGTTGTTGGGGGCTTCAGAATTGATTACGAAAGGATCCCTTTGTTTTATGATGCAAGCCAACGGTAGCTCCTAAGAGTCTTTGTGCAGCGTCGAAATCCAGAGGAGCAAAATGCATTCGCTCAGTATTTCGCGGATAAAGTTTTGTTAAACGCCTCTTGGAGCGAATCTTTCCATCACTAAAGGATTGGCCATATCCCTTTCATCTCATGAATCGTCTCTCATCTTTTAGACCTTCTGATTCTCGATTTTCGTTTCGTCTACTCCCAGGCCGAAGGCCATGGGATGAAAGTATAGCCTGAGAAAAGCTGCTCTACGTCTTTTGGTTAAAGTTTTCGATCTCTAATATTTCTCCATCACGTTGTTGTTTTTGGGTTCTACTGCAGGAATGGGATTGCTTGGAAGAAGGGGTGTCCACGAAAGGCCTTCGCCCCACAGGTACACGTGTTTTTTCCTGAAGACGCAGCGCAATCTGTGGCTGAGTTAGGCAAGGCCTGGATTGCATGAAGGCCTTGATGTAAAATCCCAAGTAAGGTTTAGTACATCCTAGAATTATTCTTTTATATAAGGTTATTTTCGAATGTAAAAGTAGGTCCGGCTCAATATAAAAAGAGGCCGACCCACTTGTAAATGGGGTTCACATTTTGGGAAAGAGACAGTGAATACAAGTTTTTCCATCCTTCGAGTCTTGTTTTGAATCATTTTCTTATTGTCCATGGTTGATTCCTCAATCAAAACACCCGCACCACAACGGCCCATGGCAGGCGTCCTTTACATTCGCTGGGCGTAGCGGACCAAGAGCCATCCGGCGCTTTAGTGAGGCCGGGCTCCTAGGATCCCGGTGCAGACTTTTTCCACTAAACCCTCAGTAGAGGGTAGTGGTTCCCTCTCAATACCCGGTGCGGTCAGTATATAAGCATAAAGCCATTAGTGAAAGCCATTGATTGATGCAGATGGGGTGTGTGTTTGGGGGTATCAGTTGATGCCAAACGTCTACGGTCTTTTTGAGAGTACATAATTGTGATATGCAACAAATCAGCGGTTGTTGATACGACAGTAAATGTACATAAAGCTAACTGGCACATATTTTCCATGATACTCCATCGATGCCAAATTTAGGTTGTTTTAGCTTTCAAAATTTATAATTTCTGCTATCCATCTAAATATAACATGCTATATCAAAATATATAGAAAAAGTATTGTTGATGCTTTTTTTGGCCACCACAGCAAAATTGCTGCGCAAACCGGACATGCTGGTTTCCTAGGGCTTGACTCTGAGTCGATTGTTCAGAGAGGATAACTACCACGTTTACATGATGGAGGTGACTTGGTTTCTGAATAAACCACCAAAGGATAACCAACACACTTATGTGGTGAACGACTAGTTTACTAGAAAAACTAGCAAAGGTCATCGAACCTCTCGCCCGGAAGGGACCCCTCAGGGCATAGACATCGCGGGCATGCCTTAGGTCGACCAGCGAACCTTAGGTCCACCACCTCTCTCCATAAAATTGTGCCTCCTCTCCCTACCCCACCTCAAGTTGCCGGTGACGCCCCTCCTCCGCCCCCCGACCCAATCCGGCGACGCCTCAATCCGCGACGGCGAGCGAGCTCGGATGCGACAAGCTACCTCCATGGCCGGGCGGGCGGGGCAAGGTCCGCCGCGACTAGCCTCGTGGCGGCCGCCCGAGGCAGGTGGTGTCCGGCGAGGGCCCTCCATGGCACTGGTGACGTCGGCGTGGCGCATCCATGGCTGACGGGGCGAGGTCAGCCGTGGCCGCTTGCATGGCGGCGGCGAGGTGAGCAACCTCCATGGGCGGTGGTGGGGCCGAGACAAGCTACAGGCGCGGGTAGGGGCGAGCTCCGGGCGCAGAAGCTGCCTCCGTGGCCGGCACCCTCCCGACAGTCCACTCGACCTCGCTGCTTGCTGTCCCCCGCGACGGCCACGGGTCGGTACGAGCAGCGGCAGCCACGATGAGCGGCGGCTCCGTCCGTCTCTCGGGAAGACAAGGTCGACAAAAAGGAAACATAGTTTTTTTTACTAGTCCGTCAACCCGTGCCTCCGCACGGGCTAGCACTTTACTTTAATTATTAATAATTATTGTTTACTTTTATTAGGAGCACCATAATTAGATTCACACAATTTTGCAACATAGACTGTAAATGTAATATATTAATTAGCATTTGGTCATCATAATTTGAGAGAGATCCTTATAATTTTAAGATTGTATTGCATAATATGTTTGAAAAATAATAAGTACAATTAACTCTGTTTTATTAAAAGATCCACCACAATAATAAGACGCAAATCTCAGTATTTCTTATCTTCTTGTTACAGTTTGCTTCCAATGTAGCACTAATCAATAGATAATTTAATTTGAGTTTATGGGTGCGTCGGAGGCCGGTCTTCTGGAATTGAACTGCATAAATATTTGCATTTAAAATGACGTCGTTTAGTTTATAATTTATAAATAAATAATTAATAACTAAGAGTTGTTCATATCATTATATGTAATGGTTCCACCCGTGTATTATTTGTTTTTATGTGTTTCATGATTTGCTTCATTTTCTTGGACCATATTACGGTTGATGTCTGGTAAATTATTTTGATGGGCACTATGGAAGATATTTTTAATTCAATGTAGGTTTTGTAGCATGCATGTAAGTGTTGAAAGTTTTGTAGCAGCTTTCTATAAAAAAGCAGAATTACTCAATCAAGAGCCAAATATCACAGATTTTGATAAATCTGAAATTTGTCCTTGTTTCTTCTACTGGTCCAATGTGTGTTGCGACTCCTATAAAATCTATGAAACATAAATATGAATTATTATTTAATGACCGTAAAATGAGTGAAAGTGTAGAAATTGTAAAGTCAACAATGTTTTACCTGATAGGTACGTGTCCACATTTATTCTTGTTGAAAGCATATCTGTGCTCATGAACTTGAAACTATACTTTGGAATGTTTTCATTATCTTTAACCTTTTCAGAGTAGTTGTGGGTAAGAAGTTGACGTACGATCCTGACATTTTCCATTAGTCGATACTTCTATGTTGTTGGTGTGACTCCGACATTTGCAATTATGTACACATTTCCTTGTCAAATCAGTGGTTTAAACTTTTCCATATAGGTCTTTTTGATAACACCATGCATAATGGTTCCTTTTTTCATCATCATTAATAATTTGTAAACCGAAAGTAATACAAAAAGGCAATCAAACGGAACATATCCACGATTTGATTACCCTTTCCTTGATGTTCCACAATTCCTTTCCCGGTCTATTTCACTTAAGGTTTTATTCACCATTGCAACTTGTTCAACTGCATTAGCAAAAGCTGGTGATGGATCTAATTATCTTATTTTTCTATACAAAAGACATAATATACAAATTTGAAAAATTTCTATACATAAGTTATGGTACATAAATAACAATCAAGTAAAATATAATTCGATAGAAAGAATTGAAAATAATAACAATTTGAGAACAATTTTGAGAAGCAAGTGATTTATACCTAGCACGCAGCAGACCTAACAATAAACAAATAATTTAGTAGTCATAACATATGCCATGAAAAATTAATCTAACTGTAGCATGCAACAGGACAAATAATAAATAAATAATTTAGTATTCGTAACTTAAGCCATGAAAAATTAATCTAATTGTAGCACACAACAGACCAAACAATAAACAAATAATTTACAAATTATCTAATTGTAGAAGAGAAATCAAATAAACTCGAAAAATAATGTCTCGTCCTGGATGGATCTCTAGTGTTCTAGTGTAACCAATGGGTGTAAAAGGTTCTGTCCAGCCATAGAAGAATGCTTAGGTTGATCGTACATTTCTGTTGAATAGCAGTTGGGGACCTAGTTCCGTTGGTGAAAGTAGCAGCAATCCCTAGTTGATGGAAGCAGTACACAAAAGGGATGTTTCACGAAAGATGTCATCTCTCATTTTATAATTTTATATATGCACGGGTAAAGTATATAATTTGTTGTATTAGCTAACAACCATTTATGATAGATTTTTTTATGATTAAAGTATGAAAGAGAGATTCAAGACAAGAAAAATCTAATCGGCATGTATATACACGTACGTTCTAGTTTTTTAGTTATATTATCTAAAGATCCTTTTAGAATAGATTGTTTTTATGATTTAGACATGGGAAAGAGATAAAAGGTAAGAGACTAATTATGTCACATTACACTACATGTGACAGGAATGATAGGATAGTTGGACAATTTTTTATTTCAATCAAAGGGATTTATTGTGTTAGATGTGACTGGGAGATGGTTTAGATTCAATTTTTCTATAGTGTCAGGTGTGGATAATTTATACAAAGATATAAGAGAGTTGTTTTTGTTAATTCTTCATAATGGCAGGAACGATAGGATAGCTAGACAATTTTTTAATTGAAGCAAAGAGATTTATTGTGTTAGATGTGATCGAGAGATGTTTTAGATTTAATTTGTTAATTCTTCATAATGACATAGGTGGGTAATTTTAGAAACAAAATATATCCAACGGCTATTAAAATCAATAATATTTTTTTAGAGTGTCCACATAGGATCCTAGGTGGCTTCATGTGGAGGCTTCTCTTTTTCTAGACTGTCCACCTAGGATTCCTAGGTGGCTTTATGTGGAGGTTTCAAAAGGAGCCTCTATAATGGCACGTGTGTTTAGACAAAGATATAGCAGGGTTGTTTTTGTTAATTCTTCATAATGGCATAGGTGGGTAATTTTAGAAACAAAATACATCCAACGGCTATTAAAATCAAAGATATTTTTTAGAGTGTCCACATAGGATCCTAGGTGGCTTCATGTGGAGGCTTCTCTTTTTTTAGACTGTCCACCTAGGATTCCTAGGTGGCTTTATATGGAGGTTTCAAAAGGAGCCTCTATAGTGGCACATGTGTTTAGACAAAGATATAGCATGGTTGTTTTTGTTAATTCTTCATAATGGCATAGGTGGGTAATTTTAGAAACAAAATACATCCAACGGCTATTAAAATCAATGATATTTTTTTAGAGTGTCCATATAGGATCTTAGGTGGCTTCACGTGGAGACTTCTATTTTTTTAGACTGTCCACCTAGGATTTCTAGGTGGCTTCATGTGGAGGCTTCAAAAGAGCCTCCAATTAGTAATAGTAAGATATCTTAAACTCTACATTACGTATAATTCCTTCTTTTTCTGATGCTGTGGCCAAAAGTGTCCGTTTTTTTTCATATCGAGCTTTTGGAACTCAATCCATCCATCGCTACTAGGTGTCCAAAGATGGTTTAAGTAGTTTGTTTCTAATTGCAAATTTTATCTTATTTTTTAAAAATTTCAGCAGCAACGTGCGGGGTATCAACTAGTAACTAATATTACATGCGTGCGCTTGCGCACAATATGCATGTGTGCGATGCGTTGGATTCGAACCCGTGTACAACTTGGGGTTTGAAATCATTACAAATACTTGGGGGTTGAAATCTTTAACTTTAGACCCCGAAAGACACAATTTAGGCACGGAGATCAGTTCCCCAATGGAGAGTGTACAGTTCTACAAACAGTGATGAGTAACTAGAAAACAACCAGAACAATAAGCTCAAATTTGTATATACTTCCATTAAACATTGGTTCAAAGCATATTTATTACAGGCATGCTTCATCTCTAGCCGGAGCAAGCTAGGGCCCTTTATTACATAGATATACTTTGATTATGCAGTAGCAATAATAATCCTTATATGTAACACGCAGGCAGTCATGGCTTGCATGGTAGTGGCACGGCGCGCTGGCCGGCGCCGGTGTTGGGGCGCCAGTAGGCAGCATGCTGAAGCTGACGCAGAACCTGACGCAGGTCGGAACACATACCGGCGAGACTTGCTCTTTGCACTTTGGTAAGAAGGACTTCTTAATAAGTTTAAGTATAAGGTTGTTACGAGCGATGATGTTGCACGCTTCAGAAACGAAGTCATTGCAGGGAGGAAGACAGGCCGCGCGGCATTGTTCCTGGATGTCCGCCATGACCGGAGGACCCATGGACAATAGGACCAGCACGATGCAGGCAGCAGCAGGAACGGCCTTCCTAAGCACGGCGGCGTTAGCGGAATCCATTAGATGCTGATGATACCGGATATCGGGACACACACAATATATATAGCCGCGCACTATTTGTAGGAAAATGGATCCAGTTTGAAGTCCAACTGCACTATAGTCGCGCTGTTGGTGCAAATGCTACCTTTTGCCTCCGTAATAAGGTACACAGATAGACAAATTGGGGTGCTAGTTTCTAATAACGGGCATTGTACTCATTTGACCTAAGGGAGCGGACAATGAGAGCTAGCAACGGGATTTTCTGCCGTAGAATCAGAATAATGGGCGATCGATCTAGCATGATTATTTCAACCAATTTTTTCGACAGTCAAGTACAGAAATATTTATGCTGAAAACAAATATTAAAGAAACATTATTAATTTAATCATACTCTGATCCTCATCATGATTCACTAGGTGCGCACACCAAAAACAGACTCGGTAAATAAATTCACCCACTAAAGAACAATTTGTATGTTTAGGACGACCAATGGCATAAGGAACCGGCTGAAATTATGATATGGAAAATGTTAACATTTTGGGATTACATGGAAGATGTGCACATGCGTGCACAGACTACTCGATCGTACACTTGTTATAAGAAAGTCTTGTATCACACATAAATACAAGACGCATGTACACTAAATCATTTAGTGTGGCGATGATTTTCATTGATTATATGGTACACATATTGAATGTTTGTGTTGCACACATTTGCATTTGGATGGTGTTTGATCTGCAGGAGAAAATCCCCAGCACCCATAGCGGTTAGTTCTTTCATATATACTACACCCAAAAAGAACTTGCACGTTTGGGAGAAGTGAGTCATTTCCAAGAGCATATATGCAGGCTTGAAACATCAAGCTTTAAGTGGATCTCATTAATTCTCCAGCGATGTTTTAGATGTAAGGGTTCATTTTATGTTAAGGGACAAAATTCCGTCTGTAAATCTTAATTTTTATGGAGAGAGAAGGGAATTTATAAGTGGAATAAAGATCATAAATATATTAAGACATCATCATATCATCATATATATATATATATATATATATATATAGAATGGAAGAAATGTTACTATAATGGAAGAAATGACTAAACATACTAACTAAACAGCTATGATCAACATAAATGAAATGCTTCATTTCTGCAGATTCTGTCTCCATATCACACATACAAACAATCAATTCTGAAGGAGATTTACTAGAATATAGTGAGAGTCCTAGCAGACAAAATTCTTGTCACTAAATTCTGGACACACAAAAAAGCTGATCTAGCTGCATCTGCACCCAGCCGTCACTGTTAACACTGCTGATAGACTGAAAACTCAAGAAGGCGCCCAGTGCTCGATTTAGTTCATAAACATGTAAATAATGTGACAAACATTGCCACCTATATGGGAAAATAAGTTTCATCAGGAGGGGGACTCAAATGCCCCTCCTGAACAAATCGGTGGTCAGGAGAGGCATATAACAAACATTATCAATCAGGCTAGCAAAATTAAGCACACATAGACAGTAGTAGCAGCGCAAAAAAAAAACAAGAGGATAGAAAGAACAGAGAAGTACCTAGAGAACAAGTATGAAGAAGCAGAACACAGATCTGGCTGGGGGAGTGAGGACGGAAGAGAGATCATGCGGCCAGCAGCAAGTCCTGGACTCCACTGGTTGGTAAATCACCCATCCCCAGCCCTTTCACATCCGCTTGTGGCTCAATCGCAGTTCCCAGACCAAACCCGCTTGTGCCTCAATCCCACTATCCCAATTCCCAGACCAGATCAAGCAATGCCAAATCTGTCCAATTCCATTCTAATCTAGCACTACCGAATCTGCCAATCTAGCTAATCGCAAACCTATGCAGGAAATTGAGAGAAATCAATGGAAATCGAATAGGGATGGGTATCTGCCACGATCATATTTTTAAGATACAATAAGCTTTAACACTCATGGGTATATTATGTAGAAAGCTAATGGGTAATTTTTATATTCAGTTACTAAAAGTGGGGTTCAGGTTAACAATGATTTCATTGTCAAAATGGCAGAGAGATACAGACTAAACACCATAGAATGCAGAAATGTACATAACCTAAGCAAAGATTAACCAGTTGAAACTAAATTACAGTCATAATCCCAGCTAGTTCAGGTGGTCAATCAATACCATATCAAGATAGTTTTGCCGCATAAGCAAAGCATAGGGCTACCAATGTTCTCTCAGTACTAGTAATCACACATGAACAAAGCAGTAAAATAATCCATCACTTCATCCATATTCAGACCTTAGTTAAACATTTTCACAATGAAATCCTGTAAAAAAGGTCGAAACCATAGAACTGGGAAAGGTAATCATCCTAACCTAGCGAGTCAGTAGCAGCGACCTCAAAGCTTCAGTGTCCATGTCGAGTGGGAAAGGCAATCCTTGCATCGTTTGTTGCCTTTGAACCATGTCAAGGGAAACTGAGCACAGTAAAATGGATGATGAGGAGGCCAGTGCAGTCCTGTCACCGATCATTACCACCACCAAAAATAATGGCATCCGCCACCTGATAGTCTAGCCAGTCAATGAACACAAGTCATGGTCATTACTCATGAGGTCCAAACCAGACAAAAAATTTCCAATTCATCCAGTAAAATCAATTTTCCCATCCAGAACACCTGGTACTGCACGCAATTGTGAAAATTGAGATTGGAATTAACTAATCATTTTCAAGAATGTAGTAATCACCGCAAAATCAATTTAATTAGATGAATTTTCCTACAAATATACCAGCAATTCGACAGATAGCTAGCCATGCGCATCCATCAATTGGTGTGAAGGCGAGGAAACTGCAGGCCTCTCCGTATGAACTCGTCGCCGCCGAGCATCAACGCTGCAAAGCGGACTAGGAGCAGGGAGGCAACTGCCGACGAGGAGTCGAGCTGGAGAAGGCAGAGGTCGACGCCAACGAACTCGATGCGCCCCGATCTAAGCGAGGCGCAGGCCCATATGGCTAGGAGCTGCGTGTTCGTCTCCCCGAACCGAGCTGGAGGAGGCGGAGGCCAATGGGCGAGGAGCTATGCGTGAGTCCCCCGATCCGAGATGGCGGGCGTGGGGCGTGGGGCGGCGGCAGTGACGGGCGAAGCAGGGAGGCAGGCGGGAAGCCGGGGGTGGTGGCGAGGGGAGCGCACGACCTGCCGGCGAGAGAGTGCGTCGGCGAAGAGTGGGGGCAGCGCGGCTCGCCGGCGTCGATGGGGGAAGGAGGAAGGCAAGCGCGGGCCGGCGGTGAGGGAGAAAGGAGCTCCGCGCTGCTCCTTTATAGCCGGTGTGGGAGGCGGCGGAACGCCGGAACGGTGGTGAGGAGGACGGGGGCGTGGGAGGCGGCGGCGGCGGAACGGAGTAGGCTCGGAAACTGCAGATGGGTTATTTTTACCCACGATGTGGCGAGGGATGTGGGAGCTCGGAGGAACGGTAGAAGGAAAACGTTAAAACCCGGATGGGAGCGGACGGGGAGCGCGTGGCGCGTGGGAAGGTGCGGCTCGGGTATGGAATACTTATTCCATACCCAGGGTATAGAATATAAATATCCTATATATATATATATATATATATATATATATATATAAGCCTCTCTTACGTGGTGCACATCATCTTGAATTCCGAATTAAGTAAGTTTCTTCTTATCTATTCAAAAGTAACATAAAAGTTTATTATTTTCATCAAGAAATAGCTCATATGACTCTCAGAGTAATCTCTACAAGTGCACTATTTTTACGAGCAACTAAACAATCACAGTGACTCTAAGGGTAATCTGTACAAGTTCACTATTTTCACGAGCAACTATTCATAGTTTATCGAAAAACTATTTCAAATCCCACAGCAACACGCGGGGAATCAGCTAGTACAACTATATAGATGGAACTCACTAACTATTTCTCTCAACATCCAAGCATTCCGCATCGTAACCCACTATACGCCATGTCCATATCCACTATACGCCTTGTCCTCATCCACCAAACCATATATTTATTCATCAACTTTTTGGCTAATAGCATGTATTTGTGAGTAGAACGCCACAAAATTTTCATAGTTGAAATACATGTAGGACCAATCATTTTATAATGGTTCACTCTCAACAAAATAATATGTTTTATTATATAGTGTTGTTTACAAATGAATGTTGCCATGTAATCACTTTGGTATTTCTACTTCCACATTTCAACTTAAAATTTTGTTTAAAAAATTCCAGCAGCAACGCGCAGGATATCACCTAGTGTAAATAATAGGTGGTAGGTACCTTTTGAAATAGAATTACATGTATTCTCCCCGTCCAAAAATAATAGGATTTAAAGACTGGATTGTTCCCCAACTATTGGACGAACGACTGTATGGAATCTGGCCGGGCGTTACTTTAATGAGGGGCATATAAGTATCCCCCTTCTTAATTTCTTCTAAAGAATACTGAAACTCCTTATATTTCCATGCTACATTACATTTTGTTCTGATTTTGCAAGGTATTTATGAGGAAAGAGAATAGGAGTTTCTTCATATGTGAGAGGAGTATATCCCCATGAAGCTCCCACAATTACCTACTCCCCCATTTCTGTTTATGAGGACATGGTATAGTCTACCAAATTATACTTGACCATTCATTTCTCTTATATTATATTGGGAAATTTTAGTTATGAATTTGCAATCATTAATTAGAAAGTACATTTGATTACAAATCCAACCATGTCATGTTTACAATACAAACATAAAAAATAATGGGTAAATTATTGGTCAAAGACGGTAAAATTTGAATTTTGATAATATGTGCACACCTTATAAACAAATATGGAGGAGTAGTTTCGAGTCCAGGTAACCGTACACTGCAGAGACTTTTTTTAAGCATCTTGGAAAAGACAAGTAATTTCTCATTGACTCTTATATCAAGAACCACTATGGCCAACAAATTACAGGACAATGACTATTATACTTCACATCAAGTAAACTTTGAGTTTAGAGTTATTCGGGACCACTGCGATCTTAATAACACAGAGGAAAGGAAACCTTCGTGGCACCCTTGATGGTGGTAATGGCCTACCCTTTATGCATGGCACTCACTAGAGAAGCTTTCCACTTTTTGTTACTTCTTGACACTTTTCAGTACTCTTAAGAGAAATTTATTTATACTTTCATTACACATTGGTTCAGATCAGATACATAGTCTGAGGCTCAGGTAATGAACACTGATGACCACGAATTACAGGCATGCTTCATTCATCTAGCCTGTAGTTTTATTAATTACACAGGCATATCTCTGGTTTTTTTAGACAATCAGCATATTTCTGATTATTCGTTAGTTGTAATAATATAAAGAAGTAACACACACACACAGACAGCATCACGGCTTGCACGGCGGCGGCGCGGCAGCGCTGGCCGGCGCCAGTGTTGGAGCACCGGGCGTCAGCATCATGCAGAAGTTGTCGCAGGTGGGAACACATAGTGGAGAGACTCCCGTTGCACGTCTAGTGCGAAGTCGTTAGTCACAGTTTTAAGGATAGGAGCGATGTCAATGACTATATTGCACGTTTTGGAAACGAAGTCATTGCAGGCATCGACACAAGCCGGGTGGCAGTCGTCGGCCATCACCGGAGGACCCATGGACAGTAGGACCAGCACGATGCAGGCAGCAATAGGAACGGCCATGCTAGGCAAGGCTCTGTTAGCTGAAGCCATTGATCAACAGGCCGGACTAGATGTAGATCAGTAGATGGAGTAGCTAGAGAAAGATGTAGTGATATGCGCTGATAGATGCCGGACTATTTGTAGGCAAAGGATCGAATGCCCAATATTGTTGTGCAAATATGGCAGGGCACATTTGGCTTACACGCCTACAAATGTGGATAGAGCTAAATGGCACATATTTTCCTCCATAATCAATATGCATTATTGAAATACAACTTTGCGGTGCACGTGCAGAGGAGAAATTCAGGATTGGGGGACTAGTCGTAGTGAGGCTCCTGATGCAGAACTTTATTTGCGGTGATGCCGTTGAGCCAGAGCCGATGAGTGTTTCTATGTGAGACAGTTTAATATGGTGACAACAGCTTTCAGTGAATTCTAAAGGAGTCAATGCATTTCCAAGAGCATATATGAAAGTGAAGTATCAAAAAGTTTTAGTTAATGGTACTCCGTCTCAAAATAAGGCATTGTTTAGTTGGATGAAGCAACTTGCCGAAAAGGTAACATTAAGTTTACCAATGCTAATTAAGAGGACTAAATATGATATATTTATAAAACTAATTACACAGATGGACAATAAATCACAAGACGAATCTATTAAGAGGGTGTTTGGATGGGGGTGACTAAAATTAGTCTGACTAAATTTAGTCGCTTTAAGGGACTAAATTCCCAAATAGGTGACACTAAATGGTGACTAAAACTAGTCACCGGACTAAAACTTTTTAGTAGGGAAAGGGGTAGCTAAAACTTGTGTTAGTTCTCTCTCCTGATTTTCTACACAGAGGAAAGGGAGAGAGAAGGGAGAGGGATAGTGAAAAATCTGGACTTTAATGCTCTTTAAATCTCGCTTTAGTTTATCTTCCAAACAGGGGGTGACTAAAAAATTTTAGCCTGACTAATTTTAGTCACCCTCTAAGTCTAATTAAGCTATCATTAGAAGATGTTTACTGTAGCAACACATTGTATAATGATGACCTAATTAGGCTCAATATATTAAATCTTGTGAATTTGCCCAGGGTTATGAAATATGTTTTGTCATTAATCTATGTTTAATACTAACAATTAGCATGAGAACATCCTATGTGGCGAGTGAATGATAAAAACTTGCCGATTAGTGCACATGTAGAGTTTGGAGGAGCATATCAATGTTACTGAGAAATTACATATATACCCCAATAAAGATGTAATCATTGTGCTTTGGGAGGAGAGAAAGTAGAAATGACAACTAGAGTAAGGTGGTCCCATTCCTAGATCGATGTGCACTTGTTTTGGGACAAATTTTGTACTCAGAAATGAACTTATCATGAAACAATATATTCAACAATGAACCTAACCGTCCTCAATTTGGCATTTATGGGGCGGTGATGGAAATTTCTTCCGTCCAAATTAGTACCAACCTTGATCTTGGCACCATCTTAAATAAAATAAATAAATAAATAAATATTATGCAACCTATATTTTCATAACTTAAATACAAAATAATACTTCTGGTGACAAATGGATATTTAAGAGTTTCATCCTATTTCAGGCATGCCTCACCTCAATCCAACCTAAAGGAACAAAAAAAAGTTAAATATCTCGGTAAAACTACAACACTAAAGAACAAATTGACGTTTAACACCTATATGTATATGGTAAAAGGAAACAAACTAAAGTTCGATTCTTTTTTTATTATGTCAAAGATGCAACATGACTACTCATAAACTTGTAACTACGCGTATTATGTCACACATAAATAAAATTAATCATGGTGATGGGAGAGAAGCATGTTGTGGTGCTGATTTTTGGGAGAATGCCAAATTGATGATCATATGTTTTTTATTTTAGTGAGACTTTCCTGCATGACAATTAACATGAATGATCTAAACTGAACCTTATTTGAAAACTTTTTTTTACCAAAATCAATAGGGGATGCCCCTACTTATTTTATACAATTTTTTGTTTCAGCCTTAATTCACTCCCAGAGGAAGTCGAACCAGGCCTACAGGGTGCTATGCTCTAAGTGGGTGTTTGGCTCCTAGAGACTTATAATAAGTCCTGTCACATCTAACGGGATGTCTCTATTTAGGAGGACTAAACACGATTTAATGAAAAACTAAATGCACAAGTCCTACGCTTTCGCGAGACAAATCTAATAAGTCTAACTATATAATCCATTATTAGCACATGTTTACTGTAGCATCATATTGTCTAATCATGCCTTAATTAGACTTAATAGATTCTATCTCGCGAGAAAGCCTGAGATTATGAAATTCATTTTATCATTGATCTCAATTTACTACTTCTAACCTCTAGCATCTGATGGGACGGGACTTATACTTGTTGCTGCAGGAACCGAACAGGGTCTAATACTACGCTGGAGGTGCTTTCACCTTATTCAAAAACCTTTAATCAATAATAGCAAGTTATTATATAAAGTATTTTGATTATGGTAGATACCTATTTTCTGTAGTCAAACTCAGGACGGGCCATTATTATTTTAGCATGCTCTAGTAGAGGCGACCTTTGTTCCCACCCTTTGTCTAGGTGAACTTTGGAGCCGGGAAAAAAGAGTATGAGGCGACGTGGCCTGGAAAGACCGAGGGTGCCACCCCCTCTTTAGTCTCGGGTGGTAAAACCACACAGGATTAAAGGCCTGGTCGCCAACGACTCCCTATACACAATAGTTGGCCCCGACTTTTTCTCGTGAGTGGTGTTACCACCCGAGACTAAAGGGAACAAACCCAAGACAAGACCTCACAGCTGCTACTACTACCGTCGGCCTCTCTCTCATCACTTTTAATTATATAATTCTTCCACCACTACCGCAGCCATCGATTGCTCTTCCTTCTATCTTCTTTCTTCTTCTCCAATGCTTATCCTTTCTTTCTTCCCTTCAGGTGCCGGGGCTGGCGGGAAGCCGTCGATGCGAGCAGCCGGCGAGGGAGCTGCCAGGTGCGCGTGGGCATGCAGCCCTCGTCGGGGGTGTGACCTCCAGCTCTGAGCCTGCCACGGGCAGATGGTGGCGCGAGGGGGCTAGTGCGGCGGCCGACGGCGGGCAGTGGTGGCCGGTGCGGGTGACCCCGACGGGCAGACCCGGGGCACGGCCTTCCGGGGCCGGCGGCGCCGATCAACCCGGGGCGCACAACCTTCAGCGACCGGAGGCGCGGGTAGCCCACTTCCCCCGCGGCCGGCGGCACTCCCTCCCTCCTTGATCTGTGATTTAATGTATAACTTAGAAGCATACTTAGGAATTAATTGGGATGCTGAATTAGGTTTACTTGAAACTATTTTTGTAAGTTTAAAGAGTTACAAATGTTATTACATACTCCCTCCGTTCCGGAATGATAGTCATTGTTGATTTCCGTGCCACAAGTTTAATCGAATTTGTAGAAAATACGTGCAACATTTGTTTCTTCAAATAAAATTGTTAAAAAAACTAAATTCATATACCTTTCTAATGATATTAATTTTGTACCACAAATACTAATATATCTTTTTATATATTTAGTCAAAGTTGTTTCTCGAGAAGTGAAAATGTGACAATCATTTTGGAACGGAGGGAGTAATGGCAAGGAGAAATTTAGGCAACGATTAAGGGTCTACGCTTAACACTATTTTTATAATGGTGTATATGGTTTTTCTTAACACCAAAATAGGTCGAATGGCAGCCCTGAGCTTTGTTTAGGTACTTGGATAGTACCGGAAGGTACTAGGTAGTACCTTATATCAAGATTTTTTAACCAGCTAGCTAAGTTAATAAGTAAAATTAGTTGTTGGACACACTAAACTGGTACTTCCTTTTACTACCCTATTGGTACTTCAAAGTACTTCCACCGTTAGATTTTATAATATGCATGGCTCACGTTAATTACAAGCACCCTAAAATTGCTCTCAATATTTAGCCATGATTAGTGTCTCATGAGGATCAACATTATAGCCTCTGATCATCACTTCCTGAAGTTTCTGAATAGTTTGTTGCTTGGAGAAGCAAATGCAGAATTATCACAACCACGTGAAGCTTCTGTCGTTGTTGGCATGCTTGCCAGCAAGTTCATCTCTCATGCCTTGTCACCAAGTCTGTCATTAGGCAAATTTTGTGCACCTCCGTGGGACCTGTATGGTAGTTTCATATTTAAAAAACAACAAATTTACTCTGCTATTTACTGCCTCTGTTCAAATAGAAAATTTTGATCCCTGCAAGAATGACAAATCTTATGTTCCACACTGCCAAGAATATTTTTTTGACCCTTGCCTAATTGCCAATCTAACATGTGAAATTAAAGATTGGGAAATCGAAATGTTTGCATGGTTTACAGCTAGGAGACCTGATACGTACGCTTGTTTCTTAACGGGAACTGATATACTTGTGAAGAAGAGTTGCTAAGGTATAAAACCGGACCGAGACAAATCTTTTCACATGAGATTTTGATTGATTTTTTTCTTTGTGCTGGAAATATATGTGTATAAATGTTGCCAGAACTGAAGAACTCTATGGGCAATAAGCATGACATAATGTGTGCTTGGATGATATATAGATCTAATAAATCATGATGGTTAATCTACATCGTCATATCATTTCAGGTCCGCACTCGGTGATCATGTTGAGATGTTTTTGATCTTCTTTGATTAATGTGGAACTTCTCTAAGAACAACTTATTAATATAGTAACCAGAAAACAACTGAAACAGAATGGAAATTAAATCAGAATGTACTCTCCTCGTTAAAAAATTAATAAGAATGTACTCTAGGGGGCCGGCATTAGATTTAGATGAACATATTGTGACACAAACAATAGACACAAATTTGCTGAGGTAGCAAAGATAAGACAAGATAAATTTCTTGGGCATGGAGATTTATTACATCATTCCATTAAACACTGCAGGTTCGTCATGAACACTACCGCACTAGTCTCATAGCCGGAGGTAGCTAATAAGGCACTTTATTAAATAGAGGTCTTATGATGATTATGCAGTAGTGATAATATTTATGTCGCAACATGAGAAGATATCAGCATCATGGCTTGCATGCTGGTGGCGGCGCTACCCGGAGCTGGGCTTGGGGCGCCCGGCGGCGTCAGGGTGTCGAGCGTGCAGACACTGAAGCAAAGGCTCCTGCATAGCGCAGAGATCCGCACTTTGCATGTTGTGTAGAAGAAGTCCAGGCTATTCAGGACAGGAAGGTTCCATTGAGGCCCATGCACACCTCGGAAGTGAAGCCATCGCACGCGGGGCGACAAATGGCGGCGCTGTCCTCCTCCACACCGGCCATCGCCGGCGGACCCATGGACAGCAGGACCAGCACGATGCAGGTGGCAACAGGAACCACCATCTTAAGCATGTAGCTGTTAGCAGAAGCCATTGATCGATCAGTAGGACTGAGTTGATGCCGATATTGGGACACCAGCAGATATTTCCTATTTGTAGGCAAGGATCGAGCGAGTTCGAAGTCCACATTGGGAAAGTAGAATTGCTATTTGCAGTATCATAGCTGCAGGAGTAGAAATTAAGTAATAAATGTTCATACAGCAATCTGCCACATAATTTCCACGATAGTTGACATGTACATAGAATGGCACTTGGCCACTTGGGTGCTAGTTTCTAACAAAACACTGTATCAGTATAATTAATTTGGACCTTTTTTCAGACAACAAGTTTGCATGCCTGACACCTATATGACAAAGTCAAAGGCAACAACTAAATTATGACAAATTCTATTTTTTTGTGATTATGTGGAAGGTACACACGCATACAAAAAATGACTTCTCATACACATGCAAGTATGACTAATATCAAAGTAATAAAAGGCATTTGACTTTGATAGCACTCACATGTGCGCTGCATGAAAATCCTGGATATATATAATACGGGCCGTGCATTTACATTTGATAGTGTTTGGTTCGTACAATAATGGTAACGTAATAAACGTAGATGGAATGAGATTATTGTAGTAGTTTTGGTGGTGTAATGCATGATTATCCTCTTTATTTTCTCACACTGTGCGTTAATGTTACATGATACCATCATACCAGACCAGGACACCTTTTGCATGAACAGAGAATGTATATACATCTCTGCAGCCAAATATACAGCTTCCCAAGGAAGGACCAAACCGATCACAAGAAATTTTAATAGGTACTTCTAGGCAAAAGGCATGACCTAACCAAAAATATGTAGAAATAAACAAATAGAGAAATATTTATATGTTCTTTTATGAAGAATCAATATGACGAATGGTACCAGGATAAATTAAACAAATAGAATATTGAAAACATACTTTGGTAAATGTGGTGATGATTGAATATTTTATTCGATAATCACATTTAGAAAGTCACTAGCACACTACTTAAAATTGCATCAATCTTATTTTTTTAACAAAAAACATGTACGTTAAGCTACATCATTTAAGGTTGGCTGGCCGGTAACGCTTCACTAACATATTGCCGATCTCTGTATTTGCCGTGGTCACCGTGCTCAAGGATTTGCCGATCTCCCCAGTGATTAGACGCTATTCCACTCAGTGATCTGGTGCTCCTCCCCCTTTGCCTTGTAATATAAATTAGCATCCCCTTCAAAACGCTGTTCTCTCACCATCGGCTGCGGTTAGCAAAAAATGTTGCAGCTTTTGGTAATGAAAATCGTTCAGGTGGGCTGCTTGCCCCCTGTTGGTTTTGGTAAAAAAATGGCTAGAGAGAGTGGACGCGCAAATGGGAGAAAGTTAAAATTATGAGAGAAAGGGGAAAGTGTGGTGGAAATAAGGAGCAGATTGGCATTAATTTTATACTCCTACCATTACAAATTGTAGGTCGTCTTAGCTTTTTTTTCTACATATAGTTTTTACTTTTTACTATGTATCTATAAATACGTGATCTACAGCTGTCAACTTCAGATCAGAGCACACTAGTCATATGCCAGTAAGCAGCATGCGTGACGTCATTGGTGGCGAAGATGATTCCCCAACAGGGACTATATCATTCAATACATTGATGAATAACTATGAAAAAACAATATACAAAGCATTATTTTGTTGATACAGAAAGTTATACTTCCATTAAACATGGGTTCCAAGAATATCCTTGGATACAAGTATGAGATACATTGTACGAGGCTTAGCTCATGAACACACGATGACCAAGCATCACACCGCACCTCCTCTACTGGGAGCATGGGATACAAGTATGAGATACATTGTATGAGGCTTAGCTCATGAACACTTACGATGACCAAGCATCACACGCACCCCTCCTCTACTGGGAGCATGGGATATTACATAGATGTATTTTGATTACGTCTAGTAATTTCTATGCTAGTATTCCTCCGTTCTTAAATATATGACCTGGACAAGCATTAGCTCATTTTGAACTTACTCGTCATATAATGTTATGGCTTGCATGGTGGTAGTGGGGCGCTGGGTGCGGTGTTGGGGCACCTGGGGTCAGGGTGTTGAGGCTGCAGATGTTGATGCAGAGGGCAAGGCATAGTTGTTTGATCCGCACGCATGTTGGAAGGAGATTCAGAGGATTCAGGACAGTAGGGCGATCCCAATTATGCTGTTGCACCCATCAGAAGCGAGGCTATTACATTTCGGAACACAAATCACACGACAATCATCCTCCACGTCGGCCATAGCTGGTGGACCCATGGACAAAAGGACCAGCATGATGCAGGCAGCAAAAGGAATAACCTTCCTAAGCATAGTGCCACTAGCGGAAGCCATTGATCAACACTTGATGCAGCTGGATATGTATCTAGAGAAAGAGAGCAGCAGACGTCTATTAGTTGATGCCCTTGCTTGTTGTGTCATCAGATACGCTATTTGTAGGCAACGATCAAGTCGTGTACCACATCTATGGCTGACTCACACCACAAATGTGCCTACAATGACAGCTTCACGTGATAGTTTCCAACGAACGTCATACCATTGAAATTTATGGGGTGACAATCAATCATCCACACAGGATTATGAAAGGATCTAAGCTAGTAAAATCCAAATCATGTGTACAAAGGCATAGTCCAGCAGTTATATTTTAACCCACAGATTAAATTACAATAGGAAACTAGGAGGCAAGAACATGATTTAATGCTTATATTGCAAATCACTTTTCATGGTTCGGAACAAGTTACACGCTAGGAGGCACTGGATAAAATTATGAGGCATCAGACGAAGCAGCAGGCCAAACATATTTCTGGAATTTCTCCAACGCATCTAGATTTTTGGCCATCGGAACATCCGGTTGTTCCCTTGAACTTGAACTTCACACAATGTACCAATTCCTATGGCACTTGCTCCTACACTCTTCACTGTGATCATCAGAACATTTGATTGAGCCTTCTTCTGCTATTTTCTTTGTTTTCATTGCTTCTTTGCATGTTTTTGGTTTCTGTTGCATCATGTTTGGGACTAAAAAACCTTCAAGGTTCATTCCAAACACTTTGGTACTTCCAATCATTGCGTGGTCTTTGAATCATCAAAATATATGAACTAAATAACTTGTTAGGGCCTTGTTCAATACAATCTTCTTCTCTTTCTTTCCACACATGTTCTTCTCTTAAATAGGAAGTATACTCCCTCCGGTTTGGTTGCTGCGGCATCGCTACGTTTGGCGCAGGTGGTCAAGGAGTTCTTTACCCAGGCACATGGGTGGCGGTCTAGTCTTCGAATTGATTGTCATTAAAGTGCTTTGGGTTTCTCTCATCTTTTTAAACTGTGTGCATCACGCTATGCAGAGGTCGGGAGTATTTCAAAACATTGTATCAACTCGATGTAATGACCTTGAAATTTAGAAAAAGCTTCCTTTATCGGAAAAAACTCCCTCCGGTTTGGTAAAAGAAGTCATTTTGGATAAGATTTGGGTGAAACATTGAGAATATAAATGATGAATAACTTTTAAGCCGTTGAGTTTAGAAATGTGAAAATCATATCAATAGTTTTGTTTTGAAAATCATTTTCATAAAATATACATATATAACTTTTTAATAAATATTTTTATAGAAAAGAGAAGTCAAAGTTGTGTTTTGGAGGCCGTGTCACTGTCCTAAACAACTTCTTTTACCAAACCGGAGGGAGTATATATATATAGTCCTGCAGGCAGAGGTGCATAACTAGAAAACAATAAGCGCAAATTTATTACTTACTTTCATTGAAATAAACATATTATTGGTTCCTACAAACATATCACTGGACGCATTACAGACATGCTTTTCTCTAGTCGGCAGTAGGCACATACCCGGAGCTAGCTAGAGCACTTTATTACGTATGTATATTTTGATTATTCAGCAGTAATATTAAGAAGCCGTGACACGGAGAGGCAGCATCGTCATTGCTTGCAAGGTGGTGGCGGATGGCGGCGCTGACCGGAGCCGGTGTCTGTGTACCAGGGTCAGGGTGTTGAGGCCGCAGGCATTATTGACGCAAAGGGCCGTGCACAGGCCGGAAAGACCCTCACATTGCACATCGTGAAAAAGAAGTTCACAGGTTCCTGGATAGGGACGATGTCAATGACTGAATTGCACTACATCTGAACTGAAGGCATCGCAGAGAGGATGGCAAGTCACGCAGCATTCGTCATGCAGCCGGCGACAGTCGACCCATGGACAGCAGGACCAGCGTGCAGGCGGCAACTATATGGCCATCTTGAGCATCAAGGCAGCCATGGTGTGATCAAGGCTAGCTACTGGCACACAGCTTGGTCGGTAGCTATAGTGACAGGAAGAGATGAGTACAGAAGGATAAATGCATATTGGGATGATGAGCAACGAATAATTTGTCCAAAGTCAGCTGCATACAGTTGTGCAAGTACGACTCCCTCTGAAATAAATCAAAGTACTTTGAAATACAACTTGGGGTGCACGTGCAGCGTGCAGAGAAGGAATTCAGGATAACGGCACCATAGAGACTGTTCCAATTAATGCCTCTTCTTTTGGTGGGAGCTTATTCTTATGTTTTGGCATGCATGGTCTAAAATTAGTTATGATTAGCTATGCTTGGAAGGTTAATGAACTAATAAAATTTAATCAGTTGGGGATAGCTAATTTTTAGCATGGCCAAATTTTAGCTGGCTAAAGTTTAGCCTTAGAGAGAGAGAGAGAGAGAGAGAGAGAGAGACTAAAATGCAATAAAGTGCAATCTGTACAACAAATGCACAGACTCTGCAGTTGAAACTGATTGCAATAGCTAGACTATACCAATTGCAACTATGCTACCATACTAATTGCCACTCAACGGAAAAGCATTTTGTAAAACAAATGCATAGACTTTAGCAATTAGAAATGCACGACTGCACCAATTGCAATTGGATGCAGACCAATTGTAATCGGACCCAACTAGTTGCAACTTGGCGCTAAAGTGGCATGTAATCCAATTGCAACCGCATGACTAGATCTATTGCAACTATGACTTTGCAACTCGACAGAACTAATTGCAACAAATCTTATCCCGTTGCAACTGGATACGAACCAATTGCAACTACACCAGATCACTTTGCATCACTTTGCAACTCGAGCAATTGCAACTACAAGATCACTTTGCAACTCGACACAAACCATTGCAATTAGAGTCGGGTCCAGTTGCAAGTTAGCAAGAACCAGTTGCAAACTGTGGTTGATGTATTCTGTATATGTATGTATGTATATATATATATATATATATATATATGTATATGTATGTATGTATATGTATGTATGTATATGTATTGTATGTATGTATGCTAGTATTCTAACGAGCACCGTAGTCGGAGTAACTAATGAGGCGCACATGGTTTATTCATGCCATGCCCCCTTTTGTCCCTTTTATGTCGCTTGGGAATCACACTCTTCCCATAAACACACTTCCTAGACGACACTTGAAAAGCGACCGTGGAGTAGGCAACAATAAACCTAACCGTCTTGATCATGCATTTATGGGTGGCAATGAAATTTTCTTCCATCCAAATAAATGCCAGCCTTGATCTTGGCATCATCTTAAATAATTTGCAACCTATATTTTCATCAGTTAAAAACAAATAATACTCCTGCTAATAAATAAATATTTAATTTCGTATTTTAAATTTGATGCCATATGTTTATGGTTTTATGAAGAATCTTATATGTGTATACATTAACAATTTGACATTTAACATGATGATAGAATTATCAACTATTCTACTTTTATTATGTCAGAAGATCAACATGAAGGATACAATGCTGATTGATGGATCCGGTAATTTAATTTGATTTTTGAGAAGCAAATGTGATTGAACTACTGTATTCTTGTAACTTTCTGCATTTATTTTTTTGAGGGTCTACTATTGGAATCATTGGAATTTTTTACTGTAATTGAAACATTGATCGAGGCCATGATTTGGGTTATATGACTATTGATAAGTTCATATATGTATTTTGTTTAAATCAGATTAACATATGACTCTAATAAAACAAATGTAAATTAGGCCACTATAGAAAGTTTATTAATATACAGATTGCATATATATATCTTATATGAGGATCAACAAGGATCCACTATATGATAAAAGTTTCCTTGTTTGATGCTTGAGATTCAAATGTAGCATTATCATCACTAGATTCATACATTCTGATTCATTATCCATACTACTTGCCTATACTTGAAGTAATTTATGAACTTCTTGCAACATCTAATGAACCATCACCACCATCTGCATATCATGGGCTACTATTGGAACCATCGTTGAGATGTACTGATTAACATTGAATCTACAAAAGTGATTAATATATGTAGTAGAAGACAAAGATATTGCAAATATTGAAACAACAGGTATTATAGAAAGTTTATGCTCATTAACATTGATTAAGCATATCTGAAAACAGATGTGCATTGTGATGCTTTAAC
Organism: Cenchrus purpureus; assembly: GCA_022644695.1. Lineage (NCBI taxonomy): Eukaryota > Viridiplantae > Streptophyta > Magnoliopsida > Poales > Poaceae > Cenchrus > Cenchrus purpureus. Next base: position 53,138,907 of record CP053454.1, read on the forward strand.
CATAGCTGGTTCGGAAGAGAGAAATATTATGATTATGTAGTCTAGTATCATGAAAGTATCATGACAGCAGCAATGGCATGTGGATTACAGGAACCATAATATCTTGGTGTTTTGGAATGCATCTAATGGTACTATGATAGCTATGCTTGCTGTGGGTTAAGTTTGAACTAAAATTTATTCAGTGATTGCATAATTTTTAGCATGGCCAAATGTTATAGAAGCTATTAAATAGGACTTAATTGAGAGAGAGAGAATAAAATGCAACATAGTATGGTGAGTCAGCTTGAACTGACGATGGCAAGCATGGTGCAGCACGCTTTTGAGAGGCATATCCGGAGAAAGGACACTTTATTACATAGATATATTTTGAATGCATTCTAAAATTAGTTAATTTATTTAATTTAATGAACTAATAAAATTTATTCAATTATATTTAGCATGGTGTGATGGTGATGGTTGGCTGGCCATCCATAGGACTTAATTGGGAGAGAGAGAGAGAGACTATGCAGAGGGAAGGCATATATGAGTCAGCTCATGAATCCGTGGAAAGATTCAAAGCATGAAGGAGGAGAGAAAGGACATATAGATATATGAACACTTCAAAGATTTAAAATTTAGTAGTAAAGCACATGTATATAATTATGGCTTGCATGATGATGGTCAAATGTCACATCATGCATGTTAGGTGCATGACGCATGCATAACAGGAATGACCTTCCATCACTGGAAGGAGATTCAAAGAATTCAGAGAGAAGGATCAATGATAATGTTGCACCCATCGATGCGAGTATTGCTAGGAATGCAAATGGCACATTTCAGATGTCTCACACCATACCTCAACAAACCAGTTGTGCACGCATGAACAGGAATGATTCCAAACCTGATTCAACACACTGATTCAGTTGTATCAATAAAGAGGCATGCAGCATATCAGCTAATGATGCCGAGTTGTCACATGTGACTATTTTAGGCAACGATCAAGTCATGTACATTTGTATTGATAAAACAAATGCGCATACAGCTTAATTGAACGATTTTTCACTAATTGATATATGTACGACTGCAAGCTGTTAGCTATTTTTTAATAGCAGATCAATTTAGGGGACAATTGTGCAACTGCATTGAGCTGTTGAATAATATAATACTCCTCCGTCCAGGTTTGATATGTGCCTAACTGTAACACAAAGACCAAGGAGAACTTTAATTTCGTGACATATAAACAATCAATTCCACACATGGTAAATCGAATACACATATCATTCATACCATTTTGTTATACGAAGATCAAATTAGGACGGAGGGAGTATGGTACAAACAATTTGCATCTTCTAATTACAAATAATACATCTAATATTGAGGAACAAGGAAATATCAAACAATTTCATCATACTACTAAAAATGTAAATCAACTAACAAGTTAGCAACCTATGTATAAAAAAAAAGTTAATATAACCATCAAAATGTAAATCCATATTTTAGTTATCTATATACCTCATGCCAGTCTCAATGGGGGTTTCATGGAGAATTTCATGGCATTAAATTCTATGTCATCACTAGATTTGACCCCATGTCGCGGTTTGACCCGGGCCAAAATGCGAGGGCATTTGGGAGCCCATCCGACGGGGGAGGTTGGCCCCAACCTTGTGTTTTGCACTAGGTAAGATCAGCCCACATCGGCACACCGGACGCCGCTCCCCCCCTGCCGCTACCCCATCCATGTGAGACGAGAAACGTCTCCCTTCGTCTCGTCCAGCATCGCCACTACTCTTCCCCATCCAGGTGACGAGCACCGCCATCGCCGGTCCTTCCCATCCAGGCGCATCGCCTATCGGCCGTGCTGTCTTCATTCAAGCGCCCCACCTTTGCGTCCTAGTCCTTGTCCCCAACCCACCGTTTTCGGTCCTCCCCGCCACGAACGTCTCGATCTACACCAACACCACTTCGGCCGACGACGATCAAGATCCGCCGCCCCTCCGAGTCCCTATCCCGGAGTTGTCATCCCCCTCCACGTCCTCGTCCCTGCCCAGGAGTGCCGCCTCCATCTTGATCTACAACATATATGTGAGTTTTCCCCTCCCCCCACTCCACCTGCTAGTTCTGCACTTCCCACACCACCAGCTTCTTCCGTCTGCGGTTCTTGGATCTTGGGCACATTATGTTTCTTCATGCAATTTCCTTAGCTAGTGATAGAGCATTTGTTAGAATCTGAATTTCTTTAGTACAGGGATTGCTAGTTGCTATTATATGCCTAATGCTTGTTACCCATCTTTGATTCGAATTGGTTCCTGCTCAGTTCTATGCTATGATGCCAAGATCAAGAGGATTTTTCCTACAATTTAAGGTATGTAGTGCTTGGCCACATGTTTGCATAGTCTGTGTTGCCTTGTGACTTAACAGTAAGAAACTCTATAGAAAAAGAAGGTAGGTGCAGATTCGTGTGCGGGTGTGTGGTGTTCAAAAGTTAGTACTGAATTCTCATTGCTTTGACTACATGTAATCATCTGAACAACTCTTAGTTGTTAATTATTCATCTACAAATAATGAACTAACCAATTCCGTTTTAAATGTAGATATTTACGCGGTTGAGTTCAAAAAAACAGGCCCTCAGCACACCCATGTATTCAAATTGTCTCAATAACTGCTACTCCAAACTTTGACCAACAATAGCTTATAAAATAATGTATTTTAAATAGGAAATGTTACATATTTTGATAGTTGGTTTATGATAAATCTACCAAAATCATTTTTATGTTATGAGTCTTTATAATTATTTCATTATTTGTCTTCAAAGTTGAAAAGTTTGACTTTGAAAAGTCTAAACATAGCTGTAATTTGGGACAAAAGGAGAATATTTGGAGCAAACTATAATAAGAAGAAGATAAGAAACACTGGGATTTGTGTTATTATTGAGGTGGATCATTCAGTAAAATAAAGTTAATTGTACTTATTATTTTTGAGCGTAGTATGCAATACAATCCTAAAATTATATGGAAAAAATCCCAATTATGCTAACAAAATGCTAATTAATATATTATATTTACATTCCATGTTACAAAATTTTGTGAATCTTATTCTGATGCTCCTAATAAAACTAAATAATTTCTAATAATTAAAATAAAGTGCTAACCTGCAAGAGGCACGGGTTGATGGACTAGTTAGAGGCACTAAAGGGCATGGGTACCAAGTGACAAGCTCCTCCTCCTCCTCCAAAGAATCAAAGAAAAGAATCCTCCACCGAAACTAGCTTACGAGAAGACAGAGGAGGAACTTGACGAATCGTTGAGGCAAGAAATGGATAGACAAATATTCAAAGTTAAGCAAATCGTTGAGAAACCAATTGATCAAATTTCATTGTTTCATGAAGAAAATGGAGGAGGGAAGAAAAAACAGACCTTATTCCCAAGCCATTGACTGACTACGACACAAGTACTAGACTCAACAGCAAGAAGAAAACTGCATCTAGTGTTCCACTGGACCCAACCAAAACAATCTATCCTCCCTCAAGGTGCTTTCAACATATGAGCAGCAATTGGTTCAATTTAATAAAGAAATAGGTTTGACTACAGCTCAACTTTGAGGAGAGGATACAATCCACCTTTAGTGCCAAATAGGCCAAATAGACCACTTACAAAGTATGAGCAACAATTGCTTGATTTTGCTAAACTGTCCGACTTTCAACTTCAAGGTAATGAAGAAATCCCACCACATAAAGGGGCAAATATGTAGGTATGTGAGCTTGTGTGTGATTGCTCCAATATCTTCCAACAAGGATGTATGAATTGCACAAGTGGCACATGTCACAAGCTGCCTTCAGGGGTGGATATGCTCTATGTTCACATTGAGGACCACCATTATTTCCGTGGCCGAGACGTCTTCACTATTCCCATGGAGGAATTCTGGTTCCTATTCAATATTGATGCAGTGACATCTCATTGCCGCCTGCACTCAAGTGTTTATTATACTATAAGTTGAAAATCAATGCTCTAGCCATCTGCATATCTAAACTTCTATGTTTTTTGTGTCATATAGTTTCGAGGTGCAACAGTGTAGGAGGCAAGGAATCATGAGTGTCGGCTACATGGATCCTTTGATGATAACTGAGAACACTCTCAAACTTAATGAGAGGGAAACACTTGATAACCTCATCATGTTTCTAGACAAACACCATGACAAGGGTGTCATACATCTGCCATACAACTACAGGTGAGCAACATGTATCTCATCTCTTTATCTTTTTCAAATTACATTGCATATTTTAAGAAACTAATACTTCTGCATCTTTGGACAACTTCCACTGGATTCTCTTTAGTTTCTGTATGGCTCGAAGCAAGGTCTTCATCTTCGACTCTTTGAGAAAGACTATGGATAAAAGCAGATACCAAGATGTCGTAGAGTTGATAAAACTTGCATGGACTTGTCTCTGTGATAAGTACCCCGGAAAGTTCGACAGACCACTATGATTGTGTGTCTTAGCTTATTCACTTCTTACAATACAATAAAAAATTATTTCATGACTTTGTTTTCTCATATGTGTAGGTCATGACACAGCCTTCCGGCACCAATCTCTAGGGATACTATGTATGTGAGTTCATGCACCGTTGTTCATCCTTCCCTCATGGTAGCAAATTCGAAGATATGGTGCATGCACACACAACTGCAACTACATGTAGTTCTTATTGTTCATATTCTCTAGTTTTTATTCTTTTGTTCATAATCTTTGGTAGATTGACGGCATCAAGGAAGGATTGCTCGAGATAGAAAAAATCTGATTGATTCAAGAACAATTATGCGGATTTCTTCTAGACGAAGTTATTACTCCAGGGAGAGTATTATGCAAGCTTATCATCTATTATTGTAACGGGAGAGACCGAGGAAGGGACAAGTCATGCCAACAAAGAAGCATCTTGAAGGAAAGACCAAGCATTTGGAAGCAAAAAATAAACTCTGCTAACATCTCATCCAATGTATATTATTAATCTAAATTTCAGTATGCACAATATGATAATGTGTAATATTATTTCCAAAGTTCTTCAATTTCCAGGATTTGAGATGATATTCTACAAGCATACGTATATATATGGATAATATTAGAGATAATATTATACAAATAAATATATACGAATGCATGCATAATATTATCTCAAAAATAATATTATATATGCCACACGACTTTATATTACAACGTATTAGGATAAGTATTAGTACATTAAGAAAATACGTTAGAATAAACAAACATATATAAAAGAAAACAAAAAAGAATATTTGTACCAGGTGGTGCCTACACCTGGTACAAATGGCCCACTGCCACATCGGAGGGGGAGGCACATTTGTACCAGGGCGGGACACCACCCAGTACAAATGGGTATCTCACCCGGTACAAATGCACCCCCTCAATTGTATTGGAGAACCTATACCGGTTTAATAACCGGTACAAATGATAGTTATGGACCGGTACAAATGTGCGTTTTTCCACTAGTGTTGGTTGACGAAGCATGCAGGGCCGGGTGGAGTAGTTACCACATATATATGCAACAGGGCCACGTTATGATGTACTCCTTCAGTTTCAAATTATAGTTTGTTTTAGCTTTTCTTTAGGTTCATACATATTATTATGCATGGAGACCTACATCATATGTAGGTGCATAATAATATCTATGTTAAAACAAATGCACAATGCAGTGATAGTAGTGCACGCTACAATTATGCCAAAGAACCTCATTCGATTCCCGTCATTCCCTTTATTTGAAAAACAAAGAATTGACACTATGTTTGTACCATTGTGAAGTAGCATACAAAAAGTAACCAACTTATATATAAAAAAAGTAACCTAATTCTTTTTTTAAATCAAGTGACCATTTGCGAATATATGAGGAAAATTCACAAATCATCACTGACGGTACACCGCTAACAACATTATCTGAAAACGTCACAGTAAATTCACAATAGATCAACGGATTTCTTGTAGTGATACTTTCATTAAACATGGGTTCCATGAATACCCTTGGACACAAGTATTAGATACATAGTATGAGGCTTAGCTCATGTTGACTAACGATGACCAAGCATCGCACACACCCTTCCTCGATCTAGCCAGTAGTAATATACTGAGAGCAAGGACACTTTATTACATATATATTTTTTGATTCGTTATGTAGTAATTTCTATATTTGTAGAGTAAGATGCACTCACATGCACGTGTACAATTATGGCCTGCATGGTGGTGATGCGGGGCTGGCCGGCGCCGGTGTGGGGGCACCCGGGGTCAGGGTGTTGAGGGTGCACACGTTGATGCAGAGTGAAAGGCATAGTTGATTGATCCGCACTTGGCATGTTGGACGGAGATTCAGAGGTGTCAGGACCGTAGGGGCAATCTCAATGATGCTGTTGCACCCATTAGAAGAGAGGCCTCTGCATTTTGGACCACAAATCGCACGACAGTCATCCTGTATGTCGGCCATCACTAGCAGACCCATGGACAATAGGACCAGCGTGATGCACGCAGCAGCAGGAGTGACCTTCCTAAGCATAACGCCACTAGCGGAAGCCATTGATCAGCACTAATTGATTTAGCTGGGGTAGGTATCTCGAGAAACTGAGCACCAATGTATCAGCTAATGCCCTTGTTGTGAAGGCAGATACACTATTTGTAGGCAACGATCAAGTCATGTACCACCTCTGTGGCTGCTGACTAACCACAAATGCGCCTACAGCTAATTGATATATTTTCCACTTTAATTTATTTGTACATTGACAATTTCATGTAGCACGTTTCTAACGAGAATCACAGTACCTTTGAAATTTAGGGGGTGATATATAGTCCTGATGTCCAAATCCGTACTAGCCCTAATGTGTTGAATAATATGCAATCAATAATTTCCACCATTTAAATACAAACAATGCATATAAATATTGAAGAACAAGGAAATACCAACTAATTTCATCATACTTTAGATAAGCTTCACCTGAAGCATAAACAAACAACTTTGTAAAACTGCACGCACTAAAAGCAACTTGAGGTTTAACACCTTTGTATAAAAAAGAAAACAACTGAAATTATGAAATGAGGAACAGAGATAGAGGAACAGCTCCCAACCACCCGCACACCCAAGCATCTCACATGCTTCAGCTCGCAAGCCATCTTACAGGTTAAGGATCATATGGGCTTCACAGCAGTAGTAGTCTGGCCAATAGTCGCATGACATCCATCAACAAGATAAGCTCTCTTCAATGCAATGCATTCTACATATATGTGTGCTTGTAGTTTGGGCTTGAAGATAGCTATACAAGTTTAAGGTCCAAAAGCTAGCAAATTACAAATGTGCTATACTTTGGGCCTGCAGTGCTTCGTCCAGGTTGTGTTGTGGTTAGAGGGTCCAATCCAAATCTTTTCGAAATTAAACCTTCACACGTGACTATGGAAGGATCTAGTAAAATCCATATCACACGTGCAAAGGCACGAGCAATTATTTTAACGCACAGATTAAATTACTGTAGGAAATTAAAACGCAAGGATATGATTTAATGCTTATATTGCAAATCATTTCCCATGGTTCAGAACAGGTCACGTAAAAAGTTTTTAAAATCTTGGATTTTTTGCACAAATGTGGGATGTTACAAGAATTGTCTGTCAACAAAATCATGACTACTAGCTGTGTATGATGATATTAAACACCAGTATTTTTCAAATAATATTTTTGCTCAGTTATTATTACTCATCCTACCATAAGCTCTCTTCAGTGCACTTCATACATCCTTGAATTAAGGTGCAAGTGAACGGTAGCATAGCCATCTCTTGGTTGCGTTTTTGTTTAATCATTTTGGGAACAATTACTTTTCAGCACAACTCATATGCCAAAAGTGAGTTCACCTTCAAGGAAGATGAATTTGAAAGTGTCACGTTCCAGCTCCTCGAGGGATTCATCCTGCTTGTGTTAATCCATTTACCTTTCTACTACACACAGAAAGATACACACGTTCAGAGAGTTATTAGCTGCATGCACATCAGAGTTATCTGTCTACATACACATCCGGCTGGGAACTGACTAGCAGATATTTGCGTTAGCTGGACTAACAAATGCAAGTGTGTGCTGGACAGTTCACCTAAATATTTTAGTAATAAGACTTCAACTGCTAACAGTTAGTCTTGCATATATATTGTGCATGTGATCCAGGCTACATGCAACGACCTTGTAAACAAATTTATCAATTAGTGGAGAAGATGGCTTTAAAAATACACAGTAAGTAGCTTTTCGGATGGCGAAGGGGCATCATAACTTGAGTGAATGAAAGTCATGGAGTATAAGTGACGATGTTTTGGATCATGTATATGTAGCTCATCTTCTCACTGCCAGCTTATTACCTTCATATAGCTCAAAATTGCTGGCACCGGAAGTCAGACCTAAGATCATGACACCATGTGAAGGAAATGCAGAAAGTCTGTATGCCCGTATTTTTATATGATTGTGTTCAGGCAATGATTAGCAGCCCACATAAGGGTGTAATCAACAACACTATATTCCGTTGGATGATGTATTCTACTAAGAAAATAACAAATTTTGAGGAGCTTATATAAAAGCAAAAAAGGGTGGTGCTGAAACAATTTTCAACATAAAAAATTATCATCACATAGCACAGTAGATAGTGTTGACGTGAAAATAGGACGTCACCTCCGTGCGCGACACACGTGACTCCCCGGTCTGTAGCGAGGCATGCCAGCCAATCTGACATGTTGATTGACAATGGAAAATATTAGGGATCGGCTAGAGAACCGATGACCTTTTAGCGACACGTGTACCAGCCAATCGGCCGATACAAAGTAAAGCGGGATCGGCCTGCTCGAGAGCGACCGAGACGCGAGGGTGCGGATAAGAGATCGGCTGGAATCGGCCGATCGTGACGTCAGCACTCGAGTAGGTCGGAATCGGCTATTATATCAGAAGCCGATAGGATCTGGATCGAGTGGGGTAAATTGGTGATAATAACTAAAACCACAAGAATTGGTACGAAATCTTGCAGATCTAGCTAATATCGGTAAGGGGTGAATAAAGAACTAGACGAAACCTCAGCGATGCGCCCGGAGGTTAAAGCCTAGGGTTATTCGGTAAAACGGTACTTACAAGCTTGCCGGAGATCAGCTGATGCAGCCCGACGAACTTGAAGAACGATGTTGTAGAAAAGAGAAAAAACGCAATGGCGAAGTCTCCGAAAAGTAGATGCTGTAAATTGTAAAGGGTTTGCCCGGAGGAGGTTTGTTTGATATTGGTGTGTACACTTTTTTCCGACCACGCAGGGTCGCTATTTATGTCCTGAGGACAACCCGACTCCTAGCCGATTACGGCACTATTTACTAGCATCTAAAGAAAACGATTACTACTGAAAATAGAAAAGGACTCTCGCAGAAGTCAAAATTCCCTAAAAAACTGACTCTTTGACACGTTGCCAATCGTGAATTGACCCGCCTCCACCGTGCTTTCCTTCTGGCGTATCTCCTTGATTACCGCCTTTCTTCTCTTCCTCGGCCGATCCTCTGGTTGACCATCGGCCGATTGGTTGACTCGCCAGTCCGTTTGATAGAGTTGAACTCCTCTGACCATCAGCGAATCTTGTTGACCACCCTTTTCTCTCTCCTCAATCGGCCGATTGTACTCTGTTTTCATCGGCTGCTTCTCCTTATCCTTTTTGACCTGTTTTTCCAAAAAACGGTGTCAACAGATAGCTTTGGGATTGAAAAAACTGCAGGGAAAGAATAGCCCAAATGTATGTATAAAGTAAGTGGGGATAATATAATAATTTAAGGTGGTAGGATGTGACTGAACATCAATGCGTCCTTGGAGATTACTTTAGAACTCACAAATGTCTGAAATAGGGAACCCTCTCAACCTCTTGCATTAAAACATAAACTTGATCGCGCCATCTAGATGTGCAGCTATTGTTGATCTACGGAAACTTTTCACCCACAAAGAATTTTGCAACCTAAACCTGATCATATCAGGATACTACTCTAGAAGTGGAAGTAAGATGTGGAGAAACATAAAGAAGTGGGTTAGGAAGGATGCAAACTTGGCACAATGATTTATCATGTGGTACCAGTATGCAAATGTCACCCCAAGTTCACGTTGGAGCTCCACCAATGACATGCTACCGGTCACCAAGTCTCTCCCAATCAAGATCTTTGACTTGCCACAAAAGTTCTTGCCAAGATGGATAAGAAGCTAGCCACAAAGGCAGGGCTCATCGCTCCCTCTTTTGCGATCACGTTGATGTCATCTTGACTACGGAGCTTCTCCCAAAACAACGAAGGTGTCCCCTCATCCCCCGCACATGATTCTCACCGCCACTCCACACCAGGCAGAGGGGTCGAAGACTTACCGGTGCACAAAGGCACCAAGTGTTGGTTCCCCAAGCTTACAATAATGGTGGTTCACCTTGCACACACACACTCTATCTATAGGACTATCCTAGCACTAATCACTCTCTAAGCTTGTTGTAATTGCCTTTTTATGATCATTGCAGTACTTTTGGTGGTATGGGTGTGTTCTTCATGTGTATTGACTCCAATGGACTTGCACACTACACTTGCTCCAAATGGATGAGTAGAGGGGGTACAAATAGCTCAATAACCTCAAAAAGCGCTTTCTCTGATGGCTAGTAAAAATAGTGACCATCATGATCACCTTTGATAGGCATATCGGATCATCCGCTAACCCTACCAAAATTTCTTCGATGCTTCTTCCAATAACGCACCATCAGATCATCTCTTGCTGATGAAGGGTTTTTGCCCGAAACCTTCTGGAAGTTTGACAAACTAAATATGCTAGTCTGGCACTTTCATCTTCTAGCCATCGGATCATCCAGTGTCCGCCGCCTCTCTTCATCCCTCTACTTCTCACTCTCAAGCCGGACCAGCCGGCCCCCTCCTATGCCTCCCCCTCCCCCCTCCGCTCATGCCTCACCGATAGTGAGGAGCAGCAATGGGGTGAGGTGCAGCGGCCGCGCATAAGGAGGAGCAGAAGTGGCCGGTGACACTATGTAAGAAACCCACAAAGAAGATACCATTATTGGAGACGCGGTTTTAGGACGCGTCTCCAATAATTCATTAGAGACGCGTCTTCAGAACACGCATCTCCACAAAGCCTGCAGAAAATGGAGGTCGTTAACACGCATCTCTTATGCAGAAAGAAAGGAGACAGGATTTTTAAAGAAGCATCTCCTTTTCAGTTAACGTTAAAGGAGACGCGGTTTAAGAAATAAGCGTCTCCTTTGTGGTTGGTTAAAGGAGACGCTGTTTAAGAAACAAGCGTCTCTGATAACGGCTAGACTATTAGAGATGCGGTTTTACTAGTACGGGTCTCCTTTGTGGTATGTCAAACGAGACGCTGTAGATGGAAAAGCGTCTCTGATGATTGAGAGATAATCAGAGACTCCTTTTTGGAAAACGGGTCTCCTTTGTGTTACTCTGTAGGAGACGCTTGTTTGGAAAACACATCTCCTGTTAAGTACCCCCACAATACTTAGCCAGCGGCTTGACACATCAGCTGGCTTTGGCTTCCTGTGCAGCACTGCGGCCGGCCTCTCTCTTCAGCAAGGCGTGCGTGCGGCGGGCGCGGCGGCAACCCCGGCCTCATCAGCTCGCTCGATCTGCTCCGCCAAGAGCTCCGCCGTGCGCTGCCCCAATCGAGAGCTCCACCGCGCGCTGCCCCAAATCCTGCCGGCAGCAACACGCCGCGCGCCCCGTCCGCTTTCCGCTGTGTGCCGGCCGGCCGGTCGCTGCCGCCCGCCAGCCCGCCCGGCGCTTTGTGCAGCATGCCGCTTTGCTCTCTGCCACTGGCGCTGGCTGCGCCACCATGGCAGCGAGAAGGGTGAAGAATTTTGAGGAGGAGAAGAGGAAAGGATGAAGAAGCCAAGGTAATTTTGGTTCTTTATTATGTGATCATCGGAGTGGCATTTAGGAGTACTGCAAGCTTTGGATTTTTACCTTTTTCTTGCCTGTAGATTGTTGAAGGTCCACGGCCTCTTGCTTGGTGACTGTTGAAGGTGCCCTGCTTGATTGTTGAAGGTCCTCTTTGCTGATTGCATTTGATCCGGTGCTTAGAAGGTGAGGCGATCGCCAATTGGATTCATTTTCTTTCATGTCATCATCATGTGATAAGTATTTGCTTAGATATTTACTATTTTCTTGCATGATTGTGTAGATGGAGGATCGAGGTTGGATGTACCTCAAGAACCGAAACTCCACTGAATATTTATCAAGTCTGAAGTTATTCATCAAAGGCGCGAGCGGACAAGTTGAATAAGAGCAAGCCTACTATTTGTTGTCCTTGTGTTGATTGTAAGAATGTCACTAAGTTTGCTAGCTCAATGGATGTTTATGCTCATCTTATCATCCGGGGTTTCATGGATGACTACAATTGCTAGAACATGCATGGCGAGGGTGGACTTAATGACCGAGACCTGCAGGCTGGGCATATGGATCAACATAGCTCTGAAGACCTCATCTTTGAACATGAATGTAACACGTGAGGATGGTGAGGGTGGGGATGGTGATGAAGGACCCTCGACTCTCGAGGATGTGAAGCAAACTGGGACAGTCAAGCAGCAGGTCATGATCTCTCTGAAGATGAGCTGGTTCATCTTGGTGACAATTATGATAGCATTACTAACAAAATGGAGCAGATGGTGCGTGATGCACTCGGGTATGCTAGGTATGATAGTGAAGAATTGAACAAACTAAGAAAGCTGCTGGTAGATATGAAGACCCCGCTATATCTAGGCTGCAAGGGAAAATGGACAAAGCTATTCGCATCAAGCTCCTCCATAAAGGCCACTCATCATATGACCGATCGCGATTTCAAAGCAATGTTGGATCTGATAAGAGACATGCTTCCGGAGATTAATGAGATACCCATGACCACCTACGTGGTGAAGCAAAATGTTTGCCCTTTGGGACTTGAGGTGGAAAGAATACATGCATGTAAAAATGATTGTGTCCTGTTCCGTGGTGATGATTATAAAGATTTGACAGAATGCTCAGAGTGTGGATTTGCTCGGTACAAACGAAGATTTGATGGTGGTGATGGGAAGAGGAAACATGGAGCTCCCCACAAGGTGGCGTGGTATTTCCCAATAAAACAACGCCTGAGGCGTCTGTTTGTCACAAGCAAAGATGCACAACTGTTGTGATGGCACAACAGAGGGTGCAATAAGGATGATTTCATAAGGCACCCGCAGATGGTGCCCAATGGCACATCATCGACCACAAGCATGGAGATTTTGGGAAAGAGGAAAGAAACCTTCGATTTGCACTTAGCACAGATGGGATGAACCCCTTTGGTCACATGAGTAACTCCCACAGCGTCTGGCCAGTGTTGTTATCAATATACAATCTTCCGCCTTGTCTCTGCAATAAGAGAAAATACATGATGATGCCAATTCTTATCTCAGGTCCACAACAGCCTGGGATAAACATCGATGTCTACCTAGGACCACTTGTGGTTCGAGAAGAAACCATTCACACTACATGGCATGATCTTATGCACAATCATTGACATACCGGTGGTCATTCTGTCCGGACAATGTAAAGGGAAAAGGACTGCATGCACTGCTTAGATGACACTGAGACCATTTGGCTTAACCACTCCAAGAAGCGAGTGTACGTCAGGCATCGGCGTTTCCTTCCTCGGGCCCCATGCCTATCAACACATGAACGCCAATTTGATGGGACAAGGAGACAGAGACCCCCAAGGCATTTTCGAGAGGCACATGTCTATGAGCAGGTGAAGGATCTCCTTGCTACCCATGGGAAGAAAAGGAAGAAAAGTGCCCTTGGAAAGCGAAAATGAAATCAAGAACAACAAGAAGATGATCCAGCTCTGCCAAATTTCAAGTACTAGAAAAAAACTATCAAACCTTTGGGAGCTGCCTTACTAGATAGTTTTAGATGGTCGCCACAGTATCGATGACTTGCATGTGAAAAAGAATTTCTGTGGTAGTTTATTGGGTACACTCATGAGCGAGAAACGCAAAACCAAGGATCATGAAAATGCTAAAGCAGACCTAGGTGATTTGGGCATAAGACCTGAGCTTCATCCCAAAGCCACAAGTACAAAGCTTCCCGAATCTACCATAAATCTAACCAACAAAGAGAAGTAGGAACTATGTGAGTTCTTTCGTAGTGTGAAAGTTCCTTCTGGGTATTCATCAAATGTTAGAAAACTTGTCCATGTAACCGAGCAGAAATTTCTCCTGATGAAGGCTCATGATTGTGATGTCATACTCACAACTATGCTTGCTGTCGGTATATGAAACATATTGCCAGAGAAAGTACACATGGTTATCATGAGCATGTGCTTTTTCTTCAATGCGATCTCTCAAGGTGATTGATGAGAGAACACTTGATGATATGGAAAAAAAATTGTTCGAGACAATTTGTCTCTTTGAGGCGTATTTCCCACCTTCATTTTTTGATGTGTCTGTGCATCTGGTTGCTCACCTGATTAAGGAGATCAGGTACCTTGGGCCATTATTCCTACATCACATGTACCCTTACGAGAGATTCATGAGCACCTTAAACAAGTATTCAAAGAGTCGATTCATCACGAGGAAAGCATGGTTGAGGGTACTCTTGTGAGGAGGTGGTTGATTGGTGCCTCGACTTCATTGACCCGAAAATCCAATTGGCATTGCAAGGTCTCGGCATGATGGAAGGTTAACAGGGTCAGGGTTTCTTGGAGAGAAAACATTCAACCTTGATGCGAACTCATACCGACAGGCTCATTTCCTTGTGTTGCAACACACATCGAAAGTGTCCCCATACCATAAAGAGCACCTGCGTCAAGGTAACCCTAATCAGAGTGAGGCTTGGATAGATAGGGCACATATTAATGGATTCAATGTCTCGGTTTAGAAACCGAATCGATCTTACGCCAATTTCACGATAATGATGATATTAGAATGTTTGGCGGATGGTCCTCTATTCACTACTAGCTATCAAGGGTATGCCATAAATGGATACATATTCTATGCGAATGCCCAAGACAAGAAAAGCACCAACCAAAATAGTGGTGTTCGGATTGATGCCCATAACAATCATGGTGATGAGCTACATACTATGGACAGATAGAAATTTGGGAGCTAAACTATGTCGACTTCCATGTGCCAATTTTAAGTGTCGGTGGCTTGAGGCACAAAGGGTGTCGTAAAGGACAAGTATGGATTTACCACAGTTGACCTTGAAAAGATTCGGTACAAGGAAGAGCCATTTGTCTTAGCAGATAAAGTTACACAAGTCTTCTATGTGCACGACACGTGAAACAAGAAGAGACAGTGATTTGTTGATTATACCTACTATTATTTATGCCTGTGATTCCGTGAGATCTATACCTCGCCTAAGATTTATGCCCGTGATTCTGATTTGTTGATTATACTGCTATTATTTATGCCTGTGATTACGTGAGATTTATACCTCTCAAGACTCTTAAGATTTGTTTATGCCTGTGATTTTGTGAGACTTATACCTCTCCCTGTTTTAGGGCATTTATTTCTTACCGCAAGATCAAAAAGTTACCCACCAGCGACCTGGAACATGTCGTTCAGTTTATGTATGGTACCTGTCTCGTGAAAGCTAGTTCGAACCTTGAGTTTTCTTCTCAATTCTTTTTATAATTTTTGTAGTGCCACCAACTAGGAAACGCTTGTGGCTTCTATACCTGCTATCACATGGAGGTAGCAATGGGATTACTGGATTGGAAAGCTGATCCTGAGGTACATTACCTTGACTTCCATCATATTTCTTCCATTTCAGTGCTATTTGTTCATATATTTCCCATTGCATCTTGTTCAGATTACCATTTTAGACCTATTTCATAGTTTGGTGTGATGTACCATCTCAGAACTACTTTATAAGTTCAATTTTTGACCCCATTTCTTGACAGAGAACTGAACATAGTCATGGTCTTAGTTTTTTGGCCTCTAGGGGTTCTTCGTTTTGTGCTTACAGATCACCGCTCTTATGTTTGTTATCTTGATCACTGTTGTGATGTTTGCTTGGCCATCCCTGTTAAGCTGATAACCTTGTATTAATCTATTCTACATGTATTCCTGACCATTATCTCACGTGTGAAAATGAGCATTTGAAACTAATCAGCACATTTCCAGATGTGCCATATTAGTACTGCTCAATTGCAGTTTGGTTCATTATGTTGTGGCTTAAATATAAGAATCGAGAAAGAATCCATTTCGTGTGTGTGAATTATGCATGAAGAAAATAGTTTCTACAGAAATGCTTTTAAATTTCTATACTAGGATCAGGTCTTAGTTATGTTTATTGAATTCTCTGGTATGATTCATAGTTTAGTTACAAAGAAAACACATGCAAATGCAGAAAATGTAACTGGGTAAGAGACTGATTCATATGTATTTGTGCGTACTAACTTTCTTATATTCTCCTTCAGGAATTTGAGGTGCCTCTAAGACCTCTAGACACTGAAGAGTTGGACCACATTCGAGAGAAGATAGCCTCTTTCCTCATCAACAAGGGTGAATTTCACTCCAAGACTCCTAATGTTGTTGTGTGATGGAACAATCTTGTGTAATGGATCAGTCTGATGAACAATCTTAGTGGATCGATCTGATGAACAATCTTAGTGGATCTAATGAACAATCTTGTGATATGATGTGTTGTTTATGTCTGTGATTCTGTGAGATTTATGTCTGTGATTCTGTGAGATTTATGCATGTGCATCTGTGATTTGTTGATTATTTGATCTGTGATTCTATGAATTTTGATATTGGATGGAGCTAAATAATGGAGCTTATAGAATTAACATAGGAGATGCGTGTAAGTACAACACGTCGCCTTTGAGTCAAAGAACAAAGACGCATCTCAAAAAAGAAGCGTCTCTTCTACGTACGACACAGGAGACGCTTCTCAAACATAAGCATCTCCTTTTCTTCGAACAAAGGAGACGCTTCTCAAATATAAGCATCTCCTTTTCTTGAAACAAAGGAGACGTGTCTCAAGAACAAGCGTCTCCTTTTTTACGAATAAAGGAGACGCTTCTGAACAAACTGCGTCTCCTTTCATTGCGAGAAAGCAGACGTGTCTAAACTAGAAGCATCTCCTTTTCTTCAAACAAAGGAGACGCTTTTTCAACAACCCGCGTCTCCTTTTCTTTAAACAAAGGAGATGCTTTTAACCAACCCGCGTCTCCTTTTTGTGGCATAAAGGAGACCCGTTTTATGCAAAAGGGTCTCCGAACTGTCGGAAAGAAGACGTTGAAGAAATAATTCGAAGACGCTTGCGGGACGCGTCTCTTTTTGTTGAAGCAAAGGAGATGCGTGTGGGGCGCGTCTCTTATCTTCCCATGAAAGGAGACGCGTGTGAGACGTGTCTCCAATCTTTTGTCATCAGAGACGCATTCTTAGAGACACATTTTTTACGCGTCTCCTTTGAGGGTTAACCCGCGTCTCTAAAGTGGCTTCCTTACATAGTGTGAGGTGTTGTGGAGGCGCATAAGGAGGAGCAGCGGTGGATGGCGAGCATGCTTCTCTCCCCCAATGGTGGTCTGGTGCCCGATCCCCACCACCAGCCTCTCACCACTAGATACACACCTGTGACGGCCTCCCGCCACCCTATCCGCAGCCCCAGACCTCGACACTGCGTGTGGATGCCGTCGGCTCAGGCTCCGCCCCCCCCCCCTGCTGTCCACCGTCCATGGTAGCCGTCTCCTCCCCTCCTTTCCCGGGGCCCCTGGTTCCTCCCCTGCTTTGATAGCTGGTGTGGTAGTGTGCAGTGGCCGTGGCGGTGGCAATGTTTCCAGAGTGCTCGACGAAAAAAGATCTTTGCCGTATGGATTTGCCTTGTGTTTTTGAACCTTTGGCGAGTGCTCGACAAATGTTGGGTTTTCCGTAATGAAGTTTACAGAGTGGAAGGTCAACTCCGGGTTGTGGTCCCTATGAAAACTAGTCTAATCCGGACACGCTGCTTATGTTTACGTTTTTTTCTTCCTACACGTTTTTTCTGTTATTACTGAGTCAACCACGCTACTGTTTGCTTCTATCGTTTTTTTCTTCCTGCCAAATAAAAGTTGACGGTGGCTCTGTGGCCAAGAAGTCCAAATTGGCACTGTGGAGCTAGCTCATACAAACAGCTTATGATGCATACCAGAATGTGAAAAGTGCACGTTAGTCCCTAGATCATTTTTTCCCGGCGATTTGCATGGCCACATCAGCACATTAAAACTTCACGAGAAGGTTCTTTCACGAACCCTATTCATGCACTGCTAGAGACAGTACCACCATATTGCTCCATATCACCGTTCAGTAGCGAAAGGACTAGGTTCATGTGTTCCAGACTCTGATGGTAAAAAATATGATGGCACATAGTCTCAGTACCAGATCAATGAATGCATAAGTTGATGTATTCGCAGTGTGTATTCAGGGTTCGGCGTGTGCCCCTGGCACACAGCAAACTAGCGGATTCCAGTAGTTGGGGGTGGGGGTGGGGGCATGTTTTTCCTAGGGCTAGCAACTCTCATGAAGAGTAGTAAATTAAGATATTTCATGGGATCACGCCTTACTCCTTCATGCAGGTTATCTTCATGGGGACCTACTGGCAAGAAGCTAATTGCCTTACTCCCTCATGAAGAGAAGCAACAATTTGAGAGATAATTGCCACAAACTGGAGATTACCATCATGGAGATCTTCAACAAGCTCGGGTGAGGGCTTAGCAAGAGAATTCATGGATATCTTCAACAAGCCTTTAGTCTCATCTATCTGTGTTGAGCCTAAAGCTCTTGGCGTAACACTACCGGAAACCGAGCCTTTGCCGAGAGCCGGAGGCTTTGCCGAGAGCCCCACAAAAAACTCTCAGCAAAGATTAAACACTCGGCAACGAGGCCTCTTTGCCGAGCACCCAAGGGGTGGCTCTTGGCAAAGATTTAGGCTCTCGGCTAAAAAATAAAAAAAAATCACTTCCATAAGTCCAAACATTTTGTATCATCAACATGCATATATACAAAATTTATGTTCAAATTTGGCATAATTTTAGCTCTGTTTGCTATATTTAACAATTTTACAACATTCTAGGTAATTTTTTTATATACATCTGATATGAACTGTAAGTGCATGAAATCATAGAGTAAAGTTGCTGAAAAAATGATATTCGTATTCATGAGACATCTCTAAGACCATGTACATGAAACGAAGCTAAATTTCTGGCATTTGGTTCTCTAATCACGATGAAGATCGTGAGGTAGAAATGTTTTAAATTGTATAAAATTCAAATGAAGTTTGAAAATCACGAAATTTGTCAAGTTCCCGTGATATCATATGTACAGATTGTGATAAAAATGAGAATGTTTTGAGCAATTGACACGTCCGCTGTTTAGAAACTGGAACATCTCACGAGAAGTTTCTAAGAATTTGAACTAATGTCACTATGTTTGAAGTCTTAGAGAAATTCAAATTTAACTACAAAACTTTTGTATAAGTAATATACAATATAAATGGTGTCATGTTAAGTTGTGAAAAAGTTTCGCATCAGTTTGCTATTTTTAAAATTAATTTTGAGTAAAATTGCGTTTTTCGAGAGTTGGCCCTCGGAAAAAGAGGGTGATTTTGCCGAGAGCCGGAACATGGGCCTCTCGGCAAAGGCCTCACAGTAGGGCTGGACGCCGAGCCAGCTCGGCTCATCTTGGCTCGGCTCGGTCTAGCTCACTTTAACGAGCCAGCTCGGCTCGACTCGTTAACAATTGAGCAAAATGCTAGCTCAGCTCGGCTCGTTAATAGCTCGAGCCAGCTCATTAAGCTTGCGAGCCGCATGTAAATTTGAAATGAGAATAGCACCTCAATATATACATGAAACACAAAAAAAATAGTAATCATATTTTTTTTACGTCTCCAAAATGCATAACGTACAAGTCATAACTCATCAACAATATACTAATTACATATATGATATATGATATATGAAAAAACAACTAAGGCTGCAACTGCAAGCCTGAACGGCTGCACCCCAGTAGCTTTGACCTCATCCTGTTGCAACTTGGAAAATGAACCCCATCACTTTCAGCAGCCGAGCGGACGGAAGCCGAGCGGATGGAAATTAATGAGGAATTTGGGGAGCGGACGAGACGACGAGTGGATTTATGAGTGCTGGACTCCTAGCTTATCGCCTTCCTGTGTTTGACTCTAGGTGTTCTAGCTCAGTTGGCTCAGGAGCTGCTCGCGAGCTAGCTCGAGCCAGCACGTTAGTGAAACGAGCAAAAACATCAGCTTGGCTTGTTGCAAAATCGACCGAGCTGAGCCGAGTTGAGCCGAGCTACGATCGAGCTGAGCCGGCTCGCGAGTTTTTGGCTTGGCATCCAGCCCTACCTTACAGCCACATGGGCTATAGCCCGACAGCCAATGACTGGGCCAGCGCGCCTAGCACCAACTCGCACGGGCCAAATCAGGCCCTTGTACTCGCAAGCCGTCGCTGATCGTCGATTGCCAGAACAACGACTCGCAGCTATTCCATCGAAAACCAAGCGGTATATAACCAGTGCAAACCCTAGCCCCTTCCCTCAGCACCACCACCCTCCCCACGCCGCCTCCCGCGCCTCCCTTTATTCCTCCCACGCTGCCCCTCCCTTCTTCCTCCCGCACCGCCTCCGCTGATGCCCTCCTCTCGCCCCTCCACTCGCTGCCTCTCGGCCTGGCAGAGAGGAGAGGCGGTGAGGTGAGGTGTGGAGGCAGCCGCAGTGAGATCCACGACAGATCCGCAGCTTCACTCCTCCGCCTTTGTCTCCTTGGCCGCCACCGCCTCAGATCTGCCACCGGGAGGAGCTCGAGGTGACGGAAGGGAGGGCCTCCCGCGCGACCTCCCCGGTGGTCGAGGCCAGCCGCCACCGACGCTAGAGGCCCCGCGCCGCCTCGGGTCGAAGGCGGCCTCCCACGCACTGGATTTAGGTTCTCTCTCTCTCTCTCCCTCTCTCTCTCTATCTCCTCCTCTGCTTCGCTGGTGCTGGCGTGCTGGTGGCGGTGACCGGTGGTGATGGTGGTGGCGGTGCTGACGGGCGGGTGGCGGCGGCGATGTTGGTGGTGGGTGGTGGTGTTGCTAGTGGCGAGTCTGGTGGTGGCGGTGCTGGTGGCGGGTGGCGGTGGCTGTGGAGCTCCGGTGGCTGGCCGGTGGGCCCGAGTGGGATGGCTTTTTTTTGTTTTATGAAAATTTCTTTGCCGAGAGCCATCTAACGTCACGACACACGTGTGTGAGAGGGCACGACCTGGCTCTCAGCAAAGACCTCTTTGCTGGCCAAACGGTGTCGAGTGCATTTGCCAAGAGTTTACTCTCGGCAAAGGCTTTGCTGAGAGGAATTGTTCCTTTGTCGACAGCATCAGGTTCTGGACAAAGACGCTGTTTCTGGTAGTTTAAGATGGTCTAAGTACCATTGTGAGACGTTTGTTGTTGCAAGCTCCCAACTTTTTGGTGTTTATTTTTAATATAAAAAAAGAAATCTCCGGATTTTGGTAGTGCTCGAACTAGGCTTGCTCCTTCGCTCCCGTTGTTGGGGGCTTCAGAATTGATTACGAATGGATCCCTTTGTTTTATGATGCAAGCCAACGGTAGCTCCTAAGAGTCCTTGTGCAGCGTCGAAATCCAGAGGAGCAAAATGCATTCGCTCAGTGTTTCGCGGATAAAGTTTTGTTAAACGCCTCTTGGAGCGAATCTTTCCATCACTAAAGGATTGGCCATATCCCTTTCATCTCATGAATCGTCTCTCATCTTTTAGACCTTCTGATTCTCGATTTTCGTTTCGTCTACTCCCAGGCCGAAGGCCATGGGATGAAAGTATAGCCTGAGAAAAGCTGCTCTACGTCTTTTGGTTAAAGTTTTCGATCTCTAATATTTCTCCATCACGTTGTTGTTTTTGGGTTCTACTGCAGGAATGGGATTGCTTGGAAGAAGGGGTGTCCACGAAAGGCCTTCGCCCCACAGGTACACGTGTTTTTTCCTGAAGACGCAGCGCAATCTGTGGCGCGAGTTAGGCAAGGCCTGGATTGCATGAAGGCCTTGATGTAAAATCCCAAGTAAGGTTTAGTACATCCTAGAATTATTCTTTTTATATAAGGTTATTTTCGGAATGTAAAAGTAGGTCCGGCTCAATATAAAAAGAGGCCGACCCGCACTTGTAAATGGGGTTCACATTTTTGGGAAAGAGACAGTGAATACAAGTTTTTCCATCCTTCGAGTCTTGTTTTGAATCATTTTCTTATTGTCCATGGTTGATTCCTCAATCAAAACACCCGCACCACAACGGCCCATGGCAGGCGTCCTTTACATTCGCTGGGCGTAGCGGACCAAGAGCCATCCGGCGCTTTAGCGGAGGGCCGGGCTCCTAGGATCCCGGTGCAGACTTTTTTCCACTAAACCCTCAGTAGAGGGTAGTGGTTCCCTCTCAATACCCGGTGCGGTCAGTATATAAGCATAAAGCCATTAGTGAAAGCCATTGATTGATGCAGATGGGGTGTGTGTTTGGGGTATCAGTTGATGCCAAACGTCTACGGTCTTTTTGAGAGTACATAATTGTGATATGCAACAAATCAGCGGTTGTTGATACGACAGTAAATGTACATAAAGCTAACTGGCACATATTTTCCATGATACTCCATCGATGCCAAATTTAGGTTGTTTTAGCTTTCAAAATTTATAATTTCTGCTATCCATCTAAATATAACATGCTATATCAAAATATATAGAAAAAGTATTGTTGATGCTTTTTTTGGCCACCACAGCAAAATTGCTGCGCAAACCGGACATGCTGGTTTCCTAGGGCTTGACTCTGAGTCGATTGTTCAGAGAGGATAACTACCACGTTTACATGATGGAGGGTGACTTGGTTTACGAATAAACCACCAAAGGATAACCAACACACTTATGTGGTGAACGACTAGTTTACTAGAAAAACTAGCAAAGGTCATCGAACCTCTCGCCGGAAGGACCCCTCAGTGGCATAGACATCGCGGCATGCCTTAGGGTCACCAGCCAACCTTAGGTCCACCACCTCTCTCCATAAAATTGTGCCTCCTCTCCCTACCCCACCTCAAGTTGCCGGTGACTCCCCTCCTCCGCCCCCCGACCCAATCTGGCGATGCCCTCAATCTGGCAGACGGCGGCTCCGGATGCGACAAGCTACCTCCATGGCCGGCGGGGCAGGGGCAAGGTCGGGCCGCGGGACCAGCCTCGTGGCCGGCCGGCGAGGCAGGTGGTGTCCGAGCGCGAGGGCCCTCCATGGCCGCCTGGGTGACGTCCGAGCGTGGCGCATCCATGGCTGACGGGGCGAGGTCAGCCCGTGGCCGCTTCCATGGCCGGCGAGGTGAGCAACCTCCATGGGCAGTGGTGGGGCAGAGACAAGCTACAGGCGCGGGTAGGGGCGAGCTCCGGGCGCAGAAGCTGCCTCCGTGGCCGGCACCCTCCCGACCGTCCACTCGACCACGCTGCTTGCTGTCCCCCGCGACGGCCACAGGTCGGTACGAGCAGCGGCAGCCACGATGTGCGAGCGGCGGCCTCCCGTCCGTCTCCACGAAGACAAGGTCGACAAAAAAGGAAACATAGTTTTTACTAGTTCAACCTGCGTCCTCCACGGGCTAGCACTTTACTTTAATTATTAATAATTATTGTTTACTTTTATTAGGAGCACCATAATTAGATTCACACAATTTTGCAACATAGACTGTAAATGTAATATATTAATTAGCATTTGGTCATCATAATTTGAGAGAGATCCTTATAATTTTAAGATTGTATTGCATAATATGCTTGAAAAATAATAAGTACAATTAACTCTGTTTTATTAAAAGATCCACCACAATAATAAGACGCAAATCTCAGTATTTCTTATCTTCTTGTTACAGTTTGCTTCCAATGTAGCACTAATCAATAGATAATTTAATTTGAGTTTATGGGTGCGTCGGAGGCCGGTCTTCTGGAATTGAACTGCGTAAATATTTGCATTTAAAATGACGTCGTTTAGTTTATAATTTATAAATAAATAATTAATAACTAAGAGTTGTTCATATCATTATATGTAACGGTTCCACCCGTGTATTATTTGTTTTTATGTGTTTCATGATTTGCTTCATTTTCTTGGACCATGTTACGGTTGATGTCTGGTAAATTATTTTGATGGGCACTATGGAAGATATTTTTAATTCAATGTAGGTTTTGTAGCATGTATGTAAGTGTTGAAAGTTTTGTTGCTGCTTTCTATAAAAAAGCAGAATTACTCAATCAAGAGCCAAATATCATAGATTTTGATAAATCTGAAATTTGTTCTTGTTTCTTCTACTGGTCCAATGTGTGTTGCGACTCCTATAAAATCTATGAAACATAAATATGAATTATTATTTACTGATCGTAAAATGAGTGAAAGTATAGAAATTGTAAAGTCAACAATGTTTTACCTGATAGGTACGTGTCCACATTTATTCTTGTTGAAAGCATATCTGTGCTCATGAACTTGAAACTATACTTTGGAATGTTTTCATTATCTTTAACCTTTTCAGAGTAGTTGTGGGTAAGAAGTTGACGTACGATCCTGACATTTTCCATTAGTCGATACTTCTATGTTGTTGGTGTGACTCCGACATTTGCAATTATGTACACATTTCCTTGTCAAATTAGTGGTTTAAACTTTTCCATATATGTCTTTTTGATAGCACCATGCATAATGGTTCCTTTTTTCATCATATCATTAATAATTTGTAAACCGAAAGTAATACAAAAAGGCAATCAAACGGAATATATCCACGATTTGATTACCCTTTTCTTGATGTTCCACAATTCCTTTCCCGATCTATTTCACTTAAGGTTTTATTCACTATTGCAACTTCTTTTTTAGCAAAGTTCACCATTGCAACTTGTTCAACTGCATTAGCAAAAGCTGGTGATGGATCTAATTGTCTTATTTTTCTATACAAAAGACATAATATACAAATTTGAAAAATTTCTATACATAAGTTATGGTACACAAATAACAATCAAGTAAAATATAATTCGATAGAAAGAATTGAAAATAATAACAATTTGAGAACAATTTTGAGAAGCAAGTCATTTATACCTAGCACGCAGCAGACCTAACAATAAACAAATAATTTAGTAGTCATAACATATGCCATGAAAAATTAATCTAACTGTAGCATGCAACATGACAAATAATAAATAAATAATTTAGTATTCATAACTTATGCCATGAAAAATTAATCTAATTGTAGCACACAATAGACCAAACAATAAACAAATAATTTACAAATTATCTAATTGTAGAAGAGAAATCAAACAAACTCGAAAAATAATGTCTCGTCGTGGATGGATCTCTAGTGTTCTAGTGTAACCAATGGGTGTTAAAGGTTCTGTCCAGCCATAGAAGAATGCTTTGGTTGATCGTACATTTCTGTTGAATAGCAGTTGGGGACCTAGTTCCGTTGGTGAAAGTAGAAGCAATCTCTAGTTGATGGAAGCAGTACACAAAAGAGATGTTTCACGAAAGATGTCATCTCTCATTTTATAATTTTATATATGCACGGGTAAAGTATATAATTTGTTGTATTAGCTAACAACCATTTATGATAGATTTTTTTATGATTAAAGTATGAAAGAGAGATTCAAGACAAGAAAAATCTAATCGGCATGTATATACACGTACGTTCTAGTTTTTTAGTTGTATTATCTAAAGATCCTTTTAGAATATATTGTTTTTATGATTTAGACATGGGAAAGAGATAAAAGGTAAGAGACTAATTATGTCACATTACACTACATGTGACAGGAATGATAGGATAGTTGGACAATTTTTAATTTCAATCAAAGGGATTTATTGTGTTAGATGTGACTGGGAGATGGTTTAGATTCAATTTTTCTATAGTGTCAGGTGTGGATAATTTATACAAAGATATAAGAGAGTTGTTTTGTTAATTCTTCATAATGGGGAACGATAGGATAGCTAGACAATTTTTTAATTGAAGCAAAGAGATTTATTGTGTTAGATGTGATCGAGAGATGTTTTAGATTTAATTTTTTTCTATAGTGGCACATGTGGATAATTTAGACAAAGATATAACAGGGTTGTTTTTGTTAATTCTTCATAATGACATAGGTGGGTAATTTTAGAAACAAAATACATCCAACGACTATTAAAATCAATGATATTTTTTTAGAGTGTCCACATAGGATCCTAGGTGGCTTCATGTGGAGGCTTCTCTTTTTCTAGACTGTCTACCTAGGATTCCTAGGTGGCTTTATGTGGAGGTTTCAAAAGGAGCCTCTATAATGGCACGTGTGTTTAGACAAAGATATAGCAGGGTTGTTTTTGTTAATTCTTCATAATGGCATATGTGGGTAATTTTAGAAACAAAATACATCCAACGGCTATTAAAATCAAAGATATTTTTTTAGAGTGTCCACATAGGATCCTAGGTGGCTTCATGTGGAGGCTTCTCTTTTTTTAGACTGTCCACCTAGGATTCCTAGGTGGCTTTATATGGAGGTTTCAAAAGGAGCCTCTATAGTGGCACATGTGTTTAGACAAAGATATAGCATGGTTGTTTTTGTTAATTCTTCATAATGGCATAGGTGGGTAATTTTAGAAACAAAATACATCGAACGGCTATTAAAATCAATGATATTTTTTGGCAAAATAGGCAGATTCGTCCTTGAACTTTTGGCAAAGGGTCAAGTTCGTCCCTGAACTCTTGAGATGACCAGTTTAGTCCTCGAACTTTTACTTTTGGCTTCGTTGCATCCTTCCGTCTCCAGTCGTCCAACGCCACCCGTGCCGTCACAGACAACTTGCCCTCCCCGCTTCTCCCTCATCGGCGAGCGGAGCCGGGCGAGTCGTCGAGCTCGCCGCCCATGATGACCCGGCCGCCTCACGCCGGCGCCCGAGCCCCTCGTTGCTGCCGCTGCTCCTTTACCTCATCGGGCCGACGCCCGAGCAACGGCGGTGTCCAAGCTCCGCACCGACCACCTCCCTCGCCGGTGGCACCCGCCTATCTCGCGCTGGCCGCAGACCAAACCGCGACTTGGGAGGAGGAGGGCTGGCCGGGCTCCACGGAGGAGAACCGCGCGCGCGGTGGTGGATGCGCTGCGGCGGAGGCGCTGCGTTCGCCTCGCCGAGGGCGCCCCGCCACGCCAAGCTCGGTGGCTTCAACGGCTTCAGCGGCGTGCTTTCGCGCCACCGTGATGCTCACCTCCTTCCTCTTCACGCCTCACGGGTGCGCATGCTCCACCTCCCGGCCGGGCGGGCGCCGACGCCGCCTGTGGAATGTGCCGTCTACTTTGGCGCGCGGGCGTTCGCGGCGCGTCCCCGAGCGGCCGGCGGAGGCGGCCGCGGCGGTGGCGCCGAGGTGATGATGCACGAGTTCGCGCAAGGCTGCCGTGGAGGAGACGAAGGAGGCCGTGGAGCGCGGGCGGCGGCGTGGCGGCGGCCGGCGGGAGGTGGGCATCTCGACGTACCATGGGAGCTCGCTGGTGGTGCCGTGGGCGTCCATCACCAACACCGCCGTAAGCTTCGGCCATGTTCATCTACATCATCGTGCCGCTCTTCTGGCCGGCAGTTCAACACGCTCGACGCCCAGGTTCCCCATCTTCTCAACCAGCTCTTCACGGCCTCCGGGCACGACACTACTAAGGTGCTCACCAAGGACTTCGACCTCAACGTCGCTACCTACAACAGCTACTACAAGCTCTACCTCACTCCACTCTTGGCCATCTCCATCGGCTCCGCTTCGCGCTTCACCTCCACCGTCCCACATCTTGCTCTTCCATTGGTTGGCGAGGGCGCTGGCTAGAGTGCAGAGACGTTAGGCGAGGGGAGGGCGCGGGCCGCTAGTGCAGGGGAGGACCGGCGGCCGCCGGCTTGAAGGTGAGGAACAGGCGGTCGGGAGGTGCGTGGCGAGGATCGCGGCGCGCAGGCTGCCCGGCCCGGCGCAGCGGCACCAGAGTCCTCCGCCGACCCGTCCTCTCCGGGCGGGCGGTTTCGGGTGGAGTCCTTCTCGCCGCACGGTCCTTCCTCCCTTGCTCACGCGCTGCCTAGCATGGGGCGGGCGGCCTCAGCCAGCATCCGGGCGCGCGTTGGCTCGGGCGACCTCCCGCGGCACCGACCGCTTTTCTCCGTCCTCCGTGGAGGCGGAGCTCCTCTGTTGTGCTCGCCGTGATTGGCCACTCGAGCTTTAACAGACGGAAAAAGGGGTAGACGAACGGCGTTGGCGTCCAAGGACGTAACTGAAGCCGAAAAAGATAGTTCAGGGACTAAAACGGCCAACTCAAAAGTACAGGGACGAGCTCGATCCTTTGCAAAAAGTTCGAGGACGAACTTACCTATTTTGCCATATTTTTTTAGAGCGTCCATATAGGATCTTAGGTGGCTTCACGTGGAGACTTCTCTTTTTTTAGACTGTCCACCTAGGATTCCTAGGTGGCTTCATGTGGAGGCTTCAAAAGAGCCTCCAATTAGTAATAGTAAGATTTCTTAAACTCTACATTACGTATAATTCCTTCTTTTTCTGATGCTGTGGCCAAAAGTGTCCGTTTTTTTTTCATATCGAGCTTTTGGAACTCAATCCATCCATCGCTACTAGGCGTCCAAAGATGGTTTAAGTAGTTTGTTTCTAATTGCAAATTTTATCTTATTTTTTAAAAATTTCAGCAGCAACGCGGATATCAACTAGTAACTAATATACTAAGCACACTTGGCAGCCTACATGCGTGCGCACTTGCGCACAATATGCATGTGTGCGATGCGTTGGATTCGAACCCATGTACAACTTGGGGTTTGAAATCATTACAAATACTTGGGGGTTGAAATCTTTAACTTTAGACCCCGAAAGACACAATTTAGGCACGGAGATCAGTTCCCCAATGGAGAGTGTACAGTTCTACAAACAGTGATGAGTAACTAGAAAACAACCAGAACAATAAGCTCAAATTTGTATATACTTCCATTAAACATTGGTTCAAAGCATATTTATTACAGGCATGCTTCATCTCTAGCCGGAGCAAGCTAGGGCCCTTTATTACATAGATATACTTTGATTATGCAGTAGCAATAATAATCCTTATATGTAACACGCAGGCAGTCATGGCTTGCATGGTAGTGGCACGGCGGCGCTGGCCGGCGCCGGTGTTGGGGCGCCAGTAGGCAGCATGCTGAAGCTGACGCAGAACCTGACGCAGGTCGGAACACATACCGGCGAGACTTGCTCTTTGCACTTTGGTAAGAAGGACTTCTTAATAAGTTTAAGTATAAGGTTGTTACGAGCGATGATGTTGCACGCTTCAGAAACGAAGTCATTGCAGGGAGGAAGACAGGCCGCGCGGCATTGTTCCTGGATGTCCGCCATGACCGGAGGACCCATGGACAATAGGACCAGCACGATGCAGGCAGCAGCAGGAACGGCCTTCCTAAGCACGGCGGCGTTAGCGGAAGCCATTAGATGCTGATGATACCGGATATCGGGACACACACATATATATAGCCGCGCACTATTTGTAGGAAAATGGATCCAGTTTGAAGTCCAACTGCACTATAGTCGCGCTGTTGGTGCAAATGCTACTTTTGCCTCCGTAATAAGGTACACAGATAGACAAATTGGGGTGCTAGTTTCTAATAACGGGCATTGTACTCATTTGACCTAAGGGAGCGGACAATGAGAGCTAGCAACGGGATTTTCTGCCGTAGAATCAGAATAATGGGCGATCGATCTAGCATGATTATTTCAACCAATTTTTCAACAGTCAAGTACAGAAATATTTATGCTGAAAACAAATATTAAAGAAACATTATTAATTTAATCATACTCTGATCCTCATCATGATTCACTAGGTGCGCACACCAAAAACAGACTCGGTAAATAAATTCACCCACTAAAGAACAATTTGTATGTTTAGGACGACCAATGGCATAAGGAACCGGCTGAAATTATGATATGGAAAATGTTAACATTTTGGGATTACATGGAAGATGTGCACATGCGTGCACAGACTACTCGATCGTACACTTGTTATAAGAAAGTCTTGTATCACACATAAATACAAGACGCATGTACACTAAATCATTTAGTGTGGCGATGATTTTCATTGATTATATGGTACACATATTGAATGTTTGTGTTGTACACATTTGCATTTGGATGGTGTTTGATCTGCAGGAGAAAATCCCAGCACCCATAGCGGTTAGTTCTTTCATATATACTACACCCAAAAAGAACTTGCACGTTTGGGAGAAGTGAGTCATTTCCAAGAGCATATATGCAGGCTTGAAACATCAAGCTTTAAGTGGATCTCATTAATTCTCCAGCGATGTTTTAGATGTAAGGGTTCATTTTATGTTAAGGGACAAAATTCCGTCTGTAAATCTTAATTTTTATGGAGAGAGAAGGGAATATATAAGTGGAATAAAGATCATAAATATATTAAGACATCATCATATCATATATAGATATATATATATAGAATGGAAGAAATGTTACTATAATGGAAGAAATGACTAAACATACTAACTAAACAGCTATGATCAGCATAAATGAAATGCTTCATTTCTGCAGATTCTGTCTCCATATCACACATACAAACAATCAATTCTGAAGGAGATTTACTAGAATATAGTGAGAGTCCTAGCAGACAAAATTCTTGTCACTAAATTCTGGACACACAAAAAAGCTGATCTAGCTGCATCTGCATCCAGCCGTCACTGTTAACACTGCGGATAGACTGAAAACTCAAGAAGGCGCCCAGTGCTCGATTTAGTTCATAAACCTGTAAATAATGTGACAAACATTGCCACCTATATGGGAAAATAAGCTTCATCAGGAGGGGGACTCAAATGCCCCTCCTGAACAAATCGGTGGTCAGGAGAGGCATATAACAAGCATTATCAATCAGGCTAGCAAAATTAAGCACACATAGACAGTAGTAGCAGCGCAAAAAAAAAACAAGAGGATAGAAAGAACAGAGAAGTACCTAGAGAGCAAGTATGAAGAAGCAGAACACAGATCTGGCTGGGGGAGTGAGGACGGAAGAGAGATCATGCGGCCAGCAGCAAGTCCTGGACTCCACTGGTTGGTAAATCACCCATCCCCAGCCCTTTCACATCCGCTTGTGGCTCAATCGCAGTTCCCAGACCAAACCCGCTTGTGCCTCAATCCCACTATCCCAATTCCCAGACCAGATCAGGCAATGCCGAATCTGTCCAATTCCATTCTAATCTAGCACTACCGAATCTGCCAATCTAGCTAATCGCAAACCTATGCAGGAAATTGAGAGAAATCAATGGAAATCGAATAGGGATGGGTATCTGCCACGATCATATTTTTAAGATACAATAAGCTTTAACACTCATGGGTATATTATGTAGAAAGTTAATGGGTAATTTTTATATTCAGTTACTAAAAGTGGGGTTCAGGTTAACAATGATTTCATTGTCAAAATGGCAGAGAGATACAGACTAAACACCATAGAATGCAGAAATGTACATAACCTAAGCAAAGATTAACCAGTTGAAACTAAATTACAGTCATAATCCCAGCTAGTTCAGGTGGTCAATCAATACCATATCAAGATAGTTTTGCTGCATAAGCAAAGCATAGGGCTACGAATGTTCTCTCAGTACTAGTAATCACACATGAACAAAGCAGTAAAATAATCCATCACTTCATCCATATTCAGACCTCAGTTAAACATTTTCACAATGAAATCCTGTAAAAAAGGTCGAAACCATAGAACTAGGAAAGGTAATCATCCTCACCTAGCGAGTCAGTAGCAGCGACCTCAAAGCTTCAGTGTCCATGTCGAGTGGGAAAGGTAATCCTTGCATCGTTTGTTGCCTTTGAACCATGTCAAGGGAAACTGAGCACAAGAAAATGGACGATGAGGAGGCGGTGCAGTCCCATCACCGATCATTACCACCACCAAAAATAATGGCATCCACCACCTGATAGTCTAGCCAGTCAATGAACACAAGTCATGGTCATTACTCATGAGGTCCAAACCAGACAAAAAATTTCCAAATCATCCAGCAAAATCAATTTTCCCATCCGAACACACAGTATCGCATGCAATTGTGAAAATTGAGATTGGAATTAACTAATCATTTTCAAGAATGTAGTAATCACCGCAAAATCAATTTAATTAGATGAATTTTCCTACAAATATACCAGCAATTCGACAGATAGCTAGCCATGCGCATCCATCAAGGCGTGAAACCGCAGGCCTCTCCGTATGAACTCGTCGCCGCCGAGCATCAACGCTGCAAAGCGGACTGGGAGCAGGGAGGCAACTGCTGACGAGGAGTCGAGCTGGAGAAGGCAGAGGTCGATGGCAACGAACTCGATGCGCCCCGATCTAAGCGAGGCGCAGGCCCATATGGCTAGGAGCTGCGGGTTCGTCTCCCCGAACCAAGCTGGAGGAGGCGGAGGCCAATGGGCGAGGAGCTATGCGTGAGTCCCCCGATCCGAGATGGCGGAGGTGGGCGTGGGGCGGCGGCGGCGGCAGTAAACGGGAGGCAGAGGCAGGCGGGAAGCCGGGGGTGGTGGCGAGGGGAGCACACGACCTGCCGGCGAGGGAGTGCGTCGGCGAAGAGTGGGGGCGGCGCGGCTCGCCGACGTCGATGGAGGAAGGAGGAAGGCACGCGCGGGCCGGCGGCGAGGGAGAAAGGAGCTCCGCGCTGCTCCTTTATAGCCGGTGGGAGGCGGCGAGCGCCGAACGGTGCTTGAGGAGGACGGGGCGTGGGAGGCGGCGGCGCGGAACAGTAGGCTCGGAAACCGCAGATGGGTTATTTTACCCACGATGTGGCGAGGGATGTGGGAGCTGAGGAACGGTAGAAGGATAAAACGTTAAAAACCCGGATGGGAACGGGACGGGGGAGCGGGTGGTATGCGTGGGAAGGTGCGGCTCGGGTATGGAATACTTATTCCATACCTGTGGTATAGAATATAAATATCCTATATATATATATATATATATATATATATATATATATATATATATATATATATATATATATATATATATATATATATATATATAAGCCTCTTACGTGGTGCACATCATCTTGAATTCCGAATTAAGTAAGTTTCTTCTTATCTATTCAAAAGTAACATAAAAGTTTATTATTTTTATCAAGAAATAGCTCATATGACTCTCAGAGTAATCTCTACAAGTGCACTATTTTTACGAGTAACTAAACAATCACAGTGACTCTAAGGGTAATCTGTACAAGTTCACTATTTTCACGAGCAACTATTCATAGTTTATCGAAAAACTATTTCAAATCCCACAGCAACACGCGGGGAATCAGGTAGTACAACTATATAAAAGGAACCCACTAACTATTTCTCTCAACATCCAAGCATTCCGCATCATAACCCACTATACGCCATGTCCATATCCACTATACGCCATGTCCTCATCCACCAAACCATATATTTATGTCATCAACCGTTTTTTGGCTAATAGCATGTATTTGTGAGTAGAACGCCACAAAATTTTCATAGTTGAAATACATGTAGGATCAATCATTTTATAATGGTTCACTCTCAACAAAATAACATGTTTTATTATATAGTGTTGTTTACAAATGAATGTTGCCATGTAATCACTTTGGTATTTCTACTTCCACATTTCAACTTAAAATTTTGTTTAAAAAATTCCAGCAGCAACGCGCAGGATATCACCTAGTGTAAATAATAGGTGGTAGGTACCTTTTGAAATAGAATTACATGTATTCTCCCCGTCCAAAAATAATAGGATTTAAAGACTGAATTGTTCCCCAACTATTGGACGAACGACTGTATGGAATCTGGCTGGGCGTTACTTTAATGAGGGGCATATAAGTATCCCCCTTCTTAATTTCTTCTAAAGAATACTGAAACTCCTTATATTTCCATGCTACATTACATTTTGTTCTGATTTTGCAAGGTATTTATGAGGAAAGAGAATAGGAGTTTCTTCATATGTGAGAGGAGTATATCCCCATGAAGCTCCCACAATTACCTACTCCCCCATTTCTGTTTATGAGGACATGGTATAGTCTACCAAATTATACTTGACCATTCATTTCTCTTATATTATATTGGGAAATTTTAGTTATGAATTTGCAATCATTAATTAGAAAGTACATTTGATTACAAATCCAACCATGTCATGTTTACAATACAAACATAAAAAATAATGGGTAAATTATTGGTCAAAGACGGTAAAATTTGAATTTTGATAATATGTGCACACCTTATAAACAAATATGTAGGGAGTAGTTTCGAGTCCAGGTAACCGTACACTGCAGAGACTTTTTTTAAGCATCTTGGAAAAGACAAGTAATTTCTCATTGACTCTTATATCAAGAACCACTATGGCCAACAAATTACAGGACAATGACTATTATACTTCACATCAAGTAAACTTTGAGTTTAGAGTTATTCGGGACCACTGCGATCTTAATAACACAGAGGAAAGGAAACCTTCGTGGCACCCTTGATGGTGGTAATGGCCTACCCTTCATGCATGGAACTCACTAGAGAAGCTTTCCACTTTTTGTTACTTCTTGACACTTTTCAGTACTCTTAAGAGAAATTTATTTATACTTTCATTACACATTGGTTCCAAGCATATCGCGGGACATCAGATCAGATACATAGTCTGAGGCTCAGGTAATGAACACTGATGACCACGAATTACAGGCATGCTTCATTCATCTAGCCTGTAGTTTTATTAATTACACAGGCATATCTCTGGTTTTTTTAGACAATCAGCATATTTCTGATTATTCGTTAGTTGTAATAATATAAAGAAGTAACACACACACACACAGACAGCATCACGGCTTGCACGGTGGCGGCGCGGCAGCGCTGGCCAGCGCCGGTGTTGGAGCACCGGGCGTCAGCATCATGCAGAAGTTGTCGCAGGTGGGAACACTTAGCGGAGAGACTCTCCCGTTGCACGTCTAGTGCGAAGTCGTTAGTCACAGTTTTAAGGATAGGAGAGATGTCAATGACTATATTGCACGTTTTGGAAACGAAGTCATTGCAGGCATCGACACAAGCCGGGTGGCAGTCGTCGGCCATCACCGGAGGACCCATGGACAGTAGGACCAGCACGATGCAGGCAGCAATAGGAACGGCCATGCTAGGCAAGGCTCTGTTAGCTGAAGCCATTGATCAACAGGCCGGACTAGATGTAGATCAGTAGATGGAGTAGCTAGAGAAAGATGTAGTGATATGCGCTGATAGATGCCGGACTATTTGTAGGCAAAGGATCGAATGCCCAATATTGTTGTGCAAATATGGCAGGGCACATTTGGCTTACACGCCTACAAATTAATGTGGATAGAGCTAAATGGCACATATTTTCCTCCATAATCACTATGCATTATTGAAATACAACTTTGCGGTGCACGTGCAGAGGAGAAATTCAGAATTGGGGGACTAGTCGTAGTGAGGCTCCTGATGCAGAACTTTATTTGCGGTGATGCCGTTAAGCCAGAGCCGATGGGTGTTTCTATGCGAGACAGTTTAATATGGTGACAACAGCTTTCAGTGAATTCTAAAGGAGTCAATGCATTTACAAAAACATATATGGAAGTGAAGTATCAAAAAGTTTGAGTTAATGGTACTCCGTCTCAAAATAAGGCATTGTTTAGTTGGATGAAGAAACTTGCCGAAAATGTAACATTAAGTTTACCAATGCTAATTAGGAGGACTAAATATGATATATTTATAAAACTAATTACACAGATGGACAATAAATCACAAGATAAATCTATTAAGAGGGTATTTGGATGGGGGTGACTAAAACTAGTCTGACTAAATTTAGTCACTTTAAGGGACTAAATTCCCAAATAGGTGAGACTAAATGGTGACTAAATCTAGTCACCGGACTAAAACTCTTTAGTAGGGAGAGGGGTAGCTAAAAGTTGTGTTAGTTCCCTCTCCTCATTTACCACACAGAGGAAAGGGAGAGAGAAGGGAGAGGGATAGTGGAAATCTGGACTTTAATGCTATTTAAATCTCACTTTAGTCTATCTTCCAAAAAGGGGTGACTGGGGGAGTCAAAAAGATAGATTTGTTGCCATACGCCCGCACAACCCTAATAGCCGCCTGCCCTCTAGCTGCCCACGCCGCGTCCCGACGGTCCCCCTCCTCTGCCATCTGGTGGCCACGCCGGCCCTGGTAGGGAGAGGAGCGGTGACCCGTTTCCTTTCATAGGTCTAGTTTTTCCCTTCTATGTTTGGTTTCCAGCAACATCAACAAGGTGGTGGTGAAGATGACGCTATGGAATAAGGTCTCTCCGGCCTCTCCCTACCTCGACGACGTTCTTTCCAATGCCGATGAAGGGCCAGTGAGAGTTGGTTCTGCCAGATCTGTAGATTATTTTAGATCTCTGTAGTTTGTGTGTTCATCAGGAGATGCGTTTGGCTGTCCTTTGTTGGGGCGGTTTTGATCTCTTTCTTCGATCTGTTCTTCGTCAAGTTCCGGTTTCTTCAGCCCGCTGGTTTGGTGATGACGTATTGCAAACCTGTGTTGCTTGGGGTGTTGCCCTAGCCGATATTCTTTCAGCGTTTGCTAAATCTTGTTGTAAGCAGCGGGTGGTTTTTGCGGTCTTCAAAGCCTTGTGTGGCAATGGCATTTGCAGGTGCTCCTTTCCCCTCTTACCTTTCCAGTGCATTTTCCAAGCTCCGGTGGATGATGACTTTGGAAGGAATAAGACGACTAGAGTGCTCTTCAATGTAATTTTATTTTCTTCGTGTCGTTGTGTATCAAGCTGTCCTTCCCTTGTACTGTCATTTGTTTTCCCTGATATGAATCAGATATAAGTACACCCTTTGGGTGTCTCTCTCAAAAAAAGGTGGGTGACTAAAAAATTTTAGTCTGACTAATTTTAGTCATGAGACTAAAGGGTATCAAACACCCTCTAAGTCTAATTAAGCTATCATTAGAAGATGTTTACTGTAACAACACATTGTATAATGATGGCCTTATTAGGCTCAATATATTCGTCTCGTGAATTTACCCAGGGTTATGAAATCTGTTTTGTCATTAATCTATGTTTATCTAACAATTAGCATGAGAACATCCTATGTGGTGAGTGAATAATAAAAACTTGCCGATTAGTGCACATCTAGAGTTTGGAGGAGTATATCAATGTTACTGAGAAATTACATATATACCCCAATAAAGATGTAATCATTGTACTTTGGGAGGAGAGAAGGTAGAAATGACAACTAGAGTAAGGTGGTCCCATTCCTAGATCGATGTGCACTTGTTTTGGGACAAATTTTGTACTCGGAAATGAACTTATCATGAAACAATATATTCAACAATGAACCTAACCGTCCTCAATTTGGCATTTATGGGGCGGTGACGGAAATTTCTTCGGTCCAAATTAGTACAAACCATGATCTTGGCATCATCTTAAATAAAATAAATCAATAAATAAATAAATAAATATTATGCAACCTATATTTTCATAACTTAAATACAAAATAATACTTCTGCTGACAAAGGGATATTTAAGAGTTTCATCCTATTCAGGCGTGCCTCACCTCAGTCCAACCTAAAGGAAAAAAAAAGTTAAATATCTCGGTAAAACTACAACAGTAAAGAACAAATTGACGTTTAACACCTATCTGTATATGGTAAAAGGAAACAAACTAAAGTTCGATTCTTTTTTTATTATGTCGAAGATGCAACATGACTACTCATAAACTTGTAACTACGCGTATTATGTCACACATAAATAAAATTAATCATGATGATGGGAGAGAAGCATGTTGGTGCTGCTTTTTGGGAGAATGCCAAATTGATGATCATATGTTTTTTTTATTTTAGTGAGACTTTCCTGCATGACAATTAACATGAATGATCTAAACTGAACCTTATTTGAAAACTTTTTTTTACCAAAATCACCAGGGGATGCCCCTACTTATTTTATACAATTTTTTGTTTCAGCCTTAATTCACCCCAGAGGAAGTCGAACCCAGGGCTACAGGGTGCTTTGCTCTAAGTGGGTGTTTGGTTCCTAGAGACTTATAATAAGTCCTGTCACATCTAACGGGATGTCTCTATTTAGGAGGACTAAACAAGATTTAATGAAAATCTATATGCAAAAGTCCTACGCTTTCGCGAGACAAATCTAATGAGTCTAATTATATAATCCATTATTAGGACATGTTTACTGTAGCATCACATTGTCTAATCATGCCTTAATTAGACTTAATAGATTCTATCTCGCGGGAAAGCCTGAGATTATGAAATTCATTTTATCATTGATCTCAATTTACTACTTCTAATTAACCTCTCTTAGCATCTGATGAGACCGGACTTATACTTGTTACTGCAGGAACCGAACGGGGTCTAATACTATGCTGGAGGTGCTTTCACCTTATTTAAAAACCTTTAATCAATAATAGCAAGTTATTATATAAAGTATTTTGATTATGGTAGATACCTATTTTCTGCCGTCAAACTCAGTACGGGGCATTATTATTTTAGCGTGCTCTAGTAGAGAGGCGACCTTTGTTCCCACCCTTTTGTCACGTTGAACTTTGGAGTCGGGAAAAAAAAGGGTACGAGGCGACGTGGTCTGGAAAGACCGAGGGTGCCACCCCCTCTTTAGTCTCGGGTGGTAAAACCACCCAGGATTAAAGGCTTGGTCGCCAACGACTCCCTATACACAATAATTGGCGCCGGCCTTTTCTCCCGAGTGGTGTTACCACCCGAGACTAAAGGGAATAGACCCAAGACAAAAGACCTCACAGCTGCTACTACTACTACCGTCGGCATCTCTCTCGTCACTTTTAATTACATACTTCTTCCACCACTACCGCAGCCATCGATTCCTCTTCCTTCTATCTTCTTTCTTCTTCTCCAATGCTTATCCTTTCTTTCTTCCCTTCAGGTGCCGGGCTGGCGGGAAGCCGTCGATGCGAGCAGCCGGCGAGGGAGCTGCCAGGTGCGCGTGGGCATGCAGCCCTTGTCGGGGGTGTGACCTCCAGCTCCGAGCCTGCCACGGGCAGACGGTGGCGCGAGGGGCCAGTGCAGCGGCCGACAGCGGGCAGTGGCGGCGGTGCGGGTGACCGCGGCGGGCAGACCCGGGGCGCGGCCTTCCGCGGCCAACGACGCCGATCAACCCGGGGCGCACGGCCTTCAGCGACCGGAGGCGTGGGTAGCCCCTCGGCGGCACTTCCCCCGCGGCCGGCGGCACTCCCTTCCTCCTTGATCTGTGATTTAATATGTAACTTAGAAGCATACTTAGGAATTAATTGGGATGCTGAATTAGGTTTACTTGAAACGATTTTTGTAAGTTTAAAGAGTTACAAATGTTACTATATACTCCCTCCGTCTAGGAATGATAGTCGTTGTTGGTTTCCGTGCCACAAGTTTGATCGAATTTGTAGAAAATATGTGCAACATTTGTTTCTTCAAATAAATATGTTCAAAAACTAAATGCAAATACCTTTCTAATGATATTAATTTTTACCACAAATACTAATATATCTTTTATATATTTAGTCAAAGTTGTTTATCGAGAAGTGAAAATGACAATCATTTTGGAACGGAGGGAGTAATGGCAAGGAGAAATTTAGGCAATGATTAAGGGTCTACGCTTAACACTGTTTTTATAATGGTATATATGGGTTTTCTTAAAAAAAATAGGTCGAATGGCTGCCCTGAGCTTTGTTTAGGTACTTGGATAGTACCGGAAGGTACTAGGTAGTACCTTATATCAAGATTTTTCAACCAGCTAGCTAAGTTAATAAGAAAAATTAGTTGTTGGACTCACTAAACTGGTACTTCCTTTTACTACCCTATTGGTACTTCAATGTACTTCTACCGTTAGATTTTATCATATGCATGGCTCATGTTAATTACAAGCACCCTAAAATTGCTCTCAATATTTAGCCAT
This sequence comes from Cenchrus purpureus, assembly GCA_022644695.1. Taxonomy (NCBI): domain Eukaryota; kingdom Viridiplantae; phylum Streptophyta; class Magnoliopsida; order Poales; family Poaceae; genus Cenchrus; species Cenchrus purpureus. Next base: position 53,178,836 of record CP053454.1, read on the forward strand.
GATTAGTGTCACATGAGGATCAACATTATAGCCTCTGATCATCACTTCCTGAAGTTTCTGAATTGTTTGTTGATTGGAGAAGCAAATGCAGAATTATCACAACCACGTGAAGCTTCTGTCGTCGTTGTTGGCATGCTTGCCAGCAAGTTCATCTCTCATGCCTTGTCACCAAGTCTGTCATGAGGCAAATTTTGTGCACCTCCATGGGACCTGTATGGTAGCTTCATATTTAAAAAACAACAAATTTACTCTGCTATTTACTGCCTCTGTTCAAATAGAAAATTTTGATCCCAGCAAGAATGACAACTCTTACTCCCTCCGTCCCACAAAAGGTGTAATCCTAGTTTTTGAAAAAAATCCCACAAACAATGCAATCCTAGAAAATAGATCTAGTTACCTTCCTAATTAAGTGGTCAGATCATATCTGCATGACAAAACTTACTGCATTTGGCAAATAAATGAGGGTATTAGAGTCTTTTAATTCTACCACTAATCTGTCCTAGAAAAACTAGAATTGCACTCTTTATGGGACGGAGGGAGTATGTTCCACACTGCCAAGAAATTTTTTTTGACCCTTGCCTAATTGCTAATCTAACATGTGAAATTAAAGATTGGGAAATCGAAATGTTTCCATGGTTTACAGCTAGGAGACCTGATACGTACCCTTGTTTCTTAACGGGAACTGATATACTTGTGAAGAAGAGTTGCTAAGGTATATATGAGACCGGACCAAGACAAATCTTTTCACATGAGATTTTGATTGATTTTTTTCTTTGTGCTGCAAATATATGTGTATAAATGTTGCCAGAACTGAAGAACTCTATGTTCAATAAGCATGACATAATGTGTGCTTGGATGATATATAGATCTAATAAATCATGATGATTAATCTACATCGTCATATCATTTCAGGTCCGCACTCGGTGATCATGTTGAGATGTTTTTCATTTTCTTTGATTAATGTGGAACTTCTCTAAGAGCAACTTATTGATATAGTAACGAGAAAACAACTGAAACAGAATGGAAATTAAATCAGAATGTACTCTTCTCGTTAAAAAAAATTAATCAGAATGTACTCTGGGGGGCCGGCATTAGATTTAGATGAACATATTGTGATACAAACAACAGACACAAATTTGCTGAGGTAGCAAAGATAAGACAAGATGAATTTCTTGGGCATGGAGATTTATTACATCATTCCATTAAACACTGCAGGTTCGTCATGAACACTACCGCACTAGTCTCATAGCCGGAGGTAGCTAATAAGGCACTTTATTAAATAGAGGTCTTATGATGATTATGCAGTAGTGATAATATTTATGTCGCAACATGAGAAGATGTCAGCATCATGGCCTGCATGCTGGTGGCGCGGCGGCGCTACCCGGAGCTGGACTTGGGGCGCCCGGCGGCGTCAGGGTGTCGAGCGTGCAGACACTGAAGCAAAGGCTCCTGCATAGCGCAGAGATCCGCACTTTGCATGTTGTGTAGAAGAAGTCCAGGCTATTCAGGACAGGGAAGGTTCCATTGAGGCCCATGCACACCTCGGAAGTGAAGCCATCGCACGCGGGGCGACAAATGGCGGCGCAGTCCTCCTCCACACCGGCCATCGCCGGCGGACCCATGGACAGCAGGACCAGCACGATGCAGGTGGCAACAGGAACCACCATCTTAAGCATGTAGCTGTTAGCAGAAGCCATTGATCGACCAGTAGGACTGAGTTGATGCCGATATCGGGACACCAGCAGATATTTCCTATTTGTAGGCAAGAATCGAGTGAGTTCGAAGTCCACATTGGGAAAGTAGAATTGCTATTAGCAGTATCATAGCTGCAGAGTACAAATTAAGTAATAAATGTTCATACTGCAATCTGGCACATAATTTCCACGATAGTTGATATGTACATAGAATGGCACTTGGCCACATGGGTGCTAGTTTCTAACAAAACACTGTATCAGTGTACTTAATAATTTGGACTTTTTTTTTCAAACAACAAGTTGCATGCCTCACACCTATATGACAAAGTCAAAGGCAACAACTAAATTTTGACAAATTCTATTTTTTGTGATTATGTGGAAGGGACACACGCATACAAAAATAAAATGACTTCTCATACACATGCAAGTATGTCTAATATCAAAGTAATAAAAGGCATTTGACTTTGATAGCACTCACATGTGCCCTGCATGAAAATCCTGGCTATATAATATGGCCGTGCAATTACATTTAGATAGTGTTTGGTTCGTACAATAATGGTGACGTAATAAACGTAGATGGAATGAGATTATTGTAGTAGTTTTGGTGGTGTAATGCATGATTATCCTCTTTATTTGCTCACACTGTGCGTCACCATCATACCAGGACTCCTTTTGCATGAACAGAGAATGTATATACAGCTTCCCAAGGGAGGACCAAACCGATATCAAAAAAATTTAATAGGTACTTCTAGGCAAAAGACATGACCTACCGAAAAATATGTAGAAATAAACAAACAGAGAAATATTTATATGTTCTTTTATGAAGAATCCATATGACGAATGGTACAAGGATAAATTAAACAAAGACAATACTGAAAACATACTTTGGTAAATCTGGTGATGATTGAACATTTTATTCGATAATCGTATTTAGAAAGTCACTAGCACACTACTTAAAATTGCATCAACCTTATTGTTTTTAACAAAAAACATGTGCGTTAAGCTACATCATTTAAGGTTGGCTGGCCGGTAAGGCTTCACTAGCACATTGCGGATCTCTGTATTTGCCGTGATCACCGTGCTCAAGGATTTGTCGATCTCCCCAGTGATTAGACGCTAGCCCACTCTGATCTGGTGCTCCTCCGCCTTTGACTTGTAACATAAATTGGCATCCCCTTCAAAACGCTGTTCTCTCAACATCGGCTGCGGTTAGCAAAAAATGTGGGCTGCTGGCCCCCTGTTGCTTTTGGTAAACAAATGGCTAGATAGAGTGAGTGGACGCAGCAAAGGGGAGAAAGTTAAAATTATGAGAGAAAGGGGAAAGCGTGGTGGGAATAAGGAGGAGATTGGCATGAATTTCATACTCCTACCATTTCAAATTGTAGGTCGTCTTAGCTTTTTTTTTTACATATAGTTTTTACTTTTTACCATGTATCTATAAATACGTGACCTAGATCTGTGTTGGGATTCAGGAATCCCGAACAAGTAGAAAGAGAAGAAGACTTAGAAGAACTTAAGACTAGTGAACATTGAACAAGAGAAATCCATGAACACCCGAGCCAAGAGTCCCCCTCCTCCACCCCTTGGGGTCTATTTATAGGGAGAGCGGAGGTGGCTGTTTTTATTATTTCCATTGGTGGGGGCAAGAATTACATTCAGATCCTAATTATTTACACTCGATGCCCCCGACCATACAACTGAGTCCCTAGACATTACAATTAGGTCCTCGGCCCTTACAAAAATGCCCTTATATCCCTTTTTAGGCCTCTTTTATACACAATGGGGGTCCCTAGCCTTAGCCCTCCTAAGGCGCACCACCAACACTAGCCCCTCAACTATTTGGTCTTGGCCGATACAACAAGACCTAATAGTTGCTCCTGTATAAAAGAGGCCCCTTTACAATTCAAACTTCAGTTGTAAAGGAAAGTTCTTTACAAATTCCCCGTGTGCACCTCACTAAAAACTCCATCCCAAAAACCCAGTGGGAAAAAAGGGTATGGAGAAAAGAGTATGTACATTCTCGAGTTTACATGTTCGAACTCCAAATTACAAGTCTCTAAGTGTCTTGAAAGAATAGCTTCGTTCTGGAGTTTCATCTTCAGCCTTGATTAGGAGATCCATCTTCAAGAGTTGATGTAGTTGTCGTTAAAGGCAGCTTCAGTACCTTCAAGCTTTCTCTCATGAACACCATGCAACTAGGATGGACTGGTTCTCCAATACACCTCGCCCCTCTTGCCTGGTGTTCGTGAGAGAAACTCCATATGTAGTTGAAGTAGTCTGGTTGAGCCCCTCAAGCTGATAAAGCGGAAGACTTGAGGTTGGTGAGGACGATATCGAGATTGTTGGCCATGTCGAGAATGACAGAGATTCCTGGGGCGAGCCCCTTGAGGTGATGTCCAGGTAGATGAAGATTCTGGGGGCGAGCCCCTTGCGCTGTCGTAGAGGTAGATGATGGTGTCGAGGTCGACAAAGATTCCGAGGGTAATCCCCTTGCACTGTTGTAGAGGTAGATGATGATGTTGAGGTCGACAAAGATTCCGGGGGCGAGCCCCTTGCGCCTCGATTCTTCAGATAAATGTCTATGTACTCATTTTGATAGCTTTGGTGGGCTTTGGAGATGAGAATGGATCCTGAAAGTTTGACATTCAGCATTCTTCCTTTTTCTTAGATTCCAGAAATTCTCAGATTCCCGGAAATTTTCAGATTCCTGAAACTGATCTTTTTCCTGAAACATCTCAAGAAGTAACAAAAATATGGAAATCTCGGTGATTTGTCTCCTCTGAGGGTTATGAAGTTATTTGGAAACTTTAAAATCAACTCATGAAGTAGTTTTAGGTATAATAAAATTCAAGAAGAATTTCGTAGATATAATAACTTTCTAGCTAAAATAACTTGCATGTCATGTAAAATTTGCATAATCATAAGAAGGAACAAATTTTGATTATAGCTTAAGGATAGGTGGGAAACTTATCTAATTGTAGAGAAATCTGTAAACTTCAGTCATTTGTTCAAGCGGCAGCTCTTAGCCCCTAGCCTCTGTTAACAAATAGCTTCGAGGACAGATTCCATTGTTTGAGAATGTGGATTTCTTCTTAACCCCGCGGCTGAGCAAAGTTTCCATACTTGAGGAATACTAGTCTCATGGTGTTTCTCCTCCTTTTAGCTGGTTCATTACTCGAGGCTAGCTATGCAATAGTGAACTTGTGAAGTCTTCATCCTTGGGCCTCGAAACAGAAAGTAAGATTCCAGTTGCTCAGTTTCCTGCATTCTTATCAGATTCCCGAAACATTTGACTTCGCAAAACTTTGCTCTTTCCTGAAACATCTCAAAAGTAACAAAAACAAGGAAATCTTGATGACTTTTCTCCTTCTAGAGTTATGGAGTTATTCAGAAACTTGAGAATCAATTCATGAAGTAGTTTTAGATATAATAATTCTGAAGTATTCCTTTTTTTCCTTCGAGTTAACCATCCTCTAATCCTTCGTGCATTCTGTGAAATATAGAAGATTGGAACTCGAAGCCCAAAACCGTTCCGTGGTCTCATAAAACTTCTGAATATTAGCCTCGCACACTATTTTGAGGATGTCCCGCCATCACACGACTCCTCCGAAGTTTCAAATTACATGTTTCCTTGGATTTGGACATTTGGCTTAGCATCAACATGGATGTGCATGAATGATTCATGAGTTGTCTATGCTGAGGTTCCTCAGGACTGTTGCATCTTTTCACAAATCATCACATGAGAATAGATATATCAAGATAATATATTAGCAATATCATATAAGTGAAAAAAAAAGTTTCCAAGATCAAGGTTGAGCCCCTCGAGCACCTAAGTTGTGTAAATTAAAATTCTAAGGAAGAAAGCAGAGCCCCTTAGCCCACAAAGTGGTACTCAAGGCCCCTCATCTCTCAAGCATGATCGAAATGGTATCACCCATTGACCAGTTTCCATGAAAGCTTATCTTTGGCACCAGAAAAGTTTGGTTTCACTCATCACAATAGAGTCATTCACGAATATAGTATATCAGAATTCTCGAGCTTTCGGATTTCATGGCCACAACTTATTGTTGTCTCAGGCCTTTTCATAGGATTGTCCTTTTACTCTGGGATCTAGACCACAACTTGTTGTTGTCTCAGGCCTTTTCGTAGGATGTCCCTTTACTCTGGGATCTAGGCCACAACTTGTTATTGTCTCGGGCCTTTTCGTAGGATATCCCTTTACTCTGGGATTTTGGCCATAACGGGGCCCTTTTTCACGGAAGCCTCTCTTCTCTTTAGGATTTCGGCCATCATGAGCCTTTTCATGGAATCATTCTTTCACTTTGGGATTTCGGCTATCACGGAGCCTTTTCATGGAATCATTCTTTCTTTTTGGGATTTCGGCTGTCCCGGAGCCTTTTCATGGAATCATTATTTCTCTTTGAGATTTCGGCTATCACGGAGCCTTTTCATGAAACCATTCTTTCTCTTTGGGATTTCGGCTATCACGGAGCCTTTTCATGGAATCATTCTTTCTCTTTGGGATTTCGGCTATCACGGAGCCTTTTCATGGAATCATTCACCTCATTTGAAAATTCTCAAAACATACGAATTCACGAGGCCCTTTCATGGAATCGTCCCTTCACTCTGGGATCTCAATGGAATCATCCCTTTACTCCGGGATCTTGGCCACAACTTATTGTTGTCTCAGGCCCTTCACATTGGAAATTAACTACGGAAAGTAAGTATTTGAAACTAATACCGCAGAAAAATGTAAACTTGTTTCCTTGTAATGTAACCTTTCTGATTCATGCATGAGATGTATTCATGTAATGTGATGCTTATGATGCATGCTGATGCATATGAATGAAATGCTTGGATATGCATAGATTTATTTAAGTTCTAAGAATGTTCGGAGTCATGAAGGTTATAACTTGGTGCTTTGAAAACCATTCTTTTACAAGAGTCCATTGATTGATGAATACCAACAAAGATAATCCCAATGGATGATGAAAGCCAAGTTGTTAAGATGATTCCAATAGATGATGAGACGAAGTGTCCATCTATACCAAAATATTATGTCCCAATTCAATGAAAAACCAATATTCCTACAAAGGAGGAAGCATCGATATTTTTTTAAGGATGTTTCGATCAGAAGTATGATATCATCACAAATAAACAGATAAGTCAACAAACGCTTGAACGAAAGCTTTTGTGGACTTACCTTCAGCTTTAGTCGATATAGCAACTCTAGGTTGCTTTCGACTACTAATTTCGGACATAGTTTCATAGCATTGAAAATGAGCCATATTCTAAGTGTCGGTTACTTATCAGAAAGGTTACGTGTTTGAATATATGCATAGCGCAAGAATGATCGTTTGATTGCCAGAGTTAGTTTATACTAGGGGAATCTCACCCGCGTGTTGCTGCGGGAATTAAGAAAAATGCAATGATCATAAGAGAGAATTTCGGCAACCTCGCGCGTTTGATCATAAGAGAGAATTCCTCAATTCCCTGCGCATTGTCGCGAGTATGTAGGAGAAATCTATGAGTTAGAATATTACTATCACCCTCCTATTCTTTTTCTTTCTTCTGTTTCCTTTTCCTTTTCCTTTTTTTCATTCTTTTTTTTATTTTTCACTTTACTCTATACCAACTACCATCGATGGGGCCTATTTGTCATTTTATCAAAATATATTCATATGAGATCTTGTTTTGAAGGATTTATTAAAAGGAATCCAATGGTGTAATCAGAATTTAATTTGGTTTTTTGATTTTTGAGTTATAACATTTTTAGCTAGTTCAAATAATGGGGCCCACCACTGGATGTCACGGTCTTAGTGGGGCTGTTGAGGTGGCATGCTTGCATGTTGAGAGAACTCCCTAGTGGGGAGCTCCTATATAGGAGTTATAGAAGATTTGTAAAGGAATACTCACATTGGTGAAGTCCTACAAGTTAGTGATAAAATTTTTTTTAAGAAAAGAAGCGCGGCTCCTCTAGGAATTTAGAAAGAGTTTTATGATTGCAAGACAATTAAATAATATATTTTTAAAGAAACGGCCTGCAAAACAGATACATTAGTGACACAAATACAGTAATATATATAACCACTATAGGTGCACTTGAGCAATATACAAAGACCATGAAATATTTTGCTTTGATCACTTTGACAGATAGCCTCATGGATATGCTCCTTCATGAAGTTTCCTTGTCTCTGGAGCCACAGGTTCCTTTCATCAAGTTTCCAAGGTTTCTGATCAGCTGGGAAGAATCGTGTTTGATGTTTACAAGCCTCGAGTGAGCCACCAGTTTTTTAAGATTTCCAAGATTTAGAAACTCGAGATTTTAAGATTCTGCTCAATTCGAGATTCCAAGATTCCGCTAGTTCTGAGTTTCCGAGATTCCGCTGGTTTCGAGATTCCAAGATTCCACTATTTCGCTTATTCCGAGATTCGGCCCATCATTATAAGATTCCTAGATTCTGCTTGTTTCGAGACTGCGCTCGAGGTTGCGAGGTTCCGAAATTGCCCTCGAGGTTGGCGAGATTCCGAGATTGCGCTCGAGGATGGCAAGATTCCAAAATTTTTGATGATTTCGAGATTCCAAGATTTCACTGGTTCTGAGATTTCGAGATTTTGCTAGTTCCGAGATTGCGCTCGGGGTTTGTGAGATTTCGAGATTTTGCTCATTCTAAGATTCCAAGATTTCGCTGGTTCCGAGATTCGATTTACCAGTTTTGGACTCAAAATATTCCTCGGATTTTAACCCGAAGCTCTCGTAAGTTAGGAAATTTGAGGACAAGGTTGTTCATTAGCTTCGAGCCAATAGTTATCCAATATAATATTAGAAAAAAAACTTTTATGCAAAAGAGGTCAAACTCGCAGAAAAACATCAATACTAGTGTGTTTTCTACTTCGAGGCTAAGTATACTTAGAAGAGGATGATTATTAATCGTTGCTAGCTTCGAGCGCTTTTCTGACTTGTACTTAAAGTTTATTTTTTACGTACCTTTGCACTTGGTAGCATGTGCATGAGGAGATACAACTTCAGATGCATTCAGGAAGCCTTGGGAACGGCGGTAGGCAACAGCTGCTTTGCTTGGTCGAGTATGTTGTGCAGATGTGATGACGACGTCTTATCTATTTGCTAGGTTCCGTGTTTGCCGGCAGCTTCGATAGCTATCCTGGCAGCAGCTTCAAGAGGTTCCGCTCGAGGTCGTGAAGTTCCGAGATTACGTTGATTTCAAGATTCTGAAACTCCGCTTGTTCTAAGATTCCAAAATTTCACTTGTTCAAAGTTTTCAGAATTTCGCTCGTTTCGAGATTCCGAGATTTCGCTCGTTCCGAGATTCCGAGATATCTTTCTTCTTCTGAGATTCCGAGATTTTTCTTCTTCTAAGATTTAGAGAGATTTTTCTTTTTCCGAGATTCCGAGAGATTTTTCTTCTTCTAAGATTCTGAAGTTTCGCTCGTTCAAAGATTCTGAGATTTTTCTTCTTCTGAGATTCTGAGTTTTTTCTTTTTCTGAGATTCCGAGAGATTTTTCTTCTTCTAAGATTCCGAAGTTTCCCTCGTTCAAAGATTTCGAGATTTTTCTTCTTCTGAGATTCTGAGTTTTTTTTCCGAGATTCCGAGAGATTTTTCTTCTTCTAAGATTCCGAAGTTTCGCTCATTCAAAGATTCCGAGATCTTTCTTCTTTTGAGATTCCGAAATTTTTCTCGTTCTAGGATTCTGAGATTTTTCTCCTTCTAAGATTCCAAATTTTCGCTCGAGGTTTCCGAAATTCCTGCAGTCATAGGAGTTAGCATAGACAAAAAGTATACTATTATTTTTCCAGGTTCCGTTCGAGATTGCGAGGTTCCGAGATTTTGCTCGTTCAAAGGTTCTGAAATTTCGCTCGTTCCGAGGTTCCGAAGTTTCGCTGATATTCTGAGGTTTTGCTCAATCCGAGATTCTAAAATTTCACTTGTTCTGAGATTTCGCTCGATGTTCCGAGATTTTGAGACCTCACTCAATGTGACCAAATCTCTAAGAATCTTCACAACTGAGGATCCTGTAAAGCCGCTTTCATACATTTTCTAACCATATGTGGGCCTCGGGCGAGGAGTGTAATTTCAACTGTTTCTTCAATGAAAGAGATTTTTGCTTGAGGATCTTTTCCAACCATTTTTGCATGTGCCCACATTAGCAAAATATTTTCGAGATTTCCAGCCTCTTTGCCCCAAAGATAACATCATGGCGAATAGATCATCAGCCTCGAGTACTTCTTGTACTATTTTTTTAATCTTGTGGAGCCTCTCGAAGTGATGTCTCTTCATGGGGCCCTATGGTTGCTTATCATCGCTGTTCAAGGGAACAAGAACAACTAAATACTGTACATGGACAAAAGAAAAGTTGTTCAAAGGTTGTGTAGAGCTCCGTGTCTCAATCGTGCACAATAGTGGGGGTTTCATGAATTTTATGCCCATTTGGTGGAGGTATCATGAGATTCCGGAATATTTATCTTCCGGAGATTCCAAGATTTTTTTCTTATTCCGAGGTTTTCACCTTCCGAGAATCCGAGATTCCGGTTGTTCCGAGATTTCTGAGACTTCGTTCCAGATTTCGAGATTTCACTTGTTCAAAGATTGCGAGGTTTCACTTGTTCAAACTTTCCGAGGTTTTGCTCATTTCGAGGTTGGCGAGATTCCGAAATTCTGCTTGTTCCGAGATTCCGAGATTCTTAGAATCCAAGACTTCGTTTATTCCAAGATAGCTTTCGTTTCCAAATTTCGAGAGCAGCCTGACTAGTGGCCTCGGAGATGTTGTATCTCGTTTCTTAGTTCTGTAACAAGCAGGTTGAGCTTCACATGTTCGAACAATTTCGTAGATTAGCAGGTTCGCCGGAAGTACACGCAGGGATTACAAGGGCAGCTTGACTTAAAATTCTGCAGCATGGTGCGATTCAGAGGCCGTCTTGACTTGCGAAAGGTGACACAACTTGAGTTGCATCGAGGGTGATGAGGTGAATACGACGGCGTCAATAATCATGCCTAACACCTTGGAACTTTGGAAGAAAACTCTATGTTGTGGTAATTGTGAATTTTGTTTCCTGCAAACTGCTCATTCCGAGATTCCAAAATTTTTCTTATTCGGCGACTTTGAGATTATGAGAATACGCTCATTATGAGATTCCAAGATTTCGCTTCTTCCGAAAATCCAAGATTCTGCTTCTTCCGAGATTTCGCTTATTTCGAGATTCCGAAATTCTAAGATTCCAAGATTTTGAGATTCCAAGATTCCGAGATTTTTCTCATTGCAAGATTCCATGGTTTCTATCCTTCCAAGATTCCATGATTTTTATCCTTCCAAGATTTCGAGATTTTTCTTCTTCTGAGATTCAGAGATTTTTCTCCTTCCGAGATTTCGAGATTTTCTTCTTCTGAGATTCGGAGATTTTTCTCCTTCCGAGATTCCGAGATTTTTCTTCTTCTGAGATTCAGAGATTTTCTCCTTCCGAGATTCAGAGATTTTTCTTCTTATGAGATTCAGAGATTTTTCTCCTTCCGAGATTCAAAGATTTTTCTCCTTTCGAAATTCAGAGATTTTTCTTCTTCTGAGGTTCCGAAATTATCCTCATTCTGAGATTCTGAGATTTTTTTTCAGGAGACTTCGCTTGTTCAAAGATTCCGAAATTTTGCTTGTTCCGAGATTGCGCTCAAGGTTGAAAGAATTCAAGATGATTTTCTGACAGCTTCGGAAACTTGGATGGAACTGATATCACGAAAAGATATGAAGCTTTGATCGGAGCACAACAGGCCCGGGTGACTAAAGCAGTTTGGTTCATCAACTTGCCTTGACTTGCGAGGTGGCTCAAGTACTTCTTATCGTGACTTGAGTTGCGAGAGCAGTTGTGTTCACTGAGCTGAACTTGCATGATTACGTAGCTTCGCGAGATTCCATAGCTTGCCGGCAGTTTCGAGGGTTCTAGTTTTGCTGTGAAGATTCCTTGCACAAAAGTGAAAATTCACCATTGAAGGTGATGGGATGTCCATGACGACACCAACAATTATGTGTAGTAGTTTGGAATTTTTGAAGAATTCTTTTTGTTGTGGTAACTCGTGAATTTTTGTCTCGTGCAAAAACCCACGGTGGGCGCCACTGTTGGGATTCAGAAATCCCGAACAAGTAGAAAGACAAGAAGACTTAGAAGAACTTGAGACTAATGAACATTGAACAAAAGAAATCCATGAACACCTGAGCCAAGAGTCCCCCTCCTCCACCCCTTGGGGTCTATTTATAGGGAGAGAGGAGGTGGCTGTTTTTATTATTTCCATTGGTGGGATCAAGAATTACATTCAGGTCCTAATTATTTACACTCGATGCCCCCGGACCATACAACTGAGTCCATAGACATTACAATTAGGTCCTCGGCCCTTACAAAAATGCCCTTATATCTCTTTTTAGGCCTCTTTTATAAACAATGGGGTCCCTAGCCTTAGCCCTCCTAAGGCGCACCCCCAACAATCTGTCAACTTCATATCAGAGCACACCAGTCATATGCCAGTAGGCAGCATGCGCCACGTCATGGGTGCACTGGTAGGGTGAGGGGTTTTAGTCCCGGTTGATAGAGGCTTTAGGTCTCTCAAGTACAACCGGGACTAATGATGAGAGACAAAAGGCCCCCTTTAGTCCCGGGTGAACAAACCGGAACTAAAGGGGTCCTTTACTCCAGGTTAGTATTACCAACCGGGACTAAAGTGGCACGCCAGTGCCGGCGCCCCTTTAGTCTCGGTTGGTAATACTAACTGAGACTAAAAGGGTTAAAAAAACATGCGCCCCTATCCCATCCTGGTCCTCCATCCTCATCCCTCATCCTTTTCATAGTTGAGCTCGAGCTCAAATCAAGAACAAGACTTAACAATTTCAAGAAATTACATTCATCATATGCTCAAATCAGTTCATACTACTAACACACAGGCTCATCTCATCATCATACAACACACAAGAGGTGCTACATAAGTAAATTTGTGATGTAAACAACCCACAAAATAGTTCATCACAACACATAAATTCAATTGGATTCACAACTCGATTCGTCACAAAATCGCGAAAAAATCATTCGAAAAAATCTTCCATTGTGCTGGACGCCAGCGCGTACGGCCTCCGGGGCACCGTGCGCTGCTTGGCCCGTGGCCCCGCCCTCGCTGCGGCGGTGGCGGCCCGTGCCCGCGCCCCACGCATCGTGCGCGCTGCGTCGGTGGCCCCGCGCATCATGCGCCCTCCAGCCCGGCAACCCTGCAGGGAAGAAACAAGAGGAGATGAGATGAGGAAGGAAGAAAGAAAGAGATGAGGTTCTACAGGGTGGATGGAGGAGTTAATAAAATGAGAGAGAAGAGGAGGGTGGCCTGCGGTGGTGGGTGCCAGAGTCTTTAGTCTCAGGTGGTTTTTCCACCCGGGACTAAAGGCTCCCCTTTTGTCTCGGGTGAAAACACCACCTGAGACTAAATATTTAGTCCCAGGCGGTGTTTCCACCCGAGACTAAAGGGGTAGCTTTTAGTCTCGGGTGGTGATACCATCCGGGACTAAATGCGGGAGTCAATCATTTTTCGAAAATAGTTGTTTGATGCCCCCTTTAGTCCCAGTTAGTAATACCATTCGGGACTAAAGGGGTGGTTCCTGCAGCTATTTTGGATCACGTCGACAAAAACACAGTGGTGGCGAAGATGATTCCCCAACAAGGACTATGTCGTTCAACACATTGATGAATAACTAGGAAAAAACAATATATAAGGCATTATTTTTGTTGATACAGAAAGTTATACTTCCATTAAACATGGGTTCCAAGAATATCCTTGGATACAAGTATGAGATACATTGTACGAGGCTTAGCTCATGAGCACTTACGATGACCAAGCATCGCACGCACCCTTCCTCTACCGGGAGCATGGGAACTTTATTACATAGATGTATTTTGATTATTGTCTAGTAATTTCGATGCTTATGAAGTACTCCTTCCGTTCTTAAATATATGACGTTCCGGACAAGTAAATTAGTTCATTTTTGAACTAACTAGCTTGCCCTAAACGTCATATATTTAAGGACCGAGGTAATAAGACATATGTATATATATTTATGGCTTGCATGGTGGTAGTGGGGCGCTGGGTGCCGGTGTTGGGGCACCTGGGGCCAGGGTGTTTAGGCTGCAGACGTTGATGCAGAGGGCAAGGCATAGTTGTTTGATCCACACCTCGCATGTTGGAAGGAGATTCAGAGGATTCAGGACAGTAGGGGCGATCCCAATGATGCTGTTGCACCCATCAGAAGCGAGGCTATTACATTTCGGAACACAAATCGCACGACAATCATCCTCCACGTCGGCCATAGCTGGTGGACCCATGGACAAAAGGACCAGCATGATGCAGGCAGCAAAAGGAATGACCTTCCTAAGCATAGTGCCACTAGCGGAAGCCATTGATCAACACTTGATGCAGCTGGATATGTATCTAGAGAAAGAGAGCAGCAGACGTCTATTAGTTGATGCCCTTGCTTCTTGTTGTGTCATCAGATGCGCTATTTGTAGGCAACGATCAAGTCGTGTACCACATCTATGGCTGACTCTCACCACAAATGTGCGTACAATGGCAGCTTCACGTGATAGTTTCCAACGAACGTCATACCATTGAAATTTATGGGGTGACAATCAATCATCCACACAGGATTATGAAAGGATCTAAGCTAGTAAAATCCAAATCACGTGTACAAAGGCATAGTCCAGCAGTTATATTTTAACCCACAGATTAAATTACAATAGGAAACTAGGAGGCAAGAACATGATTTAATGCTGTTTAGAGAGAAAAATCACTAAGATTCCTCTTTGCGATGGGAAAAGAAATGCGGGCGTGCCAGTGTACTAAAAAGTACACAACAAATAAAGATAAGGGAACACATATTTTATTCATATTTCCACAAAATACAAATAGGGGTTCCCTCTTACATAAGTGTGCTCCATAGTCTGCCGTTGGACAGATCTGACATAGGCGATGTGGTCTTCTAGTTCCCGGGGCCTCGGAAAGCTCCCGGTTAATTACCTCCGCAAGTCCAGCTTGCAGAGCGCCTCCGATTAAGCTGCTGTGGTCGTCGTCTTTGGTCTTCGCTTCCTGTTCTCCATGCATGATGATGGTGGTGGTGTAGATGCGAGCGTCGGCGTCATCCATGGCATTGTCGGTGTCCATGAGACGGTGTAGCGCAACTGGAACATCAGCTCCGCCCGCCCGTGTCATTCGGCCTCGTCGGTCACGAACGACGGTGTAGTCGTAGTAGTGGTTGATCGTAGATGCATGGGTCGTTGTAGCTGGGACCGAAGAGACGCCGCGGCAGGGACGTCGAGGTGGTGAGGATCTTCATGTCTTGGTGTCTTTCATGCCTTTTTATTGGCTTCATAAGTACCTGCATGCGCATGCACGTACGCATGCACAAGAGCCTCTAAGACTTGCTTGCTTGCATCCTGGTGACATACATGCACGCACAGGAGCGTGCACAACCGCGTGAGAGCAGCGCGTCTTGCATGCGCGCCGGTGACCATCGGTCGGCCCCTCAGCTGCCCATACGAGTGCTTCTGGACGCCGGCACGGGGTCATCGTCTTCATGGCTGCACATACGAGTGCTTCCGAATACCAGCATGATGCCGACGCGGCCTCCGCGTCCCGCGGTGCTGGCATCTCCATCGGCTGTGTCCTGAAGGAATGCACCTCCTGGACCTGTACGCCACACGCACGGGAGCATGTACGGTTTGCTTCTTGGGCCTGTACGTCGGCTTCACGTCGGGCGAAGGAGGAGTCACCGGTCTTGGCTTGTTCGCCGGCTTCACGTCGGCCGAAGGGGCTGTAGTTCTTGCTAGACGATTCCTGGTTGTGCCTGTAGATGGAAAAGGATTGGTGGGCCCTGTGATGGTGCGGTCATTGCGGCCGCCGCCTTCTCTCCAATATGTGCCGGGCTTCCTCACCATCCTAATATCGTCACTCTACTTGTGGTGTCTAAGCTTCGACGACCGCAAGTCACAGCCACCGGGAAGTGCCTCGATGGCCGCTGTCGGTCCCCTCGGCAACTCCGCATGGAAAGGGCCTCCGTCCGGCTCCCTCCTCGATAGATCAGGGATGGAAGTCCGACGACCGGCCAGGGCGTCTCCCTCCTGGCTCCTTCCTCTGATGGCGTGGCGTGGATCTACAGCCGCTGCCTCCTGCGGCTCCCCTCTAGCAGCCTTCCCTGGGAGAAGGAAAAGTTGTTAGCCATGCGATCGACCGGCGCGGCTCTACGGCCGCCGCCTCCGGCTTCCTGATCGATGTGCAGCCATGTGTGATGGTGCGGCTCCACGGCCGCCGAATCATGGATGGACGAGAGCTCTGTCTCCTCGTCGGCCGCCGCCACCTCCCTCTTCAATACACTGGGCGTCGCTCCCTGTTCGTCGTCCTGGATGTCACCACCGTACCTGTGTGCCATCCGGCTTGGTTTTCATCGGTGCCGCTGTACCTGTGCGCCGTCATGGACGTCACCAGTGCCGGTGCTCCCGGCTTGGCGTCGACTGCGACATGGTCGTCGGCCTGCGCTCGACAACGAAAGACCGAGCTTGCCGAGGATATTTGCCGGGTTGGTGTAGACGTAGGTGATCGCTGGACGGAGGGGCGGCGACTCCTTTCTTCCTTCTTCTGAGCACCTCGAGTCCTCGACAGGAAGTGCTACAGTTCCTGGATGGTGGATGGATAGATGGCGCAGCTCTGCGGCCGCGCCGCCACCTCTGCGATGCACCGGCTGGAGCTCCTATGGGCTCCTCCTCGGGAAAAGAGGATCAACGTGACGATGGCGCGGCTCTCCAGTGCGTCGAGCCTCCGAGGCAGCTGGCTCCTCCTCGATATGGGACCGATCAGCCCCGAGGAGTGACGACCGTGGCGGTGCCGTCTTGATGTCACCTCATAGTGCCGTAGCTGTGGACGAAGTTGTCGGTGGCCGAGGGTAGGTGGTCGTAGACGGGCGGCTGTGGCGGCCGATCCCATCTACACCTTCAGCCCGTCCGGGAGTAGTACCGATCTACATAGTCTTTTGTCCTGCACACTACATGGTAAACAAGAGAGGGCACACATGACGATGGCCGTGGAGGGTGCTTGCTGTAGAGGTGATGCGCGACTGTCACACCCGGATTTAAAGGCAAACCCGAATGCATAGAATACATGTGCGCCAGGATCAAGTTACACACATGCATCAACTCAGTGAATACCAAAAACAGTGTCAAAAGCGTAAAGGAAGTATTATAACTTTATTACATGACCGAATGTCTCATAATCGTAACAAAAGCGAGTACTAGCAGCGGAAAAGGACGTCTCCACAGGCAGCTGACTGGTGGTACGCTCGCCTAGAAACCGTCGAACTCTCCAGGAAAGTCTTCAAAGCGTCCGTCTGAGCAGCAACCGGGTTGTGTAGATGCAATATGAAATAACAACAAGCATGAGCACATGTCGTACTCAACAAGGGAAAACTCTATAACAACATGCAAAGGCTTTATGGTGGAAGCTCGAGGTTGCAAAGCAGGTCAGCATTTTAGTTGGTCAAATTTTATTAAGCAAGCTGAATTACTAGCAAATGTAAGTTTATACCAACCCAGAGATTAACATAAGCATCATCATCATGAACGAAAGTAAATGCAACAAGTTTAATCCATCTTTCATAGTTTACTCATGTGAGGGTCCAGGCCGCCCGTGACCGTGGGCACGGCTAACTAGTCAGTTTTACACTCTGCAGAGGTTGTACATCTTTACCCACAAGTCGTAAAAGTCAGAAGAACTTTAAACCCAACCATGCGATGCCGGCCAAGCATCATACCACACTACCGAGGTGTGATTGCATAGGGACGCTACGAGGCCTTTACAAAGATCCCGGTGCAGTGCTCGCTTACTTGATGTCAAGAATGCATAAACCTCTCTCACCGCAAGCTACCATAGAGCAGATCACCGAGGGCCGGGCTATACACCAACTACCGGCAACCCCCAACCCCTTTCGTAAAGCATACCTAACACCAGTGTTTCTAATTACTTGGCCAAGACAGAGCCATATGTCTTGTGGTAGTACTGCTTTTCCGGTGGTCGCCTCCATGTTCCGATTAACACAGTGATCTTGTTTAATGAAGGTATAACATAAGTAAAGCAAGATTAACATTGTTGTTCATTTAAACCACCATGATCCCAAGTTGAGCAACTAAGCAATGTCTACCCAACATAAACATAAACCCAGGTTGATCAAGGCATAGGAATAAACAAAGCTAGTCAATCCTTAAATAGTAGGACCCTTCAATTTAATGCAAAGCAATAAGTAAATAAACGGTGTAATTAAAATGCATGTTGTAATAGGTTAAACGGGAATGCAGCAAGGACTTGCCTTCTATCAACGCTTGCTGCTGCTCAAAGTCTTGAAAATCTTCAACTTCAACATGTATTCCACGCATTTGAACCGCCTCTTCACGCAACACATCGTATACATACAAGCAAACAATGGAATAAAATAAGAAACAATCACCAAACAGTACTAACATAACAAAACAGGGGCATAAAACTGTTCTACACTTCGAGACGATCGCGTGGATATAAAGAACGCTAAAAACGGAGCTAAAACGTGTATTCTACGGCCAAAACAAGGTTTAGGGGCTTTTCTGCAGGAAAACTTAGCTTAGGGCTAAACTCAGAAAACTGAGGGTTAAAACCTAATTACATATAAAAATCTAAGGGCTGTGGTGCAAAAGGTAAAGGCTGGACCTGGTGCAAAACATAAAAACTCGGGGTTAAAACGCAAAGCAAAGGATCTAACTGTAAGGATTTTCGTACTGCGGAAGGGCATATATGTGAAACTATAAAACTGGAGGACTTTTATGCAAAAGCGGGCACACTGGGTTGACAGTATGGTTGACGGTTGACCTCATGGTGGATTAGATCCGAGCCATTGGCTCCAGATCGACGCGCGCCGCGGTCGATGGCGGACGCGGCGAGGCGCGTGGCGGCGACGGCCAGCGTGACCCAATCCGAATCCCGAGCTAGGGGCTCGGTTTGCATGACGGGTAGCACCGGATGAAGCGGGGTCACGGGCGAACTCAACCGAGGCACGCGACGAAACGCCTGGGCTGCGGCGACGGCGAGCAACGCGGGGCTGACGGCGGCGCGGCCGCACGACGACGCGCAGGGACGCCATCAAGCGCACTGGGTGCTCTTCACCTTCATGCACAGCTCGAGGGTCTTCTTGCGGCGAAAGGCGGCGGTGGGAGATCACCGGCGGCGGCCGGCTAGGGTTTCTCGGCGGGTGGAGTCCAAGGCTAGGGTTGGGGAAACGGGGCAGCGGCGGGCTTTAAAGGCCGAGGGTGCCTTGGCGGCGGGCCAAGGAGGAGTGGCACGGGACACGGTGCCGGACGAGCTCGGTCCGCTCGGTCTGACGCCGGAGGTGGGGATGATGTGTGGCCCCACGCCGGCGACCGCGGGAGAGGGGCTAGGGGCGCGCTGGGCCGAAGCCGACCGAGCTACTGACTACGGGTAGCACAACTATGCAAGGGAGTTCGGGGGAAATGAGACTTCGCGGCCACCGGAGAGTAGGGCAGAGCAAAAGGGTGCCAAGCGACCTCGGTGGAGTCCGAGGGTCTTCTTGGGACTTTCAGGTGGCCAAACAACAAACAGCAAAGGAGAGGGTTTTGTTTTTTTTAAAGATTCAAACACTTGAATTCAAATAACAATTTGAATTCAACAAAACAAAATAATGCAGCAAGACATGTATGCAGCAAACATCGAACTATTTATTTATTTTCGGAAAACAAATAATGTTTTGTTTTTTTCCTGCTATATTCCACGTAAAGAATTAAATGTTGTGAAAATTTTATAAATTAAGTGAAAATCGTGGTTTAATTTTTTCCTATTCACATCCCGAAATTGGGAATTTGTGTGTGACAAATCTACCCCTTAAAAGGAATCTCGCCCGAGATTCGGAAGAACTAAGAGAGATTTTGAGAATGATAAGGTAGAACTATGTGAGGGCAATGTTGATAGAGAACATACCAAACACGGTCCTTGCATTTACGTGGTTCAATCTACCACGCATGGAGTTCTCTGTCCCTTAGAGCTTTGGGGGTCTTGGTTTCCATTCCTCATCCGCCGACTGCACCGGAGTATTCGGACGCTTCTGGGGACAATTGTTGGCATAGTGACCGATCCTCCCACACTTAAAGCATGTATTACCAACCGAGTGCTGGGCGCACTAGGTCTCACTAGGGTTCCTACCGGGTGTTCGACTAGACCGGTCATTGGGGCGTGGAGTCCAGTGGAGGGACTGCGCAACTCTTGAATAGGGTGCTTGAACGGTTGATTGTTACGTTGAAATGATGCCAGTTACCACCTGAACCTCCAACATGGAGTGTTGTCCTCAGTGGAATGAAACGGGCGAGTGCTACTCCCAAACTGCATGCAGGTAGTGGCCTTCCTTTCGATCTCCCAACTCTGCGCTTTGACTCCAAGCGATAGCCTTGTCCATCAAGCTGAAATGATGCAAAGGTGTGAGACATAAGGTATCAAGTGGTCCAAATAGTCCTCCATGAATAGCTCTTGTTTCTTCCCATCATCAGCAACATCCTCGGTGCATAGCGAGACAACTCAATGAACTTGTCCTGAATTCTGCCATCGACATTCCTCCCCGCTTGAGAGAAAGGAACTCCTTCTTCTTTAGCTTCATCACCCTGCCGATATGATGGCTCCTGGCGGTGGTGAACTCCTGCCAAGTAATAGTGTCTGGTGTAGCATGAGCGGTAACGTAGGCATCCCACCAAGCTCCTGCTGTACCACAAGAAGCCGCCCCTGCGACATGGGACCTTCTCTCATCACACCGAGCGGTAGTGAGCATCTTGCCTATAGTCTTCAGCCTCATCGCCTCCAATGGATCTGCAGCATGTGAACACCGTGGACGATGGCTCATGAACTCCCTGTGCTTGTCCCTGGGTGCCTGCTGCTGCTGGGGTAGATTATTGACTTGGGCCTGCAGGTTCACCACAGTGTTGGACAGGTTCTGGAGAAGCTGGGTCTGCGTCTCGATGAATTGCTGCATAGCCGGATCCATCTGTCCTTGTTGTGGTGCACTGCCGGAACTGCTGGCTCTCCCTGGATGAGTCACTGGGGGTTGATCAACACTTGACCTGAACCTGGTGTTCACCATCTGAGTGTTAGGAACATTGATTTAGCTGATTGTACGAAGAGAAAAGCTCAAAAGATAAAGCAGTGCAGACTTCCAGTTTAAGACAGATCCTGCCGACTCCAGACATTCTAGTATAACTCTCAACGTGGCTAACCAAAAATTAAGAGCTTTTGGCCAGTAAAAGGTAATGAAATTACGGAACTAGTCCAACTAGAATCACCTCGATCAGAGCTCTATAACTCCAGATATAAAATAAACAAGTCAGGTATATCAGCAGTGTTAACAGATTAGGGGACCTCCCAAGTTTTGGGCATAACCCTCTGTATATGTAACATAAATTGATGAATTTTGGACAGAACAATACTGATGAAATTTCTGAACAACTCCAATTGGATTTACCTCAATCGGAGGTCTATAGCCCGAGATATAAAATAATGAAGTCAATGTGTCAGCAGAGTTTTACAGATTCTGATAGCTCCAATGTTTCATGCATAACTCCCAGGATATGTATTGTATGGGCTGAATTTTGACAGAAAATCTGTTATGAAATTTGTGAACTAACCCAACTGGTTTTGCATCAATCGGAGTTCTGTAGCTCGAGATATTATCAAAACACTACTGCTGTGTCGAAGGTTGACGAGAACAGATTTGCAGCTAGATAGAATCCAAGGTAGA
Source organism: Cenchrus purpureus (assembly GCA_022644695.1). Taxonomy (NCBI): domain Eukaryota; kingdom Viridiplantae; phylum Streptophyta; class Magnoliopsida; order Poales; family Poaceae; genus Cenchrus; species Cenchrus purpureus. Next base: position 53,200,370 of record CP053454.1, read on the forward strand.
TGAGTAAATATTTAACAGATGATTTAGAAGGTGTACGATAAAAGGGATGGTTGAGACAAAGTTTAAACCCAACTAATCAAACTTATACTAAACCAATGTCATTGTGGTTATCAACCCACAACACATTGCACTCAATCAAAGATACAATCAATCATTAACACAAGATCAAGCATTCAAACACACCACCTAACTAAGCACACCTAAACGACGATCGTGACTAGCGATTACATAAGCATAAAGCCTAAAGAACCTAGATCCTAAGGAAGATCTTTAGCTTGAACATGATGGGTCACAAGATAACTGAGAATAATTATGAACACGTGTAGGGTAAAGATAGGAAAAGATTAGAGAGCATAGAACGAATGCTAAAGATTCCTTAAAGCAAGAACAAGAAAGTATAGAGTAGAAAGATTAGCCAAAGCAAGGTAGAGAACAAATAGAATATCAAGGATGGGGTTAAAAGTAAGGATATGTATATTAAAATAGAATTAAAGCATAGCATGAAGTAAGAATGGCTTCTAAGATAATATAATCCTTAAGTTCGACCATTTTCTAACTAGGCTAACGTCCTACAGTCAACACAGCTCTGGTACCACTTGTCACACCGGATTTAAAGGCAAACCCGAATGCATAGAATACATGTGCGCCAGGATCAAGTTACACACATGCATCAACTCGAATACCAAAAACAAGGTCAAAAGCGTAAAGGAAGTATTATAACTTTATTACATGACCGAATGTCTCATAATCGTAACAAAGCGAGTACTAGCAGCGGAAAAGGACGTCTCCACAGGCAGCTGACTGGTGGTACGCTCGCCTAGAAACCGTCGAACTCTCCAGGAAAGTCTTCAAAGCGTCGTCGAAAGCAGCAACGGGTTGTGTAGATGCAATATGAAATAACAACAAGCATGAGCACATGTCGTACTCAACAAGGGAAAACTCTATAACAACATGCAAAGGCTTTATGGTGGAAGCTTGGGTTGCAAAAGCGTGTCAGCATTTTAGTTGGTCAAATTTTATTAAGCAAGCTGAATTACTAGCAAATGTAAGTTTATACCAACCCAGAGATTAACATAAGCATCATCATCATAAACGAAAGTAAATGCAACAAGTTTAATCCATCTTTCATAGTTTACTCATGAGGCCTGTGGTGACCGTGGGCACGGCTAACTAGTCAGTTTACACTCTGCAGAGGTTGTACATCTTTACCCACAAGTCGCGTAAAAGTCCGAAGAACTTTAAACCCAACCATGCGATGCCAAGCATCATACCACACTACCGAGGTGTGATTGCATAGGACGCCACGAGGCCTTTACAAAGATCCCAGTGCAGTGCTCGCTAGGTTACTTGACAACGAATGCATAAACCTCTCTCAAGCTACCATAGAGCAGATCAGTCTGAGGGCCGGGCTATACACCAACTACCGGCAACCCCCAACCCCTTTCAGGTAAAGCATACCTAACACCAGGTTTTCTAATTACTTGGCCAAGACAGAGCCATATGTCTTGTGGTAGTCTGCTTTTCCGGGTGGTCGCTCCATGTTCCGATTAACACAGGTGATCTTGTTTAATGAAGGTATAACATAAGTAAAGCAAGATTAACATTGTTGTTCATTTAAACCACCATGATCCCAAGTTGAGCAACTAAGCAAGGTCTACCCAACATAAACATAAACCCAGGTTGATCAAGGCATAGGAATAAACAAAGCTAGTCAATCCTTAAATAGTAGGACCCTTCAATTTAATGCAAAGCAATAAGTAAATAAGCGGTGTAATTAAAATGCATGTTGTAATAGGATAACGGAATGCAGCAAGGACTTGCCTTCTATCAACGCTTGCTGCTGCTCAAAGTCTTGAAAATCTTCAACTTGTGTATTCCACGTCTGAACCGTCTTCTACGCAACACATCGTACACATACAAGCAAACAATGGAATAAAATAAGAAACAATCACCAAACAGTACTAACATAACAAAACAGGGGCATAAAACTGTTCTACACTTCGAGACGATCGCGTGGATATAAAGAACGCTAAAAGCGGAGCTAAAAGCGTGTATTCTCGGCCAAAACAAGGTTTAGGGGCTTTTGGAAAACTTAGCTTTTAGGGGCTAAACTGTAAAAGCGGGTTAAAACCTAATTACATATAAAATCTAAGGGCTGTGGTGCAAAAGGTAAAGGCTGGACCTCGGGTGCTAAAACATAAAAAAAACTCGAGGGTTAAAAGCATAAGCAAAGGATCTAGCTGTAAGGATTTTTAAATGCTGGAAGGGCATATATGTGAAACTATAAAGCTGGAGGACTTTTATGCAAAAGCGCGGGGCACAGCTGGGTTGACCAGTATGGTTGACCGGTTGACCCATGATGGATTAGATCCGAGCCATTGGCTCCAGGATCGAACGGCCGCGCTGCGGACACGATGAGCGGCGGCGCTAGCGGCGGGCGGCGGCGTGACAGCAGAGCTCGGCGAGCTCCGGCAATCCCGAGCTAGGGGCTCGGTTTGCGGCTGGTAGCACGGATGAAGCGGGGTCACGGCGAACTCAACCGAGGCACCGGACGAAACGCAGCGCGGCGGCGGCGACAACGCGACGGCGGCGGCGGCTGGCCGAACCGGAGCTCGAGCTCGTCGACACGGGCGCAGGGACGTCAACAGGCTGCACCAGGGTGCTCTTCACCTTCATGCACAGCTCCTGAGGGTCTTCTTGCCGGCGGAAAGGCGACGCGGAGATCAGCGGCGGCGGCTGGGGTTTCTCGGCGGGTGGAGTCCAAGGCGGCTAGGGTTGGGGAAAACGGCGCGGCACGCGAGGCAGCGGGCTTTAAAGGCCGAGGCGGGGTGCCTTGGCGTGCGGGCCAAGGAGGAGTGGCACGGGACACGGTGCGGCACGGACCCGAGCTCGGGTCCGGCTCGGTGCGACCGGAGGTGGGGGATGACAGGTGGCCCCCACCTGTCGGCGACCGCGGGAGAGGGGGCTAGGGACGCAGCTGCGCTGGGCCTCGGTTGGGCCGGAAGCTGCACTGAGCTACGAAGCTACGGGGTAAAGCACAACTATGCAAGGGAGTTCAGGGGGGAAAATGAGACTTCCAGCTGACGGGCCACCGGAGAGTAGGGCTGCAGAGCAAAAGGGTGCCAAGCGACCTATGCGGTGGAGTCTGAGGGTCTTCTTGGGACTTTCATGGTGGCGAAACAACAAACAGCAAAGGAGAGGGTTTTGTTTTTTTTAAAGGATTCAAACACTTGAATTCAAATAACAATTTGAATTCAACAAAACAAAAATAATGCAGCAGCATGTATGCAGCAAACATCGAACTATTTATTTATTTTCGGAAAACAAATAATGTTTTGTTTTTTTTCCTGTGCTATATTCCCTGTAAAGAATTAAATGTTGTGAAAATTTTATAAATTAAGTGAAAATCGTGGTTTAATTTTTTTTCCTATTCACATCCTGAAATTCGGGAATTTCAGGGTGTGACAGCGACGGCAGTGAGGAAGGGTGCTGCTCTGGCTGCCTCGTCGGCCCTCCTGTATACATGGCCATTTGGCTTGACCCGACACGAGCACGAGCACGCGGCACGATCGCACGACGAGCACGATGCATTTCGTGCTCTCGTGCGTCACCACGCGTGGAGCTCGCGGCAACCCGGACACGAGGTCAATTTTTCGTGTCGTGCCGGCTCGAGGCACGGCGACGGGCACGATGGGCCGTCTGTGCCGTGCCAGCCCGCGGCCCGGAACCACTATTGCACCTCATTCAAGAGCAAATTTCACAAGGACGTCAAGTATAACATATTCAAAGTGAAAAACTGACGAATTAAAATCCTATCAAACTGAAAAGAAATCACAAACATATAAAGTTCAAAAGATCAAATAATATTTGAGCTGTTCTTATTGTGCTGTCTCATTAAAAACCTTTGTAGGTAAAAACTCACACCTCGTGAGAAAACCCTACAAAGGAAAAAAGAGTACAGGCAGCTCTACTACTACCTAATTAAGTTCAGATACAAGTTCTCAAAAGCATTACAACATCTATCAACTATCAATCAAGATAAAGGTTCTCAAATGCATCTTCAAGCTCAGGGTCTTCAATGTCATGTTGCAGTCTTGCATCAGCCTGCTCCCAGTCCTTCACCAGAGTCAGCATCTCCACCATGTCCGGGGTCAGCCGCCGACGCCGCTCCTCAATTATCTGCGGGTCTTGAATGCAGATTCTGAAGATATAGTTGAGACAGGAACAGTCATAACATCTCTAGCTAGTATAGATAGAATAGGATATGTTAGCTTATGCTCATGCCACCAAGCCAACACACTGAAATCATCTTCAAACTGGGTGACAGTGTCACTGTCCAGGTAGGAAGAGATTTCAGTAGTAGGAGGAACAAGAGGAGCACCAGAACAAGCAGGATGCATTAAAGAAGTAGATGTTCTCCTAGATAGGTTGGATGAAGCACTAGCAGATGACAAATTACCATGTGTAGCAGTGAACCAACGATTACCGAAGAAGAAGGTTGAGAAGAAAAGACCTTACTCCAACTTGTCTTCCTCTTGCTGCGATGAGGGCCGGTGAGGAGGCCTTTGCATCCTCATTTGATGCCCAAATTTTTCCTCATACTTACCATAGAGGTCATTTAGTTCATCCTTTACTTCAGTTAAGTACATGGAGTAATCCTTACCATTGAAATGAGATAAATGGCTGAGAACATTTGTAAAACCCTTCATCTTAGCCCTAGGATCTAATATGAATGCGAAGGCATACAAATATGGTATGTTACTCCAAAACTCAAGGAATTTTTGCTTCATAGGAGCAACAATGCGCCTGAAATCAGCCTCAAATTCAGGATCAGATTCAAAACTATTAAGATGCTCAGCTATATCAAGAACATGTGCAAAACCAATGGAGATGTTGGATAGTAAACACCAGATAAAACAACAGTAGAATCATAGAACTGTTCAAGAAATTCAACAAGTTTTTCAAAGACATACCGGTGGTGATCATAGGGCTGTCCATCAACTAAAGGATAATTAGTTGCAATAAAAACACCAAATGTATGTCGATGAGGAAGAAGATGCTTCAACATGAGGTAGGTAGCATTCCATCTAACATCCATGTCTAACCCAAACTTACGAGGCTGAACATTACAAGAAATGCAATATGACTTGTATGCAGCAATGCGTTGGTTAGATGCATTGATAAATGAAAATGCACTTCTAAATGAAGAAAGAAAAGGCTTGAAAACCTGAAGGCCAGCCTTCACAATTAGATTAATGATATGACAAGCACATCGCTGATGCATGCACAGGCTACCAACATAACCACAAATCAAAGGAGTCAAGTTCTCAATTGCCTTTGTGTTGGCAGAAGTATTATCCAGTGTAACAGCAAATATCTTATCAGTCAAACCATACTCAGCAACAATAGATTCAATGAGCTCAGCAATATTATCATCATTATGAGAAACATCAATCAAACGCATACCAATTATCCTCTTTTCTAACTGCCAATCAACATTCACATAATGAGCAACCACACTAAGAAAATCTTCCTTAGCATTTCCGCCGGATATCGGATGTAAGAGCAACAGAGGAAACAGATTTAAAAGACTCAATAAGTTGATCACGCCGAGACATGAAATACTTGCTAAAGTCTCTAGTTGTGGTTTGCCTAGATACACGAGTGAACTTAGGGTTATGAGCAATCCTAATGTACTCCTCAAAAGCATCAGTTTCACCATGAGATAGAGGCAAATCAAATCTAGCAAGCAACCTACAAAGCTGAGTACGAGCTACCTCTTCATTGTACTGCCAAAGATGCATGTTACCATCAGAGCTAAAGCCAAGCTGGGACTGAGAAGACTTACGGGTGCGAGCAAGAAGAACAGAGCACTTGGGGATGTGACGAATCAAATGGCCAGTACCACCAGTGAACAAACCTAAGTACACCTTGCCACAGTGCTTGCAGATGGCCTGTACACGTACCTTCTTGCCGTTCCTCATCTCGAACACCTCATCGAACTCGTCCGACACTTTAGACCTCTTCCCTGACTTCTTCATGCCGGCGGCCGACCAGTGGGGAGACTCAGTCGGGAGCTGAGGTTCAGTGCGGGGCAGCTACGGCGTGCTGCAGGTGCAGTGCACTGCGGGTGCAGGAGGTGGAGGTGGAGGTGGAGGTGGAGAGAAGCTTCCACCTACAGAAGAAGACAGCCAATTAGATAGGAACAGAGAAGAGAAAAAAGAAAGAGAACAGAGAAGAGAACAGAGAAGAGAGAGATTGACTCACTTCTGCGACCACGAACACCTCCAGTAGCAAAGTTGGCGCCCAAGAGTTCCTCTCCACCCAAGTCGTCCTCATCATCTCCTGGGAGACCCATCATCCTAAGCTCGTCATTGTAGGTGTGGTCCATCTGCAGAAAAACAAGAAGAGGGTGAAACAGAGGAGAAGGACGAGACAGAGAAACATAGGAGAAGGAGGAGAAAGCAGAGGAGAAGGAGGAGACAGCAGGTCTTACCGGTGGCCGCCGACGTAGATCTGGCCGGCGAGGGAGCGGAGGAGGTGGCCGGCACGAGATCCGGCCAGGTGCAGAGGAGGTGGCCGGCGAGATCCGCGATCACGAGGACAAGAGGTGGCTGGCCGGCAGATCCGGGTCGTCGTCGCGGGTTCAGAAGTGGTGGCCGGCGAGTGTGAGGACGGTGGCCGGGCGAGGTGAGGACGAGGTGAACGGCGAGGGAGGCGTCGAGGCGGGCGGAGGCGGAGGGGTGCGACGGTTCGGCGCGGCTGCGCCGGTGCGGCTTGGCGGGGCGGGGCGAATGGGGAGGGGGGGCTAGGGTTTCTGTGGGTGCCGTCGGGGGCTTATATAGCCACGACGCCGAGCTGGCTGTGTGTGACCATTGGTGGGCTGCTGGGCTTATAGCCGTTGGGGGAATGGGGGTGTGGGATGACAGGCCGGCTGGGCCAAGTGGGCCACGGGGCCTCATGCCGGTACACGGGCCGCATCGTGCCAGGCGATTTCGTGCCGTGCTGGGCCGGCACTCTGGGCTGGAGTTGCAGCCCAGCACAGCCCAACGTCGTGCTCTTGCCGGCCCAGGCCCGAAAATATCGTGCTGGGCTCGTGCTTGTATCGGGCTAAATTGTCGTGCTTTGGGCCGGCCCATGGGTCTCGTGCTTTTTGGCCAACTATACCCTCCTGCACGCGATGGGCTTCACAGCTGCCACCTCTTCCTCGTCGATGCACCTCAACGTACGGCGTCACCTGGATGGATGGATGCTCCGTCTCTTCCTTCCTCTGTGGGCTGCCGATGGAGAAAATCTTCCGGCCGCCGGCCAGCCTGGCGCAGCACTGCGGCCGGCGCCTCTTCTTTGATGCGTCGCGCCTCCTGGTGTGATGGGCGTTGCCTCTTTATATAGGCACAAGGGGTTAGGGCACCAGGCTGCCGAGGGATTCCCCAGCGCCGCCTCAAGTTTGTTTTGCTTGGCCGAGATATCTGCAAGTTGTTGATTGCTTGACGTTTGAGTTGATCCTGTGCTTCTTATCTAGAGAGCATTATACCCAGAGCTTCCTGGCCTACTTCTAGAAACTTCTGGATCGGACCAAGGGGAGCGGGCCCGGCCGTATGTTGTACTCGTAGTCGTAGAAGACTCAAATACATAGGTCGGCCAACGTAGGAGCCCTGTGCGTACACATGCAGCAAGGATTATTAAGTGCTGATTAATCAGCGGCCATGTATCTCGAAGGCACGTTAGTTCAGGCTTGCATGTATACGGAGTATAGTTGTATTAGCCTGGCAGTGCGTGCTCGTACAAGAGCTACACTTGCTAGCCTTATCTCTTTCCCTATTCTTCCCTTCTCTTCTTTTATTTGCTTAGAGATAACACGCATAACCACCCATGCATGTACGTGAAATCCATGAAACAAGTTAGCTAGCTCGTTTCTCTTTCTTTCCTTGCTTGGATATAGCAAATCTGAGCCATAGCAAAATATATAGCCCATGTGCTAAAATGTTTCGAATATTTGCCATTTGTTCGAGTTGATTTTGGTGATCCATGCTAACACAAGTAATAGGACTAACCACATTGTCTAGCATGTCTTTGTAGGCATTCCTAGGTCCCATGGATATTACCACAAGTTAACATACCATGCCCAAGTTAACATGTCATAACACAAGTTAACATACCATGCGCATGTTAACATGTCCATAAGTGATGTCATGTTAAGTAAGTGATGGCATGTTAAGTATGTTAAGTTGAAGCAATGACAAGTTGAAGACGCAAAGAAAAGGAAGGAAAAAGACACCGTCGGATGAACTGACGGTACATTGGAACAAGCGTCGATGTATGCGTCGGAGTACTTGGTACACCGCGAGAAGGCTCAAGTCAGATGGCACCGTCGGATGAACCGACAGTCCAATCTCTACATGCGTCGGATGATTGGAAGAAGCAAATCAGCAAAGACAGAAGTGTCGGATGAACCGACGGTCCATTGGAGGGCACCGTCGGTCTATCCAATGACCAAGTTTGAACAAGACAGAGACACGCCAAGACTGGAGCAGTAGCACCGGATGAACCGACGGTGGAGCAGCGATTCATCTGACGATGCGTCAGTTGAAGCGTCGGAGCAATTGGGTCAACGGTCATGTGCAGTGGAGGCAACGGCTAATAGCACTGGATGAACCGACGCCCAAAAAAGCATAGCATCAGATCATCCGATGGTACTACTTTCTGCAGCTTTTAGCCAACGGCTCTTTGGACGCCTTGGGCTATTTATACCCCCTCCACTCACCCATTTGAGGTTGCTGGATTGTGTGGAAGTGCAGAGGAGTGCAAGACACCTAGAAGATCATATCCAATCCATCCAAGTGCTAAATTGCTCATCCATAGACTTGCGCATGCTTTGTGTGTGTGTGCTTAGTGCTAGGCTTAGCTTAGAGCTGAGTGAGTGTAAGGTTGTGCCAACCTTGTGAGGTGATTCTTGAGTGAATCAAGTTGTACAAGGTGCGCCGGAATCCTTGGGGCATAAGTGGCTCACCGGCAATCGTCTTCGACCCTCCGGCTTGGTGTGAAGTGGCGAGGACACTTTGTGCGGGGGACATGGAGACCCCCTTCCTCAGTGGAGAAGCTCCTTAGTGGAGGCGGCATCAAGGTGACCAATGGAGCTTGGCGAGTGCCTAAGTGGCGACACTTTGTGACGAGTCAAGTGGTGCTCTTGGGAGAGACTTGGTGACCGGAAAGCAATACTCTTGTGTGAGTGCTTCAACAACATGGACTAGGGGTGGCTTAGTGCCTACCGATACCACGAGATAAATTACGTGTCAAGAGTTTGCTTCCTCTCATCCCTCTTTACGTTTCCGCATTACTCTCTTGCAATCCTTGCTTGTCTTTAGTTTCCTATAGTAGTATCATGCTAGGATTGGCTATAGGTTGCAAAACTTGTTTTGGGATGAGGGTTTCACACTAGATCAACCTTAGATTGCACATCTAGATAGAAATGATCTAGTTTACTTTATGCAAAATAGTGGAAGCCATAGGATAAGTTTTTAAGTTGCCTAATTCACCACCTCCCCCTCTTAGGCTACGAGCATTCGATTCCTTACACATTTCCTATTTGGATCCACGACTAATTTCTAGCCCCCATAGAGACTATTCCAATTAATGCCTCTTCTTTTGGTGGGAACATATTCTTGTGTTTTGGCATGCATGGTCTAAAATTAGTTATGATTAGCTATGCTTGGAAGGTTAATGAACTAATAAAATTTAATCAGTTGGGGATAGCTAATTTTTAGCATGGCCAAATTTTAGCTGGCTAAAGTCTAGCCTCCATCCAGATAGGACTAAAATGCAACAAGGTGCACACCTACCAAGTCTAGCCTCGGGTAAAACTACACCTACCAATTTGACATTTAACACCTACGTAAATGATAAAAGGAAATAACTGAAATTCTATATTTTTTATTATGTCCAAGATGCACACAAGTACATCTATACTATAAAGATCGAATAATTTGAAAAACCTTTTTCACCCAATTCGGGTCCACCTTACCCCTCACGTCGGACCCACCTGTCATCTAATCGGAGGAGTGGATAGGGTGGTAGACCCATAGAATCGCAATTTGGAGAGCGTTTCTGCCAAGAAACTAATTCTTTTCTAACCCACCTCATGTGTACCCGCCGGGCCCACCCACCTGCCCCCGGCGCCCCCACCCGCACGCATTGTTTTGCGACACCCCTGCCAGCCAATGACACCCCCACGGCCGCACAAGAACTCCCTTCACCGCCGCCGCATGCACTCCTTCGCCGCCTTCCTCCCCGCGTCGGTGGCCCTCCCTCTCCGACGCCGGCAGACAGGCGAGGCGGGCCATCAGCAGCGCAGCCCTCCTCCGCCCCTCCTCCCACGGCGTGACCCGGACATAGAGAGAGAAGAGAGAGAGATAGAAACATGCGCAACAGCTGCTCAAGAGCACGCGCTCGGTCACAACCCCTCGAGCGCCATGGACTGCGGAGGTCCCTCAGATTTGCGCGCAGGGGAGGTCGGGGAGGCCCGGCCGTGCCGGCGAGCCCCTGGATCGAATGTCGTAGCCGTTAAGGGCCACGTCACTGCGCGTGCCTCACCCACAGACTCAGGCCAAGGGCACTATCGCGAGACCGATCGACGGTGGCACGCTCCCTCGCGGGGAACGCGCTCACCAGCGAGGGGAATCACGGCGGCGCCGCCACTGTCCTCCGACCGCCATGGGCAGAACCTGAGTCTACTAGGCTCGGGTGAGGACGTGAGGTGGAGGAGAAAGGAAGAAGGAGAAAGGGGACCGACCGGGGGACTCGCGGCAGAGGCGACGAAGTCACTTCCTCGCATTTCCTCTTCGGCCGCCATGGACGCTCACACTGGATCTCGCAAGGTGAGAGGAAAGGGAAAAGGAGGGAAAGGAAAAAGGAAGAAAGTGGGAGCTGGCCGCGGCCTCACGCCGACGGTGCCGCCGCCTGCGACCGGCACCACCATTTCCTCTCCAGCCGCCATGGACGCTCACACTGGATTTCGCAAGGCGAGAGGGAAGGGAAGAGGGGGGAAAGGAAAAAGGAAGAAAGGGGGGAGCTGACCGCGGCCTCGTGCCGGCGGTGCCGCTCCTCACCATCGCCGGCAGCTGACCGGCCACGTGTGTGCTACCCATGTGCCGCCGCTGCGTGCAGCTGCTGGGAGAGAAGGAGAAAATGATTAGGGTTTCACAGGGTATGCGGCTGCGGCTGGCTGGTTTTGATCCAGCAAAACTCACGGACAGCCGTCCGATGAGATGGATGGACAACAGCAGCCAGCGGCCAGCAGACCGGATGCGTCTATGGCCCAATGAAGAGCTGAGCTAAGGGCCTCGGGCCAAATTGCAGGCTAGCCGGTTACAACGGAAGCTCGAGGGAAAATTAGTTGTCAAAGCAGAGCTTGTTGGCTGTTTTATTTTGGCTAATTAGTTAAAATCTTTTTTTAATTTCCATGAACAAAATAACCAAGATGGTGGGAAAATTTTGCTTTCAGAGGACATAGCCGATCCATTCGAAAACAGGACGAAGCTTTTACAAATCCTATTTCAAAAATGATCATGCTGGATTCATCTGGTCGAGTACTTAAGCAATTTAAGTAGTATTCCAAAAAAGAAAACCAAGAAACTTATTTATTTTAGAACGTTGAAAACTTGTTGATTTTAAATCGTTTAATATGTATATATTTAATAAATACGTGCGTGTTGCATGTGCACCTCTGCTAGTAAATAAAAGAAATCAATGCTGATTGATGGATCCGGAATAGCATGGTGTGATTCTGATTTTTGCAGAATACCAAATTGATGAACGTTTGCTTCTTGTGAAACTTTCTAGCATTTATTTTTTTTTATAGAGGGCATCATGGCAATTAACATGGACGATCCAAATGGAACCTTAATTATTTGGAAACCTTTGACCAGTAATAGCAAGAAAGTAATTGATCGAGGCAGATTTGGGTTATACCTGAGACTATTTTGATAAGTTCATATATGGGTATTTTTGTTTCGAATCAGAATCAATCATATCACTTTTCTGCAACAAACGATTAACAGAACCAGCCATGGCATTTGTAGGGCATGATCGATCGAATTCGAAGTCAAAATTGTGCCCAACACGTCCGTGGCTGAAATGCCAATAAATGTTCATACAGCAAGCTGGCCCCATATTTTCCATGATACTTGCATTGATATATAGAATAATGGCACTTGTGGTGCTAGTTTCTAAAAAACCACAGTACTATTGACTAATGGGAGATAACTACAACGGCACCGTTTTTCTAAAAATACAACATGTCTTTACATTGATGGACAGAGTGTTGAGATTTATCTGGCAACTAGGGAAAAGATAAAAAATCATATTTCCTTAGCTCAAAAAATCTTGAACTACACCACCATTATGGCAGGGGAACAGACAATCCCTCACTTTCACACTTTCCTTCAAGTAAACCTTACTTTAATGATTATATATGAGTCTTTAATGATGAATAATCATCATACAAAACTATATAAGAGGTCCCCACTAAGGAATTCTTTGAGTTCTCAACTAGCCACATCATACTCCGAGCCCACATATGCAATTAATTCCCTCCTGCCCCGCCGTCCCCATCCACCCCTCGTGGTGCCCTCGCGGATCTCGCGCACCGCGCAGCAGCCCAATCGCCTTCCCGTGGTGCGCCTTCAATCCTGTCACCGGCTCGCCGCCGCCGCCCCCCTCGCCTTCCCACCGCACCATCCCTTCGCCTACCCGCCTGTGCCTCTCCTCCACCTCAAATACCACCGGATTTCAACCATGCTCCCGGCCGCGCCCCGCGGTTGGGGCCGCCACTACAAAACATCCTGCGGTCCATGACGGTCGATTTTCGTCACGGATCATCAAAATTTCGTCATAAAACGATATTTATGACGAAATTTCAAAACGTCATGTATTGAGCGTCATAGATTAAGCGTCGTGACGAACTAACATTTTCGTCATAGATTAGCGTGATCCATGACGTTCTCAAGTCGTCATAGATTGGTGTAAAGCCGATTGAACCAAGTCCGAAGCCCAAAATCTGTGACGAAGGTGATCGTCATGGATTAACTCGCCACGTCACTTGTAGAGATGAGGTGGCTACTGATGTGGTAGATGAATGGCGGCTGTGGCGGCGCACGTGTTGTCGTGGCGCCACGTGGCGGCGTGGCATTGATGTGGTATCCACGTGTTGCTGACATGGCATCCACATGTTGCTGACAATGCCATCCACGTGTCGCTGACATGGTAGCCACGTGTCGCTTATGTGGCAGATGATGTGACAGTTTGTAACCAGGTCAAATTTCAGCCCATATAAATCCATACCAGCCCATATACATTTCAGCCCATATACATTTCAGCCCAACAGCAGCTATCAATCCGAAAAAATCACCAAATCACCAATAAATACACAATCCATGTCATACAATAATAAATACACAATTCATATAAAATTCAACCCAACAAGCCTTAACACAAAACAACAGATCAAATATGTCCTTGTAGCATCATTAGCAGTCCAGCATATCAGGTCCACTGCTTTCTGATCACTTCTAAAGGATTGCTTACTGATCACTTCTAATGGCTTGCTCCTTGATACATCTAATCCTCAACCTGAAAGAGGAACATTACCAAACACTTGTCAGTGGGTAGTATCAAATAATCCATAATCCAGTGAGCAAATTACATGAGAAATATAACTTTTGAAGCACAGACAGTGATAAAAATAATGAGTTCACATGCTACTCCAAATTAATGAGCAAATCACATTGGGAATAAGCCAACTGGAAATTCTAGTTACAAACAAATTCCTACCTCCAATTCCTGCCTCCATTAACAGAAAGCAAATGCTGTACCACTAAGAAACAAACAAGTAATGCACTTTATGATTTCTAATAAAATCTTGACAAACAACTCAGAGCACAGTGTGGACATGAAACAACCAACCAAAAAGACAGCTACTGCTAATACCGGCCACAAAAGCATTACGTAACAAAACAAATCTCAAATGTACATTGTGTTCCAGACAACAACTTAACAAGGTAAAAAACCCACAGGTTTAGACATTCAGTCTTAGTATATTTGCAATTTGTCAGGTTTAGTCATTTATCAAAGACTAAGCATTACAAGTTCATATGTTCATGTCACCAGCAGTCTAGCAGTAATAAACATTACATGGCATCAGCAGTATAACAAAAAAAATCACAACACAAAAGCAATCATCCTATTATCCAACCTGTGAATGAGAGACACAGCACACCTTCCTGTCAGCCCATCCATTCAGATAGAGTTTAGTGTCAGCTAAACATATAGGTGACAAACCCATTCTGGGGCTGCAGCTTTTTTTATTTTGGCTGAACTGTACAGGAACAATAACTTGTGTTGAACCGTCCAAGATCAGTAAAGAAGTAATGACTGATAAGCATAGCACCTAAAATACATGGAATTTGGAAAACCATAACCATTTGGAAAACCATAGCTGCACACAGGAGTAACAACAAATCAATACTTGCACACAGATCAACACTTGCACACAGATAATGGATGCAAGGAGACATTAATTTGCACTCATCGACACATGCATAAATTAATTAAGACCTCACAATGTTAGCAGGCAAGGCTACTAAGCAAGTGCAAAGCTAAATTAAAAGGACTTAACATGCAGGATTAGCAAGTTAAATTACTGATTACTAGAAGCTATACAGGAAGGAAGGATTACTGTGCTATGCTACTCAAAAGAAAACAACCAAGCTGTTGATCGTTACAAGCAAGCAAAGACAATGATTAATCCAGAGAGCAATGATGACTCGATCATCAAAGAGCTGCCTCAATTTTTCCATACCTGCACAAACCAGTTGGACACGTTGACTTGCTGATCCAAGAGCAGAACCGGCCTGATGCAAAGCTGCCTGGCTCCCTCCGTCCAGCTGCTGAACTGTTCCTGCATGTGGCTGTCGCCGGCCTGCACCCCTTGCTGCTGCTCCGTCGGCTCGTGCGTCTGGACGCCGGACGGCCTGCGCGGCAGGAACCGGACGGCAGGGCCTCCCCGTAGAGCGATCTGGGTCACTCATTCGTGCTGGCCTGGGCCTCTTCCGCGTGCTGCGCACACCCCTGCGCAAGCGAGCAGATGCGCTCGGCCTTTCTTCTCACCTGCACACAAACAGAACGACGGAAGGAAGAACAGAAACACAGTCAAAACGACACCTCCAACTTCGATTCAAAAATCCGCCCGAAATACTTCACGACGATGTGCAGCGCGCTCTCACCGGGGTGCCGCACTGGAGGCAGGGGCAGCGACCGCAGAGGGTAGGAGTGCACGCGGATCTCATCGTCGTCGATCTACTGCGGCTGGAGGCGGATGCAGATGCGGATTGTGTGTGCCGCCGCCTCGCTTTGACGGGAGCAGGAGGGAGGCGTCGGTGGGGAGGGGTGGCCACGGAGAAGAGGGAGGTTGGGGTGGCTAGCTGCGGCGGCCATGGGAGCTCGACCACGTGGCTGCCGGCGCCTCACTTTCCCGCGTGCGCAGTGATGGCCGGCCGCGGCGCCTTGGGATATGAGGCCGGCGGAGGAGATGGAGGGGTGGGAGGAAAGGCACGGAGGCAGCCGGATCTGAGAAGGAGGGGAGGGGGCAGCGGATGGGTAAGAGGGGACAGTAAGAGAGGGGAGCGAGAGGGGAGGCGGCGGCGGAGGGCAGGAGGGGAGAGGGGCTAGGGTTTGGTCTGGGCTAGGGTTGCGAGAGTGGATGGTTGGATGGTATTTATTTGGAGCGCAGATCATCTCAACCGTCAGTATCAGATGGACGATCAGAAATTATTAGGCCATGTAAACTGAGCCCAAAAACAGCCCAAAAAATGGTCTTTGGGTCCGTTTAAGCAAATTTAACATTTATTTTCTTTTGATGATAGAATTATGTTAAAGTTTAAGATACCAAAAATGAATGCAAATGAAACATTCATAAATACCAAAGTTGTAGAACTAATATCTACAAACTTTATTTACTTCATTAATCCATGTGACAAAGTTTGAATAATCTAAATTTTGAATTTTCAAAAATTGATAACCAAAAGTAAGATTTTGGAACACTAAATGATTTCATATGAAAAGGTCATGAATACCGAAGTTTCATAATTCATCAAGATCTACAATCTTTATTTAGGTCATTTTTCATTTAACAAAGTGATAGTATTCATTAGTCATCAATTCTGAATTCACTCACATAGTTTAAGAAACTATGTCACACACATGTAAAATTTGTACTACATATTATTACCACTTTTGAAACTAACAAAATGACCTAAATTTAGTTTTTTAAATTATTGAATGTGATTATCTCTACTTCTTTTCACACATTATATGATTTTTAAATTTATTGATCATGAGGAAATGTTGAAATGCAATGTGGGTTCGATTATGACGAAATTGGCGTAACGTCATAGTGTTTGGACTTCATATCCAACACTGCTAATCTATGACGAAATCTGACGGTTGTCATGGATGCAGTGTGATCTGTGACGAAATCTATGACGAAATTGGCATAACGTCATAGTGTTTGGACTTCATATCGGGCTACATATCCAACACTGCGAATCTATGACGAAATCTTACTATTTGTCATGGATGTAGTGTGATCTATGACGAAATTAAAAAATGTCATGAGAATTTCGTCATGGATCAAAGGATTTCTTGTAGTGCGCCTCTCTTGCCCGCGCCCGCCCGCGACGTGGCCTACTAGCCCGCACCTACTCAACCGGCCTCGATCCTGCCATCGGATCCGAACTGGAGGAGAAGGCCGCCGACGACGAGGAAGATCGCCAAGATGAGGGAGGACAAAGGGGAGCCACCGGAAGAGCGGCGGACGAGGACACGGACGCCTACCTCTTGGACTCTTGGTTGACCTCCATGCGCCTCGCTCTTGAGAACGGCAAATGCGGGCATGCCGAGGCCTGGGAGGAGGAAATAGGAAGACGGCCCCGTCGCCGGCGCCGGAGGAGGCCATCCGACTCCTCGGACCTTCCATTCCTTGCACCCGTGACATCCCAGACCACTTGAACTGCATCTCACCGCCACCACCGCTGGTACACCGTCACCGCCACCATTCCATACATCGGGCCCCGAAATCTCCAGGCTTGCCGCAGGCTGCGTCTCCCACCGCGGCCCCGTCCAGCGTCGGCGAGCCGCAAGCCTCGCGTTGCAGCACCCCCACCGGAGCTGCCGCGCCGCGCCCGGCTGCAGCACCCCCACTGGCGAGGACGCGTGCTTCCGGACCGCCGGTCCCCAACACACCGCACTCTGCCGTCTTCCCTTTTGTTTTTTCTCTGATGGCCGCATGAATGGATAGGGACGAACGCCAAGACCCGATACGGGCTCACGAACTGCTGGCCGCGGAGTTTGATCCAATGATCGTTCGCCATGTCAACCAAGCAGGCCCACCTGTAAGTGGCTTACTGTGTCGCCTCTCTCTTCCCACCACGGACTGACATGGAAGCAAACGCAGAGAGGGTAGCGGACACGGGCCTAGCTTCTTTATGGGCTAATTTTAGTCCTGCAATTTACATCCCAAATGGCTAATCCATAAAGTTGGTAAACTTTAGTTGGTAAACAGACCCTAATCATTTCGTCGGATTCACTCGCTCATTCAGTTCGTCAAACAAAAGCAAGCAGAGCAAATCCGCTAGGAGGGATCCTTAAATTTTTCGGGTTCATCATGAATCTCAAAATTTTTTTCAAGTGCATCAAATAATCGTAAATAAATTAAGCAACATATCCCGCAGCACACCCATCAACCGCTCTCTCTCCCCCTCTCCCTCTCTTCGTGCGGTACACACGTCTTCATAGTTTATAGAAAAACGTTTTCAAATTCCGCAGCAACGCGCGGGGAATCACCTAGTACTAGGAAAAAATCATAAAAATAAAGTGATTTTTGGTTGATACATAAATTTATACTTCCATTAAACACAGGTACCAAGAATAGACTTGGACACAAGTATCACATACATAGTATATATGAGTCTTAGCTCATGAACACTGACAATGGTGAAGCATGGCAAGCACGCTTCTTCGATCAAGCCGGTAGGCATATCCCGGAGCAAGGACACTTTGTTACATAGATATATTTTGAACATTCTTCAGTAATTAAAAATTTTATGAACTAAAGTCACATGTATATAATTATGGCTTGCATGGTGGTGGTGCGGTGCTGGCTGGCGCCGGTGTTGGCGCAGGTGGGGTCAGGGTGTTGAGGGTGCAGACGTTCATGCAGAGGGGAAGGCATAGTTGAGCGATCCGCACTTCGCATGTTGGAAGGAGATTCAAATAATTCAGGAGAGTAGGGGCGACCTGAATGATAGTGTTGCACCCATCAGAAGCGAGGGTGTTGCACTTAGGAATACAAATCGCACGGCAGTCATTCTGTATGTCTCCCATCACTGGCGGACCCATAGACAACATGACCAGCATGATGCGCGCATGAACAGGAACGACCTTCCTAACCACAGCGCCATTAGCGGAAGCCATATTGATCAACACTGATTCAGTTGGGTATCAGAAATAGAGCATGCAGCACTATCAGCTAATGATGCCAGAGTTGTCACAACAGATGCACTATTTGTAGGCAACGATCAAGTCATGTACCACATTTGTGGCTGACTCACAAATAAATGCGCATATAGCGAATTAACATATTTTTCTACATAATCGATATGTACAATGTATGACAAATTCAAGTGCTAGCTAGTTTTTAATGAGCACCGTACCGTTGGAATTTAGGGGTAACAATTGTGCTGTTGAAGTCTCTGTACTAGCGCTGAGCTGTTGAATAATATAATATGGTACAAACAATTTGCATCTTCTAATTACAAATACTACATCTAAATATTGAGGAACAAGGAAATATCAAACAATTTCATCATACTACTAAAAATTTAAATCAACTAACAAGTTCAACCTATGTATAAAAAGTAATAAGTTAATATAACCATAAAAATTTAAATCCATATTTTAGTTACCTCATGCCAGTCTCAATGGGGGTGTCATGGAGAATTTCATAACATTAAATTCTATGTCATATCATCAGATTTGACCCGGTGTCGCGGTTTGACCCCGAGCCCAAATGCGATGGCATTTGGGAGCCCATCCGGCGGGGGAGGTTGGCCCCAACCCTGTGTTTTCCACCAGGTAAGATCTCCCCACATCGGCACACCGGATACTGCTCCACCCGTGCCGCTCCCCCGTCCACGCGAGATGAGAAACATCTCCCTTCGTCTCCTCCAGCATCGCCGTCGCTACTCTTCCCCATCCAGGCGACGAGCACCGCCATCGCCGGTCCATCCCATCCAGGCACATCGTCTCCCGGCCGCACTGCCTTCATTAAAGTGCCCCCACCTTTGCATCCTAGTCCACGTCCCCAACCCACCATTTCCAGTCCTACCCACCACGAACGTCTCGATCTACACCAACACCACCTCGCACTACCAGAATTTGTGTAGTCGTCGTGTGTCCTAGGCACACGATGAAGAACAAAAAACACACGGCGACATCTTCGCCATGTGTATAAGGCCAATGCACACGGCGACCAGTACACAGCGGAGCCTTGTCAGGTGAAGGGCCTCATCGCCATGTGTCGGTTATCGGACGCTCGGTGAAGCACTTCACTGTGTGTTTTCCTAAAAGCAACCGAGGGTCACGGCGGGGACAAACGGCACCAGCCAGCTTTGCCATGAGGCACAATTAACACACGGCGAACATTTTTAAAGAAAAAATAAAAAAATGGAGCCATCGGCCGGCCGTCACCAGGCACCATCGCCGCCGCCACTACTACCACCAGCACCACCACCACACCACCAGCACCACCACAGCACCGCACCGTCACCACCACTGCACCGCACCACCACCACCACCGAACCATGCCGCCGCCTCCACCACCACCACCGCACCACGCCATCACCACCACGCCAGCACCATAGGAGGAGACCTTACCGTCGCCGGATGTGAGCAGGAGGAAGAGAGGGCCGCGGTCGCCGCTCCTCACCCCGCCGCCCCTCCTCACCGGTCACTCTACTAGTCCGGTGAGGGGTGAGCGGAGGGGTGAGGAGGGGAGCCGCGAGAGAGGACGAGGGCCGGGGAGCCAGTCGCCGGTCGTCGGGAGGGAGAGGAGGCGCGTGGTGCCTGGATCTGAAGGGGAGGGGGCCGGCGGAGAGGCGGCGACCGAGACGGAGAGGAGGCGCTCGGCGGCCGGGAGGGAGAGGATGGGGGGAGTTGGGCTGGTAGAATTAGTGGGCCGGCTGGCCCAATTGGAGTTCGCCGAGTGCCCATTTACGGCCCATGGCGAAGAAATTTGTTTTCCAAAAATGTTTCAATTATATTTAATTAGTTAAATATAGCAAATAAACACAAAAAATTACCAAATTTTAACATGAAGTGCAACATGTGGTATATGAAGAGTAGAAAAACTTTCAAAGTCAAACTGAAAATCTTCTGCATTTTCACTCCAAACCTAACCACATCATTCTCAACTATATTAAACTTCTTCACAGATGTTTCCGTTTGTAAGCATCGTGCGTGAAAAATATGCGAAACACACTCATTTTTTTCATAGTCTCCACATATGATATGATGACATAGTCTCCACTTAATTTGCATTTTTTTAGAATTTTAAAATCATTCAGAGACACGGATGTGGTCGTGTTTCCTGGTCAAGTTGTTCGAATTATCTTTTGATTTCATGGGTAAGACCTTAATTTGGGCTAAATAACAGGAATATAATTTTTTCACTTATTTTTTCTATTATTTCAATCATTTGTAGTTGAAATTTGATTTGATTCAAAAAAATTGCTTGAATTGTAATTAAGTAGTTAAATCTTGTTCGCCGTGTGCCAAACAAGACATGGTGACACACGGCGAAGGCTGACGGCTGGCGCCGGTGCGTCCGTCCGTCACGGGGGGCACGCGTAAACCACGTGATCTTGTTCGCCGTGTGTACCTCCAACGACACACGGCGAAGAGGCATAGTCGCCGTGTGCCTAATGGAGGCACATGGCGAACATTGACTTCGCCGTGTGCCCGATATTAAGCACACGGCGACTAGCTTCGCACACGGCGACGAATCATTTTCCGGTAGTGTCAGCCGCCGACCAAGCTCCGCCGCCCCTCTGAGTCCCTATCCCGGAGCTGTCATCCCCCTCCACGTCCTCGTCCCTGCCCAGGAGTGCCACCTCCATCTCGATCTACAACATATATGTGAGTTTTCCCCTCCCCCCTCTCCACCAGCTAGTTCTGCACCGCCCACACCACCAGCTTCTTCCGTCTGCGATTCTTGGATCTTGGGCGCATTACGTTTCTTCATGCTATTTCTTTAGCTAGTGATAGAGCATTTGTTAGAATCTGAATTTCTTTAGTACAGGGGTTGCTAGTTGCTATTCTATGCCTGATGCTTGTTACCCTTCTTTGATTCGAATTGGTTCCTGCTCAGTTCTATGCTATGATGCCGAGATAAAGAGGATTTTTCCTACAATTTAAGCTATGTAGTGCTTGGCCATATGTTTGCATAGTCTGTGTTGCCTTGTGACTTAACAGTAAGAAACTCTATAGAAAAAGAAGGTAGGTGCAGATTGGTGTGCGGGTGTGTGGTGTTCAAAAGTTAGTACTGAATTCTCATTGCTTTGACTACTGTAAAAATTGCCTGTTAGTTTTCTAAATTCTTAGCAGTTGACACTCCCAAGATTGCACAACAGTCAAAGTCTTCTGCCATCATGTGTCACTCATAATTCTTCTTTTTCCAAGATGTGCAAATTCTTCCATATAAATGGGGCCTCAATGTATACCAGAAAGTTATGTTGCTGATTTTATACTAGTTTTACATATTAGAGGCACTAAAGGGCAAGGGTACCAAGTGACAAGCTCCTCCTTCTCCTCCTCCAAATATGCAGAACAAACCAAAGCAGAAGAATCCTCCACCGAAACTAGCTTACGAGAAGACAAAGGAGGAACTTGACGAGTCAGTGAGGCAAGAAATGGATAGACAAATATTCAGAGTTAAGCAGCCTCCAGTTGAGAAACCAATTGATTAGGTCAAATTTCATCGTTTCATGAAGAAAATGGTGGAGGAAAGAAGAAAAAAAACAAACCTTATTCCCAAGCCATTGACTGACTACGACCGACGAGTACTCGAGACTCAACACGCGAAGAAGAAAACTTCATCTAGTATTCCACAACTACAGACCCAGTCGAAACAATCTATCCCCACCCTCAAGGTGCTTTCAACGTATGAGCAGCAATTTGTTGAATTTAATAAAGAAACAGGTCTGACTGCAGCTCAACTTCGAGGGGAGGATGCAATCCCAGCTCTTGAAGTGCCAAATAGACCAAATAGACCACTTACAAAGTATGAGCAACAATTGCTTGATTTTGCTAAATCAGCGGGTCTGACTTCAGCTCAACTTCAAGGTTATGAAGAAACCCCACCGCATAAAGGGGCAAATAGACCGAAGTATGTGCGTAGGTGTGAGCTTGTGTGGACACAATTGCTCCAATATTTTCTAACGAGGATGTATGAATTGCACAAGTGGCACATGTCGCAAGCTGCCTCTGGGATGGATATGCTCTATGTTCGCATTGAGGACCACCATTATTTCCATGGCCGAGACGTCTTCACTATTCCCATGGAGGAATTCTGGTTCCTATTCAATATTGATGCAGTTGACGTCTCATTCGTCAGTTGCTGGACTCTGTAAGTGTTCATTCTACTATAAGTTGAAAGTCGATGCTCTAGCCACTGTATTGCATATCTAAACTTCTATGTTTTTTTTTGTGTTATGCAGGTTCGAGATGCAACAATGCCGGAGGCAAGGAATCATGAGTGTCGGTTACATGGATCCTTTGATGATAACTGAGAACACTCTCAAACTTAATGAGAGGGAAACACTTGATAACCTCATCATGTTTCCAGACAAACACCATGACAAGGGTGTCATACATCTGCCATACAACTTTGGATGAGCAACGTGTATCTCATCTCTTTATCTTTTTCAAATTACATTGCATATTTTAAGAAACTAATACTTATATCTATGGACAGCTTCCATTGGATTCTCTTTAGTTTTTGTATGGTGTGAAGCAAGGTCTTCATCTTCGACTCTTTGAAAAAGACTACGGATGAAAGCAGATACCAAGATGTCGTAGAGTTGATAAAATTTGCATGGACATGTCTCTGTGATAAGTACCCCGGAAAGTTCAACAAGAACCTTTATGTCCACTATGATTGGCCAGTATGTGTCTTAGCTTATTCACTTCTTACAATACAATAAAAAATTATTTCATGACTTTGTTTTCTCATATGTGCAGGTCATGACATAGCCTTCCGGCACCAATCTATGGGGATACCATGTATGTGAGTTCATGCACCGTTGTTCATACTTCACTCATGGTAGCAAATTCGAAGATACGGTGCGTTCACACACAACTACAACTATATGTAGTTCTTATTATTCATATTCTCTAGTTCTTATTCTTATGTTCATATTCTTTGGTAGATTGACGGCATCAAGGAAGGATTGCTCAAGACAGAAAAAATCTGATTGATTCAAGAACAATGATGTGGATTTCTTCTAGACAGGGTTATTGCTCTAGGGGGAGAGTATTATGCAGGCTTATCATCTATTATTGTAATGGGAGTGACCGAGGAAGGGACAAGTCATGCCAACAAAGTAGCATCTCGAAGGAAAGACCAAGCATCTGGAAGCAAAAACTAAACTCTGCTAACATCTCATCCAATGTATATTATTAATCTAAATTTCAGTATGCACAATATGCTAATGTGTAATATTATTTCCAAAGTTTTTCAATTTTCAGGATTTGAGATGATATTCTACAAGCATACATATATATATGGATGATATTAGAGATAATATTATACAAATAAATATATATGAATGCATGCATGATATTATATCAAATATAATATTATATATGCCAGACGACTTTATATTACAGCATATTAGGATTAGTATTAGTACATTAAGCAAATATGTTAGAATAAACAAACATATATAAAAGAAAACAAAAAAAAGAATAATTGTACCAAGTGGTGCCTGCACCTGGTACAAATGGCCCCCTACCACATCGGAGGGGGAGGCACATTTGTACCGGGGCGGGACACCACCCAGTACAAATGTGAACATTTGTACTGGGTATCTCGTCCGGTACAAATACGCCCCCTCATTTGTACTAGAGAACCTATACCGGTTTAATAACCGGTACAAATGAGGGTTATGGACCAGTACAAATGAGGATTTTTCCACTAGTGTTGGTTGACGAAGCGTCCATGGCTGGGTGGGGTGGTTACCACATATATATGCAACAGGGCCACGTCATGATGTACTCCTTCAGTTTCAAATTATAGTTTGTTTTAGCTTTTCTTTAGGTTCATACATATTATTATGCATGGAGACCTACATCATATGTAGGTGCATAATAATATTTATGTTAAAACAAATGCACAATGCAGTGATAGTGCTCGCTACAATTACGCCAAAGAACCTAATTCGATTCCCGTCATTCCCTTTATTTGAAAAACAAAGAATTGACACTATGTTTGTACCATTGTGAAGTAGCATACAAAAAGTAACCAACTTATATGTATGTGTGTGTGTGTATATATATATATATATATATATATATATATATATATATATATATATATATATATATATATATATATATATATATATATATATATATATATATATATATATATATATATATATATATATATATATATATATATATATATATATATAAAGTAACACATTCTTTTTTTTCTACATCAAGTGACCATTTGCCAATATACGAGGAAAATTCACAAATCATCACTGATGGTGCACCGCTAACAACATTATCTGAAAATGTCACAAAAAATTCACAATAGGTCAACGGATTTCTTGTAGTGATACTTTCATTAAACATGGGTTCCATGAATACCCTTGGACACAAGTATTAGATACATAGTATGAGGCTTAGCCCATGTAGACTAACAATGACCAAGCATCGCACACACGCTTCCTCGATCTAACCAGTAGTAATATACTGAGAGCAAAGGACACTTTATTACATAGATATATTTTGATTCGTTATGTAGTAATTTCTATATTTATAGAGTAAGATGCACTCACATGCACGTGTACAATTATGGCCTGCATGGTGGTGATGCGGGGCTGGCCGGCGCCGGTGTGGGGGCACCCGGGGTCAGGGTGTCGAGGGTGCATACGTTGATGCAGAGTGAAAGGCATAGTTGATTGATCCTCACTTGGCATGTTGGAAGGAGATTCAGATGTGACAGGACCGTAGGGTCAATCTCAATGATGCTGTTGCACCCATTAGAAGAGAGGCCTCTGCATTTTGGACCACAAATAGCACGACAGTCGTCCTGTATGTCGGCCATAACTAGCAGACCCATGGACAATAGGACCAGCGTGATGCACGCAGCAGCAGGAGTGACCTTCCTAAGCATAACACCACTAGCGGAAGCCATTGATCAGCACTAATTGATTTAGCTGGGGTATGTATCTCGAGAAATAGAGCACCAATGTATCAGCTAATGCCCTTGTTGTGAAGGCAGATACACTATTTGTAGGCAACGATAGGTCATGTACATGACAACTTCACGTGCTAGTTTCTAACGAGAACCACCGTACTTTTGAAATTTAGGTGGTGATATATAATTCTGATGTACAAATCTGTACTAGCCCTGAGCTGTTGAATAATATGCAACCAATAATTTGCATGAGGGTAGTACAATGGACTTTTTCCAAATACTCCTCTCACTTATTTACTTTGTCCACTTAACCTCCTAAGCAAAATTCAGTATCACTTTACTCCCCCATACTATTTCATTTGGTCCAATCTACCCCTAATTAGATTTTTTTTTTGTTTCTTCACGTATAGGTTGAGTTCCAATTTCAGATTTTGCCAGTTTACTTACAACATGATGCTCTATGGTAGACAAATACCATATCAATTTTTCATGACTAATTTTTGTACAGTTTTGTATACCTCAGATCAGTTGTCTATTAAATATTCCTAACATATGAAAATAATCATAAAAATTCTTAGTATAACTTTTTAACGTAAGGCATCATGTTTTGTATCTCCTCACAAAATTTGATCTCAAAATTGAACATATGACGGCTGATGCCCTTGTTGTGAAGGCAGATATGCTATTTGCAACGATCAAGTCATGTACCACATCTGTGGCTGCTGACTAACCACAAATGCGCCTACAGCTAATTGATATATTTTCCTCTTTAATTTATATGTACATTGACAACTTCAGGTAGCACGTTTCTAACGAGAATCACGGTACCTTTGAAATTTAGTGGGTGATATATAGTTCTGATGTCCAAATCCGTACTAGCCCTAAGCTGTTGAATAATATGCAATCAATAATTTCCACCATTTAAATACAAACAATGCATCTAAATATTGAAGAACAAGGAAATACCAACCAATTTCATCATACTTGAGATAAGCTTCACCTGAAGCATAAACTGCACGCATTAAAAGCAACTTGAGGTTTAACACCTTTGTATAAAAAAAGAAAACAACTGAAATTATGAAATGATGAACAGAGATAGAGGAACGGCTCACAACCACCTGCACACCCAATAGACCCTTGCTTGCAGCTCGCAAGCCATCTTACAGGTTATGGATCATATGGGCTTCACAGCAGTAGTAGTCTGGCCAATGGTCGTGTGACATCCATCAACAAGATTAGCTCTCTTCAATGCAATGCATTCTACATATATGTGTTGTGCTTGTAGTTTGGGCTTGAAGATAGCTACACAAGTTTGAGGTCCAAAAGCTAGCAAATTACACATGTGCTATACTCTGGGCCTGCAGTGTTGATGCTTCGTCCAGGTTGTGTTATGGTTAGAGGGTCCAATCCGAATATTTTCGAAATTAAACCTTCACACATGACTATGAAAGGATCTAGTAAAATCCATATCACACGTGCAAAGGCATGAGCAATTATTTTAACGCACAAATTAAATTACTGTATGAAATTAGAAGGCAAGGATATGATTTAATGCTTATGTTGCAAATCATTTACCATGGTTCAGAACAGGTCACGTAAAAAGTTTTTAAGATCTTGTATTTTTCGGACAAATATTGGATGTTACAAGAATTGTCTGTCGACAAAATCATGTCTACTAGCTGTGTATGACGATATTAAACACCGGTATTTTTCAAATAATATTTTTGCCCAATTATTATTATTACTCGTCCTACCATAAGCTCTCTTCAGTGCAGTTCATACATTCTTGAATTAAGGTGCAAGTGAACGGCAGCATAGCCATCTCTTGGTTGCGTTTTTGTTTAATCATTTTGGGAAGAATTACTTTTCAGCACAACTCATATGCCAAAAGTGAGTTCACCTTCAAAGAAGATGAATTTGAAAGTGTCACATTCCAGCTCCTCGAGGGATTCATCCTGCTTGTGTTAATTCATTTACCTTCTACTACACACAGAAAGATGCACACGTTCAGAGAGTTATTAGCTGCATGCACATCAGAGTTATCTGTCTACATACACATCCGGCTGGGAGCTGACTAGCAGCTTTGCACGTTAGCTGGACTAACAAATGCAACTGTGTGCTGGACAGTTCACCTAAATATTTTAGTAATAAGACTTCAACCACAGCTAACAGTTAGTCTTGCATATATATTGTGCATGTGATCCAGGCCACATGCAACGACCTTGTAAACAAATTTATCAATTAGTTGAGAAGATGGCTTTAAAAATACACAGTATAACTAAGTAGCTTTTCGGATGGCGAAGAGGGCATCATAACTTGAGTAAATGAAAGTCATGGAGTATACACTACTAGAGAATCGCACATATATCCCAGGGCTGTTTTTTGATTTGTACCGAGTATTTTATGCCCCGGTACCAATAACTACATTTGTACCGGTTGGAGGCACCAACCCGTACAAATGCCCTCTCACAGGGCCTCGTGCCGGCGTCATCTCCCACCCACCCGGTACAAATGCCTCACATTTGTACTGTCGGTGGTTTCGACGGTACAAATGTGAGGCCATCACATTTGTACGGTCGAGCCATCTGACCAAATGTGAGCACATTTGTAGCGGGTCTTGTTATGGCCCGGTACAGGTGTGCAACGGGTATTTTCCCCCTCCTTCCTCCCTGCCCGAGCCCCCCTCCCCACTCTTCTTCTTCCTCTCTCCAACTCGAGCTCCCCCTCCGCAATGGCCCCTAGGGAGTTTTGTCCGATTTTGCGATTTCTCCACGATTTGACTCATTGAAGTAGTGTAGAGGTTAGTTACTTCATCCTACCTTCATTTACGGTTGCCATTTTAAGTAATATTCTTTGTACTTAGAGTATTTAATTACATTCCCAAATGAGATAAGAATGGTGGTTTTTATTATTTAGATGCATATTGGTCTATGTTTTAATAGAAAAGAAAGTGTTATGATAGATGTATGAGATGTTGTGTGTCATGATAGATTTTTTATCAATTTATTTAATTATATTGAAAATTAGTTTACTCAATTGATTTAATCATGAGAAAATTAGTTTCTTTATTAGAAAATTAGTTTTCATCATTAGAAAATTGATATGTTTATTAGAAAAGTAGTTTCCTTATTAGAAATTTAGTATCGGGTCATTAGAAAATTGATATCTTCGATAGAAAACTAGTTTCCTTAATACGAAATTAGTTCTCATTATATTTTTGTGTATTAAGAGAAAAAAATAGTATTTCATAGTTTAGTTAGTATTTAATAATTAGGTATAATTGATATTAAATTTTAAATTTCATAGTTTAGTTCTTCACATTTTTAGCATATGTACAAATAAGCAGCTAGTGGGAGTTGGGATGGTTGTTTAGGTAGAAATTATTAAATATAATTCAATGCATATTTTAGGTAAAACAATGGCAAGTCACTTTTTTTGTCGTGGTGGCGGCCGTCGAGGTGGCCTTGGTCCTCGTCCTCCAGGGATACACTTCACTCATGACGTCATTAACTTGCCTATCGGTGATCGACGTCAAGGATCTGCTCCAAACATAGTAATATTCTTTCCCTCTGTAAATAGGAATTTTATTACAAGAATAATAATTTTCATTTCATAACATGCAGAATATCGATCATATGAAGTGGTTCCGACATGTTCTCGATAATATTGGTGGTACCCCTCCTGTTGTACAATGTGCGATTGTCGGTCCAAACAACACCATTCAATTAAAAATCTCTTTTGACATACCTGTTCGAGGACCATTTCGCTCCTCGCTGTCATCAGAACCCCCCACTCCAATGCTATCGATTGTTTAAGAGGACTTATGAAAGGACCGCCGTTCAGAAGTGCTTAGAACAACTTAGCGCTAATGGGTACTTTCTGCCAGATTACTCTTATTTTCTAATCAAGGCACTCGAGGAGGGAGAAAGTGTGACCATGACCGCAGAGAGACTTTGTCGCCTGAATCGTAATGACATGGTATGGAGCATAGAAATGTAATTGAGCATTTTTTAATTTAACTACTTGTGCTACATTTTTTAACATTTGTATTTTTCTTAACTTTAGAATATCTTTGGTGAAACCTCCGCAGCAATGAGTTTTCATGCAATTTTAGAGCAAGCGTGTGATGTTTTGGAATTTTCTTACGTGGAACCAAATCCGGAACGCACAAGAGATAGGAAGTTCCAGGCTCATCTTTCATTTTGCCCGCCGTATCAATTCAACTCTCCACTGTTTGAGATTTATGAAAGTCCATGTGATCGTGAGTGTGAAGCTAAGGAGAGTGCACTAATTCATGCTCTAGCATATATTAGTAAAGTTCTGGACTTCAAGATTGGAGACTTCAACTATATGGATTACCTGTTTAAGAAAAATGGAGGATCAGTATGAAATATGTGTTGTGCGTGGATGCACCTTATGTTAAGACTTAAGTATTGATGTACCTTTTAATTTATGTGGTTTTGATGAACTTGTTGTCTTTGTTAATTTAGACTTAAGTATTGATGTACCCTTTTATTTCTATGGATTTGAAGTTGTTGTGTTTGTTAAGATCGACTTAAGTATTGATGTACCCTCTTATCCCTTGAATGCCTAATTACTTGTGAGTTTTGAAATACGCGTGAAATCGATCCGAGATCGGGTCAACATGGTCTACAAGAGTGTCAAGCCACTATATACTATTCACTAGTCAATTTTTGTAACTATATCTTAATAAAAATAGTGACCATATTATAATTTAAAATAATAATTTTACGTAGAAATATACACGATCTCTTAGACGATGCAGATGTATAACAAGTTTCATCCCTTTGTGATCATGTAACCAAGAAACTATTTTCAGTAGTCAATCATTTTATCTGGCCCCAATCCTCCTGTTAAATAGTAACCATATCAATTTTTTAAGCTTCATTAAATATATATAATAAATAAACTACTCAATTAAAATGAAACAAAACAAAATGCACATATGCAACAAGGTTAACAAGTGTCATTAGCCAATGTGTACTATTCATTACTTTTGTAACTATATATCTTAATAAAAATAGTTACCATATCAATTTTTGTAACTTCAATAAATATAAAATAATAATTTTACGTACAAATATACACGAGCAAGACCAAATCATGATTACCATATTAATAACACTAGATGTTCTACTTAAGAAGGATTTTGCAGAAGAAAAAATTTATTTGTAATTATTGCGTGAAGGAAAAATAATGCCCATTAGAAGATATTACTTGTTGATCATAATAAAGTTGTCATTTTGATTGTGAAATGTATTATTTGCATAGTATATATGAAAAGTAAGAATACTAAGATTTTTCTGCTATTTTTTGCGTTGTATAAAATTTATAATAAATAAATTAAAAATTTAGGATATTTAAAGTATATTAAAAGGGAAAACAATGAAAAGCACATTTGTAGCGGGCCTCCTGTTGCCCCGGTACAAATGTGATTTTTGTTATGGCGCGAAACGAAAAACACATTTGTACCGAGGCAAAAGGAAGCCCGGTACAAATGTGAGCATTTGTACCGAGGCAAGAGGCGCACCGGTACAAATGCCCACATTTGTACCGGGCCTCCTTTCCCACCGGTACAAATGTAGAGTGCTATATATGCCCCTTCTCCTTCTTCCCCTTGCCATCTTCTTCCCCTTCTTCTCCAGAGCGCGCCTCCGCCGCCCGCCCGCCTGCCCGCTCCCGCCGCCGCCGTGCCGCCGCTGCCTCCGCCCACACGTCCGCCCGCCTCGCCACTCTCGTCGCCGCTCCCCGCCGCCGCCGCCCGAAATGCGCGCCGCCGCTGTTGTCTCGGCTGGCTGTCATCACCGCTGCGGATCACCGTCGCTCCCGCGCTGCCGCTGATCGGATCTTGTATTTATTAATATAAAATTTGGTTTAGATTTGTTATAGATTTTAATTTATAATTAGATGCTATTTAGAATTTAAATTTAGATTTAGATGTAAATGTTATTTGTAGAATTAAATTTAAATTTAGATTTAGATGTAAATGTTATTTCAAGAATTAAATTTAGATTTAGATGTAAATGTTATTTGTAGAATTAAATTTAGATTTACATTAAATGTAGATTAAGATGTAAATGTTATTTGTAGAATCAAATTTAAATTTAGTTTCGTTCGACTCGACACGTTAGACTCCGCTCGATATGTTTTTTACTCGCTCGACACGACCTCGACACGACACGTTAGACTCGCTCGACACGTTCGATTCGCACGCGACCGCGATACTACCGACTACTTCGACATGCTCAACGCGCTCGACACGACACTACACGTACCGACACTCCCGACTCACCCGACACGCTCGACACATTAGAAAATTAGTTACTTTCTTAGAAAATTAGTTACTTCGTTAGAAAATTAGTTTTTTCATTAAAAAATTAGTTTCTTTATTAGAAAATTGAACTTTTTTACAATGCTTGGAGAGGCATTGGAAAGCATTAGGAAAATAATTGATGTGTCTATGTTTAGTGGGCCCAATACGTAAGGAGGCATTGAGAGGCGTCAATGAGGAGGCGTCATGAGACGTTGAGATGTGTCTATGGTTGGTGGGTTATATGTGTCGTAGCGCCTAGCAACGCTTCCGAAATTGAGGGGATTAGGACGGTAAATATATTAGTGGTAATTGCTTTTTCGTAATTCTTTTTTTAACTAAGGGTAAAACCGTATATTTATATTCATATTTGTACAATTACGTATTGATTGGTGTAGAGTTGAGTTGTCACGCTAGGAGTGCTTTCAGACATGTGATCGACTCATTTAAAAAAAAAAAAAGACATATGAGCAACTGCCTGGCTGGTTGACTACGAGAGCCTGCAGCAGCCGTATCCACTGCTGCGGTGCTGCCACTGCCAACACCGCCCGAGCTCCCCCGCCGCCGCCACCGTCCACCTCGCCGGTGTCTCCTGCGGCCGAGCTCCCGCCCCTCCCTTCTAGTTCCCTCCCCTCCCTTCCCCTCCCTTCCCACTTCTTCTCCATTACTCCATCCAAATCAGTGAAGACCCCGAGATCCCCATCTTCGTCGTCCGCTGTCGGGGGGCGCGGGCGCGGGCGCGTGAGGCGGCGGCGAGCCGTGCGGTGGCCGTGGCGTGGATGGGCGCGACAAAGACGGCGGCGTCGGGGCCCGCGCCGGCTGTGAGGGCCTGGAAGCCGAGGAGGCGGAGCACAAGTGCCTGCGCCGCCGCTGCGTCCCCGCGCTCGAGCGCGGCGTCGGCGGCGAAGAGGATGGAGTGGAGGCGCCGCAGCCTCCCCTCCACCTCCTTCCTCCAGTCCCCGAAAAGGCGCCATCGGTGGGCGTGACGTCGGCGGCGGGGCGGGGCGGGGCCGTTCCGCCATTTCGGGGTCGTGCTGGGACGGGGAGTCCTCCGTTCGGTTTCCGCCGCCACTGAGCTTGGTTCCTCGACACGTGCGCTGGTGGGGGCGCAGAGCCACGGTGGGAGCTTCTGGGTCACATCCCGTCAGCCGGCCTCCTTCCTCCCAGTCCCCGAAGTCCGCAGGTGACGCGAATCCGGCGACGGCGTCAGGGCCTCCACTCCTTCCTCGAAGGCTCGAAGATCCGGCGTCTGTGCATCTTTGGATCCGTCCAAAAATTCTGGTTTTCTGGCCTCAGTGCTCTCCGGCCTGCGCTCGCCGTCGTCCACCAGGAGGCACCGGCCCCGACCACTAGGAGGCGCCGGCCCTCGACCACCAAGAGGCGCCGGCCCTCGACCACCAGGAGGCGCATCTACTCCCCGAGAGGCAGCAACTGCAGGCCTGGCTGCGGGGCCTGTCGTTGTGTGGTGCTGCTGTGGGAGTGATTGTTATGGAAAATCCAAAGGAGGTTGCGGTTGTCAGTTCCTGTGATGGTGCCAACTGCCAAGCTGCATCCATCCCTAAAAATCCAGTGCAAAAATATATGTACTTGCTTTTGAAACTGAATACAACTGTTGAAGTCTGGATTATTTCTGACATTTCGGTGATATTTGTTGAGAGTTACAACTTAAATATAGCCCTAATGGATTCCATTTGGGGTTTCTATGTGTTTGCTGCCAGTGCTGTCAGCATCATGTCGTCTGAATAGTTGCTGGTTCGGCAGCGACTGTTTATTGCAACATCTTCTTTCCTTCGGTCAGGAGTAATCAGATTATTGCTAGTCCAACAGCAATGCAATGATCAGTTAATAACTAGTAGGAAAAAAAGAAGAAGAACAAGATAGAGAAGAGGCCACATAATTCGAATACAACAATGTAAGGTTCTGTTGCTGAAAGTAAAGTGACAGATAACAGGTCATTCGCTAAAATGAAATAGATATCTGAAAAAGTACCCACCACACACAATTGTATTTCAGGTCATTCGCTAAAATGAAATAGATATCTGAAACAGTCTGCATTATGAGTCGTACTGATAGACCAAAATAAACATGGAAGCCAATTCAGCTGCCACCAAATAAAGTCACGAATCGTTCTGCCTAGACCCAGTTTACAAAATAAAATGGCTATGCAGTGCCATACATGCAATCAACCATAGTCATCAAATCCCCTGCCTCAAAAAAAATTTGGCAGCATGTACCCACAAAAATTTAAATTGAATCAGGCAATCAACCATACGGTCATCAGGCAACACAAAAGCATCAGAATGGCAGCATCATAGGCTTCACAATAACTCAGTGTCCATCTCATAAGCCCAGAATCAATTTAAACTGAATAGTTCAATATGACAGCTTATTACATAAATAAATTTGTTCCATCAGGGACGCCTTCCTTCTACTTGTACATCACCTTCTCCTTTGCCTTCTTGAAATCTGCATGGGTCACCTAAGGTACCAGAAAACAAAAAAAACATCAGCTATGAAACCAGGGCTGAAAATGCTGAATCAAAATGTTCATTGTTGACAGACACTAATTTAGAGCTAAGTAAAGAGCTGTCGTTTCTGAGAGGTAGAGTAGAAAGTCTAGAAAACTCATTGCATCAAGCCTACCAACTGAAGGTGTCCACTGCAAAAGACATTGGTAGTAAACACAAACACAAACATTGTGCTGAATGAGTTACACTATACACTACTAGAGTACTAGTCTCTCTCTCCATTTTGCTGGTGTGGAAACACAAACATAGACACTGTAATGTTCCTAATTGTTTGGTATTAAATCATTATAGGTCAGATTGAACCATGGTTGGC
This sequence comes from Cenchrus purpureus, assembly GCA_022644695.1. NCBI lineage: Eukaryota > Viridiplantae > Streptophyta > Magnoliopsida > Poales > Poaceae > Cenchrus > Cenchrus purpureus. The sequence continues at coordinate 53,235,079 of CP053454.1, forward strand.
ACATAACAATTGTTTTCACTGTATTTCATCTAATGCAGAAGAAAAATGATTGGTTGCCATCTTATAAATTTTCCGATACCATTTCTATTTGGTAGGAAAGGTAGGAAATATAAATAATTTGGATTATGCTAATCTTTGAAAACTGGCTGCACTCATTCTACAGAAACATCGATATTGACTTTTCTGATCATGATTTTCCTAAATGTCTGACGGTTACTGAAACTTTAGTAGTAAAAGACTACATCTAGAGCCTCAAGAAAAAGAAAAAAAATACAGAAGCCACTCCAGTAACTAGACCTAATTTTAATTGATCCGGCAGGAATAAGTGATCACAGATGCAGATAAACAGAAGAGAAGCTGGAACAACGCCTTTTTGCAGATAACACGGATGCAAAGCACTTGAGACGATTTCTTCAGCAATCGAACCCTAGCATCTAGATCCAAAATAAAACAACCTACAGATGTAATTTCCAATTAAGTACGGCCTGGCGGTGGCGTGTCGTGGGTGGAGGATGGCGGCCTGCGAAACCGTGGGTGGAGGACGGCGTTGCAGCCGTGGTGATGGCGGCGCGGTCGTCCGGGCCCTGCCTGTCGGCGACGGTGAGGGAGGGAGTCCACCCGGCGACGGTGAGGAAGGGAGGCAGGGCGGTGGCATGCGACGCAAAGGGAGGCGGCCGGCGGCGGCGCAGACGAGAGGGAGGTGGCGGTTCTGCGAAGACGTGGGTGGAGGCCGGCGTGGACGAGCGTCGTGGAGGCCAAAGTCCGTGGGGGCTGCGGACCAGAGGTCCCAGCGGCGACGGTGAGGGAGGGAGGCAGGGCGGCGACGGAGGGAGTGAGGCTGGCGACGGATAGGGTTCGTTCGGTAGGGGAGGTCGGGCGCCTGGCTTGGGCCTGAGTTGGCCGCGTGGGAGTGGAAGTATTAGGTTAGCGAAATTACCAAAAGACCCTTAATCAAAATAAATCAACGGAAAATACTATTTTGATGAGGCATTGGGAGGCGTTGGGAGGCGTTGTAAAGTATTTTCAAGCACCGTAAAAGGCCTCTAGAAAATTAGTTTCTTCATTAGAAAATTAGTTACTTCATTAGAATATTAGGTTATTCATTAGAATATTAGTTTCTTCATTAGAAAATTAGTTTCTTCATTATAAAATTAGTTTCTTCATTAGAAAATAATGGTTATTTATTCTTATTATTTAGTGACAATGGATTCAATAGCGGAGCAGCAGCGCGAAGAGGCATTGTTAATGGACATAATTGCTAACAATCATGGTTCGAACCAATCTATTAATGAACAAGATCAGCGCGAGGCTGACAGCTACCTGAACATGTCTGGTGATGGCATCGATGCGGAAGAGCAACCAGTTGCCGAGACAAGAAACAACGATGGGCAACCATCAGAGGTATACTTAGTACAAACTAGTACCACGTTCCGCTTTAAGTTTAATTACTATATATATGTTAGTGGAGCAATCAGTTAATAGTCCTCAATTTTCTAGGAACCGTCATCGAGCAGCAAAAAGGCTCGTGGGATACGCGGTCCGAATAAGATGCTAGAGGGTCGTTTCATCATCACAGAAGTTTCTGATGAAGGCATGCCATTAGCTACACATGACAATGTCGTCAAGTTGACCAACCACATTGGGGCTCTTGTCAGGGATCACATCCCAATAAGCTTTCGATATTGGAAAGGATCTAAAGCTGCAGCTGAAGTTCAAAATGAAGATGAAGAGGCACAAGAAAATGCACAACAATATGTGGTCCCAGACACAGAGAAGAACATGATTTGGGTCGAGGTGCAATTACACTTCTCATTTCCAGAAGGTACAAATCTGGCAAATGTGCGGACTTGGGCATTGCAGAAGGGTGCAATAGCCTTTCAGTCGTACAAGAAGCGGCTGAACAAAGACTACATCAAGAAGGGACTTGCACTCGATTTCACAAAGAAAGGACTTTCAAAGTTGCGAGATCACTGGGATTCATTTATGCAGTACAAGCAATCGCAAGAAGCCGCCAAGATGATTGAAACCAACACCATCAATGCATCTAAAAAGAAAGAATTTCATAAACTTGGGTCTGGAGGTTACAAGGTGGCTATGCCCAAATGGGATAAGATGGAACATGATTGTATTGGACGTGGACTCATACCGACAACTATAGATTGGCCCGAACGAACAAGGACTTATTTTTATGCACATGGTGACACGATCAATCCTGAAGATGGAACATTAGTACCGGGCGATCAAATAAGAGAGATTACGGCAAGACTTGTTGAATTGATCCGCATGACTGCTGAAGGAACATTTGTGCCTGATCGAGAGAGAGACGAACTTAGTGCTGCAATAGGCACTAAAGAACACGGTGGGCGTTGCCGAGGCAAAGGTGCAGTTCCATGGAAACTCGCATGGCGTGACCAAATTGACTCCTATAAAAGTCACAAAAGGTCTAAGGACCAACAACAACGACAACTAAGAGAGTTGCAAGATCGCGTAATCAGAAGCGAGGCAAGAATGGAGCAAATCATTGACGAGCGTCTGGCTCTGCATCTTAGCAAACAATCATCTCGTCAGGAAGGTCCTACTGATGAAATGAGCTCATCTGCTAAGGGGAAAAGCAGCGTCGCTTCAGCGAACATGCACCAATAGCCACGGAAGCAGCGGCACCGGGTTGAAGCGCAAACCCGAGGCTCACCGAAATTCGGCCACACTGGCCCGTGGATGACATCACCGTGAGGTCAGCGTGTGAGCTTCTCGATGTTTGCAGAAACAAGAAGCTTGTGGTGGCTCATGGCATCGCCGAGAAAAGCGAGAAGGGATAGCCTCACGGGCCACCATCGAGGAATTGAATATTACGCCAAAGTTTTTGTGGACCGAGTGGTCGATGGTTGGGCTGACCTGGAGCTGGAGGTACCGAGGCCTAATGGGGAAGAGGTTCTTCAAGATGCTGTGCATACTTAGATTTTTTGGCCCAAAGCTCACATAAGGATTACGCAATAGCCACCTTCTCCTCCAGCTGACGATCAACTACCGCACTCACCAGCCGCCATGCCTGAACGTGACGATCAACTACCGCATTCACCAGCTGCAAGGGCAGAGCGCAGCATGAGTCCTATAGTTGACAGGGATCCAAGCGAGAGTCCACCTCCTTCTCCACCTCCTGCACATGTTAAGGGCAAGGGCAAGTGACATGGTCCTCCTCCTCCGCCTCCAAAGAAGGAGAAGAAACCCAAGCAGAAGAAGCCTCCACCAAAACTTGCTTATGACAAGAAAGAGGAGGAAATTGACGAGGCAGTTGAGGAAGAATTGAATAGACAGATATTCAAAGCTCCCAAGCCTCCAGTTGAGAAACCAATTGACCGGGTCAAATTTCATCGTTTCATGAGGAAAATGGAGGAGGAAAGAAGAAAAAAACCAGATGATCTCCCCAACCCATTGAGTGACTACGACCGCCAAGTACTCAAGACTCAACGTGGGAAGAAGAAAACTTCATCTAAAGTTCCACAACTTGGTACCCAACAAACAATCTATCCCCGACCTGAAGGTGCTTTCAACATTCGACCAGCAAGTGTCTGAATTTAACAAAGACACAGGTTTGACTAAAGCTCAAATTCGAGGGGAGGATGCAATTCCAACTCATGAAGGGACATATAGGGAAACTAGACCACTTACACCATATGAGGAACAATTGCTTGATTTTGCCAAATCATCGGGTCTGACTACAGCACAACTTCTAGGCGAGGAGGAAATTGCAAAGCATAAAGGGGCAAATAGACCTCCGTATGTGCCTGGGCATGAGCTTGTGTGGCCGCGATTGCTCCAGTATCTTCCAACGAGGATGTATGAATTGCACAAGTGGCACATGTTCCAAGCTACGAGGATGGACTTGCTCTATGTTCGCATTGAGGACCATCATTATTTCCGTGGGCAACAGGTCTTCACTATTCCAATGAAGGAATTCTAGTTCCTATTCAATATGGATGCACTTGACGTCTCATTCGTCAGTTGCTGGGTTCTGTAAGTGTTTATTCTACTATAAGTTAAAAATCAATGCTCTAGGCACTTTATCCCATATCTAAAACTTCTATATTTTTTGTGTCATACAGTTTTGAGATGCAACGGACCAGGAGGAAAGGAATCATGAGTGTGGGGTACATGGATCCTTTGATGATAACTGAGAACACTCTCAAACTTAATGAGAGGGAAACACTTAATCACATTATCAAATATCTAGACAAACACCATGATAAGGCTTGCATAGAGCTGCCATACAACTTCGAGTGAGCAATGTGTATCTCATCTCCTTATCTTTTTCAAAAATTACATTGCATATTTTAAGAAACTAATACTTCTCTGCATCTATGGACAGCTTCCACTGGATTCTCTTTAGTTTTTGTATGACGCGAAGCAAGGTCTTTGTCTTCGACTCTTTATACAAGACTACAGATAAAAGAAGATATCAAGATGTCGTAGAGTTGATTAAAACTGCATGGACTTGTCTTTGTGATAAGTACCCCGGAAAGTTCCGGAAAGACCTTTATGTTCACTATGATTGGCCAGTACGTGTCTTTGCTTATATTCTTCAATTCTTACATTACAATAAAAAATTATTTTATGACTTGGTTTTCCCATATGTGCAGGTCATGAGGCAGCCTTCTGGCACCAATCTATGTGGATATTATGTGTGCGAGTTCATGCACCGTCTTACAGCTGATGGTGGCAAATTCGAAGAGAAGGTGCGTGCACACACAATTGCGACTACATGTAGTTCTTATTAATTGTTCATATTCTCTGATCCGGTTCTTATTCTTTTGTTCATATTCTTTGGTAGATTTCCGGCATCAAGGAAACATTCCTAGAGACAGAACAAATCCGATTGATACAAGAACAATTATGTGGATTTCTTCTAGACGAGGTTATTAGTCCAGGGGGAGAGTATTATGCTGGCTTATCCTCCATTCTTAGTACACCAGCGACAACCGAGGAAGGGACAAGTCAAAACATGAAGGAAACATCTGGAAGCAAAGACAATGGCCAAGCATCTGGAAGCAAAAATCAAACTCTACTAACATTTCATCCAATATATATTATTAATCTAAATTTTAGTGCGCACAAAATGCTAATGTATAATATTATTTCCAAAGTTCTTCAATTTCAGGATTTGAGATGATATATTCTACATGCATTCGTATATATTTATTTGTATAATATTAGAGATAATATTATACAAATAAATATATACGAATGTATGTAGAATATTATCTCAAATATAACATTTTATATGCCACACGACTTTATATTACAGCGTATTACGATTAGTATTAGTACTTTAAGCAAATACGTTAGAGAAAAGAAAAACATAAAACAAAAAGAAGCATTTGTACCGGGTGGTGCCTCCACCCGGTACAAATGCCCCCCTGCCACGTCGCCGGGTGGAGGGCACATTTGTACCGGGCCGAGGCTCCGCCCGGTACAAATGTGTGGCATTTGTACCGGGTATTTCGCCCGGTACAAATGCTCGACCACATTTGTACCGGATGGTTTGTACCGGTTCAATACCCGGTACAAATGAGGGTTTTGAACCGGTACAAAAGACCATTTTTCCAGTAGTGTATAAGTGATGATGTTTTGGATCATGTATATAGCTCATCTTCTCACTGAGAGCAAGTATTATAATGGGCGAATAGCCGGCGATGTCCTACGTGTTAGAGAGGGAAAACAGGAGAGAGAGAGGAGTGAGGGCTGTTCTCCAGACGCCAGCTTGAGCGGGCAAAATACATGCTATTGCAGCTCCTATTGGCAGTGCTTGCTGCTGCACATTAAATATGTGCGGGGTCCATCGTCACCGCGTGCTGGATTGCAGCCCGCAGTCGGCGCAACCACTAGCCTTGGTCTGAGCCAGCTTGTTACCTTCACATAGCTCAAAATAGGTGGCACCAGAAGTCTGACCTAAATTATTATATGATTTTGTTCAGGCAATGATTAGCACACCACGTGAAGGAAATGCAGAAAGTCTGTATGCGCATATTATTTGATATGGATTATTTGGTGGCGAAGATTACAATGGCAGATTGATAAACAACCTGCTCGGCCTCCTTCGGTGGCTCTGAGCTTAGAGGTTTATTTTCTGCTTAAACCTATCTTGGGCACAAAGGCCTCTTTTAGCAAATCTCCTAGCAACTATCTCCTGAAAACTAGCTAACAAACTTATCTATCCGGCGCCTGCTGGTTCTTCCCTCTCAGGCGCCTGTACTGCTTCCCAAACACAGAGTCCATAACATTATTATATGATTGTGTTCAGGCAATTATTAGCAGCCCACATAAGGGTGTAATCAACAACACTATATTTCGTTGGATGATGTATTCTACTAAGAAAATAAAAAATATTGAGTAGCATATAGAAAAGCAAACAAGAGTGGTGCTGAAACAATTTTCAACATAAAACATTATCATCACATAGGACAGTAGAGACCTTTTAGATTGAAAAAAAATGCAGAGAAAGAATATCCCAAATGTATGGATAAAGTAAGTGGGGATAATATAATAATATAAGGTGGTAGGATGTGACTTAACATCAATGCGACCTTGGAGATTACTTTAGAACTCACAAATGTCTGAGATATAGGGAACCCTCTCAACCTCTTGCATTAAAACATAAACTTGAACGCGCCATCTAGACGTGCATCTATGGTTGACCTAGTGAAACTTTTCACCGACAAAGAGTTTTGCAACCTAGATCTGATCCTATCAACATACTACTCTAGAAGTGGAAGTAAGATATGCAGAAACATAAAGAAGTGGGTTAGAAAGGTTTCAAAATTGGCACAATGATTTATCATTGGGTACCGGTATGCAAATGTCACCCCTAGGCCCTAGTTCACGTTGGAGCTCCAGCAATGACATGCTCCCGGTCACCAAGTCTCTGCCAATCAAGGTCTTTGACATGCCACAAAAGTTCTTGCCATGATGGATAAGAAGCTAGCCACAAAGGCATGGCTCATCGCTCCCTCTCTTCCTATCACCTTTGTTGGGGTAAATATTTCGCAACTAACCCCCTCCCTTCGTTTCGGCTCACCGAAGAGGAGCGGAAGGCAACACCCTTCTTTGTTTCGTGATCTCAGGGTTGAAGAAGACGCGACAGCGAAGATAGCAGCCGAAGATCAGAATGATCTTCGACAGATGACGAGGGCGTATCTTCAGAAGACAACAGCATAAGACGTTGCAATGGCGACGAAGAAAAGAGACCAAGTCCCTGCGAAGGGGAGATGATCGAAGAGTGCTACTCCGCGGAAGTTAAGGCCCGACGAAGAGGAGGTGACCGAGAAGAACCGAGACACGGTGACCTTTGGCGGGCGAGGAGGTTAACAATGAGAAGGGATTCGATCAAAGATCGTAATACCACCTGGATGACCACATGGGTCGACACCGTGAAAAGTGTTGAGTTCTAAAGTGAGTCGAGTACGGGCCTTGTAAGGTTACCAAAATACCCTCGGGATGCTCTGCATCAAGAGAAAAAAGCAAGGGTACGTCTTGTAAAGAGAAAATTTTTACAAGCCTATATAAGGGTGTCGCTGAAAATGAAAACGAGCGATTGGATGAAGGTTGAGCATCTTCACGTTCGATCGAAGTCAGGCTTTGGAAGTTTCTTTGGTGTCTCTTTACTTTTTGCATTTTAGTTTCCTTAGTTGTTTGGCCCCTCTTCGGAGAAGGTAATTACCCCAACAACCTTGATGTCGTCTTCACTACTGTTGACATTTCTTAACGTCATCACTAGGTTTGTATCCCCGGCAACAGCGCTAGAAATGCTTGTTGACATTTCTTAACATCATCACTAGGTTTGTATCCCTAGTAACAGCGCCAGAAATGGTGGACGACATTCCTTAACATCTTTGCTAAGTTCATGAGTTCCTAGCAAGGATGCCAGAAACGTTCCGATGGTAATCCTAACATTACAATGAATCCACAAGTGCACGGATATACCATTGTAGCATTTCCCCAAAGGAGTATTCCAAAGGGTATCAAATCCAAGGAAGGCGTGGTCAGATTAACATGTCCAACACTATTGCAATGAGTATAGATCAATGACGAGAATAAGTCAGGTCCCAAACATAGGGGTAAGATATGATAAGGATGGGTAGTGTGAACACACCCGAACTCATTCTCTCTATGGTACACTATGGCTTAGGAGGCAACATATGAGTTAGCTCTTGGTTCTAAGGTACTAAACATATAAAGTTAGTAGAAGCCAGTCAGTCACATAAGAATTGTGTGAATATCACCAAAGACCTGTGCACAAACGGGAGCTAATGCCCGTCGCTTCCGCACGACGTCGGTTGTTACATCCTAGACTCCTACATCGTAGCCGGATGTGGGGGATTACAAAGGGTCCAACGGCTGTCACTACCGCAGCCTACCCCTAACTATCCATGGGATACGCTCATATGCAACGCAGCTACTCAACCCAAGTACCATGCTTGCGTTGTTAACAAGACACTAGCCGGCCCGGAGTATTGTGACCCACGTCAGTGCCACCAGATAACTGGACACTTACACCGAGTACCGTAGCTTGAACTCGAACTTCGTACAACACAAACATGTGATCTAATTGGATCAAACTAGGCTAGGCACATAAACAGATTCGTGTTCTACTATGTTTCAACAGGATCAAAGGGTCGTGTTCGTGAAGAACACGAGCCTCTAACTTATGAACAAACATCGAAGGCATGAGTAAATCGTTCGTCAAGTGGATCGAAAGGTCTTGTTCATCAAGAATAGAAGCCTCTAAATGATGAACGAATGAAGAACACATGAACAAATCACCCATATATGCTAACACTACTTTATATGAAATAGTCAATAATCAAGTGGATCAAAGTCATACAATAAAATAAAGATACAAGAGAACTCATACCTAGATCCCAAAGTACACTTGGAACCTGAAGTAGAACTACTCTAGCCTACCTCCTAGCCTTGGAAACCAAAAGTGAGAGAGGAGTTGGAAAGTGAGTTGGGTAAGAAATGAGTCCCTTCACATCTATTTATAGGCCTAGGACAGATTCGGGAGAATGGTGTGAACACCCCGGAAATGGATCAGGAGCCGACCATGAAGCACCCCATGGAAGGCTGAGATGAGCCGACACAAGGTCGGTTGGGTCGGCCGACCCCTTGTGGGCCCCCCTCGGCCAGTGCTTTCGCGTGGTGGCTGTCTTGTGGGTCCCAAGGTCGGTCCCTGGTGTCCACCTGGTTTTGAGGCGGTTTGCCTGCCCGTGGGCCCTTCAATCCTTGTGATGTCCATGTGTCACCCTCTGATTCATCGGGGTTGCTTCCCTTGGATTGATGACATGGCTTGCATGCATGGAATCCTAGGTGGCAGCCCTTCCTTGGCTGAGGTGGCGTGGCTTGGCCCATAGAAGGTGAGTTATCACTCCTTTTATGCTTATTTTACCTACAATCACAGAAACTCCAATGACAAGTGAACTACATTATTCTTAACTAAATGCGTGTATGAAATGCCTTTTGCTTCTTTATTTATGAGTATATTGACGGCTAAAGTAGGTACTTAACAGCCGTCAACAACTCCCCCAAGCTAGCCTTGCTCGTCCCGAGCAAGATACTAAGGACTTAGGTTGGTTGATCAGGAGTTACTACGATGTTGTATTCCTAATCTATGACAAGCATACTGCTAGGTATTCTATCCAGAGTCGAATGAGTTGGCATTGATCTCATTACCTTTCGCTTGATCGATGTGGGGCATGTAGCTTCACCTTGCCTTGGGCGATTGAAAGATAGAATGGTTATATAGAAATTGCCAATTACTTGTACCTTGATCAGTTATCAATCCGGTGGTTTTGCAAGTTTTCAAAAAGAAATCAAAGTTCCTCAAATGATGTCACACCTGATTTCCGAAGAGAAACCAAATGCATCTCATATGTGCGCCAGGATCAAGTTACACACATATGATAGACAACAAGTGTAATATCATAAACAGTATTCAAAACGTAACATAGAGTTTAACATCTTATTACACTCAGACGGGAGACACGAAGGTCTAACATCGAAAAACGATAACTACACGAAGAGTCTTCGTCTTCTGCTTCCACAGGCACTTGACTGGGGGATCGCATGCCTCAGAACTCCTCAAAGTCGTCGTAGTACTCCTCACTATTGTTCTCTTCTGAACAGCGGTAAGCAAGGATGAGTACACTTATGGTTGGTACTCAACAAGTGGGGGAAGATGCTAGGCTACCAAGGATAGGCTAAGGTTTTGCAGCAGTTAGCATTTTAATGTTGGTCAAGTTTTAATTAAAGAACGCCTAGTTACTAGATGTAAGTTTATACCAACCCACTTAAGAAATTTATAAACAACTCATCTCAAAACCCATCGAACCACAATTTAATTCCATCTTTAAGTTTATTAATCATGTGAGGGTCCAAGCCGCTCATAACCATGAGCACGGCTGATCAATCAGTTTTACACTCTGCAGAGGTTTGCACACTTTACCCACAACTCGCGTAAAAGCTTCGAAGAACTTTAAACCCAACCATGCGATGCTGGCCAAGCACCATACCACACTTCCGAGGTGTGATTGCATAGGGACGCTATGAAGCCTTTACAAAGGCATGCAAAAGACTAACGACCCGCATAGTTATGGATCAGGGCGGACCATAACCCTCCCTAGTGGTCAGCACCTTAGCAAAGGCTGCTACCCCAAGAGGACCGCTATACCCGCAACCCGGATCCCTCTCGCTCCTTTCGGAAAAGGGCCATCAGTTCGATCGCACACCTAATTAATTGGCTAAAGTCAGAGCCATATGACACTGTGGTTGCACATGTTTTCTTGGGTGGTTCTCCAAGTTCCGATTAAAATCCAGTATTCTTGTATTATCCCAAAGCCATGATCATTAAGCATAAAGCCTTTTTCAGGAAAACCATTTTATCCAACCCAGGTTGAGCCACTAGCATAATCTACCCAAAAACGTTTATTAAACTGGGTTGATCCAAGGGTTGAGGGTAAAAATCTAGGTATGTCCTTAAAAAGGGTGTTCCCATCAATTTAATGCAATGTCATAATAAATGTAAACTTAGTAATCATGCAATTATATAGGATAAATAGAATCATGTAGGGGGAGAAGACCACTTGCCTTCCTCAACTACAAACAAATCTTCTTCTTCTTTGCTCTGATCGACTCCAAGGGCGCTCAACAAACAGTAACGCGATATCTACGAGCACACAAATAAAGCATACAATAAATAAAACAATTCACCAAACAAGTTTAAAGGCTATAAACACACTACTAAAGCAACAGGCTCGCTGCGACGATCGCATAGACACCTAAAACGCTAAAAACGGAGCTAAAATGACAAAGATATGCTAAAAACAGGGTTTAGGGGCTGAACTGCGAAGAAACTAAGTTTCCAGTGACCTATCTGCAAGAAACCGAGGACCTACAACTAATTATGCGTAAAAACAGAAGGTCTAAAGCATAAAAGAACCTATAACAAAGGCAGGGGCTAAATAATAAAAGAAAGGACCTGAATGCAAGGATTTATATAGGTGGAAGGACCGGCTTGCGAAATTAACAAAACCAAGGGCCTCTTTAGCAAAAGTGCCCCTGTTGACCGGTATGAAGTGTTTTGACTTCGAGGGCTGGGCGGATCTGGGCCGTCCGCGCCGGATCCGACGGCCGGGCGCGCGTAAGTGCGGCGGCGCGACGCGCCGGAGACGGCGGTGGCGGCGGCGCAGCATGTGGCATGCTCGAAACGAGCTAGGCTTGATTTGATCCCACGCGAAGCTAAAGAGATGGGGAAGCTAACTAGGAGCTCAGGAATGTGGTTCAGGCGACGGCTAGGGCACCCCGTCCATGGGGCAGGCAACGGCGGCGGCGGGGAGCACTGCGGCTCGGGATACAAGTGGAAAAAGGTGGGGGACAAGTCACTCACCACACGGCGACGGATTGGAGAAGAAACGGGCGGTAGGGATGCGGATGGGAGATCGACGTGGCCGAGCTTGAAGATGACGGCGGCTCGATTGAAGGAGAAGGAGACCCTGTGACACGAATTGAAGCTTGAATAAGTGACGGGCGCGAAGAAGAAGAAAGAAAGGAGGGGCAGGGACACTTCACCGATGGCGGGAGAGCTCGGGGGGCAATGGCGCTGACAGGAAATCTGCGAGCAGGAGCTCGATTGAGTGCAAAGGGAGTGTGGCTGGGCTCTGGCCATGCTTAAATAGAGCCGGAGGAGGGAGGGGAGCGGCGGCTACGGCCATCAATGGCCATGGCCTTGATTGCAATCAAGGGCCGATTGATTAGAAAACCGCAGGGATTGAAGGCGGGAGTGAGGCCAAGCTTCACCGGGCCTTGATTGGGGTTTGAAGGTGAGGCGCGGTGACGGGTGTAACCCCGGCCATCAAAGGGAGGGGCGCCGCGGAAGAAGAAGAGCCCAGGCCCCACTGTCGTGATGAGAGAAAAGAAGAAGGAGGAAAGGGAGCTGGGCTGCGGGCTTTCGTGGGCCGCAAGGCGGTCGGGAGGGGAAGGGAGAGGAGGCGCGACCTTGGCCGAGTGAGGAAAAAGAAAGGCAGGCTAGGATAGAAGGAGAAGAAGAAAGAGATTGGGGTGGGTTTTAGAACCTATGATTTATCTTTTGAAAACCACACACATCAAGCAAAAACCATGCAACCGAATATGATGCACAAACACTTGTTGCCTCTAAAATTATTCCAATGATATTTAAATATTTGAAGGCCAAATTTATTTAATAATTTATTTAAGTCCTTAGAAAATTAAATCTAATTACCATGTTGCCTATATTAACTTAGTGATGGAATTTTAGGGTGTTACAAATCCTACCCCCTTAAAGAGAATCTCATCTCGAGATTCAGGAAGATTAGAGAACAACTGAGGGAATTCTTCCATAAGCTCATCCTCTCTTTCCCAAGTAGCCTCATCCTCTGAGTGGTGACTCCACTGTACTTTGCACATCCTAATGACTTTGCTGCGAGTGGCCCTCTCTGAGGTGTCTAAGATTTTGACTGGATATTCTTTATAAGTCAGATCATCTTTCACATCAAGATCTTCCAATGGTAGATGTTCCACTCTAATCTCACTCGAACACTTTTTCAGTTGTGATACATGAAACACATCATGAACACCTGCCAAGCGATCGGGTAATTCCAATCGATATGCTACTTCTCCTCGTCTTTCCAAGATTTGAAAGGGTCCGATAAATCGAGGTGATAACTTTCCTCTAATATTGAACCTTCGAAGACCTCGGATAGGTGATACTCTAAGATATGCATAATCTCCAACTTCGAATACCACCTCTCTCCTTTTAGGATCAGCATAACTCTTTTGCCTTGATTGGGCGGTTTTGAGATTCTCTCGAATTATCTCAACTTGCCTTTCAGCCTCTTTTATAATCTCTGGACCAAAAAGTTGACTTTCTCCTGTCTGATTCCAGTACAATGGTGTCCTGCACTTCCTTCCGTATAATGCCTCAAAAGGAGCCATTTTAAGACTACTCTGATAGCTATTGTTATAAGGGAATTCTGCATATGGCAAACTCTTATCCCAACTTCCGCCATGCTTTAAAGCACATGCTCTTAACATATCTTCTAGAATCTGATTTGTCCTCTCAGTTTGACCATCTGTCTGAGGGTGATATGCTGAACTAAAATTCAACTTTGTATCCATCGACTCATGCAACTTCTGCCAGAAATGTGATGTGAACTGAGTGCCTCGATCTGAAACTATTTTCTTTGGAACCCCATGCAAACACACTATCCTTGATATGTATAACTCTGCTAACTTTGCTCCAGTGTATGTTGTCTTAACTGGTATAAAATGAGCAACTTTGGTTAACCTGTCCACAATAACCCATATGGAATCATAACCATCACGAGTGCGAGGTAATCCCACAATGAAATCCATGCCAATTTCTTCCCACTTCCACTCAGGTACTTGTAATGGTTGAAGCAATCCTGCTGGTCTTTGGTGCTCTGCTTTTACCCTCTGGCATACATCACACAGTGCAACGTGTGCTGCAACATCCTTCTTCATTCCATACCACCAGCATTTCTGTTTCAAATCTTGATACATTTTGGTACTACCCGGGTGAATAGAGAATGCTGAATCATGTGCTTCTTTCAGTATAGTCTCACGGAGATGTTTGATTTCAGGCACACAAATCCTATTCTTAAACCAGATAGTTCCTTGTTCATCTTCTTTGAATTCTGGAACCTTGCCTAGCTCAATCAACTTCTTGTATTCCTTAATCTTTTCATCATTCTTGCCCCTTCTAATCTCTTGTTCAAGCGTTGACTCAATTTCCAAAGTCATGGTTTCACTTTGTGCAGCTATCCCTAAGTTGAGTTGTGCCATTTCCCAACACAGTTCTTGAGGCATCAAATGGGCTACTAACATATTTGCCTGACTTTTATGACTCAGAGCATCTGCTACAACATTTGCTTTTCCAGGATGGTACTGAATATCCAGGTCATAATCCTTGATTAACTCTAACCATCTTCGCTGTCTGAGATTGAGATCTCTTTGTGTGAAGATATACTTCAAACTTTTGTGATCAGTGAATATCTGACACTTATTACCAATCATATAATGTCTCCAAATCTTTAGCGCGTGCACAATGGCAGCTAACTCTAGATCATGGGTAGGATAGTTTTGTTCATGTTTCCTTAACTGCCTGGAAGCATAAGCTACTACTTTTCCTTCTTGCATCAAGACGCAACCAAGACCTTGTCGTGATGCATCACAGTACACATCAAACCCTTTGTGAATATCTGGCATTATCAACACTGGGGCTGTAGTTAGTTTCTTTTTCATTTCCTCAAAGCTAGCTTGACATTTATCATCCCATTTGAATTCTTTCCCTTTTTCCAACAAAGATGTGAGAGGTTTCACAATTTTCGAGAAGCCTTCAATGAACCGGTGATAGTAACCTGCCAATCCAAGAAAACTTCTGATCTCTGGCACATTCCTAGGTGGATTCCAATTTAACACATCCTGAACTTTACTCGGATCTACTGCAATTCCTCCATCAGTGATAATGTATCCAAGGAAAGAGACTTCTTTCAACCAAAAATCGCACTTACTAAACTTGGCATATAACTGATGTTCCCGAAGCTTCTGCAACACTAGTCTTAAGTGTTCCTCATGCTCTTCCTCATTCCGAGAGAACACCAAGATGTCATCAATGAACACCACCACAAACTTGTCAAGATACTCCATAAAAACCTTGTTCATTAAATACATGAAGTATGCTGGAGCATTGGTCAATCCAAAGGACATCACCATGAACTCATACAAGCCATATCTGGATGTGAAAGCTGTCTTAGGAATGTCTTCTAGTCGAATCTTCAACTGATGGTAACCTGATTGTAGATCTATCTTAGAGAAAACTTTCGCTCCTCTCATTTGCTCAAATAGATCCTCGATCCGGGATAAAGGATATTTATTTTTGATTGTGACCTCATTAAGAGATCGATAATCTACACACATCCTCCTAGATCCATCCTTTTTATCTACAAAGAGAGTGGGAGCTCCCAAGGTGATGAGCTAGGACGGATAAACCCTTTACTTAACAATTCCTCTATTTGTTTCTTTAATTCAGCCAGATCCTTAACATCCATTCTATATGGTCTTTTAGATATAGGGGCGATGCCGGGTAAAAGTTCAATACTGAATTCAATGTCACGGTCAGGTGGCATACCTGGTAAATCATCTAGAAACACATCTGGGTACTCATTTACTATTTTGATATCCTCCAAAACTTTTCCCTTCATTGAATTTACCATCTCCTTTCCAGTGGGTGATGGGGTAGCAACAAACTCAATTCTGTCTCCTTGTGGACTAGTTAAGTGGACTGACTTCTCTAAGACCGTATAACCCCATCATATTTCCTTAACCAATCCATTCCTAAGATCACATCTATGCCCCATGATTTTAGGATCACTTGGTTAGATGGGAAGTCTACCCCGAAGATTTTAAGATTTACTTGTGGGCATAAATGACTGGCTTTCATATCACCGCCCGGGGAACTAACAAGCAAAGGTTTCTTCATAGGACTCATAGGCATGCCATGCTTTGCTCTGAACGATCGATTATAAATGAATGCGAAGCTCCAGAATCAAATAGAACTGTTGCAGGTACAGAGTTGATGGGAAACGTACCCAGCACAACTCTAGAAGCATCCTGAGCTTGTTCCACCGTCATATTGTTCATTCTGCCGCGCACATAATTTTGTTGAGCTTTGTTGCCTGGAGTGTTTGAATTTCTAGTGTGAGCCTGAGACGACGGCTGACCAGGTTTCTGACCATTGCCCTTCTGTGGAGTCTGCATTCCACGCTTAGGACAATTGTTGGCATAATGCCCCAGTTCTCTGCACTTGAAACAACCATTTGGCTAGACCGGAGTAGTGTTCCTCACAGGTGCGCCTGGGGTATGGGTTGAGCGGTTTTGTTGGGGGTTAGGGGTGCGGGGTGTTTCTTTGGTTAAAAGCAGCTGGGCTCTTTGGAGCAGCTGATAGTTCGAGGATATCTTCCACTCTGTCACAGGCGAGCGAGAATTCTGTGGGAGGCTGTGGCGGGGCGAGTGTTCTTCTTTGGATTGCCCAAGAGACTGGAACTTGCGCTTTTGCTCACCAAGCTCTTTACGTTTGTTCTCCAGGCCTATAGCCTTGTTCAGCAGTGTAGCGAAGTCCGGGAAGGTGTGACTCTGTAGCTGATAATTGAGTGGCCCTATCAGACCATCCAGGAAGCGTTCTTGCCTCTTTGGATCAGTATTAACTTCATCCGGGGCATAGCGTGACAGCTGAGTGAATTTATCTAGATATTCATTCACAGTCATATTGCCCTGTTTCAGAGCAAGAAACTCTCTGCTTGAGCTTTAACACCCCAGAAGGAATATGGTGTGCACGGAAGCTATCCCTGAACTCTTGCCAGGTGATGGTGTTAGGTGCAGTATGTGCAGCAGTGTACGCATCCCACCAGTCGACTGCTAATCCTTCTAGGCGGCCTGAAGCATATAAGACCATTTCGCGGTCATTGCATTGAGCCCTTTCCAGCTTCTTAGTGACAGTCTTCAACCAATCATCAGCATCCAATGGATCGGTTGAATGGGAGTATGTGGGAGGGTGATGGCTCATGAATTCCTTATGCTTGTCCCTAGGTGCTGGTGGTGCTGCTGATGGTGGCTGATTTTGCTGAGCTTGCATGTTTTGAATAGTGGCGGTCAGGTTTTGGATAAGTTGCATCTGAGCGGCAAAGAACTGCTGCGTTGCTGGATCCATTGCTGGATTGAGTGGGGGAGGTGGCGCTTGGTTTTGTTGGTTGGCAATGTGTGCACGGACAACAAGTGGAATGTCTTGACCTCCTCCTGACCTGTTGTTTACCATCTGATTGTTAGAGAAAGGTATTTCAGACAAGAATATTGAACTGATGCATAAAGAGGTAAACTTGAAAAGAGAAATCAGCATGACTTTATCACTGTGACAGATTCGGTTGATCCTGGTAAATCAGATGTAACTCTTAGTATCTTTTCGCAAAAATTGTGAAATTTTACCAGGGTATGAAGGACAAAATTACAAAACTAATCCCACTAGAATCACCTCAATCGGAGGTCCACAACTTGAGATATAATTTGAACAATGCAACTGTGTCAGCAAGGTTTTACAGATTCTGTTAACCTCATTGTTTTGTTCATAACTTTCTGTATACAAACTCTATGGTGCTGAATTTTTGACAGAAATTGATCCACAAAATTTTTGAACCAACCCAACTGGATTTAAGTCAATCGGAGTTCTGTAGCTCGGGATATGAATAAAACAGTACTGCCCTGTCAGAGAGCCGCGCGAACAGATTTTGTGCGAACGGATTGGTATGGTAGATAAGATGAAAGGTAGCTTAGATTTAAACCCCAACTAATTCCATTAACTTAACAAAATTTTCTTGTTGCATTTGTGGCCATCACTCCACAATACAACTCACACAAGCAAAATTCCAAAACAAACATGGTTCAAGCAACAACTTTATTACATCGTTCGTCCTCACAGGAATGTCCAGCGAAAACATGTAAAGGGGTGGGTGACTTAAACTCCTATCCTAACCAAGGCAAGTGATTGCTTCTAGAGCGCCGTATCGGAGTCTCTTGCGTGGAGGTGAGACAAAGGGACATGATGGCGCTGCTTCCTCTGGTGGCTGCTGTCCTGCAAGCTGAGCCTCCAGTTGTGCTATCCTGGCTTGTGCATTCTGAAGCTCTTCATGTGTCCTGTCCAACTCGGCGGTAGCACCCTCCAGGTCCGTGTTGAGTGCCGAAGTCACTCTGGCAAGGATATCAACACGGTTGTCACGAAAATCACCCATTGGTACCACTGTCTCCTCAGTACCACTGATGCGGCTAGGAACAAAGCGGAAATCTGTGTCATGTATCTGCCCACGGAAGGAGTTACTGATGGACCATAACGCTCTTCTAGCAGCATCATTGATAGCAGCAGCCTCTGAAGAGAAATGTGCAGTGCTAGGGTGTATTGTGCGAGTCCTCCATCTACCGGCCTGACCCCTAACCACCCGAATGTGAGCCTCAGTGGTATAGTAGTCTCTCATACCAGGCTCCACATAGTGCCTAGTGACATAAAGAGGCCTCACAGTGTGGTCCAGCTCCTGTAATAGCTCCTCCAGTAGATCACAGAAATGACCATCCGGAGCGATATAAGTGTGCATATGGTACTCCGCTCTTCGGTACCGATTTTCATTACCCTGATCATCACCATTGTCATTGCCATTGTCATTGTTGTTATTTTTGTTGTTGTCCCCATTGTTGGCCACCACACTTTTGTCATCCTCCATCTCTTCAATGTCTACATCTTCATCTTCCTCATCATTACCATTTTCATCCTCATCACCACTGGAGTCATCCTCATCACTACTAGAATCATCTCCAGAATCATCTGGCTCATCCTCAGCAGCATCTGGTACGGGTGCATCATCATCAGCGTGATCAGCTAGCGGGGTAGGAGGTGCATCAACAGCTGCTGGTGGGATCACCATGTCCCCATCAGCGTCTACCTCCAGAAGAACTCCATCATATAGCTGTGGCTGCTCTTCTGCTTCCTCATCAACCTCAAACTGCACCTCCTCTGGATCCTCCACTATATCCTCCTCTGGCTGTACTCCCTCCTGATGCTCCTCAACCATAATCTCTAGCTGTACCTCCTCTGGGTACTCCTCAATCTCCGGTTGTACCTCCTCTGGATGCTCCACAACCTCTGGCTGGTGTCTGGGAGCTAACTGCCCAAAACGGAAGCGTCCTCCGGTACTCTTGCGAGAAGTCTGGTAAGTCCTGGCCATCTGATGAGACAAAACTGAACTCAGTATAGAATAAATCAAATGATGCAATTTTCGACAAAGAATAAAGAATAAATTAGATTTTTATGCGTAAATATGACCATTTTGAAAGATGACATGGCTTTCTAGAATATGAATCCTTAATTTTCGACCATTTCTAGCTAAAGCTGCGTTCCTACAGTCAACACTACTCTAATACCACTATGTCACACCTGATTTCCGAAGAGAAACCAAATGCATCTCATATGTGCGCCAGGATCAAGTTACACACATATGATAGACAAATAAGTGTAATATCATAAACAGTATTCAAAATGTAACATAGAGTTTAACATCTTATTACACTCAGACGGGAGACACGAAGGCCTCTAACATCGGAAAACAATAACTACACGAAGAGTCTTCGTCTTCCGCTTCCACAGGCACTTGACTGGGGGATCGCATGCCTCAGAACTCCTCAAAGTCGACGTAGTGCTCCTCACCATTGTTCTCTTCTGAACAGCGGTAAGCAAGGATGAGTACACTTATTGTTGGTACTCAACAAGTGGGGGAAGATGCAAGGCTACCAAGGATAGGCTAAGGTTTTGCAGCGGTTAGCATTTTAATGTTGGTCAAGTTTTAATTAAAGAACGCCTAGTTACTAGATGTAAGTTTATACCAACCCACTTAAGAAATTTATAAACAACTCATCTCAAAACCCATCGAACCACAATTTAATTCCATCTTTAAGTTTATTAATCATGTGAGGGTCCAAGCCGCTCATAACCGTGAGTACGGCTGATCGATCAGTTTTACACTCTGCAGAGGTTTGCACACTTTACCCACAGCTCGCGTAAAAGCACTTTAAACCCAACCATGCGATCTTGGCCAAGCACCATACCACACTTCCGAGGTGTGATTGCATAGGGGCCTTCTGAAGCCTTTACAAAGGCATGCAAAAGACTAACGACCAAGCATAGTTACGGATCGTGGACCATAACCCCTAGTGGTCAGCACCTTAGCAAAGGCTGCTACCCCAAGAGGACCGGGCTATACCCCTGCAACCCGGATCCCCTCTGCTCCTTTCGGAAAAGGGCCTAAGTTCAAGCGCACACCTAATTAATTGGCTAAGGTCAGAGCCATATGACACTGTGGTTGCACATGTTTTCTTGGGTGGTTCTCCATGTTTCGATTAAAATCAAGTATTCTTGTATTATCCCAAAGCCATGATCATTAAGCATAAAGCCTTTTTCAGGAAAACCATTTTATCCAACCCAGGTTGAGCCACTAGCATAATCTACCCAAAAACATTTATTAAACTCGGTTGATCCGAGGGTTGAGGGTAAAAATCTAGGTATGTCCTTAAAAAGGGTGTTCCCATCAATTTAATGCAATATCATAATAAATGTAAACTTAGTAATCATGCAATTATATAGGATAAATAGAATCATGCAGGGGAAGAAGACCACTTGCCTTCCTCAACTACAAACAAATCTTCTTCTTCTTCGAAAAGCTGCTCCTGATCGACTCCAAGGGGCTGCTCAGTCGAAACAGGCACGATATCTACGAGCACACAAATAAAGCATACAATAAATAAAACAATTCACCAAACAAGTCTAAAGGCTATAAACACACTACTAAAGCAACGGGCTCGCTGAGACGATCACATAGACACCTAAAACGCTAAAAACGGAGCTAAAACGACAAAGATATGCTAAAAACAGGGTTCAGGGGCTAAACTGCGAAGAAACTAAGTTTCCAGGGACCTATCTACAAGAAACCGAGGACCTATAACTAATTATGCGTAAAAACAGAAGGTCTAAAGCATAAAAGAACCTATATAGAACCTCGGGTGCTAAATCTAACAAAGGCAGGGGCTAAAACATAAAAGAAAGGACCTGAATGCAAGGATTTATATAGGTGGAAGGATCGGCTTGCGAAATTAACAAAACCAGGGCCTCTTTAGCAAAAGTGTCCCTGCTGATCGGTATGAAGTCTTTTGACTTCGAGGGCCGGGCGGATCTGGGCCGTCCGCGCAGGATCCGACGGCGGGCGACGTGTGCAAGTGGCCAGGCGGCGGCGCATGACGGAGCAGCGCGCGAGCGTGTGAGCACGCAGCGTTACTAAAATGAGCTAGGAGGCTCTGATTTGGACGCGGTTTGATCCTACGCGAAGCTAAAGAGATGGGGAAGCTAACTAGGAGCTCAGGGAGGTGGTTCGGGCGACGTCTAGGGCACCCCGTCCATGGGGGCGGACACGCGCCTGGCCGGCGAGGCACCGCGGCTCGGATACAAGAGGAAAAAGGTGGGGGACGAGTCACTCACCACACGGCGACGGATTGGCGAAGAAACGGGCGGCGGGGATGCAGTGATGGGGGAGATCGACGCCAGCGGCCGGAGCTTGAAGATGACGACGGCGGCGCTCGATTGAAGGAGAAGGAGACCCTGTGACACGAATTGAAGCTCGAATAAGTGACTGCGAAGAAGAAAGAAAGGAGGCAGGACACTTCACCGTGGCGGAGAGCTCAGGCGGCGGCAATGGCGCGGTGGCCGGAAATCCCCAACGGTGATGGTGTGCGCGTGAGCGTGAAGGGGTGCGGGAGCTCGATTGAGTGCAAAGGCAGTGTGGTTGGGCTCTGGCCGTGCTTAAATAGAGCCGGGAGGGAGGGGAGCGCGCCCGTGCTCGGCCATCAATGGCCATGGCCTTGATTGCAATCAAGGGTCAATTGATTGGGGGGAACTGCAGGGGATTGAAGGCGGGGAGTGAGGGCCAAGCTTCACTGCGCCTTGATTGGGGGTTTGAAGGTGGGGGGTGCGGTTGACGTGGGTGTAACGGTCGGCGGCCATCAAAGGAGGGGGGCGGTTCTGCCGCCGTGGGGAAGAAGAAGGGCCTGACGGCCGGGCCCCACCTGTCAGCCGGCGGAGAGAAAAGAAGAAGGGGGAAAGGGAGCTGGGCTGCGCAGGCTGCTTTGCCGTGCGGCGTGCGGTCGCGAGCCTGAGGAGGAGAGAGAAGGAGGCCGGCGGCCTGCTTGGCCGAGCGGGCTGAGGGAAAAAGAAAAGGCCGGCTGGGCTAGGATAGAAGGGAGAAGAAGAAAGAGATTGGGGTGGGTTTTAGAACCTATTATTTTTCTTTTGAAAACCACACACATCAAGCAAAAACCATGCAACCGAATATGATGCACAAACACTTGTTGCCTCTAAAATTATTCCAATGATATTTAAATATTTTAAGGCCAAATTTATTTAATAATTTATTTAAGTCCTTAGAAAATTAAATCTAATTACCATGTTGCCTATATTAACTTAGTGATGGAATTTTTGGGTGTTACAAATGATACTATCGGATCGCTCAATGTGTATGGTTCCTCACCGAGGCATTGGGTTCCCTTCTTTCACAACCTACTCCTAATAGGCTTATATGTGGAGCTGTAGGTAGGAAAAACATGTGGCATACCTGTTTCTCATGTGTTGTCGAGTCGAAAACCAGATCCTTGGGAGCAACGAGTCATACAACCTGATCAAGATATGCATGTGTGTGCACTTGTATATGGTGGATGGAGAATGGACCCCTTTTGGCATGATTTTTCCTTCTCTCCTTTTTGATGATTTCGAGACTTGGGCTATGCTTCTTCATTTTCTTTCTTTTTTTATGCATGCTCTTGAGCATGTCTCTCTTTGTTTTTTTACATAGCCCATAGTCCTTCCTGAATATTTTTGGAGATGGATAAAATCATGAAGAATGCGCGGAGCTTTATTTGTGGAATGGATGGGGGGATGGATGGAATGATGATTGCTAACTTCCAGAGTGGGAGTCTAGCACATGGTGGCTGTGTACGTGATCTTGATCATAGGAGCATGACAAGTTTCTCTCCGAGGGTCATGACAATTCGACAAAACTCAATGAAGAAATCAGGTAGCATATGTGGAAGCTAACAGCAGCTAGAATCTACATATGGCATTGGATAAGAATTTCTCATCATTGAGGAACTTATCATTGTAGCATTTTTCAAAAGAAATCTCCAGAAATCAAACTTCACTTGGCACAAGCTCATAGCAACTCTATTATACCATATCATACCTCACAACAACCTAGGCAAAGGTCATGCTTTTTGCTACCCATAAGTTTCAAGCTAAGGTTCGATCGTGCAAGCCAACTAACTCAAAACTGAAATAGGATACTAAGTTGTAAGCAAGGCATACAGGAGGAATAAACAGAGCAACTATTCATCATTCCAACCATAGGAATGAAAGCATTCTTACTGCGCAAATGAAAAGTAAACTAATTTAGGAAAGCAAATAAATATTTTTGGTCTTTTTAATTTTGCAGATTTTTATGTGTTTATAGCATAAGAGGTTCTAAAAACAAATGAAGATACAAGTTACCTCAGAGTGGGGGCCCTCCCCTAAGCAAGCTTCAGGCTCACTACTGTGGAGGGGGATACCCCATCCATCGATAGTAAGCCCTCTGCTCCTCCAACTGCTGCTGCTGTGCCTGCTCGATGGCGTGAAAGACATCGTTCTCAGGAGAGATTGTCTCGAATGGATCGAGCAGAAGGCACAGAGAGATAGGAGCAAGGGTGGCTTGCCTCTTCCTTTGTCAGAAACTTATTGAATTGGGAAGTGAAAGATGTCTTACCAGATCTCTCCTGATGGAGGACTTCTTACGACCCTTGGGCTTTTGCATGTTTTTGATCATTGGGTGTCTGTTCTTTTCTAGGACGGAATTCAAACCTTTCCTCTTTGCCATTAATGTGGAGTATGATTAAACCTGCCCCAACATCAGTGTGTGCTTCAGCAGTGCTCAAGAACGGTCGCCCCAGTATGAGCGGTGTTTCCTTGTCAATGTTCATGTCGAGTACCACGAAGTCGACGGGGACAAAACAATCTCGGATTTTGACTGGTATGTCCTCGGCGATCCCCACTGGGTATCGGATCCATGAGTCGGCGAGCTACAGCTGCAAAGTGGTTGGGGACAATTAAATATAATTTAATCATTCAAAAACTACCTTAGGTATAACACTGACACTCGCTCCAAGGTCGCAGAGAGCGTGATCGAATTGTTGTGTCCCGATCGTACAGGTAATCGTAGGGCACCCTGGATCCTTTTTCTTTTCAGGAAGACGGTTGAGTATAGCAGCACTACATTTTTCTGTGAGCTTTACCACCTCCGACATTGGCAGAGCCCGCTTCTTGGTGAGGATGTCCTTGAGGTAGCGTGCATACGTAGGTACCCGCATTGCCTCGAGGAGTGGAACATTGATGTAGACTTTCTGAATCATGTCAACGAAACAAGTGATTGTTCATCCACTGTCGTCTTCCTATTTCATTGAGGGAATGTCAGGACGTTTGTATTGATAAATTCTAGTTTCTCTGCCTCTCCTTCATGTGCCCTTTCTTCTGTAGGACCCCCTCTTCCTGGTGTATGTTCCTTTATATCAGAAGGGTCCTTGCTGGATTCCTCTCCTTCTCGTGTGCTCTTCTTACTGGTCCCTGCATGGTTAGGGTAGGGCGGATCGCGAGTGGTCTTACCCCCTCTCGTGACTACCACTTTTCCATTTTCAACTGAGGGAACCAAAGCAGCTATCTAAGCCAGCTGGGTTTCTATCATCTTATCAAAGCTTAACTGGCTCTTAAGAGCAGAAGAGAGGCTATCAACCATGGTGTTAAGGCTTTCCAGAGCCTTATCACAGGCAGCTAACTTCTTGTTGAAACTATCATTGATCTTAGCTTGCCTGAAAACAAGATCTTTCAAGGAAGGTTGATTAGGATTGAAAAAATTACCTTGATTACCTCCTTGATAATAAGGGTGTTGATTCCACGTTTGACCTGCTTGCGGACGATAATCGTTGTTGTTGCCGTTCATGAACATCACATCCTCCTAGGTAGTAGGGCAGTAATTCCCTTAATGCCCAGTGTTACCACAGACTTCACAGGTCATGTGAGAATCCATAGCTTGAGTAGTGGTGGCCATGGCAGCCTTCTCATTGGTTAGATCATCCATTCGCTTCATCAACAGGTCCATCTTGGCATTCAACATATCTGCTTCCTTGACAGTATGTGTACCCCTTTGACGTGGCTGGAGTCGATCATCACTCCACCCTTGGTTGGAGACCATCTTCTCAATAAGCTGAGTTGCATTAGCAATAGTGAGTGAGAAGAAAGCTCCTCCAAAGGAGATCAACATGTCCTCGGCTGAGTCACCCATTATAGAAGTTCTGTAGAATAAGCCAGTTGTCCATCCCATGATGAGGATAGACCAAGATATACTCTTGAAGCCTCTCCCAAGCTTCTAGGATAGTCTCATTTGCTGCTTGCTGAAAGCTTGAAATTCTTCCCAGGCATTGGTTTTACCCCAATGTAAAGAACTTCACGAGGAATGCCGAGCATTTTGCCCAAGTATTCTCACGGTTCGCATAGAACCACTGCTTCGCCTTTCCCAGAAGTGAGAATGGAAACAGTCACACACGAATAGCATCTTCCTCCACTCCTCGTATGGTGAAGGTGCTGCTGCAGTTCGAGGCTGTGCAAGTGGCCTCGCGTCTTCATTAGGCTTGCCACAGAATGGGCTAGCCACCATCGTAATGAGGCCAGTTTGATCTCGAAGTTCCCGTTCCCGGTGTTGATCTCGGGGCCTGTGGGCACCTGATCAGTAGAGGGAGAAGAGTACTCACGAAGAGTCTTCTCGGGGTTGGCCATAGGAGTTGATGTAGATGGCACAAAGGAAGCTGGGTCGACTTCCATACGTACACACTGGGAGAACCGAAATGAGTTCTAGCTCTCCTTACAAGTGACTCAGGATCTTCAGTGAAATTTTGTGGTAAGTCGAAACCAGTCATGCACTACCTGTCTTCATCATCCAAAGACAAAGAAAGACAATCAAGGTTAGCTCGCATTGAGAATCTTTACCGCCATGATTATAAACATATGCAAAGTGTTGTCATGTTATCCTTTAGCCTTCCCCGACAATGGCACCAGAAATGCTTGTTGACATTTCTTAACGTCATCACTAGGTTTGTATCCCTGGCAACGGCACCAGAAATGCTTGTTGACATTTCTTAACGTCATCACTAGGTTTGTATCCCCAGTAACGGAGCCAGAAATGGTGGACGTCATTCCTTAACATCTTTGCTAAGTTCATGAGTTCCCAGCAAGGATGCCAGAAATGTTCTGATGGTAATCCTAACGTTACAAAGAATCCGCAAGCGAACGGATATACCATTGTAGCATTTCCCCAAAGGAGTATTCCAAAGGGTATCGAATCCAAGGAAGGCGTGGTCGGATTAACATGTGCAACACTATTGCAATGAGTATAGATCAATGACGAGAATAAGTCGTCCCAAACAGGGTAAGATATGATAAGGATGGGTAGTGTGAACACACCGAACTCGTTCTCTCTACGGCACACAACGGCTTAGGAGGCAACATACGAGTTAGCTCTTGGTTCTAAGGTACTAAACATATAAAGTTAGTAGAAGCAAGTCAGTCACATAAGCATTGTATGAACATCAACTCAGCACCCAGGCACAAACGGGGAGCTAACCGCCCGCGTCGCTTCCGCACGACGTCGGTTGTTAGATCTTAGACTCCTACAGCGTAGCCGAATGTGGGGGATTACAAAGGGTCCAACGGCTGTCACTACCGCGGCCTACCCCTAACTATCTGTGGGATATGCTCATATGCAACGCAGCTACTCAACCCAAGCACCATGATTGCGTTGTTAACTAGACACTAGCCGGCCCGGGCTATTGTGACCAGTCGATGCCACGGATAACGGCCACTTACACCGTGTAGCTTGAAATCAAACTTCATACAACACAAACACGTGATCTAATTGGATCAAACTAGGCTAGGCACATAAATGGATTCGTGTTCTACGATGTCTATTCAACAGGATCAAAGGGTTGTGTTCATGAAGAACACGAGCCTCTAATAACTTATGAACAAACATCAAAGGAATGAGTAAATCATTCGTCAAGTGGATCGAAAGGTCTTGTTCATCAAGAACAAGAGCCTCTAAATGATGAACGAATGAAGAACACATGAACAAATCACCTATATATGCTAACACTACTTTATATGAAATAGCTGAATAACTGAAGTAGATCAAAGTCATACAATAAAATAAAGATACAAGAGAACTCATACCTAGATCCCAAAGTAGACTTGGAACACAGTAGAACTACTCTAGCCTACCTCCTAGCCTTGGAAACCAAAAGTGAGAGAGGAGTTGGAAAGTGAGTTGGGTAAGAAATGAGTCCCTTCACATCTATTTATAGGCCTAGGACAGCTTCGGGAGGATGGCATGAACACCCCGGAAATGGATCAGTAGCCGACGAGGAAGCACCACGTGGAAGGCTGAGATGAGCCGACACAAGGTCGGTTCGGCCAACCTGTGGGGTCGGCCGACCCCTTGTGGGCCCACCTCGGCCTGTGATTTCGTGTGGTGGCTGTCCTGTGGGTCCCAAGGTTGGTCCTCGGTGTCCACCTGGTTTTGAGGCGGTTTGCTTGCCCGTAGGCCCTTCAATCCTTGTGATGTCCATGTGTCACCCTCTGATTCGTCGGGGTTGCTTCCCTTGGATTGATGACAAGGCTTGCATGCATGGGATCCTAGGTGGTAGCCTTCCTTGGCTGAGGTGACGTGGTTTGGCCCATAGAAGGTGAGTTGTCACTCCTCTTATGCTTATTTTACCTACAATCACAGAAACTCCAATGACAAGTGGAACTACATTATTCTTAACTAAATGCGTGTAAGAAATGCCGTTTGCTCCTTTATTTATGAGTATACTGACGGCTAAAGTAGGTACTTAACAGCCGTCAACAACTACGGAGCTTCTCCCAAAACAACGAAGGGGTCTCCTCATCCCCCGCACACGATCGTCACTACCACTCCAAACCAAGCGGAGGGGTTGAAGACTTACTGGTGCACCAAGGCTCCAAGCGTTGGTGCACCAAGGTTACAATAATGGTGGTTCACCTTTTGAACTAATCACAAGATAGCAACACCTTGCACACACACACACACACACACACACACACACACACACACACTCACTCACTCACTCTATCTATAGGACTATCCTAGCACTAATCACTCTCTAAGCTTGTTGTAATTGCCCTTTTATGATCATTGCAGTACTTTTGGTGGCATGAGTGTGTTCTTCATGTGTATTGCACTCCAATGGACTCTTGCATAGTCCACTCACTCCAAAAGGATGAGTAGACGGTGTATAAATAGCTCAAGAACCTCAAAGAGCCCTTTCTCCGATGGCTAGTAAAAACAGTGAGGTACCCCTGCCAAAATTGCTTCGATGCTTCTACCGATAATGCACCATCGGATCATCTCTTGCTGAAGGGTTTTTGCCCGAAACCTTCTGGAAGTTTGACAAAGTAAAATATGCTTAGTCTGGCACTTTCATCTTCTACCCATCGGATCATCCAGTTCCCTAGGGTTGTCTTTGTCTTCTCTTCAATTTGCTCCAATGGTTGTAAAAGGCACACCCATCGGATCATCGATGCACTTCACATTTTTCTCAATTATTTTCATCGTACCAATTGCTCCGATGGTTGCCCTTATGTGTTGTCAAATCATCCGGTGCTACTAACTTTTATGATTTGAATACCACCAATTGAGCATTATGAATATTCACTTGGATGCTATAGAATTATTTCGTTCTTAATTGTCTGTAACATTTGGACACTTGAATATCATAGAGTAATCAACATAACATGATTTGGATAGTTGAATACCACCATTTGGATATGGAGAATACAGTAATTTGGATCTTGGCATGGTTTGGTTTGCATTCTTGGGACCTATAAAACCTGCAGGCTAGGTTTGTTCACTGCATGAATTTTGTGTTGATGTTTTTCATTAGCAATAGGTTCTGATATGCCTGGCCGGTGAGGTGAAGGAAGAGTTTGCAACATATCGAGTGATAGGCTTCTTTTAAGGACCAGGCAAATAACTTCTGTTTCCCTAGCCTTTTTTTGTCCTACCTTTATGCAAAAGTTATGTAATTATTAATGAGTTGGCCCATGTGAAGGATTCCTTAGCATTTGCAATGTACTGTGAAAACAATTACGAGATGAAAGGAATGAATTAATGAAAAATTATCTTGTTGACAGTGATTTACAAATATATACAAGCCCAAGGGGCCAAAGAAAGGGTGCCATGCCCCTACGGTGGGGGTGCTATGCCCCTACGGTGGAATCCCGGAGGAACCGTCAGGGGCGGTTACAGTATTTCCTAATTACTCTAATTATCCTAATTGATCACTAATTAACTAATCTTAACACTCCCTCTTGATCAATTAGCTTCATAGAAATCTTTGCTTGTTCAATAATTATAATCCCAAATCCTTTAGGAAAACCCTGTGGGAAAAAAAATCAAAGTATATTGATATTCCAGGCAAAACTCCTTTAAACCGTGTGGGAAAATAAGGAGTAACACCATGATATATGTGTTGTTCCAATGTTAATAGACACTTTAAGAATTTTAAAGACAGTCTAAAAAAATTGATCAAAGATCAATATGTCATTGATATTATCTTTGAAAAACCTTTGTGAGCAAAAATATATAATATGACATTTACAATGTGTTAATATTACCTCATTAAAAACTTTATGTTAGAAAGCTCTAGAAGAGTAAAACTCATATAAGGAAACGAGCGTAATATGATTTGGAGTAAGCTAAATTTTAGAGGGTTTCTGCCCCTGATTCTTGCAAATCTCTAAGTCTTCTCACACCAATACCTTCTACATTTATGAAATGGGGAGTATGTTAGAGACTGTGAATAAATCTGCTAGAATATCACATGACTTAGTTTGCAAGATTTCAATTTCTCCATTCTTTTAGAGTTCATGGGGGTAGAATAACTTGGGAATAATATGCTTAGTCATATTACTCTTAATATAACCTGACTCCATATGAGTAATAAATGTTCAATTATCTTCAAAGATAATTGTTGGTGTATCAATTGTACCAATACCACATGTTTGTATGATGAGGTTTATCATTCTATGAAGCCATATGCATCTGTGTGATGCTTCATATAAAGCTATCATTTTAGAATGATTGGTGGAAGTAGATACTAAAGTCTGCTTTGTAGATTTCCAAGAAATTGTCGTTCCACCTTGCAAGAATACAAAGTCTGTTTGTGATCTGTCATTATGGGATCTGACAAATAACCAGTGTCTGTATATCCTACCAAAGTCGGATCTTGATTTCTACTGTAGAATAATCCAAGATCTTTAGTACCATTGAGGTATCTAAATACTGTTTTCACTCCTACCCAATGGCGTTTGGTAGATGTAGCGCTATGTCTTGCTAGCAAATTTACTGCGAATGCAATATCTGGTCGGGTGCTATTAGCGAGATACGTTAATGCTCCAATGGCACTAAGATATGGGAACTGTGGTCCCAATATCTCTTCTCCCTCATCTCGTTGTCTAAAAGGATCCTTCTCAATTTCCAAGGACCTTACTACTATGGGAGTTTTTGCTGGAAATGACTTGTCCATATTGAACTTTTCCAATATCTTTTGGACATAGGAAGATTGGTATACAAATATACCAGAAGGAAAATGCTCAAGTTGTAAACCTAAGCAAAATTTGGTTTGACCCAGATCCTTCATTTCAAACTCCATCTTTGAATGATGAGATGCTTCATTAATATCGGCTTCATTACCAACGATATTAAGATCATCGACGTATACTGATATAATACAAAATCCTTTCTTAGACCACTTAATGAAGACACATGGGCAGTCATCACTATTTATGAACCATATTGATATAAAGAATTCACTTAACCGATTGTACCACATTCGGCCTGATTGCTTTAAGCCATATAATGACTTCTGCAACTTGACGCAATACATGTTACGATTTACCATATTACCTGGTATACTTATTCCTTTGGGAACTTTCATGTATAGCGATTTTGTACTGCAGTGATATTAAGTACCGGAAGGTTATTCCGCTCATTACTGGAGAATAGGTTTCATTGAAATCAACACCAGGCCTTTGCGTAAAACCTTGTGCCGCTAGCCTTGCTTTATATCTCACCACTTCGTTGTTTTCATTTCTTTTATGAACGAAAACCCATTTGTATTCCACAGGATGGACGCTAGGAGGTGTTGGCATTATAGCCTTTTGTAAAGCGAGGCAATCTCTGTTTCAATTGCTACCATCCATTTACCCCAGTCAGAACACTTCTTGCATTCTATCATAGACTTAGGATCCAGATATGTTTGAAGGATATTTGCAATTTGCTCAGAGAGGTAACAGTCGACTATTGTGTGGACTACGAAATCTATAGCAATTTCATATACTCTTAAAGTTTCATCATTATTTCCCAATACGATGGATCTAGGGTCTTCTGATGATCCAGCTTCAGTGTCTTTGTGCATAGTTGAGCTAGATTGTGGATCACATCAATCCACAAGACATTGTATGTCTTCTAGATGTCTATCAACTGAAAGTTGAGTTGTATTTTTAGTCATCTTTTTCTTACCAACAACCACATATTGCTTCTTGGAAGTGCTTCTCCCCCTATATTGTTTCTAGTTTGGGGTTGAGTGGTTTTATTAGGTGCCTCCACTCTTTCGGGCACTTTCCTTGCAGGATGAAGAGGCTTTGTGACACCTTTATAATCTAAAAAAGCGTCTGGCACTAGTAGTTCAGTTTCTGTAGTATGTGGATCAAAAAATGAAATGCCTTTTGAATTCCAATTAATTTCCTGGCATTCTTTTTGGTACAATTCTCCCCATAATGCTGGGAAATGATCCCCATTACAAATACTATCAGCAAACTGGGTAGTAAATAGATCCCCTGTGTGGGGTTCTAAATACTTGATAGTCGACAAAGATGAATAACCCACATACTGTGAGGACCCATCAAAGTTCGTTGAGGTGGTGAGATGGGTACGTACACAACACACCCAAACTTACACAAATGGGAAATGTTTGGAGGATTTCCACGTACTAACTGCAACGAGGAGGATTCGTGATATGTAGTTGGTCGTAGTTGGATTGGATCAGCGGCATAAAGAACTGCATGACCCCAACACGACGTAGGCAATTTACAATTCATTAACATAGGTCATTTGGGTTTAAGTCTTTTGTTCAATGACTCAGCCAAACCATTTGGGTATGAACGTAAGGGACCAAATGTTGAACCTGAATTCCCAATGCTATGCAATAATCATTAAAAACACGGGATGAGAATTCAGTAGCATTATTCATTCGGATAGATTGGATCCGATGTTTAGGATAATGTGCCTTCAACTTGATAAGTTGAGCCATAATTTCAGCAAAGGCATCGTTGCGTGTCGATAAAAGAGACACGTGAGACCATCGAGTAGATGCGTCTATCAATACCAGGAAGTACCTGAACGGTCCTGATGATGGTTGGATTGGATTTATGTGGCTCGGCTCGAATTTTAAGATGTGATGGTCTTAAAAATTAACTTCCCTGTTGCACACGTAGTGCTACTAAAATCTTTATTTTGGGAAAATTTTGTTTTCTCCATATCCACTACGTGAAAAAACCTGATTGGTAACGAGCGCGGATGGTCATTGGTAACGAGCATCGCGCTTGTTACCGATCAAGAGTTACAAATAATCCATCATTGGTATTGGTAACGGGCATCACATTATATGCCCGTTACCAATGTCTGTTATTGGTAACGGGCTGCATTCTATGGCCGTTACCAATGTCTATTATTGGTAACGGGCATCATTCAATGCCCGTTACCAATGTGGAATTAAAAAGCAAAAAAAAAATAAATTGCAAATAGTATTTTTCTTACATACACAGTAAGATCAAATCTAAGCTTTACACATAGATACATGTCTATGCTCATACATACAACACATCCAAGGGCTAAAACAAGATACTACAGTCCTGAACCCTATGTTAAAAGATCCACCCATTGCTCATACATACAACACATTGCTAAAGTGAAGCTTGCTGCTATCATAGTAGCAGAACTGAAGTGTTCTTACCCATTGCTAAAGTGAAGTCCTGGTACAACAAGTAAATCCTAAACCACGACCACTCTCTCTAACCTGCATGCAAATAAATACGAATGTTACGCAGACAAATGTTGCCCATTCAGTGGAATGTTTCAATCAAATTAGTAGGAACCCTCTATCTCTCAGAAATTGGATGGTTACTCCAAGACTGGCCGTAGGCAATGTTAAAAGATAACAGATGTATGGTATCTAAAAGAGGTTTCCCATTTATCAAAATGATGAAACTATCACACATATTTCCCATCTATGAAATTGTTGATATCACGCATATTTCCCATCTATCAAATTGATGAAACTATCAAACAATGAGCTGGCATTTCATCAAACACTTAAGAGTCCTAGCACCAGTACCACAACAACAAGCATGACTTCTACTCATCATTAGTCATAAAGGAGCATATATTTTACAAAACAAGAGCTAAGTCCAACTACATTCTAGTTTCAGTGTACGGCTGTTGAATTACCTGTGGCCTTTTAGCTTCATCAGCATAAACTTCAGCTAGGCTCTGCATATAAAAATATACACCGCAGTTCAGTAAGCGAAGGCACCATAGGCAGCCATTATTTGACAAAATACATTATTTTAAAAAGGTGACATATTTTCAGGACATCGCTTCAAGTTTAGTAAAATAAATAGGGAATGGCATAGGTGCTAAGGCTTATGAAAGTCACAGTTAGTCCAAGATGCCAAGCTCACTATTCAATGTGAAAGACATCATCCAATTTGTTCTAGCCTATATCAGTAGTACATGAAAGTTTAGCATCTAAGGCACATACTGTCAAGGACGGTATGCGGCAGGGACGCCGGGCCTCGACTACGGAGCTCGTACTCGTGCTCCGTGGTAATCACGACGGGGTTATGCCCCCACGCCGGTCAACACTCGCCGGGTTTTGCCCCCTGGCTCGTGGCTTGGAGAAGAGGTAGGAGATTAGAATGAATGATTCTTCCTTAAACTCTCAACGTGCTGTTACAGGAATATATGGCCTCAGGCCCAACGACTCTTCCTAAACTTAAGGAAAGTAACAAAAGGGAAACAACCAAGTAATCTCCTCTTTCTAATCTTAGCCACTCGACGTGATCTCCGATCGACTCAAAGCGTGCTGCTCGTTCGGCAGCCCGACGCACATCGCGAGCCCTGCGGCGCCTACCATATGTGCGCCCGTACATGACATCTCCCCCGCCGTCGAAATCCAGCTCGTCCTCGAGCTGAAAGTCAGGGAACCGGTCCTTGAAATCGTCGAGGTCTTCCCAAGTTGCCGAGGTTGCTGGTTCATCACGCCACTGGACAAGCACTTGACGAACGCCGCGAGCCAGGCGGCCCTGCGTCACGCGCTCTGGCATGGGCACCACCGCGCCATCAACCGTAGCGGGCAGAACTGGAGGCGTCTCCGGAGGTGTGCCGACGAACTTCTTGAGCACCCCGACGTGAAAAACGTCATGCAGGCGGGCGCCCGGTGGCAGAAGCAGGCGCACGGCGACGGGGTTGATGACGTCGACGACGCGGTACGGCCCAACGTACCGTGGCTTCAGCTTCCCTTTGGGCTCGCGAGAGACGCAGCGCCACCGACGGAGCCGAGCGCCGCCGCCACTCAAAGGTCACCTGCCGGTGCTGCTGGTCATAGTACTGCTTCTGGACCTTCTGCGCTTGCTCGAGGCGGTAGCGGACATCCGCCAGGAAAGCCTCACGAGCCTCCATCTCTTGTGCAACAGCGCCACCACAGACGCCCGCTCGTAGGAGCGGATAGAGCGGATCGGCGGCCGAGACACCCGAACGGCGTGTCGCGGAGCGAAGACTGGTACGCCGTGTTGTAGATGTACTCAGCCCAGGGTAGCCAGCGGATCCACTGACGCGGTCTGTCGCCGGTGAAGCACCTGAGGTACATGATGATGACGCGGTTGGCCGCCTCAGTTTGCCCGTCCGTCTGGGGATGGAAGGCCGAGGACATGAGCAGCTTCGTCCCCATGAGGCGCATGAGCTCGCGCCAGAACGCTGACGTGAACACCGGGTCCCGGTCGGACACGATGGACTGAGGGATGCGCGACGCACGGCGTTTGAAGAACGCCTGGGCAACTGACTCGGCGGTGTACGGGTGCGCCAGGGGTATGAAGTGGGCGTACTTGCTGAAACGGTCCACGACGGAGAGGATGACCGTTTTGCCATGTACCCGGGGCAGCACCTCCACGAAGTCGAGGCCAATATCCGCCCACACGATGGACGGCACCGGCAAGGGCTGGAGCAAGCCGGCCGGATGGAGATGCTCCGACTTGTACCGCTGACAAGTGGCGCACGCCCGGACGAAGTCCTGCACCAGACGACGCATGTTGGGAAAATGAAAGTCGCGACGGAGGCGGTGCAGCGTCGCGGTGGACGCCCTACCGCTGCCGTTGTGGACGGCTGCCAGGATTTCCTGCAATAGTGGCGATGCCGGCGGAATGTAGAGGCGGCTGTCGAACGCGAGCATGCCGTCCGCCACAGACCATGGCGCAGCTCGGGTACCGGCACAGACTTCGGCGTGGATGGCGACCAGAGCAGGGTCGGTTGCCTGGGCGTGTCGGAGGCGCTCGAGGAAGTCAAAGCGTGGCGCGGAGACGGCCAGTAGCACGCCCTGCCGCTCCGCCGTGTCGCTACCGACAGGCGCCGGGCGACGACGTTTGTGGCGCCCGACCGGTACTCCACAGAGAAGTCGAAGCCCAGAAGCTTGCCCACCCAGTGATGTTGTGGAATCGTGGCGAGGCGCTGGTCGAGGAGGAACTTGAGGCTGTAGTGGTCCGTCTTGACGATGAAGCGGCGCCCCCATAGGTATGGTCTCCAGTGGCGGACCGCCTGGACCAAGCCGATAAGCTCACGCTCATATGCGGCGAGAGCGCGGTGTCGCGGCGCAACCGGCCGACTGAAGAAGGCGATCGGATGTCCCTCCTGGACAAGGACCGCGCCGAAACCATGGGACGACGCATCGCACTCGACGGTGAACGTCTTGGAGAAGTCCGGCATGGCGAGCACCGGGGCCGTGGTGACCGCGGACTTGAGAACCGCGAACGCCTCGGCGGCAGCCTCGTCCCATGCGAAGCCATCTTTCTTGAGGAGGGCGGTGAGGGGCGCGGCGATGGTGCCGTAGTTGTGGACGAACTTGCGGTAGTATCCCGCCAAGCCGAGGAAGCCACGCACGGCCCGGGCAGATCGGGGCAGCGGCCAATCGATGATCGCCTGCACCTTGGCCGGATCCATGGCCACCCCGTCGGCGGAGATGACATGGCCAAGGTAGGCGACGGAGGAAGCCGCAAAGGAGCACTTGGAGCGCTTGATGAAGAGTTGGTGACGGCGTAGCTCAGTGAAGACGGCGCGAAGGTGACGGAGGTGGTCGGCCCAGGACTTGCTGTATATGAGTATGTCATCAAAAAAGACAAGCACGAACCGTCGGAGGAAGGGGCGGAGCACCTCGTTCATTAGAGCCTGGAAGGTGGCCGGGGCGTTGCAGAGCCCGAACGCCATCACCAAGAACTCGTAGAGGCCGTCATGGGTGCGGAAAGCGGTCTTGTGGACATCCTCCGGACGCATGAGCACCTGATGGTACCCGGACCGGAGGTCCAGCTTGGTGAAGAATTTCGCCCCGTGGAGCTCGTCGAGGAGCTCGTCGACCACCGGGATGGGGAACGCGTCCTTGACGGTGAGGGCGTTGAGCGCGCGGTAGTCCACGCAAAACCGCCAGGACCCGTCAGGC
Organism: Cenchrus purpureus; assembly: GCA_022644695.1. Lineage (NCBI taxonomy): Eukaryota > Viridiplantae > Streptophyta > Magnoliopsida > Poales > Poaceae > Cenchrus > Cenchrus purpureus. The sequence continues at coordinate 53,272,159 of CP053454.1, forward strand.
TTTCGGACGAGGATGACCGGTGATGAGAACGGCGAGTCGCTGCGGCGGATGATGCCCTGTGCGAGCATGGCGGCACATTGCCGCTCGAGCTCGTCCTTGTGAGCCTGGTAGCGGTGAGGCGGACGCCACCGAGCCGTGTTGGGCTTGAGGACGATGCGGTGGTCGTGTGCGCGCTTAGGGGGGAGACCCGTGGGCTCGGCGAAGAGGGACACAAAAGCCTCCAGGAGCTCGTCGAGCAGCGACGCGCCGGCGATGGTAGCCTGGCGGACCGGGGGGTTCGCCACCGAACGCCGCCCATCGCAGGTGCGCGTAGAACCACATCTGGCGACTTGCCAGATCCCAGAAGATGGGTCCTGCGCCAGCCACTTGGTGCCCAAAGACCACGTAGCTGGCCGCCCGCATGACGAAGAAGAGGTCGGAGGAACGCCTCGGCCGACGCCTGTGGGCGCCGCCGGATCACGCCTCAGACGACGGACGCCGCCATTGGCGACCATGGCCGTGAGCCGAGCCCGTTGGCACACCGACAGCCCCGAGCGGTGCGCCGCGTCCTCCGAGATGAAGCTGTGAGTGCTGCCGGTGTCGAGGAGGGCGACGAGGGATGTGGACCCCAGGGTGGCCACGATCTGCATGGTGTCGGCGTCGAGGACCCCTGCGACAGCGCGCAAGGAGAACACCGGGGCTTCCGCGTCCTGGTCCGCGGCGTCGTCGGCGTCGGAGAGTTCGACCCCAGCGATGAAGAAGATGCGGCGGCAGACGCGGTTGTGACCGCGCGTGTACCGCTTGTCGCAGTTGTAACAGAGGCCGAGACGTCGTCGTTCCGCTTGTTCCGCCTGCGACAGGCGCTTCACCTGTGTGCCCGCGGGAGGAGCGGCGATTTGGGCCGATGGCGCCGGAGGGCGGGCGTGGCGGGGGAGCAGGCAGGAGCGGACGTGAGGCGGCCCGTGACGGCGTCGGGGTAGGAGTATGCAGCTCCATCAGCTCCAGCTGCCGCGCCAGGCTCATGGCGGCGGCCAGCGTCTGCGGATTGTGGATGCGGACGGCGTTGCTGAGCGGCGGAAGGAGGCCGCCTGAAGAGCGAATCTACCGACTCGCCCAATGTACCCGCGCGAGCCAGCAGAGCCTGGAAACGGTCCTGGTACTCCATGACGGTGCTCGTATGCCGGCAGTCGGCGAGCTCGAACAGCGGCGCAGATCGGAGCGGCGGCCCGTACCGGAGGTTGAGGAGCTCGGTGAAGCGACGCCAGCCGGGAACGCCCTCGTCTTGTTGGACCTGAATCCACCACATCTGGGCGCCGTCCTCCAGGTTGTAGCCGGCCATCCAGACCTTCTCTTCCTCCATGATCCTCTGCTGGTGGAAGTATGATTCGCAGCGACTGATGAAGATGAGCGGGTCGGACTTGCCATCAAACTTGGGAAAGTCGAGCTTCTGGAAGCGCGGAGGAGGCCGATCGGTGTTGTGCTCGCCCGTGCTTGGCTTTGAGCCCGAAGACGACGTGCGGTCGGCGGACAACGCTTGGATCGCCTTGGCGTTGGCTTCGGCAGTGGCCTGGAGGGCTACCACGGCTTTGGTCAGGGAGTCGAGGGAGGCCTTGAGGTCGTCGTCTCCCATGGTGGCCTGAGCGCAGGACGAGGCGGAGCCGGGCGACGCAGGGACAGCAGCGGGCGGCGGCGACGCGGAGCGGGAAGGCGAGGATCGCCGAGATCGTGATACCAAGTTGTCAAGGACGGTATGCGGCAGGGACGCCGGGCCTCGACTACGGAGCTCGTACTCGTGATCCGTGGTAATCACGACGGGGTTATGCCCCCACGCCGGTCAACACTCGCCGGGTTTTGCCCCCTGGCTCGTGGCTTGGAGAAGAGGTAGGAGATTAGAATGAATGATTCTTCCTTAAACTCTCAACGTGCTGTTACAGGAATATATGGCCTCAGGCCCAACGACTCTTCCTAAACTTAAGGAAAGTAACAAAAGGGAAACAACCAAGTAATCTCCTCTTTCTAATCTTAGCCACTCGACGTGATCTCCGACTGACTCAGGCGTGCTGCTCGTTCGGCAGCCCGACGCACATCGCGAGCCCTGCGGCGCCTACCATATGTGCGCCCGTACATGACACATACTAGTACACCAATTCCATTGTCTGAAAATAGTGAGAAAGGCTAAAATTCCAGATTAGTCTGGAACAGTGAGGGCTAGAACTGCTGTTATTAACAACCTAAGTTGGATGAATTGTACAGGGAGGGTAAGTGGTAGGTTAAGCAATTTCACCTGCTGTCTTCCTGTTAATCTTGGAGAAGTGTCACTGATGCTACAATTAATCATAGGAAAAAACAGAATGCTCTTCAAATCACAGCCATTGACTTCTCTATCTTCAAATATAGGGGAAATAATTAGTACACTGGAACATGAGATGCAATCTGAAAAGTAGAAAAATGCATGCATAATTATATTAGTTTGAAATAAATCAGAGTGCAAACTGAATCATTTGTACAGAAAAAATTACAGGATCAAAACAAGGTGAAGTAGTACTATTACTCATGTCAGAGTATTAAACTATGGGTAATGATATAACTTAGAGAATAAGATTCTATGCCAGTAACACATTCTGTGGAACAATCATGTCATGCAGAATGGCTTCAAAGGTCCAATTTTAGCCTCTAAGTCATTAACATAAAAGTGAGGCACAAGAGGCCATGAGGGCAGTGTTGACACACTTAAATGGGCAGAGTTGATAAAGCTTCTACAATTCTGTATGTGTACAAAACACTTTGCAAGTTTGAGTTATGCAAAACATAAGCTGATCATATCCACGCCTTTTCTCAATGCACAATCAGAACAGGTTAGATAAAAAAACATTTTTTACTTCTTGTTTGCCATTTTTGCATTCATATAACAATGCATAAATATGAGCTTATCATCTAGTACATTCAGAGAAGGTGTTAGTAGGCATAAATAATGCAAATGCTCATTACAAACGGAAGTGCATTCGTTAACAACAAGGGCAGTGTTATTTGTAACTACAATTACAGATCATGGAGTAACAGATACAATTTGCACTCAATATAAGCATAAGGCCACTTACTGTATATAACAAGGTAGAAGATTAGAAAAATGCATTGTTCTTGAAATTGCATAGCTCAAGAAACCTGCATATGCATGAAATGGCTGGATCTTACACAGCTACAAGCATGCGCAACACCAAGTAAATGTGTCATGCAAGTGATTAGATAATCAAGCTGACAGGAAACATGATATTCTAGCTCAGAATAGCAAAGCTAGCAAAGGTTATGAATGGTGGTGGATCATGATATTGAACAGAAACTAACTGCTATTATTAACAAAGGTTATGGATGGTGGTGGGTCATGAACAGATTACTACAGCACCGAAATGATCTATGAGCAGGAACAGGGAGATCTTGCATGACTTAGTAGATCAGCAGATTGGAGAAGGAATCGATAACATACCCCTTGTTGGAAGTTGCAATGCCCACGACGACGGTCCGAGTGGTGGTGGTGCCCTGCTCAGCCATGTCCTGGTACATCTTGCACCTGCAGATCATACAAGCAGCAGATCAGCATCACCAGAAAATTCTGCTTCTTGAAGGAGCACAACAACAGCAAGCATTTCGTTACATAGAATATTTCAGACAGGATTTTACATGCAGGAACATGATAAAATCTTTCATTCTTTCTGAATAAAAAAGAGAGCCTGATCTCTCAGCTCTCTAAATATCCTCTAGTCAAACATCCATCCACAAAGTTCACCAAGAACACATCAACAGCCGAATCCATATGCATTCATGGGTATTGAGACATGGTAGATATGCATCGAACTATCAGAGATCAATCAGAGGAGTGTGGCGGTGTCGTGAGGCATACCCTTTGCAGCCAATACCATTATCATGTCACTGCTTCACATGGTGAGGCCATGCTGTCACCGTCGTGCCTTCCCTTGCCGACGAGGCCGCGCCGCCATCGCTATGCCTGCCGCACCCATCCGCTGAACCCTAGCAAGAAAAAGGGGATGAGGACGAAGGAATCGCTTGAGGAGGAGATCAAGGGAGGGGAAGAGGCGATGTACCTTCCATGATGCACCCCCGCTGGATTGGCCCGCCCGCTGCAGGGACTGCTCCTCTGCCGCATCGAGGCCCCCCGCCGCACGCCGCAAACTAAGGCCGCGAGGGGAGCTTCCTGCGCCGCCTGCCCCCGCGAGCTTCCCATCACGCGGATCGAAGAGAGGAAGGGGCGGAGAGGGAGGAGGGCGAAGAAGCAGAGGAGGGAGGAGCTTCGGGGCCAGAGAGGACAGATCCGCCCGGGAGGGAGCTCCATGGCCGGCCAGCACGCAGATTTGGCTTAGGGGAGTGGCATCGCATGGGGCCGACCGCGCCATTGACGCCGTCTGGCGCAACCCACTTGCGGCCGACGGCCTCCATGGCATGCTCGTGTGAAGGTCTCGCGAGTCCTGGTCGACGGAGGCGGCGACGGCGGGTAGAACCCTAGCTAGGGTTTCGCTCCGCGGGGGCGGCGGGTGGGGAGGTGAGGAAGGCTGCGAGATGGATGTTGGAGGCAAACGCGAGTGGAGGGGGGATAGGGGCGACGTGACGCGAGAAGGGTTGGGCGGATGCGAGTTGAAATTAACACGATTGAAAAGAAAATTCAGGTCTGGGACTCATGAATGGTAACAGACACTGTGGAGTGCGTTACCACAAATATTAAAGGTAACGGGTATTAATGAACACCCGTTACTGATAAGTTTGGGCTGCACCTTGGAGGTCTTATATGTAACGGACATAGACTATTGGTAACGGGCATCGTTCGACGCCCGTTACTGATCTGGGACCTTGTAACGGACATTGTACGCCCGCTACCAATGTTGCGTGACCTATTTGAGGTTTTCACATAGTGATCATGACCTATGGAATTGCCGATAATTTTCTGCATCATCCCTTTTACATGGTGCCCAAGTCGATCATGCCAATTTCGGAATGTATCCACATCATGGAAAATTATCTTATAAGCAACATGTGCTACGCGCTTTATATATGTATAGTACAGTCCAATCTGGAGTGAAGACATTTTTTCACATATTTGTTTGCCAATTCCCGTAAGTTTAGTAAAGAGAATAAATTCCTCTTTATTATTGTGATGTGTTTCCACGTGGAAACCATTCTTACGGACGTCTCTAAAACTTAGAAGCGTACGAGTAGAATCCAGATGCAACAAAGCATACTCGATGGTAATTTGTGTACCCATAGGGAGAGTTTTAGTGGCTCATCCAGAGCCAACTATTAATGCATCACGTCCAGCAATGGCCATAACATTTCCTTCCTTTTTCTTAAGGGTATGGAAATAAATTATCTCTCTAAGTATAGAGTTTGTAGTACATGAGTCTGCAAGGCATAATTCTTCCTCCTTTGGATTGTTTTCAACATAAATCTATATGTAAAATAAATATAATTAAAACGCTTAAAATGAACATATAGAAGTATACATACAAAATAGTTAATATGAAATAGTACAATACTTATGAGTCGGTACAACTTAACAAAATATAAACAAATTTGTACAATACTCAATCAAACTAATTATACAAGCTAAAGAACTATGCATAACTTAGATTTTTACAACAAATAGTGATAGTGATATCAATTTTGGAGCGAGATTATTTTAAATCTCCAAACATGTCTCCAGATTCAAAGTCTAGGAGCATGTTGTCCGTCGATGGAAGATCATCTTCAATGTTAAGAGTGTTGTTGTTCACTTCTTCTGTTGGTTCCTGGTGTCAACAACCCTTGTCCTTGACAACCTCGGATGCAAGATTGAAGTGTGCCTTATATCTTGTACCTCCTGCTTGCTTCTTCTCTTTTAAGGAGTTTTGGTACAAAGCAACCAAATGCTTTGGCATACGGCAATTCTTAGCAAAATGCGAGAAATCACCACATCTATGACACTTTGTGTCATTTTTGGGTCTCGCATTCTCTCTTTTCCACATATGTGAATTAGGTCTTTACTTCTTATTGTGTTTGCGCTGGCCAAATTTGTTCTTTGGAGCGAGTCCATTGAACTTATTATTCTTAGCCTTTTTTCTGTACATTGTGAACCTCAGGCAAAGGCGCCGAACCAATAGGGCACTTATGATGATTCTTCAAAAGAAGTTCATCATGTTTTTCTGCCTGGGTCAATGTATGAATAAGTTGAGAATAAGCTTGGTAACTTACGGAAGCATAATAGATAGTGTTTTCTCTATCTTATCTGCATCTGTTGGCTCTTTCTCGCAAAACTTCAATTTAGATCAAATCCTATGAACAACATGGTTATAGTCTGCCATAGATTTGAAATATTGGAGACGTAAATGATTCCATTCATGATTTGCCTCTTCATATCGCTCTTTAAGAGTGACCCATAATTCACGAGGATTTTCAATCATAAGGTATTCAGATTTGAGATCCTTATGAATATAAAACCGTAGCAAAGCCAAAGCAGAATAGGTTTGCTTACCTGAAAGGACAACCCTAGTTTGAGGTGCCTGAATTGTAGCCAACAAACTACGAGATGCAAGCGCTATCTTGATATCAGAAGCCCATGTAGGGTAATTGCTACCATCTATGGCGAGTTCGTCAAACTCCCTAGTGGCCATGACAATGCTACATGGACAACCATGGATGAAAATCAGCATGGTAATGTTGTAATACGGGAAAACAATATAAATTTTAATAGATGTATATCTTATTACAATTTTTGGATTAATATAGGCAATCACTTAAATGTGTATGCCATACAATCAAATCATCATAAATTTTGATAGACACAAGACAGATAATCTCAATGTCAAAGACAAAGAATAGATCTTTATAGTAGGCAAACATATTGCTACTTGAGCACGGTTTCAAGGCTGAATAATTCACAAGGAATTAAACGCAACCAGTGCATTTAGGACTCTACTACCTTGTGTGTATCAAAACGAGCAATGTGAATCATATAGAATTTAAAGTTTCTGAATTTTTATGAATATCTTTGTGAAATGGCAACAAAGACAATGAATAGATTCACATAATCCAAAAATGATAAGAATAAATTCATAGATGGCATTGCAAATATAATACAACCACAAATTATATTACAATGACAAGTACAACAGTACAAAGCAATTACATATAGTACAAATAGTTCAATTATTCACACAAGAAAAATAAACTTAAGTAGCTAATTCATATACTAATAAATATGTCATACTGCTGAAAAATAAAAAGAAAAGAAGAGACAAATAAAACAAAGGGGCAGCAGCGGCCCAGCCAGACCAGCCGGCCCGACGGCTAGGCGTGCGGCCTGGCCGGCCCGCCAACCAGGCGCGCAGCCCATGGCAGCCCAGGTAGGGCCGGCGGCCAATCTAAGGGCAGCGGTTAGGGTTTCACCCTAACCGTCCCCATTCCCAACCGTCAACGTCGCTTGGCTGCTGCCGCTGGCTTGCAGCTGTCGTCCAGCCACTGCCGCCGCAACCACTCCTGAAAACCACCGCTCGAGCCCCTTCTATTCTACTTCCTCACATGGCGGACTCAATTCCGGCCATGGAGGACGGTCGGCGGGGCGTCCGCCTGCTCGAGCTTCTGCCTGGGGACCGCTCGGCTGTCACAAGCCGGACACGCCGGATCTACCCCCCACCGGTCATGTGGGCGCCACTTAGCGGCGGTCGGCCGCCTCCCCCTGCGATGAGGAAGAGGCGAAGCCGGCAATGAGTGTGCTCCCGGGCGGAAGGTCGATCTAGCGTGGTCGATTCGCCGTCACTACGGTGTGGGAGGGGCGTCCCGGTGGTGGAGGAGGTGGCGGGAGGACAACGTCGAAGTCGTATGCGAATCCCGGCGGCCACGGCTCCATGTCGACGCAGTGTGTCTGAGTCAGAGGAGCGTCACGGCGTGTGGCCATGGAGCCACCATCCCCGTTCTTGGGCTGAGCCAGCGGAGAAGGCGGCGTTGGTGGCGGGCGGGTCGACCGTGTTCTCGGCAACATCGACGACATCAGTGTGTTGGAGTATAAGTGAATTGTCCACCTTTCCTCATCAGCTTAGACTTTTGGGTTGAACTGGTTGGTGCATGTAACTCAATATGGTATCAGAGCCAGAGGTCTCGAGCTCGAGTCCTGGTGGGCGTGTTAATTAAAATAATTACAGCCCACTCCAATATCCACGTATGCGGCCCGGGGAGCCTCGCACGTGAGGGGAGTGTTGGAGTATAAGTGAATTGCCCACCTTTCCTCATCAGCTTAAGCTTTTGGGTTGAACTGGTTGGTGCATGTAACTCAATACAGTGGCGTCTCCGGCGGAGCCTCGAAGTGCCTGACTGGCATGGTCGGGCCATGCGTCGGGCAAACTCCTGGCGTGAACCGCCGCTGTGAAGCCAGGCGTGATGGTGTACGACGACCGTCACTGCCTCCAGTGCACACTCCGTTGAAGCGGCGAGGAGGGATGCTGCGGTCGGAGATGTCTCGAAGAGCACGACGAACGCCCTCCTGGAGCATGTAGCGGTGGAGGCCTCCGGCGGCTTGGCCACGGTGAATAGCAGACTCCACTGCATCAGTTATGGAGTCGACCATGGCGTTCATGGAAGGAGCGTTGGGGGTCATCATGCATACTTTGCAGGAACTCTGACGAGGCCTAAAAGAACTCCGGCGAGTCCCCTCTCCTTTCTTCTCGGTCCTGTAGCGTCAGCGGTGGAAGGCGAGCATGCGTAATAACGTATTACAGGATGAAAGGAATGAATGGATGAATAAATGGATGAAAGGAATGCGTAATAACGTAGTGATTTACAAATATATACAAGCCCAAGGGGCCAAATGAAAGGGTGCCATGCCCCTATGGAAGAAACCAGGGGCGGTTAGAGTATTTCCTAACTACCCTAATTATCCTAATTGATCACAATTAACTAATCTTAACAAAAACGAGTCAAATAGTCAAGCAAAACTAATGAAAATTAAATTAGTGGATTAGCGCCCTATCCATGTGAACGTGCCAGACTTCATCTAAGAAACTAATGGCTAGCCTGTCAGTCTTGCATTCTACGGAGTAGTAGATGTACAATATTTGCAGTTTTGCACATGTTCATGTGGTCCGCGCCAGATACAGCAGGGTAGTCCTGGAGCCGGCAGGAAGTTGCTATCGGGAGCTTACAAATAGCAGGTGGCACAGTTGGCAACATAGAGTGGTAACCAAATAAAGAATTGATGGCAACAGGTTCCCATATGCCTAGGTGAGGTCAGGGAATATAATCTTCTTTTTTACATGCTTGGATTTATCTGTTGGCAGTGATGCATATATAGACTGATGCATTTTGTGCAGCAGCGAATGCCTTGTATCTGTATGCATAAATTTACGTAGACCAAAGAGTTTTGGCCTATGCCTATCCTGTATGCAACAATTATGTAATTGCTGAGTTGCTGCCCATATGAATGGATTCCTTATTGTTTTCAATGCGCTGTGTGAAAACGAGTTAAATAGTCAAGCAAAACTAATGGAAAATTAAATTGAAGGATCAGCACCCTGTCCATGTGAACGTGCAAGACTTCATCTGTCTAGCTTGTCAGTCTTGCATTCTACACAGTATTCCCACATGTTCATGTGATCGGCACCATTCTAAATAGCCCTGGAGCCGGCAGGAAGTCAACAACTAATTGCGTGGGCACCAATGATATATGAGATCAACACGATTGGAGGGAGCAATGATCAGCTGGAAGTGCTTATTTTAAAAATGCCAATTAATTTTTTCCCATTTGATCTATTTCTGTGTTACTCTTTTTTTTTATGTAACAGTTCCTATCTCATCGGATCTGGTGAATCTCCATCTGATCACCACATGCAACCAATGAGTCATATACTCTTCATCACATAGGGATTAAAAGTTTTATACAGCTTGGGTTGAAAATAGAGTGCAGCCAAATATGAAAATAAACCCAGTACTTTCCTGTAGATGGTAGGCAAACATGGTAGGGCTCTCAGTACTTCCTACTTCGCAATTTGATTCAGCATCAACAGCATGTGTGGAGAGTGGAGAACTGAAACGGTTGGTCGTCAATCGTCATTGGTTGAACTATATAAGCTGATGCATGCTAGCTTTTCTTCAGTGCTCACATTTCCACAATTATTCCAGCTAGCTGCTACGCAAACCTACCTGACCTTAGCAATTCCATTCCAATAAGCCATTCCATTCAGTCATGTAATAGGTTGTACAACTTCATCAGTCATAGCTTTCCATGAGCCTCTTCTTTCATGTAATAGGTTGTACACTGCAGCCGTCAAGACGTCCGGTGACTGACCATCACATCGATGGCCAACATAGCGCTGGCAGCCGTCCGGCCACTGCTGGGGCTGATATTCAGTGAAGCCCAGCTGCTGCGGGGTGTCCGCAACGACGTGAGGTTCATCAGCGATGAGATGGATAGTATCAAAGGGTTTCTCATAAAGCTCGCCGGCACCAAGGAGGGGGCCGGTGATGACCACCAAGTCCGTGCGTGGATGGCGCAGGTCATGGAGATTGCCTACGTCTCCACCAACTGCATCCAAGATTACGCCCTCTGCGGCGGCCAAGCGCGGCCCAGTGATAGGCGGGGCATGCTGGGCCGATTGCGGCGGGCGGCACGGTTCCCCAAGTGCATCCTTGTTCGCTACCGGGTTGCCACCCGGATCCGGAGGCTCAAGGTCCGCGTACTGGAGGTGAGCGCGCGGCAGCAGCGATACGCTGTCGTTGTCCCTCCCAAGAAGGACATTGGCAGAGGTCTGGCTGTTTTGCAGGCTGATCGAATAGGTGGCAGTGACCGAGAGCGGCGGCACTCCCTTCCCGATGCAGAAGGCGGCGCCCGGCGGGCACCTATGCTTGCCGGACCTGACATGCTGATGGAGAGCTCGGAGGAGCTGACTCGGTGGCTCAAGGAGCCACCGGCAGGGGCAGAGGGCCAGAAGTGGCCTCGCGTCCTAGCCATCATATCGCTGGAAGAGGGTACTCCACTTCCAGACCAGTTGTACAAAAAGTTCAGAAGCATGTTCGACCTCACCGCTCGTGTCAGCATCCAACGGCCTGCCCGCATCTCGCATCTGATGCTGGACATGCGTCGCCAGCTCATTCCTGAAGATGCTTGCCAGTCCATGGAGAATGGGAGGCCAAGTATACCACAACTTTGGCCCAGGACAATTCCTCCTCCTTTAAAAGGTAAAAGGTTGCTGGTCGTTCTTTCCGGGTTGGAGTATCCAGATGAATGGTGTGTAATCAAGTCGGCACTGGACAAGTTGGAGTGTTCTGCCGGAAGCGCAATTGTATTGTGCACCAAGGTTAAGGATGTGGCCAAGGGATGCTCTCCACACATAGTGCTTTCTCTTACTGATTTATACGCCAAGGAAATTCTATCATTGGATCTGGCTAACATAAAAAATCTGGAGGATAAAGCCCGTCGACATGCCATTGTGAGCATCCTCAACAGATGCAACCCGAATATTCACGGCATGAATCTCTTCCTCCAGACCCTCTACATGAACCCCTACAGGACGGAGCCTGAGTTGAAGACCCTGTATGAAAGCCTCGACCCAAGTCGTCGGAGCTCAGATATTGAGATGAGGAGTCAAATGATGAAGTTTTGCTTCCAAGGATTGCCCCAAGCTTACAAGAACTGCTTGTGGTACTCAGCTATTTTCACTCGAGGAAGCTACAAGACCCGAAGGTCAAGTTTGGTGAGACGTTGGGTGGCAGAAGCCTTGATAGATAAAGCAGGTCGCTATAGCGCAATTGATGAAGCCGAGCATTGCTTCGATGTTCTTTCCACCCAGAAGCTTCTTATTCCTTGTGATATTGATGGTGCAGGCAAGATAAAGAGTTGTGCTGTTGATCCTTTGGTTATCAGTATGCTGAAGGAGACCATAAGAGTAGAGGACTTCCTGGACCCCAACCTGTTGCCAACTGAATTGTCTCTTCACTTCTCCATCCGTAATGGGATTTACCTTCGTCAGTTCAATAGACTAGTCTCCAAGCAAGAGAATATAACGGTTGATAGACAAATGAAAAGCATAATGAAGTTTCTAAAGATGATGACTGCTTCCTCAAGTTTCCGTCACCTTCAAGTGTTGGACCTTGAAGGTTACAAAGGCTTCAAGAAGCGCCACCTCAAGAACATCTGCAAGATTCACCAGCTTAGGTATCTGAACCTCCGAGATACTGATATTTCCCAACTTCCCACGGAAATGGACAAGCTTCTACACTTGGAGACACTTGACATCCGAGGGACTAGGGTGCGGGCGTTCAACACGGTGGTGCCCACACTAAAGCATCTCCTTGCTGGTCACACCCGCTTCACAAGACAAGGAGATAGTACTGTGAAGTCTGATAAGGAATTCTTTTCTACCATGCACATGTCGCGCAATGTTACAAGGATGGAAAATTTGGAGGTACTTTCCCATGTCAAACTTTCTAACAACACTAAAGAGTTGAAAGATGTTTGTGAGAAACTGAAGCTGAAGAAGCTAGGCGTGGTTCTCCATGGTAAGAACACCAACTTATTGATTGATTTGTTCATTGAGATTGGCAAATTGAGCAGAGTCCTTGGGTCTTTATCAATCTGTGTGGAAGTACCAGTTCATTGGAATGTCATTAATGACATTTTTTCTTTGAGGACAGATGTCATTAATGACATTGACCTGACGCTACCAACACGTCTCGAAAGCCTGCACATCTCTGGCATTAGGGGATTGTTTCCAGCTGGCTGGATCCATCAGCTACATCAGCTTTCAAAGATTACTCTACGCGATACCTTTCTGAATGAGTATGCTCTTACCATCCTTGGCACTCTCAGTTGCCTGTCCTGCCTCAAGTTTGGGTACCAATCATTTGATGCAGCCACACTCGCCTTCAACGATGGACAGTTCAGTAACCTCACTGACCTTGTCATTGAAGATGCTAAACTTACACAAATAACCTTTAGTTCTGCAACTTCCCCAAAGCTTCGCAAGATGATCTGGTCTTTCAGTCGCATGGATTCTCTTACAGGAGTCAAGAACCTACCGAGTCTGCGAGTCCTTGAGCTGAACCGAGGAAGATGTGTCCTGTCTAGTTTGAGGGATCTGCAACAGGACATTGCCGCGCATCGTAACCGTGTAAGTTTCAAACTCAATCCACCAGAAGAGGATCACAGATCAGGATCTGCATCTGCTGCCACTGCCACCACCTGTTGATCTGCTACTTCTGAAGTATTTGTAGTGGCTACGACTGATTCCTGTGTACTATTAGTTGTTCCAATTGTTGGGTTGGTATTGTGTGCTTTTTCTCTCAGTGGGTTCTGTTTACTCCTATATATGAACTCTCTTATTTCGATCCGAACTACATTTTATTTGTGAAACTTTCTGTGTGTATGTGTATGGATTATGGAAGGTGTGATCTACCACAGCCTTCAGATTATGGTCTGTCGTGTGTGTTTGGTTTTGCGTGTATTTGTCAATTATTCATCATGGAAATTATTCTGTCAATTCAGTGACACTGAGATTGTGTGTTGCTGCACTAGTTCAATTGTCCGGGCATGTCATGGCAAGTTTCATCTGCGCTATAAAGACTGATTGGAAAAATTAGAGGACATACCGAATTGTCTCGAGCTATTGACTCTGAATTTCTTGACTGATCTGCACCTGTCGTCCTGCTGTGGACCTGTGCTAGGTACCTGAACTGAAACTGAACCTCTGACGGCGGTACCCACTAGAATCTGCCATGGATTATTGGATCCCTAATTAGCCACTGTTATTAGGAATTACTTCAATTCTTAGCAAGCAGTGCTACAGGTGACACTGTTTTTATTTGATTAAGGTTTTTCAATGCAACTGGCGCACAAAATAAAGCCAGAAGTGCATACGTACACACGATCTAGGGCAGGGCACGACTTACGTGGCCGATGCGCGCTGCTGCCGTTGGTTCTGCTCTAGCTCGCTCCCGGTCCAGTTCCATCCGCTCCGCCGCCGCCGCCGCCGCTAGGATGAATGCCGTGAAGAAGGAGGGCTTGCGCTTGTTTTGGACCATAACCATAGGAGCGCTGGGCCCTAGTGCTTGTGGGATCATACGCTAAAAAAGGCTCAATATCAGTCAACCAGGAATACAATTCGGCCACTTATATAGGTATCCACGTGCTATTGGGCTGTATCTGGGCTTAGAATTTCATGTCGGAATGGAACCAACGTCTAGCTCTTATTATGCAATACTAATAACGTAAAGCTAATCTCAAAAAGAAAATAACGTAAAGCTATCATTTTTACCCAATCATTCGAAAAAAAAAATTACACATGATGATGTATTAATGTACCAAACATAGAAATAATCTTCCTGCTATTAAAATTAGAGTGTCCCTTTCACGTTAATTATAGCCTGTTCACTGCCCTCTACATTTCAAGATCTTTTTTCTTAAGTATGATCAAGTGTTGCATTTGGCATTGAAACCTCAATTATCACCTAAGATCTTTTTCTTTTGACGGAAACAGCAGGGGAGGTCCCTACTGACTTTTTATATATAAAAAGGTGAACACAATATGTACAAATTACACGGTCATAGACCCAAAAGAGAGACCCTAAAAAAAATAAGATCATGGGTTATTACAAATCAAAGTTTCTAACACCAATTTTAAGGAGGGTTTGGCTTTATTTGGATTGACCTTACCTCTTCCCTACTTTGTAGGGATTTGTTTCACTGCTTTTGTGAAGAAACCAGGAGCTAGTCATTTCAATGGATCAATGTTGGATTAAGACTAATTGGTAGCCAAATTACAATACAAAATTCCACTACACTTATATTTCTCCTTGTTTCTATTTTTCAAAATATGGCATCAGAAGAGACGTATTGGGTCGTAATATTTTAAACAATTACGTTTAGCCACACCCAGTCACATCATAGTATGATAATACATCAATATAGCCTTCACATCTAACAACGTATAGGCATATTTTCTAGTTCAAACTAAAATATAAATTTTAAGTGAAAACTAACTTTTTGTTTGGCTGGTGAAAACTAGAGTCGGAGGTGCCTTGAATATACTTGACATCCTCACTGTCATGGAGCAGTATATATATCTGCGTATTCTTTTTTATCTGGAACATTGCTTTGCTTGAGAGAGGAACTTTCTTTTCCTTCTGTGGAATATTTTTTTAAAAACATGTAATAGATGGTTCGATATTTATACAGATTCAAAACTAACTTCTAAACATTTTTTATTTTATCTTTAAACAATTCTTTAATTGAGTGGAACACTTTTTTCCTTCAAGCAGAACATTTTCACAAGCAGAATGAACCTTTTTCTTGGAGCAAAACATTCATGAATGTAATTTATAGATATACGCAATGTCGATCAATTCTCAATCACCTAATATTAAGTGAATTTATTTTTCAATGCCTTTCCAGATCATAGGTGGACTTGAAACGCCAAAAAGTTTCAGTTGATACCACTGTTGACACCATGGTCTCAAATATTCTCGGGCAAAGGTTTAGGATTAAATTCTGGGAGGAAAACCTTTACATAACCCCAAGTCGTTTTGGACAAGGTTTGAGTCAAACATTAGGAATATAAATCATGAATAACTTTTAAGCTGTTGAGTTTGAAAATGTGAAAATCATGTAAAAGATGTGTCTTGAAAATTACTTTCATAAGAATATACATATATTACATTCCAATAAAGATTTTTATAAAAAAGAGAAGTCAAAGTTGTGCTTTGGTGACCGTGTCGCAACGACTTTTAATATGGAACCGGAGGGAGTATGTAGATCAGCTCATGTGGAGTTCAACAAAATTAGAAAAATACAAAACCACCATCCAAAACTGCTCTGGGGGGTTATTTGTCCAGTTTTGAAAAGATTGGGGGTGTGAAATACCCGGTTTTATAGGTTGGGGGTTAATTGACCGACTGCAGATAGGTGGAGAGGGGGGGGGGCGGTTATGTTGACTTTTTCCAATTCTGAGATATAGCAGAACATTTGAACTAAAATTATATGTATGTATGTAGTTACGCAAATAGATACTTGTAACCAAAAGACGACAAGAAATTTCACTGAATTTATTCTTCCATTAGACTCTGGTGCTAAAGCAAATTGATCGCTTGACTCCAGGACAAGCCTCTTAGCTCATAAAAACACCAACGCCACACAGTGTCTGCACGCTTACTGTGGGCAAGCATATACTACTCCCTCTGTCCCTTTTTAATAGTCGTTTGACATGCATCCAAACATACTAATCATTGCTATATAGAGTTGCATTGTTTCCTGGTCCACTTTTTCAACACAGTTATAAAGGGACGGAGGGAGTAGGAGCTAAGACACCTTATTTATTTATTTATTTATTTATTTATTTATTACATATGTATTACAATTCTTGAGTACTAATAATATTTAAGAGTAACCACAAGCATCAATATGACTTGCATGGTGGTGGCAGGTTGTTTTCCGACGCCGGTGTAGGGGCGTCCGGTGCGAAGGTGTTTAGGGTGCAGATGTTGATGCAGAGGGTTGTACATGCTGCAGAGATCCGCACTTGGCAAGTTGATTCAGATTGACGATAGGGACGATATTGATGAGGTTTGTTCAGGCCTCAGTAGCGAAACTTTCGCACCTGGGGCGACAAATCATGCGGCACTTGGTTTGCACATCGGCTATCACTGGCGGTCCCATTGACGGCAACAGAAAGCACAACACCATTAGAGGAAGCCATCGATAGATAGAGGAAGAGAGGGAGGGTGCTTGATTTCTGTATGAGCTGATGGTCTTATTGAGACACTGGATGGTCTATTTGTAGGCGGTCATAGTTGACTTTGTCCAATCTCACAGAGTACACAATAGTGAAAATGGTTGACATGCGTCACGCTGACAAATGTGCATACAGCTAATTGGCATCAGATCAATTCACTAATTGATATATAACATGGCAGCTTTGGTTGCTAGTACTTTTCTTAGGCTAATCACAATCCATTCTATCCAGACATGAATAGACAGAACCGCAAATTGATATATGTTGTATCATTATGGTGCTCTTTCTAAGTAACAAGTCAATTAGTTGCAAATACATGCATGTTTGCAGTTCCCAAAAGATAATTTTCATGCCTATGCTGGATTCGCATGAAGATTATGTATTCATCTATCTCTTTTTTAATTGATTAACATGTTACTAAACTGTGTTGTGTGGCAGTGTTATACATGTTAGTTTGGTCCACATATGATGTTTTGTTGATGTGTCAAAGAATCAAAGAAACAGAGAAGAAAGTTTATTTTGCACGAGATACAGCTATGGCGCAATCTTATATTTAGGCGTAATTTTTAATATTATGAGTCTACTTTCATTAGCACATAACTGTCACAATTAGTTGTTTCGTGAACTCCTATGCAGCTGCATCTATAAAAAATTGATTGTCCAGAATGAGATGCTCCTCATACTGAGCAGTGCATCCATAGTGCCTCAAATTCATTGGATGAGTTGTGGCCTTTGTCCGAAGCAGTTTTTTACAAATAAATAAATAAAAGCTACATATCTCCCTCTCCTGTTTCTTTTTCTTAATGAACTTCACATCCAAACTTACCATCTACACTACAACATTGATATCAGTGGATGCTTTAGAAAACATGATCGAGGAAAGATAAGTGTAGCACACTGTCAGATTTGTATTCTTCAAAGGGATTGACCAAGATCTCTTGCTCTCCCTCCCTCCTCTGAATCTATAGAGAGGTAATTTTTTTTGAATGTTTTATAATATGTTTTAAAAAGTCACATTATCAATCTTAATAGTAATAAACTTTTATAATTTATGATTCTTCATCATGGAAAAAATTGCAAATGTGGAGATAGATTTACATGAATGTTCTATAGGATTATGAAAATTGTTGATTTCTACATGCTTGTGAAAATGGACCTACAAATGTTGTATTTGTAGTAATGGCTTGAATAAATGTATTTTTTGGAAAAAAATACACTAGCTTATACGGTATGATGGGTAAAAGCATGGAGAATTTTGTAGAATCCTGTGATGTTGATTTTCACTGTGTGGTACATTGATGGTCTAATAATGTCATGACGTTTTTCAATGATCATGCGGTACATGTAATAAAGCATTCAGATGTGACAAGCAAGTGCTGCTGCTTTTCAACAATTTCATGGTACATGGAAGTGGGAAACAGACGTTTGAAGCCATTTATCATAGTGCAATCCACATCATCATTGTAGTATATGATCAGGGCCGGTCCTGAGTTTTGGGGGGCCCTGGGCGAGTCAAAAATTGGAGGCCCCTAATAGACAAGCATAACCATCTAAATTGTTTTTTTTCGAGGAAATCATCTAAGTATTTATGTGTTCATTGTAAAGTTGATTTCAGGCATCCATGAAACAAACAAGTCCACTTAAGAAAATCTAAATTCTTACCAGCTACCTTGAATAACTGGCAAGAAATTGCATCCCTGATCATTCTATTGAACAGATGAACAATGTCTTCACAAGAAAATAAGCCAACACTACTAGAGATCTTTGGATTTTTTTTGGGAATTGGTATCTCATTTGTACAGGAAAAAAGAAAAATGATGAAGCAAAAACACCATGCCGATTCAAGAACCCAATTATTAGTTACCTTCACGTGTGTTGGCTGATGCTCTGACTTGATTTTGATTTAATTGCAGTGTAAGTTTTAGGCTTTAGTATACACACGAGACTACTAGAGGTATGATGCATGGTCAAGGACTCAGGGGGGCCTGCGATTTGGGGGGCCCTGGGCGGCTGCCCCGGTCACTTACACTACAGGGCCGGGCCTGTATATGATATGGTACCTGCATGAAACCATGTCTTGTACATACAAAGAAATCACTGTCCCTTATATAGTACATGCATGAAATCATGTGGATGTAGTTATAAATTAGATGTACACACTACTGTGGAATTAAAACATCAGAATGCTCAAAATAATGAATTAGTTTTGTTTCATGCATCACCATCCGTTCAATGGTGACATAGTCATAATAGTAGTTGAGTTGCCCAAAACCAGTTGTGGTTGTGACAAGAGCCGGCAGTAGTGTCATTGGGTACTACAACACCCATAGGCTACAACCAATTGTGAAGATCCAATGAACAAAAAATAAATAGAGAGACACCTGAAGTTATGATTTATATGACAGCACGATGGAACTATTGATGTTTAATTTGTTGTTTAGATGCTCACTTGCTATGCAGTATAGTGTAGAAATGTATATTACTTCATTACATTAATCACACTATTACATGGATTATTAGTCAATAAACCAATATTTTATAATTAATAAGCTATATCAGAATTTGCAATGGAAAAAAGCTGGAGAATGCAACACGACATTTATCATAGTGCAATCCAGATCATCATTGTAGTGTTTATGTGTGCAGCAAATTTTGAACTCATGCATCCACCACTATCATAGGTTTGCGCATTATTACAACATCCCATCACATAAAAGTTCCAAGTACCTTATTGGATGGCCAAGATGGCATATACTACCACAACATTCATGATAGCATTGCTTCCTATTGTTATCATGGTTGGGCTCTGGCTGAGCCCATTGATCCTGATTTGGATTTTGTGGTTTCTTCGCATTATTTTTCTTCACGGCATTATGATATGATGTACTTATTCTTCAACCATTGTATAATGTTCTATATTCTTGCATTATTTTTAGTGAGGCACTAGATATTTCAGGTCTTCCCCTATGCATATACTCTTTACAAGGTTATAGTTTGAATCCACGGATTATAGCACAAATAACTATGTCTTCATTCAAAAGATGCTCTAGGCTTCACGAAGGACATATGTACTGTTGCAGAGGCTCTTTATCTGCTTATATATTTAAAGATGTCTTCCTATATGTAAGCCATCATCTCTTAAGGATAAACCTTGAAAGCTGTTGAACAACTCACCATTAACCTAATCTCATTCACAAATGGCGGCCTTGGAGATTTGAATAAGTACACCTTTTGTTGAGACATGAAAGGCTGGCATGAAGTTTGCATAACACCTCAGATGGCACAGCCAATCTTTAGGTTAAACACCAATGTGCTAGATCCAACTGACTACAACCGATCAACACCGCAAAAATCACTGGTCTGATGGGCTTGGGAAGAAGTCCTGGCTGGTTTCCCAGAGATCGCCCATGATGGATTACGAATGCATGCCCAGAAGAGACCCCATTGGGGATGGTGTGACGGGTTGCTTTGGGACCAGCAAACCACCCTGAATGTCCTTAAACATTGTAGAGACAGAGGAAGAACATTAATTAGAGTTGAAAAAAGGAATAATATTTTGGTATGTACCAGATGATGAATTCTCTTGGTTCTAAGTTCCTTTCATATACCCCACATTTCCCAACCCACAAATGCAAGGAACACCGTAGCCCCCGTCCCAGCGTCGCCCGCAGTCTGTCTTGTCCGCCACCTCCGCCTCGGCCCCGCTCTTCCTCGTCTCCGGCCTCTATCACACCCTGAAATTTCTAATTTCAGGATGTGAATAGAAAGAATAATGAAACAAGAATTTTCTCATAATTTTAAAAATTTTCAACATTTATTTTCTTTACAGGAAATGTAGTATAGGATAAAGCCTTTGTTTGATTTTCTGAATTAAATAAATGGTTGTGTGTGTTGCATTCATGCCAATGCATTTGGTGTTCCATGTGTGCAAAAGGGTTTTAATTGCACTTAGGTGTTGACCAAATCCTTCTGGAAATTTTACGGACTTTTTCCGGAATTAATTCTCAATTTTCCTGAGCTAATTCTATTTATTAGAAGGTTCTAAAATCTTTTTCATGAGCTCCAAATATTTATTTGGATTGTTCATGTCCCAATGTGTCTCTAGGAATTTTTGGAATTTTCTGAGTATTTTTCGTGCCTTAAAACATTTTCTAGTATTTCTCTGGAATGTGTTTTGCACTGAAAATATTTTTCGAAAAAAATCTCTTATCCTTCCCGTTTGGGCCGATCCCGTGGGCCCAACCCAACCTGCTTCAGCCCACCCGCTGGCCAGGCCAGGCCCATTGGCCAACCAGAGGCCATGGCCTCCACGGCTGTGCGCCGCCACCTTTCTTGGCGTGCGTGCCACGCCCGTCCGCCTCTTGCGCGCCCATAAGGGGGTCATTTGTAGGCCACATGAGCTCGTCCTTGCACCATTTACCTGGATGGCCTTGTTCTAGCGCTGTGTTTGGGTTTCCTCTCAGGAATGGAATCGATGCACGGGACCATTCATCGGAGGTTGTTTTGATACAGGCAAATCATACGCCCAAATCGGGCTTCCCATGTGAGCCGGGACGGTCTGGTGCGGCGAGCGGACGGCATGGAAGACGACGCCGTCCTCCCTGATGCAGGCGCAAGGATAGGGTTACCTCCTCTCCTTCTTCCCCACGGCGGCCGCCCCGCCTCAACTTGCGCCTGTTGCGGCAACTCTCGGCCATGGCGCCCGCCGCAGCAGCTTGGCCATGGCACTCGCCGCCGCAGCTCGGCCATGACGCCCGCCCGCTGTCTCTCGCTCCTCATTGCCTCAACGCCCGAGAAGCGGATCTGTCACCTCGCCATCCACGCCGCCAGCCCCAACCACCCAGGCCTCCAGATCCTTGGCGAGCAGCAGCCTCCACACCACACCACGGGAGGGGGAGGCGCTGGCGGCTGGACAAGAGAGTGACATCAGGTGGAGGAGCATGCTACAGCATGAGGGGTGAGGAGTTCTGGCGTGGCGCGTGGGATGCCGCGAAGGGGTGATGTGGCCGTGGACGGGGAGGAAGAAATCGTCGACCGTGGGCAAAAGATTGATTCTATCCGGCCATATAAGCCCAAGAGATAAGGGGCACTTTGGTCCTTTCACTAGCCAGAAAAATGCAAAATAAATCGAAATCAATGAAATGGACACAAAAAGGGACAAACGCTACATAGTTTAGTTGCAATTATAGATCTCTAAATAATTAATGTAATCAAATGTCGTAAGAATTTATTTTTCATATGTTGATGATCATGCATGCATTGGTGGTAACCTCACCAAGCTCATATATGGGTGCTTGCACCTCTATCCATGCGCCGAACCAATCAGTAGTTGTACAACTAAATCATACATCAAAATCGTCCGGGTGGGAAACCAATCACGGTATCTGTCATTCTGGATGGCATCCTCAAATACAACCAAACACAACACCTTGTATGCTTTCATCCCGCCTCCCATGAGCCTGTATAGGCCCTCCATCCTGGCTCAAACCCTCTGGGGCAACCAATCACCCCCTAAAATGTGGATGCCGTAGCCCGCGCGCCCTAGCTGCTGCACCGCTCTGCCGCCTCCGCCCGGGCCCTGCATGCGCAGCGCCACCTGCAAGCTCGTCGGAACCAAGCCGAGCGCCGCCGGCCGCTGCGCGATTCGCTGCTGTGGAGTGCCGTTGGAGCAAGCCGCGACCGCCCGGAGCTTCCCCGTGCTGCGCTGGAGCCATCTCACCGGTTCCCATCACGCCAGAGGGTCACTGGAACGCCGCCGCCCATGCGGTGTGCGCCGGAGCAGATGACCGGTGGCCGTTGTCGATTCGGCGCAAGGGAGCGTCGGTGGGCACAGCTGTTATGATCACAGGTAGGATAACAAGAGAGAATGGTAGAATCAGAGGATAATTTGCAGCAACTAGAAGGAGAGGAGGAAGAACTCGAGTTGGGGATAGAGTTTTTCAGAGTCTGTTACAGCTTAATCGAATACAAGGAGATGGCGTGAGATATATCTCTGCCGCCAGAGCTCCAGCTCACACACACACATGGGCCTAAACACGCCATCGACCCAGCCCAGTTAACTACCCATAAGCCCACTCCTGGAGACGACCCAGTCGCTAGATGGCCCCCTTGGTCATGACATTCCTTCCCTCTTCAGAATCAGCTTGACCCCAAGCTGATGCATGTTGATAGCGCCGTTTCATATCATCTTCATTCTCCCAGGTACATAACTGTGATAGAGTATCCCACTGAATGAGCGCCTTCAAGGATGATGCTCCAGCTTGACCTTTGAATGCCCGTTGTAACACAGCAACCGGCAAGACAGAAGCATCTGGGTCAGAACAGACTGATGAAAGATCAGTAGTCACTCCTTGCACAGGAACATGCCTCTTCAGTTGTGAAACATGAATAACAGGATGAATCTTGGCACTTTCTGGTAGTTCCAGCTTGTAGGCCACCGCTCCCACCCGTTGAAGGACCTTAAATGGTCCATAATACTTGAAGGATAGCTTATGATTGCTTCTGGACTCCACAGAAGATTGAATGTGTGGTTGGAGTTTGAGGTAGACAAACTCACCCACCTGGAACTCCCTCTCTGTTCTCTTAGTATCCTCCTGATGCTTCATTCGCTGCTGAGCTCTTCCCAGTTGTTGCTGCAGTAGTGTTGTCAGAAAATTCCTTTGTTTAAGCCATTCAGCCAAGTCTGGAACACAACACTCTGTAGGATTGGTGATGCCCAAATGCCTTGGAGGATGCCCATATAAGGCTTCAAAAGGAGATATGCCCAGCACTGAATGATATGTGGTATTGTACCAGTACTCAGCCAAGGATATCCATTTACTCCAATCTTTGGGACAAGCATGCACAACACATCTCAGAAATGCCTCCAAACACTGATTAAGTCGTTCAGTTTGCCCATCCGTCTGTGGGTGGTAAGCTGAACTCATTTGCAATTGGACATCAGCTAGTTTGAACAATTCCTTCCACAGAGTACTTGTAAACACCCTGTCTCTATCAGAGATAATGGACACTGGGAGGCCATGCAGCTTGTATATGTTATGGAAGTAAAGTTGAGCCACGGTCAGAGCAGTAAATGGATGAGCAAGTGGTAGAAAATGAGCATATTTGGTCAATTTATCCACAACCACTAAGATGGCATTGAAGCTCTGGGATTTGGGTAAGCCTTCAATGAAGTCCATACATACCACTGACCAAGCTTTATCAGGTACAGGAAGAGGTTGTAATAAGCCAGGCAACTTCACATGTTCACTCTTAGCCTGTTGACATATCTGACATCCCTGAATGTAAGCAGTGACAGATGCCTTGAGTTTTGGCCAAGCAAACAAGGCTTTAACTCTGTTGTAAGTAGCTTGAATGCCAGAGTGACCACCTACACCACTTGCATGTAAGGCTTGCAGGATGTGCTCTTGAGCTATCTGATTGTAGCCCACCCAAATTCTACCTTTGTATTTGATGATACCTCCTTCCAAACTATAACCATACTCATTTGGTGTTGACAAGCTCAACTCTGCTAATAGCTGTTGAGCTGCAGGATCATCAACATAACCCTCCTGCAATCTTTCAAGCCACACAGGGACACATCTGGTCACAGAAAAGACTTGTTCCTCAACCCCTTGACATCTAGATAAGGCATCAGCTGCATTGTTGGTGCTTCCTTTTCTGTATTGGATTTTGAAGTTGAGGTCCATTAATTTTAACATGGCTTTCTGCTGGAGCCTAGTGGTAGCCTTCTGTTCAGTTAGAAATAACAAACTTCTATGATCAGTAAGAATTGTGAACTGTTGGCTTTGAAGATAAGGTCTCCACTTTTCAATGGCTACTAAAACAGCCATACACTCCTTCTCATAGGTAGACAATGCTTTGTTCCTGCCATGTAAAGGTTTACTCAGATATGCTACTAGATGTCCTTCCTGCATCAAAACAGCCCCAAACCCAACATCACTAGCATCAGTTTCTACCACAAATGGCTTTTGATAATCTGGAATTGCCAGTACAGGAGCCTGCACCAAGGCTTGTTTGAGAACATCAAAGGCTGTTTGCTCAATACTAGACCAGTGGAAGGGAATGCCTTTCTTGAGTAATTGAGTTAGGGGTGAGCTGATCATACCATAGTGTTTGATAAACCTCCTGTAATAACCGGTTAAGCCCAGAAATCCCCTCAACTGTTTAGCATTAACAGGAACTGGCCATTGTTGAACTGCAGTTATTTTGGATGGCTCTGTGGCCACTCCCTTGCTTGTGATTAAATGCACTAAGTACTCCAACTGCTATTGAGAAAATACACATTTGGAAAGCTTGACAAAAAATTCATGTTGCTGTAAAATACTGAACACTTGTTCCAGATGCTTAACATGATCCTCAAGGGTAGCACTGTAAACCAAAATATCATCCATAAACACCAAAACACTCTTTCTAAGCAGTGGTTGAAATATCTTGTTCATAGTGCTCTGGAAGGAAGCAGGAGCATTAGTTAAGCCAAATGGCATAACCCTAAACTCATATAGTCCACTATGAGTTTTAAATGATGTTTTCATTTCATCTCATTTGGCTACTCTGATCTGATGATACCCAGATCTAAAATCCAACTTTGTAAACCATTGAGCACCAGCCAATTCATCTAACAACTCATCCACAATAGGCAAGGGATGCTTGTTTTTGATTGTGACAGCATTTAAGTGTCTATTGTCAACACAAAATCGCCATGTGCCATCCTTTTTCTTTACCAGCAGAACAGGTGAGGCAAAGGAACTCACACTGTGTTGAATTACCCCTCTCCTCAGCATATCTTCAACTTGCTTTTCAATTTCTGATTTCTGTTGAGAGGAGTACTTGTAAGGCCTGATGTTGACAGGCTGAGCACCAGGAACTAAAGGTATATGATGATCAACATCTCTCGATGGTGGAACAGAGGTGGGCTCCTGAAATAAATTTGAAAATTGCTGAACCACTGCCTGTATCTGTGGAGGCATCCCAGATTGTTGATCTTGATCATCTTGCAAGATAGACAAAGAGTGGATGGGTTCAGAAGGGCAAGCCACCTCCCTCAACTCAAGACAATGAGTTATAGCAGATCTCTTGAGCAATCCTTTGAGCTTGTGGGCACCAATGCCCTTACATGATGCCAGATCATCCTTGATCCCATGGATCATTACTCTTTTTCCATTCAGAGGAAATTTCATTTGCTTCTTTTTCCAATGAATCCAGGTGGGGCTGTGATCTTCTAGCCAGTCAGCTCCCAGGATCATATCATAGCACTTCAAGGGCAGGACTCTCACATCATAAGAGAAGGATTGACCCTGAATGAACCACTGAAAACCAGGAATATACTGATTGGAGACCATAGGAAGTCCATCTGCAGCCACAAACTGCAACTCTGCACAAGGTTTCAACTGAGACTTACATCCTTGAGCCACAGATTCACTGATAAAAGTACAGAACTACCAGAGTCTAGTAGAATTGATAATTCATGTTTGCCAATGAAACCCCTGAACCTGATTGTTTTCCTTCTCTTTGGCACTTGTGAGGGATTTGGTGTAGACTGAACAGCCATCACACACTCTGCACTTTGCTCATTGTCAGTCCCTCCATCTTCTGACCCAGACTCACAATCACCCTGAAATAATTCCACCACTTCCTGAATGACATGCAGTGGTACTTGGTCAGGGCATTTATGAGTTCTGCCAGTCCATTTCTCACCACAAGTAAAACATAACCCATGAGCTTTCCTGTGAGCAAATAGAGCTTGAAGCTTCTCATCCCCAGTTGTTTTGTCAAGTTTCCTGATATCCTCCTTCTTCAAGTTAGCCTTAACTTTATCTCCAGCAGTGAAAACCCTGCTGCTGGATTTGTTAAGGTCTTTGAGCTCATTCTTGTACACAGATGCTCTCCTTCTACAATCCAGCTCCTCCTCCTGCAACAATGCCAAGGCACTAGCAGTATCTACATCTTTAGGACGATGCAATGTTATGGGAGCTCTAATTTCATCCTTCAACCCATTAAGAAAATGGACAACTAAGAAGGTATCATCATAACTGAGATTATAAAGCATGATACTATGAGCCAACTGCTCAAACTTAGCATGGTAATCTGCAACCGATGAGGTTTGTCTAAGGTTGTCAAACTGTTTCATGTGAAGCTGGTATTGATCCCTATCAAACCTATTACACACAGCCTTATGAAGGACATCCCAACTCTGAATTCTACCACGCGACTCCATAGTCTGAAGCCATGCTTCTGCAGGACCCGTAAAGTTCAGAGCAGCAAAACGGGGTTTCAAAGCATCACTTACACCAAAAATCTCAAAATACGACTCACATTTGTCCTTCCATAACCTAGGGTTTGTGCCATCGAAGGTGGGAAAGTTGATCTTAGGTTTATGGCTATGGAATGACGAGCTAGACTGGGAACTCAACTGCGAATCGAGTGCTCTTGGAGGCGGTAACGGAGACATACCCGTGACCGGGAGTGGCGGATGAGATCCAAGGATCCCACCGCCGACATCCCGGTGATCCTGTGGCGTGCGGTGCCCACTGGGCCGCTCCGAAGTCGACGCAGATGGGCGCGCTGCTTCACTTGGAGCAGAGCTGAGGTCGAAGGGATTGATCCACGCTGGAGGTGGGCGTGGAGGTTGCTGCTGCGGTTGTTGAGGTGGCGGTGATGGTTGTTCGAGCCGCTGAAGACGAACCGCAGCATCATTCACCATAGTCAGAATCGCCGCCACCGACTCATCAGCCTTCGCTTGCCTCGACTCCATGGCCGCGAGCTTGTCCAGGATCTTCTGCATCACCGGTTCGCCACCGACGACCTTGGTGCAGAGGTCGTTGAACTCCGTGCGGAACGAATCGAATGTGCTCGCGAGGGATTCAATTGACTCTGCCATTTTCTCTTCGAACTTCGTCGGTTTCCTCGGCGCCAGGGCGAGATTCACTGGATTGGGGAAAATTTTTTGTGGAAATCTTGGGGGAATAGGCTCTGGATACCAATTGTTATGATCACAGGTAGGATAACAAGAGAGAATGGTAGAATCAGAGGAGAATTTGCAGCAACTAGAAGGAGAGGAGGAAGAACTCGAGTTGGGGATAGAGTTTTCTGAGTCCATATGTCTAATCGAATACAACACTACAAGAAATCCCTTGATCCATGACGAAATTCCCATGACGTTTTTTGATTTCGTCACAGATCACACTGCATCCATGACGAATAGTCAGATTTCGTCATAGATTCGCAGCGCTGGATATGAAGCCCGATATGAAGTCCAAACACTATGACGTTATGCCAATTTTGTCACAGATTTCATCACAGATCACACTGCATCCATGACAACAGTTAGATTTCGTCATAGATTAGCAGTGTTGGATATGAAGCCCGATATGAAGTCCAAACACTATGACGTTGCGTCAATTTCGTCATAATCCAACCCACATTGCATTTCAACATTTCCTTATGATCAATAAAATAAAAAAAACCATATAATATGTGAAAAAAGTAGAGATAATCACAGTCAATAATTTAAAAATCTAAATTTAATTTTTTTCTAAAGCATATAATATTATATAGTTAGTATATAGATATACCTATATAAATGCAAACAAAACTGAATTTCGATTTTATGACTTTTTATAACTTACTATAATTTTTTACATATTGACTTGAATTAAATAAAAACGAACAAGACAAAACCGATTTTTAAACCACGCAAAACCAAGCTTGTGATGTAATATGGATGGTTTCAAAGGTTGAAAGATATGGTTTGTGTAGTTACTAAGTTTAGGCATGAAAACCAGACTTAGGCGAAAATTGAATAGGAGCCATAGTAACATGGGCTTGCTAACCTGAATCAAAGTCTACTGGTGGCCCTCTAACTCGTTAACGAATTCTAGATAACCACCCCGAGATCCTGAAACCAGCCTGCAGCAACTGCGGCCCAAGCACAAATTTAACTCGGTCGGCTCGCTAGAATGGAGGGCCACTAGCAAACTTTTCCCCATCGTTTTTTCTTTTTAATCTATACTTAAAATTTGAAACTAGTGTTTCTCGGTCATAGTAACTCCAAATTCATTGATTCTTTTTTCTGATTTTTTGTAAAATCAAAATCTTTCACGTAATATCGTTCGTTTTCATATTAATTGCTATTACATTTATCTTTTTCATACAACTTCTTTTCTTCTACTGAAAGAGAATAAATAAAAGATATTTTTCAATAATAAATGGTAACATAACTTCATATTTACTAATGTTATGATAAACACAAGGTTATGGTAAAGTTTGAAGTGCATATGAATTCGAAAATTTCGAAAGGTATGATACACTTCAATGTTAAGTAATGTTTCATGAAACTATGTGAGACATGTATCCATTTCTAAACAACGAGGTTCATATCGAAATCATTTGAAAGTTTGATCACAAGTTTATGGACCCAAATTATGTTACCACGTCAATTCGTAGAACCATTAGAGCATTTTATGATATTATTTGAATTATGATAGTGTAAATTCGAGATGTAAGTTTGAATTACCCCTAATAAACTGCTGTCGAAATCATTTTTCATTTGTTAAAGTTGTAGATCTTGGTAGAGAAGGATTTTAGAAAATTTTAGAAAAAAGAATCATCCAATTTGGAGTTAGTATGAGGCAGAAAAACTAGTTACAAGTTTTAGTCAAAGATTAAAAAGAGAAAACACACTTGTTCATCTCAGTTCATAGCAAGTGCAATTTCTGTTTTTAATCTTCGGATAAAACTCGTAAACTGTTTTTCTTCCTCATACGAACTCCAAATCGGTTGATTCTTTTTCCTAATTTTTTCTAAAATTGAGATGTTTTACTCAGTGCCATTTGTTTGTATCTTAATTACTATTTCTTGATTGCTTTTCATACAACATATCTTTTCCAACTAAAAAGAGAATATAAAAAACATGTTTTTTCATAATAATTGCTAATATAACTTAATATTCTCTAATGTTATGGTCAACACAAGGTTGCATCCAAATTTGAGGTGCCCATGGGTAAGAAAGTATTTGAGTGTGTACAAACTTTGAAGTTTAAGTTGAGTTGTATGAAACAATGTGATGATCTATCTAGTTTATGAACAATGTATAGTCCAATTTTCACAAAATCATATGAAACTTTTTTGTCAAGCTTGTACATCGATAAAATGATCCTGTGCCAATTTACATAATTTTTTGATAAGTTTTATTTATTATTATCATTATTTTATAACAAGGTGACTAGTAGAAGTTTGAAATTTCCCTACAAGCCAATTGAATTTTCGTCAATCTCCTAGATGTGGCCTAGAATGGACCATAGGCGCCTAAATATAATTTTTTTGAATTTTTTAAACTTATTAGATGCACATATAGGTCAATTTTGAATTACTTTCGGTAAACACGTAGAAATTCATTTAAATGATAGAAAATAGCAAATCCACTGGAAAATTCTTGAAACTCCTAGATGAAAACTTGTATCCATACTGTTATATATAAAAAAATATATTTGTACATATAACATAATTATTTTTTAGTGTTACTTCACAATGGTGCAATAAAAAGGGAAAAAGAAAAAGAAAAACAATAAACAGAGAAGCCCATGTTGGCCCAAATAGCCCAACGATTTGCAGCCATCGATCGTCGATCCAATGGTTCTCATCGTGTTTCCTTGGTATATAACGCTGCATCCAACCCTAACCCTAACCCCATCTCCCTCCTCCCCTGTCGCCCCTCTCTCCCCGCCACCTCCACTACCACCTCCACCACCGCAGCACGCACGAGCGAGAGAGACTCTACTCGGATCGAGCGGAATCGAGATGGACGACGCGAGCACGAGCCGGAGGAGTCCTCCTCCCAGCCGGAGCGCCTCCTCGCCATGCGCTCCGCCGCCCGGTGCGCCGGGCGCCCGCATGGGAGCCTCCTCCATGGTTTCTTTATCGGCCGAAAATCACCGATATTTCCGAAATTTCCCATATATCTGTAGGGTCCGATAAAATTAGATATCGCTAAATTTTTCTATTTTTCCTACTTTACAGATGACTCAAATTCAGCCGCAATAATCTCGTGACTCATAATGTTTTATTCTTAATTTTATCTATGAACAAGTGATGTTTAATAGTCTACGAATAGTTTCAAGTCAAATTCTACAAAATTTTTTAAAATTAATTTGATTTTTTTTGAATTTGGTCCGATATTTCCGATATATCTTGCTTTTCCTCTTTATCCTTGACCCCCGATAAATTTTTATTTCCGATAATAAAAACTATGGCCTCCTCCCGGACCCCGAACTCCCTGGAGACCAGGCCTCTTTCCCGTGCCCGCCCCAGCGGTTCGACTACTACACCAACCCCGCCGCCGCCTTCTCCTCCTCCTACTCCGGCGGCGCCACCAATCCGACCTGGTCCCACAAGCGCAAGAGCCCTCCCGCATGCTACGATCCGCGTCCCGCCCCGCCTCCGCCTGCTTACGGTCCGTACCCTACCTAACCTGCTGTTTCTCTTCTCCCTATTATGCTGGATTAGGGCTGCATAGAGTTCTGCTTTGCTTAGCTTCAGGGTCTAGTTCAATCGATTGGTAGTTTCAATGCTTGCCTCTGATCCATACACAGATAATGTACAAAGATCCGCCCTCCTCCTGCGTGGCTTTACGGATTACCTGCGCAGATCTTCTTCTTCTGTTCTAGGGGTATGCATCTCTAAAGTTTTGCGCTAGATTTATGGCTGATTTACACCCGAGCTAGCTTTTTGTGTTCTCGTCTCCTAGCTCGATTAATCTGTTTTCGTCTCCTAGCTTTATGCATCCGAAAGCAGGGCATCTGGTTCGAATCTTTGGCGATTATACGCCTTTGGCTCTCCATCTAGCTAGCTATGAAGTGTTGGGTTTTGTAGATGCATCCTGTTTGCTTCAACTGTTAATTCCTTGAACATGGACATTAGTCGCACTAGATCTCATAATTGCTACTGTATTATGAAATATCCGTCCAGTTATGCGCTGAATTGCGAGTGCTATGCATGTCAATCTGAAAATTAAACTGATCTAAGCAGTAACTTTTTAAAGTACGCTATAGCTACCATGTGTTAAACAGTAGATGCCCTAAGTATAGGTTGATGTTGATCTGAAAACTGTGCTCAGTATATCTCATCTACTTACCTTTCACATCCAGTTAATGTTTGATATTAAATCTGATAATTGAACTCGTGGCATCTGTATGTTTAGTTGTCTGGGTTGGCTCTATGACATTTATGCTATATATTATAAAGTTTGCTTGGTGTTTTTGATCTGAATACCACTTGATCTGAATCATATGGCACTTAACATATCTTCCCTTTAACATATCTTCCCTTAATGCTTCGCAGTGAATACAAAAAGAAGTGAATTGTATCATTGTGCCCAAAACAGCCCAGCTTTTTTTACAGGTTAAGGGGATTCCTCATTTTCTGTGACAAAATAATCCCCTCTCGAATGAAAAGTGGATTGGGTGATGTGGTAGTCATCCCTGCCATTGCGATTCCCCTGCCAAGTACCAGCTATTATTAGCCTCTTAATGAGAATATTTTGCTGAAATAAACGTGGTTAGTTCTTATTTCCTGTTTGCTGAAATAAACATTGTTGTAGTACATCATTTTTTCATTCACACAAGCCTAGTACCAGTCTGCTTGCTTGAATTGTAGTAGTATGAGGCAGGTTTTTTGGTAGCAGTGTTGATTTCAATTTATTTTCCCCAAAATTTGATAGATGATACTATCACATAGGTCTGCTTAAAATGTACATATTGCATGAGTTTGCAATTCATTTAAATGCCTACCTGTTGACTGTATGTTTCCACTAGAGGGTCAAGTGATGAGTAACAAACTGCAACAATATGACAGGATAACTCCTATGATTCCCAAGTATTTAAGTCTCTGATGATCCCTCTTTTATCCTATTTGGTAGTTTTTTTTGTGTGAAAATTATGGGATAACTCCTATGATTCCCAAGTATTTAAGTCTCTGATGATCCCTCTTTTATCCTTTTTGGTGTGTGAAAATTATGTTCCCTTATGACTTGCAGACTTCAATGGTTCTCAATTCATGAGAATATATTTCACACCTGCCATCTTATACTTTATTCTCATTGTTACTGATTTATTTGGGTCCTTTTGCATTTAGTATCAGTACGAATATTGTTGTGCTACTACTATATCCATTTTGCTGTCTTTGAAACATGTTGAGCCTTCTTCCATCATCAAATGACGAGTATTAAACTGCAACAATATGATGGAGTTAATAGTCCTTTGATTCCCAAGTATTTAAGGTTGATGATACCTCAACATTTTGTTTTGGATTCTATATGCAATCTCACTTTTGGAATATATATGTTTCTGTTTGGACATTTGCGCTCCTAGTGCCTCTACATGTATGTGCAATTGGGGTTCATATGTTATTGGCTTAGGTTTACAATCGAGTTTGTTTCTAAGCATTAAAGATGGAATGAAGTGTTGGCCTTTGATTGTATTAGGGAATCAGTCACCAATCTGGTCCTAAATGTTTGTGTGCATCCAACAAGTATGGTGCCGTGATCTTTTAGTAGGCCTGTGTCCACTGAAAGTACTGGTTTTATTTTCCAGATTTCATCCATGATAAAATCCATGACATTTAGTAGCTGCAATTAGTTTTCCTTCACAAGTACCTTGACATTTCTAAATGCATGCAGGTTTTTCTTGATGAGAGCAGGGATGATGGGCTCACTGAAGCAAAAGACAAAGAAAGTGGAGGCAGCATTCTGAAGTTTGTAAATCAACAGTAAGAGATTCGAAGTACGTTCTACTGTCTTTTGTATTGAAATTATGGTTGTTGAGCAGCCTTCTTGCCAATTGCTTTAGTTCTCACTTAAAAAATAGTCTGCTACCAGTGTGATTACTGTTTAAATGTGACACTGCAACTAGCTAGTATGATAAAAGGCACATTGACACAATATTTAAGAACGGTCTTTCTTGCTTCCGCCTTCTTGCCAATTGGAATATTGCTGGTGTTAGTTACATGTAGTACAAGGCACCATGACGCAATATTTAAGAACTTCCTAATCTTGCCCACTTCATATTTGTATGATAATATGCATGTCCTTGCAGACTTCCACACATAGCATTTTAGTAATTTATATCTCAAATATTTCCCACTAACAGGTGTTTGGTAATGTCCTTTTCAGGTTGAGGATTAGATGTATCCAGAAGTAATTGGATCAACAAGCAATTAACCTGATATGTTGGACTGCTAGTGATCTGCAAGAACAC
The DNA here is from genome assembly GCA_022644695.1 of Cenchrus purpureus. Taxonomy (NCBI): domain Eukaryota; kingdom Viridiplantae; phylum Streptophyta; class Magnoliopsida; order Poales; family Poaceae; genus Cenchrus; species Cenchrus purpureus. The sequence goes on from CP053454.1 coordinate 53,306,141, forward strand.
ATTTGATTTGTTTTTTTATGTTGTGTTTGTCTGGAATTGCTTGTGATTTCAAGGCTTTTCCTGCCATTCGGTTGTAAAATGGGCTTGTTGGCTGAATTTATATGGTCTATGTATTTATTGCTAAATGCCCTTGTTAAAAATCTGTAATATATGTGTTGTGGTTAAATTTATATGGGCTGAAATAGCTGCCTAACTATAGGCCCATGTTAAATTCGGCCTGCTAACAAATTGCATAGCTGATGTCATCACCGCCACATCATTTGCCATGTGGTTGTCATGTCATTAACTGCCACGTCATCACTTTCCACGTCATCACTTGCCATGTCCTGAACCACGTCAGCAGCCAACGTGGTTGCCACGTGGCTGCCACATCATCATCTGCCACGTCATCAATTGACATGTCCTTATCCACGTCATCTGCCACATCATCTCTACAAGTGATGTGGCAAATTAATCCATGACGGTCGCTTTCGTCATAGGTTTTGGGCTTTGGGCTGGGTTCACTGGGCTTTACACCAATCTATGACGGTCTAAAAATGTCATGGATTACGTCAATCCATGACGAAAACGTTAATACGTCACGAGAGGTGATTTGTGACGCTCAATCCATGACGAAATGCAATTTCGTCATAGATGCTGTTTTATGACGAAAATTGGATGATCCGTGACGAAAATCGACCGTCATAGATCACAAGGTTTTTTGTAGTGCAAGGAGATGGCGTGAGATATATCTCTGCCGCTAGAGCTCCAGCTCACACGCACGCATGGGCCTAAACACGCCATCGACCCAGCTCACTTAACCACCCATAAGCCCACTCCTGGAGACGACCCAGTCGCTAGATGGCCCCCTTGGTCATGACAACAGCCGAGGCCACCGTAAGATCATGACACCGAACCGCGCGCGTCCATAGGCTCCGCTTCCCATCACGAGTTGGCCACGAGCACCGTACGGTCGGAGGCCGAGCGCCGTCTGCGTGCATCACTCGCCGAGCAAGTCCGCTATCCGCCACCTCCGCCCTCCCTCGCCACAGTTGGTGAGCATGTCCCCATGATCCCGTGGCACTCCTCTCCTTTTTCCCTACCTTGGTCATGCACCATTGTCCGAAGCACCGGCGGCGCAAACGCCCAGTGGCTTCCGTCCGCCATGAACCAGAGAAAAAGAAGATGTCTCTCTTTTGCATCTAGGACCCTGAAGAACCCTTTATTGTTTAGCTTGACTTATGTGTCTTGTAGATCTTGTGTAAAACCCCCCAGATCTATTAGATCCCTGCAACCAAGCCCAACCCGACATCTTTTATAGATCTAAGCCTAACCTTTACCTTTTCGCGAGCACTGTTTACTGTGTCTCGAGAATCTTTTCTGCTAGCCTCTGAGATCTATAGTTAATCACGACTAGGTCCTTATATCTTGTTTTCTCTATACCTTCGATGTTTTAAATCTGTTTTAATCCGTTCAAGTTGCGTTAGGTTCATAATAAAATAAAGTGCATGTTAGTGTTGTGTTTTCATCATGCTTGTTTTCTGAAAATTAATTTAATATTAATTTTGTAATATCTATTAAGCATGTCTTTTCTAAATAAAAGATACATAGTGTTATACACCGTTTTTCCTAATCAATGTTAATTTGAGTAATGTTTATTTCATATGCTTTGTAAATAAAAGCTAATTAGTGCCACATCTCGGTTTTCTTAAACTAATGTTAATCTTGCTTAATGATATTTAATTATTTTTTCTAATTAAAAGTTGATTAGGCTTTTACATCGGCTTTTATAGATAAATATTAACTTGATTAATGATTACATGCATATGTTTCCTAAATAAAATTTGTTTAGCTCAACACATCACATGCCTTTATTCGATTAGTTGTTCTAACCTTTCTAAAGTAAAATGTTTAATTGTTATAATTTATACATGAATCTTTATAAATAAAATTTAACTAGGTTCTTATTTCGGTCCTTGCAAATAAAATATAATATTGTATTAATTCCAACTTAGGGTATTTTCTTTTCGAAATATCCTTTACACATTTTTGCTAATTAAAATGAACCTAAGCTTATAGTCTTTCATGTTCATAAATGTAATTAGTTCGGTAGACGTTCTTTTTATCAGCTCTATCTCAGTATCTCTTTTGATCAAGTCTATTTGAAGCTCTAAATCTTTCTAGTGTTAGCTCAAGCTCAAACCGCAGCTAATCAGACCTTTCCCTTCTAAGCACGTTTTGTGTGCTTTAGGTGATCCTTAGAATCGATCCTATCCTTTAGTGCGCTCTATTAAAGCTTTCTTTTGATTGGTGTATTGTTCTTAGTTGCTTGTTTGTTTTTTTTGTATGCTTGTGCCTGATGATTGATGCGAGTAGAATGAACGTGGTTCGAGAACTTTGAAGAGCAAGAGGTTGAAGAACTCTGAGAAACAACACTACTCTGGTTACAGGCAAGTGTGTGGTTCCTTGTCCTAATAACTACTTAATCACTCATTGCATTGCTTGCATTAATTTTGATGGGTTCTTATTAAGGATGACTAGCCTCATTTGACCATTACCTTGAACCTGGTTTTAAATTAATCCTGATGGTAGATGTTGCTTAGTTTGCTCTACCTGGATGGTGTTAGTCGAACAACTTTGATACTTGTTTATGTATTATGTTGAATGATGCTTTAATACAAGATCATACCTGCTTAATTGGAACATGGAGAACCACCCAGGAAAACAGTACAACCACAAGAACTAAACGGGCACTGGTCTTGGCTAAGTAATTAGGAACTTTAGCTTGGTGTGAACTTACCTGATAAGGACAAGGGATCAGCGGTACTACGGGGTATGGACTCGCTCTAGCAGGGGGTTGGGTGAGTTCTTCTATGGTGGGGTATTGACCTACTAGGGGACTGTTGACGGTGAAATTCCGTCAACCTAACCATGAGTTTACCTTCGGTGTTGGCATGCCTTTTATATCTTATCCATTGGTACTAACCCCCTTGGTATAACAAGTTCGTTCGTGCATGTCGGTTTTGGAGTTTAGTGTTTATGTGGTTTTAGTGTTGAAAGCAAGACTTGGATAAGTTCATCAAGCACCTTGTAACAAGACCTTGAAGCCCGGTACAAGTCATGCAATGAAGTAAACATGACTCCAAGAAACCCAGGGACCAAACCCGAGAAGATGAAAAACTCCGAGGACCTAGTCGAAAAGTGCCGAATCTTATGACAAGGAGCTTCATCCAATTCGGAGAGAAACCACGACAAGGGCCCACATGCAAGGGGAAGGATCTAGAAGACTGGGAACCAACACCGGGCGAAGGAGGTTGTCGGTTGGGCCGAGAATGGGCCCAGTCACCCATTTCCGAGCCCAATCGACCCCCCTTTGACCTAGCCGCCATTCGGACTAGCTATAGGCCAAGAGCGACGCATCAACTCATTCGTCATCGGCCGTCGAGGAGCAGAGAAGAGAGGACACCATCTCGAGAGGAGAGGGTCGAGCTAGTTGACTAGGGTCTCCCTAGCCGACGGGAACCTTGCAAGGAAGACCACGTCGGAGTTCCCGAAGCTAGAAGTAAGATCGATGTAGGATCCCGGTGGTGATCTTGATTCATGTATCATGTAATGTTGAATTATCAAGTTGCAATCCGATTTCTAGCAATCAAGCCGCTTTCTCCAAGGCCTTTGATTTCGATCGGCTTTTCGTATCTTAAGATCTATTCTCGAGATAGATCACCGAGGATGCTCTTGTAGCCATGGTGGCTAGAGGTGCATGCCTGACCTTCTCAAATATTTCAACTTGTCCTTGGACTCACCCTAGACTAACCCACGAATAGGGGTGCCAGACAGAACGGTGGCTCCAAAAGGCGGTTTGAGTCGGACGGGAAACCGTGGTTTAAAGAGGCTTTTTATGAGATTAAACTTGTTACTTCTTCTTTGCTCGGAACTTCAACAAAGGCTTGATCCAATCTCTCTAGATTGGTTTATCTATCCCCCTCTATCTCTTGCTACCTCCGGTCTTTAATAGATTAGATTCTTTTTTGAGATGTTCTTTAAGATTAGATGCATAAGTTTCACCTCTTGAAGATCTTAGTTCCTTGGCTTTAATAGATCAACTCTTGCATCACACATTGGTTCCACGGATTCGATACCTTGGGTTCACCACTCGAGGGAAGAAGGGTCCCTTGACTACGACGGGAGAGTTGTCCGCTTGCAAGTCTACTTGAAGTTTAATACGATTGTACACTGTCAACAAGCCCCTTTTTCCGCTACTGCTCGGAACAAGTGATCAAGATTCGATCTTTTATTGCTTTTTGTGTAATTTTTAGTTTTCTTTTGGTTTTTCTTTTTGCATCTACTAATTTTTGATCATCCTCAAAATCAATCTAATCTAGTTTGTCTAACCCTGGTTTTCTTAGATTTGTTTTTAATTTTCATTTTTGTATATTTGTTTATCGCTAACCCTAACAGGAGATGGACGGCTACCTCTCCAACAAACCCGATAATTTTGTGGATGATCCAAAAACTTTACTGCTAAGGAGACGCGAAGCACAACAAGCTAAGAAGCTGGATTTTGTAGATTCAAAGTCGGAAGACGAAGGATCGTTGGAATCTCCGAAGAATTCACCACCTCAAAGTCCTCGGGAGAATCGACTTCCACCGATGGGAGATCAATCGCAAGAACGCAAGATCGGGGAGCTAAGCACCCCGGACATCGTCGACCTACCAATCTTGAACCTTGCGGAGATCGGAAGACCGTTCGAGATCAAGACCTCAACAATCCGCATGGTGCAACATTCACCCTTCACCAGTAAAGAGGATCCGAACCTTCACCTCCAAGCGTTCATTCAACTATGTCAAACGTTCAACATGGATGGGGTGACTCAAGATCAAATGAGGGTGAGGCTTTTTCCGTTCTCTCTACTCGGGAAGGCTTTGCAATGGTTCTACTCTCAACCGGTGGAGACGGTGCAAGATTGGAATGCATTGATGAGGGCCTTCATGAAGGAATACTACTCGCCGGGTAAAACTCAAAGCTTGCGTAATAAGATTGCTACTTTTGCTCAATATCCTACAGAAACTATCTCGGAGGCATTCGAGCGCTTCAATGAGTACACACGGGTGGTACCACATCACAAGTTCCCGAAGGAGGACCTCGTGCAAAATTTCTACCAAGGACTCACCATGGCATCAAGGACGATCATCGATGCATCGGCGGGAGGATCTATCATCGAGCTTACACCAACTCAAGCTTTCACTCTATTCAAGAAGGTCGCGGACAATGATACGTGGGTGTCGTCCAGACGCTTACTTCCGGTTCAGCCCGCGGGGAATGTCAAAGGAGTCTTGCAAGTGGAGAAAGAAGACATACTTGAAGGCAAGATCGATTCACTCATGCGGAGGTTGGAGAAGATGGAGATAGAAAAGAAAGAGGCTCAAGACTTAAAGGCTGCCAAAGCAAGATCCACATGTGAAGAGTGCGGAGAATATGGCCATGTCCACAAGGATTGTCCGGAGGAAGCCAAGGTGCTCGATTACATGAGGAAGGGAGATTTGCCGAACTTCCGCTACGAGCAAGGTAGACCTCAATTTAATGCAAGCTCATCCATTCTGAATTCGGTTTCGCTTCGTATACAATTGAAGGACTTCATGGACGAGCAAGCTAAGATCAACAAGACACCATCACCAAGTTCAAGGCCATAGACAAGGTGTTGGAGAACATCGATAGCAAGGTGATGGAGGTCGGAAGCTCCAACCATCAAGTGCTCAACATGATGAAGATGCTCGAGACGCAAGTGGGACAACTTGCCGGGCGCCTATCCGCTAATGAAGGGAAGCTTTCGGGACAACCTAAAGGTCCCGAAATGACGAAGGCTATTCAAACACGTTCGGGGAAGGAAACCAAAGATCCGGAACATTCCGCGAGAGCAAGGAAGCCTAAACCATCCGCCGAGGCAGAGGAATTTGCTAAGGAGGAAGTTATGGAGATCGTCACCGAAGAGCCCGAGTTTGAGATGCCGGGAGAAGACACGAAGATACCGCAACTCAAGCCACTCTACTTCTGAGGTAAACTTGATAATCACTTTGAGAAGTTTGTGGAGGTTGTGCGTAGACTTAGCATCAACATGCCGTTATTGGATGCCCTTCAAGTTCCTAAATTTTCTCATTACTTCAAAGATATCCTTGCAAATAAATATGAGATAGCAACACTCGAGGTAGATCATGTCAAGATGTCCGAGCAATGTAAAGCCGCTGGTTCATTCAAGTTCGAGAAGGCATTATGCGACCTTGGAGCTAGTGTGAGCATCATGCCAAGAGATGTGTTCAAGAAGCTATGCCTACCATTGGAGCCTACGGGTATGTGCTTGGAGTTGGGTGATAACTCCATTCGCTATCCCTTGGGCATCGTCGAAGATGTGCCTGTGAAGGTTGGACATCACTTCATCCCCGTCGACTTCGTGGTACTCGAGATGGGAGAGAGGGAGAAGCCACCACTCATCCTTGGGAGGCCTTTCCTCAAGACCATGGGAGCTACCATTGATGTTGGCAAGGGGGAGATCAACTTCGACATTAATGGCGAGAAGAGTTCTTTCAAGTTTCGACCACGCCTCGAGGTATGCAATATGATTGAAGTTAAATATGTTCCACCTCATCGTCGTGTTGTTAAGGAAGAACCAAGGAAGAAGGAAGAGCCGAAGAAGAAGGACGTGAAGAAAATCAAGGAAGTTGTTGCATCCGTCAGGACGAAGGAACAAAAGCCGCCTGTGAAGACCAAAAAGATGACTAAGCCGGAGAATAAGCCCGTGCCCAAGATGGTGCGGAAGTGGGTACCCAAGATGGCAACGCCCGCAAAGAGCGTTGATCCGAAGTAATCAAGTGAAGAAGTCTAGCCATGGACTATAAACGAAGCGCTATGCGGGAGACAACCCGTTTCGTCGAGTCAAGAATAAGCTACCGGGAGGACAACCCGATTCAAGTTTTTTTCGAGTCTTTTCAAGTAAGTTAGTTTTGAAATTTACTATGCAAGACATTAGACTTAGAGTGGTTGAACAATATTAGAGACATAATTCTTGGTTGAAATTTTTTGCTGAATCATAAACCCTTTACATGAACCATCCCATGTGATTGTTTGCTTCTTTTCGTGAAACCAAAACCAAATAAATTCAGAACCTAACTCAACCATTCATCCTCTTTATGATATTGTGGTTGACTTGTTTTACATTCTAAAAACACACGAGTAGAGCCACGACTTGTATCTAGATGTTATTTAAATTTCAGCACGTGGTAGGACTCGCGTGAACCTAGAAACTTAACTTTTGGTTGGTTTAAAAATCTATATCCTTGGTTTCTCTAAGATTAGAATTTTTCTAAGCCTCATTTAATTTTATTTGATTCAAAACCTCTCTCATTTAGCCAAAATTAGAACATAAACCTATGCCCCCATGATCAAACCGGGAAAGTTTGCTCTCAACTAATGAAGGCAAACAATACCGGTGAGACCGATATAAATATAGTCGGAAAATATTTTTGACTTACATTTGTTTTTAATGGTTTAAAAACTTCTCTAAATTTGTGTTTGAGCTCTCCCATAGCTTTGAAATTATTTTAATTTTCGAAATTAGAGGAGTGCTTAGCCTTAAGACATGCTTAGAGGGAGGCAATCTAGTTAAGTAAATCATGCATGCACCATGATGCATCATTGGATGCCCTTTCAACAACTTTCATCAAGACCACATGCAAAGGACAAGCATGGGGGGGGGCAGCAAGCATTGTTTTGCAGGAAATTCATGGTGGCATGTGAAGCAAGGGAGCATGGACATGACTCAAAGCAAAGGCATCAAGTGGAAGGACCAATAATGCAAGCAAAGGAGTGGATGAGAGAGTTTGGGCGGTGGAACTTGTGGAGCACGCGGGCACAAAAGTCACAAAGTGGAGATCATCACGCTGAGGAAGAACCGATCCAGGGAGGGCAAGAACCACCCTAGGTCGGTCGGCCCAGGTTGGCCGGCCTCCCCTATAAAAGGCACCCCGAACGAACGACTTCCGGACGGACCGACTCTGCACCTCAGTGGTAGTCCCAGGAGGGCTACCACGTGCAACCCCTGTCTCAGCAATACCAAAAATCCATACATAAGAATAAAACAGATAGAGTACAACATTTATTTATTACAATAATCAGAGTACATCTCTTCGGCACATGCCGGGTACAAGTCCATCAGGACTGAATCAAACAGAAAGAAAACGTTTAGCAGCGGCTCCATGCAAGCGCAGGGAACTCCATATCCGCAGGCATCTCGAGCGTAGAAAGAGCACTAGTCCTCCCATCCGTCGTTGTCGAAGTCGTAGTCCAGCTCTGTGTCAGAGACACCAGGATCTACCCGATAAGCGGGTAGGTCATGTCAGCTTCCCAACAAAGAGGCAAAAGCGGTGTATGTTCTACTATGTGATATATTCCTACTCCGGGTGAGAAGGCTTAAGCAAAGCAAGCAACATTCAAGGTAAGCAGAGATATGGTGAGGTTAACACCTGGAAGCTCACGCCCGAGGTCCACACCGGGGTCCACACCCGCTCAAGGATACCACACCAAAACACCAGATCGCAACCACGATCCGGCTCCCAACTCTCATCTGCGATGGGCACACCAACTCCTATCCCCACATCTCAACGTAGTGCCGAGCTCACTCACTCGGGGGAGAGAAGAAGCACAAGAAAAGTATATCTAGTCAGGTGAGAGATCAGAAGACTGTCCATAACCAGTGGACATAGACTATAGCTATAGGTTTAAACACTCTGTAGAGGTTGTACAACTGTACCCGCCCGAATAGGACCGGAACCGGCCGTCACCAATTCCAAGCCCTACCATACGGTTGAAGCTCAAGTAAGTGGATAGTACCCTCCTGCGTCTCCGAAGTCCGCACAACCCCAGAGCTCATATCGCCAGGGGTCCCTCTGTGGAACCTTCCCGACCTCGCCGGGGCGAAGTCTACTAAGGAGGAAAACCGTCTCCCCTCACGATCACACCGATCCGCCTACAGGAGGGGTGCTATCCACTACAAGTCTCACCCCGCACCCCCGCCCAATACAAGGCGGGCGGTTTGTACGGTAAAAGTCATCTGAAGCAAGGTCAACTGACGATCGGTCCTTAAGGGCCGAGAGCGAGCACTCCCCAACTCCATCCGCGTCCAACACGCCGGGTAAGAGGCGGATCGCATCTTCCCGAGGCAAAGGCTCAAATAACCGATCGGCTCGCTCCCGCCAAAACACATCAAGGATGAACGCACCCAGAACTCACGCCAGAACACACCGAGATCTCCCGCATCTCAGTCCAAGCCCAGAATACCATCCATAGTCAAGCAACAAAAGTATGGATAGTTGGTATATGGGACTAGCTAGGGGTCTGTAGCTAGTCCCGAGGTAGGTAAAACAAGGAATCGTGATATAACAAAATATCAAGGCAAGGCTAATCAACGCTATGCAATTCATCCAAGCAATGCATATAAAGTAAAGCACTAGCATCTAAATAACAACATGGGATCTACATGGTTGGGAGTGACATGACACCTTCGTTGGAGCAATCGTTGTCCTGGGCAGTGTACTCAGGGTCCTCCGCGTCCTCCTGGTCCAAGCTCGTGCGTGGCACGAGATTCGCCACGTAAGAAACGGTACACATCTAAGCAATAACTCAACTAGAAACCACTTTTAGAAAACCCAAAAGAGCTCAAACTACCTACAATCAGCAAGGTTTCAAATTACGAAATTATAGGAATTAGTTTTATATTTTTCTGAGCTTCCTATAATTAGTTATGATTTTTCAAAGATTAAAACCATTTTTAAATCATTTCTGAAATTACTTTTGAAATAGAAATGGATTTTTAAATAAAAGGCACCGGCACTGACGCTGACGGCGATCAGCAGTGTGTTGGGCGTTAATGGGTCGAAGTGTCACGGGCCAAAAGTGGCTCTGGGCTCGGCCGATTGCCCATGGTCCAAAGTCCACCGAACCACCACGATCTTGGCTTAGCGACCAACGGCTGGGCTCTTGTTGGGCCCCGATGGGTGGAACGTAACTTAAGGCCCATCAGCCTCGGTTAGATCTAAACTCACCGTGGGGAGATGCCGCTCCGCCCTTAGGCGCTCGCGCCGGCGTGACTCCGGCGGTGATGGCGCGGTGGCGGCTGCGCTTTTGGGGTGCTCTTGCCTGGCTGTCACCGTGCGCACGAGCCTCTAACCAACCATTCAAGCTCGGCTCGAAGGCTGGTTTGCAAAGATGGTGGCGGGCGAGCTCGGCGGCCGAACGCGTCGCGAGCAACGCAGATGAAGCCGTGGCCTTGGCGCTGGGGTGCGCATGGCCGTGGCTTGGGTGAGGAAACCACCTACACAAAGGCTTCACGGCACGAAGGCTGGAACACAGAATGTGAGGCGCGTCGCCGGGTAGCGGCGTGTCGGGCTACACCGCGGTGAGGTCTTGGCCTTGAGACGCTAGCGTGCGCTCGGGCCAGGACGTGCGCGCGCATTCACCTGCCAAAGAAACGTACACGGCACAAGGGTTGGTGCGCAAGGACGCGAGGCACGCGCGGCCGCTCGGCTTTCATGGGGGCGGCTGACGTCGAGGGTGCTCCTCGGTTCGGCGAACAAAAAGAACAGCAAGACGTCCAACTTTTGAAAGCACCCGGTGTTGCGACCTGGGGAGGCCACAGTGCAGGGTTCGCATAGGTGCGGCGTGGCATGGCGGCCGTCTATGGAGAAACGGCGGTGCACGGCGCACGGTGCACGGCGGCTCGAAGGCGCGCCCACAGGCAAAGGAATCAAGGAAAGGAGCGGCGCAAGAGAAGGGGAAAACCAAAGTTCTCACAGTGGGGCGGAGGTGTAGACGTCGCCGGCTTGACGGAGACGGTGGCGCGGCGTGGATGTTTGCGGCGGCGCCCGGCTTCTCATTCTGCTTCGGCCTCCCCGCCTTGGTGCGGGCGTCCTCTTCCCGCGCGGCGTCTGGTCCGGCACCCCCTGTCCTCGGTCGGCCTCCAGCAGCGGCACGTCGGCGGCGGCGCTGTTGACGGTTAATAGTTGTATCAAAGTTCGTTTAGACTTGCAAGCGGACAAGTCTCCCGTCGTAGTCAAGGGACCCTTCTTCCCTCGAGTGGTGAACCCAAGGTATCGAATCCGTGGAACAAATGTGTGACGCAAGAGATAATCTAGTAATGCCAAGTAACTTCAATCTTCGAAAGGTGAAACCCTAATGCATCTAGTTAAAGAACATTAAAAACGAATCTAATCTACTAAAGACCGGAGGTAGCAAAGATAGAGGGGGTAGATAAACTGATCTAGAGAGATCGGGTCAAGCCTTTTGTTGAAGTTCCAAGCAAAAGAAGAAGTAGCAAGTTAAATCTCATTAGAAGCCTCTTTAAACTGTGGTTTTCCGTCCGACTCCGAAAACGCCCGCCTTTCAGAGCTACCGTTCTGTCACAACGAACTCCTATTCATGCGGGTAGTCTAGGGCGAGTCCGAGGACAAGTCGAGTTCTTTCGGAAGATCAGGCGTGCACCTCAAGCCACCGCGACTACAAGAACACCCTATGTGATCTATCTCGAGAATAGATCTAGAATAAGCAAAGCCGATCGAAAAATGAAGACTTCGGAGAAACACTTGATCGCTAGAAATCGGATTCAACTTGATAATTCAACTAGTACAATGATACATGAACAAGATCACCACCGGGATCCTACCTTGATCTTGCTTCTAGCTCCGGGAACTCCGACGTGGTCTTCCTTGCAAGGTTCCCACATCGGCTAGAGAGACCCTAGTCAACTAGCTCGACCCTCTCCTCTCCGAGATGGTGTCCCTCTCTTCTCTGCTCCTCGGCGGCCGATGACGAATGAGTTGATGCGTGGCTCTTGACCCCGGGGCTATAAATAGCCCGAATGGCGGCTAGGTCAAAGGGGAGGCGACCTGGAATGGGGCCAGCCGGCTGGGCCCGGCCTGGGCCCATCCCGCCCAGTTGCTGCCTCCTACGTCGGTTCCCGAGTCTTCTAGATCCTTCCCCCTTCTGCATGTGGGCCCTTGTCGTCAGTTTCTCTCCGAGTTGGACGTAGCTCCTTGTCCCGCAAGATTCGGCACTTTTCTGGATAGGTCCTCAGAGTTTGTCATCTTCTCGGGTTTGGTCCCTGGGCTTCTTGGAGTCAAGTTTGCTTCATTGCATGACTTGTACGGGGCTTCAAGGTCTTGTCACAAGGTGCTTGATGAACCTATCCCGGAAGTCTTGCTTTCAACACTAAAACCCTGCATAAACACTAAACTCCAAAACCGACATGCACGAATGAACTTGTTATACCAAGGGGGTTAGTACCAATGGATAAGGTATAAAACTTATGCCAACACCGAAGGTAAACTCATGGCTAGGTTGACGGAATTTCACCGTCAACATCTCCCCCATGCTTAAACCTTGTTCGTCCTCGAGTAAGCCTTCGATGGATATCATCGTTGCCCTTCATTGTTTAAACCTTGCACTTGATCATACATGAGAAAACATAATGCTCTCAAAATTTTTAATTCATTAAGGTTTCATAATGTACTAGCTTTCATCCCTACGGAGGGTAGATTCTTAATTAAGCTTATCCCACAAGTATTAACATGCTCCAAAGTTTAAATAGATCTCAGAAATTTTAAAATAAAGAACGGGATGAAAAAGAGCTAAACCAAGTTCACAAATCATCTTGCACATTGCTCATGAACTCTCATCTCACTTAGTCTCTCAAGCCTATTTATTCTACTCCTTTCCCTCTCATAACATATTTATGTGGTAGGCTTTATATGGAGCTTTTTGGGAAAGTTTAGTCCTACCAAGATATTATAAATGAGATGTTGTCAAAACAAGACAAGCTTCTCATGGTCTTACCGAGACTCGTCAAAAAGGTCATTGGAAAATAATGTTATATCAAGGTGGGGAAAGAGAAAAATACACACACTTGAGATAGGTGGACATGTGCAAATGGCAAAGAGTGATCCCGAGGCACAAAGGAAGTCCTCGTTATCGGATTGCACATGGTTGGAAAATAAGTATGGATCTTTTAATCTTGAAGCCTTGAAATTCCTAATGCACTTTAGAGAACCGGGGAGTTCACTTTATTTCATTTTTACACATACTCATATTTTTTTCTCTTTTTCTCATATTTTTTTTTCTTTCTTTCTTTCTCATTTTTCATCATTTTTCTTTCTCATAAAATTTTTTATTTGCTCCCCTTTGAACTCTAAAATTGCATCGTACCTACCTCCTCCCCCATGCTTAGACGTTTGCTCGTCCTCGGGCAAAGAGGTGATAGAGGTAAGGTAGGTACCGGAATACTTTTCCTTTGGAGAGATACTTGAAATCTTTGATCGTGGCACCATCTTGCAATCTTCCTTGAATTGATGATCCATCCTCAACGATAGGTTGTGGTCAAGGAGGTAATCACAAAAGATGATATTTGGTTTTAAGGGTGGATATCCGGCGAGGTTTGTGAGATCTCCGATGTGGGGATACACAATGCATGGATAAAAGGCTAGCAATAAGATAGATACGCAAAAACGGAATGACCAGCTTCTTAGTCTCGGGCCAGAGAAATCATGGCCTGCAATAACTCACTCAAAAATAAATCTTGTACACTAAGGTTTATGCACTCAAATATATATAAGGCTCTGGATAGGTAGAGCAACACACAAGTGATATTTATGACAAGGTTAGCATTACTTTTTAGGAATAAAAATCATCTTTAATCTATCTACAACTTGAGAGCACATAAAACACTATGGGTCTTCATTTTAATCATAACCTCCGCTAAAGATTAAGCTAGCATTTAGATAAATTCAGATTCGTATTTTAAGAGAGCACTAGCTTTAGCATGCATAAATCGATTACAAAGATAAACAAAGCGGCAATTATAATCATATATCATCATGGCACAAATTTCATAACTTTTCCAAAGGTATAAACAAGGTGGTGCCTTTATTCATGAAGGAAACAAACTGAAATACATGCTGAAAATAAACTAACACACTTGCTGAAATTTAAATAAAAACTGAAAATACTACGCAAACACAAGCAAACACAAGCTGAAAATTATAGAAAAAGGGAAAAGAAAAGAAAACTAAAGCTCCTCCTTTTTCCTAATCCTCCGCCGGTGGTTGGTATTGATGATCCTGTTAGTTGTACCCTTGCTCGTAGTAGGTTTGGACATCCCCTCCAACGAATTGATCCGGCGGTACTAGGTGAAGACGCCCAAGCTCATAGGCAATATTTGCATTGCCTTCACCAAGTTGAGCCGTGTTGGATTGGATGGCTGCGACGTTTTGCATGTTTCTCGCAACATACCCTCCAATTATGGCCATGCTTTGTTGTGGTTGGGGGTGTTGTGTGTAAGGCTCCGCGAAGGTTACGTTGGGCACCACATAATTTTGTGGGGGCACCGGTGCACCACCCCCCCATGCTTGCATTTGTGGCCCTCCGTAATAACTTGGCGGAGTAGGGATTCCTCCGAATGGTGGCACATAGTTTGGTTGTGCGCCACCCGCTCGCGCGGAGGAGGATCCCTCCTCTACAATTCTTCCTCTTTTATTTTTCTTTGCCGGGACAAGGAGTCCCTCCTCCAACCAATCTTCCTTCCCTTGAATGAAAAGCCTAAGTCTTGGGTCCGGAAGGGGTAAGTTCACCTTGGCCACATGAAAGCCCCCTCTCTCATCTCCACTAATATATTTTCCTTGCTTTAAATATTCGAATCCGAGAGGGGTCCCGGGTAGAAGATATTCGGGATTTCTTGTAATCCCCGACCTTAAGGAGATGGCCAACATAGAGAGGTAGCACCCCGAACCAATATCACCCGATCCCGATGTTGCCTCGCAACACCATCGGTTGATCATAAGGTATGAGGGGTCTATTGGCTACCTGGCAATTAAAGCTGAGTAGAGCCAATTCAACTCCGTGTCGGTCACCTTCGTCTCCCTCATCCTCCCCATAATCCTCTTGCACATCCAAGAGTGGAATACTTGGATAATGGGGTTGCGGATGCAATTGCGTTGTTGGTGGGCTTCTCCGGAGATTAAATTCCAAAATCCATCTAACATGCCATCCGGCACGTCAACTTTCTCCGGAGCTCCCTTTTGGAACCCAAGTAGCTCCCTAATATACTCGTAGGGAACCACTTGTTGAATTCCCTCCAAACGGAATGATAAACATTGCACCCCCTCATCGAGGATAGGCGCCATAGTCATCAAGATTTCCAAGGCAAACTCCTTGTGGGTGTTTGCCGACACCCCGTTGGAGAATTGCACCCATCCAAGGTGCCCCAACATATAATATATGTCCATGCCGAAACCCAAATAGTTGAGAGCTTGATCGTCGAAATCGACGTTTGCCACAAGCCTCTTCTCAAGACGGGAGAGTTTCTTCTCCTCCTCCTCCGACAATATGATGAAGCCATATGTGGAGTACCGCGAAGTGTATGGAAGTGGCGCGGATGAACGGGTCGATCGATGAGGTGGGGCGGGCGGCTCCTCCGTACGCCCTTGAGGTTCGGTAAACCTCATGGATGTGCTCCTTGTAGCTCTCATACCACCGAGGAGGAGATTGTCGTTCCTCCTTGGCGGTGCCGTGTCCTCCTCCATGCTCCGAGGAGACTCGGAAACTGAGTGCCTCCTCGAAGACGTCGTCGAAGATGGCTTGGACGATGATGATGACCCCTTCTTCTTGGTAAAGAGACTTGTGGTTTTCTTCCACATGATTGCAGCACTCTTCTCTTCACTAAAATTCCGGGTTTCAACCGGTAACTAGGTACTTCAATTACTTCGGAATGTGGACTTTGAGTGGATTAAGGGTGTGAATTGTTTGAGCAATCAAGCTCAGGAAGGATGGCTATGTCTACGGTGGTTCTGGGCACGAAAACTTGAGCACACAAACTGAGGAAGGAGAGGGCTACTTGCCTGCAGAAGATGGGAGCCGGGGGGCACCATTTATAGGCCAGGCCGGCCGGCCTGGGCCGACCGGCCTAGGGTGGTTTGGCCCCCCCTGGCTCGGTTCTTTCTCCCAGCACGATCATTTCTCCTCCGTGACTTTCTTGCCCGCGTGCTCCTCGAGTTGCACCGCCCAAACGCTCTCGTCCACTCCTTTTCTTGCATTATTGGTCCTTCCACTTGATGCTTCATGCTTTGAGTCATGTCCATGCTCCCTTGCTCCACTAGCTTCACATGCCACCATGAATTTCCTGCAAAGTTATGCTTGCTGCCCACCCATGCTTGTCCTTTGCATGTGGTCTTGATGAAAGTTGTTGAAAAGGGCATCCAATGATGTGTTATGGTGCATGCATGATTAACTTTAACTAGATTGCCTCCCTCTAAGCATGTTTAAGGCTAAGCACTCCTCTAATTTCGAAAATTAAAAATATTTTCAGAGCTATGGGAAAGCTCAAGCATAAATTTAGAGAAGTTTTTAAGCCATTAAAAACAAATGTAAGTCGAAAATATTTTCCGACTACATTGATATCGGTCTCACCGGTATAGTTTGCCTTCATTGGTTGAGAGCAAACTTTTCCCGGCTTGATCATGGGGGCATAGGTTTAGGTTCTAATTTTGGCTAAATGAGAGAGATTTTGAATGAAATAAAATTAAATGAGGCTTAGAAAAATTCTAGTCTTAGAGAAACCAAGGATATAGATTTTTAAACCAACCAAAAGTTTAGTTTCTAGGTTCACACGAGTCCTACCACGTGCTGAAAATTAAATAATATCTAGGTACAAGTGGCTCTACTCGTGTGTTTTTAGCATGAAAATCAAGTCAACCACGACATCATAAAGGTGATGAATGGTTGAGTTAGGTTCTGAATTTATTGGTTGTGGTTTCTCGAAAAGAAGCAAACAAACACATAGGAGGGTTCATATAAAGGGTTTATGATCAAAGCAAAATATTCAACCAAGAATTATGTCTCTAATATTGTTCAACCACTTCTAAGTCTAATGTCTTTGCGTAGTAAAATTCAAAACTAAATTACTTTGAAAAGACTCGAAAAACCTGGAATCGGGTTGTCCTCCCGGTAGCTCATTCTTGACTCGATGAAACGGGTTGCCTCCCGCCTAGCGCTTCGTTTATAGTCCATGGCTAGACTTCTTTACTTGATTACTTCGGATCAACGCTCGTTGCGGGCGTTGCAATCTTGGGTACCCACTTCCGCACCATCTTGGGCGCGGGCTTATCTTCCGGCTTAGTCATCTTTTTGGTCTTCACAGGCGGCTTTTCTTCCTTCGTCTTGACGGATGCAACAACTTCCTTGATCTTCTTTACGTCCTTCTTCTTCGGCTCTTTCTTCTTCTTCAGCCCTTCCTTCTCCCTTGGTTCTTCCTTAACAACGCGACGATGAGGTGGAACATTTTTAACTTCAATCATATTGCATACCTCGAGGCATGGTCGGAACTTGAAGGAACTCCTTTCTCCGTTAATGTCGAACATGATCTCCCCCTTGCCAACATCAATGGTAGCTCCCACGGTCTTGAGGAAAGGCCTCCCAAGGATGAGTGGTGGCTTCTCCCTCTCTCCCATCTCGAGTACCACGAAGTCGACGGGGATGAATTGGTGTCCGACCTTCACGGGCACATCTTCGGCGATGCCCAAGGGATAGCGAATGGAGTTATCACCCAACTCCAAGCACATACCCGTAGGCTCCAACGGTAGGCGTAGCTTCTCAAACACATCTCTTGGCATGATGCTCACACTTGCTCCAAGGTCGCATAACGCCTTCTCGAACTTGAACGAACCAACGGAACATGGAATTGTCGGGCATCCGGGGTCTTTTTGCTTCTCTAGCCCATTAGCAATAGCGGCACTACATTGCTCGGACATCTTGACATGATCTACCCCGAGTGTTGCTATCTCATATTTATTTGCAAGTATGTCTTTAAAGTAACGAGAATATGTAGGTACTTGAAGGGCATCCAATAACGGCATGTTGATGCTAAGTCTACGCACAACCTCCACAAACTTCTCAAAGTGGTTGTCAAGTTTACCTCGGAAGTAGCGTGGCTTGAGTTGCGGTATCTTCGTGTCTTCTCCCGGCATCTCAAACTCGGGCTCTTCGGTGACGATCTCCGTAACTTCCTCCTTGGCAAATTCCTCTGCCTCAGCGGATGGTTTAGGCTTCCTTGCTCCTGCGGAACGTTCCGGATCTTCGGTCTCCTTTCCCGAACGTGTTTGAATAGCCTTTGCCGATTCGGGACCTTTAGGTTGTCCCGGAAGCTTCCCTTCATTAGTAGTGAGGCGCCCGGCAAGTTGTCCCACTTGCGTCTCGAGCATCTTCATCATGTTGAGCACTTGATGGTTGGAGCTTCCGACCTCCGTCACTTTGCTATCGATGTTCTCCAACACCTTGTCTATGGCCTTGAACTTGGTGATGGTGTCCTTGTTGATCTTAGCTTGCTCGTCCATGAAGTCCTTCAATTGTATACGAAGCGGAACCGAATTCGGAATGGATGAGCTTGCATTAAATTGAGGTCTACCTTGCCCATAGCGGAAGTTCGGCAAATCTCCCTTCCTCATGTAGTCGAGCACCTTGGCTTCCTCCGGACAATCCTTGTGGACATGGCCATACTCTCCACACTCTTCACATGTGGATCTTGCTTCGGCAGCCTTCAAGTCTTGAGCCTCTTTCTTCTCTATCTCCATCTTCTCCAACCTCCTCATGAGTGAATCGATCTTGCCTTCAAGTATATCCTCCTTCTCCACTTGCATGACTCCTTTGACGTTCCCCGTGGGTTGAACCGGAAGTAAGCGTCCGGATGACGCCCACGTGTCATTGTCCGCGACCTTCTTGAATAGAGTGAAAGCTTGAGTCAGCGTAAGCTCGATGATAGATCCTCCCGCCGATGCATCGATGATCGTCCTTGACGCCATGGTGAGTCCTTGGTAGAACTTTTGAACGAGGTCCTCCTTCGGGAACTTGTGATGTGGAACCGCACGAGTGTACTCATTGAAGTGCTCGAATGCCTCCGAGATAGTTTCCGTAGGATATTGAGCAAAAGTGGTAATCTTATTACGCAAGCTTTGAGTTTTACCCGGTGAGTAGTACTCCTTTATGAAGGCCCTCATCAAAGCATTCCAATCTTGCACCGTCTCCGCCGGTTGAGAGTGGAACCATTGCAAAGCTTTCCCGAGTAGAGAGAACGGAAAAAGCCTTGCCCTCATTTGATCTTGAGTCACCCCATCCATGTTGAAAGTCTGACATAGTTGAATGAACACTTGGAGGTGAAGGTTCGGATCTTCTTTACAGGTGAAGGGTGAATGTTGAACCATGCGGATTGTTGAGGTCTTGATCTCGAACGGCCTTCCGATCTCCGCGAGGTTCAAGATTGGTAGGTCGATGATGTCCGGGGTGCATAACTCCCCGATCTTGCGTTCTTGCGGTTGATCTCCCATCGGTGGAAGTCGATTCTCCCGAGGACTTTGAGGTGGTGAATTCTTCGGAGATTCCTTCGATCCTTCGTCTTCCGACTTTGAATCTACAAAATCCAGCTTTTTAGCTTGTTGTGCTTCGCGTCTCCTTAGCCTGTAAAGTTTTTCTGGATCATCCACAAAATTATCGGATTTGTTGGAGAGGTAGCCGTCCATCTCCTGTTAGGGTTAGCGATAAACAAAATATGCAAAAACTAGAAAGTAAAAACAAATCTATGAAAAATTAGGGTTAGACAAACTAGGTTAGATTTATTTTGAGGATGATCAAAGTTTAGTAGATGCAAAAAGAAAAACTAAGAGAAAACTGAAAATCACAAAAAAGCAATAAAAGATCAAATCTTGATCACTTGTTCCGCACGCTTGAGAAAAAAGGGGCTTGTTGACGGTTAATAGTTGTATCAAAGTTCGTTTAGACTTGCAAGTGGACAAGTCTCCCGTCGTAGTCAAGGGACCCTTCTTCCCTCGTGTGGTGAACCCAAGGTATCGAATCCGTGGAACAAATGTGTGACGCAAGAGATAATCTAGTAATGCCAAGTAACTTCAATCTTCGAAAGGTGAAACCCTAATGCATCTAGTTAAAGAACATTAAAAACGAGTCTAATCTACTAAAGACCGGAGGTAGCAAAGATAGAGGGGGTAGATAAACCGATCTAGAGAGATCGGGTCAAGCCTTTTGTTGAAGTTCCAAGCAAAAGAAGAAGTAGCAAGTTAAATCTCATTAGAAGCCTCTTTAAACCGTGGTTTCCCGTCCGACTCCGAAAACGCCCGCCTTTCAGAGCTACCGTTCTGTCACAATGAACTCCTATTCATGCGGGTAGTCTAGGGCGAGTCCGAGGACAAGTCGAGTTCTTTCGGAAGATCAGGCGTGCACCTCTAGCCACCGCGGCTACAAGAACACCCTATGTGATCTATCTCGAGAATAGATCTAGAATAAGCAAAGCCAATCGAAAAACGAAGACTTCGGAGAAACACTTGATCGCTAGAAATCGGATTCAACTTGATAATTCAACTAGTACAATGATACATGAACAAGATCACCACCGGGATCCTACCTTGATCTTGCTTCTAGCTCCGGGAACTCCGACGTGGTCTTCCTTGCAAGGTTCCCACGTCGGCTAGGGAGACCCTAGTCAACTAGCTCGACCCTCTCCTCTCGAGATGGTGTCCTCTCTCTCTCGCTCCTCGCGGCCGATGACGAATGAGTTGATGCGTGGCTCTTGACCCCGGGGCTATAAATAGCGCGAATGGCGGCTAGGTCAAAGGGGGAGGCGACCGGGCCCTGGAATGGGCTGGGCCGGCCGGCCTGGGCCGACCGGCCTGGGCCCATCCGCCTTGCACTCCTTTGCCCCACGTCGGTTCTCGAGTCTTCTAGATCCTTCCCCTTACGCATGTGGGCCCTTGTCGCCAGTTTCTCGAGTTGGTAGCTCCTTGTCCCGCAAGATTCGGCACTTTTTGGATAGGTCCTCGAGTTTGTCATCTTCGGGTTTGGTCCCTGGGCTTCTTGGAGTCAAGTTTGCTTCATTGCATGACTTGTACGGGGCTTCAAGGTCTTGTCACAAGGTGCTTGATGAACTTATCCCGGAAGTCTTGCTTTCAACACTAAAACCACTATAAAGTACTAAACTCCAAAACCGATATGCACGAATGAACTTGTTATACCAAGGGGGTTAGTACCAATGGATAAGGTATAAAACTTATGCCAACACTGAAGGTAAACACATGGCTAGGTTGACGGAATTTCACCGTCAACAGGCGCGGCACACGGTCCCTTCCTCCCCGCCTCCACTCTCCTTCCTCCCTTGCGGCGGCGCTCACAGTGAATGGGGAAAACCCCAAAGCAGGTTGGTGGAAGGCGACAGCGACCCCGGGGTCTCCCTATAGGGTCTCGGTCAAGGCGGTGCGGGGGTAGAAAAGGCGTATACGCGCCCTATTGGTGGCTATGGCGCGGCGGCCGACGTGGCTCCACTCCAGTGTTGGCCGGGGTGCCTTTAGCATCACCAGGCGAGGGCAAAGAGGTAGCTCACCCGGCCGTCCCATCACGCGCGCAGGGCGCGGGGCGGCGCGGTGCGGTCGGGAGCAGGGGAAAAGGTGAGGAAGAAGGGAAGAGGTGAGGCTGACAAGCCGGTCCCACCGTCAATGACGAAGGTAAAAGAAAAGAGGAGGTTGGTTAGTTGGGCTGCGATTGCGGCTTGGGCGGCCGTGGGCGAGAGGTAAGGGTGGAATTCGGCCCAAGAATAAACTATAGCTTTGGAAATATTTTGAAAATAGATTTAAGTTAGAGTTTGAATTTGAATCACTTTCAAATTCAAACTTCACTCAAATAAAATCCAAATAAATCCAGAAAAACCCAACTCAAATATTTTACCATAATTTGAATATATATTTTATAAATGGGTTAAATTGGTGGAGAATTTAGGGAAGGGCTAGCAATTTGGGTTGAAAATTGATAGCACTTCAATTCAAACAAAAAGGTTTTAAATTTTCGCAAAATTTGCACACCTAATTTCTGGTATGTTACATTCTCCCCCACCACCGAGAATCTCGTCCTCGAGATTTAGACTCCAACCTCCTTCGTGAACAAGTGGGGGTACTCCTTTCTGAGATCAGCTTCCTTCTCCCAAGTCGCTTCTCACTCAGTGTGGTTACTCCACAGTACCTTGCAGAAGGGAATGGTGGTTCTCCTTGTCTCTTTGACCGCTCGGTCCAAGATCTTCTCGGGATACTCAGCATACTCAAGGGTATCTTGCAGGTCAAGGAACTCCATGGGCACTTGCTTTGCTTCCACTTCCTTCTCGCTCTTCTTTAGCTGCGACACGTGAAACACGAGGTGCACTCCTGACATTGCCTCGGGTAGCGCGAGCTGGTAAGCTAGACTTCCAATTCTCTTGGTGATTTGGTACGGCCCCACGTACCTCGGAGCAAGTTTCCCTTTCACCAAGAATCTCTTAGTTCCTCGAAGTGGTGAGACCTTCAAGTACACTCTGTCTCCGACTGCAAAGGTCAATTCCCTTCTTCTTTTGTCGGCATAGCTTTTCTGACGGCTTTGAGCGATCCTCAGGTTCTCACGAACTTTCTCTACTTTCTCTTCTGCTTCTTCTATGATTGCTGGCCCAAAAAGTGTTCGTTCTCCAACCTCTGACCATGCTAGTGGTGTTCTGCACTTTCTCCTGTAAAGGGCCTCAAAGGGTGCCATCCGAAGACTTACTTGAAAGCTGTTGTTGTAAGAGAACTCTACAAATGGTAAGCTGCTCTCCCAATCTGTGCCGTAAGTGAGCGCACAAGCTCATAGCATATCCTCCAGAACCTGGTTAACTCTCTCAGTTTGTCCGTCTGTCTGTGGGTGAAAAGCTGTGCTGTAGCTAAGAGTAGTGCCTAGTAGCTGGTGGAAGCTCTTCCAGAACTTGGCCACGAACTGGGGGCCTCGATCGGACACAATGCTTCTGGGTGCTCCATGTAGTCTGAGTATGTGCTCCACGTACATGTCAGCCAGCTTCTCTGTGGCGTACCGGGTCTTCACCGGCACAAAGTGAGCCACCTTGGTCAATCGGTCCACTATGACCCAGACCGAGTCATTCCCCTTTGGTGTCCGGGGAAGTCCCACTACGAAGTCCATAGAGATGTCCTCCCACTTCCAAACCGGAATTTCTAACGGCGCGGGCTTACGGTGCTCGATCTTCACTGCTACGGTGTGCCATGCAGGCCACGTAGTGAGTTATATCTCTCCTCATGTCTTTCCACCAGTACCTTGTCTTCAAATCTTTGTACATCTTTGTGCTTCCAGGGTGAATCGAGTACCTCGAGTCATGGGCTTCTCTCATGATCTGCTCTAGAAGTGCCTTGTCTTGTGGTACACAAATCCGTTCCTTCAGTCACACGGTGCCTTGTTCATCCAAGCGGTAATCCTCTACCTTTCCCTCCTTCATCAGTTCTCGCAGAACTCTGATCTCTGCACATGACTTCTGAGCTGTTCGGATGCGATCTTCCAGGTCATAGGTCACACGTAGTTCGTTGGCCTGTCCATGGTCCACGATTTCGATCCTCAGCTTCTCTAGCTCTTCGTGTAGGGCAGGTTGCTCTTCTTTCACCATGAGATTGTTGCAATACGTCTTTCGGCTCAGCGCGTTTGCCACGACGTTAGCTTTGCCTGGGTGGTAGTTGATCTCCACGTCGTAGTCCGTGATCAGCTCCAACCACCTTCTTTGCCTCATGTTTAACTCTGTCTGGGTAAAGAAGTACTTCAAGCTCTTGTGGTCGGTGTACAGCTCGCACTTGTTTCCCATCAGGTAGTGCCTCCAGATCTTGAGTGCGTGCACGACAGCTGCCAACTCCAAGTCATGTGTCGGGTAATTTTCCTCGTGTTTCTTAAGTTGCCTGGAGGCATAAGCCACCACTTTCCCTTCCTGCATCAGGACACAACCGAGACCTTGCCTTGAAGCATCACAGTAGACCACAAAGTCCTTCTTGATATCTGGCAGAGTAAGCACTGGGGCTGTGGTGAGTCTTCTCTTCAGCTCCTGGAAGCTCTTCTCACACGCTTCTGACCACTCGAACTTTGTGTTGTTCTTAAGCAACTCTGTCATCGGCTTTGCAATCTTGGAGAAGTTCTCAATAAACCTTCGGTAGTATCCTGCCATCCCAAAGAAACTTCTGATGTCTGTCACGTTCAACGGCTGCTCCCACTTGGTAACGGACTCCACCTTGGACGGATCTACCGCGATCCCCTCGGCCGACAACACGTGTCCCAAGAACGCGACCTTCTCCATCCAGAACTCGCACTTGCTGAACTTGGTGTATAGTTTCTGCTACCTCAGCCTCTCTAGCACGATCCTCAGGTGCTCCTCGTGCTCCTCCGCTGTCTCAGAGTAAATCAGGATATCATCGATGAACACCACCACAAACCTGTCCAACTCCTCCATGAAGACTTTGTTCATCAAGTTCATGAAGTAGGCAAGGGCGTTTATCAGCCCGAACGAAACCACCACAAACTCGTACAACCCGTACCGTGTGGTAAAAGCTATCTTGGGAATATCCTGCTCTCGAATCTTCATCTGGTGGTAACCTGACCTCAGATCGATCTTGGAAAAGAACTTTGCTTTCTTGAGCCTATCCAACAGGTCCTCGATCCTTGGTAGTGGGTACTTGTTCTTGATCGTCATTGAGTTGAGCGTGCGGTAGTCTATACACATCCTCTTGGTGCCATCTTTCTTCTCCACGAAGAGTATAGGTGAGCCCCATGGTGAGGCACTCGGCCGAACAAACCCTTGCTCTAGCAACTTCTTGAGCTATTTCTTCAACTCGTCCAGCTCATCGGACGACATCCGGTACGGACTCTTTGCAACGGGTCTAGCTCCCGGCATCAGCTCAATCACAAACTCCACGTCTTGGTCAGGGGGTAATTCCGTAAGCTCCTCTGGAAACACGTCCAGAAACTCACAGACCACTGGGATTTCCTCAATTTCTTTCCCACTCATGTTGCACAACATCGTTGCAGCCTTTGGACTCTGTGGTTCAATCCGCACTTTCGTTCCACAGGGTGTTCTAACTGTATGAACCTGGGGTTGCATGAAACCATTCCATTGTGCCTTGCCAACCAATCCATCCCCATGATCACGTCTATGCCTGTAGACTCCAGTACTGTCAAGTCTGCCGTGAACAGTTGTCCCTCAAAGACCAACTTCACCCCTCTGCACTCTAACGTACTCCTCTTCTCCACTAGCGGAGAGCTAGTTAAGATAGGCCTTGGTCGAGGCTTGGTTGGTAACGACCTTTCCTTAATGAACTTGGTAGAGATATACGAAAACTGAGCTCCGGTATCGAACAAAACTGTTGCCAAAACTGAGTCAACAAGGAACTCACCGAAAGATGTCGATGCGGTCTGCCTGCATCCTCATGGTGAGGTGGTTCAAGCGTCCTCGAGTAGCTGGCGGCTGAGCAGACCTCTGCTGAGTATGGGGTGGCTGTCCCCCTGGTGCTAGTGCCTTGGCCGGTGTTTGGAACTGTGAGCTGCGGTTCTGACCTCCTTGTTGCACCTGCTGCGGGCACTCGAACGACTTGTGTCCAACCTGACGGCAGTTGAAGCAAGTCACCTTGGCTCTGTCTGCTGTTTGTGGTGGCGGTCTCGGCCTCCAGTTGCTTGGTCCTCCACTTCCTCCTGGGTTGGTCCTGTTCTGCTGCTGTGACTGGGTGGAGTAGTGCCTCTAGTGGATTGGTGACCCCGAGAGTAGCCTGCCCTCCGCCTGGGTGGACTCGAGGCCTCTGCACTGGTCGGTGCGCTTCGACTTGCTTCCGCGGACCTCCATGTAATCGAGCCTCGACCTCTCAACGATCAGTGCCTTGTCGATAATGGAGCGAAGCGTCGGGCAGTTGTGCGCGGACAAGTGGTGTGCCATCCCCTTGTGTAGTCCCTTCCTGAACCAGTAGACCTTCTTCTTCTCTATGTTGGTGTCGCCCCGCACGCACTACCTCATCGCCTCGGAAGCGGTTAGCGTACTCCTGCACGGACATACCTCCCATCTTGAGGTGCCTGAACTCGTTAGCCTTCCTGTCCATCACGGCCTCGGGAATGTGGTGGTTCCTGAAGGCCTCCACGAACTCGTCCCACCCGATGTGCAACAGGTCCGGGGTCAGTCACAAGAATCGGCCCCACCACGACCGGCCGTGGCCGATCACCGGTGCACTGCCACGGTCACGCACTCCTCCTCGATGAGCTCACCAACTCAACTTCTTCTCTATCTCCCTCAGCCAGTTATCCGCATCCATCGGATCCGCGGAGTGGTCAAAGGTTGGCGGTCGCAGCTTGTTGAAGTTCTCAACCTTCTTCTGGAAGCCCTCTGGTACGTTGCGGTGCTGTCCCCTGTGGTTGTTGTTGTTGTTCTGCGCTAGCAAGTGAGTGATTGTCTGCATCAGCTGGGTCTGAACTACCATCACGTCGGCCAAGTTCGGTTGAGGTGGCGGTGGTGGCACCTCCTGCTCCTGCTCTTGGCCAGCTCCTCCCTCGGGCTCGGGTTCCTGCTCAGGCTCAGGCTCCTGCTCCTGTTCTCCCTCGGCGTCGTGTACGGGTCCACGCCCTCCTTGGCCACCTCGGCCTCCTCGACCTCCTCAGACTCCTCTGCATCCACGGAGTCCTCCTCGCGGGACGTGCCCTCCACGGCGCCCGCGGCCTCTCGCTCAAACTGGGTTAGGGGCATCCTCCTCTCCGTTGTCTCCAGCGACCTCCTCGAAGCGGGCCAGGAGTCGTCCGGACCTCCTAGCTCTCGACATCTGTTCCATATTCAAGAGTCAGTAATGGTAGGGAGAGAATTTATAGGATTATTAACTATAAAGGAGTAATCCTGCTAACAATCAAACAATTTCAATCAGACAAGTAAGAAGCAGGAAATCCGAAGTAAAACCATGAAGATCCATGTCACTCAATCAATGCCACCATACAAAAGAGGTGTATCTCGAGGTTTACTCCAACGACCTTCGAGATTACACGGCAACACATCACGCTAACGCATGGTACATCATGGGGTAGCTACTACTAGCATAACAACATGGGTGGTAGCAACTACAGCTAAGACATCATGACAACTCTGGATCTACTACTGGAATTCTACTCCTAGTCACGGGGTGCACTGTGGTGCCTCAGGGCTGGAGTCTGGGGGAACAGAGTAGAACGGCGGCGAGTTGACACCTGGGTAGCCCGGCAACCTGATCACTGGTCCTCCGTAGTAGTCTCGGACGTCCTGGAGAGCGCGGTCCATCTCTGCTGTATCCTGGGAGCCTCTCGGGTACGGGCGTAGCTGTGGAAGTAGCATCGGAGGTAGCTCGAAGGTCTCTGCTCGCAGACGCAGCCTCTTCTTCGGTGGTAACTGTGCTGAGATCTCCTCCAACTCCTTCAGTCTCTGCTGGTTGGAATGCTCCCAGGCCGTGCGGGTCCTGGTAGCTCGGTCCTGCTCCTCGTACACTCGTCCCCCAAGGTAGCACAGGTGGTTGTAGTTGTGACGGCTCCTCTCCTCCAAGTCCGGACCTCTCCGGTAGTCTCGCGCAGCTCCGATCGACTCCATCAGTCTTAGCCTCAGCCACCGCCTCCCTATCTCCGTGGTGGCCTCCACGGCCCGCTGCTTCCTCGAGTCTTCAACCGTGCCTCCAAGGTTGCGATCCTCACGGCGTCCCGCTCTGAGCTAGCCCTGGCGGCTGCTAGTCCGAGCTGCACCAACTCGCCGTTCCTCTGGTGGGACTGCTCCAGTCGATCTGCCAACTCCAGCTTCTCCAACTCTAGCTCCTGAGCGAGCTGCAAGGTCCTGTCCCACTTCCATCTCAGAAAAGTGATCTCACTGTCAGCCCAGTAGAGCGCCTGGTCCTGTGATAGGATGCACCGGTTCGCCATGTGCAACTTCTTGTCCTCCACCTCTATGGTCACCTCGAAGTACTGAGCGTGGTCGTACGTGTCCCAGCGACTCGGGTCGTAAACCCTCGTCGGTAGAACGCTGAACGGGGTGTCCTTGAGCTTCTCTCCAAGCTGAACACAGACCTCCTTGAGTGCACGGCGCGCGCAGACCTGGTGCGCCTCCATGGTGGAACTCTCAAAGTAGTGCACCTTGACTCCCTTGAACTCTAGAACTCGTGGGTCCACCGGTACCGTGACCGTCAGGAACGTAGAAGACTGGTCCAACGGTCCCATGGTCCTCCCGTCGTAACACACCTGGTCGGTCTCCACTCCTGCCGTCTCCAGGCACTCCCTCAGGAGGTGGCAGAAACCTCCGGCCCACTTGCCATCCGAATCAAGTGGAATCCACGGTCGCTTCGCCATCTGCACAACATTGTTAGAGGGTAGTTAGTAAGGTAGTTAGTTAAAGTTAATTAAGAAAATGCATATATAAGTATAGATATATACACACGGAATTCAAGGGGGTTTATATAAAGTTTCAAGGTTCAGAAACGGCTTCCTAAGCTATCAACCATTCCTAGGGCTCGTCCTACGGTCAAGCATGGCTCTGGTACTAATCGAACGAATTTCATGGACGGAAACCCGACTCTCTGCACCTCAGTGGTAGTCCCAGGAGGGCTACCACGTGCAACCCTTGTCTCAGCAATACCAAAAATCCACACATAAGAATAAAACAGATAGAGTACAACATTTATTTATTACAATAATCAGAGTACATCTCTTCGGCACATGCCGGGTACAAGTCCATCAGGACTGAATCAAACAGAAAGAAAACGTCTAGCAGCGGCTCCATGCAAGCGCGGGGAACTCCATATCCGCAGGCATCTCAAGTGTAGAAAGAGCACTAGTCCTCCCATCCGTCGTTGTCGAAGTTGTAGTCCGGCTCTGTGTCAGAGACACCAGGATCTACCCAATAAGCGGGTAGGTCATGTCAGCTTCCCAACAAAGAGGCAAAAGCGGTGTGTGTTCTACTATGCAGGATATATTCCTACTCTGGCTGTAGAAAGCTTAAGCAAAGCAGCGAAGCAACATTCAAGGTAAGCAGAGATATGCAGTGAGGTCAACACCTCGGGGAAGCTCACGCTTCCGAGGTCCACACCTCTGGGGTCCACACCCCGCTCAAGGATACCACACCAAAACACCAGATCGCAACCACGATCCAGCTCCCAACTCTCATCTGCGATGTGGGGCACACCAACTCCTATCCCCACATCTCAACGGCCGTAGCCGGGCTCACTCACTCGGGGGAGAGAAGAAGCACAAGAAAAGTTTATCTAGTCAGGTGAGAGATCAGAAGACTGTCCATAACCAGTGGACACGGACTATAGCTATAGGTTTAAACACTCTGCAGAGGTTGTACAACTGTACCCGCCCGAATAGGACTGGAACCGGCCGTCACTGATTCCAAGCCCTACCATACGGTTGAAGCTCAAGTAAGTGGATAGTACCCTCCTGCGTCTATGAGTGCAGCACGGCCAGAGCTCATCTTTGCCAGTGAGGGGTCCCTCGGTGTGGAACCCTTCCCGCCGGGCGAAGTCTACTAAGGAGGAAAACCGTCTCCCCTCACGATCACACCGATCCGCCTACAGGCGGGGTGCTATCCACTACAAGTCTCACCCCGCACCCCTGCGCAATACAAGGCGGCGGTTTATGCAGGTAAAGTCATCTGAAGCAAGGTCAACTGACGATCGGTCCTTAAGGGCCGAGAGCGAGCACTCCCCAACTCCATCTGTCCGACACGCCGCTCGGGTAAGAGGCCAGATCGCATCTTCCCGAGGCAGGCGTTCACAAGTAACTGTCGGCTCGCTCCCGCCAAAACACATCAAGGATGAACGCACCCAGAACTCACGCCAGAACACACCGAGATCTCCGCATCTCGGTCAAGCCGAATACCATCCATAGTCAAGCAACAAAAGTATGGATAGTTGGTATATAGGACTAGCTAGGGGTCTGTAGCTAGTCCCGAGGTAGGTAAAACAAGGAATCAGGATATAACAAAATATCAAGGCAAGGCTAATCAACTGGCTATGCAATTCATCCAAGCAATGCATATAAAGTAAAGCACTAGCATCTAAATAACAACATGGGATGTACATGGTTGGGAGTGACATGACACATTCGTTGGAGCAGTCGTTGTCCTGTGCAGTGTACTCGGGGTCCTCCGCGTTCTCCTGGTCGAAGCTCGGGTCTGTGGCACGAGATTCGACGCGTACGTAAGAAACCGGTACACATCTAAGCAATAACTCCAACTAGAAACCACTTTTTAGAAAACCCAAAAGAGCTCAAACTACCTACAATCAGCAAGGTTTCGAAATTACGAAATTATAGGAATTAGTTTTATATTTTTCTGAGCTTCCTATAATTAGTTATGATTTTTCAAAGATTAAAACCATTTTTAAATCATTTCTGAAATTACTTTTGAAATAGAAATGGATTTTTAAATAAAAAGGCACTGACGTCAGCATGACGTCAGCAGTCAGCGGTGTGTTGGGCCGTTAATGGGCCGAAAGTGTCACTGGGCCAAAAGTGGCCCAGTGGGCTCGGCCCAGTTGGCCCAGTGGTCCAAAGTCCACTGAACCACCCTGATCTTGGCTTCACGACCCAACGGCCGCGCTGGGCTCTTGTCGGGCCCCGACGGGTCGGAACGTAACTTAAGGCCCATCAGCCTCGGTTAGATCTAAACTCACCAGGGGGGAGATGCCGGCCCTTAGGCGCGCGTTCCGGCGTGACCGCGGCGCGCACGGCGATACCAGAGCGGCTTGGCCTTTGTGCTGGGGTGCTCTTGCCTGGCCGTCACCGCTCGCACGAGCCTCTAACCAACCATTCAAGCTCGGCTCAAAGGCCGGTTCGCAAAGACGGCGGCGCGGCGAGCAGAGCTCGGCGTCGGAACGCGTCGGCGTCGAACGTCGCCGCGAACGTGCAGCAACGAGATGAAGCCGTGGCCTTGGCGCTAGGGTGCGCACGGCCGTGGCTTGGGTGAGGAAACCACCTACACAAAGGCTTCACGGCGCGAAGGCCGGAACACAGAACGTGAGGCGCGTCGCCGGGTAGCGGCGCGTCGGGCTGCGGCGAGGTCTTGGCCTTGAGCCTGAGTGCGCCGCGCGGGTGACATGCGCTGTGATTCACCTGCCAAAGAAACGTACACGGCACAAGGGTCGGTGCGCAAGGATGCGAGGCACGGCGCGTCGGTCGGCTCGCGGGGTGGCGGCACGTCGAGGGGTGCTCCTCGGTTCGGCGAACAAAAAGAACAGCAAGACGTCCAACTTTTGAAAGCGCTCGTTGCGGCACAGGGGGTGGCCACAGTGTGGTTCAGACAGTCGGCGAGCGGCGGCCGTCTATGGAGAAACGGCGGCGCATGGCGCACGGTGCACGGCGGCTCAAAGGCGCGCCCACAGGCAAAGGAATCAAGGAAAGGAGCGGCGCAAGAAAAGGGGAAAACCAAAGTTCTCACAGCGGGGCGAAGGTGTAGACGTCGCCGGCTTGACGGAGACGGTGGCGCGGCGTGGATGTTGGGCGCCCGGCTTCTGCTCGCCGGCCTCCGCCTTGGTGCGGGCGTCCTCTTCCCGTGCGGCGTCTGGTCCGGCACCCCTTGTCCTCGGTCGGCCTCCAGCAGCGGCGCGTCGGCGGCGGCGCGGCGCACGGTCCCTTCCTCTCCGCCTCCACTCTCCTTCGTCCCTTGCGGCGGCGCTCACAGGAATGGGGGAAAAACCCCAAAGCAGGTTGGTGGAAGGCGACAGCGACCCCGGGGTCTCCCTATAGGGTCTCGGTCAAGGCGGTGCGGGGGTAGAAAAGGGCAGAAGGCGCTCTTATTGGTGGCCATGGCGCGGCGGCCGACGTGGCTCCACTCCAGTGGTGGCCGGGGCGCCTTTAGCGTCACCAGGCGAGGGCAAAGAGGTCAATTCCTCTTGCGGAAACCCTTGGACTGGGTCGCGCCCGCGCGCGCAAGCTTCGACGTGCGGGCCAGCTCACCCCCGGCCGTCCCATCGCAGGGGGCAGCGCGTGCGGTCGGGAGCAGGGGAAAAGGTGAGGAAGAAGGGAAGAGGTGAGGCTGACAAGCCGGTCCCACCCGTCAGCGAGCGAAGGTAAAAGAAAAGAGGGAGGTTGGTTAGTTGGGCTGCGGTTGCGGCTTGGGCTGGGCCGGCGGGCGAGAGGTAAGGGTGGAATTCGGCCCAAGAATAAACTATAGCTTTGGAAATAGTTTGAAAATAGATTTAAGTTAGAGTTTGAATTTGAATCACTTTCAAATTCAAACTTCACTCAAATAAAATCCAAATAAATCCAGAAAAACCCAACTCAAATATTTTGCCATAATTTGAATATATATTTTATAAATGGGTTAAATTGGTGGAGAATTTAGGGAAGGGCTAGCAATTTGGGTTGAAAATTGATAGCACTTCAATTCAAACAAAAAGGTTTTAAATTTTCGCAAAATTTGCACACCTAATTTCTGGTATGTTACACCCCCGGTGCTCGTCTTCAGCAGGCAAGCAGCTCTTCCCTTTCTCTATTTGTGTGCTCGAGTTTTTAGTCCAGAACCACCTTAGACTTAGACATCCTTCCCAAGTTAGTTTTGCCCAACAAAATCACATCCTTAATCCACTCGAAGTCCATACTCCGAAATAATTCTTGAGTGCTTTGTTACCGGTTAAAACCCCGGAATTATATTAGAGAGAAGAGTGCTGCAATGATGTGGAAGAAAACCACAAGTCTCTTCACCAAGAAGAAGGGGTCATCGTCATCCAAGCCATCTTCGACGACGTCTTCGAGGAGGCACTCGGTTTCCGAGTCTCCTCGGAGCATGGAGGAGGACACGGCACCGCCGAGGAGGAACGACACTATCCTCCTCGGTGGCATGAGGACTACAAGGAGCTCGTCCATGAGGTTTACCGAACCTCAAGGGCGTATGGAGGAGCCGCCCGTCCCGCCTCGTCGATCGACCCGTACATCCTCTCCACCTCCATACACTCCGCGGTACTCCGCATATGGCTTCATCATCATGTCGGAAGAGGAGGAGAAGAAACTCTCTCGCCTTGAGAAGAGGCTTGTGCCAAACGTCGATTTCGACGATCAAGCTCTCAACTTATTGGGTTTTGGCACGGACATTTATTATATGTTGGGGCACCTAGGATGGGTGCAATTCTCCAACGGGGTGTCGGCAAATACCCACAAGGAATTTGCCTTGGAAATTTTGATGACTATGGTGCCTATCCTTGATGAGGGGGTGCCAAGTTTATCATTCCGATTGGAGGGAATTCAGCAAGTGGTTCCCTATGAAAATATTATGGAGCTACTTGGTTTCCAAAAGGGAGCTCCGGAGAAAGTTGACGTGCCGGAAGGCATGTTGGATGGATTTTGGAATTTAATCTCCGGGGAGGCCCATCAACAAAGGAATTCCATCCGGAACCCCATCATCCAAGTATTCCACTCATGGATGTGTAAAAGGATTTTGGGGAGGATGTGGGAGACGAAGGTGACCGACACGGAGTTGAATTGGCTCTACTCGGCTTTAATCGCCAGGCAGCCAATAGACCCTTCATACCTCATGATCAACCGATGGTGTTGTGAGGCATCATCGGGTTCGGGAGATATTGGTTCGGGGTGCTACCTCTCCATGTTGGCCATCTCCTTAAGACCGGGAATTCCAAGAAATCCCGAACATCTTCTACCCGGGACCTCTCTCGGATTTGAGTACATGAAGCAAGGAAAGTATATTAGTGGAGATGAGAGAGGAGGCTTTAAAGTGGCCAAAGTGAACTTACCCCTTCCAGATCCAAGACTTAGACTCTTCATTCAAGGGAAGGAAGATTGGTTGGAGGAAGGACTCCTTGTGCCGGCAAGGAAGAATAAAAGAGGAAGAATTGTAGAAGAGGGATCCTCCTCAGCACAAGAGGAGGGTGCACAACAAAACTATGTGCCACCGTACGGAAGAATTCCTACACCGCCAAGTTATTACGGAGGGCCACCAATGCAAGCATGGGGGAGTGGTGCAGCCATGCCCCCACCAAATTATGTAGTGCCCAACGTAACCTTTGCGGAGCCCTATGCACAATACCCCCAACCACAACAAAGTGTGGCCATAATTGGAGGATATGCTGCAAGAAACATGCAAAACATTGCAGCCATCCAATCCAACGCGGCTCAATTAGGTGAGGGCAATGCAAATATTGCCTACGAGCTTGGGCGCCTTCACCTAGTACCGCCGGATCAATTCGTTGGAGGGGATGCCCAAACCTATTATGAGCAAGGGTACAACTACCAAGATTATCAACACCAACCACCGGCGGAAGATTAGAAGAAGGAGGAGCTTTAGTTTTCTTTTCTTTTCCCTTTTTCTTTAATTTTCAGCTTGTGTTTGCTTATGTATGCGTAGTGTTTTCAGTTTTTATTTAAATTCCAGCATGTGTGTTAGTTTGTTTTCATCATGAATAAAGTCACCACCTTGTTTTTACCTTTGGTAAAGTTACAAAATTTATGCCATGATGATATATGATTATATTTGCCGCTTTGTTTATCTTTGTATTTGTTTTATGCATGATTAAGCTATTGCTCTGTTAAAATACAAATCTAAATTTATCTAAATGCTAGCTTAATCTTTAGCGGAGGTTATGATAAAAATAAAGACCCATAGTGTTTTATATGCTCTCAAGTTTTAGATGGATTAAAGATGGTTTTTATTCCTAAAAGTAATGCTAACCTTGTCATGAATATCACTTGCGTGTTGCTCTACCTGTCCAGAGCCTTATAAATATTTGAGTGCATAAACCTTAGTGTACAAGATTTATTTTTGAGTGAGTTATTGCAGGCCATGATTTCTCTGGCCCGAGACTAAGAAGCTGGTCATTCCGTTTTTGCGTATCTATCTTATTGCTAGCCTTTTATCCGTGCATTGTGTATCCCCACATCGGAGATCTCACAAACCTCGCCGGATATCCACCCTTAAAACCAAATATCATCTTTTGTGATTACCTCCTTGACCACAACCTATCGTTGAGAATGGATCATCAATTCAAGGAAGATTGTAAGATGGTGCCAACATTGAAGATTTCAAGTATCTCTCCAAAGGAAAAGTATTCCCGGTACCTACCTTATCTCTATCACCTCTTTGCCCGAGGACGAGCAACGTCTAAGCATGGGGGAGGAGGTAAGTGCAATGCAATTTTAGAGTTCAAAGGGGAGCAAATAAAAAAAATGAATGAGAAAGAAAAAAATGAGTATAAAGAAAAAGAGAATATATATATATATATGTATGAGAAAAAGAAAAAAATTAGTATGTGTAAAAATAAAATAAAGTGAACTCCCCGGTTCTCTAAAGTGCATTAGGAATTTCAAGGTTTCAAAATTAAAAGATCCAAACTCATTTTCCAACCATGTGCAATCCGTAACGAGGACTTCCTTTGTGCCTCGGGATCATTCTTTGCCATTTGCACATGTCCACCTATCTCAAGTGTGTGTATTTTTCTCTCCCCCTCCTTGATAAAACATTATTTTCCAATGACCTTTTTTACGAGTCTCGGTAAGACCATGAGAAGCTTGTCTTGTTTTGACAACATCTCATTTATAATATCTTGGTAGGACTAAACTTTCCCAAAAAGCTCCATATAAAGCCTACCACTTATATATATGTTATGAGAGGGAAAGGAGTAGAATAAATAGGCTTGAGAGACAAGATGAGATGAGAGTTCATGAGCAATATGCAAGATGATTTAAATTTGTGAACTTGGTTTAGCTCTTTTTCATCTCGTTCTTTATTTCAAAATTTCTGAGATCTATTTAAATTTTGGGAGCATGTTAATACTTGTGGGATAAGCTTAATTAATAATCTACCCTCCGTAGGGATGAAGGCTAGTACATTATGAAACTATAACGAATTAATTTTTTGAGAGCATTATGTTTTCTTGTGTATAATCAAGTGCAAGGTTTATACAATGAAGGGCAATGATGATATCCATCGAAGGCTTACTCGAGGATGAGCAAGGTTTAAGCATGGGGGAGATGTTGATGGTGAAATTCCGTCAACCTAGCCATGAGTTTACC
This sequence comes from Cenchrus purpureus, assembly GCA_022644695.1. Taxonomy (NCBI): domain Eukaryota; kingdom Viridiplantae; phylum Streptophyta; class Magnoliopsida; order Poales; family Poaceae; genus Cenchrus; species Cenchrus purpureus. The sequence continues at coordinate 53,342,031 of CP053454.1, forward strand.
TTCGGTGTTGGCATGACTTTTATATCTTATCCATTGGTACTAACCCCCTTGGTATAACAAGTTCGTTCGTGCATGTCGGTTTTGGAGTTTAGAGTTTATGCGCAGGGTTTTAGTGTTGAAAGCAAGACTTCCGGGATAAGTTCATCAAGCACCTTGTAACAAGACCTTGAAGCCCGGTACAAGTCATGCAATGAAGTAAACATGACTCCAAGAAGCCCAGGGACCAAACCCGAGAAGATGAAAAACTCCGAGGACCTAGTCAGAAAAGTGCCTAATCTTTCGGGACAAGGAGCTTCATCAGTCGGAAGAAGGCACAGCAAGGGCCCACATGCAGAAGGGGGAAGGATCTAGAAGACTCGGGAACCAACACCGGGCGAAGGAGGCCGTTAGCTGGGCCGAAATGGGCCCAAGCCGGCCGGCCCAGCCCATTTCCGAGCCCAGTCAACCCCCCCTTTGACCTAGCCGCCATTCGGACTATTTATAGCCCCGAGGCCAAGAGCCACGTATCAACTCATTCGTCATCGACCGCCGAGGAGCAGAGAAGAGAGGGACACCATCTCAGCATCTCAGAGAGGAGAGGGTCGAGCTAGTTGACTAGGGTCTCCCTAGCCGACGTGGGAACCTTGCAAGGAAGACCACGTCGGAGTTCCCGGAGCTAGAAGCAAGATCGAGGTAGGATCCCGGTGGTGATCTTGATTCATGTATCATGTAATGTTGAATTATCAAGTTGCAATCCGATTTCTAGCGATCAAGTGTTTCTCCTACGTCTTTGATTTCGATCAGCTTTTCGTATCTTAAGATCTATTCTCGAGATAGATCACCGAGGATGTTCTTGTAGCCATGGTGGCTAGATGTGCATGCCTGACCTTCCGAAAGATTTCAACTTGTCCTTGGACTCACCCTAGACTAACCCGCACGAATAGGGGTGCGTTGTGACAGAACGGTGGCTCCAAAAGGCGGGCGTTTTCGGAGTCGGACGGGAAACCGTGGTTTAAAGTGGCTTTTTATGAGATTGAACTTGTTACTTCTTCTTTGCTCAGAACTTCAACAAAGGCTTGATCCAATCTCTCTAGATTAGTTTATCTATCCCCCTCTATCTCTTGCTACCTCCGGTCTTTAATAGATTAGATTCGTTTTCGAGATGTTCTTTAAGATTAGATGCATAAGTTTCACCTCTTGAAGATCTTAGTTCCTTGGCTTTAATAGATCAACTCTTGCATCACACATTTGTTCCACGGATTCGATACCTTGGGTTCACCACTCGAGGGAAGAAGGGTCCCTTTACTACCACGGGAGACTTGTCCGCTTGCAAGTCTACTTGAAGTTTAATACGATTATACACCGTCAACAGGGACTTTATACCTTGCTAACTGATCCGGACCTTTTGGGTCACAACTTTCAGTCTGCTGCAGCACCAGCAAGTTTCACACTGAAATCACACAAATCCGCTTGTCGTGGTGGAAAGAATTAACAAACGTTGTCTAAAACCACACAAATCAAATCCTACTCGAATCTCTGGAACCTGGACGTGTGCAGCAGTCGGGGCACCCGCAAGGGGGAGGCGGCGAGGAATTGCAAGACGGCTACTCCGTCCAGTCCACGACCCTCGATGGTGCAAGTAGAGTATCAACAAGAAGTGAAGGATGGAGAAGGCACATACCACGCATATCCGGGAGAACTCAGATGATGGTTCGGCGGCGGCTATGGGAGCCCTTCGTTGCGAACCTCTGGTGATGGTGAGATGCAGAGGCCGAGGGGAGGACCGCCGATTCATGATGCCTGAGGTAGCGTTGCCGGTGAGGGTAGGGTGGTCGGTGGCGGCGCTCCGACGGCTCCGTTGCGCCCAGCCACCGCCGCTGCGGTCTGCGTCACGGGGTGGAGGCCGAATGGCTGCCGGATACGGACGGAGGGGGTGTCGGCGAGAGATGGGCAGTAGGGGTGGCGGCGCTCGGTGGTGTCGGGAGGCGATGGGAGGAGTCAAGAGGATGTGATGCGGGTTTTGCAGTTCCTACAGGCCTGACAGGCTCACTTGCTAAAGCCCACCAAGCCTCGCAGGCTCACCTGCTGAAGCCCACTACAAAATTGAAGGCCTCGCCCACGAGGCCCATTTTCGCAGGCGGGCCTGGCAGGTTTGCAGGTGGGCCTACGCCCATTTACATCCATACTCTCCTGGTGGACCACGGACGCCGCATCGGCCCATTCGGCGGAGGGAGGAGGGGAGGCAGGCGAGCGGTCGCCAAACCACACGTGCGTAGGCGCAGGCATGGGCGTGAGCTCCACCACAGCCTCACGGGCACATGCTCGCTCTGCCGCTGCCACGTGGGCGCGGACATAGGCACGAGCTCCGCCACGGCCTCACGGGCACACGTGGGAGGAGCCTCTTGGTCGGCATAAATTTATATATACTTCCATTAAACATTGGTTCCAAGCTTATTTGCTGGACATCAGATACATAGTCTGAGCCTTCAGAATTACAGGCATGCTTTCTCTAGCGAGCGCAGGGCATTAGTCACATACCCGGATCTTGCTAGGGTACTTTATTACATAGGTATATTTTGATAATTTAGTAGTAATATTACTAATAAGTAACAGGTAGGGGCAGCATCATGGCTTGCACGGTGGTGGCACGGTGGCGCTTGCCGGCGCCTGTGTGGGTGTGCCGGGCGTCAGGGTGTTGAGGCTGCAGATGTTGACGCAGAGGGCCGAGCACAGCCCGGAAACCCTTACTTTGCATGCCGTGAAGAAGAAGTTCAGAGTTTTGAGGATTGGGCGATGTCAGTGACGGTATTGCACACATCGGAGCTGAAGCCATCGCAGGTGGGGCGGCAAGTCACGCGGCATTCGTCCTGCAGGTCAGCCAACACCGGCGGCGGACCCATGGACAGCAGGACCAGCGCGATGCAGGCGGCAACAATGGCCATCTTGAGCATCGTCGCGGCAGCCATGGTGATCAAGGCTAGCTAGTGGCACGTAGCTAGGACGGTAGCTGTAGCCTCAGGATGAGATGTGTGGAGAAGTGCATATTGGTATGGCGTACACAGATGCCCAATTTGTAGGCAACCAATTTGTCCAAAGTCAGTATATGTACAGTTGTGCAAGTACGACTCCCACCGTCGTAGTCAATCAGTGTACTTTGATATACAACTTGAGGTGCATGTGCAGAGAAGAAATTCATGATGAGGCTCTGTTCAGCTTCGTTCGGCTTCTTTTATTTGGTTTCGTTTGCAGTATTTTCTTTATATAATATTTGTTTTTTGTAAAAATCTTCACGGTGTATTTTTGTCTCACAACAAATCTGCTATTTTGAAACCTTTAACCAGCAATAGCAAGTTATTTTAGAATATTTTCACAACGGTACATACCAATTTTTTTTTTGTGAAACATAATAGATCCTAGGGCCTTTTGCTTTTAATTATATAAAAAATATATATAACCTAGAAGCATACTTATTAGGAATACTTTGGGATGCTAAATTATGGTTTACTTCACAGGATTTTATAATAACGGAAGTAGGTAGTTTAAATTAAAATTTTATGAGTTTAGGATATTTTATAATGGCAAGGAGTATGGAGGCCATGAATTGGGGTATACTTAAGACTATTTTGATAAGGTCATGTATTGGTATTTTTGTTCTGAATCAGAATATATCATATGGCTTTTCTGCCACCAATGATTAGACTGTGAAATTGAAAGGCAAATGTTTATGATTTTATGAGAATTTATACAATGTATTTTTCTATACTTTAGTGGAGTAATTTGGATTTTTTTCTTAGATCTAATCAACCATGCCACTTTATCTCTGATCCTCGGTTGGTAAACATTGATATGTTTTTCTTTTTCTCGGATTAATATAGAAATTAAATAAGAGCAAATGAGTAATATAGGTAGTATTGAAAAGACAACAAGGTATATATATATTTTCCTGGCCATGGAAATTTATTCTTGAATTAAACATAGGTTTGAAAGCATATAGGTGAACACCAGATCAGATACATTGTTTGGGTCTTATTAGCTCATAAGCATCAGAACCACGCATTACACACAAGCAGTAGGCTCATATCATGAGTGAGGGCACTTTATTACATAAATAGATATATTTTGATTATTTAGTAGTGATATTTGAAAGTAGGATGCTGAGGCAAGATTATGGCTTGCATGGAGGTGGCGCGGCGGTGCTACCTGGCGCTGGCATGGGGGCGGTGCCGCTCGGTGTCAGGGTGTTGAGGGTGCACACATTGAAGCAGAGGGTCCTGCATGCTATAGAGACCCGCACCTTGCATGTCGTATAGAAGAAACTAATGTCACTCAAGATAGGCAAAGTTCCGTTGAGGCTCCCGCACACCTCGGAAGTGAAGTTGTCACACGTAGGATAACAAATCGTGCGGCAGTCTTCCTCCACGTCAGCCATCACCAGAGTACCTACAGACAGTAGGATCGCCAGCGCAATGCAGGCGGCTACAGGAACCCCCATCTTAAGCACGGAACCATTGGCAGAAGCCATTGTTGATCAATATATGAGTAGGTACGTGCAAACTATAGTAGGGTAGATGGAGAAAGATCAATATATGACCATGATGTCATGCGTGTGAAAGATTGGGAAATTAAAAAGCTCTTGCTTGGTTTAGAACTAGTAGAATGTTTTCTAAGCCATGCTCTGGAATCTATCATTACAATTCCGGCCAAGTGTGTATAGTGGATAAACATAACGTTGACATGTTTTTGTTTTCCTCGTGTTAATGTTTAATTTACTAAGGGACTATCCATTTCCAATAGATATATAGTTAAATACATGTTTTGTTGTGCTAATAATAAAGCTACACGTCAAGAAATAACTTGTAATATGAGGATAACCTTGAAGAATTCCGTCAAAGTACATGATGCTTCACCTTGAAAAGAGAAAATGACTCGTCAAAACTAACAATAGTTTGCCCATTTGGGAGAAGCGTGAGATTCTGATCATCATACGGAGAAATCATGCATATGGGAGGAAGAAGCATATATTTGTGATGCTAATGTTTATTGATAATATGGTACAAACATGAAGTTCTGGAAAGAAGAATGCAAATAAATATATTATGATATAAATAATAGGTGCTTGGCAACTTTTGAAGTAGAATTACATGTGTTATATCCATATATAGTTATAAGAATTTATGGCATTTTAACTTTCCTTATAAATATAACAACATATACACTGGTAGAGTGGGAGGCTTTGGTTCGGGCCTTTAGTCCCGGTTCAACTTTGGAGCCGGGACTAAAGGCCTTTCGTCGACGTGGCCCGAAATGGCTGCTGTAGCCGGCTCCCCTTTAGTCCCGGTTCGTATTACCAACCGTGACAGAAGGGGCACTCCCAACGGCTCCATCCGGCAATAATTGCCCCAGTCTTTAGTCCCGGGTGGTGTGACGAGCCGAGACTAAAGGGTAGTCTCGGCTCGTAAGGGGACTAACATCCATATAAGCACCGTACCTCCTTCTTCCTCCTGCCACCCAAGCCATTCACCGTACTCACCCGCGAGCCTCCCGTCCATCGCGACTCAAGCCTAGGGTGGTGTTGCGAATTTTTTCTTCATTAGTTTGTGAAGATTTCTCTCCTCCAAGGTGTTGTCAAGGTTGAAACCTTCATCCTCCCTTCATTTGTTGTGATTAAATTTTGTTTTATGGTTTAGAGATGGAGAAAATAAAAATGTTAATTTGTAGCTAGGTAGGAGGAGCTTAAATTAATTAGAGAGATGAGATTTTGTATATACACGTGAAAATGTAGTTAGGATGATACTTGCATTGTTCCTTCTTTCATTAAATTTGTATTAATAAGCATTCTCTTATTTTCTTGTTTTTCATAATATTGATTTTTTCTTGTACATATATATAATTTATAAAATATATGCTCATAAAAGAAGACATACAGAAAATGTACTAGATATTTCCATTCTTTCATTGTTTAGAAATGATTTTATTCTAGGTAGCCATTAGAGGAAATATAAGATTAAATTCTTTTGTTAAGTATGTCTTTTATTTTTATATAGAATAAATGTAAGCATTCTCTTATTTTCATGTTTTTCATAAATTTGAATTTTACTTGTACATATAGTTTATAAAATATATGCTCATAAAGAAAATAATAGACGTACAGAAAATGTACTAGGTATGTATTTCCATTCTTTCATTGTTTAGAAATGCTTTTATTTCTAGGTAGCTATAGGAGGAAATAGAAGATTAAATTCTTTTGTTAAGTATTTTTTATTTTTATATACAATAAATGTAAGCATTTTCTTTTTTCTTGTTTTTGATACACCCGTCCTAATTAGCTAGTTTAACGTCACGAGCTATGTGGGGACTGCCTACAGCTCCGTGACGTTGGACTATAGCTAGATAGGAGGTGTAGCGCATGTGTAGTCTTGTAAGTGGGAGAGTCATGTGTATATGGCGGTGAGGTGAGACTATTGTAGTTCCAGCATCTAGGTCTTGTTGCTGGTTTAAAGGTTATGTACAATAATAGTGTAATTCTATCCCTTTTGTTTTTCTATTTATGCATATATTGAATCCAATCTATATATATGTGTAGGTATGTGTACATATAGTTTATAAAATATAGTGTTGAATTCTATGGCCCTTTTATTTATAGGTTTCTATGAAATAGAAGATTAAATTCTTTTATTAAGTATTTTTATTTTTATATACAATAAATGTAAGCATTTCTTTTTTCTTGTTTTTGATAAACGTCCTAATTAGTGCCTAACATCACGCTCGTGGGGCTGCCTCGTGATGTTGGGCTATATCTAGATAGGAGGTGTAATGTGTAAGTGGGAGAGCGGATGTATATGTGGTGTTGTAGTTCCCGAAGCTGCAGGTCTTGAGTCGCTGGTTGTAAGGTTATGTACAATAATAATAGTGTTGAATTCTATCCCTTTTTGTTTTCTATTTATGCATATATTGAATCCAATCTATATATGCAAACTAATCCTATTTATTGTAAATATGTGTTATTTTGATTTGGATATAGTTTGTTCTAACAATGTCGTCATCAAGTGGTGTTGGTAATGGCGTGTGTGGCATAGTCCGTCACCGTGGCGGGCGTGGTGTGGTGGCCGTGGAGGTCTTGGTGGCCGTGGAGGTGTTTGGAGGACCCGTTGCCTCGTCGATTGCACTTTCACGAGATTACCTTGTCAATGGGTGATATGGGGTGTAGCTAACGTGGTAATAGGAATATTGCTTTACATAGAACTTTTTCATTTCACATGGAAAATCTGTAATTACATATAATTATTGTAGGTTCTCAACAATATCAGATGGCTCAGAGACATTATCGGGGATATGAATGGTACTGCTCCTATAGTGCAAACTGAGCACGTTGATGAGCAGAAGGCACTCCTATGGCTCTTGCTTGGTTTAGAACTAAAGTGTTTTCTAAACTAGTTATGCATCTATCATTACCATTCCGGCCAGTGTGTATAGTGGACAAACGTAACCGTAACATGTTTTTTTCCGTCATGTTAATGTTGAATTTAAGAAGGGTCTATCCATTTCCGATTGTTAAATACATGTTCTGTTGTGCTAATAATAAAGCCACATATCGATAAAAAACTTGTAATATTGGGATAAGTTTGAAGAATTCCGTCAAAGTACATGATGCTTCACCTTAAAAAGAGAAAATGACTCGGCAAAACTAACAATAGTTTGCCCATTTGGGAGAAGCGTGAGAGTCTCATCATCATATGCAAAGAAATCATGCATATGGGAGGAAGAAGCATATATTTGTGATGCTAATTTTTATTGATAATATGGTACAAACATGAAGTTCTGGAAAGAAGAATGCAGATAAATATATTATGATATAAATAATAGGTGCTTGGCAACTTTTGAAGTAGAATCACATGTGTTATATCCATATATAGTTATAAGGATTTATGGCATTTTAACTTTCCTTATAAATATAACAACATATAGGTTTCAAATCAAGAGCCGGGATGCTGCTTTAATGGTTTACATGGAAGTCTCGTCCTTTATTTCGTTCTAGAAATAGCACACATCTTTACATTTACATAAAAAATGAGTGTTGGTGTTTAATTTATCTGGCAAGTAGGAAAAGATAAGAACGCATATTTCCTTGTCTCCAAAAATCTTGAATTACTAGGTGATTTCCCACGTGATGCAGCGGGATTTGAGAGAGCTTTCCGATAAACTATGAAGCACTATAAGTTCTGATTAATACAAACAAAATACATATAAAAATAAATTTGGCATTGTGACAGCTCGGGATTTAACAGAAGAAGACCGGTTACAAAAATTACCATTCATTTTGTCTAGCATTACAAATTTATTATGTATTGATACTTGATTGGTGGGAGATGATGTGGGTGGCTTGAATGAATAAATAAGTGGTGGGAGATGATGTCCCTAACTTGCTTGTGGACAGAAATAGAGTTAATGAGGTGAAAGATAACATGTATAGCTTGCAAGAAGAAAGGATTAGTGAGAGATGATGTGGATAGCTTGAATGTTGAGAGAAATAGTGTTAATGTTTCTCATCGAGTGCTTCTATATGGGTTATGGTATTATTTCAAACTTTGACTACTACTACTGCCTTGTGCAAATAAGTTTTATTTTGAGGTTGTTCAGATTCAATTATTTCAATGTTTGATTACTACTTTCGTTAAACACAGCTAAAAAAATAGCATGTTTATTTTTGTAAATTTACATTTTCCAATACAAATATACACATATCACTTCAAGCATGATGAAGGAAAATTGTTAAAGGCAAAAAATACACTTTCAAAATAATAATAATAATAATAATAATTCAAGATGTACTTTTCAAACATGTGTTATGGTATTTTTTTGAAGTGTGTTATGGTATTTTCTACCATCTCGCAATTCCTTAACTTCAGACTCCACTTGTTGCATGGAGGAAAAAAAAGGTCAAAATGTATTAGGGATAAATCGGACTAAATGACGTAGTTCAGGGGGTACATTACTGAACCAAGAAATAGTTTAATTTGTTAGATATCTGGACTTTTTCTATACTTTAGTGGAGTAATTTGGATTTTTTTCTTAGATCTAATCAACCATGCCACTTTATCTCTGATCCTCGGTTGGTAAACATTGATATGTTTTTCTTTTTCTCGGATTAATATAGAAATTAAATAAGAGCAAATGAGTAATATAGGTAGTATTGAAAAGACAACAAGGTATATATATATTTTCCTGGCCATGGAAATTTATTCTTGAATTAAACATAGGTTTGAAAGCATATAGGTGAACACCAGATCAGATACATTGTTTGGGTCTTATTAGCTCATAAGCATCAGAACCACGCATTACACACAAGCAGTAGGCTCATATCATGAGTGAGGGCACTTTATTACATAAATAGATATATTTTGATTATTTAGTAGTGATATTTGAAAGTAGGATGCTGAGGCAAGATTATGGCTTGCATGGAGGTGGCGCGGCGGTGCTACCTGGCGCTGGCATGGGGGCGGTGCCGCTCGGTGTCAGGGTGTTGAGGGTGCACACATTGAAGCAGAGGGTCCTGCATGCTATAGAGACCCGCACCTTGCATGTCGTATAGAAGAAACTAATGTCACTCAAGATAGGCAAAGTTCCGTTGAGGCTCCCGCACACCCCGGAAGTGAAGTTATCACACGTAGGATAAAAAATCGTGCGGCAGTCTTCCTCCACGTCAGCCATCGCCGGAGTACCTACAGACAGTAGGATCACCAGCGCAATGCAGGCGGCTACAGGAACCCCCATCTTAAGCACGGAACCATTGGCGGAAGCCATTGTTGATCAATATGAGTAGGTACGTGCAAACTATAGTAGGGTAGATGGAGAAAGATCATAGAGGTATTAGTTGATGCCGATATAGCCGGCAGATGCGGTATTTGTAGGCCAGGATCAGATTTGAAGTCCAATTTAGATAAGCTGTTTGTAGTATTATTGGAGATCAGTACAAAGTTTGTGCCCAATATTTTCAAAACAATACATGATATTTTGATATACAGAATAGCAACACTTGGGCATGATACTTGGGTGCTAGTTTCTAACAAAGCACTGTACCGTTGACTAAAGGGGAGATACAATAGTGAGCCATAGCCGTCCAAACTAGGACCACCACCATGTTTCCAAATATGCGTCTGATATTTCCATAAGTTAAGTATAACTAAATGTTCTACTAATAAATCCCTGTGTCAAGAAAGCACCTGTGATGATAGGAGGTAATAATAAGAAAAAATCCATCACACTTGACCCATCACCTCAAGCATACACAAAATTCAGATAATCAAACAACTTAGTGAAATTAAACAACGATCACTAAATGACAGCCTCCGTGTCCAACATAATAAAAAATTGACCATGCTGTCATGCGTGTGAAAGATTGGGATTAGAAGGCTCTTGCTTAGTTTAGAACTAAAGTGTTTTCTAACCAGCTCTGCATCTATCATTACCATTCCGGCCAGTGTGTATAGTGGATAAACGTAACCGTAACATGTTTTTTGTTTTCCTCATGTTAATGTTGAATTTAAGAAGGGAATATCCCTTTCCGATTCTTAAATACATGTTCTGTTGTGCTAATAATAAAGCCACATATCAAGAAAAAACTTGTAATTAGGACAACTTTGAAGAATTCCGTCAAAGTACATGATGCTTCACCTTAAAAAGAGAAAATGACTCAGCAAAACTAACAATAGTTTGCCCATTTGGGAGAAGCGTGAGATTCTCATCATCATATGCAAAGAAATCATGCATATGGGAGGAAGAAGCATATATTTGTGATGCTAATGTTTATTGATAATATGGTACAAACATTTAGTTGTGGAAAGAAAAATGCAGATAAATATATTATGATATAACTACACTGGTAGAGAGCGAGGCTTTTGTTCGGGCCTTTAGTCCCGGTTCAACTTTGGAGCCGGGACTAAAGGCCTTTCGTCGACCTGGCCCGAAATGCTCGCTGTAGCCGGCCCCCCTTTAGTCCCGGTTCGTATTACGAACCGTGACAAAAGGGGGGCTCCCAACGGCTCCATCCGGCAATAATTGCACCCGGCCTTTAGTCCCGGCTGGTGTTACGAGCCGAGACTAAAGGGGTACCCTTTAGTCTTGGCTCGTAACACTAGCCCGGACTAAAGGCAGCTAACTCTACCGTACCTCCTTCTTCCTCCTGCCAACCGAGCCATTCACCAGAGCCGCCATTCACCCGAGCCATTCAAGCTCCTCCCCTCCATGACGACTCAAGCCTAGGGTGGTGCAGCGATTTTTTTCTTCATTAGTTTGTGAAGATTTCTCTCCTCCAAGGTGTTGTAAAGGTTAGAATCTTCATCCTCCCTTCATTTGTGGTGATTAAATTTTGTTTTATGGTTTAGAGATGGAGAAAATAGAAATGTTAATTTGTAGCTAGGTAGGAGGAGCTTAAATTAATTAGAGAGATGAGATTTTGTATATACACGTGAAGATGTAGTTAGGATGGTACTTGCATTGTTCCTTCTTTCATTAAAATCTTGTTTTTCATAATATTGAATTTTTCTTGTACATATATATATAGTTTATAAAATATATGCTCATAAAAGAAGACATACCGAAAATGTACTAGGTATTTCCATTCTTTCATTGTTTAGAAATGATTTTATTCTAGGTAGCCATTGGAGGAAATAGAAGATTAATTATTTTGGTAAGTATGTTTTTAATTTTTATATAGAATAAATGTAATCATTCTCTTATTTTCTTGTTTTTCTTAAATTTGAATTTTACTTGTACATATAGTTTATAAAATATATGCTCATAAAGAAAAAAATAGTCATACAGAAAATGTACTATGTATGTATTTCCATTATTTCATTGTTCAGAAATGCTTTTATTTCTAGGTAGCTATAGGAGGAAATAGAAGATTAAATTCTTTTATTAAGTATTTTTTTTAGTTTTATATACAATAAATGTAAGCATTTTCTTTTTCTTGTTTTGATATCTGAGCTCCACGTCCTAATTAGCTACAGTTTCACCTCACAGGACCACGTGGGGACTGCACTGCAGCGAGGTCGGCCGTAGCTAGATAGGAGGTGTAGCGCATGTGTGGTACTGTAAGTGGGTGAGTGAGGTGTATATGACGGTGAGGTGAGACTGTTGTAGTTCCTAGAGCATCTAGGTCTTCTGAGTCATTGGTTCGTAAAAGTTATGTACACTAATAATAGTGTTGAATTCTATCCCCTTTTGTTTTTTTATTTATGCATATATTGAATCCAATCTATATATATGTAGGTATGTGTACATATAGTTTAAAAAATACAGTGTTGAATTCTATGGCCCCTTTTATTTCTAGGTAGCTATAGGAGGAAATAGAAGATTAAATTCTTTTATTAAGTATTTTTTTAGTTTTATATACAACAAATGTAAGCATTTTCTTTTTTTTCTTGTTTTTGATACAGAGCCCCACGTCCTAATTAGCTACAGTTTCACCTCATGGGCTACGTGGGGACTGCCTGCAGCTCCGTGAGGTGGGACTGTAGCTAGATAGGAGGTGTAGCGCATGTGTGGTACTGTAAGTGGGTGAGTGAGGTGTATATGACGGTGAGGTGAGACTGTTGTAGTTCCCGGAGCATCTAGTCTTCAATGATAGTGTTGAATTCTATCCCCTTTTGTTTTTTTATTTATGCATATATTGAATCCAATCTATATATATATATATATATGTAGGTATGTGTACATATAGTTAATAATATATAGTGTTGAATTCTATGGCCCTTTTATTTCTAGGTTGCTATAGGAGGAAATAGAAGATTAAATTCTTTTATTAAGTATTTTTTTAGTTTTATAGACAACAAATGTAAGCATTTTCTTTTTTTTCTTGTTTTTGATACAGAGCCCCACATCCTAATTAGCTACAGTTTAACATCGCGGGCTACGTGGGGACTGCCTGCAGCTCTGCGATGTTGGACTGTAGCTAGATAGGAGGTGTAGCGCATGTGTAGTACTGTAAGTGGGAGAGTCGTGTGTATGGCGGTGAGGTGAGCCATTGTAGTTCCTGGAGCATCTAGGTCTTCTGAGTCGCTGGTTCATAAAGGTTATGTACAGTAATAGTTCACTTTTGTTTTTCTATTTATGCATATATTGAATCCAATGTATATATGCAAACTAATCCTATTTATTGTGAATAATGTGTGTTATTTTGATTTGGATGTAGTTTGAGCTAACAATGTCGTCGTCAAGTGGTGTTGGAAATGGTGTCCGTGGCCGTGGCATAGTCCGTCGCCGTGGCGGGTGTGGTGGCCGTGGCATTGGCCGTGCAGGTCTTGGTGGCCGTGGAGGTGTTTTGGAGGACCCGTTGCCTCTACGTCCAGGATTGCACTTTCATCGCGAGATTACCTTGCCAATGGGTGATCCAGGACGTGTAGCTAACGTGGTAATATAGGAATTGAAATTAATTTGCTTTACATAGAACTTTTTTTCACTTCACATGGAAAATCTGTAATTTTAGTTACATATATAATTATTGTAGGTTCTCAACAATATCGATGGCTCACGTAACATTATCGGGATATGAATGGTACTCCTCCTCTAGTGCAAACTGAGCACGTTGATGAGCACGTGGCAAGAGTGTATATCTCTTTCTCCGCACTCCGCTTTATGTAGACTACGCGATTGCCGCAGCGCACCACAACCGATGGTTGCCATTGCAAGATTGGCAAAACATCACCTATTCGGTTAACCCGAGAGAGGATGCCGTGGAGAATTGTCTACAACAACTCGAATAATGTTGGGTGCTTCGTGGCGACCTTTCCTATTTTAAATTAAGGCAACTCAAGACGGGTGAAGGAACTGTGATTGAGACTACGGAGAGGCTTTGCCGGGCTCATCAAGATGTGGTAATATACATTTATATATAAAAGAATTTCTATTCATTATTAATTAATTTGTTTTTGGTACATATATCTCATCATCATCTGATTGTGTGCAGGATCACTCTGGTTGTACCTTTGCTTCAATTAGCTTCCGTGCGATTCTGAATCAAGTCGTGGAAAGAGTTGGGGTGGATTACTATGGCGGGGAGCCGTTTTTCACCAACAATTGGAAGTGTCAAGCAATTCTAACTTTCTACAAGCTAGCAGAACCCGAGGCTCCATTGTTTGATGTGTGCAGTGGTGTTTGTGACACTCCTCCTCAAGCGGAGGAGAGTGCACTAGTACGCGCTCTAGCTTATTTTGAGGGAGTTCTAGGCTAGAGGATTGCAGACATTAACCATGTTTCATATCTGCAAGCGCGTGCTGCTCATCAGTAACATTATGCATGCATGGATCAGGCTTTGTACCGTACCCTATTATGTGAACTTGTATTAATTATTAGCTAGCTATGTGAACCTTTAAGAACTTATTATCAATTATTGTTAAATACGTACTTTATTATGAATTCATGTGTTTGAATTCATACGCGAATTTATAAATGTGTTTGAAGCAGAGGTTCAAAAGCTAGAAACTGACCAGCTTCAGCTTGGGACCATCAGGTATTAATTAATGTCGTGCCTTGTAATAACCATCAGGTGACCTCTGTACGTATACGTAAGCCATTGTAGTTATATGGATCATTATATCAAAATAGTAATATTTGTTTCAACTCTTGAAATATAATATGTGCATAGAAAAGTAGGTATTTTTTTGTGTTAACATAATATAATTTTGCATGGCACAAATATTTTGACTAATGAATTTTTTTAAATGTTGAAAGTAAAAAGAATAACATAAATGAGCAAGGAAAAGAGAAAAAGCCCGCGAATGAGATGAATGAGATAAATGAGCAAGGAAATGAGCATGTTGATCATTCAAAGACAATACGCGAATTCATAAATTTGTTTAAACCAGAGATTTTTCTGAGTAGGTTTACTAATATTTTCAATTTAATTTATTTTCCCCTTCAAATTGTAAACAAAAAATAGTAATATTTGTTTCAACTCTTGAAATAATATGTGCATAGAAAAGTAGGTATTTTTTGTGTTAACATAATATAATTTTGCATGGCACAAATATTTTGACTAATGAATTTTTTTTAAATGTTGAAAGCAAAAAGAATGACATAAATGAGCAAGGAAAAGAGAAAAAGCCCGCGAATGAGATGAATGAGATAAATGAGCAAGGAAATGAGCATGTTGATCATTCAAAGACAATACTGTAATTCATAAATTTGCTTAAACCAGATTTTTTAAAGTAGGTTTACTAATATTTTCAATTTAATTTATTTTCCTCTTCAAATTGTAAACAAAAAATAGTAATATTTGTTTCAACTCTTGAAATAATATGTGCATAGAAAAGTAGGTATTTTTTGTGTTAACATAATATAATTTTGCATGGCACAAATATTTTGACTAATGAATTTTTTTTAATGTTCAAAGCAAAAAGAATGACATAAATGAGCAAGGAAAAGAGAAATATTAATTTCACATAAAATTCCTTTAGTCCCGGGTGGAGTTACCACGAGACTAAAACTTTGTCACGGGTTGTAACACCAACGTGACAAAATGGCGAAATCGCCTTCGCATCCTTGAAATGGCCCTTTTGTCACGGTTCGTGAGGCCACTCGTGACAAAAGGGGGGCCTTTAGTCTCGGTGGTAATACGACCCGAGACTAAAGGGCCTTTTGTCATGGTTGGTAATTCGAACCGTGACAAAAGGTGGGGGTTCTATATAAGCCCCATCGCCTTCCAGAGCACTTAACCGTTTTCCCCCAAATCGCGCTGTTCTTCCTCGACGCGCCCGTCCTCGCCGCCACCTCTCCTCGCCACGCCCGTCTCCGACACGCCGCTCCTCTCCGACGCGCTGCGTCGCTCCTCCCCGACAGGCGCGCAGCGCCGTCTCCCACCGCCAGAGCTCGGCGCCGGCGCCGCCTCCCATCCCGGCCAGCATCTCCGTCCCGGCGCGGCGAGCCCTCGACGCGGCCCCTCCCGACGCCGCCCCGCCCGGCCCTCCTCTCTCCTCGGCGACCTCCTCTCCTCGGCGGCGACCCGCGCCGACCCTCCTCCTCGGCGTGGCCTCCTGCGGCCGGTATGCCTTGTAGCGCCCGGCCTCAAGCTTGCGGCCCTCCCATGAAATCTTTGGCGTCGTGATTTAGTTTATGTTTTGATATTAATTAGAAATTATAATTGTGTGTAAATTTTTAATATGAAATTTTATTATAGGAATAGAAAGAAAATTAATTAGAAACTTGTACTCCCTCCGTCCCAAAATAAATGCAGTTCTAGGACCGAGCACGCAAACCAATGTGACGTGTAAGATGACCAAAATACCCTTTGTCTTTTATGAGAAAGATCTAGCAATTGGCTTGTCTCTTATTTTTGTGTATATTTGTGTACCAAAATCTAATTGTTTTGTAATATACAATTTCATAGTTTTGAGTATTTGAGTTATTAATTGTTTTTTAATATATATGTAATTTTGAGTTCTTAATTGAGTATTTGAGTTCTTAATTGTTTTCTAATATATATGTAATTTTGAGTTCTTAATTGAGTATTTGAGTTATTAATTGTTTTCTAATATATATGTAATTTTGAGTTCTTAGTTGAGTATTTGAGTTCTTAATTGTTTTCTAATATATATGTAATTTTGAGTTCTTAATTGAGTATTTGAGTTCTTAATTGTTTTCTAATATATATGTAATTTTGAGTTCTTATTTGTGTATTTGAGTTCTTAATTTTTTTCTAATATATATGTAATCTTGAGTTCTTAATTGTGTATTTGATTTCTAATATACAATTTCATTAGTTTGGTACTTCTGAAGTCGACGACTGTCGCGTCATCTCGAACGAGTGACTTCCCGTCACCTCTGTCATTCTCCCACATGGCACCGCCATCAACAAGCATCGTCCGTCCACAAGTTAGTAGAAATATTTTGACTTTGTTTATTTAAGAAAATTCGTAGTAAATACTTGTTCATTCTAGAAATTCATACAAAAACTTGTTGCTTATTCTACAAATTCAAAGAAAATTCTTGTTTAATAAAGAAATTCTTAGTAAATACTTGTTTAATCTAGAAAGTTTTAGAAATTGTTGAAAATTACATAAATTCATAGAATATTCTTGTTTATTATAGAAGTTCATAGAAAATGCTTGTTTATTCTAGAAAATCATATAAAAACTGGTTGTTTATTCTAGAAATTTATAGAAAAACTTGTTGCTTATTCTAGAAATTCATAGAAAATTTTTATTTATTCCAGATGGATGACAACCATGACAACTTTATGGCCGACATTATAGCTAGTGGTACAATTGCAACCTTCACCGAGGAGGAGTGTAGTCAGGCGGACATGTACTTGAACATACCTCCGAATGAGGACACTGCTGCCCCTGTCATGGACACAATAGCTAATATTGAGGACAATTCTAGAAACAATGAGGAAAGTGTTGTGAATGAAAGTATTGAATGTTCCCACGAGGTATATATATATATCTCATGCATTAACTTCATAGTTCTTATTTTTCTAACCTCAATTCTTAGGTACTAATTAATTAAATAACGAATCTGCAACATGTAGGCTTCAACCTCCACATCAAAAAAGACAAAGAGAGGGCGTACACAAGTACTCACCGGTCATGTCATGTATCAGATCACAGAAGTATCAGATGATGGCCAACCATGTGCTCCAAAAAAAATCAAGGACAAGTATGTGTCACAGTGTGGGGCCATTGTAAGGGACAACGTGCCCATCACCATGAGAATGGAAGGAAGCGGATAATCCACACGTGGTTCCGGACTCAGTGAAAAATTTGTTGTGGGATGAAATCCTAAAACACTTCACACTTCCTGAAGGTGTTGAACTAGCCAATGTGAAGCGTTGGACTCTCACGAGGATGGCAACACAATTTCAGATGTTCAAACAGCAACTCGATAAAGATTATATCAAGAAGAATCGAACTCTAAATTGGATTGAATATCCCAAGTTAAAAGAACACTCGACGTCCTTTGTGGAATACAAGAAAAGTGAAGATTTCTCCAAGGCGAGTGCACGAGCGAACCAAAGTCGTGCTAAGAAGGAGCACGACCATCATCTTGGTCGAGGTGGATATGCATTTGCAGTTCCCAAGTGGCGGAAGATGGAAGAAGACCTTCTCGCACAAGGTACCATACCAGCGGTCGTTGATTGGCCCGAGCGAGTGAAGAATTGGTATTATGCTCATGGAGGCACAATTAACTCCGAAGATGGTACCCTTGATTACCCACCCTCGTTACGAGAGACTGCACTTGAAATATTGAAAATACTTGACGATGTCAGAGCGGGCAGAGTGAAGGTTGACAGAGAGATCGATGAGCTCACTATGGCACTCAAGAATCCTAAACACCCAGGACGGTGCAGGGGCTTCGGGGTGGTACCATGGAAATTTGGCTTCAGGGGAGACATTGCCACCTATCGAAGCCACAGAAGAAGAAGAGAGCGCGAAGAGGAGGAACGGCGGCAAGAGTTAGAAAAAAAGACTTAAAGAACACGAAGAAAAGTTGACGGTAGATATTGAACGGCGAGTAGCCGCCGCTGTAAATGAGATGGCCCCAGCACAAGGACTGCCTCTAGTACAAGTTCCTTTTGCTCACTTTTCCAGTTGTGCTTCCAAGAGCAAAGGGCAATAGAAGGAGTTCAAGTGGACAGCCAACGGTACCCTGTGGATGACATCTATCGGCACACCAGATGTGAGCTTCACAAGCCATTCGGCAACATCAAAATGAAGGTATGTCTAATTCATGCTTTTATTACCTCAATAATTGATCATATATATTACTTTGATTTTTGTGGACTTGCATTCACAATGCTAATAATAACTAATTAAATATTTATTCTCAGGTGGCGGACGGAAAAGCTTTTGCACAGTTTCCTGGACAGACGAGCCACGGCATGCCGATTCCACAGCTACTCGGTTAAGCGAGAGGATATGTCAACCTGATTTTGAGGAGCTAGAGATAGATATCCCAGGAGGTGACGGGGAAAAGACACTTAAGGATGCGCTACACGGTATCATATTATGGCCAAAACGTTACATCGTCATAATCCCCGAGAATGATGGATCTCGGAGAGACCACCTGGAGCCGGGGCAGCCATCGTCTCCGGGGCCGTCATCGGCACTACCTGCTCGCTCACCTTCTCCGCAACAACCATACGACAATTCGGGTGAACAGAGCTCCAGCGATCACGATGATGACATCCCTCCCAATTCACCTCAGCAACCATTCGCCACAAGCTCTCGAGCGTAATCTTTCAGGTTGGTGCAACCACCAAAGAAGAAACGAAAACGATCAGCAAAGAAAAAGCCAGAGGCAAAGATAGATGAAGAAACAGAAGGGTCTGTACGAAAAGAAGTCAAGGACTTCTTTGAAAAAGCGAAAGAAAGAAGAAAACAGGAAGAAATGGAGGCCAAAAAAATGAAGGTCGTACGGAGAGACTCAAGGCTTTCATAGACGATAAGGAAAAAAAGGAGAAGGAAACCGCCGTTGAAAATGGACTATGAGCGTTCGGTCGACAAGTCTTATGCTAAGAAGAAACAGCGAGGGTCGCCGAATAGTTACATCGAGCAAATACCTGCGTCGACGTCGGGGACCGCCACCACAGACAAGAACAAGGAGATTCCTACATCGACGTCGAGGACCGCCGCCCCAGACAAGAACGAGGAGATTCCTGCGTCGACGTCAGGGACCGCCAGAAACATCGAGCAAATACCTGCATCCACGACCCATCAGACTGACTTGTTTGCGGGCATCACTCCAGAAGTGCAAAATGCTATTGACACCATGGGTGAAGAGCAACTGGCTCAGGTCATTAGCTTTTTTGAACAAACAAAGCCGCCTATTGGTGGTCTTATCGGCCTTGAAGACCTACCAGCGGATAAAAATCAAGAATTTAGATGGCGCTTTGAGCTAGGAAAACCTCTAGTGAAGCTAGAATTGGTCAACAAGCTCCCAACTAAGATGCGCAGATTTCATGACTGGTACTTGAAGAAGTCAGCTGAGGGCCTGGAGATGTTTGGTATGCTCGTGAGACCTGGAGATTTTTCCCTTCAAAACGAGAAGGTGGCCTGGCTCTGATTCGCTGATATCTATGAAATTTACCATCTGGACGCCCTGAATACCGATCTTATGATGGTCTGGTGTCTGTAAGTGACATATTTTCATATGTTTATAAATAACTTAATTACATTTGTCGATCTACTAATTAACATTTGACTCTTCTTGTGTAGCCTGCAACTTATTAAGATGGGAAGGAAGGGTTATTCAAGAATTGCTTTCATGGACCCATCAAAAGTTAACGCGGATGAGATTAAAAACCAACGGAAAACAACAGTCGAGACCATTTTTAGGCACTTAGTTGAGTTTCATTACAAAAATCTTATACTACTGCCTTACAACTTCAAGTAAGTACGATTGTCATCTAATTATCATTGCTAATTCTATTTAGTCAATTCTAATCTCCATGAGGATGCATCTGATTCCATGGTTCTACTCATAATCAGTATCGACAATAGCAACATCAATGTGTATGACTCATTGAGAAAAGACCGCTCACAATACCAAGACCTTGAAGATGTATTCCACGAGTAATAATTCTATCTATGACATTTTCTTTAATGCAATATATATATTTAGCTTTTATACTAACATATTTTATCTTTTATTATTTTGCCTTGCAAAGCACCGAGGAGCATTTCAACCCAAAATTAGATGGGTGTATGATTTTCCGGTACGTATACAAATAACAACTTCAGATTGGGAATATTTAAAATGTATAACACTACAATTTCATATTCTGTTCTCCTCTCCAATTTAGTGTTTGAGACAAGAGCAAGGAAATAATTTATGCGGTACTACGCTTAGAGTTCATACACCATCACAAAGGGCAACGCGGATGATGATAGTGTAAGTAAAATAAACCTATTAATAATACATCATTTTTATCCTTTTTGTATATTTAATCGCTTGCTGTATTATATCAACCTATTTGCAAATTACAAAGGATTATAAAAAGGGACGCACTCATTGAGAAGGATCGTCTCTTGGCAATTCAAGAAGCTCTCGTGGGATTCCTCATGGACGAGGTGGTTAATCCACAAGGAAAACATCATTATGACAGCCATCCAATTGACCGACTCACCTACGAGGAAAGCTAAATGAGACAAGAAATTTGAACTGAATGATATTTTGAATATACTATATGGGGTTTTGATGTATATAACTAGTTTAAGAAAATACTATTTATTTTCATGTGTATAAAATATTATGTGTATATACATTTATAAGTTTATATATGTAGATATATAGGGTTTAATTTATATATAAGTCTAATCTAACTGCGTATATGGTATATATATACTGGTATATACCTATATACAAGTTCAAATACATATACGTGCATATACGGGTTAGACAACAATTAGAATATACAATCAAATCGAAAACCCAAAAAAAAAGAGAAACGAGACCCTTTAGTCTCGGTTGGTATTACCAACCGAGACTAAAGGGGGTGCAGTGAGCAGCCCCCTTTAGTCACGGTTCGTAATACCAACCAGGACTAAAGGATCCTTTAGTCCCAGTTGGTTAAACCGGGACTAAAGGATCCTTTAGTCCCGGTTGGTTCAACCGGGACTAAAGTGGGGCTTGTCTCGAACTTTAGTCCCGGTTGGACTTGAGAGATCTAAACCTCTCTCCAACCGGGACTAAAGCCCCTCTCCCTACCAGTGCTAATAGGTTCTTGGTAACTTTCGAAGTAGAATTACATGTGTTATATATCTCCATATTTAGATTTAAGGATTTATGGCATGTTAACTTTCCCCATAAATATAACAACATATAGGTAATTAATAGCTGGGATCACTGGTAGAGAGCGAGGCTTTGGTACGGGCCTTTAGTCCCGGTTCAACTTTGGAACCGGGACTAAAGCCCTTTCGTCGACGTGGCCAGAAATGGCTGTGTGAGCCACATACCCTTTAGTCCCGGTTGGTATTACCAACCGAGACTAAAGGCTCCGCTTCCAAAAGCTGGAGAGGCAACAATCATTACGTAGACCTTTAGTCCCGGGTGGTGTTTCCACGAGACTAGGACCCCAGTCACGGTGAAAACACCACCCGTGACTAAAGGCTCTCCTCCCACCTACCGCAGGTTCCTTCCCCTTTTTCCTATCTATTTCTCTCCCACCCACCAAGTCAACACATCTCCTTCCCCTCATTCATTTTCTTGCCTTCTTCTTTTTCTGCATCTCATACCTTCCCTGTTCTGCAGATGGAGAGCCGATGGTCGCGACGGCGCGCCCGCGCGGGCGGCCGACCAAACTGGGCACGGCGTGCTCGCCGGTCTGAGCGGCGGCCGTGGGTCAAGACGCCGCGGGCCGGCGGCCGGCCAAGCGGCACCCGCTGAGCGGCGGCGCCGGCAGGCGGGCGGCCCAGCACCGCTTCGGCGCAGCAGACGGCTCGGTGGCGGCACAACGTCAGGCTAGAATGATTTGTGTGTTGAGGAATTCATATGTTGTGATGAATCTTGTGAGATGGATTTGTGAGATAAATCCGTGCTATGAATTTGTAGATGATTTGTGAGATGAACTTGAATGAATTTGTGTGATTTTTTATGTGAATGGTGTAGTGAAATTGAACCCGTTCTTGTGAATGGTGTAGTGAATCTGAACTTGTTCATGCTGGAATAGAACTTGTTCTTGTTGGAGTTGGGAGTTGGAGTTGGAGTTGGAGCCGGCGGAGCTGGAGCTGGCAGTAGATGCCAGCTTCTGCTGGGCTTTTTTTTTAATTTCCTAAAAACACTTTAGTCCCGGTTGGTATTACCAACCGAGACTAAAGGCCCCCTTTAGTCCCGGTTGCTCAACCGGGACTAAAAGGGGGGCCTTTTGTCTCTCATGATTAGTCCCGGTTGGACATGAGAGACCTATTCCCTCTACCAACCGGGACTAAAGCCCCTCTCTCTACCAGTGGATGCTGCTTTAATGGCTTGCATGCAAGTCTCCTTTTTCTTTATTTTGTTCTAGATTTATGTACAGAATGAGTGGTGGGGTTTAATTTATCTGCCAAGTAGGAAAAGATAAGAACACATATTTCCTTGGCTCCAAAATCTTGAATTACTACTAGGTGATCCCCCACGTGATGCTGCGGGATTTCAGAGAGCTTTCGGATAAACTATGAAGCACTATAAGTTCTGATTAATACAAACAAAATACACATAAAAATAAATTCAACGTTGTGACAGCTCGTGATTTGACAGAAAAAGACCGGTGACAAAAAAGACCATTCATTTTGTCAAGCATTACCAATTTATTATGTAATGATCCTTAATTTGTGGGAGATGACATGGATGGCTTGCATGAATAAATAAGTAGTGGGAGATGATGTTCCTAACTTGCTTGTAGATAGCAATAGAGTTAATGAGGTGAAAGATATATAACATGTATAGCTTGCAAGAAGAAAGGATTAGTGAGAGATGAAGTGGATAGCTTGAATGTAGAGAGAAATAGAGTTAATGATTCTTATCGAGTGCTTCTATATGGGTTATACACATACCACCATGTTTACGACACATGAGTGCAAAAAATCTGTCATGGCATCTTAATGATATCGTTGTTCGCTTCATGAAGCTAGCATACAATCGAAGCTTTTTCTATTGCTTGCCATGAAAGTTGCATCTCTGACATCTTAATGTCCATCTTGCTTGGCGAAGCCAATCCTACTTGATCGGGGAAGCCTATCTCTTCCTTATATTGCCTAGGAGGGGGGGGGGGTATCAAATTTACAGTCGCCCATTCAGATTGTTCCTTGTGGTCGATTTTCGACCGCATGTCAGAGAGGGTCATCCACGTGTAGTACAGGCATACTGGTGGTCCATTTTCTTTCTAAAAAATGTAATACTAAAAATAATATGTAGAAAATTTTTCCACACAAAAACTATCGTAGAGTTTTCATAATGTTTTTGTAAAAACTTTTGTGGAGAAAAGAAAATGTAAAATGAAAAATAATATAAAACTTTCTTTAAAAATATGGTAAAATAATTGTGACAAAGTTTCTGAACAAAACATTAACACAAAACTTTAAAGAAAAATTTGAGCTGAAAACATTTGAGAGCCTGACAATTCGGATGAAAAATTCATGCAAAAAGTTTATAATATATATTTTTTGAAACAAAATTGAGGGTAAATTATCTGGACACAAACATTTGGGGGAAAAGTTTTGAAGAAAAAATTAGTAAATATGTTCTGAACAAAATATTAACATACTAGGGAAAATATTTGAGAGAACAAAATCTAGAAGCAGAATTTTACAAAACAAAAAATAAAAAATTTCGGCCTAGCACCGCTTACGGCGGCATGCGAGCTCGGCTCCGTGCTCCCGCCGGGGTAATTCATCGCGGAAGCCCGCTCGCCGCCACTCATGGAAGCTAGGGAACAGGGAGCCCAGCAACACCCCGATAGCTTATGTCGTGAGCTCGCTTAGACTGTGCCATCCCACCTATTGTTGAGCAACCGCGATGCTATTCGCCCTGCCTTCGACGAAGCCCCAGAGCGCCGACCCCTTTGTTGGATCTAGGGAAAAGTGTGGGGAGTGGTTGCTGAGGAAAGAGAAGAAGAGAAAGGGAAGAGTGGGAAGGACAAGGAGAAGATGTGGAAGGGGGTGTGGTGCGTGGATAGACATGTGTGTTGGATCAATCGGGACATCAAAAACCTCCGGTCACGTATAAACTCAACATTGCATATAGCAGTGCCTTCTATAACTTGTGAAGCGAAACCTACTAGATCTCTTGGTGATTCCTTCTTGTCCTCCTTTTCTGCATATATATAACAGAATTCAACCATCTACGCCAACATTAGGCGCGGTGTAGATGGTTACCAAATAGGGACTATATAGTTCTGAACACAATGATGAATAATAACTTTTAAAAAACATGGGAATAAGGTAATTTTTTGTTGATACATAAATCTATACTTCCATTAAGCACGGGTTCGAAGAATACCCTTGGACACAAGTATCAGATACATAGTATGAGTCTTAGCTCATGAACATTGATGATGACCAAAGCATCTCACCCACACTTCCTCAATCTAGCTGGTAGGCATATACCGGGAGCAAGGATACTTTATTGTTACATACAAATATTTTGATTTATTCTGTAAGTAGTTTCTACGCTTATGAAACAAGATACAGGTGTGTATAATTATGGCTTGCATGGTGGTGGTGCTGCGCTGGCCGGCGCCGGTGTGGGGGTGCTCGGGGTCAGGGTGTTGAGGGTGCAGACGTTCATGCAGAGGGAAAGGCACAGCTGATTGATACGCGTCTGGCATGTTGGAAGGAGATTCAGAGGTTTCAAGACTGCAGGGGAGATCTCAATGATGTTGTTGCACCCATCAGTAGCGAGGCTATTGCATTTTGGAATGCAAATCGCGCGGCAGTCGCTCTGTATGTCGGCCATCGCCGGCGGACCCATGGACAACAGGACCAGCATGATGCAGGCAGCAAGAGGATGGGCCTTCCTAAGCATCACGCTACTAGCGGAACCCATTGATCAGCTGGTTACGTCTGTAGAGAATGAGACACCAATGTATCAGCTGATGCCCTTGTTGTGAAAGCAGATACGCTATTTGTAGGCAACTACCAAATCATGTGCCACATCTGGGCTGCTGACTAACTTGCTGTGATTGATATATTTTCCACTTTAATTGATATGTACATTGACTAACTTCACATGCATGCTAGTTTAATTTCTAACAGAACCACCGTACCATTGAAATTTATAGGGGGTGACAATAATTCTGCTGTCCAAATCTGTACTAGCCCTGAGCTGTTGAATAATATGCAATATAATTTGCATCATTTAAATACATATAATACACCTAAATGTTGAAGAACAAGGAAATAACAAAAAGTTTCGTCATGCTAGAGACAAGCTTCACCTCAAGCATACGCCTAAAAATTTAAATCAGCTAACAAGTCAGCAACCTATGTCATTATAAAAAATAATAAGTTAATATAACCACCAAATTTAAATTTGTTTAAGTTTGC
Source organism: Cenchrus purpureus (assembly GCA_022644695.1). NCBI lineage: Eukaryota > Viridiplantae > Streptophyta > Magnoliopsida > Poales > Poaceae > Cenchrus > Cenchrus purpureus. The sequence goes on from CP053454.1 coordinate 53,368,028, forward strand.
TATAGACATAATAAGCAAACCACTTTCGGAGCCTCACCTAACCTAGCTACTTAACTATATCAAATAAATAACCTAACCTAATGCAACCCCTAAATCGGAATCAAAGTTACCATATATAACGTCTCATATGTATTTTTTGTTGGATATAATCCGAATTCTTAACGTGTGTCTTGTGGGGACGCCGGGAGGGCCCACGGTTCGGTCTATGTGTTTAGCGGATTTGTTTCCGTATTTGACTGCAGTCAGTTTAGTCCACCATATATACATCTTGTAAGCCGCACGGGAAGAGCGAGAGAGTTCATTGTATTCTCTGCGTTGTAACTCTTTCATCATAGTGAAGATCGTCGATTGGCGCCCGTGGTTTTTTCCCGCAAGGGTTTTCCACCTAAAAATCGTGTCTCGTGTTCGATCTTGTTTTCGCATTATTTGCTAACAAGTGGTATGAGAGCTTGGTACGAGATTCGATTGAAGGAAAAATTAGGGTTTCAGTCCCTACGCCGCCGCCGTTCGTCGCTAAAAGCATCTGCTGGCGATTTGGTGGTGCGTCGCTCCAGCGCGTCACCTGCCGTGTATTGTTGCCTCGGCCACGAGGCGCGGTCCGAGGGCATCAGTTGCCGTCTGCGGGCCGAGTTCATCGGCCGTTTACCACGCGTCCACGCGCGGTCTAGGCAGGAAAGGGAGGTCTTGCTGCACACGCATCGAGAAGGAGCATCTCCTGCTAGCAGGGCTGCCTTGGTTACCGAGGAGAGCACCGACCAGTTGTCCGTCTTTGTCTTGCTAAAAATCAGCATTCTTGAATTTTGCTAGTCGCACACCGGAATTCTACCAGGAGGTTTCTTCGGTCTTTTGCTGGACGTACACGAAGGTGTACACAGGCTGCAGGTTTTGCTAGGGTTACACAGTTCTATACATAGATTTATTACTGCAGATTATTTCTTCTGGTTATTTTCTTTTTAATGGCTACTATGAAGTATGATATTCCGCTACTTGATCGAGATACAAGGTTCGCTCTATGGCAAGTCAAGATGCGAGCTGTTTTAGCGCAGGCTAATTTGGATTATGCGCTTGATAAATTCGGGAACAAGGATTCAAAAACTTGGTCCGATGATGAGAAGAAGAAAGATCGTAAAGCCTTGTCTCATATTCATCTTCATCTTTCAAACAATATTTTGCAAGAGGTTTTTGTTGGGGGGTCCGAAAAATCGGAGGGAATTCCCTAACACAAGTTTAAGAACTATGACCCCAGAGTTGCGAAAGGGAGACAAAGAATCTCCAAAAGTCTGCTCACGCCTCAAAATTAATGAATCCTTTTACACGTGCCCAAGCGCCCCCTTTTATAGGGAGACGAAGGGACTTTTACATTCCGAAAATACCCTCGCATCTGAGGAATATTCCTAGTGTGAACATGTACATAAATGTCTTTTACATCCCGTGATTTGCGGGGCTGATTTCATATATTTACAAGCATGCCACTAGTTCACACGTCAAGCCCGGACTTTTGAGGTTACGTCTTTGACTTGGCTTCCTCCTGATTCCCGAATCCTTCATTCATGAAGATCTTCGCACATCATGACTCCGAATTTGCAGTTCCCACCACATAACCGCAGTTTGTGATTCCAGAACTTCGCAGGTTCATGATTTCAGAGCTTCGTAGGTTCGTGATTCCAGAGCTTCGTAGGTTCATGATTTCAGAGCTTCGCAGGTTCATGATTCCAGAATTCGGCGAGAATCGTACATCCTGAAACAGGTTAAAAAGTTCGAATTCAAGGGCCTAGTTCGGCCATTACTTTCACGTTTTTAGTTTAAGGATTTGTGAAATATCCGAAACACACTAAGATTTCTTCATATCACCCCTTTCGCGAACCTGTTTCATGAATTTCGACAATCCGACGTTTCGAGGGTGTAAGGGTTTTACCGAGTTCCCCAACACTAGCCCCTCGGGGAAGCGGGTTGATTCCGACGATCCGTTTCCACGAAAACTTTTGAACTTTGGTAAAAAACGTCACCCTCGGAACGTCGGAGTGGACACGCGTCCCCCGGAAAACTCGCAACGGTCGAATCGAGGCAACTTCTTGAAACTACCCCCCCTCGCCCCTATAAATAGAGAGGTTCACACCGTAAAAATTTTTCACCGATCCCTTGCTTTCTCCGAACTTTCGCTTGCATTTTCGCGAAAAAGCACTTCGCGACAAAGAGTCTGAAGCTTCAAGAATTCCTCGATTTTCGAAGGTATTGCTTTCCTTGTTCTTCTATTATCATTTTTTATTGTTGAACATTTTCGTTCGCAACTTTTGTTTCGCATATTTTGATTCCTGAATGTCATCTTTTATTTTTGCCTTTGTGTTAATGTCGATTAGGTGGCCCGTGTTAAAAGCACCGCCAGACCCATGACGACCGAAGAGTTAGCTGCTGCTGGCATTCCGCCCGTTGAGCAAGAAATTCAAGAACCCGAGATTGCTCAACCTCCAGAAGATAACACATCCCCTGCCGCTAGCGGATCTGAGAACCATGAAGACGGAGAGATTAGATCAGATGGAGAAGATATCGGAAATGTCGATGCTGATCTGAAAGACCTTGTTGCAGCAAAGCGATCAAAACCTCTCGCTCCGTCTTTCGTTTTCGGGGAATCTAAAGTCACGGCCAACAAGATTAGGGAATATGAGGCAGCTGGGTTTTTTCCTGCAGGCAGTGGCCGCGCTCCCCTAGACGAACAAGTTCCTACTCCCGAAGCTGACGAAATTGTCGTATTTCGTGACTTCTTCACTTGCGGGTTAAGGTTCCCCTGTGATCCCCTTCTGCCTGCGATCTTGGACAAGTTTTCTGTGAAGATTCACCAGCTCTCACCCAACTCATTTCTGGAAGTTTCCAAGTTTTTCTGGATTATGAAGACTTTCGGGTGTATTTTTAGTGCCAATGTTTTCGCCCGATTGTTCGAGTTAGTCATTGTGCCGGACATTATCAAGCTCAACAACGGTCAATACTACGAGGCTCACTACACCTGCTACACCTTCAATACACGCAGGCAAAACACACGAAGAGGGCTTATACGAATTCAGATCGCGCCCTGCTGCAAGATGAATTTCGTGAAAGACTGGAGCTCGTACTGGTTTTACGTGAAGGTGGACATGTCTACAGTTCCTGGCTACAAGGGACCAGCTCATCCTTTCTCCACGTCTATTGAAGCATTGTCTGCCATTTGCACTGCTTCATACAACCATCGAGCTGCTGGAATCCGGAACTGCGAAAGTGCATTCCACCTTGCAAGTACAATTCTCGATGGTCACGACATTATTGAGGAGTTCACTGCCGCCCAAGTTTGGCCGATTTCTTATGGTTGGGCCCCTACAGAAATTGTGAATTTCAATGACAACTGGGCAGCACAAGCGGTTCCTTTTCTGAGATTTGGCCTTCAGCTGAGAGACGGCCAGAACGCCGACGACTTCATGATTGAAGTTGAGAAAAAGGTGAATGCCATGATCGGCGAATACACCATGAATGAGTACAAGGCGTATAAAAACTTGGTGAAACACAAGAAAAGGATAAATCGGGTGTTCTCTGAAATTTGTGGAGATAAATCCTTCTGTTCCCGACATCCAGGCCGTAATATGAAGATGCCTGCTGTTGCTGTGGCCAGTTGCTCGGCTGCGCCTTTGAAAGCTCCGAGAAGAAGATCTTCGAAGAGTAGCAAAGTGAATATCGATGAGACAACGTCCTCCAGTGTTCAACCTGCGAAGACTAAGTCTCTCGAATCAATGAAGCGAAAGCGCAAGTCTTCCGAACATATTTCGGACGTCGAGCTTCAAGCAGCTTCCAGCCTTGCGCAGATGAGCCGAAAGAAGGCTAAAAAAGTTGTTAAGAAAGTTATTGCTGCTGAAGTTCGACGAGTTCCTTCTGCCTTTGATGATGACATCTTCGCGGAACCTAGCCTGAAAGGTTTTACCTCTTGGCTTTTCCTAAGATTCAATTTTCATGAACACTGCACTCCGGGTTCTGAAAATGAGTTCGTGGATATTGACTCTTTTTCAGATGTTGTTGCCGAAGTTGCCAAAGAAGCCGAGACATCTGCTGCCACTGTTGAGACTGCTGATCCTCAACCCGTTAATCGCCAAGACGAGGCGTCTCCTGAGTTCACGAAAGAGCTTGAAATGACAGTGCATAAAAGTGAAGATCCTAGTCCTGAAGTTCCTTTTGTTGAAACTCGCGAAAACCTTCCCGAAGATCAAGACCCTTCGCCCTCTCTGATTGCTTTCAACAAAAGTTTTGGTACGTCTTACCGGGGTGAACTACTAAGTGTTGGTTATGAAAAGATTGATGCAAGAGATGGCTCGTCTAAGCTTTTAGCATTATGGAATTCGTCTGAAATCATGGGTGAAACAGGAGAAGGATCCTCAGAGCAAAGATCTCCACCGCTTATCGGGACTCCTGAGGATTTGCCGCCTACAGCGCCTCCTAGTCGGGTTACCGTTGAAATGCTTACTCGAAAAGGTTCATGAATTTGATTACTTCTCTTATTTGTATGTTTATCTCGAATTTTGCAATTTCTTACTTACTTTTGTTTTTATGAACTTGCCAGATTTTGAAAAGCTTCTTTGCACATATCCTGCTGACAAAATTGAACAGTACCAGAGGGCTTATTCACTGAAAGCTTCTCTTCTTGGGAAAGTCGCCTCCCAACGCTTAGTGGAGCAAGAGAAGATCAACAAGAAGTTGTCTGAAGAATCGAAGAAATTAAAATGTGACTTCAACTTGTCTCGTTCTGCAAATTCAGACATGGAGAAGAAAGTGTCTGAACTAGCTGAGGCCCTTAAGCGATGCCAGGATGAGAAGAAGATCGTAGATGAAGGTAAAAAGATTGCCGAAGAGGCCCTTGATCGTTCCACGAAAGATCTTGAAAAGCTTCAAAAAACTCATGATGATGATTTGAAGTTGATCGAGAATCTTCGCAAGGATCACGACAAATCCTCTAAGACTGCTGAAGATCTTCGAACAAACAACGCTGATCTCGCGAAGTTTCTTAGCAATAAGGAACAAAAAAATCATGAACTTGAGAAAGCGTTAGCTGATCGAAATGAAGCCTCTGGGAGAGAGATTTCGGATATCCTCAACAAACTGAAGCTTCTGTTCAAGGAATATGAGAAAGCTTTGATGGAATTTGGTGTTCGTCCCGCTCCACTCCCTGCCGACATAGGAATGTCTGACTTTATGAAGTGGATTGACACGGAATTCAAAGCTCTTCCTGAAGTCATCTCTGGTGCCAATGATTTTGCTGCCGCTTTTTCGGCTGAGAGTGTCTTGAAATTACTTCACGACTTCGACTGCGCTGATCTCGTGAAGTTCCGTGAGAAGCTTCCGCAATTCCCCGATGCTTCGAGCACTTCTCGGATTCGGCCCAATGCTGATGTTCTAGCTATCAAAACCAAATTCGCGAGAGAATTTTGGTTTTCCAGCGGAAAGGAAGTTGTAAAGAACATTGCTCGCGCCAAACTAGAAAATGTTTTTTCTTCAGAAACACTGTTGCTTTTTGGAAATTCACGAACTTTTATCTTTCAGTTTCCTTAGATTCTTTGCTTTGTTCTTTTCAGTTGATCGAAGAGGAGAGGCGAGGGAAAAGCATCGAGTTGCCAGAGTCCTCTTCTGAAGATGATGATGAAGGCGCGGGCAACTCTGATGAAGAATCTGGCGAACACAGCAGTGACAGTAGCAGCAGCGATAGCGACGCTGAAGAGAGTTCTGAACGTGAGGAAGGTTCTCCGAAGGTTGATATCACCGGCTGAGATTGCCGAAAAACTTGCCCTTTGAGGCGATTTGTGTAAATATGTAAATTCGTGGGGTTGTGATACTTTATCTGAACAATTTGTCTTGTAAACTTTAACCTGCGCAGGTCCTGCAAGTTGGGCCTGCGCAGGATGTGTTGTTGTTGCGGATTCATCGTGGGAATATGATTGTCAGTGGCGAAGCATGGCAACTGTTCAAAGAAACTCACCCCGAACGAGATTTTTCCGATTTTTGGCTTGAAGTCTCACTTAAGTTTTCGATGAACTGTTTCGATCTTTCTTCTTCGTGAAGATTACAGTCCCACTGCTGCAGCTTCAAGTTCTTCGAAGGTTTTGAAGACGGAGCCCCTTAGCCCAATCACTACTGGACTCGACTTCGCTTATGCCAGTGATGTTGCTGAGAATAATAGCCGCGATCCAGGACACATTGTTGAACTTTCGTATTAAAGATTGTAGATTCCTGATGTAATTGTAATAATACATTATCGAAATTTTTATGCAACTAAGGCAATAAAGAAGTTTTCTTGAGAAAAAACGTCACCCTCCCCCACCTTGCCGTTTTGCATAAAAATTTCGAGGCAGGCTGAGGAAGTTAGAGTTCTCTCTTAGTGTTTTGCTTGTTGAAATGTTTGTGAATTTTTCGTTGATTTTGAAATCACAAGAAATGTAACGCAAGTTGACAAAATTTGTTTCACGAATTTTGTGGACTTAGCTCACTTGGCACACTTGCCCTGGTTGATATCGCAACCCTCAGTTGCTTCAACCATGATTATTTACGAGTCTTCACTCGAGCCCCTTGCCTCTTGAAAGAAAATTAATCATCGTAAATGTAATTCGTGAACTTCACAACAATTCTTTAACAAGAACATATACATTTGACTAGTTATAATTCTCATTTATTTCCGAAACTTTTTGCAAAACCTCCCTTCATGGTGGGAACTAGGCCTCAACTTATTGTTGTCTCAGGCCTTTCAGTGGGAACCCCTTTGACGGTGGGATTTAGGCCACAACTTGTTGTTGTCTCGGGCCTTTCGGTGGGAATCCCTTTAACGGTGGGATTTTAGGACACAACTTGTTTTTGTCTCAGGCCTTTCGGTGGGAATCCCTTTGACGGTGGGATTTTAGGCTTTCACGGAGCCTTTGGCTATCACGAAGCCTTTCACGAACTTTTCTTTTTCACGATGGAATTCTGTCTATCACGGAGCCTTTTCACGAACTTTTCTTTTTCACGATGGAATTTCGGCTATCACAGCCTTTTCACAATTTTTTCTTTCATACGATGGAATTCTGGCTATCACGGAGCCTTTTCACGAACTTTTCTTTCACACGATGGAATTCTGGCTATCACGGAGCCTTTTCACGAACTTTTCTTTCACACGATGGAATTCTGGCTATCACGGAGCCTTTTCATGAACTTTTCTTTTTCACGATGGAATTTTGGCTATCACAGCCTTTTCACGAATTTTTCTTTCATACGATGGAATTCTGGCTATCACGGAGCCTTTTCACGAACTTTTCTTTCACACGATGGAATTTCGGCTATCACAGCCTTTTCATGAATCACGATGGAATTCACAAAATGCACGATTTGGGGGGAGACTCTTTTCATATATATCACAAAGAGTATTTACACAGGATCGGCCTCGTTAAAAACCTTGCCTCTTGATTTAGAGCCCCCTTTGCAAGGAAAAGAGTACGGTCCTTCTTATTCTAATGAAATTGCGAAAAGGAAAGCAAATGTTTTTGTTCCCGAAATCACTTATAGATTCATGATTCGGATTTTGTTTTTCTAGAATGTAAACTTGCGAAAAAAGGAAATACTTGAAAATAAATCTATCTAACTCTGGCATTCTCAAGGGTAGTACCTTTTTAGGCTGTCGGCATTCCATGAATATGGTAACTCTTCGCCGGTTTGTTCTAGCAAACGAAAAGCCCCTGGCATGTCTGTTTCCTTTACTATGTATGGTCCTTCCCAAGATTCATGAAGTTTCCCAGGGTTCTCCCAGTTCTTCTTTCTTTTCAAGACCAAGTCGCCAGTTTTGATGTCTTTCCTGACTACCTTCTTGTCCTTCCATGCCTTAGTTTCCTTTTGGTACTTCTTGATGTTTTCAGCAGCTTCGAGAATCGTCAACTCAATCATATCCTTTTCTACTTTTTGGTCAACTTCTTCGATTTCTTTTGCTTTCAGCACTCTCGTGCTTTCATTCTTGATTTCCTCAGGTGTCATTGCTTCAGTGCCAAAAAGTAAGCGAAAAGGTGTGAAACCAGTCGCTCTCGGTACAGTGGTGTTATGGGACCAGACTACTCTCGGTAATTCATCAACCCATTTGCCCTTCTTTTGGTCAAACAAGCATTTTTTGATTCCTGAGAATATTAGCCCATTTGCCCTTTCAACTACTCCATTAGACTGCGGATGATACACTGAAGAGAATTTCGCAGGAGTGCCAGAGACTTGCAGTATTCTTTGAAAGTGTAACAGTCGAATTGTTTCCCATTGTCAACACTCAGTTCTCTCGGAACTCCAAATCTGCAGATTATGTTTTGCCAGAAGAACTTCTGAATTGTTGATGCCTTGATGTTTGCGAGTGGTTTTGCTTCCACCCATTTCGTGAAATAGTCCACAGCGACAGCTGCGAATCTGCAGTTTCCTTAAGCTGCTGGTAGCGGTCCAACTAGATCCATTCCCCACCTTTGCAGGGGCTATGATGGTGGGATTAGATGGACTGGCATGGAAGGTAGGATTTGTTGATTCGCCGTTTTCTGACATGCTTCACATTGCCGAACTAGTGTTTTCGCATCAATGTTTATGGTAGGCCAATAGAACCCTTGCTTTATTGCCTTGCCTGCTAGGGCCCTTGTGCCTATGTGTGCTCCGCAGAATCCACTGTGAATTTCTTTGAGAAGTTCGAGGCCTTTTTCGGAGGTTACGCACCTTAGCCACTCGATGACTCGATTTGTACAGCTCTCCATTGACTACCGCATAGCCCCTAGCCCTTTGCTTCAATCTCTTTTCTTCTAATTCGTCTTGCGGTTCATAATGACCCCTCAGGTATGCCATGATTTCTGCTCTCCAATCAGGAGTTTCTACGACATTCATGATTTTCGGCTTTTCTTCCTTGATGGACGGTTCTTTGATGATTTCAAAGAACACGTCTGGAGGCATTGCTTGATTTCTGGCTGCTGCTTTGGCTAACTTGTCTGCTTCATTGTTGTCATCTCTTAGGATGTGCTGTACTGAATATCCCTTGAAATGTCTTTCCATTTCCCTGACTTTTTCAAGATATTTTATCAGAACAGGATTTTTTGCTTCGCTCTCTTTCTCGATGTGCTCCTGGATAATTTTGGAGTCTGTCTTGATGATAAAGTTTTGCTGACCAAGAGCTTTCATCTTTCTCAATGCCAGGAGTAAGGCTTCGTACTCTGTTGTGTTGTTCGTGGAATGCTCATCTTTCGCGAATATGAGTCGAGCTGCATATCTTATCACAACTCCTGTTGGAGATGTTACGACCGCTGAGATTCCAACTCCCTTGTGACACCAAGCTCCGTCACACTGTACTACCCAAGGTGTAAGCATTTCTTCATCGAGATTTTGGGTTGGCGAAGTCCAGTCTACGACAAAATCTGCCAGGACTTGCGATTTTATCGCACTTCTTCTCTCAAAGTCTATGATATATTCTGAGAGTTCAGCGCCCCATTTGATGATTCGGGTGGATGCTTCTTTGTTTGCGAACAGATCGTTCAATGGTTGATTTGTGATGACTCTTATTCTGTGACCCTCAAAGTAGTGTCTTAGCTTTCTTGCAGCCATGATGACTGCATATGCTATTTTCTCTAGTTCAGAATATAAGAGTTTCGAGCCTGAGAGAGCTTCTGAAGCAAAATACACTGGGATATTCTTGAACTTTCCTTCTTCTTCTTTCTCTTGCACTAGCACAGCGCTCACCGCCGAATTTGAGGCAGACACATATAGCAGAAGTGGTGATCTTGGCTCGGGAGGGCATAGCTTGGTCATATTGGACAAATAGTCTTTGAGTTCTTGGAAAGCTTACTTTTGAGTTTTGGACCACTAAAAGTTCTTTAAACTTCTGAGGACTTGAAAGAAAGGCAGACTTTTTTCCGCGGCCCTGGGAATGAACCTGTTGAGTGCTGCAACTCTCCCTGTCAACTTTTGCACATCTTTCACCGAAACTGGGTCTTGCATTTCTATCAGTGCTTTGATTTTGTCAGGATTCGCTTCTATGCCCTTTGTTGAGACTAGACATCCGAGAACTTTCCCTTTGTGAATGCCGAAGACACATTTCTCAGGATTCAATCTTAGGTTCACTGCTCTGAGGTTCGCAAAAGTTTCTGCCAGATCGCTGATATGATCTCTTCTCTGGACACTCTTGACCACTATGTCATCCACATACGCCAAAATGTTTCTTCGAAGTTGAGGATGAAGGACTATTGCTATCATTCTCGAAAATGTGCATCCTGCGTTCTTCAGTCCTTCTGGCACTCTCACGAAACAAAATGTTCCGAAGGGAGTTATAAAGCTCGTCTTCTCTTCGTCTTCTCTGCGCACTCTTATTTGGTGATACCCTGAGAACATGTCCAGGAGTGAGAGCATTTCACTGTTGGCTACGTCGTCCACGATTTTATCTACCCTTTCCAAGGGAAAATCGTCCTTCTTGCATGCCTTGTTCAAATCTGTGAAGTCTACGCACATTCTCCATTTTCCATTTTTCTTCTTCACTGGTACAGTGTTGGCCAGCCAGACTGGATATTTCACTTCTCTGATCACTTTCGCGTCTTGTAGCCTTTGCACTTCAGCTTCAACTGCTTTTACCTTTTCCTCGGACATTTTCCGAAGTTTCTGCTTTTTCGGTGCTATTTTTTCGTCTGTTTCCAAGGTGTGTTCGATGATGTCTCTGTCGACGCCTTGCAAATCTTTGGCTGACCAGGCGAAAACATCTTTATTCTTGTTCAGGAATTATATAAGCTCTTTTTCTTCTTCGGGATTGAGGTGAGCCCCAATTGTGACTGCTCTATCAGGCATATCATCCAAGTACACTTTCTTGGTTTCACCATCAGTTGCTATCTCGATTTTTTCTTTGTCTCGCTTGGCTTCTACATAAGGTTCTTTCCTTTCTTCGGATGACTTGAGCTAATACACGTTGGTCTGACCCGGAGTATGGCCCTTTTCTATGTTTCGAGCTTCTTGCTTATCGCCAAACACAGTGATAACCCCTTTGGGTGCTAGTATCTTCATACACAAGAACTGCTGTCTTATGACTGCATCGAATTTGTTCATGAAACCTCTGCCGAAAATCACGAGATATGGGTGATAGATGTCAACCACATCAAAAGTGAGAGTTTCTGTTCTAGCGTTGTCAAGATCTCCGAAGGATACGGGAAGAGATACTTTTCCAACTGGCTTGATTGGTTTTCCTCCGAAACCCTGCAATGGGTATTCTGGTGGATGCAACATGTGCTGACTTAGGTTCATTTTCTCGAAGGTTTTCAAGAATAAGATGTCTGCGGAGCTTCCATTGTCTACCAAGATCTTTCCGATAACCCATCCAGCTATATTCACTTCGATGACCATGGCATCATTATGATTCGTGGATTTCAATCTGAAATCCTCTTCAGTGAAAGTTATTGGCACCTTGGCCCATTCTGGTCGCGCGGCTGGACCGTCGTTGATGATGGTGTTCACAGATCTAAAATAGTTGTTTCTTTGCTTCTTGGTTTCAAATTCCATGGCTGACCCTCCTGTGATTGGCATGATTGTTCCGAAAGATGGCAAGGCTTTCGAATTCTGAGGTCTTGAACTTGATTCTGGTCTTGACGAACTGTCAGGTTGCGGTGGCAATATTTCTCGGATTGGCTGTGGTTGCTGGATTGACTAAATTGCTTGTGACTGAGGGTAGAACTGCTGAGAAGGTTGCCAGGATGGTTGTGGTTGCTGAAATTGCTGCATTGCAACTGGATTTGGTTGAGAGTTCATGAAGCATGGTTGCCAGAAGTTCGGGCGAATTTGGTTCGGCATTGAGGAGGCGATGCTCATCATTGCCTTCTCTTGCTGAATTCTGGCAATATTTTTCTTGGTTTCTGGGCACCCTTCGGTGCTATGTCCTCTTCCGTGATACTGGCAGTAGAAGTACGGATCTCTTGGATTGTGGTTTGTGAGTTTCGGGGGTCCTCTTCCCCTTCCCCTTCCCCTGGGTGCAAATCCTCCTCTTGTGCTTGGTCTGTTGTTCTGGTTGGGCTAAGGATTTTCCACATTGTTGATGTTTCGCGGATTCTGGGACTGAGGTCTCCACGTCATTTCTCTATTGCCTTGTCGTGCTTCGTTTCGTTCAGCTACTCTTTTGCGATGATCGTCATCGGACAAGATGTACTCTTCAAGTTCATGAAAAAGTTCATCAATTGTCTTGGGTTTCTTTCGTGTCAAATGTGAAGCTATTGGTCCTAGAGTCAGGCCCTTGATCAGTGCCTTGATCGTTGTTTTATCATCCGCTTCGGGAATCTGGGATCTCTGCTGCATGAACCTTCTTACGAAGTTCCGTAATGGCTCTCTGTCTTTCTATTTGTACTTGTACAAGTCTGATGATTCGGCTGTCGTTTCATGAAATATCTGGAATGCCTGCATGAACTTCGTCTTGAGATCAACCCAGCTGCAGACTGAGTGTGGTTGTAGCAGAGAATACCAGTTCAGAACTGGACCTTCACAGGCAATAATGAAGGATTTTGCCAGTGCAACATCATCTCCTCTGGCTGAGTTTGCTGCCGATTCGTACCTCATGAGGAATTGTCTGGAGTTTCCGAAACCATTGTATTTTGGTAGGGATACTGGTTTGAACTTTGAAGGTCATGGTGCAGTTTGCAAGCCTATGGAGAGTGGTGATTCAGGATCCACGAATTGTGAGATTCCATTACCCGCGAAGACATTTTCTTTCGGGGTTCCTCTGTATGGACCAGAGTTCTGGTGAGGTGAGTCTTGCCATAGTGAAATGTTCTCTTGTTCTTGCATTTCTTTAATTTCTCTTTGTATTGCCTCAATTTGCTCTTTTGCCTGATTAAGTTTTTCTAATTTTTCAGAGGCCTTTCTTTTTGCTTGCAGTTGGTTCGCGAATTTTTCTTTTTCTTTCTGCAGCTGCTGTATTTTCTGCTGAACTCTTTCTAGTTCTTTGTCTATGGCCTCGTCATCGTCATCATCATCATCGTTCTCATGAGTTTGTTGTTCTGCAACCTGTTCTAGAGTGTGTGCTGTCTTCTCAGCTCTTGCTCTTTGGAGAGCCTCAAGTTTTGCTTTTCGTTCCTGGTCTGTGATGTTCGAAGGCCCAGGAGTGAGAGAGATTCCGTTGCCTTCGTCACGGTGGTGCTCTTCTTGATCAGTCTCAGCGGGAGTGTTCTTCTTCGATCTCTTTTGCGGTGGCATCGTGAGCTGTTTTTCGGCTGAAACACGGTGGGCACCAATGTTGGGGGGTCCGAAATATCAGAGGGAATCCCCTAACACAAGTTTAAGAACTATGACCCAAGAGTTGCGAAAGGGAGACAAAGAATCTCCAAAAGTCTGCTCACGCCTCAAAAGTTGTGAATCCTTTTACACGTGCCCATGCGCCCCCTTTTATAGGGAGACGAAGGGACTTTTACATTCCGAAAATACCCTTGCATCTGAGGAATATTCCTAGTGTGAACATGTACATAAATGTGTTTTACATCCCGTGATTTGCGGGGCTGATTTCATATATTTACAAGCATGCCACTAGTTCACACGTCAAGCCCGGACTTTTGAGGTTACGTCTTTGACTTGGCTTCCTCCTGATTCCCGAATCCTTCATTCATGAAGATCTTCGCACATCATGACTCCCGAATTTCGCAGGTTCCTGACCACATAACTTCGCAGGTTTGTGATTCCAGCGCTTCGCAGGTTCATGATTTTAGAGCTTCGCAGGTTCATGATTCCAGAGCTTCGTAGGTTCATGATTTCAGAGCTTCGCAGGTTCATGATTCCAGAATTCGGCGAGAATCATACATCCTGAAACAGGTTAAAAAGTTCGAATTCAAGGGCCTAGTTCGACCATTACTTTCACGTTTTTGGTTTAAGGATTTGTGAAATATCTGAAACACACTAAGATTTCTTCATATCACCCCTTTCGCGAACCTGTTTCATGAATTTCGACAATCCCACGTTTCGAGGGTGTAAGGGTTTTACCAAGTTCCCCAACAGTTTTGCAGGAGAAAACCGCTGCTGCTTTCTGGCTCAAGTTGGAGTCAATTTGCATGTCAAAAGATTTGACAAGCAGGATGCATATGAAGATGAAGTTATATACGCACAAGAAGGTGGCTCTGTGTCTACCCATCTTTCGGTCTTTAAGGAGATCGTCACGACCAATGCCTATGGAGGTAAAATATGAGGATGAGGACTTGGGTCTTATTCTTTTGTGCTCACTGCCTAGTTCTTTTGCAAACTTCAGAGACACGATATTGTATAGTCGTGATACTCTAACGGTGAATGAGGTTTATGAAGCTTTGCAAGCTAAGGAGAAGATGAAACAAATAGTGTCTTTTGAAGGTTCCGCTTCCAATGGAGAAGCATTGTCTGTTAGTGGCAGGACACAAAATAAATCAAATGATGGTTATAGAGGCAAGAGCTCGAATGGCTATAGAGGTCGTTCAAAGTCTAGAGGCAAGGGTGAAAAATTCGCAGTATCGCAAAAGGATACTCATTTTATTTCTGAGTGTTATAAATTGAAGAACAAGGAAAAGAGAACTGGCATTTATAGACCGAAAGGTAATTCTGATGAAGGTAATGCTTCTGTTGCTGCTACTACTGATAGTTCAGATCGTTCTGAGGTTCTTGTTGCTTTTGCTGGATGTGCAAATAATGGAGATGAATGGATTCTTGATTCCGCTGCTTCCTTTCATATATGCATTAATAGAGATTGGTTCATCACTTATGATTCTGTCCAAGGTGGTTCTGTTAAAATGGGCGATGATAGTTCACATCACATTATTGGCATTGGGTCTGTTCAGATTAAGATGCATGATGGTATTATCAGAACTTTGACAGATGTGAGGCATATTCCAGATATGAGTAAGAATCTTATTTCTTTGAGTACTCTTGATGGCAAAGGGTACAAATACTCCGGTGGAGATGGAGTTTTGAAAGTGTCAAAAGGTTCTCTTATTGTTATGAGGGGTGATTTAAAATCTGCCAATTTGTATCGTCTTGAGGTACTACAATTACATGATGCTGCTGTAATTTCTAATTCATTATCTACTTCTGATGCTACTAACCTTTGGCATATGCGTCTTGGGCATATGAGTGAGCTTGGCTTGGCAGTGCTTAGTAAGAGAGGACTTCTCGATGGGCATAGCATCAGCAAGTTGGATTTCTGTGAGCATTGTGTGTTTGGCAAACACAAGAGGGTGAAGTTTAATACCGCTACTCATTCAAGTAAAGGTATTCTTGATTATGTGCATTCTGATTTATGGGGACCATCTCGCAAGCCTTCTCTTGGTGGTGCTCGTTATATGTTGACCATAATTGATGATTATTCTAGAAAGGTATGGCCATATTTCTTGAAAGATAAATCAAGCATTTTCGCATTTAAGGAGTGGAAGACTATGGTTGAAAATCAAACTGAAAAGAAGGTTAAAAAGCTTCGTACTGATAATGGGATGGAATTCTGTTCTCACGAATTTAAGTCATATTGCAAATCAAGGCATTGTTAGGCAAGACACCTGCTCCTTATACACCCCAATGTAATGGTGTAGCGTATGAACAGGACTATCATCTCTAAGGCTCGTTGCATGTTGTCTAATTCTGGTTTGAATATACGTTTTTGGGTTGAAGCTGCTTCCACTGCTTGCTATTTGATTAATCGTTCACCCAGTATTGCTATTGATAAGAAAACTCCAATTGAGGTATGGTGCGGTTCTCCGGTGATTACTCGCAATTGAGAGTTTTTAGTTATCTTCTTATGCTCATGTTGATAATGGTAAATTAGAGCCTAGAGCTGTTAAGTGCATCTTTCTTGGTTATCAATCTAGTGTTAAAGGCTATAAATTGTGGAATCCACAAACTCAAAAGGTTGTGATTAGCAGGAATGTTATTTTTAATGAATCTGCTATGTTGCCTGACAAACCTTCTACTAGTGCTCCTGTTCAACAAACTTCAAGTGTGCAGGTGGAGCATTTTATTGATGTTGATAGTACACCAGATAATGATAATGTTGCTGTCCAAGATGCACCTAATGTTGATGATTCTCCAATTGTTGATGATCCATCTATTTGTTGAGCATTCTTCTCCAGTTGTGCAGCCTCCACAACATTCAATTGCTAATGATAGACCCAGAAGGGGACCTAAGCCTAGAAAAAGGTTGATTGAAGAATGCAATGTTGCTTATGCTTTAAGTGTTGCAGAAGAGATTGAAGGTGCTGAACCTTCTAATTATTCTGAGGCTATTATTTCTGCTGATGGAAACAATTGGATGACCGCTATGCATGATGAGATGGAGTCTCTTGAAAAGAATGGTACTTGGGATTTAGTGCAATTGCCCAAGGATAAAAAGACCGTTCGTTGCAAATGGATTTTCAAGAGAAAGGAAGAAAGGTATAAAGCAAGGTTGGTTGCTAAAGGCTATAGCCAGATTCCAGGTATTGATTTTAATGATGTCTTTTCCCCAGTTGTTAAGCATAGTTCCATTCGTACTTTGTTGAGTATTGTTGCTATGCATGATTATGAGTTGGAGCAGTTAGATGTCAAAATTGCGTTCTTGCATGGGGAGTTAGAAGAAGTCATTTATATGGACCAATCTGAAGGTTTTGTTGTTCCTGGAAAAGAAAACCTCATTTGTAGATTGAAGAAATCTCTTTATGGCTTGAAACAATCTCCTAGGCAATGGTATAGGAGATTTGACTCCTTTATGATCTCTTGGTTTTAAGCGGTCTGATTATGATAGCTGTGTCTATTTGAAGACAGTTAATGGTTCAGCTATTTATTTGCTTCTTTATGTTGATGATATGCTGATTGCTGCAAAAGATAAATCAGAAATAGCTAAGCTGAAGGCACAATTGAATTTAGAATTTGAGATGAAGGATCTTGGTGCAGCCAAGAAAATTCTTGGTGTGGAAATTATCAGAGATAGAAAATCTGGTATGTTATACCTCAGTCAGCGAGGTTATATTGAGAAGGTTCTTCGTCGTTTTAATATGCAAGATGCAAAACCAGTGAGTACTCCGTTAGCTCCACATTTTAAATTATCCTTAGATTTATGTCCAGCTTCAGATGAAGATATTAAGTACATGTCTAGAGTTCCATATTCAAGTGTTGTTGGTTCACTTATGTATGGTGCCATGTTTCTCATCTGATTTAGCTCATGCAATGAGTGTTGTCAGTAGATACATGGCTAATCCTGGTAAAGAGCATTGGAATGCAGTTCAGTGGATTTTCAGATATCTGCGTGGTACTTCTAATGCTTGTTTGCGGTTTGGGAAATCTACACGTGGACTTGTTGGTTATGTTGATTACGATTATCTTTGGTGATTTGGATACTATGAGGTCTCTCACAGGTTATGTTTTCACCATTGGTGGTTGTGTTGTGAGGTGGAAAGCACGTTTATAGGCTACTGTTGCTTTGTCCACTACTGAGGCTGAATATATGGTTGTTTCTGAAGCTGCTAAAGAAGCTATTTGGTTGAGAGGTTTATACTCAAGTTTATGGATTTCTTCTTGCGTTACTATACATTGTGATGTCAAAGTGCTATTTGCCTTACTAAAGATCAGATGTTTCATGAGAGAACAAAGCACATTGACATCAGGTATCATTTTATTCGAGATGTTATTGCTCGAGGTGGTGTTATTAAAGTACGCAAGATTCATACTCGTGACAATCCCGCTGATATGATGACTAAGCCTGTTCCTACAGCTAAGTTTGAGCTATGCTCAAGCTTGGTTGGGATTAAAGTTTAAGTACTAGTGACTTTTGGCGCCGGTGATTATTTATTATAAAAGTAAGTTCATTGATGATACTTCATTCGCTGCAAGATGGAATTCGTCTCAAGGTGGAGTTTGTTGGATATAATCCGAATTCTTAACATGTGTCTTGTGGGGACGCCGGGAGGGCCCACGGTTCGGGTTATGTGTTTAGCGGATTTGTTTCCGTATTTGACTGCAGTCAGTTTAGTCCACCATATATACATCTTGTAAGCCGCACGGGAAGAGCGAGAGGGCTCATTGTATTCCCTGCGTTGTAACTCTTTCATCATAGTGAAGATCGCCGATTGGCTTCCGTGATTTTTTCCCGCAAGGGTTTTCCATGTAAAAAATCGTGTCTCGTGTTCGATCTTGTTTTCACATTATTTGCTAACATTTTTAGCCATCAAAGATTCTTGTTAGAGATACCGCATACATTGGGACTTCAAAACCACAATTTGTGGTTGTAGGTGCATTTATCCAACACGTAAGAAAAGTGATGACAATGGGATCTCATTTTATTACTAGCAGAAATAGTGACTACACATGTACATGTGACCCCTCACTGATGTTGGAGACAGATTTGAGCGCACAAGCTAGCTCCCTTGTATGTTTAGAGGATCTGTCGCACAAAACCGAACCAAAACCAAAATCAATAGCGAAATGGAGTTTGTGCACTATACCGTGCATGCTTGTTTGGTTGTTCAGAGATACCACGGTTTGCGCACACCCTTTTGAATAGCAGCCACGATTTGGCTCGCTCCACCACGGTGCTTATGCTGCAGTAAGACCATTTTCCTACTAATCAGAGTATCTCCTTCTAAGGCTCCTGTCATCTTTTGTTAGGACCCATCAATAAAGCAGGCAGAGAAACGCTTTCAGTCATAGTCATTTTGGTTGTCCAAACAAACTTACAAGCGAATCTTCCTCTGCTGGAACATCAAAGGCCGGCACGAGCAAGGACATGATCTGGGCATGCTTGTAGCAAGTAAATTAAATATTCTTCTTCGATTGCTCCGAAGAGCAACTCCAAGAGACTCTTTATCTCATCCTCCTTAGCTAAAAAAAGAAAACAGGCCAAAAAAATGAATCCAACAGAAGAGCTATCGGGCTCGCTATCTTTCCACGCTAGCTATCTTTCCACGCTAGCTATCTGCGGTCCTCCCCTCGGTATTTCTCACGAGCGCCTTCCCCTCGCTATCGCCTCCTTCCCGCGCTGATTTTGCCGCTCCCGCACCCACAACTCCCCTTCCCGCGCGTCTTCTTCCCGCGCATCTCCTTTCCCCCACCACAAAATCGCCGCCAGGGACCAGATAGTGGCCAAGTTTCGATGCAGGGGACCAAATCGCGGCCGCTTTCTTCCTGTATCAGCACCGCCATAGTCGCCAACTCGCCATGAGCCGGCCGCCGCGTCCCCCTGCTGCGTCAGTCGTCGTCTTCCCCCACGATGCTGCGGCGTGGTCGTCTCCAAGTCAGCAGGTCCCGCTAGGTTTCCAGGATCCAGAGGCCAACGTCTTGAGTCCTGGTAAGTAATTTCTGGTGGGATGAGATGATGGATTGTTGATTGTCTTGGTTGTAGACCTTCCGATGGCTAGGAAGAAATTTCTAGTGAGATTGCTGATTCGTGAAGCTGTGTCCTCGTATTTTCTTGGTTTGCCTGCATAAGTTGATTGCATCTTGGATCTACTAGATGAAATGGTAGAATAGTAGCCAGATGTTGTAGATCTGGCAGCAATGTTTAATGGTGGTAGTGGAAATTTTATATTTGCATGGTACCTTACCATATCAAATTTATCTTTTGAGTTGTCGTAGCTGTGAACATGTTAGAAATATTCTTCCTGTTGCTGCCAGTGAATAGGATAGTACTTATGTCTGTCCTCTTTATTTCAATTATCTATGAGACTAGATGAATGTCTTCTGCTGTGTAGGCAAATCTACCTGTCTTTGTTTTACACATAACAGTATGTAAAAATCGAAATAATCCATCAAGTGGTTAGAGTAAAGTAGCCATCAGATTTTAGTAATATCAAACATGTGTTCTTCAATTATTTTATTCTAGAGTTACGGACTTATATGTGACATGCTCAAAAGCATTCATCCATATTACTGTGTTTTTGCTGACAGCAATGACACTAACATCATGCATGTAGGGGTACGCACATCATTTAGCAAGACTGCTGTCGAATTTCTGAAAATTACACAATGGTCTCATGAGCCTGGTGGGTTCTGTCAACTTTGTTAGCATCAGAGTGTGATTACTTTTTTTT
The DNA here is from genome assembly GCA_022644695.1 of Cenchrus purpureus. Classification (NCBI taxonomy): domain Eukaryota; kingdom Viridiplantae; phylum Streptophyta; class Magnoliopsida; order Poales; family Poaceae; genus Cenchrus; species Cenchrus purpureus. Next base: position 53,388,034 of record CP053454.1, read on the forward strand.
GCATATGCTGTCTTTTTACATACAGAATGGAAGCAAAACATGGCAGCACCTTCAGTTCATATTGTTTGATAGTCCTGAGTTTTTTTCCTTACCTAGATAAGTGAGAATATGCTGTCTATCTTGTGAAAAATTTTGGCTGTTATTACCAGACCTACTAGGAACTGATCTTGTGAATTTATGCTCTTATGGTGGCAGGTGAGATGGGTTCAGGGTCATATTTCACTGACCTACTACGAACTGATGGTGAAGAGTCTCAAAATCCTTGTCCAGCTGCATCTAAAGGATCACAAAGAAGAAGAAAAAATTTCGCAGATGAGGAGGACACACTTCTTGTGTCTGCTTGGCTAAATATGGGCATGGATCCCATTCAAGGAGTTGATCAGCCACAAAGCTCCTTTTGGGCAAGAATTCATGATTATTTCCATACTAACAAGACATTCTAGTCAGATCGTACACAAGGTTCTTTAATGAATCGTTGGTCTACTATACAACATGATGTAAATGTCTTTTGCCATTGTGTGACGAGGATTCAAGATAGAAACCAAAGTGGTTCCACAGTTGATGACAAGGTGCATATATTTCTTCCAAACAAATTATGTGTCTTTTACCTTCCTGTCACAACTGCAAATTCATGTCTCTGCATCCCTAGGTTAGTTTTGGACCATATAACATGTGTGAGGAAGTTTGAACTATTTGGATGCTTATTTATTTTTGTGTGCATTTACCTTGTTTTGCTAGCTAGCTTTTGTTATTTCCGATATAATTAAATTCGTAGCTCTCTTAAGCATGCAGGTGTGTTCAGTGGCTTGTTGTAAGTATCTAGTGCTTAATAAACCTTTACACTGAATTTTATTAAATTGTTTTATGAATAAAAGTAATGGAAGTCTTTTCGAGCTTGTATTAAAATTAAATGGGAAAAATCACCAACCCACCTTTAATGACCTTGTGTGTGATAAAAATCATTTTAAAAAGATAAATGTACCAACCCATTGATGTTTGTGAATTTAAATTAAATTATTTCCATATATATGTACACAGTCACTATCAAAAGAATAATTAATAAAGAGCTGCATATTGTTCCTTTTTGGAAGAGTATGCTGAATGTATTCTTATCTAGGTGAATGTGGCCAACCATGCACCCCATGGTTGTTGTTTTATTGCTTGTAATTAATTAAATTAAAATTTGTCAATTAAATCTTGCATGTGCATCTTCGTGTAGATCTCCCTGACGGTAGATATACGCCGTCTTAAGGAAGGAGAAGCGAAGGTGCCGACGAAGAGCTGCAGTACGTGGACGTAGCTCAAGACCTGGACCAAAGTCCAGAAGGGCCCAAGGCCAACCTTGCCAGCGAAGGCAAGCCCCGGTGCATTTAACCCAGTCTTTCAAATTTAATACGCAACTATCTATGGATGCTTGTGCATTTAAGTTCAGGAGTTGTATGGAACCTTAGATGCATGATCCCTGGGTACCTGTGTCCTTACTAGTATGATAGGTCGATAGCTGCTATGCTATAGGACCGTTACAAGTCGGGTGATGATGTCACTCGCGAGAATAGGTTCTTATGTTAGAATCACAAGATCCCCTTAAATGAATTGCTCATGTGGTAAGAGCATGGGATGTGGGCTCCGGTCCAATAGCTTCCGTGGGTTAAGTGTTTGAACGTACTAAGCACTTGTCGGGAATGGGACTGGTAAGCCTAGTACCTTAATGAGGCGGTTAGGGATTTAACTGTCACTACTCTTGGGATGCGTCTCACGGCTAGCTACCGGTGGTGCACGTGTGAGTCTGGTTGCCTCGCGGGGTATACCAGATAACCGGTACCAAAGACTGTGGTCTTTTATCCCGACCTGAGGATTTTTGGGAACCGTTTGGTGGTTGTCCTCGCGGGGGCATCCCACCGTGTGTTTAGGTCTACCTTGCAAGGTTTAAATCAATCGATTGTCGGCCTCTCACCGTTATCTGAGACTACTTACTCCACTGGCCATGAGATCCCTAATGATGGAAGTTGATGAATATTATGCTTGATGAATTGTATTGCACAACCTTGTTTGCAATAGATGGCTAATTTAGAAAAGAATAAACCCACTAGAACTTGTGCTAAAATCTTGAAAGTAAGGACATACTCTTTGTTACTTTTCAGCAAAAGAAACCCAGTGGCCAAAAAGCCTATCATGTCTAGAGTTGGTGAAGTAGTTATCACCGACGGGTAAGTCTTGCTGAGTATTAGTACACTCAGCCTTGCTATAATCTGTTGCTCCAGGTAATGCTTTTGGTGATGTGTGGCCCGGAGAGATCCCGACCGGCTGGGAGCTGGAGTGGGTGGAGGACGACGAATGAAGGCATCATGGCTGGCCTCCCGTGGTGTTCTCGCTTTCCGCTTAGTTTAATTCCGCTGTTTTAAAAACTCTGAACTACGTTGTCATGTCAAAAACTTCGGTTTGTAATAATTAAACTCTTCGGGGTAAATTTCGGATGTTAATCAAGTTGTATCTCTGGACTCGCCTTCGCGTGAGTTTTAATGCATAAATGCCGATCCTTGTTGCTATATAAGTGATTTACCGGGCGTTAACCCGGCGACTAACGACAGGATGATACTTTATTATTGCTTAATGACCAAAGTGGATTGGTTTAGGTGATAGTACGGTATTTTCCTGGGCGGGTTGTCACAATCATGGATGTGAAAGGTGATCAATTCATGTTGAATGGTCAACGGCTTAAGGTTTATTACGAACCTGACGTTGTGCCCCTTCACCATATTGATATTTTCACCATGGAGGATGAGCCCGAACGTCAAGCCTAGGTCGTAAAACAAGGTGAGCATTTTGTGAATAGTTTTTCTTTTATTTTTCTACAATTTCCCGTGAAGTTTTACCAGGCCATCTTTTTCACATGGGCTAAGAATGCGAAAATAGTGGGGCACGCGAAAAACCGGGTCGAACCATCCTGCGAACCAGGCCAGGCCGGCCGGCCCGGTCCAATCGGCCCAGGGGGCCTGGGCGGCGGTTCGCCCCCGGTTTCCTCTGGGACGCACGTCTTTGACTTCCTTGTTTGGTCAGAAAATTTTAGGGAAGTCAAGAAAAGGAAAATATGGTTTTGAGGGCATTCCTTCCCGGACTATTTAAAGGGACGAGATGGGAGCTCGGGAATCCATCCTAATTCGCATCCTTTTGCACCCAAGTAGCAGCCATGATGTCCCCGAGGAGCGTAGAGATCAAGCTAGGCTTCAAGAAGCCATCGAAGCCGGAGGAAGCGAAGTGATGCGAGCTCAAGCTACCCATGGAGATCAAGAGGACTGCCCGCATCCGTTGCGAAGGGCGTGTCCCGACTGGAGCAATCGCATCTCGCTACCACGTCAAGGAGGAGAGGGTCTCTACTCCTGTTCGTAGGTCGGAGCGCATCCGAGGCATGAAGAGGAAGGATTACAAGGAGGTGTCGCCCGAGCCAAAAGATTACGGGGGGAGTGACTATTCTGATGACCGTAGCCCGAGCTTGTGGGCGGCCGCCGGAAGGGATGACGATGACCTCTACTATTGGAAAGAGGTGCCCAAGGAGAAGACACGGCGGTGACCCTGGCGATGTTGACCCTTTCAGGATGCATCTGTTGTGTTGTGCGGCTTGCCGTCACTCCATCACGGAGCTCTATGCATCGGTCGACAAATGTTTCTAGGCCATGGAGTTGATGAGGCAGCGTATGGAGGACTTGGAACGAGTGGTCGAAGACGACTACAAATTCCTGAACCGGAACGTGCGGAAGTTGTTCGGCATGGTGGGAAACATGAAGAGCAAGTGGTGCAAGAGTTGCGGAAGGTTCCACTAGGGAATAGAGTTTTCCCCCTTAGTTTTTTTGTATGATATGACAAGGACGTCGTATGGTTTTAGCGTGGGGGAGAGCTAGCTATCTAGCCTTTTGCTTTAAAGATTAGTTCGGTTCGGTTTAGTTTTCATGAGAGTGTGAGAGTCTTAAGTTTTAGGAGTTTTCTTTTTAAATTTTTCGAAAGTTTAAAGTGTCTTAAAGTTAGTGTTCGTGTCAAGAAAATCAAATAAAAAGTGTCCTTTAATTTTTTGTCTATTGTGATGCTTTTCTTCCTTTACATGTATGTTCGTCTTTAATTCTTGATAAATAAGCATAATTATTTGGTTTGAAACGTTTACCGTGGTGCTTAGTGGAGTTTCTACCTTTAAAAGTACTCGCATCATGCTTTGATCTAGAACTTCGTTTTTGTTGTGCTAAGTTTGATGCTTAAAATTGGAGGAATTTAATTCTGAAAATGATTGAAAACACCCTTGTAATAAAGGTTAGCGAATTCACTTTTTCCAAGTTGAGAGTTTAAGAAAAATCCTATACAAAGCCAAATTTAATTTTCGCCCCACCATAAGTGCAGTTAGCATAATGAATTGGGTTAGGATCCTTCTCTCTAGGAAGTTTTAATTTCGAGCAATGATCATGTCCTTGTGTTTATCTTTTATTGCTAGCCTCGTCATGCATTCGATAACATGACTTTCACATCGAAAGTCCCGTACATCACCGAATTCCATACCCAAACCATTATATCTCTTTTGTGCATCGTATTCCTTGAACACAACCTATTTTCGAAGTTTCGTCTCGTCTCTAGCATGGTTTTTATTTTAAATTCAGATTATGTTTATGCGAGAAAGAGATGAGTTGAGAGCTTTGAAAAGAGATAAAGATGTCAAAGAAAGAGAAGTAAAGAAAGAGGAAAGGCAAGAAAGATATAAAGAGGGATGTATCGAGTGAAGGATAAATAAAGTGCAAGGAAGGATGTCACGTTGTTGTTGAGAGATGAAACTCTCATTCTTTTTCCAACCATGTGCAATCCGACAACGAGGACGCCATCGGTGCCTCGTAGTCTTATTGTCTTTTGCCCTTGCACATGTCCACCATTCTATATCTTCTTATCCTTGATATCCCTACATTATAGTTTAATTCTCATGATCATTGGCTTTGAAAGGTAAACAACCATTTGAGGAAGTTCTTAGCTTGACAATACTTGTGTTGATTGCACTAGCCATACCTATAGCTCCACTTTGCATGTTATATGAGAGACTTATGGGAGGTGATAGTTTTATGAATTGTTTAGGATAGACACTTTATATGAGCGACATGTGAGAACTTGAAGAAAGGGTTTTTGTCTAATACTTGTTGCAGGAATTTAATTTTTGAAAAAAATCATGAAAACCCTCCAATGGAAGCAAAGAAGTAATCATGGCTGAAATTGAAGACCTCGAGTGAAAGGTTTGAGTTGTGGGGTAAATCTTGATTTAGTAAAAATTCTAAACGCCCATGTTTATGTATGATGATCATTGCTTTATGTTTATTATATTAAAGATAAAGGATTGACTAACTTGTGAAGAGAGAATTAGCAAAACATGATTTCAACACCTTGGACAAAAGTTCTTTTATGAGTACTTGCTCGAGGACGAGCAAGATCTAAGTGTGGGGTGAGATGTTGACTGTGTATTTTTGTACACCAAATATGTTCATTACACTTTGGTTTGGATTTGATTGTGGAACTAACCCGCTACTAGGCACACTAATGATATAACAAGTTCATCTTTTTGTGTACATTTGGAAGTGTTATGTTTTTGTAGGAAAACATGGACATAAAGGACGGAGTCACAACAAGTTCAAAGGAGAAATTTATGAGTCTCGATCGTGTTTCAGAGCTTGATGAAATCACTCCCAAAGGTGGCAAGGACCGAAGTGTTACAAAGGAACACCCCCGAGGATTGAAGCGTAAAAGACCGGACTTCATGCAAGGAGAACCTCCATCTTGGACGCGAGGATGACATCGTCAAAATGGTGCAAATGGAGGGGGCAAAATGCATAAAGACATGAGGACCCACGGGAGTGAAGGGGCGACCGAACCGGGCCAGGATGGGCCTAGGCCGGTCGGCCTGTGGTCGGGCCGCCCTGCCCACAGGGTTGGTTGCCCCCATTTCATGAGCGTGAAGATCCTTCAACCCTAAGTTCGTGGAGGCGTCGCCATTCGCAGGGAGAGAGCCATTCACCCGAGAGGCCGTCCACAAGCTAGAGAGAGAGAGAAGAGGAGGGAGATCATTCACGAGAAGGATCGCCCTACTCGAAGGAAGCAACCACAAGTGGAGGAGGACGTCGAGGCCCTGCCAAGACACCCCAGAGGAGAAGGAAGACACCGTCGGAAGCGTCACCATGATCAACAGTGCTATGCCTAGCACCTTGATGGGGTAATCTTCTCATTTGTCCATGGGTTGTAATCGAACTTGTGATGTAATCGCTACTTTGCTTGGTTATCTATCTATCATCTAGTATTGAAGAAGCTTTGTTGTTTAAGGTTAGCTACCATGCCGTGTAGGGAGTAAGATCTCAATGCTCCCTTAGATCCATTCAATACGCCGTGTCCATCATAGGTCTAGTCACGAATACCTCCGCGTAGTGACAGTATGGGGGGAGGGAAAGGGCAAAACCGTGGTTACAACCGCCGATAGATTAGATCGGTTTTCATATCTTAAGCGGTTGCATGTTCAAGTATCGTAGACCCTTGGGCAAGTGTCTTTTACATATCTTGTTGGTTTAATCATTCTCTCTTGTGTGGCGTAGTTGTTCTCTAGATTAACCGTAGATTAGGTTTTGGGTAAGTTAGTGAGTAGTGCTAGATCAAACGCTTGTAATCCCCTTGCTCCGCGGATTGATAAGAATCTAGGGAATCCCCATGGTGAAAAAGGTGTAAGTCCGTACGCTTGCGGATCGTAGGTGGATATGAGTTTTATCCGTCAGCAGTCAGCACCGCCCAATGATCCTTGAGCAGCTTCTCCTGCTCTGCCTTCGGGGGGGGGCGTCTGTCTAGTTCCTCCGCGCCTGCCCGATGGAGTTCCCGGTGAACGCCGGCAACGCAAACTCGGGGTCGTTCCTCAGATAGAACCACCCCTTGTGCCAGCCATTGTTCGAGCTAGTCAACGAGTACGTGATGTAGTTATTGCCCCGCCCTTGCTTCATCCGGAGGTTGGCGCAGCCAATCGTCTCAGCCCTGGAACCATCCTTCAAGCATGCGAACATGAAGAAGTACCTGAAGATGTGCCAATAGGCACTGATGCCCAAGTACCCCTCGCACATCGCCTCGAACGCCGCCATTTGCTGGATGTTGTTCGGGTTGAGGTGCTGTAGCTGGAGCCCATACTCGAAGAGGACCGACTAGATGAACCGCCCGGCGGGGACGGAGAAGCCGCACTCGTGGAAGGCCATGAACGAGACGACGTACCCTGCTGGCGGGCACGACACAGACTCCTCCCTAGGAACCTTCCACTCCATGGCGTCGGTGAGAGGAGGGAGTTGTCCGGCCTCGACAAGACGACGCAACATCGTGCGGGACACATTGGACCGCGTCCAGTTCAACATGGTGGCGGCGAGCTCTCGAGCGGATCTCCGGCGCAAGCTGCGATTGTGCTGCGGGTGCAAGGGAGCAAGAGGAGCGAGATGGAAGGGCGAAGGAAAAAGACGACGGAGTAAAGTCGCAAATCTTGCGGCGCCGCAGTTAAAAGGGGAGCGGCCACATCGGCGCGCCCTCCGCGTCGCAGTCCGGGCATGACAGGCGCCCCCGCGTGACGCCTCGATTCCCGTGGAACCCAGGAGCCTGCGTCATCCTCGCTCGGTCACTTCAAACTGTCTCATCCGTCGTGACGGCTGAGACGCCCACGCCTCCCGCATCATCCGCATCACCCGCATCAACCACGTCGCCCACGACGCTCATGACTACAGCAACAGAACTAATTGGGGCCACAACGACAATGATGAAGCTTTAAAGCCCGCAAGTGAGTCTACAACTCTCTCGCGGGCTCGGGGGCTACATCTGGCAGATGCGCTCGCACGCACCCACCGGGAAGACCAAGAACAGGAATCAACACCAAGCCTTCTCGACTGAGCCTGTCGGCGAAGTCCTGACTCTCTCGTGCTGGGTTATCGACGAGGGCCCGTATAGGGCCCCTTGACGGCAGATAATCTCTTGAGGTGACGTCTTCTGACACCATTGACAATGTGAAGGCCAAGATTGACAGCGTGAAGGCCAAGATTCAAGATGAGGAGGACTAAAGACCCCTGTCAAGACCATCACTGGCAAGGCGTCGTGTTCCCGGCTAGTTGGGAGCTTCTCCGACTAGTTCCCCACTAGAGGAACCCCCTCTGACAAGTCTCCGCCTTGCACGACAAGTCTCCGCCTCGCACGACAAGTCTCCGCCTCGCAGGACAAGTTCCTCGTTCGCACGAGCAGTCTCCGCCTCTGACTAAGGCGCGAGCCACACCACGTGGTGTGATCCCGGCGCATGAACACCTCTGTCGCGACGCATGTGGGGCCAGTTCCCCATGCCATGCAAATACACCAGCTGGCGGCTTGCGTAGGCAGCTGGCCCCGACAAAAGCCTTAACGCGGCTCTGCTCAGCTGCGCAGCCGTCAAATCACCATCACCTTCAACCCTGCAGCACGCAAGCTCCACCCTCGGCACTCAAGCACCCCCTACGACGAGCTCAGGCCTACGATTAGGCCTTAGCGTGGTAGGCTCATCCCGTGCTCGGATGGACTTAGTCGCCGCCAAACTACTCAGAGAAAGCGCCAGGCGTCCCGGAGTGAACTGCCCCGCCAGGCCACGTGGCGGCCTCTACGACGACGCAACGCCACTCCTCTTCAATGCGTCCTGACGAACAGTGACGCGGGAGAGGACATCCCAGCGACCGAGCATTGTAACTCTTATTTTGTTTCCCTTTTTTCCCCTCCCCTTGCGTCTATAAAGGGGGAGGAGGGCAACCGTCACAAGGGTTAGCCGACGAACCGAACACTCGTTCTAAGGGACTTGGGCTCGACACCCTCTCCCGACCAGTTTGTAACCCCTACTACAAACAACCCTAGCACGGGAACCCGGCAGCTCGACACTGGACGTAGGGTGTTACTTCTCAGAGGCCCGAACCAGTATAAATCTCGTTGTCTCTTGTGCTAACCATCCGAGCCCAACACACGATCGATAGAAATTTACTGTCCGGCGGTAGAGAACCCCGACAATGATTCACGATGTTATCAATACGATCTATATGGAAAAGTGAAAACCACGGATTGAAGAAGGCAATGTGTGAGTTGCAAATGATAGAGTCACAATAGTAGCATAGAAGCATCGGTCATGAAAATTGCAAAATAGTACGTCAACTTCTTGGCTGCAACTACTCTAAAAAATGTCCAAAGACCATGAAGTCATTCAAAAGTATAGTTTCAAGTTCGTGAGCACAGGTATGCATTGAGCCAGAATAAATGTGGACATGTACTTATCACGTAAAACATTACTGACTTTTAATTTTCTAATAATAATTCATATTTATATTTCATAGATTTTATAGGAGTCACAACACAAATTGGACCTGAATTTACCAATATTCGTGATATTGTGCTTCTGATCGAGTAATTCTATTTTCTTTCATAGAAAGCAACTACAAATTTTTCAACGTTTACATGGATGCTACAAAACTTCTGCTGGATTAAAAAATAATTCATCAATGATACTTGGCATCAATAGTAACATAGTTCAAGAAAAAAGAAGAAGCAAATCATGAGATACATAAAACAAATAATACACAGCTGGAACCGTTACATATAATGATCTGAACAAAACTCTTAGTGTTTTTAATTATTCATTTACAAATCATGAACTAACCAATGCCATTTTAAAAGCAAACATTTATAGATCATAAACTAATCAAATGCAAATTCATATATTATATGTACAGTCCATGTTGTAAAATTGTGTGGACCTTATGATGTTCCTAATAAAAGTAAACAACTTCTAATAAGTAAAATAAAGTGCTAGCCTGTGCGTAGGCAGGGGTTGATGGACTAGTACTATAAAATGAAAAATAATTGATTTAGGAACACTACTGGAAAACAAAACATTCGCCCCTGACCTTAGTACCGGTTACTTTTTTTAGCTCAGTACTAATGCGAGCATTAGTATGCTACAATGGAGGAAATTTTCATTATATAAAAGTTTGAGCTACAACTTTTTGGATGCAATGTTTTGTATTAGTTGAAAGAACTTGACAAATATGAAGGTAGAGGAAAAAATAGATTAAATATATTCATAGTTTTGTCCTTTGCAAATATGAGCTAAATAAATTTTGGAAAAACTATATAATTTGTGGTGTCAGTTACAATTTGGACCAATGACAGCAGAGAGAGGCATAGACTCAATTTACGATCATGGATTCACAAGGAGTATATTATTGAGCATGGATAGCTGATAACCGATCAATCAGAGGTGTGATGCTCCATGATGATCGATCAATGCAGGAAGTACAGAGGGATGATAAGGGAATCTCCAATGGTATGAGCTAGTACCTAGCTCTAAGCATTCTAAGAGTCAACTCTTTCAATAATCTATTTCTTATTTCTTAGCACATACTCCCTCTGGCATCAAATGAGAAGCACAAACATGCTTCCCGAGAGACACTATTTGGGGAATGACTAACTCATATTATAAATGAACACACACATCATCATCAAGTAACATTGTAGTATGTGTATAAGACTATCTTTTGAACAAGAGATAATTCTTCTCTCTTGCTAAATGGTTTGCTGCCTTGTTGGGTTTGATCGCATGGGAGGCTTCTCCTTGGGCTAAATACTGAAAGACATAGGAAAAAGTCCTTCTCACATACCTTATCTATTATCGAAGTCTGATTTTGGTCCCTCATCCGCAAAACCGGGTATCTGAGGTCCCTGAACTATCAAACCCGTTTATTTTTGGTCCCTTGGCTGTTTTGGAAGGTGGTTTTCACATGATTTAGCCGCAACTAGATATATGAGGCCCCTCAACTATGAAATCTATTTATTTTAGGTCCCTCGATTGTTTTAAAGGGTGGTTTTCGCATAATGTGATGATGAATCCCACATGCTAGGTACATGTGATGGTGGGTCCCACGTGCTCTGTGTCTTCCTTCTTTCTCTCTCCTCTTGCTCTACCACACGAGTCGTTCTAGCTCTGCCACACGAGCCCTTCGTGCCGTATCGCTCTGCATGCTCCATCACAGGAGCCCGCCATAGTTTCTCTCGTCTTTCTCCACCGCACGAGCTTGCCGCCGTTGGAATCGACGACCCTAGAGCTCCGTCGTTCTGGATAGGGATGAGGAGATAGAGAGAGAAGTGTTAGGGAGAGGGAAGGAAGAATGAGAAAGGGGGAGAAGATAGCCACGTGACATGGGTCCCACCTCCACATGTACCTGCCATGTTGACCCAGCGCCATGTCATGCGAATATCACCTTCCAAAAGAGTCAAGGGAAAAATGAATAGATTTGATAGTTGAGGGACCAAAAATGAACATATTTGATAGTTCAGGGACCTTATATACCTAGTTGCGGCAACGTCACGCAAAAACCACCCTCCAAAACAGCCGAGGGACCAAAAATAACCGGATTTGATAGTTGAGGGACCTCAAATATCCGGTTTTGCACATGAAGGACGAAAGATACACTTTGGTAATAGATGAGGGACGTCAAAAGGACTTTTTCCAAAGACATACGTACACATGTATAGAGGATTTGGGCCTATTTTGGGTTGGGCCCTAGGCCAATGCCCCCGCCCCGACACCCACCTGTGAACTATTTGGTAAATGTAACATAGTAAAATGAAATTTCTTCTAAGAATGTAGTGATTGAGATTTCATTTTACTAGAAGAAATTTCATAACAAGGTTTGGATTTTCAAACAAACAATTGCATATTATGGTGAAAACTTATTTTGTACAATACCAAAAACATTGAAGTTGGCCAAATTGATTTAGCGAACTTTGTATCCTTACTATTAACCGCCATAGAGTGAAGGAAGTTTAAAAATGATCCCATGCTCCATTCTTTGTATTTGAAAATTTTTGGGGTGGCAATAGAAGGCATGATTTCAAACTATGGAACTACTTGATGTTTTTCTATCAGTGCAAAGCCAGAAAATGCCTGTGGTAATAGGGAAATTGTTAATGTTTCAACATATTTTTAAGACATGGTCCACCATACTTAGAGCACACAGGATCCCCCACAGCCATCTAAAACAAGATACAACTCGGTAAAACCACATCAAGTCATCAACTAAAGAACAACTTTACACCTGATATTGAAGAATAAACATGCAGCTGGTAAAAATCTCTTTTCATCCTCTTACACCACTGAATATTGGATTCATCCTGCTTGTGTTATTCGATTTATGACACAGGTGCCTCTGTTTGGTTTACTAATCATTCTTGGAACTATCTGAATTGGGAACTTACTTTTACAGAATGTATCACTAATTGGCGATCATGATAATCACCTGTAACCTTGCCACTTTGCACTGTTAAATGAAGGAATTCAGGTTCAGATGACAGAGGACAACTAATGAGAAGACAACTCGAACAAATGAAAGGGAACTACAACAGATGTTGCTTGCATGATTATTGCATCACGGTGACAAGGGACTTTGTTTGCACGGCTGCATCACGGTTATGTCGGTGTCGGGTCGACAAACGGCATCACGGTGTCGGCACTGGCGCGCTGCAGATGTTGTTGCACAGGGGCGTACATAGTGGGGAGATCCGCACTTTGCACGCCTCAACGATAAACTCAATTTTATTCAGTAGGAAGCTCTGGCACAGCTTGGCAGTGAAGTCAGCGCAGTTTGTGCTACAAATCTCTCGGCAGTTGTCGCGTATGTCAGCCACCGCTGGCATACCCATGGACAACAAGACCAGCACGATGCAGGCAGACACAATGGCGGTCTTGAGCACTGCGGCGCTACTGGCAGCAGCCATGGTGATCAAACTGCAACCTAGGAATTGGAGACTAGTACAACAAATACTAGTACAACAAACACTCATCCATTGTCAGCTCACCATAACGGTGATCTTACTATTACTAATTGGAGACTCCTTTTAAAGCCTCTCGATAAAGCCACTTAGGAATACTAGGTGGACACTCTAAAAAGAGAGAAAACTCACGAAAGCCTCCACGTGAATCCACATTAGAATCCTAGGTGCACACTCTAAAAATAGAGAAATCTTAGAAATTCTAAAAAAATCAACTTTATTACAAAAATTACCCACCTATGCCATCATGAAGAAATAAAAACAACTACCTATAATTATATCTAAATTACCACATATACCTCTTTAAGAATTAAATCTAAATGATCCACCGGTTGCATCATACATAATAATAAGTATAATAAGTATATGTATCTGTTGTTTGATCGGAGAATTAATTTCCATTGGACTGTCCCACTTCATGCCAACGAAACTTGCAATGGAAAAAAAGCCAAGCTAAGCAATCAAGTCGATGGATGTTGTTTCCATCCTTGCCATGCGGAGACGGACCGCATGGTCTGCCGTTCCGTGCGGAATCTGCTGTTGCTTCCTCATGGAGAATTGGAGATCAAGCCATGCGGTAGTTGCTTCTCATATTTTTTTTCTTAATTTTGAAATTAAAAAATATAGACAAACATTTATTTAATCTATTACCTTTTAGGAGGTAATATCCAACAAGATGAACTGTCCATACTCATCTAGGAGTAACGTAGCAAAGCTCTTATGAACATTTACGAAGATCCTCATGAGATTATTAGGCTGAGAGGTTATGGAGTCCATATCCTATCTTAAAATTACTAATTGGAGACCCCTTTTGAAGCCTCCAAATAAAGCCACCTAGAAATCCTAGGTGGAAAAGAGCGGCCTAGTGCAAGTGGTAGTGCTTGCCGCCTGTGAACCAAGAGGTCACAGGTTCAAGCGGTGGCCTCTACACATTGCACGATGTGTGGGAAAGACCTCCCGCTAATTACCTCCCCCAGACCCCGCACAGTGTGGGAGCCTACGACACTGGGTACGTCCTTTTAGAAATCCTAGGAGGACCCTCTAAAAAGATAGAAACTCACGTAAGCCTTCACATGAAACCACATAGAAATTCCAGGTGGACACTATAAAAAGAGAGAGAAATCCTAGAAATTCTAAAAAATCAACTTTGTTTCTAAATTTACCCATGTAGGCCATTATGAAGAATTAAAAACAACTCTCTATATTTATGTCTAAATTACCCACATATTCCTCTATAAAAAATAAATCTAAGCAATTCACACCGAACACAATAAATATATTTGCTTCAAGTAAAATAAAAATTAATAATAGCCAGCCTTGTCGGTCATGTATGACAAAATTAATTTCTTGCCTTTGATCTATCCCCACTATTTAAATCATAAAAAAGAATCTATCTTCATAGGATCTTTAGACACTACTCATTAATGTATTATACACTATTAAATAAAAAAATATTAATGATTGTAGTTCCTAATATAAATAATAGTTTATAATATTAAGGAAGAAGTCTATTTTCGGCCATTGAACTATTATCAAAGTTTGGTTTTGATCATCGAATGCCAAAACCAGGAATCTTTGGCTGCCAAACTCTTAAAACCGTTCACTTTTGGCCATCCGACGGTTTTGCACTGTGGTTTTACTGACGTGGCTACCGTGGCAACGGAGCCCACATGTCAGGGCCATCTCTACCCTCTCTCTTTCTCTTCTCTTCTCTCCTCTCTCTCTCTCTATCTCTTTCTTCGCTCCTTTCTCCTCGGACTACAGGCGGCCATCTGCCTCCTCGGCATCCTCCTCCAGCGGGGCCATCTTTGCATCCTCAGTGTTGGAGGTGGTGGGGCTGGCACGGTGGCCATCGGTCAGCCCCTACCGGTGCCGCCGTCTCCTGGGTACTATTGGGCACGATCCTCGCCTCCCATGGGGACGCCGCCTCTCTCCCAGCACCAATGGCAGTCGAGACGTCAGTAATCCAGCAGGTAGTTCTCCTTGGGCGGTCGTAGAGCCCGTACCCGTGGCCACTGCCGACGGTCGATGGGCGGGAGGAGAACGCCGGCGCTGCATTGGGTCCGCCTCAACGGCAGCTTCACCGCATTCTTGCTGAAGAAGAAGTGGCCACTGCCCCATGCCTCTGCCGCTTTCCAACTCCAACTCAAGCGCTCCCTAGCGCATAGCTACAATCGGCTCGGTGGCGCTCTGGATTTGGCCTCACTGTGCCGGGAGAAGGAGGGTTGTGCTTGAGCCGCCGTCATCCTCGAGCTCGACGTATTCCATGCTCGTGCCGAGGTAGAGGAGCGTGAGGAGAAGTGGAGGGAGAACGTCACCCCACCGCTGGAGGCCGCCGCCACCTGCCGTCGGGCGGGAGGAGCCGACACAGATCGAGTTCGGCTCACCGTTGTGGCTTGGCCGCAGAGCCCTGCTCCTTCGCCGCCGGCTGAGAACGGGAAGGGTGAGCGCAGGGAGATTCACCGAAGCCAACGACAACAAGGAGCAGGGCGAGCTTGAGCTCTGCCGCGGTCAGCGGCGCCTGGTGAGCGAGCTGGAAATCTGCCGCAGGCTAGCACCACCAGCCGTGCGAGCTCGAGCTCCGCCATCACCGGGATGCACAGGGGCAGCCGGAGGCACGGGGATGGCTGCCGGTAGTCGGAGGAGAAAGAGGAGAGAAAGGAGAGAAGAAAGAGATAGAGAGAGGGGAGATGAGAGAGGAGAAAGTGAGATAGCGCTGTCATGTGGGCCCCGTCGCCACGTGGCAGCCACGTCAGTAAACCCGCCATGCAAAACCGCCGGATGGCCAAAAGTGAACGATTTTAATAGTTTGATGGTCAAAGGTTCTTGGTTTTGACGCTCCATGGTCAAAACCAAACTTTGACAATAGTTAGATGGTCAAAAATAGACTTCTTCCTAATAGTAATTATATATCATCTAAAAGTATTAATAGCCAATGCATGGGTTGATGGACTAGATTAAGAAAAAAGCATGGATAAGCCATGAACACTAGGCAAATAAAATAATTGCATCCCGCTCCTATATATTTCCAATTTTGAGGCATGCTAGAGTTTGCACGTAAGGGGACTGCTAAAGTTTAAGTAAATTGTTGTTATTCTCTCAACAGCTTGAGCTCCTGGGATGAACTGTCAGGTGCATGCAACTCAATAAAGTTTATGAAATAGTGAATGGGATTACATTTTACTGGGAGAAATTTCAGGACAAGGTTTGGACACAGATGAACAATTGTGTATTTTGGTGAATTATTTCGTACAGGACCGAAAAAGATTGAAGTTGACTACTGATTGAAGTTGAAGGGACTTTAAAAATGAGCTCGTGCTCTTGTATTTGTTTTTTTTTTTGGAGAGAAGTTTATTTGAATATTTTGGAGGTGGGAATAAAGAATAGTCTGCGCTCCAAACTATGCCCACCAGCTTGGAATGATTCAAACTATGGAATTCCCAAAAAAAAAGATTCAAACTATGGAACTAATTGATATGTTTCTATAAGTGCTATACTGCTATGCACAAAATACCTGTGATAATATGGAAATTGTTAGGAATTTCAGCATACCAAGACATATGATCCCTCCACCCCGTCTCCAAAGGGGATACAGCCCAGTAGAACCACATCAAGTCATCAACTAAAAAACAAATTTATGTATGACACGCATGGAAAAATGTTACAAGCTGAAAAATATGATACGGATTTTTTTATTTTAATGTGTGACTACACGTATACATGTGTGCCACTCACTAACGCTGGAAGTGGAGTACATGCTCGCTTCGAAAAAGGAATGGTGAAGAAATAAAAGCATCAGATTCCAGCAGTGAGGCTCAAGCGTTGGTAGAAAAATGCAATGAAATGAAAAAGTAGTATCAAGTGTAATTAAAAAGTAGTATTTTAGTAAAAGGTAGTTCAGTGTGCTATGCTAATGTAATGCTAAGTACCAAAACTAAACACTATCAATTTTGTGGTCTAAGCAGAGAGGAGACTTAGCAACCTTGAATTGATATGTAGCAGCTTTCAAAGAAATTTCGTCTTGAATGTCCATGGATATATGTCCGAGAGCTGGATATATGTGCTCTTTGAGTTGCTGCATAATTGAGAAAGTTAGGTCATGTCTGCCTCATGAGCATATCATCCGCAGATTTGATGAGGCCCTTAAGATAGTATGAAGTTACAATACCTAAGGCCTCTGTAATTTGTTTCAGAAACCAACAACCATGCTCTAGGAAACATCAGCACCAACTAAACTGATACAAATTTATTGATCCATGGTGGAGTTCAGGATATAGTTGTGATTATCAATGGTATGTACTCGGTGGTAATGATCTAACTACATCTATTATATGAGTGATGTTTTTCA
Source organism: Cenchrus purpureus (assembly GCA_022644695.1). Lineage (NCBI taxonomy): Eukaryota > Viridiplantae > Streptophyta > Magnoliopsida > Poales > Poaceae > Cenchrus > Cenchrus purpureus. The sequence continues at coordinate 53,405,240 of CP053454.1, forward strand.
TGCCATCTGGTTATCCTTTTATGCTTTCTACTTATCGTAATATGCTTGTTCCGTAGTCTAATTCGAGGTTAGTCTTAATAGCATGCTTTATGTAATGTAATTATATGTAGTTTGTTGACCATGATATTTAGCATGTTCACTTGTGTTCGTGCCCTTAAACTACCTGGGCTAGAGAGGATCAGAACAAGATCTGGCTTGTGTAAGGTGGGAGTTCTCGGGAGATTGATCAGAGGTAGTAGCTTAAAGATTACTTTGGATGAGATGCATGTTGTGCTTGCTTAATAACTAGAACTACAACTAGAAGATTATATGCTCTTGCTCCTTTGGTGGTGGTATCATATACATATACATGTATTTGATCTACCTTTACGGTATTCATCTTTACATCAAGGTTACCCTTTATATCCAACCAATTGATGCTTCATGATAGGATAGATCCTTTAGATTAGATCAAAAACCCTTGTAAGTTTGCTACCAATTCACGGACTGATAAACCTTGGATGGAATACTCTAAGCGAAAAGCAACAATGATCCGTGCACTTGCAGTTCAAATTGACATGTTAACTACCATCAACTGTGCTAGGTCTTAGGTGATAATTGTGCAGATCATCCCGTTTTGTCCCGTATTTCTTATGATTTCGCAATGTGATTGACACACATGTGAATATCGGGTTATTTGAAGTGTCGAGTAGTGAGTTAGTATAAGAATTAATATGAAATTCCACTAAAACATAAGTAAAATTATTTCTTTAACGAGCAACAACAAAATTCAATCAATGGAAAGAAATGTATGCTCTTACTTTAGATACTTAATGCAGAGCTCGATTATCAATGAGAAATTCCCAATCTTCCTTCATAACTCTTGTTTCATTTGATGCTAGAAGTTGTTCATAAGTCAACACTAAGTACCTTATAGTAACCATTATAAGGTCTAATTTAAAACAATATGGTTCTATAGTGTATTTCAGTTTAATTTGTGCTGGCACATAGAAAATAGATTGCCAGCACATGAGAATTGACACCCGCCAGCATTGTGGTGTAGACACAATGCTGGCGGGTGTAAACATAGTGTCGGCGGGTGCCGCCAGCACAGATGGCACAGTGCTGGTGGGCGACATAAGGCACCCGCCAGTACTGTGCCTTTGCAAAATCAACAATCCATTTTTAAAGTAGTAAAAATTTGTCTAAACAAAAAGTTGTAAACTACAAAGTTTCATAACTTCTCAAGATGTACAACTTTTATTTGGGTTGTTTCTTCATTTGAAAAGGTGGTAGTAATTTTGTTCACAAAATATCTCTCTAATATAGTTTCATGAAACTATACGAGAGATGTATAAGATTTGTGAAGAATGCTATTACCACTATACCAGATGACCAAATGACCCAAATAAAAGTTGTTCATCTTCAAAATTTATAGAACTTTGCAATTGACCCATTCATTTTAAATTTTAATTATTTTTGTAAAGGAAAAGTAAGTCTGAATTTTTGAAATTTGAAATTTTGAGTTTTTCAAACGACCTCAAATGAAGGAACAACCCAAATAAAAGTTCTAGATCTTGAGAAGTTATGAAACTTTGTAGTTTACAACTTTTTTATTTGAAATTATATTTATTGTCAATGAAAAACTAAGTTTGAATCTCTCAAATTTGAAATTCAAATTTTGTAAACGACGTCGAATGGAGAAACTCCCAACATGAAAGTTGTAGATATCAGAAAGTTATGGAACTTTGTAGTTGTAGATCCCCGTTTAGACTGTGAAAAAATGATTTATACTCGGTGTAAAATAATATGAGTAGAATGAAAATTGGGTATGGATAGATGCATCTATGCTTGTGGTGTAGTGGTAGAGGAGGCTTCACGTGAGGGTGGAGGTCGCGGGTTCGAACCCCGCCAACAGCGTAGCAGCGTGACTTTACGTGAAAAATAGGTGGTGGGGTTCCTTCCTTAAAAACATTTTTTCTTTTTACTTTCAGGTTTTTTGGAGCTGGCCCGAAAACCTCAGTTCTAGTGCCCGCTAGCACTAAGGTCTCTATGTTGGCGTGGAACACCCGCCAGCACTAAAACGATTTGTGCTGGCACAAGGTCGCTGGCGGGCATTCCACCCACCAGCAAAGACCCCTTTTAGCCGCTAACACAAATCGTTTGTGGCCTAGTGTTTAGCATATTTTTTTTGAGATTACACAGAACAACACAGATGTTCACAACACGCACGCACATTCACCCCTATGAATACACGTACGCAAAACCTACCCCTATGAGCACATTCAAAGGACTGAGCACCGACAGATCTGGAGATTCCCGAAGTCACCAATGGCGCCTCGTCTCGGCGGAACGCCGCTACCACTTAACGCATAACGCCGATAAATCCTGGAAAGTCCAAGAAAAGGTGCGAGCACCAGGATTTGAATCCTGGTGGGTAGCGTCCCACTGGACCGTCCTATCATTGGACTACAAGCCCAATCGCTAGTGTTTAGCATATATTTGTTATGGGGTGATTATATTAGCAGTACTTTCAGTGGAGATGATAGATCATTCAGTGGTAGTAATCTATCTATAACTACTATATATGTGAGACCCACTACAAGTCATGTATATATTTTCTCTACATGCAAGCATTCCACATCACCATGCACTATACGACATGTCACCATACACTGTACGCCATGTCACCATCTCACCATCCAGTAAATCATATATTTATGTCTTCAATCGATTTTCTGTGGTTAATATCATTCCTTTGTGCGTAGATAGCATACTACAAAATTCCTGTAGTAGAGAAATATGTAGGATCAATAATTTAGAATGGTTCTCTCTCCATAATTATCATGCTTCCATGTATAATGTTGTTTCAAAAAAATGTTGTCATGAAATCACTTTGGTGTTCCTACTTTCACATTGCACCTTAAAACTTTGTTTAAGAAATTTCCGCAGCATCGCGCAGGGTATCACCAATTATGTATGATGATCAAGGACATAATAGTTCAAAGCAGATTGTATTACATTTGATGCGAATAAAATTGACTCAGCAGAATTTCGTTGTGTGTGGTAATTATGCACCCAGAATACTTCTATGAGAGAATAATTTAAAGTTGATTGGATTGCTTTGAGTCGGAATAAGAATAATTAATCTTGAGTACAGTTGGAAGCAATTAATTACTAACCGTTGATTGGACTGCTTTAAGTTGGAATGATAAGTATCTATTGCACAGTTTGGATTCAATTACACAGAATTTCGTTGTGTGTGGTAATTGTGCACTCAGAATACTTTTATGAGAGAATAATTTAAAGTTGTTTGGATTGTGCTTTGAGTCGGAATGAGAATAATCTAGGGTATAGCTGGAAGCAATTGCTAACAGTTGACTGGACTACTTTAAGTTGGAATGAGAACAATCTTCCGTACAGTATGGACGCAATTACAAAAAAAAAATTGATTGGATTGTTTTGTTGTGACAGAATAATTGAACTTGATTGGACTGATGTGTCTGTGTTCTACCGTGCATACTTTGCTTTAGCACTAATGAATACTTTTATGAAATAATAATTAAAAGTTGACTGGATTACTATTTTGAGTTGTAATAGGAGAATAACATTTGGTATCATTTGGGCGAAGTTGTTCAAAGTTGATTGAAATGTTTGTGGAGTGCTTTGCGTGTTTTCCTAAAACTTAACACTACGAATATTTTAAAGCAAAGAATAATTCAAAGCAGATTGCATTTTGCTTCATTGGGACAGAATACTTTTAGGAGGTGGAATTTAAAGTAAATTGGATTGCTTTGTTGAGGTCGAATCAGAATAACCTTTGGGTGCCTGCTGGTCCCCTAGCTCCTACTTCCATCCACTTGCTTATAAAACATATACTACGTTTCTAGTTCCATATATAGCAACATCCAACACACCAGGACATTAGAAATCATACATATCTTCACACCTGAAAAAATACAAAGAAGAAAAGAAGGAGATTAGCAGGCACAATGGAGCTCGTGGTGAGTGCCACGACGGGTGCCTTGAAGACGCTCCTTCCAAAACTCTCTAAGATGCTAGCTGATGAATACAAGTTGCAGAAGAGTGTCAAAGATGGGATCGTGTACCTCCAGAAAGATCTGGAAAGCATGCAGGTTGCCCTGGAGAAGGTGTCGGAGGTGCCGACCGCGCAGCTCCAAGGGCACGTCAATCTCTGGGCGAGGCATGTCCGGGAGCTATCCTATGACATCGAGGATACCATTGACTCCTATATGGTGTGTCGCCGCCAGGGCAGCAGCCGTGACCATGAGCTGGAAGACAAGACCTCGGTTGCGTGCTGCGGCGCCGTGAAGCAGTTCATCAGAAGAATCAAGAGCTTATTGCCACCGCCACCGGCCACATACAGGGCCCAACGCTCCATTGCCATCCAGATTGAGCGCATAAAGAGTGATGTCAAGGAGGCGAGTGAGCGACGGGAGAGCTTCAAAGTTGATAGCATCCTTGCAAGCCCAGCCCAGCTGAGGGATCCTCGCTTGCCAGCTCTCTATGAAGATGTCGCCAAGTTTGTTGGCATTGATCGCACCAAGGAGGAACTAATAAAGCTGCTTTTACTTGAGAATGAGGACCCAGTGAATCAGAAGAAGCTGAAGCTTGTCTCCATCGTTGGTACAGGAGGATTAGACAAGACCACTCTTGCCAACCTGGTGTACCAAAACCTCCGGCCGCAGTTTGTTTGCGTAGCCTTCGTTTCGGTGTCTCTCAAGCCCAACAACAAGAATATCCTCTGCAGCATACTCCGTGGAGTAAGCCAGCAAAAGTCCGAGAACGCTGAGGCATGGGAAGAGAAGGAAGTCATCGACAGAATAAGAGATATCCTCAAGGATAAGAGGTATGTATATATTTGTGTACAGTTTCTCCAATGCTTGAGGATTTTAGGAGCCGTCCATCGGTCCAGATCGGATGGTTTAAAAATAGGAGGAACCTGTTATAAGGAACCAAAATTGTGGACCGGAACCAAATAGTTGTGGGCCCGGAACTAATTCTTTGTGGGTTACATATTTGTGAATCCATCTCTTAAACCTCTATTAATTTCTACTATCAATCTCATATACATAGAGGAAAGTTACTCTGAATGGTTCAAAAGCATGCAGTGACGTACCTGCTAGTGTGTGGGAATTTCATTTTGTGGAGTACTTCTTTAATTAACTTTGCATTCTGTCCAGTATCATGATCTGTTAAACAAACGTTTCCAATTGCTGTCAAATTAAGTATTACATTAGCATCTGGCCATTAATAACCAACAACGATATATCTGTCAAATATATATATTGTAGAGGTAGTTAAAAAATTTTACATGTAGATTTGCGTTTCTTTTATTCAACTAATATGAGAATTCGGCCTTTGGTATCGACTTGGAAAGTACTTGTGAAGTTATTTTACCATAAAGTATACAAAGTATCCTTTTTTTTAGTTGTATATAGTCAGATCCCTAAGTAAATAGCTCAAAAACTAAACTAATAGCTTTCTGAAGCTTTGACTTGAATGAAAGATATACCTTGCAACTTTTCCGGAACATGATAGTTTTTTTTATGATTCCAGCTATAATTTTGAAGCAAAATTATCTGAGACTCAAAACATTTTACACGAAATTTGTTGAAAATTGTGGTCATGCTACATATTTCCAATTTTATCCCGATATCTAGTCTGTCTTGTATTATGTGAAAAAATTGATTTCATCCCTATAATCTGAACATTTTTTTAGAAAAAGGAATTGTATCCAACATCTGTGACCGCACACGCACATAGCTAAGTTATTACACCAAATTCACCTTAATAGATGATCTTGGAAATGAAAATAAAAGTTCACTCAATGGAAAAATCGTAAGTAAAAGTCTATTCTTGCTTCTCCATCTGTTCTTGATAAATATAGGCAAAGTGACAATTTCCAATGCTTTTATAGCCACCATAACAGATTCTCTCATGTCCACACGCTGCAAGGGACCAAAACCATAGCCAATAAACTCCCCTTAATAACGCTTGCATAAAAGAGGTTAACTTTTTTCCTAAAAAATTATACCATTCTACTACACCAAATAGTCCACATAAGAGCAGCAAAACTCCCACAAATATCAAACATCATATCTTATTTCTATACACATTTAGGGGTGGGCACTTTAAACCCGAAACCGGAAAACCGAACCGAACTAAACCCAAATAACCCGAATTGTCGGTCTATTCGGGTTTCGAGATTCGGGATCTGTTCAGATAAATTTATAATTTGGAGTTCGGGTTTGGGTTCGGTTCTTGTGGTTTATAACCCGAATAGACCGAATAACTCAGAATTCAATATAGTTTCATATTTTGATTCAAACTATGATGTTACAACTTTGTGTTTTAAACTATTTTTTTGAATTTTTTCATGAACCTGTTAGCTAGTTGCTTTAGTCGAGTAGTCCTTAAATCCATAGACTTGAAAATGAGCTGGGAATTTGAATTTCTACTATAGAGTTTTGAGAGGTGACAAGGATCCCTATGAAAATCTGGGTAATTCGGTGGATTGAATAGACCGAACCGAAATAATCAGTCTATTCAGGTTCGGTTCCTATTATTATTTTAAAAACTTCGGTCCTCACTTTTCCAAAACCTGAAATCCCCAAACACCGAATAAATCGAACCGAAATGACTGAATAGACCGAACGACACATTAACCAATTATGTAGCATATGATTTATGGACCTAGGTGGGGTGAACCTTGTAGCAACATAAAGAATCCTCCAAATATCTTTTGGATGAGGACAATTCTCATTATTATTGATATCACAAAAGCAGCATTTTCACTATCCTTCAATTTTCTCTTGACTAGATTATTCTTTGTTAATATTACACCCTGCTAGATGAGCGAAAGGAGAATCTTTATTTTTAGAAAATTTTTAGGGTGGAAGGTATTCCATGGTTCATCATATATTGGTATGTAGACTAAATCAAAAACATATTGTTATTATGTTGCTTCCAATGGAATCTATCTCTCTCAGTAATTAGCTGGTAGCAAGCTAGTTTAGCCACTAGATTATCCAAAATTACCAATTTATCACCAATTAATGCCCTTCGAACGGAAAAATTTAGTGGCATTTGATTCATAACATTAATTGGCCATGGTTGTGGGAGTATAGTAGGTAATATTATACAAACTTGGAAATTGTTCTCTAACTGGCCATGGCCGAGGGTCTTCCCATAATCTGTTTTGCAAACCATCTTTTATTTTCAGTGTCCCACATCGTAGAAAGTCATTCCTAACTTTTAATAAACTTCTTTAAAAATGTAAGTCCATAGGTTTAATTTTTACCTGAATTGCATTAGTTGATTTGGGTTTTGTTCTCCTTTGGTGAATTTAGACGACTTTTTTGCCGTGGTTTGCACGGGTTTTCACGAAGATTGTGGTTTCCACCTGATGTGTTCCCATTAATTAATGGTTGGATGCCTCTATAAGATGCGTCATAAGAGAATTAAGGGCCAGACTTTTTATTAGAATTTGAAGTCTGCAGTTTGAAGTCATCTCCTTTTATTGATAAATAAATAGAGTAGAAGCCTGTTTGGTTTGAATTAGCTATTGTTTCTTAAATTGGTTGTTAATCTCTCATCGCCGTATATTACACATAGATCCCTCAACTTCGTTATTGTTTACAAGTTTTGCCACCTAATGCTTCTACCAAATTAAAATATGCTAGGTACCTCATTGTTATTGATGATTTGTGGCATGAATCAGCATGGAAGCATATCAAGTGTGCCCTGATTGAGAACAACCTTGGTAGTAAAATAATTACAACAACTCGGATCATGGGTGTCGCTGAAATATGTTGCTCTTCTGATCATGTTGATGGTAGCATATATGAACTACGGCCTCTTTCTTTAGCAGACTCCGAAAGGCTATTCTATCACAAAGTATGCCGACAGGGTGTACTCCCTTCTGAATTGAAGGACATGGTTCAGAAAATCTTAAGAAAATGTGAGGGCCTCCCGTTATTCATTGTTACTGTTGCTAATCTGTTCGCTCACAAATGGGCAGAGGTAGATGACCGATTGTATAATTTGTGCAATTATATTGAAACTGGACTTGAAGATAGCAATGATATGAAGGACATGAAGGGAATACTATCTCTTAGTTACTTTGACCTGCCTTCGCAGCTAAAGACTTGCCTATTGTACCTCAGTATATTTCCAGAGGATCATATAATTGAAAGAGATGACTTGATAAAGAGATGGATAGCTGAAGGTTTTATCCATGCCAAACATGGTATAAGCCTGTATGAACAAGGAGAGAGTTACTTTAAGGAGCTAATTAATAGAAGTTTGATACAACCTGTGCATGTTGGCACCCATGACAGATCACAAGATTGTCGGGTCCATGACATGGTGCTCGAGTTTATCACTTCCTTGGCAATGGAAGAGAATTTTGTTACAATAGTAAATAGTATGAAACCCACATCTTTTTCAGGCACGGTCCGTCGGTTATCTGTCCAAGGAAACATAGAGAAGCAAGCCATACACCATGCAACCAAGGAATTGTCCCATGTGAGGTCACTTACAGTATTTTGTAAAGCTACAGATTTGAACCTACCCATTTCTAGTTTTCAACTCTTACATGTCCTCGAATTAAAAAACTGCAATAACTGTAGCATTAAGGGTATTGGCAGTTTGGCTCTCTTAAAGTATCTGAGGCTAAGTTCTACACATTTTATTGAGCTTCCTGCCGAAACTGGAAATTTGCAATTTTTACAGACACTGGACGTGAAACAGGCCGTAGTAAAGGAACTGCCATCAACATTGGTTAAGCTAAGACAACTTGGGTGCCTTTATGTTAACACACAAACTAAGCTCCCTGATGGGATTGGGAATATAAAATCTCTTGAAGAGCTGTCAGAGATAGATATCAGCAAATACCCAAACCTTCTGTCTGAGCTAGGCAACCTGTCCCAACTAAGGGTGCTAAAAATGTCCCTCCGTACATGGGATGAGAACTATGAGAAACCATTGCTTGAATGCATAAGCAATATGAAGAAGATCCAAACTCTCTCTATTTTTACTTCATGTGTGTCCCTGGACTTTATGTCAGCAGCAAATTTTTTGCCCCCTCGGCTCCTCAGGCGATTTATGGCATGCGTCCCTGGACATAGAGAAAATATATTTAAACAATGTGCAGAAATTAATCTATTCTGTACACTGCCAAGATGGATTAATTCCACACTACTGAAGCTCTCTGACCTGTCCATCATGGTGTCCAAATTTTCACAGCAGGATCTTGAAATTCTTAGGGATTTGCCCACCCTTTATTCCCTTGATTTGCATGTGGGAGAAGCCACAACACAAAAGTTAGTAGTCACCAACAATGCAACGCCAGCTTTCAAGTGCCTAGCTAAGTTCAAGTTTACAAGTAGTGCAACGGTGCTGGTGTTCAAACGAGGTGCCATGCAGAAGCTTCAAGCCTTTTCCCTCGGTTTTCATCTAAGGAAATCAAAAAGTGTTCTTTCCTGCTTCAACTTTGGCGTTGAGAATCTCACCTCTCTTAAGGTTGTAGATATTGCAATCAACTGTCACACTGCTTTTCTTTGGGAGGTGAAGGCTGCAGAGGCTGCCATAAAGAGTGCAATCAACTTGAATCCAAACCATCCCACCCTTGACATTACCAGGCATTTTGAAAGGGAGATGCTATGGAATCCAAATCAAGATATCCCAGCTTTGGAAACCATGAAAGAGGACGGACTAGTAGTATGGCTTGATTCTCTATAGCTTCATTCAATTCCTTTCATTTTCTTATTCTAAATTTTCTTTATCTTTTATTTATGCAGGCTGGGATGGCTAAGATTGGACCATGTGGTGAGAATGGAGGAAGGCCTCATGATGTCAAAGTGGCCCCCCATCGCTTAAAGAGTGCTACAATTTGTAGTGGCACAGTCGTAGATTCACTTTCATTTTCATACAGTGACCATGCTGGGAAACATCACACTGAAGGTCCATGGGGTGGCCATGGTGGGAGCAATCATACGGTGAGTCTTTGTTGAGAAAATCAATCGAAGATATTAGTATTTGTGAACGTAAAACAATCACAAACGACCGTATATATTAGTACCTGTATGAGCACAGCAAGATGTGTACTACCTTTCTGTTGACCGTACCTTTGCTTCCCATCACTTACATTCTCTTAGTTACTATCAAGATGCCTTTTCTGTTCATACAGATTCTACTTGGTTCTTCAGAATTCCTGAAGGAAGTTTGCGGAACAATTGGTTCCTTACCAACAGATATTATTATAACATCGCTCACATTTGTCACCAACTATGGTTGCTACGGACCATTTGGACGAGAAGAAGGTACTCCTTTTCGCGCCACAACGCAAGGCAACGGCAGCATTGTTGGCTTCTATGTTCGTGCAGGGTTTCATGTTGATGCAATTGGTGTGTATGCGAACCGTGAGCATGAACTAAAAGATCAAGGAGATAATAAGGTGCTTGTAATTTATTTCATCTTGTTCTTTTGGTTCACATTTTACTCTATATGGTTATTAATTCTACCCTTTTTCCTTGACAGGTTGGGCTTTCCAAATTTGGGATGTGGGGTGGCGGTGGAGGATGGTCTCACGACATCGAAGTGGAACCCCACCATCTGGAAAGTGTGACAATTTGCAGTGACATGGCCATTCATTCGATTGCATTTTCATATACTGATCACAATGGACTGCTGCATACTGCGGGTCCATGGGGTAGTTTTGGATTTTCACATAATGTTGACAATGGATTGCAGCATACTACTGCAGGTCCACGGGATAATAATAACGGAAGCAATAATCACACGGTCAGTGTTAATCTTAATTAAAGCTTGTTTTCGTATAATATATTGTTTTATTGATATATAATAAATTTTCTTGTACAAATCAGTATGTTGTTTTCCTTTTTGGTACGGTGCAGATTCATCTTGGCCCATCAGAGTTTATAACCGAAGTTCGTGGAACAATCGGACCATACATTAGTCCAATCATTAAATGTATAACGTCACTGAAGTTTGTTACCAACATTGCTAGCTATGGTCCATTTGGCAAGGGAGGAGGAACTCCCTTCCACATTCCAGAGCAGAGCAACAACAGCAGCATTGTGGGTTTCTTTGGGCGTGCAGGTTGGTATGTTGATGCCATTGGTGTATATATCAATTATGATGCGGAAAACCCAAAACAGGAGGAAAAGGTATTGTTGGCTTCTACTGCTGGAGTGCTGGTTTACATCATCCGTTTTCATTTTTTGTTTAACTGGGGTGCACTTAGGTTGAGGAAATTGTCAAGACTGGGCTTTGGGGTGGAAATGGAGGATTGCTTTGTGACACCAAGGTGGAACCGTGCCACCTGGAAAATGTTACAATTTGCAGCGGTGCAGTCATTGATTCACTTGCATTTTCATTTCGTGACCAAAATCAGCATCAGCATACTGCTGGTCCATGGGGTGGTAATGGCGGTCAAAGTCACATGGTGAGTGTAAATATGAACAAAACAGGGCTCCCTCGCTGAAAGCCAACTTACTCTACATTTGAGTGTTTACCATTTCTTCTGTTCACCATTGTTGCTGATTAGTAATTTTGATAATAGTTTTTTCTTTACGTTGCAGATTCAGCTAGGTCCTTCAGAATTTTTATTGAAGATTTCTGGAACATATGGTCAATTTAGTTCCGACGTTATAACATCACTTATGCTGGTCACTAACTTTGCAACCTATGGACCATTCGGCCATGGAGGTGGTACTCCTTTTCGTACTCCAGCTCAGCGCAACGGTAGCATTGTTGGCTTCTTTGGGCGTGCAGGGCAACATGTTGATGCAATTGGTGTCTATATGAACCCTGAGCAGGATGATGTACAAATTCTACAAATTAATTTGCCTTCTTGTTTATTTTATTTTTCCTTTGCTCTTCCTATTTTTAATTTTTTAATTTATTTGCACACAGGCTGGGCTTGCCAAGGTTGGACCGTGGGGCGGAAAAGGAGGGTACCGTAAAGACATCATGGGGACACCTCACCATCTTGATAGCATAACAATTTGCAGTGACACTGTTGTAAATTCTCTTGCTTTTTCATATACTGACAGGGAAGGGCCGATGCACTGCTCAGATACATGGGGTCATCAAAGCGGAATGAATCAAATGGTGAGCAAGTCTTAATAGAAGTTAGTTCTTAAGAATATCAATGCAAAATCATATAGGTGTATTGTTTAATATAATTTTCGGCTAATCCATGCTGCCATCATCCATTTATTAACAGATTCAGCTTCGCCCTTCAGAGATTCTAACTGAAGTTTCTGGAACATTTGGTCAATTTAGTTCTGATCTCATAACCTCACTTACACTGGTTACAAATGCCAAAAGATACGGACCTTTTGGACAAGAAAAAGGAACACCGTTCGATACACCAGTGCGGAGCAACGGCAGCATTGTTGGTTTCTATGGACGTGCAGAACAGTACCTTAATGCAATTGGACTCTACGTGAACACTGAGCAAAAATAGAATATAATAAGAACCACTAATATGCTGTGTGAAAGATATCAATCTTCGTCCTTTTAGTTCTAGTTATTGTATCAACGAGTGATGGGATTGTATTACAAATTTACAATAATAAGTGATGAAATTATAGTTTGCAACTTGCATTGGGTGGGTGACATGATATGGGCCAGCTCTACAGTTTCACGAGGGTTCTTGGGCAAAATGAAAACTAAGGGCCATTTTTAGACTACATATTTCTTTTTTATTTGACTAAATAAACTATGGGCCCATGATCTTCATTGACATCGGAATTACGTGAAGACAACAGAGCATCCCTTCACTAGTATAGAAACCACCTTCCATCTAGTTACAAAAGTCTCGGTCGTTTATGGACCTAAGACTAATGAGCTTTATAGTTACAGGTCCAAAAATCAACTCTGACAGGGTCACTTTAGTCTCGGTTAGTAATATCAACCGAGATCAGAGAGCACCCTTTTGTCTGGTTGTAATAGTTAGCAATGATGAGAGATTCTTGTGGAGCATATAGTCCTGGTTGACAATCATTTAGTTTCGATTAACGTTTCCAAGCAGAATGTAAGATTTACTTCCGGTTGATTGTAACAACGGGGACTAAATGGTGCATTGTAGTCCTGGTTGAAACCAACAATCGAGCCTATGTCCTTTTTTCCCAATCAACTCCGCAACAGTCTTATCCTCCCACCTGCTTCTATCTCCCTTAAACTACTACGGTGATACCTTATCCTTTCCCTCTCCAACCGTTGCTCCCTCTCTCCTCTCCAGAAAACCCCCTAGCCACCGACCGCTGGCATGCGGCCTTCCCAGCCGTCCCACTAGCACAGCGTCTTGATGTGGCGCAGGCAATATTTCTGGGTCATCGAGACGTTCGCGGGCAATCCAAAAGCGTTCCTTATGCGATAGCGAAGCCCGCCAAGTAAATCAGCCTTTCTTTCCGTTCAAATCTTTCAATTTTTGCTGGTTACCTTTCGTCGCGCGAAAGGCGTAGCAAGGGAAAAGGTTTTCGGTTTTCAACCAAGGCTTAACGTCACAGGCATTCTCGAGACGAAACCCAAGGCTCGAATCTCCGATTCGATAGAAGTCGCAGTCTTATTTTCGCTTGAGGTTTCGGTGATGCTAACAATTGGTCTCTTGATATTTTGTTTGATGTAAGTTTTCAGGTGACGAGATCGGCTAGGCGAAGGGTATCTCCAAATCAAGGGTCTGGAAAAAGCGCCGTGAAGTGCGGCATGAAATCAGGAAAGCGCCAATTGTGTGAAGACCCAATGGAGAACTCCGAAAAATAGCCTAGTACATCCCAATTAGATTCTTTTTACACAAGGTCAGTCTAGAAATGTAAAAAGTCCGTTCGTCTCCCAATAAAAGGAGGTCGGCCGGCACTTGTAAAGGGGATTGACTTTTGAGAATTACATTGTTGAGAGTTTTACTTTCCTGTCTTTTGTGTTTACTACTTGAGCTCCTCTTTTCATTGTTCGTGTTAGGCTTTGCTTTAGCACAACACCTACGTACCCAGCTTCCGTAGCTTAGTTCGCATGGCTATAAAGGGATCATACAAAACTATATAATTGGTACCCATTCTCTCAAACCACAGCCAGCCACATCATCCGCTTAATTACCTCATCTCCACTCAATCCCCCTCCCCACAACCCACCCCGCGCCCTCCGGATTTCGCATCCCCGTGCCGCCACCCCCTCCCCTCCGATCACCGCCCCCTCCCCATCCCTCCCCACTAACGGCACCTCACCTCCCCATCGCCTAGCATCCCCACCCTCGCTATCCCGCCCCCGCGGACAGCGCGTGAGCTCCCCGCCTCTTCTTCCTGTACTCTCAGCTGGGAGCTGCCGCCTCTTCTTCTTGAGGAGGTGTTGGATGGTGGATGCATGGTGAGCCCTCACTTTTGCTCTAGCTTCGCCACTGGCTCCCGGTGAGTCTCCGCCGTGACGACTGAGGTGAGAAATCGAATGGATGCAGTGGCGAATGTAGGCTGCAGAGGAGGTAGGCGGCGGCGGCTCTAGTCCCAAATTCCCCACGACTCCACTCAGTGAGTCATCGAGGTTGGCCGCAATATCAAGCTCTACGACCTCCACCACCGTGAGTACCTGAACATGGCCGCCGGCATCATTGTCACCTCACTCAAATACGGCGACCCGGATGTGACCGCCACCATCAGGCAGTAGAGCGCCACCCTCATACATACCAGCAACATCTACTACCCCAGGTGCTTATCCCCTCATCCCCTCTCCTCCTCCACCACGTGGTGACAGTGTCATCACTTTGCCAGATACCCAAGGTCTGGCTTTGGCTATAAATAGCACCGTGATACTGAAGGGGGCAAGCACCGAGCATTGCTAAGCTATGAAGCCGCAGGGTAGTTGTGAGGCCATGCCATGGGCATGTGTCCGTCCACCAGACTGTAGGATGTTGTGTTTTGTAGAAGCTTGGAGCTAGAGGAACTCTTGCGAAATGTAGGCAGCACACCCACTCTTTTGTACTGTGTCTCAACGAGGAACTAGGGAGAGTTTGGAGGTGATGCTGTAGAGGCTCGAGGTGCAGCTGCAAGTCGCTGGTGAGCATTAGATGCTCGTCGGAGGCTTGCGCCCCACGTCGAAGAGCAAGCTCGTGTCTGCATTCCATAGTCCGGCACAGAGCATGCCCTGCTACGTGCGGCATCGTGCAGTTGCTTACCGTAAGGCCACCATCGAGGTCCTGAGGCTAGAAGAATTCTTGCGACGTGCTCGGCTTGAGTGGAGTACGCCTCAAGGATTGCTCTAGGTAGATCAGGTCTTCGAGTACGTTTGTATTTTTGTGACGGGTTTTGGATCCAATAAGGTCGCAAGAGACTTGTGTACCTTCGAGGTTCCCATGTAATGTTCGCTCTCTTCTGTCATGTACTGGTCGATTTGATAAAATTATTCATCAAACGACATAAAGTGACGCAATTTGAGAGCTTAACGACCTTGTGAAGATCGAAATATGTCATCAGGACGACCTGATAGTTTTGTTGTATTCACGACCTAAACTTGGAGCATAGGTCGCTAGTTGATCCATTGGCGCAAAATCCGGCGAGATCATCTTGTGTGATTATCGGCATAGAGCCGTTAGGGCGAGTTCCTTGTTGTAGAAGGGGCCGCAACGGGGACCCTTATAAATTGGGCGGCGGGGACCGGCGTTGACCGCCCCCTTCGTCTTCTTCCTCCTTTCGCCATCGCCACCGAAATCACCACACCCTAACCGTTGCGCACTCCACCACAGAGCTTTTCCCTAGCATACTTAGTGCACCGCCATCTGTTGCAGACCGCGCACCGTCGCCTCCGTCTCCACGCTGCTCCACTTTTCATGTGAGTCAAAACCTTAGTGAATTTTAGATCTAGATCCGCCCAACCCCAAGATATGGCGTCTGCGGCTTGTCAAATCCCGGACCCACAGACGGTGTGGGAACCCTCGACGGTGACCGAAGCGAAGATTCAGGTGTTGGTGGACCGTGGACTTCTAAGGTCCAAGGCGGAGGTGGAGTGGAAGGCGCCTACGGGCGAGGCCTTCTCGATGGAGGACGACAAGGAGCAGGTCGTCTTCATCTCCTTTGAGCATGGGTTCAACATCCCCGCGGGTGATTTCTTCAGAGGTCTACTCTTCTACTACAAGGTGGAGCTGGTACATCTCGTCCCCAACTCCATAACAGTAGTTTCGACGTTTATCAACTTTTGTGAGGCGTTCCTGGGGATAGCGCCCCACTAACTACGCTGGCGACATCTCTTCTGTGTCAAGTCTACCGGCAAGCGTGTCGGTGTTGTAGGAGCTGTCATGTTCTGCCTGAGGCCGGGCATCAAGACTGAATGGATTGATGCGGACCTGCCCGACAACACTGCCGGATGGAGGTAGGAATGGTTTTACATCACCAACCAACAACCTGCACTCCCGAAGCGTACTGGGCACAAGCCTGTGAAGATACCAGAGTGGGATATGCAGGTGTCTTCGCGTGAGATGGATGATATTAAAGAAGTTCTTGAACTGGTGCGTGACCTCAAGGAGAGGGGCGTAACGGGAGGCTCGGTGGCGAGGTCGTTCTGTCGCTTCTTGATCCAGCCGATCAAGGATCGAGTGCACCCGGCTTATGAGTATTGGGGACAGTCGGACCCTACTCGCGAGATCAACCGCAAGGTCCCCAAAGAGATGATAGCCAGGGTGTCACAAATCTACGCCGGGCGAGCACGAATCAAGAAGTGCCCAAACGCGTATTCGCTGAGTCGGCCAGCTGAACCAGTAAGTCCTGGGACTACTACGTCATCTGTTATGTTCCTTTGTTTACGTCGTTCTTACTTTTTTTGCGCTTTAACTGTTGCAGGATAGGGAAATGCAGTTTTGGTTCCCGGCACCTCTTCCTGAAGGTGATGAACCTCGTCGGAAGCTGAGGTCGGACAAGTACCAACCTCCAGCAGCTGGGAGCTGGAGAATTACGAGTCACACTCGTCAGTGGAAGCTGATGGGGATACCGACCCGGAGGTCGGTGGTGATGTAATGAAACTCCAAGAGGCGAGAAATGCCGCGAAGCCTGGTCGGAAAACAAGGGCCGCGACGGCGAAGCAGTCAACCACGAAGGTTGTTGCCCAGGTCAAGGCGGCAAAGACTGCCAAACTTGATGCGGAGAAGAAGAAGAAGAAGAAGAGAAAGAGGAGGACGAGCCCTCCACCAGCGATCGAGACACTGGTAATTCCTACACCTTCGGCCAGGAAGGTCACCGATGACTCGTCGTTCATTGAAGATCGAACGACGAGGGGGTCATTGAGCCCCGCAGCCAAGAGGCACCGGGAGTTAGGGCAGAAGACGGCGGAGGACGACCTCCGTCAAGGGATGGAGGCGCGAGCTGCGTCAAGTCGCGCGCAGCAAGGATGCCTCGTTGCTGAAAGTACGGCCTTTTAGGCCTAAGCTCCGTGCTCCGGCCGCTATGAGGTATGGTCGTAGTACTGAAGGTCTTTTGTTGATTAACTGTTGTTTGGATATTGCATTATGTTCGATGACGATCTCTGCAGGTCGGATGTGCAACCCCAGAATGACCTGGGTGCCCAGGCTTCTCCTTCGCGAACAAGGTCGCCTGACCATGAGGTCGGAGCTCAAACCCTGGTCAATGATGCGGGGACGACGGCTCCTCCACCTACTGCTGACACTAGGACACGCGATTCCGTAGGCGACGTCGGGGGTTCAACCTCCCCACCGGTCATCGACGTGGACCCCATCAACGCGGTGCCCAGCACGTCAGCTCAGGATGTTACTGCGGACCCGATTCAAATCGAGCAGCCGCAGGAAAATCTAGAAACAGCCGGCACACAGGTACCGGGTTTGTCATCAACAGGGCTGACGTTGAGGCGTAGAGAGATTTACTGGAATGGTACTCCTTGGCAGGAGGATATCTTCAATGACAACGAGGATAAGAGGGCGGTCCGGAACGTGCTCTTGACTCTCAATGAGGCGTTGACGGTGAGCCTTTCTCTTGCGCTATCTTTGACGACGTACTTTCAAGCTTTACTTGATGATCTGTTGTCCTGGAGCAGTCACTAGCTGACCGCGCAAAGGGTAGGGCCGACCTGCTAAAGAATGCTGCGGCCACACAGCTGCAAGTGGTCGAGCTTGAGCAGGAGCTCAAGCAGGTCCGTGAAGCGGCGGCGGCAGATAAGAAGAGGCTCGAGGATGAGCTGGCTGAGGAGAAGCGCAAGACCCAGGAGGCCAACGCGCAGTTTCACGCCGCAAATATTGGTAAGTTCTATTTGCTTACAGGTTGTTCACCATTGTTGTCTTGTGCCGTTGAGGGCTTTGACCTTAGAGTGTTTGCCCGTATGTTGTAGACTTTCACAGGTGTGAGGACGACCTCAAGAACGACCTGAAGAATACCAAGGAGAGGGTTCGAAGCTTGGAGGTAAACCTCCGAGAGGCTGAGGCTGGCGCCAACGAGCTCAAACGGATGATGAAGAATACAATTGATAGTGAGTTCGCTGTAACTCAAAAGCTGGCTTATGAGAAACAAGCTCGACAGGACCTTGAGGTCAGTCTCGAGGTAGCTTTGAAGTCGTTGCAGACTGACCAAGTAACCATTGCAGGGCAAGAAGTGGAGCTCAACTACCTGAAGAACGCTTCCCATTATGCCATGAGCATGATAGCGTCGCAGGTCGAGGGGGAGGAGCCGAAGCCTGCTCTTGACCGTCTCATAGCTGTACCTGAGAAGCTGCTCGACCTCCTGAAGGCAACGAGCTTGGCGGCGGCCACGGAGGCATTAGTGCGGGTGAAGTCGCACTACCCCGAGGTTGACATGGTCAAGGTCGGGGAGAATTCAAATATGACGAAAAACCTCAAGGCCCTGGAGCTTGAAGTGCGTAACGCTGCTACGGCAGTAATAGACGCTCTTGATTATGAAGACGAGGACGGCCAAGGCACTGGTGGCGGAGGCGGATCCAGTCGGTGCTGCCAGGACGAACGGCGTGGGAGGGCGGCAGTGTTGCCGGAAGTGGACGACGCATCGCAGGACAGAATCCGGGGCCAAGGGAGGGCGCCGCGAGCCCCGGTGGAGGCGGCAGTCAGGGAGGCGATTGCCGGGGACTGCAGGCGGCAAGGTGGAGGGGTGTCTATGTCGGGTGTGAGTGTGTTAAGTGTGGAGTGTGTGTGGGAGGGGAGTGAGGAGGGTGAAATGTGTTGGCGTGTGAATGACGGGTGGGACCAGGCAGGGTCCGCCATGCGCCGTAGATCTAAGGCACACGGCGAACCCTACCTCGTCCCACCCGTCATTTTATAGTCATTATTTCGTGCACCTAAAGAGTACTTAAGTTAAAATTTTCATCAGCACAATATTCAAATTTTTATGTCAATTCTCAGAGAAAGCCTTACACTAGACTCGATAACATCAATAACATTTTTACAAACACTTTATTGCATTTTTATAGCTCCAGTTCAATTTATGTCATCTAAACTTTTATAATTATAGTTAATGTTAAAAAATTATCAAATTGATGTGAATAATTACCATAAATTAGCATGAGACTATCTATGTTGTATACTCCCTACAGAAAAAGTTTTGAAGTCAAAACCATATTCGAACTTTGCTAAAACTACAAACCTCATCACTTAACTCTCAAAACCCTGAAACTCCTCCAGAAATACTTAAGTTTCTAAACAATAGTGCATGACGAATTATTCAAAACCTTCTCAATTATTTACCACAAGCTTCATATAGAATATCATGAGCTCTCGACGAATATCAAGATCTTCAAACATCATTTCGATTTTATAAAATTAAAAAACATTTCAACCACACGTGGATTGTCTTGCTTCGCGAACAAAATGTTTAAAATATCATCTAATTTCATGGGTAAGGCCTTACAAAGGACTCATTTATATGAATATTATTTTTTCTATAATTTTACTCTATTATTTCATAAACTTGCCATTCGAATTTGATTTTAACAAAAAAATCATGCGCATGGAAAAAGTGAGTTTAATATAGCAAATACAACGAGAAAATTACCAAATTTCAATATAAAGTACATAGGAATGAATTAAGAGTGGAGAAAAAGTTTGCAGGTGAGGAGACGAATTTTTTGTGGTTGTTTGCGGTGAGAACCTGTATGGTGCACGACGAACAAAATAATTCACCGTGTGTAAACCTAAGGCGCACGGCGAACAAAATAGTTCACTGTGTGTGTGCATGGCACACGGCAAACAAAATACTTCACCGTGTTTAAACCTACGGCTCATGGCGAAGATGTTTTTTCAAAGGCCAGAGACACGTGCTTCCACTTGCGACTGACAAGTGGGACCAGCCCCCGACAGGTTTGCCGTGCATCTTAGATCCAGGCGCACGGCGAAAAAATACTTCGTCGTGTGCCTCAAAGCTGACGCACGGCAAAGGTCTACGGGAGTGCCGTCCACATGCTCCCCGTGGTCACCGCACGAGGGAAATCGGCCGTTAGGCGCGCTGCACACCTAACGGCCTACCGAGAGCCGTGTGGTTCGAGGACCGGTGGATGGTCGCTTCTGTGTGATGAGTGATTGACAACGTGGTGTGGACTGATTCTTGGCTAAGTATTGCAGGTGCAGGTTGCGGCTTGACTGCGGTGCAGGTGAAGAAGAAGCGTGAAAGGTCGTTGCTAAGGCCTCGTGTGGAGAAGACAAGTAGGCTTGGTTCGAGGGACCCGTGCGGGCTGCATGGTGGTAAGAACGGCAAGATGAAGTCATGGACGGTTTCTTGGTTGAGCCTCAAAACCAAGGTCGAGCCGGACTACGTGGGAGCCGAGTCATGAGTGGTGATTGGCGGAGGCTACACCGAGTTCGCGGGTTTCCGGTGGTTCACCGTAAAATCACCGGGTTCCTTGGTTGATCCACAAAGCCAAGACCAAGAATCAAGACGGAGGTGCGAGCTCAGAGATCGCCGACGGCGGTCGGGTCCGACCGGCCGATCGTGGGTACCGGCCGACCGGTGAGGAGCACCGGTCCGACCGGTGCAGCGATGACGCAGTCCCAATCTTGTGGGGGGACACACGTCGGGATCGCAAGGCTTGCGTCGAGGCTAAGCAAGTTTGGTCGCTGGGCATCCGTCCGATGGTGCGAAGACAAAGACTTCCAATTTCGCCTCGAGGGCATGTATCCCTAGTTAGCTAGTAAGGATTTTTAGTCTTCGGTTGCCTCCATATAACCCAAGTGGTGAGAGGATGGCAGCCATCTCTTGGAACCCTAGCTCATTTGGTTTTCCTATTTTCCTTCCTATTTTCTTAGGATTTTAGGACTAGCTTGAGAGCTTCATGGTGAGATCTTGTGAGAGGGAAGGATGATCGGGCGGCAAGCTAGACCTTGTATGAACCTCTTTGGTATGTATAGATGATTCGGCGTGGTTCCTCAAGGCTTGGATGTGTCTTTCCTGCTTTCTCCTTTTGGTGATTTTCGAGCCCTTTCTTGGCGATTTTCTTGGAGCGATTTGGAGGCCTTTCTCTTTGGGATTTGGTGGGGATGTATGCATGAACCCTTCATGGTTCTTTTCCTTTGATTCCCCTTCCAAATCCGTGAGCAAAGGGCTCGATTTTGGGGTTTCGTTGCTCTAGGGTTAGAGGTGTTCTTGGTGGGATTTCTTCGATTCCTCTTGATTTGACAAGTTTTGGTGGACCAAATCTTGGCTATGGAGTACCCATGAGGTGTTCCTACTATCCCCAAAGTCTTGTGCAAAACCGTGGAGCGGATCGGGAGATCGGGAGTTGGATTCGGTGGAGTTGACTCACGGCGCACTGTTCATCCCGAGCTGCCAGCACGGCCGGTCCGACCGGGTTTTGACCGGTCTGACCGGTGCTAGCCCTTGGTGGGTTTTTGTCTCGGGAACAGCCTTGTCCGTGGTGGTTTTGTCCCGTGGTCCCCGATCAGTTCTTGGCGTGTTTAGAGTTGTTTTGCTAGGCTTTGTGAGGAGTTCTTCTTCCTCACAGGTTGTGTTTCGTGGTGGTTTTTGTTCCAGGGCCTAGAGGATTCACCGAGGCTTCTGGAACGCTTGTCGGGCCGTCAGAGCCACCGGCTCCGATCTCTGCCCACCGGCCCGACCGGCGCAGCCATCGGCTGACAGGTAGTAGCAGCAAGCCGTGCAAGTTTCCGCTGTGTGGTTCGGTGAGTTTTGGCTCGGAAGGTTGAGTGTTGGTTCCTAGGACCAGAGCACTCCGATGGCTGCGTGGTCTTGACCAACTTGGGTAGTTGGGTCGAGACGCGTGAGTTGGAAGCCACGTTCGTCTTGTTGGAGTTCTCATCTCCTTCGAGAAGAATTTTTATCGGCTCCCATTCACTCCCTCTACGGTTCGCCTAATCGGTCCTTCAATTGGTATCGAGCGGTTCGGGTCTTTATTGACTCTTACCAGTCTAAGATCCAAAGATGGCGCATTGTGAACGGGTTCGGGTCCTCCGCACTTCGATGGGAAGAACTACCGATGTGGCAAAGGCGGATGGCGGCGTTCCTCCGCTGAAAGGGTCGATCCTTTGGGATGTCACGATGAACACAGCTTATGTTCATCCGATGAACTTCCTTGCTCCGTGATCGAGGATATGTTCAAGCCAACAACAAGGCTGTCGACTACTTGTTTCGTGCCTGTGACCACTGAATTCGATCGGGTCCGCAGGCAGGACTTAGCTTGTAGGATTTGGGAGGCGTTGAAGGATGCTCATGCCGGGAATGCTTGTTCAGGCTCGGATGTACGCCGACTTACTGTGAGAGAGTACGAGAACTTCACTCATCTCCCCGAGTCCGTCGATGCCCTTTTCCGATTACTATCGTTGTAGAACAACATGAGAGCCAATGTGGACGCCCTCCCATACAATGATCATGATAGAGCCGTGAAGCTCTTGCACTCGTTGGATCGCAGTATGGGACGGGAAGTTTGAGGCTATTGTTGAGTCCGAGAAGTATGACACCTTGACGGTGAACGAGCTCAAGCTCAAGTCGGCTGAGTTGGACCGTGGTATGACAGCCAAGATCGAGAGCCCGATCGATTCTCATAGTCTCGCCTTAGTGGCAAAGGAGCTAAGTCTAACGCTAACACATCTTCAAGGATGTACTCTGTCTCTTTGATGTCTTTGCCGACGAGGAGTTCGACGTGCTTGGAGAGGACGAGCCGGCGTCTGAAGCGCGGTTCGAGAGGCCGCACGAGAACCGGTGAACACGAGGAGGACAAAGACGGACGCAGCTTGGCGGCAAGCTGTGACACTTGCCGCCGAACGCCCGAGAAGACGGAGAACAAGGACGGCCATACAAGGACGCCATGTGCACCGATCGAGCAAGGATGGCAAGTACCGATCGAGGCGCGATCACAAGCACAAGAACAAGCACAAGGACGAGCGACGGTCGAGGAAGAAGGATGGCATGGCGGGGAAGGCCCGAGCAATGGTCCGAGCGAGCGACGTCGACTCCAGCTCCGCCTACTCTTCCTCGAGCTCGAGTAGAAGTGAAGATGAAGGTGATCGGCGCAAGAACAAGAAGTCATCCAGGAACTTGAGCGGGTTGAGCTGCTTCGCGAGAGATGGTTTCTACGGCATGGCCCGTAGCTCCGCAGAAGAAGAGCCACTGTGAGTGACTCGGACTCGACTCGAGGATGAGGTATGTGATGAGCTCTCTTCTTTGTGCAAGGAGAATGATGAGTTGGTTGACTTGCTTGATAACCGCGATCACATGCTTAGAGAGGCCAAGAAGATGAGGAAAGAGCTTAGGGCCTCACTAGAAGATGCTAGGAACCGTGTGGTCGAGCTAGAAACCCGAACCTAGATGCTAAGCTTGAGATTGATTCGCTTAAGGCTTCTCCGTGGTTTCGATGAGATTGATTGCCGTGATTGCTCGCGGTACCTAGTCTGATCTTATCGCGCTTAAGGATAAGCATGCTTCTACTTGTGATGAACTAGATATGCTTAGGGTTGAAGTGGCTGAGCTTAAGTCTAGACCTGCTTTGCTAGGTGCTTGCACTTCTTGCCCTGCTTTGCATGGAAAGATTGATGAGATGCGCTGTTTCGCTTGAGGCTAAGTTGAAAGAGCCTATTCCCACTTCTTGCTCTACTTGTGAATTGCATGCGGTTAAGAATTTGGAGCTTGCACATTATGTTGATCGCTTGCGTGATGGATGAAAATGATGAGTCGAGAAAATGTATGAGCTGGTTGTCGGGAGCCTCACGGGTATCATGATAGCGGCTTTCAAACGCTATGATGGTCGTGCACAAGCTTGGAGAGAACTGTGGTGAGGGAGTTGAGAGAGTTGGAGAGATTCCTATCCCACCACCAAACAGACACAAGAACAAGTTTGAGCCCAAGCCCAACCATCTCAGAAACAAACTTGACACTACTCCAGATCCACCCATATTCCCTCACCCAACAAATGATTTTCAAACCGTGAAGTTTGTGAGCCCAAAGGGAGGTGAGGAAGGAGAGAAGAAGGGTGAGAAGCCGAGTGGGCAGCCCCAACCCAAGCCTAAGCCACAGCCCATAAAGTTCCATTGTGGGTATTGTGGGAGAGATGGTCACAAGGATGAGTTTTGCTTCAAGAGGAAGCGTGAGGAGAGAATGGCTAGAGAGTGGGCTAACAGGGACAGGTACCACCCCTCTAATGGTGTACCTGAGCCTCGTATGCAGATGCCCAGGGCCAAGGCGATTGTGAGGACGGTTCCGGCTTGGGGAGACCGGAAGGCTGCAGGTGTTCTGTCGGCCACACACCGGCCGGCATCTGTACTACACCGGTCGAGACCGGTGAAGGTCCGGCGAGCCGAGTCGGGTTTCGTGCTCGTGAGGATGCTCGGTTTGGTTGGAGGTCGTGATTCCGTGGTTGGTCCGGAAAGTTTGCGGTGGTCGGTTGCTTAGGCGTTCTCCACCTCGTGCTCCATACGGGGGTGGGAGGAGTCGTAGCTTTGAGATGGAGAGGAGGAACGATCCATGGTTTCCCTTTCGTGGCTTTCGTCCTCCTCCAGCTAGAGAGGGTTGGTTCCCTCGTGGTGGTTACCGTGGTGGTGTTCGTGGTGGTAGCTTTGATAGGCGTGATGATTTGGTTTGTGCTAACCCCACTTTGGAGCAAATGGCTAAGACCGGTTTTACTCTTTTGGTACTAACCCCGGTCTTGAGTCGTTTGTTCACCACGTGCTCGCTTTTGAATTTCAGGTGGGAGACTTGAAGAACATTTGGTTGATTGACTCCGGTTGCTCGAGGCATATGACCGGAGACAAGGGGTGGTTCTCAAGTCTCGTCCCGGTGATGACAAAGAAGTACATCACCTTTGGGGACAATGGGCGAGGGCGTGTCTTGTCGAAGGTGAGATTAAGGTAAGTGACAAGATCACTCAGCGTGTTGCTCTTGTTCAATCGCTTGGATACAATTTGTTTTCTGTGTCCCAGTTGTTGGATGAGGGTTTTGAGGTGCTTGTTTGACTGGTGGTTCTCGGATTTTAGATTCTCGGGGGACCTTGTTTGCATGATCGTTCAGGGTCGTGTTCGAGCTGATTTTTCTCGGTCTCCGTGTGGGCGTTGCTTCTGGCTGGTTCTTCGAGTGAGTTGTGGAAGTGGCATAGGAAGTTGGGTCACTTGAGCTTTGACCTTTGTCTCGCTTGAGTAAACTCAATTTGGTCCGAGGATTGCCACGATTGAGGTTTGAGAAAGAGTTGGTTTGTGCGCCGTGTAGGCATGCCAAGATGGTAGCCTCTTCTCACCCGCCTCACCGATGTGATGACCGAGGCCCATGCGAGCTGCTCCATATGGACCTTGTTGGCCCACGCGATCCGCCGGTGGGAAGTGGTATGTCCTTGTTGTGGTGGACGACTACTCTCGGTATGCGTGGGTGTTCTTTCTTGAGGAGAAGGGGAGACGCTTGGTTTTGTTCGAGATCTTGTCTTGAGGTTAAGAAACGAGAGGCACGGAGATGCCATACTGAGCGATCCGCATGACAATGGCTCGAATTCAAAACTCTCACTTGAAACCTTTGCCATGACTTGGGTCTTGAACATCAGTTTTCGAGTCCGTATCGCCTCCCGTAATGGCGTGGTGGAAAGGAAAACAGGACCTTGTGCGAGATGGTTCTCGGACGATGCTCGATGAGCATAGGACTCGAGAAGGTTCTGGGCGGTCATCAATACTGCGTGCCATGTGTCGAACAGGATCTACCTCAGGGTTCACAAGAAGAAAACCTGTTACGAGTTGATGCACGGTCGCACACCCAAGGTGAGTCACTTCCATGTCTTTGGTTGTAAATGCTTCATTCTGAAGAAAGGGAAGAAGTTGGACAAGTTCGAGGCTAGGTCTGTCGATGGCATTTTCTTTGGTTATGCATCTCATTCTAGAGCATTTCGTGTGCTCAATCTTGAAACTAACCAAATTGTGGAGACTTGCGAGGTAACCTTCGACGAGACACAGCCACGTAGTCAGCTTGTTTTTGAGTGTGCAGGTGACGACGAACTTGGCGAGGAGATCTTTCAGGAGGAGGAGCATGAACATGGAGATGATGAAGATGGTGGTGTGATGCCCGCGGCTGAACATGTACCTACTACTTCGACGACGATCGAGAATGGACCCTCCCACACCTACAACGACAAACCCAGATCAAGGCGAAGCTGCTGTTGAGGGGGAGGTAGCATCAAGGCGAGAACCTCCCCGACGAGTGCAAGTGGATCACCCAGCTTCGAGAATCATCGGCGACATGAATGAACGTACTACACGGTCGAGGGTTCGGAACAATTTTCATTTCGCTCATGCTGCTTTTGTTGCCACCTTTGAGCCCAAAGACATTGGACACGCGTTATCTGATCATAATTGGGTTAACTCGATGCATGAGGAGTTGGAGAATTTTGAGAGGAACCAAGTTTGGGTGTTGGTTGACCTCCCCTGTGGTGTAAGCCGATTGGGACAAAATGGGTGTGGAAAAATAAAGAGGGAGAGAAAGGAGAAGTGGTGAGGAACAAGTCGAGACTTGTTGCCTGTGGGTACAACCGAAAGAGGGGATCGACTACGAGGAGACTTTCGCCTCAGCTCGCTTGGAGGCGATCAGGATCCTTCTAGCCTTTTCCGTGGCTAAAGGGTTCAAGTTGTACCAGATGGATGTGAAGAGTGCTTTTCTGAACGGCGTGTTGGAGGAAGAGGTGTTTGTGAGGCAACCGCCGGGTTTGAGAGTGAGAAGTACCCTCACCGGGTGTACAAGTTGAGGAAGGCCGTATGGGTTGAAGCGGCGCCTAGAGCTTGGTATGGTAGGTTGAGGGGTTCTGTTGAGAGAGGGTTTGAGATGGGAAGGTCGACTGACCTTGTTTCTCCTCGTGGCAGGCGAGATATCCCGATTGTGTGTATACGTGGATGATATTGTCTTTGGTGGCTCGCCTAACTCTCTTGTTGTAAGGTTTGCGAGAAGACATGAGCAGGAATTTGAGATGAGCATGATGGGCGAGTTGCGTTCTTCCTGCCACAAATCAAGCAATCAAAGGAAGGAACATTTGTGCACCAAGCTAAGTACACCAAGGACATTGTGAGGAAGTTCAAGATGGAGGACTCCAAGGCTATGGCGACGCCTATGAGTACGACTACAGTTCTTGATGCGACGAGGAAGGTGAACACGTGGACCAGAAGGAGTACCGAGCATGATCGGGTCACTCCTCTACTTGACGGCGACGAGGCCGGACATTCAATTCTCGGTGTGTCTGTGCGCTCATTTTCAAGCTTCTCCGAGGACTTCGCATCGGCAAGCAGTCAAGCGCATTTTCGTGTATTTGCGACACACTCGACTTCGGCCTTTGGTACTGCGTCTTCTTCTTTGGCGCTCATGGATTTCGACGCGGATTTTGCCGAGTGTCGGTTGGATAGGAAGTCCACTTCTGGGACTTGCCAGTTCTTGGGTTCTTCTTTGGTGTCTTGGTCTTCCCAAGAACAAATGAGTGTTGCTCAATCCACTACCGAGGCAGAGTATGTGGCCGCAGCTAGTTGTTGCTCTCAGCTCCTTTGGATCACATACACCATGAGTGACTTTGGTGAGGAGTATACCCATGTCCCACTTCAATGTGATAGCACCAAGGCCATAAGCGTTGCAAAGAACCCAAAGGCTCCATTCCAAAACCAAGCACATAGAAGTGAGGTATCATTTTCCGAGAGACAACGAGAGAAAGGGAAGATAGCTTTGATCCATGTACCCACACATGAACAACTAGCCGATATTTTCACCAAACCCCTAGATCAAGCAACTTTCACTGCTTATGGGGAGCTTGGTGTTTGTTTGATTTCTTGAGTTGGCGTGTGGGAGCTCCTTTGTAGCATATGTATAGCTTTCCTTTGTGCATTTCTTGCATTTGGCATGGCATATGTAACATGATGTATAGGCATCTTTGTATCTTAGGTTGCATGCATTTTGTATCATATGCATTGTTTAGGAAAGGCTTCTCCTATACACATTATTCACCATGGAATGATATATATGTTTTTGTGAGCTAATTTGGTAAGCTATGGTTAGTTTGGCTTAGCTCTTGATAATCTTGGTTTGTATCCATGGTTGATGGCTATGTTTTTGAAAAGTTCATATGTATGCTCTCTTGTGAGTAAATGCCTTTACATGATCTTGACATGTTTTAGTGGCTTGGCTATGCTTAATTTGTGGTTGGATAGCTTATTTTGATCATATGGGGCCAAAGGCTCATTTGCCATCATGAATGTTTAGCCCCCATGCTTCATCTTGTGGAGGGGCATAAGTTCCTTTTTGTCGCAAAGACATTTCATGTACCAATTATAAATCTGAAAATGAAATGTAAATTGCTTGAAAATGTGCTCCCATGTCATATGTGCTAATTTTAATTTGCTTTGGTGTTAAATCGTTGCATGATGCCTACCAATGAGAAGTCTCATATATAGAAGTAGGCACATGGCTCGGTGGCTTTGACATGACATGAGGTGCTTGTGGGTGTTTATGATGGTCTTATGCTTAGAATGGTTGTCCTAGCATGAAGTTTGTGTGGCTTTGCCATTTTGACATGTTTTGCTCATGTTTAGGACTTTGCTCATGAGAGGGTGATTTTTCAAAAATTGCTAAATTCTATCTTAGCTCACCAATGGTTGTGAAACTTGGTGATCATGAAGTTTATGTCATTACGAGCTATAGAGTATCTAACTTGCTCGCTTGGACATGTGTAGCATCCTATGTTGAATTTTGTCTATTTGAGAAGCTCTAGGTTGCATTTTTGCATTTTTGGCTTGATTCATGCATTGTCAACAAGGGGAGAAGTTTGAGCATGTTTTGGCCTCACGAATGCATTTGGAAGGTTTTCGGTGGTTTTGAGCCATTTTGGGCTCATAGTGTCTCGACGGTTGAGGTCACCGGTCCGACCCGTCGAGTGCTGGTCCTGTTCACATGTTGCCCACCGGTCGACTGGTGGTGTCGACCGGTCTTACCGGTCCGAAATGGCTATTGCACTGCTTTGTTTCGTGAAGTGGTTCGCATGCATTTGTCCGTGGGGAGTTGCATTGGTTCGGGGAGCTTGCATGTGTGCAGGGGAGCTCTTTGTGGTTTTCGAGCTTTGGTTTGATGGTTTGTGCTCTTTGCTTGAGCATGTTTTGTCTCGGATGTGTCGAGCCGCTTGCCCTTGCCTAAGGGGTCCGAGACTTGTCTTCTTCAAGTGATCTTGCGCTTTGCCTTTTCTTTGGCTTTCGATCGCTTGTTGGAGTTTCTTTTAGTCGCTTTTCTTTTTTCCTTTTCTCTTGGTTACCAAAACGTGTGTGTGTTGTCAATGCACTCATCAAGGGGAGATTGAGAGCCGTGTGGTTCGAGGACCGTGGATGGTCGCTCGTGTGATGAGTGATTGACAACGTGGTGTGTACTGATTCTTGGCTAAGTATTGCAGGTGCAGGTTGCGGCTTGACTGGTGCTGGTGCTGGTGAAGAACAAGTGTGAAAGGTCGTGTTTGGTGAGGCCTCCTGTGTGTGGAGAAGACAAGTAGGCTTTGGTTCGAGGGACCCGTGGCTGGCCGGGGTCAAGTGCGGGCCGCACGGTGGCAAGAACGAAAAGATGAAGTCTGACGGTTTCTTGGTTGAGCCTCAAAACCAAGGTCGAGCCGGACTACGTGGGAGCCGAGTCATGAGTGGTGATTGGCGGAGGCTACACCGAGTTCTGGGGTTTCGGTGGTTCACTAGAAAATCACCGGGTTCCTTGGTTGATCCACAAAGCCAAGGGGTGCGACCGATCGGCCGACTTGATCGGCCGGGTGAGGGTGAGGAGCACCGGCCGGTGTCTTGGCGACAGTCCGGAATCTTGAAGCGGAGGACACGCGTCGGGATCGCAAGGCTTGCGTCCGAGGCTAAGCAAGTTTGCGGTCGGGCATCCGTCCGATGGTGCGAAGACAAAGACTTCCAATTTCGCCTCGAGGCATGTATCCCTAGTTAGCTAGTAAGGGTATTTTAGTCTTCTTGCCTCCATATAACCCAAGTGGTGAGAGGATGGCAGCCATCTCTTGGAACCCTAGCTCATTTGGTTTTCCTATTTTCCTTCCTATTTTCTTAGGATTTTCGTAGGACTAGCTTGAGAGCTTCATGGTGAGATCTTGTGAGAGGGAAGGATGATCGGGCGGCAAGCTAGACCTTGTATGAACCTCTTTGGTATGTATAGATGATTGCGTGGTTCCTCAAGGCTTGGATGTGTCTTTCCTGCTTTCTCCTTTTGGTGATTTTCGAGCCCTTTCTTGGCGATTTTCTTGAGCGATTTCGAGGCCTTTCTTTGGGATTTGGTGGGGATGTATGCATGAACCCTTCGTGGTTCTTTTCCTTTGATTCCCTTCCAAATCCGTGAGCAAAGGGGCTCGATTTTGGGGTTTTCGTTGCTCTAGGGTTAGAGGTGTTCTTGGTGGGATTTCTTCGATTCCTCTTGATTTGACAAGTTTTGGTGGACCAAATCTTGGCTATGGAGTACCCATGAGGTGTTCCTACTATCCCCAAAGTCTTGTGCAAAACCGTGGAGCGGATCGGGAGATCGGGAGTTGGATTCGGAGGAGTTGACTCACGGGCGCTGTTCATCCCGAGCTGCCAGTGCATGACCGGTCGACGCGGTTTGACCGTCTGACCGGTGCTAGCCCTTGGTGGGTTTTTGTTTCGGGGAACAGCCTTGTCCGTGTGGTTTTGTCCCGTGGTCCTGCTGATCAGTTCTTGGCGTGTTTAGAGTTGTTTTGCTAGGCTTTGTGAGGAGTTCTTCTTCCTCACAGGTTGTGTTTCGTGGTGGTTTTTGTTCCAGGGCCTAGAGGATTCACTGAGGCTTCTGAACGCTTGTCGTTCTTTGTAGCCACCGGCCTACCGGGCTCATCCCACCGGCCGCGCAGCCATCGGTCTGACAGGTGTAGCACAGGCAGCAAGCCGTGCAAGTTTCCGCTGTGTGGTTCGGTGAGTTTTGGCTCGGAAGGTTGAGTGTTGGTTCCTAGGACCAGTAGCACTCCAGTGGCTGCGTGGTCTTGACCAACTTGGGTAGTTGGGTCGGAGACGTGAGTTGGAAGCCACGTTCGTCTTGTTGGAGTTCTCATCTCCTTCGAGAAGAATTTTTATCGGCTCCCATTCACTCCCCCCTCTCTGGTTCGCCTAATCGGTCCTTCACCGGCGCATGAAGAACCGTAAGGGGCGGTCCTGCGCCCACATGTGGAGTGGTGAGGGGGGCCTGGGAGCGTTCGCCGTGCACCTAAAGAGGCGCATGGCGAAGATTGGGACTCGTTGTGTGTCTTCTTGGCGACGCACGGCGACATTTTTTTCACCGTGTGTATTCCTTTTGTCGTGCGTCTTGCGTGGGGCGCACCAGGAACAACCTATTCACCTTGCGCCTGATATTATGTGCACGACGAAGGGTGGGGCGCACGGCGACTCCTCTGTTTCCAGTAGTGTTGGCTTAATCCTTTGTACAGTTCTAAACCTGGAACTTGTTTTTGACGTTTGATGGAAAGGGGTTGCCCTAGACGCACACAGTTGTTCAGTTTGTGTGTGTTATATACTGAATTACTGATGGATGGAAGACCATACCACAACTCTGTTTTTTTTTCATGTAGAATGGATGTATGTTTCTTAGAGTTGTCAGTTGGGCAATTTATCCACACAAAAGAACAGCAATTGGGTGCACATCCTCGATTACTTTTTGTCTTATCATTATTTCTGCACGACTACTTTTCAGTCTCGATTCTACCTCCGTGGAATAAGAAAAAAGGAACAGATGAAAGCATGTCGGCATGGCTTCATCTGGTCATCTTCCCTTCGTTAGAAAAGCATGTAGAGTTCTTCGATCGATGAGGTATTATCCGGCAGCTAATTTGCTTGCATTGCACTGCAAACAAGTAGACAATACATGCAGCTGGACTTTTTTTTTTTGCGCCCCAACCCACTCATATCACTCCAATAGGTAACTATCCTTGCAGGTCAGCTTTGTAGATCCAATAATTCATGTGCAAATGAATTACTTGCCCTTATCCTACATTTTCCGAGCTGTTGCGGTCTGGCTCTAAACCTCCTAATTAACCAAAAAATTGTCCTCCTTTTGTATAATTGTATATATATGTACTAGTAACATGCCCACGCGGCACGTGCAGGACTCGATAATCCAATAAACCCATTGTGGTAACATCATCAGATCAATTTTATTAAAATATAATCTAAATAAAAAGATAAGCATGTTGTTGTGTGCTTTTTAATGACCCGGGGCCTCGCCGCCACCACACTCATATTCTATGACCGCTGACCAGTGGAGCCCCACCCCAGCAACACCGAATCCTAACTCGCCATCAACACCACCACCAATTACTGGCCATGGTTTTGTAACCCAATGAGAAGAATAACAGAGGTCATAATAAAAATGATAAGTGATTTTAATTTTATATTAATTAATAAAATAGAATGTTACAAGTTCTTAGTTCCAACCTATTCATGTGGAATGCTTGACATTAAAAATAACTGAACCTACACATCAAAACTTTTGCCCAAAACCCAGAGATTAAATTATCATGCTGAGACTCCATATACTTTAGACATTCAGGTAAGTAGTTATCAAGAATCATCTATAGCTAGGAAAACGAAAAGAAATGATGACAATTGATACCTGTCCTTCACATGAATAAAATTAAAATAGATGATACATTGCCTACCATGCAGACATCACTTAGTATTTGGATATCTGCATTAGTATTTGGATATATCTGCATCATGCATTTGGATACCAACCTATGCGGACCAAGCTTCAGTTCATCAAAATTAAGCATTTGATCCCTATAAAGATCCATCTTTTCAAACATGTCCTTTATGCCAGCAGCCTCTTCTACTGATGGATGCTCAGCTATGACCTGTATCAAAATATGTGATGAAGTTCAGAAAACCTTTGATGTCAAGGGTGAGTGAGATATACCATAAGAGCATGATTCTTGAATTTTTTATCACATAATAGAACCGTTGAAGTCTGGCCTCAACAGTTTCACCCAGATTGACATTTGGAGACTTATTAATGTTCTGTAACCCTGGATGATCTGGAGGAAAATCCAATCTTATCATACAAAATGTGAAGGGGAGAGCCATTTAAGATGGAAATGTATTTCCATACTGTCTTTTAAATGAAGGAACGGATAATTTCTTGAGCAACACCCTATCAAGTTTCTGCATTACAACATGGAAGTGAAAATGTTACAGACATTTAACACCACAGGGGATTAAAAGTATTGTTCATGTACAACAGCAACTTATCATCCCATACCTAAAGAAAAGATTAAAAATAAAAGTGTTGGTTTACAATAGAGAAAATGATCAGCTCTAAGATCCATCTTAATGTAACTTTTGGAACCAAGAGCCGGTAGATGTGAGCCTAACAAAAAACCAGATTAGTTAATAGCACAACCAGCCAGACGCATGTATGTACGGTCAACCGAAGCAAATCAAGCCACATGACTCCAAATCATAGAACAACAGCAACCGTCACCTTTTTACTACTACATTGTAGTTGACTCAGAGTTGAGCTCCAGTGTGGGCAGGACAGCCATGGCTTCCCCTTCAATCGCGAGCGCTCTTCATCTGTGAAGCATTTGGTTGCGAACTTGATGCTGAGCAGCAATCAAATATTAAGACAGGCGAGAATCTTGATAAAGGCAAAGGGGTGAGCAAGGCTGCATCGTGCGTACACATATCGGCTTGTTGTGCAGTTGTGCTGCTGTTCGCCGTCGTGATGGCCCTGATGTGGAGTGCTTGAACTCGAGCGACCACCTCGTATCCGATGTACACAGCCACACAGGCGCCACAAACTTGAGGGTCTGGCTCGCATACACCGCCCCAGGCTGCACCAACCAATCATCAGGCATTCAGGCGGGTACACTGTGAGACTCCACGCTCACGTGCTGTTCGACGAAATGCCCGGGAGAAGAGAGCGAGGCGCACGTACGGCTGGTGGCGATGATGGACGGGAAGAGGGAAGCCACGAGCATGCCATGCACGACGCGGCCGTGCTGAAACCAGCCCAGCTCTCAGGCGACGGCGTCGTCGAGGTGCACGGGGTTGCGGTCGCCACCACATCCGCCTCCGTGAAGCACCGCCGCTCGAGCAGGGCACGGCCGACACTCAGCACCGCCGGCAACGGAGTCGCGGCTGACGTCGTGGCGATGGTGGGCGAGGGTGGAGATCGCCAGGCAGCTGAGGCGCATGGCGGCGGCGCAGGTTGGGATTTTTTTTAGAATCAAAGAGCGGTGAATCGTTCCTGCGGCCTGTGGGTGGATGTGGGCCCAACGCGGGTATGGATGGGTGGGTATGTGTGAGGTGGGTGAGAAAAAAATTAAGTTTTAGCAGAAACGCCTCCCAAATTGCGATTTCTACGGTCGTTCCACCTTTTTAGTCATCACGCAACCTGACGGGTGGGTCCGGCATGAGGGGTAAGGCGGGCTCAAATTGGGTGAGAAAAGTTTTCAATTGTCTTCGCTCCTTATAGTATAGATGTATGACTGTCAGTGCAACTAGAGTTGCGCAAATCTGTTTAAATCAAAAGCATCTGCATCCAACATCACATATTTTCAAATCAGAGGAGATGACCAGTTCAGTGCTTCTGTGTGTAAATTTGCACAACGTCAAAGAATCAATGAACAGCGTTCATTAGTGTCGTTGTTATGTAATTTCATACACTATAATTGTGATGCCAATTATAATGAATGTCCATATGTACGTATACTATAAGTAGATAGTATGTACTACACAGGTACATTACGCGCCTTTACATACTTTTTTGCCAAAATGATGGTATGCAAGACTTGATCTTTAATTTGATTCTCCCGTTCACTGGTTCGACATGACACGGACCGTCCCAATGCAATTAGGTGGGCTGTCATCGTCTTCACACGCTCCGGACAATGTCAGTCAGATCATAACAATGGCACTCTACATGAAAAAAAATAATGCATGTTCTTCCACTATCACTCAGCCGCTGGTTGCATGCACCTCCATTGCCAACGTGTTGGCCGTGTCCAATGTCCAGCAAGGACGTGAATGAGGAAGTGATGCAAGTATATGACGAAGATGATAATTGACCTATATTGTTGAGAGCCTCAGTGCGTATATCCAGCTCGCCAATCACGACATTTCTACTCCTTCCGTATGGTATGATATCGTTGTGCACAAATTAGTAAGTTCGTTCAACACCACATATTTTAATCTTTTTGACCTCGTCTTTTGTCGGACATCCTTCTTATGATAGGCAGTTTATAAGATTTTTGGGGAGTGTTTGACGCAACCGCTCGCTCTCAATTCGATTACTTCCTCTACCACTCGGCGACCAAACAACCCCTCCTACTACTTCAAGAAGGTTGTTAGAGGGATCGCACTACATACATCATCTTGATGCATTAACTTATACGACTATATCGACTAAGGTCGTCCCATGATTAGTATGAGTATTCTAGATGGTAACGACGCATCTGGTACTTCCAGACCGCTTTAGGATACATCTTGTGCATTTTTTATTCTTTTTGTTCTCATACATTGTTGAGAGATTAAATTTGAACACTTGCTTATATGATGTCATCGATCGAGTCACTCGGCATATTCATGATAATATTTTACACTACTATTTTTGGAATTAAAATGTACCGAAATATGCCTAAATTCCTAACAAAATCTATGGTATACACAGATCAAACAGTTTTAGTCCATACATGCACATGATTCTCTTTGCAATCTACACACACGGTGTCGGGGTTCTCTACCGCCGGCAGTAAATTTGTATCGATCTTGCGTCGGGCTCGGATGGTTAGCACAGGAGACAACGGGATTTAGACTGGTTCGGGCCTCCTAGGAGTAATACCCTACGTCCAGTGTTGAGCTACCGTGTTCCCGAGCTAGGAGTGCTTGTAGTAGGGGTTACAAGCTGGTCGGGAGAGGTGTCGAGCCCAAGTCCACGGAAGTGGTGTTCGATCTATCGAAGGTCTAACCCTTGTAACCGTTGCTATCCTGTCCCTTTTATAGTCACAAGGGGGAAGTAAAAAGAGGTACAGTGCTTGGTTCTTGCGTCCCGCGTCACGACGTCACGACGCATTGAAGCCGAGTCGTGATGTTTGGTCGTGAGCCGCCATGGCGGGTGTGATTCATCCCAGGACGCCTGGCTTCTCCTCCGAGTAGTTTGTGTTTGCCTTAGCCTGCCCGAGTACTTGACTAGCCTGCCACGCTCGAGCCTAAGTCTAGGCCCGTGCGCGTCATAGAGGGTGCTTGAGTACCTCGGGCTGAGCTTGCGTGTGGTAGAGTGGGAGATGATGGCGATGGGATGGCGCTGGCCGTCAGCCAGCAAAAGGCTCTTGTCGGGGTGAGATGCTTGCATGGCCGCCAGTTGTTGTACTTTGCATGGCGTGGGGAATCGTTCCCCACACGCGTCGGTGGTGGTGCTCATGCCTTGGGCTTGTGCCGTGCGTCCTGGCCGACGCACCAGTCGGAGCCGGACTTCTCGTGCGAGGCGGAGACTTCTCGTGCGAGGTGGAGACTTGTCGAGCGAGGCGGAGACTTGTTGTGCGAGGCGGAGACTTGTCGTGGGGATCCCTCTAGTGGGGAACTGGTCGGAGATGCGCTAATCGTCAAGACTAGACGTCTTGCCAGTGTGGGTCTTGACCGGGGTCCTCAGTCCTCCTTGTCCTGAATCTTGGCCTTGACACCTTCAATCTTGGCCTTCACGTTGTCAATGGTGTTGGATTACTTTATGTTTAAGGAAAATCTTTTGCCGGGGACCCTAACTGGGCCTCGTCAAGAGCCCCGAGCACGAGAGGGTGTCAAGGAGTCGCGCGAGGCTCACCGACGATCCCGGTGTTGATGGTATTCTTCGTGTTCTCGGTGGGTGCGCGCGTGCGCATCCGCCGGATGTAGCCCCCGAGCTCGTGAGTGAGTTGGAGACTCGCTCGCGAGCTTTTATGTGTGATTGTAGCATTGTAGCTTGGGGCGCCTTGTCGGGCAGTCATTGCCATCGTGGTAAATGTAGTGGCGTAGTGGTATTTCGGCCGACGTGACGGATGTGACCGTTCCATCATGACCGCGTGCAGACATTGCAGGTCCGTATTCCGCGGGGATCGGGGCATCGTGCGAGTGGGCACTTGTTCCGCCGGGAGGCGCACGCGCGTGGGCGAACGTTCTGCTGACACGGCGGACCCGGTGTCGAAGGCGAGGGGCCGCGCTTGCCCCTTTAAAACCGTGCATCGGGCGCAGGTTCAGGACTTTGCTTTCTCATCATCTTCTTCCTCTCGCGCTCGCATCTCGCTCTCCGTGCTCTTTCGCATCTGCAGCGCCACCGCTTGCGCCCCCGAGACTCCGAGATGTCGAACTAGACGCACTCCAACGTGTCATGAAAGCTCCTCCGCGGAGCCAGCCTCCTCCGCCACCGCCGCGTGGAGTGGAGGGTGCCCGGCGATGAGTCCGTGCCGCGCCCCCCAAGGGGTTCGTGGTGTCATTCATGGCCTTCCATGAGCGCGACTTCTTCGTCCCCGCCGGGTGGTTCATCCGCGGAGTCCTCTTCGAGTACGGGCTTCAAGCAGGACTCAACCTCAACAAAGATCCAGCAGATGGCGGCGTTCAAAGCGATGTGCGAGGGGTACCAGGGAATCAGTGACCATTGGCACCTTTTTCGGTATTCTTCAAGTTCGCGTGCTTGAAGGAAGGTTCCCGGGCGGCGACGATTGGCTGCACCAACCTCCGGATGAAGCAGGACCGGGGCGACGACTACATCCCGGTGTCCTTTACTAGCTCGAACAGTGGCTGGCACAAGGGGTGGTTCTATCTGAGGAACGACCCCGAGTTCACGCTCCCGGTGTATACCGGGAACTCCATCACCGAGTCGCGGAGGAATTGGTCGGACGGCCCCGCGAAGACAGAGCAGGAGAAGATCCTCAAGGATCACTGGGCGGTGTTGCGGCGTCTCCGAGGAGCCAGAGTCACCTTGGCGGAAGTACTCGGGTAGTATCATGCCCGAGGAGTCGTGCCGCTCCGGAGGCGGCCGCTTCGTCTCTGCGAGATGACGGCCGAGCCCCCGGGCGGGACCGTGACCGTCCGCTCCGTCACCGCTGAGATCCAAGGTGTGGCGAGGGCGATCGGGAGGTCGACCTATTCGTGGCCGCCGTCGCGGCTGCTCCCGTTGCTCCCCTACGAGGGGATAGAAAAATTTGTGAGTTATTATCTTCTCGATGCATCTCGTGTGCTTTTGTTGTGATGTCGATCTTCTCGGAGGCCTTCTACTCCGGCTTACCTTTCTGCTTTCTTGTCGCTGCAGTTGAAGTGCGCCTACCTTGTTCCTGCCAAGGCGCCTCTCCCGGAGGAGGCGATATTAAACCGGAATAAGGAGGCGGCGAAGAGGCGGCGCGCTGCGCGCAAGGCGCAGCACAAAGAGGGCCAGATCGCCAAGCGCGATCGAAACGACAACCGCATCAAGAGGTGGAAGGCGGGGGAGCGTGGCGTCTCCTCCGATGAAGATCCGTCGCCGGAGCCGTCGTGGAGCGGCATACCCGCCAGCGGTGGATCGGAGCGACATGTCGGGGTCCTCGTGCCGTCGCCTCGCCGCTGCCACGTGCCGCCATCGCGGCGCGTGCGACAAGAATGTGGGCTCGAGCTCACGACCAGCGGCTCGCCCTGCCCGAGAGGACTAGCGGACGGTCCGCACTTTCGCGTGGTGCCCAGTAGGACGAGCGCCCGAGTCGTGAAGGCTGCGCCCACCAAGATGACCGAGGCGGTGGAGGAGCGACCAGCTCCCGTCCGCCAACTTTTCGATGGTTCCGACCGCCCCGACTCGAACTCCTGCAGGCGTCCACGCGAGGTCGACGGAGCTGCCGGTGCCGTGCACGCCGCCAGTGGATTCGGCGCTGCGCGCGCCTGATCGTTACTTATCCGGGCGGAGGAGCCGGACGTTCACGCTTCCTCTGGCGGCGAGGTGGGCCGTCGCAGAGGCCGGAGGATCAGCCCCCGAGCGGTCGGGGGAGCGCCTTGCCGCCGTTGAGGCAGCGGATCGAAGAGGAGCAGCCCCCGAGTTGGCAGGTTTCAAGAGTGCAGCCCCAGCGGCTCGCCGCCCGGTGAAGAAGTCCGGTGCGCCCAAGATGTAAGTTCTCGTCTTGAGCCTCCACCGTGATTCATTTATTTGCTTTGCTTGCTTATCTTGATCTTGTCTTCGTAGTCATGCCGACACCGGCGTGCTTAGCCTCGCGCCCCTAAAGCGCTTGGCCCAGAGCGCGCGGGTCGTGCCCTCCGAGCCCCGTCCCCAGCCTCCGTGCGCTGAGCCGCGCGGTTGAGGAGAGGTCGGTCGTGGCCACCGCGGTGGAGGAGTCTGGCGCGCCACCCCCGCCAGTGACCGCCGCCGCCATCGAGGAGGGACGGATGGCCGCGGAGACGACCGCCCCCCAAGCGGCATTGGAGCCACCGCTCGGCTCGGCGCGGACGTGGTGATGGTGCCCTCGGACGAAGACTGCCCCACCGGGATCGCGATGTCGTGATGTCAACGGCGCCGGAGCCTTCACCGGCCGCGGGCGCTGCGTCCGTCGAGGATGTGCTAGACCACGCGACGTGCCGGTTCGTGGACTTCCCTGGCATCGGAACCATCAACCTCGACGCCCCTGAACTCCTCAGCCACGATCGGGAGATCCTGGAGACCATCGCGGTCGCGGCTCGGCTGCGTCGATGAGCATGCCGGCGGCTCGGCGGCCCCCGCCGCACGGGAGGCGGCGAGGTGGCTCGAGGAGTCCACGGCCGGGCGCAGTCACCGTGGTCGGCGCGCGCCATCGCCGACCAGGGAGGGGCAGGACGTGTCCTTGCCCCGTTCGCGGCGATCCGCAGCCACGCCACGGTGGCGACGTGGCGGAGGGTGTTGTCGGAGGCGGGCCTTCATCGCCTGCCCGGTTGCCGCCGCAGAGAGGCTCGTCGGCCGGGCGAGCCCGCCGGCCCCTCAAGAGCACGCCCGAGGGCGCGACAAGGGTCCGCCTCCCGAGATCGGAGGTCGAGGAGGACTAGGCGCCGCCTTGTCGCAAGGCGCTGTGAGCAGTGGGGCTCAGGCCCTTGAACTCGCCTGCACCCGTGGCGGCCGCCGAGGCGGCGGCGACGCCGAGGACGAGGAGGTGCCAACGCCGCAACACCCTTGAGCGTGGGTTGGAGTCCGCGCATTCGACGAGTTGATCCTCCCGTGACTTCGGTAAGTTTTCTTGCTTAAACAACTTATTTCTTCGATCTTCCAGCTCTTCTGGGGAGTGTCGGAGGCGAGCCCGCGCAGCACGTGAGCTCCGCGCGGACCGGGCCCAGCTGGAGATGCAGCTTGTCGTGGCTCGGGTGGCGGCGGCCGCAGCGGTGGCGAGCGAGGCGTCGGACGTCCCTTGAAGCCGCTGATAATTTGGTAGAGACCGTGCCACCGCTGCGGACCGCTGCAACGGATGCCACCGAGCGGGACTCGTGGGCCGAGGTCGGCTCACCGAGGCCGAGGTCGAGAAGCTCCGTGCGGCCGCGTGTTGACGGTTAATAGTTGTTTCAAAGTTCGTTTAGACTTGCAAGCGGACAAGTCTCCCGTCGTAGTCAAGGGACCCTTCTTCCCTCGAGTGGTGAACCCAAGGTATCGAATGGTGGAACAAATGTGTGATGCAAGAGATGATCTAGTAATGCCAAGTAACTTCAATCTTCGAGAGATAAAACCCTAATGCATCTAATCATAAGAATCAACACAAGAACGAATCTAATCTACTAAAGACCGGAGGTAACAAAGATAGGTGGGGTAGATAAACCGATCTAGAGAGATCGGGTCAAGCCTTTTGTTGAAGTTCCAAGCAAAAGAAGAAGTAGCAAATCAAATCTCATTAGAAGCCTCTTTAAATCGCGGTTTCCTTCCGACTCAAAAACGCCCGCCTTCGAGCCCCTGCTCCACAAGCACTCCTATTCGTATGGGTAGTCTAGGGCAAGTCCAAGGACAAGTCGAGTTCTTTTCGGAAGATCGGCACCTCTAGCCACCGGCTACAAGAACACCCTAAGTGATCTATCTCGAGAATAGATCTAGAATAAGCAAAGCTGATCGAAAAACGAAGACTTCGGAGAAACACTTGATCGCTAGAAATCGGATTCAACTTGATAATTCAACTAGTACAATGATATATGAACAAGATCACCACCGGGATCCTACCTTGATCTTGCTTCTAGCTCCGGGAACTCCGACGTGGTCTTCCTTGCAAGGTTCCCACGTCGGCTAGGGAGACCCTAGTCAACTAGCTCGACCTCCTCTCTACGAGATGGTGTCCCTCTCTTCTCTGCTCCTCGGCGGCCGATGACGAATGAGTTGATGCGTGGCTCTTGACCCCGGGGCTATAAATAGCCCGAATGGCGGCTAGGTCAAAGGGGGAGGTGACCGGGCCCTGGAATGGGCTGGGCCGGCCTGGGCCGACCGGCCTGGGCCCATCCCGGCCCAGTTGCCTGCCTCCTTTGCCCTACGTCGGTTCCCGAGTCTTCTAGATCCTTCCCCCTTCTGCATGTGGGCCTTTGTCGTCAGTTTCTCTCCGAGTTGGACGTAGCTCCTTGTCCCGCAAGATTCGGCACTTTTCTGGATAGGTCCTCGGAGTTTGTCATCTTCTCGGGTCAGGTCCCTGGGCTTCTTGGAGTCAAGTTTGCTTCATTGCATGACTTGTATCAGGCTTCAAGGTCTTGTCAAGGTGCTTGATGAACTTATCCCGGAAGTCTTGCTTTCAACGTCGAAACCCTGCATAAACACTAAACTCCAAAACCGACATGCACAAATGAAGTTGTTATACCAAGGGGGTTAGTACCAATGGATAAGGTATAAAACTTATGCCAACACCGAAGGTAGACTCATGGCTAGGTTGATGGAATTTCACCGTCAACACCACGGCGTCCACCGAAGAGGCCGCTGAGAGGGCCAGGACCACTGCTGCTGCCACCGAAACTACCGCCCAGTGCGCCGCGATGAAGGCGACGCTTCGAGGCGAGGGTGTCGAGCTGGAGCGTGACTGGCATGCCACGACGGACCTGGCGACGGCCGGCCGCCAGTTCGCTTAGGTCACCAACCAGCTGTGTGGTTTCAGGAGGCGACGCACTGACGAGCAACGCCAAGTCGCGCAAGACCTTGAGGATGAGTCGCATGGTTGCATTCTTTCTTTGTCTTCGCTCGCTGCCCATTTCTTGTCACGCTCCGACTTCCTAGTCGTCGCAGGGCGTGCATGATTCACGGGATGACCATGAAGTTGGCGGAGGTGAGCGAGAACACCGCCCTCCTCAAGGTTATTGAGAAGGATGGCTGGCGTCGGGCATTTGTCGAGCAGCTTCAGAGTAAGTGTCGAATCTTGGCTTTGTCTTCCCCCTTTTTCGCGGACCCGCCCTAACTTGTCGTTCTGTTCATTTTTCAGAGGTCAAGACCGAGCTGGAGCAGTCGCAGATGGCTCGAGAGCAGGATGCGGCCGCCCTGAACCAAGCCCGGGATGCCCAGCGCAAGTCGGAGGCCATCAGCCAGAAGGTCATCGAGGACATAGCCAAGCTCGGAAGGGCGATGAGCGCGGCTATGGCCGGGCTCGGCGTGTCGCTTGGACCAATGACGCCTGAGACGCTGATTGAAAAAGTTGGGCGCCTCCCTGGCATGGTCCAAGAGCTTGTGCTGATGACAGCCCGGCGGGCGGTGCATGGTCCAAGAGCTTGTGCTGATAGCGGCTTTCAAACGCTATGATGGTCAGGCACTTGGGGCTGACAAGCTTGGAGAGAACTGTGGTGAGGGAGTTGAGAGAGTTGGAGAGATTCCTATCCCACCACCAAACAGACACAAGAACAAGTTTGAGCCCAAGCCCAACCATCTCAGAAACAAACTTGACACTACTCCAGATCCACCCATATTCCCTCACCCAACAAATGATTTTCAGAAACCGGTGAAGTTTGTGAGCCCAAAGGGAGGTGAGGAAGGAGAGAGGAAGGGTGAGAAGCCGAGTGGGCAGCCCAACCCAAGCCTAAGCCTAAGCCACACCCATAAAGTTCCATTGTGGGTATTGTGGGAGAGATGGTCACAAGGATGAGTTTTGCTTCAAGAGGAAGCGTGAGGAGAGAATGGCTAGAGAGTGGGCTAACAGGGACAGGTACCACCCCTCTAATGGTGTACCTGAGCCTCGTATGCAGATGCCTAGGGCCAAGGCGACAGTGAGGACGGTTCGGCTTGGGAGACCTAAGGGTGGTGTTACTCTCGAGCCACACCGTCGACAACACCGGTCGACCGGTGAAGGTCCGCAGCAATGAGTCGGGTTTCGTGCTCGTGAGGATGCTCGGTTTGGTTGGAGGTCGTGGTTCGTGGTTGGTCCGGAAAGTTTGCGGTGGTCGGTTGCTAGGCGTTCTCCACCTCCGTGATCCATACGGGGTGGGAGGAGTCGTAGCTTTGAGATGGAGAGGAGGAACGATCCATGGTTTCCCTTTCGTGGCTTTCGTCCTCCTCCAGCTAGAGAGGGTTGGTTCCCTCGTGGTGGTTACCGTGGTGGTGTTCGTGGTGGTAGCTTTGATAGGCGTGATGATTTGGTTTGTGCTAACCCCACTTTCGAGCAAATGGCTCGGACCGGGTTTTACTCTTTTGGTACTAACCCCGTCTTGAGTTTGTTCACTCACGTGCTCGCTTTTGAATTTCAGGTGGGAGACTTGAAGAACATTTGGTTGATTGACTGGTTGCTCGAGGCATATGACGGAGACAAGGGTGGTTCTCAAGTCTCGTCCTTGATGACAAAGAAGTACATCACCTTTGGGGACAATGGGCGAGGGCGTGTGCTGTCAGAAGGTGAGATTAAGGTAAGTGACAAGATCACTCGCGTGTTGCTCTTGTTCAATCGCTTGGATACAATTTGCTTTCTCGTGTCCCGCTTGTTGGATGAGGGTTTTGAGGTCTTGTTTCGGCCTGGTGGTTCTCGGATTTTAGATTCTGGGGGACCTTGTTTGCATGATCGTTCCGAGGGGTGTTCCGAGCTGATTTTTCTCGATCTTGTGTGGAGCGTTGCTTCTTGGCTGGTTCTTCGATTGAGTTGTGGAAGTGGCATAGGAAGTTGGGTCACTTGAGCTTTGACCTTTGTCTCGCTTGAGTAAACTCAATTTGGTCCGAGGATTGCCACGGTTGAGGTTTGAGAAAGAGTTGGTTTGCGCCGTGTAGGCATGCCAAGATGGTAGCCTCTTCTCACCCGCCTCACCGATGTGATGACCGGCGTCCATGCGAGCTGCTCCATATGGACCTTGTTGGCCCAGCTCGTGTGCGATCCGGCGGTGGGAAGTGGTATG
The DNA here is from genome assembly GCA_022644695.1 of Cenchrus purpureus. Taxonomy (NCBI): domain Eukaryota; kingdom Viridiplantae; phylum Streptophyta; class Magnoliopsida; order Poales; family Poaceae; genus Cenchrus; species Cenchrus purpureus. The sequence goes on from CP053454.1 coordinate 53,449,965, forward strand.
TCCTTGTTGTGGTGGACGACTACTCTCGGTATGCGTGGGTGTTCTTTCTTGAGGAGAAGGGGAGACGCTTGGTTTTGTTCGAGATCTTGTCTTGAGGTTAAGAAACGAGAGCACGGAGATGCCATACGGCGATCCAGCATTGACAATGGCTTGAATTCAAAACTCTCACTTGAAACCTTTTGCCATGACTTGGGTCTTGAACATCGAGTTTTCCAGTCCGTATCGCCTCCCGAGAATGGCGTGGTGGAAAGGAAGCAGGACCTTGTGCGAGATGGCTCGGACGATGCTCGATGAGCATAGGACTCGAGAAGGTTAAGGTGAGGCGGTCAATACCGTGCCATGTGTCGAGCAGGATCTACCTCGGGGTTCACAAGAAGAAAACACATTACGAGTTGATGCGATCGCACACCCAAGGTGAGTCACTTCCATGTCTTTGGTTGTAAATGCTTCATTACGAAGAAAGGAAGAAGTTGGACAAGTTCGAGGCTAGAATGCATCGATGGCATTTTCTTTGGTTATGCATCTCATTCTAGAGCATTTCGTGTGCTCAATCTTGAAACTAACCAAATTGTGGAGACTTGCGAGGTAACCTTGACGAGACACGACCACGTAGTCGGCTTGTTTTGAGTGTGCGGTGGCGGCGAACTTGGCGAGGAGATCTTTCGGAGGAGGAGCATGAACATGGAGATGATGAAGATGGTGGTGTGATGCATGTACCTACTACTTGACGGCGATCGAGAATGGACCCTCTCCCACACCTACAACGACAAACCCGGATCAAGGCGAAGGCTGGCTTTGTTGAGGAGGTAGCATCAAAGCGAGAACCTCCTCACGGCGAGTGCAAGTGGATCACCCGGCTTGAGAATCATCGGCGACATGAATGAGCGTACTACGGTCGAGGGTTGGAACAATTTTCATTTCGCTCATCTTGCTTTTGTTGCCACCTTTGAGCCCAAAGACATTGGACACGCGTTATCATAATTGGGTTAACTCGATGCATGAGGAGTTGGAGAATTTTGAGAGGAACCAAGTTTGGGTGTTGGTTGACCCTCCCGAGTGTAAGCGATTGGGACAAAATGGGTGTGGAAAAATAAAGAGAGAAAGGAGAAGTGGTGAGGAACAAGTCGAGACTTGTTGCTCGAAATGCTGATCGAGAAAGAGGATCGACTACGAGGAGACTTTCGCTCCTGTAGCTCGTTTGGAGGCGTCAGGATCCTTCTAGCCTTTTAGTGGCTAAAGGGTTCAAGTTGTACCAGATGGATGTGAAGAGTGCTTTTACGAGCAGGCGTGTTGGAGGAAGAGGTGTTTGTGAGGCAACCACGGGGTTTGAGTGAGTGAAGTACCCTCACCGGGTGTACAAGTTGAGGAAAGGCTGTATGGGTTGAGCAGGCGCCTAGAGCTTGGTATGGTAGGTTGAGGGGTTCTGTTTGAGAGAGGTTTGAGATGGGAAGGTCGACGGACCTTGTTTCTCCTCAGAGCGAGGCGAGATATCACTGATTGTGGTGTATACGGATGATATTGTCTTTGGTGGCTCGTCAACTCTCTTGTTGTAAGGTTTGCGAGAAGACATGAGCAGGAATTTGAGATGAGCATGATGGGCGAGTTGCAGTTCTTCCTCGGGCTACAAATCAAGCAATCAAAGGAAGGAACATTTGTGCACCAAGCTAAGTACACCAAGGACATTGTGAGGAAGTTCAAGATGGAGGACTCCAAGGCTATGGCGACGCCTATGAGTACGACTACGCTCTTGATGCGGACGAGGAAGGTGAACACGTGGACGGAAGAGTACCGAGCATGATCGGGTCACTCCTCTACTTGACGCGACGAGGCGGACATTCAATTCTCGGTGTCTGTGCGCTCATTTTCAAGCTTCTCCGAGGACTTCGCAACGGCAAGCGATCAAGCGCATTTTCGTGTATTGCGACACACTCCCGACTTGACCTTTGGTACTCTGCGTCTTCTTCTTTGGCGCTTCATGGATTTCGTGACGCGGATTTTGCCGAGTGTCGGTTGGATAGGAAGTCCACTGGACTTGCCAGGTTCTTGGGTTCTTCTTTGGTGTCTTGGTCTTCCAAATGAGTGTTGCTCAATCCACTACCGAGGCAGTATGTGGCGCAGCTAGTTGTTGCTCTCGGCTCCTTTGGATCACATACACCATGAGTGACTTTGGTGAGGAGTATACCCATGTCCCACTTCAATGTGATAGCACCGATTGCCATAAGCGTTGCAAAGAACCCAGTGCTCCATTCCAAAACCAAGCACATAGAAGTGAGGTATCATTTTCTGAGAGACAACGTAGAGAAAGGGAAGATAGCTTTGATCCATGTACCCACACATGAACAACTAGCGATATTTTCACCAAACCCTAGATCAAGCAACTTTCACTGCTTATGGGGAGCTTGGTGTTTGTTTGATTTCTTGAGTTGGCGTGTGGGAGCTCCTTTGTAGCATATGTATAGCTTTCCTTTGTGCATTTCTTGCATTTTGGCATGGCATATGTAACATGATGTATAGGCATCTTTGTATCTTAGGTTGCATGCATTTTGTATCATATGCATTGTTTAGGAATGGCTTCTCCTATACACATTATTCACCATGGAATGATATATATGTTTTGTGAGCTAATTTGGTAAGCTATGGTTAGTTTGGCTTAGCTCTTGATAATCTTGGTTTGTATCCATGGTTGATGGCTATGTTTTGAAAAGTTCATATGTATGCTCTCTTGTGAGTAAATGCCTTTACATGATCTTGACATGTTTTAGTGGCTTGGCTATGCTTAATTTGTGGTTGGATAGCTTATTTTGATCATATGGGGCCAAAGGCTCATTTGCCATCATGAATGTTTAGCCCCCATGCTTCATCTTGTGGAGGGGCATAAGTTCCTTTTGAAAGACATTTCATGTACCAATTATAAATCTGAAAATGAAATGTAAATTGCTTGAAAAATGTGCTCCCATGTCATATGTGCTAATTTTAATTTGCTTTGGGTGCTAAATCGTTGCATGATGCCTACCAATGAGAAGTCTCATATATAGAAGTAGGCACATGGCTCGGTGGCTTTGACATGACATGAGGTGCTTGTGGGTGTTTATGATGGTCTTATGCTTAGAATGGTTGTCCTAGCATGAAGTTTGTGTGGCTTTGCCATTTTGACATGTTTTGCTCATGTTTAGGACTTTGCTCATGAGAGGGTGATTTTTCGCAAAATTGCTAAATTCTATCTTAGCTCCCAATGGTTGTGAAACTTGGTGATCATGAAGTTTATGTCATTACGAAGCTATAGAGTATCTAACTTGCTCGTTTGGACATGTGTAGCATCCTATGTTGAATTTTGTCTATTTGAGAAGCTCTAGGTTGCATTTTTGCATTTTTGGCTTGATTCATGCATTGTCAACAAGGGAGAAGTTTGAGCATGTTTTGGCCTCTTGAATGCATTTGGAAGGTTTTCGGTGGTTTTGAGCCATTTTGGGCTCTGTTGTGCCGGTCTGAGGTTGAGGTCACCGGTCGACTGTCCAGTGCTGGTCCTGTTCACATGTTGCCCCGGTCCCGGCCCGGTGGTGTCGACCGTCTTACGGTAGAGGTGGCTATTCTTGTGCTTTGTTTCGTGAAGTGGTTCGCATGCATTTGTCGAGGGGGAGTTGCATTGGTTCGAGGGGAGCTTGCATGTGCGGGGGGGAGCTCTTTGTGGTTTTCGAGTTTTGGTTTGATGGTTTGTGCTCTTTGCTTGAGCATGTTTTGTCTCGGATGTGTCGAGCCGTTGCCCTTGCCTAAGGGGTCCGAGACTTGTCTTCTTCAAGTGATCTTGCGCTTTGCCTTTTCTTTGGCTTTCGATCGCTTGTTGGAGTTTCTTTTAGTCGCTTTTCTTTTCCTTTTCTCTTGGTTACCAAAGCGTGTGTGTTGTCAATGCACTCATCAAGGGGAGATTGAGAGCCGGTGTGGTTCGAGGACCGGTGGATGGTCGCTACGGTGTGATGAGTGATTGACAACGTGGTGTGTACTTGATTCTTGGCTAAGTATTGCAGGTGCAGGTTGCGGCTTGACTGGTGCTAGTGCGGGTGAAGAACAAGCGTGAAAGGTCGTTCTTGGGTGAGGCCTCCGGTGTGGAGAAGACAAGTAGGCTTGGTTCGAGGGACCCGGTGGCCGGTGAGGTCAAGTGCGGCCGCACGGTGGCAAGAACGAAAGATGAAGTCTGGGCGGTTTCTTGGTTGAGCCTCAAAACCAAGGTCGAGGGACTACGTGGGAGCCGAGTCATGAGTGGTGATTGGCGGAGGCTACACCGAGTTCGCGGGGTTTCCGGTGGTTCACTAGAAAATCACTAGGTTCCTTGGTTGATCCACAAAGCCAAGACCGGATCGGTGGGTTCGACCGGCTCGACCGGTGGTACCCGGGTCGGCCGGGGTGAGGAGCACCGGTCGACCGGCAGCTTGACGACGCAGTCCGAATCTTGAAGCGGAGGACACGCGTCGGGATCGCAAGGCTTGCGTCGAGGCTAAGCAAGTTTGGCCGGGCATCCGTCCGATGGTGCGAAGACAAAGACTTCCAATTTCGCCTCGAGGCATGTATCCCTAGTTAGCTAGTAAGGATATTTTAGTCTTCGGTTGCCTCCATATAACCCAAGTGGTGAGAGGATGGCAGCCATCTCTTGGAACCCTAGCTCATTTGGTTTTCCTATTTTCCTTCCTATTTTCTTAGGATTTTCGTAGGACTAGCTTGAGAGCTTCATGGTGAGATCTTGTGAGAGGGAAGGATGATCGGGCGGCAAGCTAGACCTTGTATGAACCTCTTTGGTATGTATAGATGATTCGGCGTGGTTCCTCAAGGCTTGGATGTGTCTTTCCCGTTTCTCCTTTTTGGTGATTTTCGGAGCCCTTTCTTGGCGATTTTCTTGGAGCGATTTCGAGGCCTTTCTCTTTGGGATTTGGTGGGGGATGTATGCATGAACCCTTCGTGGTTCTTTTCCTTTGATTCCCTTCCAAATCCGTGAGCAAAGGGCTCGATTTTGGGGTTTTCGTTGCTCTAGGGTTAGAGGTGTTCTTGGTGGGATTTCTTCGATTCCTCTTGATTTGACAAGTTTTGGTGGACCAAATCTTGGCTATGGAGTACCCATGAGGTGTTCCTACTATCCCCAAAGTCTTGTGCAAAACCGTGGAGCGGATCGGGAGATCGGGAGTTGGATTCGGAGGAGTTGACTCGCGGGCGCTGTTCATCCCGAGCTGCCGGCATGTGCATGACCGGTCGACCGGTGCTCTTGACCGGTCTGACCGGTGCTAGCCCTTGGTGGGTTTTTGTCTTGGGGAACAGCCTTGTCCGTGTGGTTTTGTCCCGTGGTCCTGCTGATCAGTTCTTGGCGTGTTTAGAGTTGTTTTGCTAGGCTTTGTGAGGAGTTCTTCTTCCTCACAGGTTGTGTTTCGTGGTGGTTTTGTTCCGGGGCCTAGAGGATTCACCGAGGCTTCGAACGCTTGTCTTGTTCCTGCCACCGGCCTGACTGCTCGTCCACCGGTGGCCGAGTGAGCCATCGGTCGACAGTGTAGCACAGGCAGCAAGCCGTGCAAGTTTCCGCTGTGTGGTTCGGTGAGTTTTGGCTCGGAAGGTTGAGTGTTGGTTCCTAGGACCAGTAGCACTCCAGTGGCTGCGTGGTCTTGACCAACTTGGGTAGTTGGGTCGGAGACGTGAGTTGGAAGCCACGTTCGTCTTGTTGGAGTTCTCATCTCCTTCGAGAAGAATTTTTATCGGCTCCCATTCACTCCCCCCCTCTCTGGTTCGCCTAATCGGTCCTTCACCGCGCATGAAGAACCGTAAGGGGCGGTCCTGCGCCCACATGTGGAGTGGTGAGGGGGGCCTGGGAGCGTTCGCCGTGCACCTAAAGAGGCGCATGGCGAAGATTGGGACTCGTTGTGTGTCTTCTTGGCGGCCTTGCGGCGACATTTTCACCGTGTGTATTCCTTTTGTCGTGCGTCTTGCGTGGGGCGCACCAGGAACAACCTATTCACCTTGCGCCTGATATTATGTGCACGACGAAGGGTGGGGCGCACGGCGACTCCTCTGTTTCCAGTAGTGTTGGCTTAATCCTTTGTACAGTTCTAAACCTGGAACTTGTTTTGACGTTTGATGGAAAGGGGTTGCCCTAGACGCACACAGTTGTTCAGTTTGTGTGTTATATACTGAATTACTGATGGATGGAAGACCATACCACAACTCTGTTTTTTTTTCATGTAGAATGGATGTATGTTTCTTAGAGTTGTCAGTTGGGCAATTTATCCACACAAAAGAACAGCAATTGGGTGCACATCCTCGATTACTTTTTGTCTTATCATTATTTCTGCACGACTACTTTTCAGTCTCGATTCTACCTCCGTGGAATAAGAAAAAAGGAACAGATGAAAGCATGTCGGCATGGCTTCATCTGGTCATCTTCCCTTCGTTAGAAAAGCATGTAGAGTTCTTCGATCGATGAGGTATTATCCGGCAGCTAATTTGCTTGCATTGCACTGCAAACAAGTAGACAATACATGCAGCTGGACTTTTTTTTTTTTGCGCCCCAACCCACTCATATCACTCCAATAGGTAACTATCCTTGCAGGTCAGCTTTGTAGATCCAATAATTCATGTGCAAATGAATTACTTGCCCTTATCCTACATTTTCCGAGCTGTTGCGGTCTGGCTCTAAACCTCCTAATTAACCAAAAAATTGTCCTCCTTTTGTATAATTGTATATATATGTACTAGTAACATGCCCACGCGGCACGCGCAGGACTCGATAATCCAATAAACCCATTGTGGTAACATCATCAGATCAATTTTATTAAAATATAATCTAAATAAAAAGATAAGCATGTTGTTGTGTGCTTTTTAATGACCGTCGGGCCTCGCCGCCACCACACTCATATTCTATGACCGCTGACCAGTGGAGCCCCACCCCAGCAACACCGAATCCTAACTCGCCATCAACACCACCACCAATTACTGGCCATGGTTTTGTAACCCAATGAGAAGAATAACAGAGGTCATAATAAAAAATGATAAGTGATTTTAATTTTTATATTAATTAATAAAATAGAATGTTACAAGTTCTTAGTTCCAACCTATTCATGTGGAATGCTTGACATTAAAAATAACTGAACCTACACATCAAAACTTTTGCCCAAAACCCAGAGATTAAATTATCATGCTGAGACTCCATATACTTTAGACATTCAGGTAAGTAGTTATCAAGAATCATCTATAGCTAGGAAAAAACGAAAAGAAATGATGACAATTGATACCTGTCCTTCACATGAATAAAATTAAAATAGATGATACATTGCCTACCATGCAGACATCACTTAGTATTTGGATATCTGCATTAGTATTTGGATATATCTGCATCATGCATTTGGATACCAACCTATGCGGACCAAGCTTCAGTTCATCAAAATTAAGCATTTGATCCCTATAAAGATCCATCTTTTCAAACATGTCCTTTATGCCAGCAGCCTCTTCTACTGATGGATGCTCAGCTATGACCTGTATCAAAATATGTGATGAAGTTCAGAAAACCTTTGATGTCAAGGGTGAGTGAGATATACCATAAGAGCATGATTCTTGAATTTTTTATCACATAATAGAACCGTTGAAGTCTGGCCTCAACAGTTTCACCCAGATTGACATTTGGAGACTTATTAATGTTCTGTAACCCTGGATGATCTGGAGGAAAATCCAATCTTATCATACAAAATGTGAAGGGGAGAGCCATTTAAGATGGAAATGTATTTCCATACTGTCTTTTAAATGAAGGAACGGATAATTTCTTGAGCAACACCCTATCAAGTTTCTGCATTACAACATGGAAGTGAAAAATGTTACAGACATTTAACACCACAGGGGATTAAAAGTATTGTTCATGTACAACAGCAACTTATCATCCCATACCTAAAGAAAAGATTAAAAATAAAAGTGTTGGTTTACAATAGAGAAAATGATCAGCTCTAAGATCCATCTTAATGTAACTTTTGGAACCAAGAGCCGGTAGATGTGAGCCTAACAAAAAACCAGATTAGTTAATAGCACAACCAGCCAGACGCATGTATGTACGGTCAACCGAAGCAAATCAAGCCACATGACTCCAAATCATAGAACAACAGCAACCGTCACCTTTTTACTACTACATTGTAGTTGACTCAGAGTTGAGCTCCAGTGTGGGCAGGACAGCCATGGCTTCCCCTTCAATCGCGAGCGCTCTTCATCTGTGAAGCATTTGGTTGCGAACTTGATGCTGAGCAGCAATCAAATATTAAGACAGGCGAGAATCTTGATAAAGGCAAAGGGGTGAGCAAGGCTGCATCGTGCGTACACATATCGGCTTGTTGTGCAGTTGTGCTGCTGTTCGCCGTCGTGATGGCCCTGATGTGGAGTGCTTGAACTCGAGCGACCACCTCGTCTCCGATGTACACAGCCACACAGGCGCCGCAAACTTGAGGGTCTGGCTCGCATACACCGCCCCAGGCTGCACCAACCAATCATCAGGCATTCAGGCGGGTACACTGTAAGACTCCACGCTCAGGTGCTGTTCGACGAAATGCCCGGGAGAAGAGAGCGAGGAGCGCACGTACGAAGCTGGTGGCGATGATGGACGGGAAGAGGGAAGCCACGAGCATGCCATGCACGACGCGGCCGTGCTGAAACCAGCCCAGCTCTCAGGCGACGGCGTCGTCGAGGTGCACGGGGTTGCGGTCGCCACCACATCCGCCTCCGTGAAGCGCCGCCGCTCGAGCAGGGCACGGCCGACGACACTCAGCACCGCCGGCAACGGAGTCGCGGCTGACGTCGGGGCGATGGTGGGCGAGGGTGGAGATCGCCAGGCAACTGAGGCGCATGGCGGCGGCGCAGGTTGGGATTTTTTTTAGAATCAAAGAGCGTGAATCGCTGCGGCCTGTGGGTGGATGTGGGCCCAACGCGGGTATGGATGGGTGGGTATGTGTGAGGTGGGTGAGAAAAAAATTAAGTTTTTAGCAGAAACGCTCCCCAAATTGCGATTTCTACGGTCGTTCCACCTTTTTAGTCATCACGCAACCTGACGGGTGGGTCCGGCATGAGGGGTAAGGCGGGCTCAAATTGGGTGAGAAAAGTTTTCAATTGTCTTCGCTCCTTATAGTATAGATGTATGACTGTCAGTGCAACTAGAGTTGCGCAAATCTGTTTAAATCAAAAGCATCTGCATCCAACATCACATATTTTCAAATCAGAGGAGATGACCAGTTCAGTGCTTCTGTGTGTAAATTTGCACAACGTCAAAGAATCAATGAACAGCGTTCATTAGTGTCGTTGTTATGTAATTTCATACACTATAATTGTGATGCCAATTATAATGAATGTCCATATGTACGTATACTATAAGTAGATAGTATGTACTACACAGGTACATTACGCCTTTACATACTTTTTGCCAAAATGATGGTATGCAAGACTTGATCTTTAATTTGATTCTCCGCTCACTGGTTCGACATGACACGGACCGTCCCAATGCAATTAGGTGGGCTGTCATCGTCTTCACACGCTCCGGACAATGTCAGTCAGATCATAACAATGGCACTCTACATGAAAAAAAATAATGCATGTTCTTCCACTATCACTCAGCCGCTGGTTGCATGCACCTCCATTGCCAACGTGTTGGCCGTGTCCAATGTCCAGCAAGGACGTGAATGAGGAAGTGATGCAAGTATACGAAGATGATAATTGACCTATATTGTTGAGAGCCTCGTATATCCAGCTCGCCAATCACGACATTTCTACTCCTTCCGTATGGTATGATATCGCACAAATTAGTAAGTTCGTTCAACACCACATATTTTAATCTTTTGACCTCGTCTTTTGTCGGACATCCTTCTTATGATAGGCAGTTTATAAGATTTTTGGGGAGTGTTTGACGCAACCGCTCGCTCTCAATTCGATTACTTCCTCTACCACTCGGCGACCAAACAACCCCTCCTACTACTTCAAGAAGGTTGTTAGAGGGATCGCACTACATACATCATCTTGATGCATTAACTTATACGACTATATCGACTAAGGTCGTCCCATGATTAGTATGAGTATTCTAGATGGTAACGACGCATCTGGTACTTCCAGACCGCTTTAGGATACATCTTGTGCATTTTTTATTCTTTTTGTTCTCATACATTGTTGAGAGATTAAATTTGAACACTTGCTTATATGATGTCATCGATCGAGTCACTCGGCATATTCATGATAATATTTTACACTACTATTTTTGGAATTAAAATGTACCGAAATATGCCTAAATTCCTAACAAAATCTATGGTATACACAGATCAAACAGTTTTAGTCCATACATGCACATGATTCTCTTTGCAATCTACACACACGGTGTCGGGGTTCTCTACCGCCGGCAGTAAATTTGTATCGATCTTGCGTCGGGCTCGGATGGTTAGCACAGGAGACAACGGGATTTAGACTGGTTCGGGCCTCCTAGGAGTAATACCCTACGTCCAGTGTTGAGCTACCGTGTTCCCGAGCTAGGAGTGCTTGTAGTAGGGGTTACAAGCTGGTCGGGAGAGGGTGTCGAGCCCAAGTCCCTGGAAGTGGTGTTCGATCTATCGAAGGTCTAACCCTTGTAACCGTTGCTATCCTGTCCCTTTTATAGTCACAAGGGGGAAGTAAAAAGAGGTACAGTGCTTGGTTGCTGGTGCGTCCTGTCGCACGTCGCTGTCAGTCAGGACGCATTGAAGCTGAGTCGTGATGTTTGGTCGTGGGAGCCGCCGCGTGGCCGGGTGTGACTGTTCATCCCAGGACGCCTGGCTTCTCCTCCGAGTAGTTTGTGTTTGCCTTAGCCTGCCCGAGTACTTGACTAGCCTGCCACGCTCGAGCCTAAGTCTAGGCCCGTGCGCGTCATAGAGGGTGCTTGAGTACCTCGGGCTGAGCTTGCGTGTGGTAGAGTGGGAGATGATGGCGATGGGATGGCCGCGCAGCCGGTCAGGCCAGCATTAAGGCTCTTGTCGGGGTGAGATGCTTGCATGGCCGCCAGTTGTTGTACTTTGCATGGCGTGGGGAATCGTTCCCCACACGCGTCGGTGGTGGTGCTCATGCCTTGGCTTGTGCGTCTGGCCCCCGGCCGACGATCGGCCGGACTTCTCGTGCGAGGCGGAGACTTCTCGTGCGAGGTGGAGACTTGTCGAGCGAGGCGGAGACTTGTTGTGCGAGGCGGAGACTTGTCGTGGGGATCCCTCTAGTGGGGAACTGGTCGGAGATGCAGCCAACTGGCCGAAGACTAGACGTCTTGCCAGTGTGGGTCTTGACCGGGGTCCTCAGTCCTCCTTGTCCTGAATCTTGGCCTTGACACCTTCAATCTTGGCCTTCACGTTGTCAATGGTGTTGGATTACTTTATGTTTAAGGAAAATCTTTTTGCCGTCAAAGGGGACCCTAATCTGGGCCCTCGTCAGTAGCCCCCGAGCCTGAGAGGGTGTCAAGGAGTCGCGCTCAGGCTCAGCTGGACGATCCTGGTGTTGATGGTATTCTTCGTGTTCTCGGTGGGTGCGCGCGTGCGCATCCGCCGGATGTAGCCCCCGAGCTCGTGAGTGAGTTGGAGACTCGCTCGCGAGCTTTTATGTGTGATTGTAGCAGTTGTAGCTTGGGGACGCCTTGTCGGGGCAGTCATTGCCATCGTGGTAAATGTTGGCGTAGTAGTGGGCGCGGGTATTTCGGCCGACGTGACGGATGTGACCGTTCCATCATGACCGCGTGCAGACATTGCAGGTCCGTATTCCGCGGGGATCGGGGCATCGTGCGAGTGGGCACTTGTTCCGCCGGGAGGCGCACGCGCGTGGGCGAACGTTCTGCTGACACGGCGGACCCGGTGTCGAAGGCGAGGGCCGCTGCTTTAAACCGTGCATCGGGCGCAGTTCGGACTTTGCTTTCTCATCATCTTCTTCCTCTCGCGCTCGCATCTCGCTCTCCGTGCTCTTTCGCATCTGCAGCGCCACCGCTTCTTGCGCCCCCAGCCCGCCCGAGACTCCGCCGCTGCGATGTCGAACTGGACGCACTCCAACGTGTCCCGCGAGCAGCTCCTCCGTCTCGTCGAGGCGGGCCAGCTTCCTCCGCTCACTGCCGCCGTGGAGTGGAGGGTGCCCGGCGATGAGTCCGTGCCGCGCCCCCCAAGGGGTTCGTGGTGTCATTCATGGCCTTCCATGAGCCGTCCCGCCGGCGTTCATCCATGAGTCCTCTTGATCACGGGGCTTCAACTGCAGCACCTCAACCCGAACAGCATCCAGCAGATGGCGGCGTTCAAAGCGATGTGCGAGGGGTACCAGGGAATCAGTGACCATTGGCACCTTTTTCGGTATTCTTCAAGTTCGCGTGCTTGAAGGAAGGTTCCCGGGCGGCGACGATTGGCTGCACCAACCTCCGGATGAAGCAGGACCGGGGCGACGACTACATCCCGGTGTCCTTTACTAGCTCGAACAGTGGCTGGCACAAGGGGTGGTTCTATCTGAGGAACGACCCCGAGTTCACGCTCCCGGTGTATACCGGGAACTCCATCACCGAGTCGCGGAGGAATTGGTGGACGGCCCGAAGGCAGGCAGGTGAGAAGATCCTCAAGGATCGGGCGGTGTTGCGGGCGTCTCAGGAGCGAGTCACCTTGGCGGAAGTACTCGGGTAGTATCATGCAGGAGTCGTGCCGCTCGAGGCGGCCGCCGTCTCTCGCGAGATGACGGCAGGCCCCAGGCGGGGACCGTGACCGCTCCGTCGCTCCCGTCACCGCTTGAGATCCAGCGCCGTGTGGCGTAGGCGATCGGGAGGTCGACCTATTCGTGGCCGCCGTCACGGCTGCTCCCGTTGCTCCCCTACGAGGGGATAGAAAAATTTGTGAGTTATTATCTTCTCGATGCATCTCGTGTGCTTTTGTTGTGATGTCGATCTTCTCGGAGGCCTTCTACTCCGGCTTACCTTTCTGCTTTCTTGTCGCTGCAGTTGAAGTGCGCCTACCTTGTTCCTGCCAAGGCGCCTCTCCCGGAGGAGGCGATATTAAACCGGAATAAGGAGGCGGCGAAGAGGCGGCGCGCTGCGCGCAAGGCGCAGCACAAAGAGGGCCAGATCGCCAAGCGCGATCGAAACGACAACCGCATCAAGAGGTGGAAGGCGGGGGAGCGTGGCGTCTCCTCCGATGAAGATCCGTCGCCGGAGCCGTCGTGGAGCGGCGACATACCCAGCGCGGCGGTGGACTGGAGCGACATGTCGGGGTCGTCCTCGTCGTCGCCTCCCCGCGCCACAGAAGTGTCGTCATCGCGGCGCGCGCGACAAGAATGTGGGCTCGAGCTCACGACCAGCGGCTCGCCCTGCCCGAGAGGACTAGCGGACGGTCCGCACTTGCGTGGTGCCCAGTAGGACGAGCGCCTCCGAGTCGCAGAAGGCTGCGCCCCACCAAGATGACCCCCCGAGGCGGTCGGAGGAGCGACCAGCTCCCGTCCGCCAACTTTTCGATGGTTCCGACCGCCCCGACTCGAACTCCTGCGGGCGTCGGTCCGCAGGCGGGTCGCGGACTCGGTCGGTGCCGTGCACGCTGTCGTGATGGATTCGGCGGCTGTCGCGCGCGCCTCTGATCGTTACTTATCCGGGGCGGAGGAGCCCCGGACGTTCACGTTTCCCTCGTCGCTGGCGGCGAGGTGGGCCGTCGCAGAGGCCGGAGGATCAGCCCCCGAGCGGTCGGGGGAGCGCCTTGCCGCCGTTGAGGCAGCGGATCGAAGAGGAGCAGCCCCCGAGTTGGCAGGTTTCAAGAGTGCAGCCCCCGAGCAGGGCTCGTCGGCCGCCCGGTGAAGAAGTCCCGGGTGCGCTCCAAGATGTAAGTTCTCGTCTTCGGAGCCTCCACCGTGGATTCATTTATTTGCTTTGCTTGCTTATCTTGATCTTGTCTTCTCGTAGTCATGCCGACACCGGCGTGCTTAGCCTCGCGCCCCTAAAGCGCTTGGCCCAGAGCGCGCGGGTCGTGCCCTCCGAGCCCCGTCCCTCCTCCTGAGCCGAGCGCGAGGAGAGAGAGGTCGTGTGCCACGCGGTGGAGGAGTCTGGCGCGCCACCCCCGCCAGTGACCGCCGCCGCCATCGAGGAGGGACGGATGGCCGCGGAGACGACCGCCCCCCAAGCGGCATTGGAGCCACTGGCCGGGGCTGGCTCGGGCGGTGCGGACGTGGTGATGGTGCCCTCGGACGAAGACTCGGTGCCGCCCCCACCGGCGGGGGATCGCGATGTCGTGATGTCAACGGCGCCGGAGCCTTCACCGGCCGCGGGCGCTGCGTCCGTCGAGGATGTGCTAGACCACGCGACGTGCCGGTTCGTGGACTTCCCTGGCATCGGAACCATCAACCTCGACGCCCCTGAACTCCTCAGCCACGATCGGGAGATCCTGGAGACCATCGCGTCGGTCGCGTCGGCGCTGCGTCAGTATGAGCATGCCGGCGGCTCGGCGGCCCCTGCCGTACCGGAGGCGGCAGAGGTGGCTCCTGAGGAGTCCACGGCTGGCGCAGAGTCAGCCGTGGTCGTGCGCGCGCCATCGCCGACCAGGGAGGGGCAGGACGTGTCCTTGCCCCAGTTCGCAGAAGCAGTCGCATCCGCAGCCACTGCTACGGTGGCTGACGTGGCGGAGGGTGTTGTCGGAGAGGCGGGGCCTTCATCGCCCCGTCCGGTTGCCGCCGCCGCAGAGGAGGCTCTCGTGCCGGGCGAGCCCGCCGCGGCCCCTCAAGAGCACGTTGCCCCCGAGGGCGCGACAAGGGTCGCCTCCCCGGAGATCCAGGAGGTCGAGGAGGACTAGGGCGCCGCCTTGTCGCAAGGCGCTGTGAGCAGTGGGGCTCAGGCCCTTGAACTCGCCTGCACCCCGTGGGCGGCCGCCTTCGAGGCCGGCGACGACGCCGAGGACGACGAGGAGGTGCCAACGCGCAACACCCTTGAGCGTGGGTTGGAGTGGGCGCGCCGCGCATTCGACGAGTTGATCCTCCCCGTGACTTCGGTAAGTTTTCTTGCTTAAACAACTTATTTCTTCGATCTTCCAGCTCTTGAGTGTCGGGCGAGCCAGCATAACACGTGAGCTCGGGCCGCCCAGGAGATGCAGCTTGTCGTGGCTCGGGTGGCGGCGGCCGCAGCGGTGGCGAGCGAGGCGTCGGCGCGGACGTCCCTTGAAGCCGCCTGATAATTTGCAGAGGACCGTGCCACCGCTGCCCAGACCGCTGCTGCAACGGATGCCACCGAGCGGGACTCGCTGGCGTCGAGGCTGGCTCTCACCGAGGCCGAGGTCGAGAAGCTCCGTGCGGCCGCGTGTTGACGGTTAATAGTTGTTTCAAAGTTCGTTTAGACTTGCAAGCGGACAAGTCTCCCGTCGTAGTCAAGGGACCCTTCTTCCCTCGAGTGGTGAACCCAAGGTATCGAATCCGTGGAACAAATGTGTGATGCAAGAGATGATCTAGTAATGCCAAGTAACTTCAATCTTCGAGAGATAAAACCCTAATGCATCTAATCATAAGAATCAACACAAGAACGAATCTAATCTACTAAAGACCGGAGGTAACAAAGATAGGTGGGGTAGATAAACCGATCTAGAGAGATCGGGTCAAGCCTTTTGTTGAAGTTCCAAGCAAAAGAAGAAGTAGCAAATCAAATCTCATTAGAAGCCTCTTTAAATCGCGGTTTCCCTTCCGACTCCGAAAACGCCCGCCTTTCAGAGCCCCCGTTCTGTCACAACGTACTCCTATTCGTGCGGGTAGTCTAGGGCAAGTCCAAGGACAAGTCGAGTTCTTTCGGAAGATCAGGCGTGCACCTCTAGCCACCGCGGCTACAAGAACACCCTAAGTGATCTATCTCGAGAATAGATCTAGAATAAGCAAAGCTGATCGAAAAACGAAGACTTCGGAGAAACACTTGATCGCTAGAAATCGGATTCAACTTGATAATTCAACTAGTACAATGATATATGAACAAGATCACCACCGGGATCCTACCTTGATCTTGCTTCTAGCTCCGGGAACTCCGACGTGGTCTTCCTTGCAAGGTTCCCACGTCGGCTAGGGAGACCCTAGTCAACTAGCTCGACCCTCTCCTCTCTGAGATGGTGTCCCTCTCTTCTCTGCTCCTCGGCGGCCGATGACGAATGAGTTGATGCGTGGTTTGACCGGGGCTATAAATAGCCCGAATGGCGGCTAGGTCAAAGGGGGAGGTGACCGGGCCCTGGAATGGGCTGGGCCGGCCGGCCTGGGCCGACCGGCCTGGGCCCATCCCGGCCCAGTTGCCTGCCTCCTTTGCCCTACGTCGGTTCCCGAGTCTTCTAGATCCTTCCCCCTTCTGCATGTGGGCCTTTGTCGTCAGTTTCTCTCCGAGTTGGACGTAGCTCCTTGTCCCGCAAGATTCGGCACTTTTCTGGATAGGTCCTCGGAGTTTGTCATCTTCTCGGGTCAGGTCCCTGGGCTTCTTGGAGTCAAGTTTGCTTCATTGCATGACTTGTATCGGGCTTCAAGGTCTTGTCAAGGTGCTTGATGAACTTATCCCGGAAGTCTTGCTTTCAACGTCGAAACCCTGCATAAACACTAAACTCCAAAACCGACATGCACAAATGAAGTTGTTATACCAAGGGGGTTAGTACCAATGGATAAGGTATAAAACTTATGCCAACACCGAAGGTAGACTCATGGCTAGGTTGATGGAATTTCACCGTCAACACCACAATCAAGAGGCCGAGAGGGCCAGGACCACTGCTGCTGCCACCGAAACTACCGCCCAGGCTGCCGCTCGCGAGAAGGCGACGCTCGAGGCGAGGGTGTCGGAGCTGGAGCGTGACCTGGGCACTGCCACGACGGACCTGGCGACGGCCGGCCGCCAGTTCGCTTAGGTCACCAACCAGCTTCAGGTGGTTTCCGAGGAGGCGACGCAGCTGCACGAGCAACGCCAAGCTGTCGCAAGACCTTGAGGATGAGTCGCATGGTTGCATTCTTTCTTTGTCTTCGCTCGCTGCCCATTTCTTGTGACGCTCCGACTTCCTAGTCGTGGTCGCAGGGGCGTGCATGATTCACGCCGGGATGACCATGAAGTTGGCGGAGGTGAAGCAGGAGCTGAACACCGCCCTCCTCAAGGTTATTGAGAAGGATGGCGCCGTCGGGCATTTGTCGGAGCAGCTTCAGAGTAAGTGTCGAATCTTGGCTTTGTCTTCCCCCTTTTTCGCGGACCCGCCCTAACTTGTCGTTCTGTTCATTTTTCAGAGGTCAAGACCGAGCTGGAGCAGTCGCAGATGGCTCGAGAGTAGGATGCGGCCGCCCTGAACCAAGCCCGGGATGCCCAGCGCAAGTCGGAGGCCATCAGCCAGAAGGTCATCGAGGACAAGCTAGCTCGGAAGGCGGCGATGGCGGCTATGGCCGGGCTCGGCGTGTCGCTTGGACCAATGACGCCTGAGACGCTGATTGAAAAAGTTGGGCGCCTCCCTGGCATGGTCCAAGAGCTTGTGCTGACGACAGCCCGGCGGGCGGTGCATCGGGTCCTCGCTATATTCGAGTCGCACTACCAAGGGCTGGACCGCATGGCGCTGAGCGGCGGTTGGGCCCCTGGTATCTCCGACGCGCAATGCGACGAGCTGGAAGAAGACTGCGCCTCCTTCGCCGTGACATATGCGCCCTTGAAGGACACAGGCTGCTACCACAGGATGCATCAGAGGACGCAGAAGCCCCCGGGCCCTCAAGTTAATTGTACCATAATTTGTTTTATGTAATAACTCGAACAAGTTGTAAGGCTACAAGTTGTGTAGCTAAGTACTTTATTCGAATCGTGTTACATCGACCACTGGCGCTCGAGGACGATCGCGAACGCTGTGATCGATCTTAGAAAACCGAAGCGACCAAGCCTTACTCTGGAGCCACGGAGGCATAGGAGTCGGAAGGCTTGGCCTCCTCAATCCTTTAAGTGCAACTACTCGTTTGCAGCCCCTGAGAACTCGAGAGATTCGGGAGGTAACTTGGCGAGGTTTTCTTGTGAAATCATTTTTTGGACCGGAGTCCAGGCGGTCACTCGAATGATTTTTGAAAAGAGGTCGGACGAAGACCTGGGAACTCGGAGAGTGCTCGCAAGTCTTCATGCTGTAGCCACGGAGGCGTAAGCACTAGGAGCTTTGAACGAACAATAGCCCCTCATCCCACGTAGGCCGTTGTCTTCACTTTTCACGAGATCGAGTTTCCGTCAAAAAACTTTCGCTCGTGCGATTGGTCTCGACACAGTTGTCGGGATTTTTTGAAAAATTTCGTAAAAACGGGGGAGGGCATCGTGCCCTGGGTAGTGCCCGAGGGAGGCGTCTTTGCACCGGTGCAAAGGCGCTCGCTCAACCCCAAGCGTTGTCGCAAACACATGAACACAGCCAAACGATAAGTTTTTCGAACTCAGAGACATATGAACAAGGCATGCAGCATCTATTTATTGATGTACGAGGTTTGAACATTTACTCAAGGATAAAACGGGCGTAGGTGTTCGATGTTCCATGTGTTGGAGATGACCCTCCCGTCATCGTACTGGATCTTGTATGTCCCTGGTCGGAGCACCTCGTGGATGTTGAACAGCCCCTCCCAAGGTGGCGATAGCTTGTGCCTGTCCTTGCTGCCTTGAACTCGTCGGAGCACGAGATCTCTGATGTGGAACTCGCGGGGACGCACGCTACGCTCGTGGTAGCGCCGCAGGGCCTGCTGGTACTTGGCGCACTGAAGCAGCGCTACGTCGCGCGCCTCGTCGAGTTGATCGATCGCGTCCTCGAGCGCGACTTGATTTCCTTCCTCGGTGTAAGCCCGTACTCGTGGGCTGTCGTAGTCGATGTCCGTGGGCAAGACCGCTTCAGAGCCATCCACCATGAAGAAAGGTGTGAACCCCGTGGCTCGGCACGGTGTGGTACGTAGACTCCACAACACGGCCGGTAGCTCGTCTACCCATCTTGCTCGGAACTTGTCGAGCCGCTTGAAGATTCGTGGCTTCAAACCTTGTAGGATCATGCCGTTCACCCTCTCGACTTGCCCGTTCCTCTTCAGGTGAGCAACAGCAGACCAGTCCACACAGATGTTGTTGTCGTCGCAGAAGTTGAGGAATTTCTTCCCCGTAAACTAGATGCCATTGTCGGTGATGATCGTGTTGGGTATGCCGAAGCGATAGATGATGTCGGTGGAGAATGACACCGCCTCCTCGGAGCGGACGTTGACGATGGGCCGAGCCTCGATCCATTTGGAGAACTTGTCGACCGCCACGAGAAGGTGAGTAAAGCCCCCGGGCGCTTGTCAGAGCGGCCCCACCATGTCGAGGTGCCAGACGGCGAAATGCCATGTGACGGGGATGGTCTGAAGCGCCTGCGCCGGGAGGTGAGTTTGTCGAGTGTAGAACTGGCACCCTTCACAGCGCCGCACGATGTCCTTGGAGTCTGCTACTGCCGTGGGCCAGTAGAAACCTTGTCGGAAAGCCTTCTCGACAAGTGTTCTCGGACCGGCGTGGTGACCGCAGGCACCGGCATGTATCTCTTGCAACAGCTCTCGACCTTGATCCCCGAGGATGCACCGCATGAGTATGTCGGCTGCCCCGTGCTTGTAGAGTTCGCCGTCGATGAGGACGAACACTTTTTTGCTCGGCGAGTGATGCGTCGAGCCTCCGTTTGGTCGAAGGGGAGTTTCCCCTCGACTAACCACTCGAGGATTGGAAACCGCCAATCGAGATCCTCAAGGTTCATCTCGGGTGGCTGGTCGATCGCCATGACCTCAGGTTCCGACTCCTCAGGTGGCTTCTGCCTATACCTTTCGTCACGGATGGCGCATGTTGATCACTCGCGAAGACCCGTGAGGCAAGGCCGCTGTTGGATGCGGTCTTCTTGATACGTCGCTTTGTTGTAGTCGCGCAGCACATGATGAAGCTCGAGGCCGTGGAACTTGCCCTCCAGATCTCGTACGGCTTGACAGTACGCCGCCATCTTTGGGTCCACGCAGTTTTTGTCCTTCATGACTTGATCCACGACCAGCTCCGAGTCACCCCTGATCTCGAGGCGCTTGATCCCGAGTTCAACGGTGATTCAGAGACCGTTGATCAAGTCTTCGTACTCGGCGGTGTTGTTCGATGCCAGGAAGTGTAGTCGTACCAAGTACTCCATGCGCACGCTAAGAGGCGAGATGAAGACAAGGCCTACACCGGCTCCTTCCTTCATTACTGAGCCGTCGAAATACATGATCCACGTCTCGTGCTCGATCGGCGCTGGGGGAGTTTGAATCTCAGTCCACTCGGCCACGAAGTCAGCGAGTACTTGCGACTTGATAGCGCTGCGTGGTGCGTATGTGATGTTCTGTCCCATCAGCTCGAGTGCCCACTTGGCGATCCTTCCATCGGCCTCGGGGTTCTGGATGACCTCCCCGAGCGGATACTTGGAGACCACCGTGATGGGGTGTGCGTCGAAGTAGTGCCGGAGCTTGTGCTTGGTCATCAAGATCGCGTACACGAGCTTTTGCATCTGGGAGTAGCGTGTCTTGGAGTCTGAGAGCACCTCGCTGACGAAGTACACAGGTCGTTGCACCTTCTGTGACCTTCCCGGGCTCTTCTCGCTCAACCACCAACGCCGCACTAACCACTTGGGTTGTCGCTGAGATGTACAGGAGCATTGGCTCCTCGGGTGTCGGAGCGGTCAGGATTGGAGGACTCTTGAGCATATTCTTGAGAGAATCGAGTGCCTCTTGCGCCTCGGCGGTCCACGTGAAGTGGTCGGATTTCTTCATAAGCTTGTACAGTGGCAGGCTGCGCTCTCCGAGTCGCGCGATGAAGTGACATAGAGCCGCGAGGCAGCCCGTGACACGCTGCACGCCCTTCAGGTTCTTGATCGGCGCATGCATCGTTGAAAAGTGGCACCCGCGTTCTTGAGCCCGAAGGGCATTGTTGACGGATAAAAGACGTATCCACTTACGATCCGCAAGCGTACGGACCTACACCTTTTTCACCACGGGATTCCCAAGGTTCTTGTCAATCCGCGGAGCAAGGGGATTACAAGCGTTTGATCTACCTCTACTCACTAACTTACCTAAACCCTATCTATGATTAAACTAGAAAACAACTACTCTACACTAGAGAGAACGATTAAGCCGACTAGATATGAAAGAGACAATCGCCCATGGGTCTACGATACTTGAACAAGCAACCACTTAAAGCACGAAAAACCAATCTAATCTATCAGGGGTTGTGACCACGCTTTCGCCCTTTCCCTCCACCTGTACTGTCACTACGCGGAGGTATTCGTGACTAGACCTATGATGGACACAGCGTATTGAATGGATCCAAGGGAGCATTGGGGCCCTTACTTCCTTTACGGCATGGTAGCTAACCTTAAGCATCAAAGCATATTCAACACATGATGATAGACAGATGTTCCAACAAAGTAGCGATTACATCTCAAGATCGATTACAACCCATGGACAAATGAGAAGATTACCCCATCAAGGTGCTAGACATGGCACCGTTGATCATGGTGACGCTTCCGACGGTGTCTTCCTTCTTCTCCACTTGTAGGTGCTTCCTTCAAGTTGGGCGATCCTCCTCCGAAGATCTCCCTCCTCTCTCTCTCTAGCTTGTGGATGGCCTCTCGTTGCGAATGGCTCTCTGTATTGCGAATGGCGGCGCCTCCACGAACTTAGGGTTGAAGATCCTTCGGGTGCAAGGAAAGGGGGCCGGGCAAGGCTGGAAGTGGGCCAGGCCGGCCGGCTTGGGTCGACCGGCCCAGGCCCATCCCGGCCTGGTTCGGTCGCCCCTTCGCTCCCGTGGGTCCCCATGAACTTATGCACTTTGCCCCCTCCACTTGCACCATTTTGACGATGTCATCCTCGCGTCCAAGATGGAGGTTCTCCTTGCATGAAGTCCGGTCTTTTACGCTTCAATCCTCGGGGATGTTCCTTTGTAACACTTCGGTCCTCGCCACCATTGGAAGTGATTTCATCAAGCTCATGAACACAAACAAGACTCCGTAATTGCTCCTTTGAACTTGTTGCGAATCCGTCCTTTATGTCCATGTTTTCCTACATAAACATAACACTTCCAAATGCATGCACAAAGATGAACTTGTTATATGATTAGTGTGCCTAGTGGCGGGTTAGTTCCATAATCAAATCCAAACCAAAGTGTAATGAACATGATTGGTGTACCAAAACACACCGTCAACATCTCCCCCACGCTTAGATCTTGCTCGTCCTCGAGCAAGTACTCGTAAATGAACTTTGTCCAAGGTGTTGTAATCGTGCTCCGCTAGTTCTTTCTTCACAAGTTAGTCCATCTTTCATCTTTAATACATAAACATAAAGCAATGATCATCATACATAAACATGGGCGTTTAGAATTTTTACCTCAACAAGATTTACCCCACAACTCAAACTCTTCACTCGAGGTCTTCAATTTCAGCCATGCTTACTTCTTTGCTTCTATTGGAGGGTTTTTATGATTTTTCAAAAATAAAATTCCTGCAACAAGTTTTAGACAAAATCCTTTCTCCAAGCTCTCTCATGTCGCTCATATGAGGTGGCTATCCTAAACAATTTTTATAAAACTCTCACCTCCCGTAAGTCTCTCATATAACATGTAAAGTGGAGCTATAGGTATGGCTAGCACAATCAACACAAGTGTTGTCAAGCTAAGAACTTCCCCTAATGGTTGTTTACTGTTGACGGTGAAATTCCGTTAACCTAGCCATGAGTTTACCTTCGGTGTTGGCATGACTTTTATACCTTATCCATTGGTACTAACCCCCTTGGTATAACAAGTTCGTTCGTGCATGTCGGTTTTGGAGTTTAGTGTTTATGCAGGATTTTAGTGTTGAAAGCAAGACTTCCGGGATAAGTTCATCAAGCACCTCGTGACAAGACCTTGAAGCCCGGTACAAGTCATGCAATGAAGCAAACATGACTCCAAGAAGCCCAGGGACCAAACCCGAAGATGACAAACTCAGGACCCGGTCGAGAAAAGTCTTTGAATCTTGCGAACAAGGAGCTACATCCAATTCGGAGGCGGCGACAAGGGCCCACATGCGGATGGGGAAGGATCTAGAAGACTCGGGAGGCGACACGGGCGAAGGAGGCAGGCTGGGCAGTGGGCCTAGGCGGTCGGCCCAGGCCATTCGGGGCCCGATCAGCCCCCTTTGACCTAGCCGCCATTCGGACTATTTATAGCCCGAGGCCAAGAGCCACGCATCATTTCATTCGTCGCCGGCCGCGAGGCGAGAGAAGAGAGGACACCATCTCGCAGAGGAGAGGTTGAGCTAGTTGACTAGGATCTTCCTGGCGGCGTGGGAACCTTGCAAGGAAGACCACGTCGGAGTTTGAGCTAGAAGCAAGATCGTGTAGGATCCCGCGGTGATCTTGATTCATGTATCATGTACTATGTTGAATTATCAAGTTGCAATCTGATTTCTAGCGATCAAGTGTTTCTCCTACGTCTTTGATTTCGATCGGCTTTTCATATCTTAAGATCTATTCTCGAGATAGATCACCGAGGATGTTCTTGTAGTCGTGGTGGCTAGAGGTGCATGCCTGACCTTCTGAAAGATTTCAACTTGTCCTTGGACTCGCCCTAGACTAACCCGCATGAATAGGGGTGCATTGTGACAGAACGGCGGCTCCAAAAGGCGGGCGTTTTCGGAGTCGGACGGGAAACCGTGGTTTAAAGAGGCTTTTAATGAGATTGAACTTGTTATTTCTTCCTTTGCTCGGAACTTCAACGAAGGCTTGATCCAATCTCTCTAGATTGGTTTATCTATCCCCCTCTATCTCTCGCTACCTCCGGCTTTCATTAGATTAGATTCGTTCTTGTGATGTTCTTTGAGATTAGATGCATTAGACTCTCCTTTTGAAGATCTAAGTTTCTCGCTTTAATAGATCAACTCTTGCATCACACATTTGTTCCACGGATTCGATACCTTGGGTTCACCACTCGAGGGAAGAAGGGTCCCTTGACTACGACGGGAGACTTGTCCGCTTGCAAGTCTACTTGAAGTTTAACACGATTATACGCCGTCAACATTTACCTTTCAAAGCCAATGATCATGAGAATAAACCATATGTGGGGCTATCAAGGATAAGAAGATATAGAATGGTGGACATGTGCAAGGGCAAAAGAAAATATGACTACGACCGATGATGTCCTCGTTGTCCGGATTGCACATGGTTGGAAAAGAGTGAAAGTTTCGTCTCTCAACAACGTGACATCCTTCCTTGCACTTTATTTTTTTCTTTCACTTGATTCATCCCTCTCATATCTTTCTTGCCATTCCTCTTCTCTCTTTTTCTTCTTTTTCTTTTTCAATCACTCTCTTTCATTCTCTCATACACATATTTTTCTCTTTACTTTTCTATTTTTCTTTCTTTCTTTTCCATACACATATTTTTCTCTTTACTCTTCCCTCTCTTGACATTTTATCTCTCTTTTCAAAGCTCTCAACTCCTCTCTTTCTTGCATAAACACAATCTGAATTTTAAAATAAAACCATGCTAGAGATGAGACGAAACTTTGAGAGTAGGTTGTGTTCAAGGAATACGATGCACAAAAGAGATATAAAGGTTTGGGTATGGAATTCGGCGATGTACGGGACTTCCGATGTGAAAGTCACGTTACCGAATGCATGACGAGGCTAGCAATAAAAGATAAGCACAAGGACATGATCATTGCTCAAAATTAAAACTTCCAAGAGAGAAAGATCCTACCCCAAATCATTGTGCTAATCGCACTTATGGTGGAGCGAAAAATAAGTTTGGCTTTGTATAGGATTTTTCTTAAACTCTCAACTTGGAAAAAGAGAATTTGCTAACCTTTATTACAAGGGTTTTTAGGTAATTTTCATAATTCAATTCCTCCAACTTTTAGCATCGAACATAGCACAACAAAAATATAAAGCTCTAGATCGAAGCATGATGCGGGTACTTTTAGAGGTAGCAACTCCACTAAGCACCACGGTAAACATTTCAAACCAAACACTTATGTTCATATATCAAAAATTAAAGATGAATAAACGAGTAAAGCAAGAAAAGCATCACAAGAGACACAAATTTAAAAGACTCTTTTTATTTGATTTTCTTTGACGCAAACACTAAATTTAAGACACTTCAAACTTGCAAAAATTTAAAAGCACACTCAAACTTAAACTTAAGACTCTTAAACTCTAAAACTCTCTCGAAAACTAAACCGAACCAAACTAAACTTGAAGCAAAAGGCTAGCTAGCTAGCTCTCCCCCACGCTAAAATCATACGACGTCCTCGTCGTATCTTACAAAAATCCTAAGGGGGGAAACTCTATCTAGTGGTACTTCCCGCAGCTATTGCGCCACTTGCCCTTCATGTTCCCCACCATGCCGAAAAGCTTCCGCACGTTGCGATTCAGGAACTTGTAGTCATCTTCGACCACGCGTTCCAAATCCTCCATGCGCTGCCTCATCGCCTCCATGGCCTGGAAACACTCGTCGACCGATGCGTAGAGCTCCGAGATGGAGTGACGGCAAGCCGCACAACACATCAGATGCATCCTGAAAGGGTCGTCATCTCCAGGGTCTCCGCCATCGTCGTCGCCACCGTCGCCACCATCGCCGCTGTCGTCGTTGCCGCCGCCGTTGGGGCCTTCGGGAGTCTTCTCCTTGGGCACCTCTTCCCAATAATACAAATCATTATCATCTCTTCCCCAGCGAGCTCGGGCTACGATCATCGGAATAGTCGCTCCCCCATAGTCTTTAGGCTCGGGTGACACCTCCTTGTAATCCTTCCTCTTCATGCCTCGGATGCGCGCTGACCTTCGAATGGGAGTAGGGACCTTCTCCTCCTTAACGGGGAGGCGAGATGCGATAGCCCCGGTCGGGACACACCCTCCGCAACGAATGCGGGCGGTCCTCTTGATCTCCACGGGTAGCTTGAGCTCGCATCGCTTCGCCTCCTCCATCGATGGCTCCTCGGCGCCTTTCTTCAACTCTACGCTCTTCGGGGACATCATGGCTGCTGCGTGGGTGCAAGAGAATGCGAGATGGGATGGATTCCCGAGCTCCCAATTCGGCCAATTAAATAGTTCGAAAAGGAATACTCTAGAAACCACATTTTCCTTTTTCAAACTTCCCTTAAAATTTACTGACCAAAGAAGGAAGTCGAAAAGGCACGTTCCAGGGGAAAACCGGGGCGAACCGCCGCCTGGCCGGTCGGGCCGCGGTGGCTGCCACCCGCTCATGGGGCGGTCCGGTCCCGTTTTCCGTGTACCCCCTTTATTTCACATTTTTAGCCCATGAGAAAAAGTTGGCCTAGCAAAACTTTGCGAGAAACTCCAGAAAAATAAAAGAAAAACTATTTACAAAAATCCACACCTTGTTTTACGCCCTAGGCTAGACGTTCGGGCTCTTCTTCCATTGTGAAGACATCAATATGGTGAAGGGGCACAACGTCAGGTTCATAGTAAACCTTAAGTCGTTGACCATTCACCATGAATTGATCACCTTTCACATCCATAATGGTTACCGCTCCGTTGGAGAGCACCGAATGAACAACGTAAGGTCCATCCCACTTGCTTTGCAATTTCCCCTTTCCGAAGGTTTTAAACCTCGAATTGTAGAGGAGGACCTTATCTCCTTCTTTAAATTCTTTCTTCTTCAACCTTTTGTCATACCACCTTTTAATCCTCTCTTTGTATATGCTTGCATTTTCATATGCTTTCAACCTCATCTCCTCTAGCTCGCTTATTTGGATTCTTCGCTTTACCACCGCGGCATCAAGATCGAGGTTCATCTCTTTAATCGCCCAATAGGCTTTATGTTCCAACTCAACCGGAAGGTGGCAAGCTTTTCCATAGACGAATTGATAAGGGGTCATACCTATCGGTGTCTTGAATGCCGTTCGATATGCCCACAAAGCTCCGTCTAATTTCTTTGACCAATCTTTGCCTCCCTTCTCTATGGTATTGTTGAGGATGCTCTTTAATTGCCTATTCGATGTTTCCGCTTGTCCATTGGTTTGCGGGTGATAGGCCGTAGAGACCCTATGTTCAATTCCCAACTTGGACAAGCACTTTTTGAAATTCTTCCCGGTGAAGTGAGTTCCTCCATCGCTTATCAAGATTCTCGGTGTACCGAAACGAGGAAAAATCATGCTCTTGATCATGGCAATGGACTCCTCCGTGGAAGCTTTACGACATGGCATGGCCTCTACCCACTTGGATACATAATCAACCATGACTAGGATATGCTCAAATCCATGTGAGTTTTTGAAAGGCCCCATGAAGTCTATTCCCCACACATCGAATAAGTCGATTTGTAGATTATATCTCAAGGGTATAGAATTTCTTTGAGAGATGTTTCCGGTTCTTTGGCATTCGGGGCATGATGCAACATATCTTTTAGTATCTTCATGCATCTCCAGCCAATAGAATCCGCTAGACCATACTTTTGCTTGGGTCCGAAAGTGGCTATAGTGTCCACCGTACTCCGCCGAGTGGCACTTCATGGGCATCCTTCTTATCATCTTGTCCACGGTTCATCCTAGACAAATGATCGGCCACAACATTCTCCACCACCTTCTTATCACGAATTTCAACATCAAACTCTTGGAGAAGGAGGATCCAATGGATCAATCGTGGTTTAGCATCCTTCTTAGCCAAGAGATACTTGATGGCCGCGAGATCGGTGTAAACAATGACCTTCGAGTTCACGATGTAAGATCTGAATTTTTCAAAGGCAAATACCACCGCTAGCAACTCTTTCTCCGTAGTGGCATAATTTAATTGTGCCTCATTAAGAGTTTTACTAGTGTAGTAAACGGCATGAACTCGGCCTTCCTTTCTTTGACCCAAAACCGCTCCTACGGCGTAGTCACTTGCATCACACATGATCTCGAAAGGTTGGCTCCAATCCGGAGGTTGAATGATGGGAGCACTCACCAAAGCACTTTTCAAGGTCCGGAATGTCGCTAAGCACTTCTCATCGAAGTCAAAAGCCACATCCTTTTGAAGGAGATGCGTTAAAGGCTTAGTGATCTTCGAGAAGTCCTTAATAAATCTTCTATAGAATCCGGCATGGCCTAGAAAGCTCCTCAGGGACTTAACATCCGTCGGAGGTGAGAGTTGCTCAACCGTCTCCACTTTAGCTTTGTCCACTTCGATGCCTCTCTCGGATATAACATGTCCGAGTACTATGCCTTGCTTAACCATGAAGTGGCACTTTTCCCAATTTAGCACCAAGTCTACCTCCGCACACCTCGTGAGGACCTTATCCATGTTTGCCAAGCAATCCATGAACGTCTTCCCATAAACGGAAAAATCATCCATGAACACCTCGACAATTTCTTCGATGAATTCCGAGAATACGGCCATCATGCAACGTTGAAAAGAGGCCAGAGCGTTGCATAGACCGAAGGACATCCTTCTATATGCAAACGTTCCATAAGGGCATGTAAACATTGTTTTGTGTTGATCATCCGGGTGAATGGGAATTTGCATGAACCCCGAGTATCCATCGAGAAAGCAAAAATAAGCATGGTTTGCTAATCTCTCGAGCATCTCGTCAATGAACGGTAAGGGGAAGTGATCTTTCTTCGTTGCTTTGTTTAGCTTTCGATAATCGATACACATCTGCCACCCGGTCACGGTTCTTTGTGGTATCAATTCATTCTTCTCATTCTTCACCATGGTTAAACCTCCTTTCTTCGGTATACAATGTACCGGGCTCACCCATTCGCTATGTGGAACCAGGTAGATGATTCCGGCATCAAGTAACTTGATGACCTCTTTCTTCCCTACCTCTCGCATGGCATGAGTTAGCCTCCTTTGGTGGTCCACTATGGCCTTACATTGGTCTTCCATTGGTATACGATGAGTGCAAAAGGCTGGGCTAAGACCTTTGAGATCATTGATCGAATATCCAATCACCTTTCTATGCTTTTTCAATAAATTCAGCAACTTCTCATTTTCTTCGGGACTCAACTCGTCACTCACGATGACTGGATAAGTCTTGTCTGGGCCCAAAAATTTGTACTTTAATCCTTTGGGCAAAGGTTTAAGATCCACCTCGGGCACTTGTGGCTTCTCGGGTTTAATTTCTCCTATATCCTCGAATTTTTCTTCCTCCACGCTTCCATCTTGTGGTTCTAATCCCTTCGTTGCTTCTTCTAGTTCTTCGTCTTGTTGATCATTAACTTGATTCTCCATCGCTCTTTGCAGCGGGTCTCTAAGGGTTTCAACAAAACAAAGACTATCTACCTCCTCTACTTCTTCGTCTTCGGGGGGAAAAGGTGAAGGGTGTTTAGAAACACGAAGAAAGTTATATGTGTACTTCTTTCCATTAAGGTTCATTGTTACTTTGCCTTTTCCGGCATCCAACACGGCATCAACCAACTTAAGAAAGGGCCTACCTAGGATTATGTGATCATGATTACTATGGTAAGCATCAATAACAAAGAAATCGGTTGGTATACATTTTCCAGAGAAGATTACATTCATGTTGCAAGCAATACCTAGAGGTCTAATAGTTCTACCATCTCCCATAATTAACTTCGTTGACGTTAGGGCTAAGTCTAGGTTGTGGTCTTGAACATTATCGTAAATTTTAGAAGATAGGACACTTACTTGGGCTCCGATGTCGCACAAAGCTTTGCATTGAACTCTATTGATCTCGCAACTCAAGTGTGGTGCCGTCTTCTCTTCTTCTCCGGATCCTATCGCGTAAACTTCGGCGAGGCGAGCGTAAGGCGATGCTTCGGGCTTGATCCCCATGATTCTTTTCACCTCAGCTATGTGTTCCGGATCCACTTCATCATCACTAAAGAGCTTTTGAAAGATCTCACCGGTGATTTCAAGGTCATATGAATCTTCCACTTTCTTTTCCGGTGGGAAATCCGTTTCCAATGCTCTTGCCATCCCCTTTTGGTTAGGGAACGATCTTCTCTTGTTGAATACTTCTCCATAATCGATGGACCCAATCCGTAATATTCGAACTCCCTTAATGAAGCAGCGCTTGACATACTTCTCTTGTTTGTTTCATTTGATTCGGCAAAGTCAACGCTGGGGGTAGTTCTTGACTTGGTGTGCTCTTCTTCAAGCTTTTCCGGGATTGGCTCCTCTTTTGTGACTTCCGGGGTTGCCTCTTTAGAAATTTTAGCACACGTCTTCATCCTCGAATTGTGTTCCGGCTCCTCCGCAAGTCTTGTTTCCCAATCTCTTCGCATGGCCGCCGCTTTACTAATTTTTTGTAGAAGTTGAGCGGCTTCCGTGAGTGTTTTCTCCATGAGATCCCCACTTGCACACATTTGGACGTGTTGCATGCAACTAGGGGTTAGGGAAAAGAAAAATGTATGCAAGAGCACGTCACCGGAGAAGCCGAGTCTTGGTCCTTGTTCGATCAACTCATTAAACATATTCCAAGCTTGGTCTATCCCTTCCTCATCTCCTTGCGTGAAAGTGATCACTTGCCTCCTTAGGTGTTGAACCTTGCTAATTGGAAAGAACTTCTCGCGAAACTTCTTTGTCAACTTGTTCCAATTGCCTTCAACTTCAAAGGACGCAAACGAGTACCACGTCTTTGCTTCACCGGCAAGTCGGTAGGGAAAGAGATTCCATTTGAACCATTCATCGGGAACTCCTTCTTGACGCACCGTGTTGCATAGCGTTGAGAAATGCCTTATGTGTTTATATGGGTTCTCCGTAGCCATCCCTTCAAATGGGGTTGCCGCCACCATCTCGATGATCTTTGATTTAATTTCATACTTGGTCGCTTCAAGCTTGGAATCCGACTCTTGTACTTTTATGTCTTCACATCGAGGACTAGCGTAATCCCTTAGCGATTTCTCCGGTTCTTCCACGGGGTGGTTGACGAACGCCATCTAGACAACAAGATAAAAACAAAAACAAAAACAAAACAAAGTGGTTTTCTAGGTAATATGGGTTAGATATTAGCAAACAAAAGATAAACTAAATATAAAAGTAAGTTAGATGCAAAACAAATGATGTAAACTAGCTTGCTCCCCGGCAACGGCGCCAGAAAAAGGGGCTTGTTGACGGATAAAAGACGTATCCACCTACGATCCGCAAGCGTACGGACCTACACCTTTTTTCACCAAGGTTCTTGTCAATCCAGAGCAAGGGATTACAAGCGTTTTATCTACCTCTACTCACTAACTTACCTAAACCCTATCTATGATTAAACTAGAAAACAACTACTCTACACTAGAGAGAACGATTAAGCCGACTAGATATGAAAGAGACACTCGCCCATGGGTCTACGATACTTGAACATGCAACCGCTTAAAGCACGAAAAACCAATCTAATCTATCGGGGGTTGTGACCACGGTTCCGCCCTTTCCTCTCGTCTCACTACGGAGGTATTCGTGACTAGACCTATGATGGACACGGCGTATTGAATGGATCCAAGGGAGCATTGGGGCCCTTACTTCCTTTACGGCATGGTAGCTAACCTTAAGCATCAAAGCATATTCAACACATGATGATAGATAGATGTTCCAACAAAGTAGCGATTACATCTCAAGATCGATTACAACCCATGGACAAATGAGAAGATTACCCCATCAAGGTGCTAGACATGGCACCGCTTGATCATGGTGACGCCCGACGGTGTCTTCCTTCTTCTCCACTTGTGGGTGCTTCCTTCGAGTTGGGCGATCCTCCTCTGAAGATCTCCCTCCTCTCTCTCTCTAGCTTGTGGATGGCCTCTCGGTGCGAATGGCTCTCTGTATTGCGAATGGCGGCGCCTCCACGAACTTAGGGTTGAAGATCCTTCGGGTGCAAGGAAAGGGGGGCCGAACCGACGCTGGAAGTGGGCTGACTGGGCCGGCTTGGGGCCGGCCCAGCCCATCGGCTGGTTCGGTTGCCCCTTCGCTCCCGTGGGTCCTCATGCACTTATGCACTTTGCCCCCTCCACTTGCACCATTTTGACGATGTCATCCTCGCGTCCAAGATGGAGGTTATCCTTGCATGAAGTCCGGTCTTTTACGCTTCAATCCTCGGGGATGTTCCTTTGTAACACTTCGGTCCTCACCACCATTGGAAGTGATTTCATCAAGCTCATGAACACGAACAAGACTCCGTAATTGCTCCTTTGAATTTGTTGCGAATCCGTCCTTTATGTCCATGTTTTCCTACATAAACATAACACTTCCAAATGCATGCACAAAGATAAACTTGTTATATGATTAGTGTGCCTAGTGGCGGGTTAGTTCCATAATCAAATCCAAACCAAAGTGTAATGAACATGTTTGGTGTACTAAACACACCATCAACAGGCATCGTTTGGTAGCAATACGCGCCGAACGGGGTGATGAATGAAGTTGCGAGTTGGTCCACTATGTACATCGCTATCTGGTGGTACCCGGAGTACGCATCGAGAAAACAGAGGGTTTCGCACCCAGCTGTTGAATCGACTACCTTATCTATGCGAGGCAAAGGAAACGGATCCTTGGGACATGCCTTGTTAAGGCTCGTATAGTCAACACACATCCTCCATTTCTTATTCTTCTTCTTTACAAGTACAGGGTTTGCTAGCCACTCGGGGTGGAAGTCTTCTCGGATGAACCCTGCACTAAGGAGCTTCATGATCTCCTCACCAATCGCCTTGCACTTCTCGTCGTTGAAGCGGGCGAAGGCGCTGTTTCACCGTGTTGACGGTATATATTTGTGTTAAAGTTCAAGTGGACTTGCAAGCGGACAAATCCTCCGTCGTAGTCAAGGGACCCTTCTTCCCTCGAGTGATGAACCCAAGGTATCGAATCCGTGGAACAAATGTGTGATGCAAGAGTTGATCTATTAAAGCCGAGAAACTTTGATCTTCAAGAGGTGAAACCTATGCATCTAATCTTAAAGAACATCACAAGAACGAATCTAATCTATAGGGAACCAGAGGTAGCAAGAGATAGAGGGGGATAGATAAACCAATCTAGAGAGATTGGATCAAGCCTTCGTTGAAGTTCCGAACAAAGGAAGAAGTAACAAGTTCAATCTCATAAAAAGCTTCTTTAAACCATGGTTTCCCATCCGACTCCGAAAACGCCCGCCTTTTGGAGCCACCGTTCTGTCACAACGCACCCCTATTCGTGTGGGTTAGTCTAGAGCGAGTCCAAGGACAAGTTGAAATCTTTCTGAAGGTCAGACATGCACCTCTAGCCACCACGGCTACAAGAACATCCTTGGTGATCTATCTCGAGAATAGATCTTAAGATACGAAAAGCCGATCGAAATCAAAGACGTAGGAGAAACACTTGATCGCTAGAAATCGGATTGCAACTTGATAATTCAACATTACATGATACATGAATCAAGATCACCACCGGGATCCTACCTTGATCTTGCTTCTAGCTCCGGGAACTCCGACGTGGTCTTCCTTGCAAGGTTCCCACGCCGGCTAGGGAGATCCTAGTCAACTAGCTCGACTCTCTCCTCTCCGAGATGGTGTCCCTCTCTTCTCTGCTCCTCGGCGGCCGATGACGAATGAGTTGATGCGTGGCTCTTGGCCTCGGGTCTATAAATAGTCTGAATGGCGGCTAGGTCAAAGGGGGGTTGACTGGGCTTGGAAATGGGCTGGGCCGGCCAGCCTGGCCCATTTTCGGCCTCTTCTCGATCCTTCCCCTTTCGCATGTGGGCCCTTGTCGGCTCTCCGGATTGGATGAAGCTCCTTGTCCCGCAAGATTCAGCACTTTTCTGACTATGTCCTCGAAGTTTTTCATCTTCTCGGGATTGGTCCCTGGGCTTCTTGGAGTCATGTTTACTTCATAGCTTGACTTGTACTGGGCTTCAAGGTCTTGTCACAAGGTGCTTGATGAACTTATCCCGGAAGTCTTGCTTTCAACACTAAAACCCTGCATAAACACTAATCTCCAAAACCGACATGCACGAACGAACTTGTTATACCAAGGGGGTTAGTACCAATGGATAAGATATAAAAGTCATCCCAACACCGAAGGTAAACTCATGGCTAGGTTGACAGAATTTCACCGTCAACATCTCCCCCATGCTTAAACCTTGCTCGTCCTCGAGTAAGCCTTCGATGGATATCATCGTTGCCCTTCATTGTTTAAACCTTGCACTTCATTATACACAAGAAAACATAATGCTCTCAAAAATTTAAGTTTCATAATGTACTAGCCTTCATCCCTACGTCGGGTAGATTATTAATGAAGTTTATCCCACAAGTATTAACATGCTCCCAAAATTTAAATAGATCTCAGAAATTTTGAAATAAAGAACGAGATGAAAAAGAGCTAAACCAAGTTCACAAATTTAAATCATCTTGCATATTGCTCATGAACTCTCATCTCATCTTATCTCTCAAGCCTATTCATTCTACTCCTTTTCCTCTCATATCATATATATAAGTGGTAGGCTTTATATGGAGCTTTTTGGGAAAGTTTAGTCCTACCAAGATATTATAAATGAGATGTTGTCAAAACAAGACAAGCTTCTCATGGTCTTACCGAGACTTCAAAAGGTCATTGGAAAATAATGTTATATCAAGGAGGGGGAGAGAAAAATACACATACTTGAGATAGGTGGACATGTGCAAATGGCAAAGAGTGATCCCGAGGCACAAAGGAAGTCCTCGTTATCGGATTGCACATGGTTGGAAAATGAGTATGGATCTTTTAATCTTGAAACCTTGAAATTCCTAATGCACTTTAGAGAACCGGGGAGTTCACTTTATTTTATTTTATTTTTTATTTTTACTCATACTCATATATATTTTTTCTCTTTTTCTCATACATATATTTTTTCTCTTTTTCTTTATACTCATTTTGTTCTTTTTCTTTCTCATCATTTTTTTATTTGCTCCCCTTGAACTCTAAAATTGCATTGTACCTACCTCCTCCCCCATGCTTAGACGTTTGCTCGTCCTCGGGCAAAGAGGTGATAGAGATAAGGTAGGTACCGGAATACATTTCCTTTGGAGATACTTGAAATCTTCAATCTTGGCACCATCTTGCAATCTTCCTTGAATTGATGATCCATACTCAACGATAGGTTGTGGTCAAGGAGATAATCACAAAAGATGATATTTGGTTTTAAGGGTGGATATCCGGCGAGGTTCGTGAGATCTCCGATGTGGGGATACACAATGCACGGATAAAAGGCTAGCAATAAGATAGATACGAAAACGGAATGACCAGCTTCTTAGTCTCGGGCCAGAGAAATCATGGCCTGCAATAACTCACCCAAAAATAAATCTTGTACACTAAGGTTTATGCACTCAAATATATATAAGGCTCTGGATAGGTAGAGCAACACGCAAGTGATATTTATGACAAGGTTAGCATTACTTTTAGAAATAAAAATCATCTTTAATCCATCTAAAATTTGAGAGCATATAAAACACTATGGGTCTTTATTTTTATCATAACCTCCGCTAAAGATTAAGCTAGCATTTAGATAATTTCAGATTTGTATTTTAAGAGAGCATTAGCTTAATCAAGGTCCTTTAAGAAGAGGGTGTGCGTGACTGTGATTTGTGTATTTTGGTACACCAAACATGTTCATTACACTTTGGTTTGGATTTGATTATGGAACTAACCCGCCACTAGGCACACTAATCATATAACAAGTTCATCTATGTGCATGCATTTGGAAGTGTTGTGTTTATGCAGGAAAACATGGACATAAAGGACGGATTCGCAACAAGTTCAAAGGAGCATTTACGGAGTCTTGTTCGTGTTCATGAGCTTGATGAAATCACTTCCAATGGTGGCGAGGACCGAAGTGTTACGAAGGAACACCCCCGGGGATTGAAGCGTAAAAGACCGAACTTCATGCGCGGAGAACCTCCATCTTGGACGCGAGGATGACATCGTCAAAATCATGCAAGTGGAAGGGGCAAAGTGCATAATCACCTGAGGACCCACGGGAGCGAAGGGGCGACCGAACCGGGCCGAAATGGGCCTGGGCCGGTCGGCCCAGGCCGGCCGGCCCAGCCCACTCCGGGGGTCGGTTCGGCCCCCCTTTCCTTGCACCCGAAGGATCTTCAACCCTAAAACCCTGGAGGCGCCGCCATTCGCAGGAGGGAGAGCCATTCGCACCAGGAGGCCATCCACAAGCTAGAGAGAGAGGAGGGAGATATCCGGAGGGGGATCGACCACCTCAAAGGAAGCACCCACAAGTGGAGAAGAAGGAAGACATCGTCGGAAGGGTGACCATGATCAACGGTGCTATGTCTAGCACCTTGATGGGGTAATCTCCTTATTCGTCCATGGGTTGTAATCGATCTTGAGATGTAATCGTACTTTGTTGGATTATCTATCTATCATCATGTGTTGAATATACTTTAATGCTTAAGGTTAGCTACCATGCCGTAAAGGGAAGTAGAGCTCCAATGCTCCTTTGGATCCATTCAATACGCCGTGTCCATCATAGGTCTAGTCACGAATACCTCCGCGTAGTGACAGTACGAGGGGAGGGAAAGGGCGAAACCATGGTCACAACCCCCGATAGATTAGATTGGTTTTCTTGTTTAAAGCGATTGCATGTTCTAGTATCGTAGACCCATGGGCGAGTGTCTCCTATCTTGATAGCTTAATCATTCTCTCTAGTGTAGTTTAGTCGTTTTCTAGTTTAATCATAGTTAGGGTTTGAGTAGTTAGTGAGTAGAGGTAGATCAAACGCTTGTAATCCCCTTGCTCCGCGGATTGACAAGAACCTTGGGAATCCCGTGGTGAAAAAGGTGTAGGTCCGTACGCTTGCGGATCGTAGGTGGATACGTCTTTTATCCGTCAACACGACCCCTCCTCTTAGCGGTGAAGAACGCCTGTGGTGAGCCCAGGCGAAGCTCTCGTCAACTCCGTACCCAAGCTCGAGAATGGAGATCTCCAATAGCAGTTGACCGGTAGGGTGGAGCAGGGGTCACCGCGCATGTGGGATCCACCCTGGCATGTGGACTCCATTGCCTTGTCATCCAAAATCACTAAATCAGCTAAGGAGTAGATTATATTGGAACAATGCACCAATTGATCATTTCATTGACTTACACTTTTTTATTGAATGAATGTTATTTTAATTAAATTAATTTCATTAACTTTGTAAAAAATAATAAATTCCATTAAATGCTAAATAAATATTTTTTATGGAACAAAATTTTAAAAGTTAGACGAGACTTTGTGGACGTAGGGTAGCAGTACCACCGAGTTCGGTTGCACCCATTCCGACAACTCAAAACTACGGGCCTGTTTAAATGCAAGTGGTAAATATTTAATTTATTAAATGTTTTGCCTCTTCCATTTGTTTTTAATAAAATTTACTCATTGGAGTATTTGGATTGAAGGGCAACTATGTGGATGTGGACGGGAGAGTGGGCTGGGTTCACCACAATTTTACTCCAACTTGCTAGATTTTAGGGGTAAATGGAATTATGGGTCACCTTAAGGTAAATTTAGGGTAAATTTTGTCCCATTTCCTCCCTCTACCCTCGTCCAAACACCCCCTACAAAAGGGAGGGTTTTACCTGTATGCCATTAAAAAAGTTACTCCTGACCTGTGTGCCACTGAAAAGTTTGTTCGCACCTATATGTCACTGCTTCAAATTTTTGTGACCTGTGTGCCATTCCGTCCATGATCAGTTAGGTTTTCACCGTTAGAGAGCCCTGACATGTAGGACCGGACATGTAAAATGTCCATTTTGCCCTTAGAGTCACTGCAAGTGGGACCCACCTGAGCCCCAACCAGCCGCGTCCGAGGGAGCCTTGACGCCATCGTCGATCACGGCGCATGCCATCGACTCACGTCCATCACGGCGCCGCCCCTCGCTCTCTCCCCGTCTCCTTCCCGCGCCGGATAGGGGATCTCGTTGGATGTGTGCCTACCGCCGCCGCCGCGCCCCCACCCCCTAAACCCTAGAGGACCGCAGCACACAGATGCACCCGGGAAATTCCCCATTCGATCCCAACCCTAGCAACGATTAACGCGATGGGGGACAAGGGGAAATCGGCGATGTGGTTCCACGACGACCTGATGGAGTCGGCGGAGCTTCCTGCGAATGCGAACTCATCCGGAAGCGTCGACGGCAGTGCCGATCCCGCCGAATCCTGCATCAAGGATCCGACCGACCTCAACATCCGGACCTCCCTGGCCGCCGGTAATTTTTATTTCCTCCACTCTTCACCGCTTGTCTTTGATACGTGCCTTGTTTACTGCCGCTGCATGCTGTTTAACGCCACTGGCCACTACAAATCCTGTGAGAAAAAGACTGGGGAGGGCGAAGCCTCTGCCAAAAATAATTCTGACGCAGCTGCTGCCTTTGCAGAGAATGAGAAGTGTACCACAAACAACGCTCCTAAAGAGAAGGGACAAGAGGCGAGCCACACAGACTCTCAGGAGAGGAAAATGAGCACCACGCGGAATTTCGCCAACGAAAAGGTATTGCAGAGGGCACTGTTTCTTACATTTGAGATCTCAGATCTTACTGCTCGAAACTAAAACAAATCATATTCTGAATGCTATTGACAATATGCTCCGAAACACATCTATGAGACTTATGATATAGTGGTCAAGTCCACTATTTGACAAAAATTACAAAAAGGGCATACCCAACTTCCACACATTAAATTTTTGTGCCTCTTTGGTGGAACTCTTACAGTGATGAAAAATCATTTAGGTTTAAACATTAACACTGATGTTGTTAAAATCATCACAAAGAATACTTCCATACTGTGTAATTATACTTTCCTTAAGAAATTGCTAGTTAAAGTCTGGATGTCCTAAACGACTTATATTTTGGATCAAAGGGAATATTTTATGAGTGCTAGTACCAGATGCACCTAAACGATTCTTGTAAGGATGAATTATGCTGTTGGCGTTTCTAATGTGTGCAGTTTACCGTCATGCATGCTCCAAAGAATGATCTCTAATTTGAAATATTATGTTTTTGAGCATTCATATGTTAATGCAACTACTATTATCATTTGTTTAGTTTTTATCTGTCTTTGTATATGTATTATAACATTCTCACATTTATGTACTTTCTCCCTAATAGGCTATGAAAGCCAAAAACTGGGCATGTGTAAATTTTTCACCTTTAAGTGGTAAATCTGTATTGAGGTTTCTGCGCAAGCTGGGAAAGATGTGCCTGTCCATTGGAATGGTAAAGCCCTGCTCTCTTCCTTTTTCTAAGGCATTCAGATAATCACATATGACAGATCTGACATTGCATATCAAACTTAGCAGGAATTAAGTCTGGAGCCAACGTTGTTGATCCAAAAAAACACTTATACGTCCACTGATATACAAAACAGTTTGTGGACTGTGCACGGATTCTTTGACAACCCTGAAATGATGAAAGACAAGGCAAAATTTCTACTTGTAATTCTGCCAGAGACCAGAATGTTTGACGGTATTTAAGTTGTTATTTTGTTCAGATGCAACTCTTTTTATTCTTCTTTATTTTGGTGACAGTTTCATGTCAAATTTTGCAGTCTTCGTTAGAGATGTGTGTAAGCGTGTTGGGCATGCACATCATTGTTGTTTGCCTCAACATGATATGATGTTGAGCAATGAATATCTGGAGGATGTTGCTAATGAAATAAAGAAGGTAATCTTTTCGTTTTCTGTTCGGTGTGATTTTAGTTTTTTCATGTTATGGAATTCTCATGCTTGGTGTTTTTTAATCAGGTCGTAGAATACAATTCACTTTCTTATTCTAGTGAGGATATGAGTGAAGACGAGGACTCTGGTTTGGACAAGGAGTCAGAAGATGATGGCTCTGACTCTGAGACGGAAATTATGGACGGCATACTTTCTGATTCTTGCAAGGATATGAGCGAAGAAGAGCAACACACTTTGGAGTCTGGAAAAGATGATGACAATGAACAGTCTGTTGACTCCAAGGAGACGGGATTTGTACAGCCCAATAGTTCCTCCGGCGTTTTGGTAGAAGACGTCATCTGTGAGATGCGTGCTGGCTCCAGTGAGGACAATGAAGATGGTGGTTCCAGTGATGAGGTAATGCTTGCTGTTTAGTTCTTTTTCGAGTCATAAAAGGATGTTGGTTTAGAAGTTTACATGGTGTGTGAAATTTTTATTTAGTGGATATATAAAACCTCGTTATACCACCTGATGATGTTTCTCCAAGACAAAAATGCGTACCATTTTCTATTCCTCTAATCTGAATATTGACAACAAACTTTTAGAAATCTTGTTTTGTCCACGAACAGTATTACTTGCCCTACCTAGCTATTGTTGCTGAATTAGCTTATTTTACTTGAATTAAAACCATAAGAATACAGAAGCATCCACTTCCATTATGTTACAGTGTTAAAACTTTTCTCTAACCTTTCGAATAATGCAGTGAGAATAATTTCGTCAACTCTTTAACAGGAAACACCGAGATTTCAATCCCCTGCCAACTCCAAAACCATTTAAAATACAACCTTCAACTGTGAGCTCAATACCTCATACAAGAGTAAGGTGTTTTAGAACATGTGGTGTACGTGTGAGTGCCTGGTATCCTTGCTCTTTTAGGGTCATCTTCCACAATCCGCAACCCCTTTTAGGGTCATCTTCCACAATCCACAACCCCTGCCCTGCGGTCTCTCTTCAAAGCAAATCTGCATTTATGATGCCAAAAGCTTCTCTCAAATTTGGCACAAAGTAAACTCGAATAATCAAGTTTGTTTCTTCTCATTCTATTTCGGAGTTATAAGAAGCTAAAACAAGTATTGTGAACTGGTGGGAGTATATATTGTCACCGTGATAGCCGGGCCTCACCACTGTCCTCGTGATGTTAATGCAGCTCTTATCATTAATATAATTTTGTTTGCCAGTCCTATTATACTATATATATTATGGAATCATCTCTTATGGATCTTTTCTCATTAGGTTGGAAGGGATGTGAAAATCTGGGGATGCGTATCTTTTTCACGTATGCATGGTAATAAAGCCTACAAGTTCTTCCAAAAGCTCAAATGTACATGCATGCACATTGGAATGGTAAATTACTGCACTATTTCTGATTAAGGCATTCACATAATCTCATTTGACTCATCGTTCTTGGACTATCAACATTATAGGATTTTAATCCATTGCCAAGTGTATTCCTCCATAAAGTCTCTGCTTGTCCTAGGTTTATAGAAAACACTCTATGGCAAGCGCGTGACTGGATGCCAAATCGGGATAGATCTTCTAATTGTAATTCTGCCAGACACTAGAATCTCTGATGGTATGTGAGTGTATTCCTTTTGGGGAATCAGATGTGAGTTTGATTTTCCTTTTGTTGGTGAGTCACATGTGATCCTTGCAGACAAAGTTCAAGAGGTGTGCAACACTATGGGGGTCACATATCAATGTTGTTTGCCCAAGTTTGCTAAGACGCAAAGCAAGAACTATCTGCTGGAGGCTGCTCATGAAATAAAGGCCAAGGTTAGTTTTTCTTCTTTTGTTGATGTTTTTTGTTGTACAAAATTCTCATGTTTGGAGTTTCTCTGTCAGGTTGTAGAGCGCAGAACACGTCCTCTACGCAAGGCCATACCATTTGTATCAGAAGCCACAATTATTTTTGGTGCTGACATCTCACATTTCATACTAGGAGAGGGTTACATATCTATTGCATCTGTATGTCTTAACATCTCTGTGAATATCTTGCTGTCTGGTTTGGTCATGGAATGGTCTTCTAAAACTTACTTGTACCTGTGTGCCATAATGTTTTGTGGATTCATGTAGTTGGTGGCATCAATGAACTGGCCTGAAGTCAGTAAGTATAGAACTGTGGTCAATTATCAACCCCATAGTGAAGTGGTTATAAATGGTGACATGGTCAGGTAATTGTTCTATCTACAGCTATGTCACATGTTCCATTTGGGTACCTAACATTTTTTTTACAGTGAACTTCTGTTTGCCTTCGAAAAAAAAACAAAAAAAAGACCTCAGAAGATAATCTTCTTCAGGTAGTACTTCTATCTGTTCCATCTTTTGTACCAGATGAATTTGTTGACAACATTGTTACCTTGCACAGACATGGCATAGTTGGAAGTCTCAGTCTCAGCAGCATTCTGAGTGTTGAAAGTGGTGCTATTAAAAAGGTAAGTAGATATTTGCCTTCGTGTATGTGCTTTGGTTTGACTCTGCTCATTTTGTCATTTTGATGGTTTTGTATTCCCTTGATAGGCTTGTGCCTCTTTAGAGTACGGATATGAACCAACAATCACATTCGTGGTTGTTACTTCGCAAGGCATGAGTGAGATGACCGATACAAGCGAGAACATTCTTCCTGGTTAGCATGAGCATGCTACCGTTTCTTTTTATTACTAAAAATACATATATGCCACTTGTAGCTTTGGGTGACCAAGTGTCCTATTTTCCCATAGGAATAGGAATTGGAGAAGGTGGCCCAGATCCTACAGAGTTTGAGTTCTTCTGTAACCATGCTGCCCATGAGGTACTCTGTATATTTTGCTCTAGCCTCTCAATATTTTTTGCAGTATTGGCTGACTGTAATTATATTCATTTTCAGGGGACTAGCATGCTGTCCCATTATCGTGTTATTCATGATGACAACAATTTTACAGTTGATCAAATCAAGTATATATGCAACAATCTCTTCACTCCGTAAGTTCATCTTGCTCTTGAATTGTTGTGACCAACTTTTAATCATTCAAGTTTAATTCTGACCAGCATCTATTATTATTGGCAATGCAGCCATGATCGCTGGGCCTACCCACAAATGTCCATGGGTGAGTTCTTCCATACAACGGAACTGTTGATTATTCTTGTTTTTGTGTGACTTACACCATTAGCTACTCCATTCCTTCCAAATTGTAGGTCGTTTTTAACATATGTATGAACTGGCATACAATTTGAAACGCAGGGAGTAATTGGAAGTGCTAGGCTTGCCAATTGTTTTACTATAACCATTGTCTCCATTCATGGATGCATCTTTTGTGTGACTCGTACAATAACATGTTTCTGTTGTACTGACATAGTTTCTTTTTTTTAGTCCCACCAACCTTCTTTGCATCTCATGTGGCATCCCGTGCTCGCAACCATGTTGAAGAACAGATAAGCTCGGGACGGGTGATCAATGACCCTTCAACTCTTCATTTTGAAGATTATGAAATCTTCTGCTAAAATAAACACTTTCCCGGAGATGAGAACATGATGCATGTGTTCGGCCAATAATAACCAAGATATCTGGTGACCTAGTTTCTTGTGCTCAGCCCTAGGGTTGTTGTCAATGTATTCTCCTACCATGCATGTTACTTTCTGGATTGTTAGGTATTCTTGTAGCTAGCAGAGCGAACATTGCTCTCCCGGTAATGTTGGTACTTTAATTTAAGCCCACCCAGTGATATAATTAAGAAAACCTTCAGAATTTGCTGTTGTTGGGCGTTGAGTAGTCAGTGCTCACTTCAACACCGTTGGAAACATTGAGGTCACATGAGATGCAATCAGACGTGTGTGGATTTCGAAATCCAAAGCCAAATTGTTTTTTTATTTGGATATCCATGGACGTCCAAACTGTGTGCATGGATTTTGAATTCACGCGTCAAACTTTTTTTATGTTCAGGTGGAGTCGCGCATTTAGATTTCAGACATGATGCATAAATACAGATATCAGACATGATGCATAATAGCATGACCAAACACGATATAAGATTCGTTCAAGATTAACAAATGCACTTTGAGCAAGCCACAAATCACTCTGAATCTCTCGTTACGAATATAATGCTCGCTATGAATATAATGCGGAAATCAAATCACTCTGAACCTCTCGCTATGAATATAATGAGGAAATGATGCTTCAGCAATCTCATGATGACAGTGACAAGATGGAAAAAATAGATAACACTGCTCCGTGCAATTCACAAACCATCCAACATTGCGTACGAGCCACAATTTCAAATTCACAATTATGTTTATATATGTGCAAAAACGATTCCAACAATTAGTCAAAACGTTCAAATCCAAGAGGCTAAACCTCATGTCGATGGCAAGCTGATAGCAGCTAGTGTTTTTTTTTTGAATTATAAGGGTGCGTTTGGTAGTGATTCTCACAGCTCAGCTCCATCTGACATGCATTTACTGATCTACACACATACTCCAGCGTAACTATTAACTGAATCAATTTTTCTCTCCTTTCCACCCTCTCACAGAGCGACGATGAGCTGGAGGAGGAGCTGCGAAATACTCGCTCCCACGCCGCTTCCTCTGGCACGCGCTATAGTGTCGCAACAGTGTAGGAACTGAAGTTGGTGAATTGGTGCCAAACGCACCTAAGTTATTAGCTGGCTACACTTAGTAATAATATGAATTTCAAAAATTACACTAGGCACCCATATGCTATGATAAATAGACCTGGAGTTGTACAATGATAGCAAACACACAAAGAACACGTACAATTTTGTTCAGTTATTGAAAGAAAAGCCAAACAAGATAACACACACTCATGTTTTCATGAGGAGACCTAGTAGTATTCCCATGATAGCAACCACCAGTACTAAAACTAATGAGAAGCCACCGTGCTGCCTGCTGATGTCTCGCCTCAGAAGATCCTGTTAAAATCCCACCAATAAATTATTATTAGACTAGGCCTGTAAATTATTATTAGACTAGGCCTGTACACCTAGGGATGGAAAGTGGTATGCGGTTGTTTGGAATATCCGAATTCGTATCCGCTAAAATGTAAATGTGGTTATCCGAATCCGCACCCGATTGCTAATATGAACACTGAAATGGATGTATCCGAATTCGTTTTCACTATTTTCCTCTATCCGAATCCATATCCGTATTCGAAATAA
Source organism: Cenchrus purpureus (assembly GCA_022644695.1). Lineage (NCBI taxonomy): Eukaryota > Viridiplantae > Streptophyta > Magnoliopsida > Poales > Poaceae > Cenchrus > Cenchrus purpureus. The sequence goes on from CP053454.1 coordinate 53,494,697, forward strand.
TTGTGCGTATCCGACAATTATTCGTATCCGACCGTGCTCCACTGTTGACGGTGAAATTCCGTCAACCTAGCCATGAGTTTACCTTCGGTGTTGGCATAACTTTTATACCTTATCCATTGGTACTAACCCCCTTGGTATAACAAGTTCATTCGTGCATGTCGGTTTTGGAGTTTAGTGTTTATGCAGGGTTTTAGCGTTGAAAGCAAGACTTCCGGGATAAGTTCATCAAGTACCTTGTGACAAGACCTTGAAGCCCCATACAAGTCATGCAATGAAGCAAACTTGACTCCAAGAAGCCCAGGGACCAAACCCGAGAAGATGACAAACTCCGAGGACCTACCCAGAAAAGTGCCGAATCTTGCGGGACAAGGAGCTACGTCCAACTCGGAGAGAAACTGACGACAAGGGCCCACATGCAGAAGGGGGAAGGATCTAGAAGACTCGGGAACCGACGTAGGGCAAAGGAGGCAGGCAACTGGGCCGGGATGGGCCCAGGCCGGCTGCCCAGGCGGCCGGCCCCCATCTCCAGGGGCCGCCTCCCCTTTGACCTAGCCGCCATTCGGGCTATTTATAGCCCCGGGGTCGAGATCCACGCATCAATCCATTCGTCATCGGCCGCCGAGGAGCAGAGAAGGGAGGGACACCATCTCGGAGAGGAGAGGGTCGAGCTACTTGACTAGGGTCTCCCTAGCCGACGTGGGAACCTTGCAAGGAAGACCACGTCGGAGTTCCCGGAGCTAGAAGCAAGATCAAGATAGGATCCCGGTGGTGATCTTGTTCATGTATCATTGTACTAGTTGAATTATCAAGTTGAATCCGATTTCTAGCGATCAAGTGTTTCTCCGATGTCTTCGTTTTCGATCGGCTTTGCTTATTTTAGATCTATTCTCGAGATAGATCACATAGGGTGTTCTTGTAGCCGTGGTGGCTAGAGGTGCACGCCTGATCTTCCGAAAGAACTCGACTTGTCCTCGGACTCGCCCTAGACTACCCGCATGAATAGGAGTGCGTTGTGTAATCAGCGGTGGCTCACGAAGGCGGGCGTTTTCGGAGTCGGACGGGAAACCACGGTTTAAAGAGGCTTCTAATGAGATTAAACTTGCTACTTCTTCTTTTGCTTGGAACTTCAACAAAAGGCTTGACCCGATCTCTCTAGATCGGTTTATCTACCCCCTCTCAATGTTGCCCTACACGCTACACGGTACACGGTCGGTCACCCTTCGTTTAGTGAATAGTCGGACTATACGGTTGAGTAAACGGACAAAAAAACGGATTACACGGGATTAAACGGATTAAACGGCCTACACGGCCAACACAGTTGACCACTGAGTAGCATTTAAATGCCGTGTAAACGGCCTACACGACCGTTTACGGCAACATTGCCCCCTCTATCTTTGCTACCTCCGGTCTTTAGTAGATTAGATTCGTTTTTGATGTTCTTTGACTAGATGCATTAGGGTTTCACCTTTCGAAGATTGAAGTTACTTGGCATTACTAGATCTTCTCTTGCGTCACACATTTGTTCCACGGATTCGATACCTTGGGTTCACCACTCGAGGGAAGAAGGGTCCCTTGACTACGACGGGAGACTTGTCCGCTTACAAGTCTAAACGAACTTTGATACAACTATTAACTGTCAACAAGCCCCTTTTTACGGCGTTGCGGAACAAGTGATCAAGATTCGATCTTTTATTGCTTTTTGTGTAATTTTCAGTTTTCTTTTAGTTTTTCCTTTTGCATCTACTAACTTTTGATCATCCTCAAAATCAATCTAATCTAGTTTGTCTAACCCTAGTTTTCTTAGATTTGTTTTTACTTTTCATCTTTGCATATTTTGTTTATCGCTAACCCTAACAGGAGATGGACGGCTACCTCTCCAACAAACCCGATAATTTTGTGGATGATCCAGAAAAACATTTCAGGCTAAGGAGATGCGAAGCACAACAAGCTAAAAAGCTGGATTTTGTAGATTCGAAGTCGGAAGACCAAGGATCGTCGGAATCTCTGAAGAATTCACCACCTCAAAGTCCTCGGGAGAATCGACTTCCACCGATGGGAGATCAACCGCAAGAACGCAAGATCGGGGAGCTATGCACCCCGGACATCATCGACCTACCAATCTTGAACCTCGCGGAGATCGGAAGGCCGTTCGAGATCAAGACCTCAACAATCCGCATGGTGCAACATTCACCCTTCACCGGTAAAGGAGACCCAAACCTTCACCTCCAAGCGTTCATTCAACTATGTCAGACTTTCAACATGGATGGGGTGACTCAAGATCAAATGAGGGCAAGGCTTTTTCCGTTCTCTCTACTCGGGAAGGCTTTGCAATGGTTCCACTCTCAACCGGCGGAGACGGTGCAAGATTGGAATGCTTTGATGAGGGCCTTCATAAAGGAATACTACTCACCGGGTAAAACTCAAAGCTTGCAAATAAGATTGCCACTTTTGCTCAATATCCTACGGAAACTATCTCGGAGGCATTCGAGCGCTTCAATGAGTACACTCTGGCGGTTCCACATCACAAGTTCCCGAAGGAGGACCTCGTTCAAAAGTGCTACCAAGGACTCACCATGGCGTCAAGGACGATCATCGATGCATCGGCGGGAGGATCTATCATCGAGCTTACGCCGACTCAAGCTTTCACTTTATTCAAGAAGGTCGCGGACAATGACACGTGGGCGTCGTCCGGACGCTTACTTCCGGTTCAACCCACGGGGAACGTCAAAGGAGTCTTGCAAGTGGAGAAGGAAGATATACTTGAAGGCAAGATCGATTCACTCATGAGGAGGTTGGAGAAGATGGAGATAGAGAAGAAAGAGGCTCAAGACTTGAAGGCTGCCGAAGCAAGATCCACATGTGAAGAGTGCGGAGAATATGGCCATGTCCACAAGGATTGTCCGGAGGAAGCCAAGGTGCTCGACTACATGAGGAAGGGAGATTTGCCGAACTTCCGCTACGGGCAAGGTAGACCTCAATTTAATGCAAACTCATCCATTCCAAATTGGGTTCCGCTTTGTATACAATTGAAGGACTTCATGGACGAGCAAGCTAAGATCAACAAGGACACCGTCACCAAGTTCAAGGCCATAGACAAGGTGTTGGATAACATTGATAGCAAAGTGACGGAGGTCGGAAGCTCCAACCATCAAGTGCTCAACATGATGAAGATGCTCGAGACGCAAGTGGGACAACTTGCCGGGCGCCTCACTAATAATGAAGGGAAGCTTCCGGGACAACCTAAAGGTCTCGAATCGGCGAAGTCTATTCAAACACGTTCGGGGTAGGAGACCGAAGATCCGGAATGTTCCGCGGGAGCAAGGAAGCCTAAACCATCAGCCGAGGCGGGGGAATTTGCCAAGGAGGAAGTTACGGAGATCGTCACCAAAGAGCCCGAGTTTGAGATGTCGGGAGAAGACACGAAGATACTGCAACTCAAGCCACGCTACTTCCGAGGTAAACTTGATAACCACTTTGAGAAGTTTGTGGAGGTTGTGCGTAGACTTAGCATCAACATGCCGTTATTGGATGCCCTTCAAGTACCTACATATTATCATTATTTCAAAGACATACTTGCAAATAAATATGAGATAGCAACACTCGAGGTAGATCATGTCAAGATGTCCGAGCAATGTAGTGCCGCTATTGCTAATGGGCTAGAGAAGCAAAAAGACCCCGGATGCCCGACAATTCCATGTTCCGTTGGTTCGTTCAAGTTCGAGAAGGCGTTATGTGACCTTGGAGCAAGTGTGAGCATCATGCCAAGAGATGTGTTCGAGAAGCTGCGCCTACCATTGGAGCCTACGGGTATGTGCTTGGAGTTAGGTGACAACTCCATTCGCTATCCCTTGGGCATCGCCGAAGATGTGCCCGTGAAGGTCGGACACCACTTCATCCCCGTCGACTTCGTGGTACTCGAGATGGGAGAGAGGGAGAAGCCACCGCTCATCCTTGCGAGGCCTTTCCTCAAGACCGTGGGAGCTACTATTGATGTTGGCAAGGGGGAGATCATGTTCGACATTAATGGAGAAAGGAGTTCCTTCAAGTTTCGACCACGCCTCGAGGTATGCAATATGATTGAAGTTAAAAATGTTCCACCTCATCGTCGCGTTGTGAAGGAGGAACCAAGGGAGAAGGAAGGGCTGAAGAAGAAGAAAGAGCCGAAGAAGAAGGACGTGAAGAAAATCAAGGAAGTTGTTGCATCCGTCAAGACGAAGGAAGAAAAGCCGCCTGTGAAGACCAAAAAGATGACTAAGCCGGAAGATAAGCCCGTGCCCAAGATGGTGCGGAAGTGGGTACCCAAGATTGCAACACCCACAAAGAGCGTTGATCTGAAGTAATCAAATGAAGAAGTCTAGCCATGGACTATAAACGAAGCGCTAGGCGGGAGGCAACCCGTTCCATCGAGTCAAGAATAAGCTACCGGGAGGACAACCCGATTCCAGGTTTTTCGACTCTTTTCAAGCAATTTAGTTTTGAATTATACTACGCAAAGACATTAGACTTAGAAGTGGTTGAACAATATTAGAGATATAATTCTTGGTTGAATATTTTGCTTGATCATAAACCCTTTACATGAACCCTCCTATGTGTTTGTTTGCTTCTTTTCGAGAAACCACAACCAAATAAATTCAGAACCTAACTCAACCATTCATCCTCATTATGATGTTGTGGTTGACTTGATTTTCACACTAAAAACACACGAGTAGAGCCACGACTTATACCTAGATATTATTTAATTTTCAGCACGTGGTAGGACTCGCGTGAACCTAGAAACTAAACTTTTGGTTGGTTTAAAAATCTATATCCTTGGTTTCTCTAAGATTAGAATTTTTCTAAGCCTCATTTAATTTTATTTCATTCAAAATCTCTCTCATTTAGCCAAAATTAGAATCTAAACCTATGCCCCCATGATCAAGCCGGGAAAAGTTTGCTCTCAACCAATGAAGGCAAACTATACCGGTGAGACCGATATCAATGTAGTCGGAAAATATTTTCGACTTACATTTGTTTTTAATGGTTAAAAAACTTCTCTAAATTTATGGTTGAGCTTTTCCATAGCTCTGAAAATATTTTTAATTTTCGAAATTAGAGGAGTGCTTAGCCTTAAACATGCTTAGAGGGAGGCAATCTAGTTAAGTTAATCATGCATGCACCATGATGCATCATTGGATGCCCTCCCACAACTTTCATCAAGACCACATGCAAAGGACAAGCATGGGTGGGCAGCAAGCATGACTTTGCAGGAAATTCATGGTGGCATGTGAAGCAAGTGGAGCAAGGGAGCATGGACATGACTCAAAGCATGAAGCATCAAGTGGAAGGACCAATAATGCAAGAAAAGGAGTGGACGAGAGCGTTTGGGCGGTGCAACTCGTGGAGCACGCGGGCAAGAAAGTCACGAAGGGGAAATGATCATGCTGGGAGAAAGAGCCGAGCCAGGGGGGCCGAACCACCCCAGGCCGGTCGGCCCAGGCCGGCCGGCCTGGCCTATAAATGGTGCCCCCCGGCGCCCGTCTTCTGCAGGCAAGTAGCCCTCTCCTTCCTCAGTTTGTGTGCTCATGTGCCCAGAACCACCGTAGACATAGCCATCCTTCCTGAGCTTGATTGCTCAAACAATTCACACCCTTAATCCACTCAAAGTCCACATTCTGAAGTAATTTTTAAGTGCCTAGTTACCGGTTGAAACCCGGAATTTTAGTGGAGAGAAGAGTGCTGCAATCATGTGGAAGAAAACCACAAGTCTCTTCACCAAGAAGAAGGGGTCATCATCGTCCAAGCCATCTTCGACAACGTCTTCGAGGAGGCACTCGGTTTCCGAGTCTCCTCGGAGCATGGAGGTGGACACGGCACCGCCAAGGAGGAACGACACTCTCCTCCTCGGTGGTATGAGAGCTACAAGGAGCTCGTCCATGAGGTTTAACGAACCTCAAGGGCGTACGGAGGAGCTGCCCGTCCCACCTCGTCGATCGACCCGTTCATCCGCGCCACCTCCATACACTCCGCGGTACTCCACATATGGCTTCATCATATTGTCGGAGGAGGAGGAGAAGAAACTCTCTCGCCTTGAGAAGAGGCTTGTGGCAAACGTCGATTTCGACGATCAAGCTCTCAACGCATTGGGTTTCGGCACGGACATATATTATATGTTGGGGCACCTTGGATGGGTGCAATTCTCCAATGGGGTGTCGGCAAACACCCACAAGGAGTTTGCCTTGGAAATCTTGATGACTGTGGCGCCTATCCTTGATGAGGGGGTGCCAAGTTTATCATTCCGATTGGAGGGAATTCAGCAAGTGGTTCCCTACGAGCATATTAGGGAGCTACTTGGGTTCCAAAAGGGAGCTCCGGAGAAGGTTGACGTGCCGGATGGCATGTTGGATGGATTTTGGAATTTAATCTCCGGAGAAGCCCACCAACAACGCAATTCCATCTGCAACCCCATTATCCAAGTATTCCACTCTTGGATGCACAAGAGGATTATGGGGAGGATGAGGGAAACGAAGGTGGCCGACACGGAGTTGAATTGGCTCTACTCGGCTTTAATTGCCAGGCAGCCAATAGACCCCTCATACCTCATGATCAACCGATGGTGTTGCGAGGCAACATCGGGATCGGGAGATATTGGTTCGGGGTGCTACCTCTCTATGTTGGCCATCTCTCCTTAAGGCCGGAATTACAAGAAACTCGAATATCTTCTACCCGGACCCTCTCGGATTCGAATATTTGAAGCAAGGAAAATATATTAGTGGAGATGAGAGAGGAGGCTTTCATGTGGCCAAGGTGAACTTACCCCTTCCGGACCCAAGACTTAGGCTCTTCATTCAAGGGAAGGAAGATTGGTTGGAGGAGGACTCCTTGTCCCGACAAAAGAATAAAGAGGAAGAATTGTAGAGGAGGATCCTCCTCACAAGAGGGTGGTGCACAACCAAACTATGTGCCACCATTCGGAGGAATCCCTACTCCGCCAAGTTATTACGGAGGGCCATCAATGCAAGCATGGGGGAGTGGTGCACCGATGCCCCCACAAAATTATGTGGTGCCCAACGTAACCTTTGCGGAGCCCTACACACAACACCCCCAACCACAACAAAGCATGGCCATAATTGGAGGGTATGTTGCGAGAAACATGCAAAACGTCGCAACCATCCAATCCAACGCGGCTCAACTTGGTGAAGGCAATGCAAATATTGCCTATGAGCTTGGGCGTCTTCACCTAGTACCGCCGGATCAATTCTTTGGAGGGGATGTCCAAACCTACTACGAGCAAGGGTACAACTACCAAGATCATCAATACCAACCACCGGCGGAGGATTAGGAAGAAGGAGGAGCTTTAGTTTTCTTTTCTTTTCCCTTTTTCTGTAATTTTCAGCTTGTGTTTGCGTAGTATTTTCAGTTTTTATTTAAATTTCAGCAAGTGTGTTAGTTTATTTTCAGCATGTATTTTAGTTTGTTTCCTTCATGAATAAAGGTGCCACCTTGTTTATACCTTTGGAAAAATTGCAAAATTTGTGCCATGATGATATATGATTATAATTGCCGCTTTGTTTATCTTTGTAATTGATTTATGCATGATAAAGCTAGTGCTCTCTTAAAATACGGATCTGAATTTATCTAAATGCTAGCTTAATCTTTAGCGGAGGTTATGATTAAAATAAAGACCCATAGTGTTTTATGTGCTCTCAAGTTGTAGATAGATTAAAGATGGTTCTTATGCCTAAAAGTAATGCTAACCTTGTCATGAATATCACTTGTGTGTTGCTCTACCTACCCAGAGCCTTATATATATTTGAGTGCATAAACCTTAGTGTACAAGATTTATTCTTGGGTGAGTTATTGCAGGCCATGATTTCTCTGGCCTGAGACTAAGAAGCTGGTCATTCCGTTTTTGCGTATCTATCTTTTTGCTAGCCTTTTATCCGTGCATTGTGTATCCCCACATCGGAGATCTCACAAACCTCGCCGGATATCCACCCATAAAACCAAATATCATCTTTTGTGATTACCTCCTTGACCACAACCTATCGTTGAGGATGGATCATCAATTCAAGGAAGATTGCAAGACGGTGCCACGATTGAAGATTTCAAGTATCTCTCCAAAGGAAAAATATTTCCGGTACCTACATTATTATCACCTCTTTGCCCAAGGACGAGCAAACGTCTAAGCATGGGGGAGGAGGTAGATACAATGCAATTTTAGAGTTCAAAGGGGAGCAAATAAAAAAAATTGATGAGAAAGAAAAAAGAAATGAGAAAGAAAGAAAGAAAGAAAAAAATGTGTATAAGAAAAAGAAAAAGAAAAAAAATGCGAGTGTAAAAATGAAATAAAGTGAACTCCCCAGTTCTCTAAAAGTGCATTAGGAATTTCAAGGCTTCAAGATTAAAAGATCCATACTCATTTTCCAACCATGTGCAATCCGATAACGAGGAATTCCTTTGTGCCTCGGGATCACTCTTTGCCATTTGCACATGTCCCCCTATCTCAAGTGTGTGTATTTTTCTCTTTCCCCTCCTTGATATAACATTATTTTCCAATGACCTTTTTGACGAGTCTCGGTAAGACCATGAGAAGCTTGTCTTGTTTTGACAACATCTCATTTATAATATCTTGGTAGGACTAAACTTTCCCAAAAAGCTCCATATAAAGCCTACCACATATATATGTTATGAGGAAAGGAGTAGAATAAAGGCTTGAGAATAAATAGGCTTGAGAGACAAGATGAGATGAGAGTTCATGAGCAATATGCAAGATGATTTAAATTTGTGAACTTGGTTTAGCTCTTTTTCATCCCGTTCTTTATTTCAAAATTTCTGAGATCTATTTAAACTTTGGAGCATGTTAATACTTGTGGGATAAGCTTAATTAAGAATCTACCCTCCGTAGGGATGAAGGCTAGTACATTATGAAACCTTAACGAATTAAATTTTTGAGAGCATTATGTTTTCTCATGTATGATCAAGTGCAAGGTTTAAACAATGAAGGGCAACAATGATATCCATCGAAGGCTTACTCGAGGACGAGCAAGGTTTAAGCATGGGGAGATGTTGACGGTGAAATCATCAACCTAGCTCATGAGTTTACCTTGGTGTTGGCATAACTTTTATACCTTATCCATTGGTACTAACCCCCTTGGTATAACAAGTTCATTCGTGCATGTCGGTTTTGGAGTTTAGTGTTTATGCAGGGTTTTAGCGTTGAAAGCAAGACTTCCGGGATAAGTTCATCAAGCACCTTGTGACAAGACCTTGAAGCCCCGTACAAGTCATGCAATGAAGCAAACTTGACTCCAAGAAGCCCAGGGACCAAACCCGAGAAGATGACAAACTCCGAGGACCTACCTAGAAAAGTGTCGAATCTTGCAGGACAAGGAGCTACGTCCAACTCGGAGAAACCACTACAAGGGCCCACATGCGAGAAGGGGAAGGATCTAGAAGACTCGGGCAGGCGTGGGCAAAGGAGGCAGCAAGGCGGGATGGGCCCAGGCTCGGCCGAGGCCGGCGCCCATTCCCGGGGTCGCCTCCCCCTTTGACCTAGCCGCCATTCGGGCTATTTATAGCCCCGGGGTCGAGAGCCACGCATCAATCCATTCGTCATCTGCCGCCGAGGAGCAGAGAAGGGAGGGACACCATCTCGGAGAGGAGAGGGTCGAGCTAGTTGACTAGGGTCTCTAGCCGACGTGGGAACCTTGCAAGGAAGACCACGTCGGAGTTCGAGCTAGAAGCAAGATCAAGGTAGGATCCCTGGTGATCTTGTTCATGTATCATTGTACTAGTTGAATTATCAAGTTGAATCCGATTTCTAGCGATCAAGTGTTTCTCCGAAGTCTTCTTTTTCGATCGGCTTTGCTTATTTTAGATCTATTCTCGAGATAGATCACATAGGGTGTTCTTGTAGCTGTGGTGGCTAGAGGTGCACGCCTGATCTTCCGAAAGAACTCGACTTGTCCTCGGACTCGCCCTAGACTACCCGCATGAATAGGTGCGTTGTGCCAGCAGACGTGGCTCGAAGGCGGGTGTTTTCGGAGTCGGACGGGAAACCACGGTTTAAAGAGGCTTCTAATGAGATTAAACTTGCTACTTCTTCTTTTGCTTAGAACTTCAACAAAAGGCTTGACCCGATCTCTCCAGATCGGTTTATCTACCCCCTCTATCTTTGCTACCTCCGGTCTTTAGTAGATTAGATTCGTTTTTGATGTTCTTTGACTAGATGCATTAGGGTTTCACCTTTCGAAGATTGAAGTTACTTGGCATTACTAGATCTTCTCTTGCGTCACACATTTGTTCCACGGATTCGATACCTTGGGTTCACCACTCGAGGGAAGAAGGGTCACTTGACTACGACGGGAGACTTGTCCGCTTGCTAGTCTAAACGAACTTTGATACAACTATTAATTGTCAACATCCACCACGGTAAACTCATGTATAATATAGTTTTAAAATAAATATATTATTTTGATTTAGTCAGAAAATGATGTATTTGTTAAAATAAATTATTTTCAATATTTTATTTAATCATTGATGTAAATTATTTTATGTATTGTAATTTTATTTATTTCTTCTAAATAATAATAGATTTATTTGTAATATTATCTATTTATAATTTAATTTATTATTTATATATTTATTTCTTAGAATAACCATAGATAAATATTTTCTTGGTTGACAAGCTATCTTTTGTTTACACGTTAGTTTTAATTTTTATCCCTTTAATGATTTTGTTCTTTCCGAAATTATCACTAAAGAAATAAAACCTAGCTATCTCAGAATTGAGTAGATATCCCAATGCGACTATTCGAATTCGCTTTTATCAGATTCGATTATTTGAATGAATTCTTCAAAAATGTGGATATCCGACTAAAATATCCGAATGGCATCCAGATCCGCTACGCTTCCATCCCTACCGATTGATCCAAGTATTCCTATCTCATCGCGTAGCAGTGATACTGATACCCTCACCATTATTGTGGGCATATTATGGTATGATGAAGTTTTAAAAAGCATATTTTGATCTTTAATGTCTCTTGACTATATTTTGTCAACTGCTATTGAATCAAAACCTTATCAAGAGCACTTTGAAATATGGATCTATTGATAGACAAGCATGACTTAATATAACTTAAACTTAATGTTATGGTGGTGTGGAATTTCCTCCCATTTCCTCCACCAAAAGTATTTTCTTCCCGAAAAGGGTAATTTGGTCATTTCGCTTGTAGGTCGCCCCCAACCAGCGCCCCACCCACGCCCCCTCAACACTCCACACGTAGCACGAACCGAGAGGCGAAGAGGCGAACGCCATAAATTGCGCGAGGATCCCGATCGACCCCTGCGCCTCCCTCCGTAGCTCGCCGTGTCCCAGCTCCGATGTCTCCCGCCGCGACTCACGACGGCGACGCCTGGCGTGTCGCCGGCCGCCTCAGCTGCCTGCCTCCGACGACGCCTTGCCTCAAGCATCATCGCACTGCTCTTCTTGCCTCAAGCAAGCAACCACGCCTTCTCCTCATCTCTGAGTCTCTCATCCTCTCATGAAGAACGCATCTTCTTTTTGATTCATTTACAAGTTATTGATCTAGTGTAGGCGCCTTGTAGATGCGAGTTCTTGATTATTTAAATCTTGTAGATGTAGCCAAATTAGTTGTTGATGAAGTCACTCAATTTATGAACTCCTACAGCAACAATTTGCTCTTAATTTTCTTTTCCCGGAAATGTCCGATTAATACGAGTGAAATAGTTATGTAGATGTTTAGTTATGAAGAGGATTTCGCTATAACGATTGCTATAACGTATGAGAAAGGATTTAGTATGAGGAAGGATTATCGCGAGTGGACAGACCTGAATGAGAGGAGCCTTCGCAAGTTTAGTTTGTTTGCGGCGGAAGGTTTCCAGAAGCACCTTAGAGGGAGATCAAGCTGAGGAGGTCGCAGTATCACTCGAGGTAGTGCTAAACTTGTGATTGCACGAGGATTATAACACAAAGCGAGTGGTATGTGAAGGTCATCAATCACAACATCGATGATTCCACCAGATCTTTCTTGTTTGCATTCTTACGTAAAATTACTGAGCGTAAAGTAGATTGTGCATATGCAGTGTTTCTCGAACTGCATAATGACAGACACCGGATAATGGCGTGGTTATCATAAGGTTTGATTTAGGGACATTTACAATTTCGCCATTGCAATAAGTTGCGCATGCTCTCTGGTGATACTCAAACAATCATGAATTACTTGATAGCTAAACGAGATCTAGATTTCCATTTCGACCACAAGAGAGATGGAGAGGAGGCATGGTGGGGTGCTTCCGAGATGGATGGATTATAGAGAATTTGGTGATGTCGTCGTGATGACACGTACAAAACAAATAAATACAACCTCCCTTGTTCCTTTTGTTGGGGTGAATCATCATAAAAGCACAATTCTTTTGCTTGTGGAATTGTTGGTCATGAGGTTACTCGCCTATGTGTGGCTGCTTCATCATTAAAGCCATGTCTCGTAAACATCCAAGATGTGTGATCACCGATGGAGACCTTGCTATAAATGCAATCAATCGATTATGCATTAGGATCGCAGGCTATGCAGATGGCATATTGAGAATAACATTGTGAGTAATGTTAAGGATGACGATGTGAAGGAAGGGATTAGGTGGTTTCTTTATGATCTCATAGAAGAGATTGAGTTGAAATGGATGGTTTTCTTGAATAAGCATGATGTCACAGATGAGAACTGGCTATATCGATGTATGAGAGGAGGGAATCACTCATGCGTATCATGCTTGTAAGCGCTATTTTGAGGAGCAACCAGGCGAGAGCCTACACTCTAGGATCCAGTTTAATCTACATCGAAAATGACATGCTAGAGTCAACACTTTGACAACTTTGTAAATTTGTTCATTAGAGAAGTGAATCTGATTTTGTATCCAATTACAAGCCATGCTTGGAACCAACATTTTTTTTGTGCATGAGGCTGCAAAAAGGTTCACAACAAGTCTTTTTTATGATGATGTGCTGCACAGTCTTAATCAAAGCAGAGTGTTATTTAATTGAGGAAATAGATGGCTATAACATTGTTGAGTATATAGTTGCAAGGGTTGATAAAGGAGAAAAACGATACTTTGTGAAATGTGACATATGTGTTGTTGAGGATAAGGTCAAGGAAATTTCATGTTCTTGTCTAAAGTTTCAACCCCATGCTCATGCACATCTTCTTTGTGTTGGGCCTTTAAGAAAGAAAGTAAGCCCATGTGTTTTGGAAAGGTGGACGATGTGTGCCAAGCGTGGATTTCCTCCTACAAGGAAGAGAACAATGTATGACTATTATGATATAGCGCATGACACAAATGACCTACAATATCAGCAAACAGCTTGAAGAGAATCACAAGAAGCATTTGAACGGCTCAAACACGTTCTTGAAGAGGAAGCTTCTATGATCCCTCGAAAGAGGAGGAGGGTGGACGAAACGTTTGTGGTCCTGCAGATGTTGATATGTCGTGGAGTGATGCAATGTATTAGATCCATGCATGTAGGGCCCCAAAGTAAATGAAGTCATCATGATAATTGACATAAACATTGTAAAATTGAGGTTAGATTGGGAGCAATGACTTGTGCTACTCTTTGATGGTGTAAATGTATTTTGATCAAAGTTTAAATTTTAGATTCTGGGACAAGTGTACTAATGTCCCTCTTCTTGGATAAAATGCTCCCTAAGGATGTGTTGGATAAATGATTGTTTGTTTCTTATCCAACAAAATTTCTATTCATTGCATCTATATTTTCTCTTTTCTTATTGTGTACATGGGCTATTCATTTGTTCAATTTGAATAAAAGTTTCTATGTACTTGTTGTTTCATTCATGAAACCAAGCTTTCACAAAGAAATTTGATAATATTTCATTCATGAATAATTTCTCATCATTCAGATTTTTTGTATCTTTGTAATTAAGTGCCAATTTGCTTTCAAAGAAAAATTTAACAAAGTGGCTTAACCTTTGATTTCAATTTCTTGTGATCATTTGAAAAGGCACTTTAAGCTTTTATTGTCATTAAATGTACAAAGAGTTAAAAAGAGTAATTGCATTTGTTAATGGATCATGGTCATACATGTGATCATTGTAGCAGGATGATGTAAATACTGATGAAAATAACAAGGTTAGCATGTGATTACATTTAAAATATCTTCATGCATCTCCCCAATAGAATCTACTAGACCATACTTTTGCTTGGGTCCGAAAGTGGCTATAGTGTCCACTGCATCACGAGTGGCACTTTCTCAAAATTTCCACTCTTCTCTTGGCACATCTTCTCATAACTCCATCATTGCCAAGTTTGAAGAGGTAAGGTGCATCCCAAAAGTATTTTCGACTTTCGGAGATTATCCTCCTTTGAGAGTTTTTATCTAGATGATCAAGAGGCATCTTCCGAATTGCTCGGATGATATCAATCATCCATGTGTCTTTATCGAGCACTCGATAGAGGTGGTCATCTCTCATGTTGTCTTCTATGGGCTCTTTATCATCTTGTCCACGGTTCATCCTAGACAAATGATCGGCCACAACATTCTCCACCCCCTTCTTATCACGAGTTTCAACATCAAACTCTTGGAGAAGAAGGATCCAACGGATCAATCGTGGTTTAGCATCCTTCTTAGCCAAGAGATACTTGATGGCCGCGTGATCGGTGTAAACAATGACCTTCGAGTTCACGATGTAAGATCTGAATTTTTCAAAGGCGAATACCACCGCTAGCAACTCTTTCTCTGTAGTGGCATAATTTAATTGTGCCTCATTAAGAGTTTCACTAGTGTAGTAAACGGTGTGAACTCGGCCTTCCTTTCTTTGACCCAAAACCGCTCCTACGGCGTAGTCACTTGCATCACACATGATCTCGAAAGGTTGGCTCCAATTCGGAGGTTGAATGATGGGAGCACTCACCAAAGCACTTTTCAAGGTCCGGAATGTCGCTAAGCACTTCTCATCGAAGTCAAAAGCCACATCCTTTTGAAGGAGATGCGTTAAAGGCTTAGTGATCTTCGAGAAGTCCTTAATAAATCTTCTATAGAATCCGGCATGGCCTAGAAAGCTCCTCAAGGACTTAACATCTGTCGGAGGTGAGAGTTGCTCAACCGTCTCCACTTTAGCTTTGTCCACTTCGATGCCTCTCTCGGATATAACATGTCCGAGTACTATGCCTTGCTTAACCATGAAGTGGCACTTTTCCCAATTTAGCACCAAGTCTACCTCCGCACACCTCGTGAGGACCTTATCCAAGTTTGCCATGCAATCCATGAACATCTTCCCATAAATGGAAAAATCATCCATGAACACCTCGACAATTTCTTCAATGAATTCCGAGAATACGGCCATCATGCAACGTTGAAAAGAGGCCAGAGCGTTGCATAGACCGAAGGGCATCCTTCTATATGCAAACATTCCATAAGGGTATGTAAACGTTGTTTTGTGTTGATCATCCGGGTGAATGGGAATTTGCATGAACCCCGAGTGCCCATCGAGAAAGCAAAAATAAGCATGGTTTGCTAATCTCTCGAGCATCTCGTCAATGAACGGTAAGGGGAAGTGATCTTTCTTCGTTGCTTGGTTTAGCTTTCGATAATCGATACACATCCGCCACCCGGTCCAGTTCTTGCGGTATTAACTCATTCTTCTCATTCTTCACCATGGTTAAACCTCCTTTCTTGAGACACAATGTACGGGCTCACCCATTCGCTATGTAGAACGGGTAGATGATTAGGCATCAAGTAACTTGATGACCTCTTTGTTCACTACCTCTCGCATGGCATGAGTTAGCCTCCTTTGGTGGTCCACTACGGGCTTACATTGGTCTTCCATAGGTATACGATGAGTGCAAAAGGCTGGGCTAAGTCCTTTGAGATCATTGATTGAATATCCAATCACCTTCTATGCTTTTTCAATAAATTCAGCAACTTCTCATTTTCTTGGGACTCAACTCGCTCACGATGACCGGATAAGTCTTGTATGGGGCCCAAAAATTCGTACTTTAATCCTTTGGGCAAAGGTTTAAGATCCACCTCGCACTTGTGGCTTCTCGGGTTTAATTTCTCCTATATCCTCGAATTTTTCTTCCTCCACGCTTCCATCTTGTGGTTCTAATCCCTTCGTTGCTTCTTCTAGTTCCTCATCTTGTTGATCATTAACTTGATTCTCCATCGCTCTTTGCAGCGGTCTCTAAGGGTTTCAACAAAACAAAGACTATCCACCTCCTCTACTTCTTCATCTTGGGAGGAAAGGTGAAGGGTGTTTAGAAACGCCAAGAAAGTTATATGTGTACTTCTTTCCATTAAGATTCATTGTTACTTTGCCTTTTCCAGCATCCAACATGGCATCAACCAACTTAAGAAAGGGCCTACCTAGGATTATGTGATCATGATTATTATGGTAAGCATCAATAACAAAGAAATCGGTTGGTATACATTTTCCAGAGATGATTACATTCATGTTGCAAGCAATACGTAGAGGTCTAATAGTTCTACCATCTCCCATAATTAACTTCGTGGACGTTAGGGCTAAGTCTAGGTTGTGGTCTTGAACATTATCGTAAATTTTAAAAGATAGGACACTTACTTGGGCTCCTATGTCGCACAAAGCTTTGCATTGAACTCCATTGATCTCGCAACTCAAGTGTGGTGTCATCTTCTCCTCTTCTGGATCCTATTGTAAACTTGGTGAGGCGAGCAAGGCGATGCCTCGGGCTTGATCCCCATGATTCTTTCACCTCGGCTATGTGTTCCGGATCCACTTCATCATCACTAAAGAGCTTTTGAAAGATCTCACCGGTGATTTCAAGGTCGTATGAATCTTCCGCTTTCTTTTCTGGTGGGAAATCCGTTTCCAATGCTCTTGCCATACCCTTTTTGGTTAGGGAACGATCTTCTCTTGTTGAATACTTCTCCGTAATCGATCGGAACCCAATCCATGTGTTCGAACTCCCTTAATGGCTTTGCGCTTGACATACGGCTTGACTTGGTGTGCTCTTCTTCAAGCTTTTCCGGGATTGGCTCCTCTTTTGTGACTTCCGGGGTTGCCTCTTTAGAAATCTCAGCACACGTCTTCATCCTCGAATTGTGTTCCGGCTCCTCCGCAAGTTTTGTTTCCCAATCTCTTCGCATGGCCGCCGCTTTACTATTTTTTTTGTAGAAGTTGAGCGGCTTCCGTGAGTGTTTTCTCCATGAGATCCCCACCTGCACACATTTGGACATGTTGCATGCAACTAGGGGTTAGGGAAAAGGAAAATGTATGCAAGAGTACGTCACCAGAGAAGCCGAGTCTTGGTCCTTGTTCGATCAACTCATTAAACCTATTCCAAGCTTGGTCTATCCCTTCCTATTCTCCTTGCGTGAAAGTGATCACTTGCCTCCTTAGGTGTTGAACCTTGCTAATTGGAAAGAACTTCTCGCAAAAACTTCTTTGTCAACTTGTTCCAATTGCCTTCAACTTCAAAGGATGCAAAGCAGTACCACGTCTTTGCTTCACCGGCAAGTGAGTAGGGAAAGAGATTCCATTTGAACCATTCATCGGGAACTCCTTCTTGACGCACCGTGTTGCATAGCGTCGTGAAATGCCTTATGTGTCTATATGGGTTCTCCGTAGTCCATCCCTTCAAATGGGGTTGCCGCGCCATCTCGATGATCTTGATTTGATTTCATACTTGGTCTCTTGAGCTTGAATCCGACTCTTGTACTTTTATGTCTTCACATCGAGGACTAGCGTAATCCCTTAGCGATTTCTCCGGTTCTTCCACGGGTGGTTGACGAACGCCATCTAGACAACAAGATAAAACAAAAACAAAACAAAACAAAGTGGTTTTCTAGGTAATAGGGTTAGATATTAGCAAACAAAAGATAAACTAAATATAAAAGTAAGTTAGATGCAAAACCAAATGCGATGTAAACTAGCTTGCTCCCAAAGAATGCCGTAAAAAAGGGGCTTGTTGACGGATAAAAGACATATCCACCTACGATCCGCAAGCGCGGACCTACACCTTTTCACCACGGGGATTCCTTAGGTTCTTATCAATCCGCTGAGCAAGGGATTACAAGCGTTTGATCTACCTCTACTCACTAACTTACCAAACCCTAATCTATGATTAAACTAGAAAACAACTACTCTACACTAGAGAGAATGATTAAACCAACTAGATATATATAAGACACTTGCCCATGGGTCTACGATACTTGAACATGAAACCGCTTAAAGCACGAAAACCAATCTAATCTATCGGGGTTGTGACCACGGTTTCGCCCTTTCCTCCCCCTGCATTGTCACCACGGAGGTATTCGTGACTAGACATATGATGGACATGGCGATTGAATGGATCCAAGCGAGCATTGGGGATCTTACTCCTTTACGGCATGGTAGCTAACCTTAAACATCAAAGCATCTTCAACACTAGATAGATAGATGTTCCAACAAAGTAGCGATTACATCTCAAGATCGATTACAACCCATGGACAAATGAGAAGATTACCCCATCAAGGTGCTAGACATGGCACCGCTTGATCATGGTGACGCTTGACGGTGTCTTCCTTCTTCTTCTCCACTTGTGGGTGCTTCCTTCGAGTTGGGAGATCCTCCTCAAGATCTCCTCCTCTCTCTCTAGCTTGTGGATGGCCTCTCGGTGCGAATGGCTCTCTATGCGAATGGCGGGCGCCTCCATGAACTTAGGGTTGAAGATCCTTCACGCAAGGAAAGGGGGCCGAACCGGCCGAAGTGGGCCAGACGGCCGGCTTGGCCGATCGGCCCAGCCCAGGCCGTCGGTTCTCGGCCGCCTTCGATCCGTGGGTCCTCATGCACTTTGCACTTTGCCCTCCACTTGCACCATTTTGACGATGTCATCCTCGGCGTCCAAGATGGAGGTTCTCCTTGCATGAAGTTTGGTCTTTTACACTTCAATCCTCGAGGATGATTCCTTTGTAACACTTCGGTCCTTGCCACCATTTGGAAGTGATTTCATCAAGCTCATGAACACGAACAAGACTCGTAATTGCTCCTTTGAACTTGTTGCAATCCGTCCTTTATGTCCATGTTTTCCTACATAAATATAACACTTCCAAATGCATGCACAAAGATGAACTTGTTATATGATTAGTGTGCCTAGTGGTGGGTTAGTTCCATAATCAAATCCAAACCAAAGTGTAATGAACTTTGGTGTACCAAACACACCATCAGCATCGTGAATTGAGTTGGTCCACTATGTACATCGCCGGTGGTAGAGAAACAGAGGGTTTCGCACGTTGAATCGACTCACCGATCTATGCGAGACAAAGGAAACGGATCCTGGGACATGCCTTGTTAAGGCTCGTATAGTCAACACACATCCTCCATTTCTTATTCTTCTTCTTACAAGTGCTGAGTTTGCTAGCCACTGGGTGGAAGACTTCGGATGAACCCGCACTAAGGAGCTTCATGATCTCCTCGCCAATCGCCTTGCACTTCTGCCATTGAAGCGGGGAAGTCAGTGTTGCACGTCTTGATATATTTGTGTTAAAGTTCAAGTGGACTTGCAAGCGGACAAATCCTCCGTCGTAGTCAAGGGACCCTTCTTCCCTCGAGTGATGAACCCAAGGTATCGAATCCGTGGAACAAATGTGTGATGCAAGAGTTGATCTATTAAAGCCGAGAAACTTTGATCTTCAAGAGGTGAAACCTATGCATCTAATCTTAAAGAACATCACAAGAACGAATCTAATCTATTGGGAACCAGAGGTAGCAAGAGATAGAGGGGGATAGATAAACCAATCTAGAGAGATTGGATCAAGCCTTTGTTGAAGTTCCGAACAAAGGAAGAAGTAACAAGTTCAATCTCATAAAAAGCTTCTTTAAACCATGGTTTCCCATCCGACTCCAAAAACGCCCGCCTTTTGGAGCCACCGTTCTGTCACAACGCACCCCTATTCGTGCGGGTTAGTCTAGGGAGAGTCCAAGGACAAGTTGAAATCTTTAGGAAGGTCAGGCATTCACCTCTAGCCACCATGGCTACAAGAACATCCTTGGTGATCTATCTTGAGAATAGATCTTAAGATACGAAAAGCCGATCGAAATCAAAGACGTAGGAGAAACACTTGATCGCAAGAAATCGGATTGCAACTTGATAATTCAACATTACATGATACATGAATCAAGATCACCACCGGGATCCAACCTTGATCTTGCTTCTAGCTCCGGGAACTCCGACGTGGTCTTCCTTGCAAGGTTCCCACGCCGGCTAGGGAGATCCTAGTCAACTAGCTCGACCCTCTCCTCTCCGAGATGGTGTCCCTCTCTTCTCTGCTCCTCGACGGCCGATGACGAATGAGTTGATGTGTGGCTCTTGGCCTCGGGGCTATAAACAGTCCGAGTGGCGGCTAGGTCAAAGGAGGGGTCGATGCTTGAAATGTCTGGTGGGGCTTGGGCCGGCCGGCCTGCCCATTTCGGCCCAGCCGACGGCCTGCTTTGCCTGGTGTCAGATCCCGAGTCTTCTAGATCCTTCCCCCTTCTGCATGTGGGCCCTTGACGTCAGTTTCTCTCCGGATTGGATGAAGCTCCTTGTCCCGCAAGATTCGGCACTTTTCTGACTGGGTCCTCGGAGTTTTTCATCTTCTCGGGTTTGGTCCCTGGGCTTCTTGGAGTCATGTTTACTTCATAGCTTGACTTGTACCGGGCTTCAAGGTCTTGTCACGAGGTGCTTGATGAACTTATCCCGGAAGTCTTGCTTTCAACACTAAAACCCTGCATAAACACTAATCTTCAAAACCGACATGCACGAACGAACTTGTTATACCAAGGGGGTTAGTACCAATGGATAAGATATAAAAGTCATGCCAACACCGAAGGTAAACTCATGGCTAGGTTGACGGAATTTCACCGTCAACATCTCCCCCATGCTTAAACCTTGCTCATCCTCAAGTAAGCCTTCGATGGATATCATCGTTGCCCTTAATTGTTTAAACCTTGCACTTGATTATACACAAGAAAACATAATGCTCTCAAAAATTTAAGTTTCATAATGTACTAGCCTTCATCCCTACGGAGGGTAGATTATTAATTAAGTTTATCCCACAAGTATTAAGATGCTCCCAAAATTTAAATAGATCTCAGAGATTTTGAAATAAAGAACGAGATGAAAAAGAGCTAAACCAAGTTCACAAATTTAAATCATCTTGCATATTGCTCATGAACTCTCATCTCATCTTATCTCTCAAGCCTATTCATTCTACTCCTTTCCCTCTCATAACATATATATAAGTGGTAGGCTTTATATGGAACTTTTTGGGAAAGTTTAGTCCTACCAAGATATTATAAATGAGATGTTGTCAAAACAAGACAAGCTTCTCATGGTCTTACCGAGACTCGTCAAAAAGGTCATTGGAAAATAATGTTATATCAAGGAGGGGGAGAGAAAAATACACACACTTGAGATAGGTGGACATGTGCAAATGGCAAATAGCGATCCCAAGGCACAAAGGAAGTCCTCGTTATCGGATTGCACATGGTTGGAAAATGAGTATGGATCTTTTAATCTTGAAACCTTGAAATTCCTAATGCACTTTAGAGAACTGGGGAGTTCACTTTATTTTATTTTATTTTTTATTTTTACTCATACTCATATATTTTTTTCCTCTTTTTCTTATACATATATTTTTTCTCTTTTTCTTTATACTCATTTTGTTCTTTTCTTTCTCATCATTTTTTTATTTGCTCCCCTTGAACTCTAAAATTGCATTGTACCTACCTCCTCCCCCATGCTTAGACGTTTGCTCGTCCTCGGGCAAAGAGGTGATAGAGATAAGGTAGGTACCGGGAATACATTTCCTTTGGAGAGATACTTGAAATCTTCAATCTTGGCACCATCTTGCAATCTTCCTTGAATTGATGATCCATACTCAACGATAGGTTGTGGTCAAGGAGATAATCACAAAAGATGATATTTGGTTTTAAGGGTGGATATCCGGCGAGGTTTGTGAGATCTCCGATGTGGGGATACACAATGCACGGATAAAAGGCTAGCAATAAGATAGATACGCAAAAACGGAATGACCAGCTTCTTAGTCTCGGGCCAGAGAAATCATGGCCTGCAATAACTCACCCAAAAATAAACTTGTACACTAAGGTTTATGCACTCAAATATATATAAGGCTCTGGATAGGTAGAGCAACACGCAAGTGATATTTATGACAAGGTTAGCATTACTTTTAGAAATAAAAATCATTTTTAATCCATCTAAAACTTGAGAGCATATAAAACACTATGGGTCTTTATTTTTATCATAACCTACGCTAAAGATTAAGCTAGCATTTAGATAATTTCAGATTTGTATTTTAAGAGAGCATTAGCTTAATCATGCATAAAACAAATACAAAGATAAACAAAGCGGCAATTATAATCATATATCATCATGGCATAAATTTTGTAACTTTACCAAAGGTAAAAACAAGGTGGTGACTTTATTCATGATGAAAACAAACTAACACACATGCTGGAATTTAAATAAAAACTGAAAACACTACGCATACATAAGCACACACAAGCTGAAAATTAAAGAAAAGGGGAAAAGAAAAGAAAACTAAAGCTCCTCCTTCTTCTAATCTTCCGCCGGTGGTTGGTATTGATAATCTTGGTGGTTGTACCCTTGCTCATAGTAGGATTGGACATCCCCTCCAACGAATTGATCCGGCGGTTCTAGGTGAAGGCGCCCAAGCTCATAGGCAATATTTGCATTGCCTTCACCCAATTGAGCCATGTTGGATTGGATGGCTGCGATGTTTTGCATGTTTCTTGCAGCATATCCTCCGATTATGGCCACACTTTGTTGTGGTTGAGGCTGCATAAGGTTACGTTGGGCACCACATAATTTGGTGGGGGCATGGCTGCACCACTCCCCCATGCTTGCATCGGTGGCCCTCCGTAGTAACTTGGCGGTGTAGGAATTCCTCCATACGGTGGCACATAGTTTTGTTGTGCACCTCCCTCTTGTGCCGAGGAGGATCCTCCTTCTACAATTCTTCCTCTTTTATTCTTCCTTGCCGGCACAAGGAGTCCTTCCTCCAACCAATCTTCCTTCCCTTGGATGAAGAGTCTTAGTCTTGGATCCGGAAGGGGTAAGTTCACTTTGGCCACTTTAAAGCCTCCTCTGTCATCTCCACTTATATATTTTCCCTGCTTCATGTACTCAAATCCGAGAGAGGTCCCAGGTAGAAGATGTTCGAGATTTCTAGAGATTCCCGGTCTTAAGGAGATGGCCAACATGGAGAGGTAGCACCCCGAACCAATATCTCCCGATCCCGATGTTGCCTCACAACACCATCGGTTGATCATGAGGTAGGAGGGGTCTATGGACTGCCTGGAAATTAAAGCTAAGTAAAGCCAATTCAACTCCGTGTCGGTCACCTTCGTCTCCCTCATCCTCCCCAAAATCCTTTTACACATCCATGAGTGAAATACTTGGATGATGGGGTTCCGGATGGAATTCCTTTGTTGGTGGGCTTCCCCCGAGATCAAATTCCAAAATCCATCCAACATGCCTTCCGGCACGTCTACTTTCTCCGGAGCTCCCTTTTGGAAACCAAGTAGCTCCCTAATATGCTCATAGTGAACCACTTGCTGAACTCCCTCCAACCGGAATGATAAACTTGGCACCCCCTCATCAAGGATAGGCGCCATGGTCATTAAAATTTCCAAGGCAAATTCCTTGTGGGTATTTGCCGACACCCCGTTGGAGAATTGCACCCATCCAAGGTGCCCCAACATATAATAAATGTCCGTGCCAAAACCCAATGAGTTGAGAGCTTGATCGTCGAAATCGACGTTTGCCACAAGCCTCTTCTCAAGGCGAGAGAGTTTCTTCTCCTCCTCCTCCGACAAGATGATGAAGCCATATGCGGAGTACCGCGGAGTGTACGGAGGTGGAGCGGATGATTGGGTTGATCAACGAGGTGGGACGGGCGGCTCCTCCGTACGCCCTTGAGGTTCGGTAAACCTCATGGACGAGCTCCTTGTGGCCCTCATACCACCAAGGAGGAGAGTGTCGTTCCTCCTCGGCGTGTGTCCTCCTCCATGCTCGAGGAGACTCAAACCGAGTGCCTCCTCGAAGACGTCGTCGAAGATGGCTTGGACGACAATGACCCCTTCTTCTTGGTGAAGAGACTTGTGGTTTTCTTCCACGTGATTGCAGCACTCTTCTCTCTAATATAATCCCGGGGTTTTAACCGGTAACAAAGCACTCAAGAATTAATTCGGAGTATGGACTTCGAGTGGATTAAGGGTGTGATTTGTTGAGCAAAACAAACTTGGGAAGGATGGCTAAGTCTAGATGGTTCTGGACTAAAACTTTGAGCACACAAATAGAAAGAGGGAAGAGCTGCTTGCCTGCTGAAGACGAGCACCGGGGGTGCATTTTATAGGGGAGGCCGGCCGGCCTGGGTGGCCTTGTGCCTCCCCTGGCTCGGTTTTCCTCCAGCCTAATGATCTCCCCTTTGTGACTTTCGTTCCCGCGTGCTCCACTAGTTGCACCGCCCAAACTCTCTCATCCACTCTTTTGCTTGCATTATTGGTCCTTCCACTTGATGCCTTTGCTTTGAGTCATTTCCATGCTCCCTTGCTTCACATTCCACCATGAATTTCCTGCAAAGCAATGCTTGCTGCCCACCCATGCTTGTCCTTTGCATGTGGTCTTAATGAAAGTTGTTGGAAGGGCATCCAATGATGCATCATGGTGCATGCATGATTTGTTTAACTAGATTGCCTCCCTCTAAGCATGTCTTAAGGCTAAGCACTCCTCTAATTTTGAAAATTAAAAATAATTTCAGAGCTATGGGAGAGCTCAAGCATAAATTTAGAGAAGTTTTTAAAGCATTAAAAACAAGATGTAAGTCAAAAATATTTTCCGACTACATTTATATCAGTCTGACCGGTATCGTTTGCCTTCATTAGTTGAGAGCAATCTTTTCCCGGCTTGATCATAGGGGCATAGGTTTAGGTTCTAATTTTGGCTAAATGAGAGAGATTTTGAATGAAATAAAATTAAATGAGGCTTAGAAAAATTCTAATCTTAGAGAAACCAAGGATATAGATTTTTAAACCAACCGAAAATCAAGTTTCTAGGTTCACGCGAGTCCTACCACGTGCTGAAAATTAAATAACATCTAGATACAAGTCGTGGCTCTACTCGTGTGTTTTTAGCATGTAAAACAAGTCAACCACAACATCATAAAGAGGATGAAAGGTTGAGTTAGGTTCTGAATTTATTTGGTTTTGGTTTCTCGAAAAGAAGCAAACAACACATAGGATGGTTCATGTAAAGGGTTTATGATCCAAACAAAATATTCAACCAAGATTTATGTCTCCAATATTGTTCAACCACTCTAAGTCTAATGTCTTGTGTAGTAAATTTCAAAACTAACTTACTTGGAAAGACTCGAAAAAACCTTGAATCGGGTTGTCCTCCCAGTAGCTTATTCTTGACTCGACGAAACGGGTTGCCTCCCGCCTAGCGCTTCGTTTAAAGTCCATGGCTACACTTCTTCACTTGATTACTTCGGATCAACGCTCTTTGCGGGCATTGCAATCTTTGGTACCCACTTTCACACCATCTTGGGCACGGGCTTATTCTCCGGCTTAGTCATCTTTTTGGTCTTCACAGGTGGCTTTTGTTCCTTTATCTTGACGGATGCAACAACTTCCTTGATTTTCTTCACTTCCTTCTTCTTCGGCTCTTCCTTCTTCTTCGACTCTTCTTCCTTCCTTGGTTTTTCCTTAACAATGCGACGATGAGGTGGAACATATTTAACTTCAATCATATTGCATACCTCGAGGCGTGATCGAAACTTGAAGGAACTCCTCTCGCCGTTAATGTCGAACTTGATCTCCCCCTTTCCAACATCAATAGTAGCTCCCACGGTCTTGAGGAAAGGCCTCCCAAGGATGAGTGGTGGCTTCTCCCTCTCTCCCATCTTGAGTACCACGAAGTCGACGGGGATGAAGTGGTGTCCGACCTTCACGGGCACATCTTCGGCGATGCCCAAGGGATAGCGAATGGAGTTGTCACCCAACTCCAAGCACATACCCGTAGGCTCCAACGGTAGGCGTAGCTTCTCGAACACATCCCTTGGAATGACGCTCACACTTGCTCCAAGGTCGCATAACGCCTTCTCGAACTTGAATGAACCAACGGAACATGGAATCATCGAGCATCCGGGGTCTTTTTGCTTCTCTAGCCCATTTGCAATAGCGGCACTACATTGCTCGGACATCTTGACATGATCTACCCCGAGTGTTGCTATCTCATATTTATTTGCAAGGATATCTTTGAAGTAACGAGAATATGTAGGAACTTGAAGGGCATCCAATAACGGCATATTGATGCTAAGTCTACGAACAACCTCCACAAACTTCTCAAAGTGATTGTAAAGTTTACCTCGGAAGTAGCGTGGCTTGAGTTGCGGTATCTTCGTGTCTTCTCCCGGCATCTCAAACTCGAGCTCTTTGGTGACGATCTCCGTAACTTCCTCCTTAGCAAATTCCTCCGCCTCGACAGATGGTTTAGGCTTCCTTGCTCCTGCGGAACATTCTGGATCTTCGGTCTCCTTCCCCGAATGAGTTTGAATAGCCTTTGCCGTTTTGGGACCTTTAGGTTGTCCCGGAAGCTTCCCTTCATTAGCGGATAGGCGCCCGACAAGTTGTCCCACTTGAGTCTCGAGCATCTTCATCATGTTGAGCACTTGATGGTTGGAGCTTCCGACCTCCGTCACTTTGCTATCGATGTTCTCCAACACCTTGTCTATGGCCTTGAACTTGGTGATGGTGTCCTTGTTGATCTTAGCTTGCTCGTCCATGAAGTCCTTCAATTGTATACGAAGCGGAACCGAATTAGGAATGGATGAGCTTGCATTAAATTGAGGTCTACCTTGCCCGTAGCGGAAGTTCGGCAAATCTCCCTTCCTCATGTAGTCGAGCACCTTGGCTTCCTCCGGACAATCCTTGTGGACATGGCCATATTCTCCGCACTCTTCACATGTGGATCTTGCTTCGGCAGCCTTTAAGTCTTGAGCCTCTTTCTTTTCTATCTCCATCTTCTCCAACCTCCGCATAAGCGAATCGATCTTGCCTTCGAGTATGTCTTCCTTCTCCACTTGCAAGACTCCTTTGACGTTCCCCGCGGGTTGAACCGGAAGTAAGCGTCCGGATGACGCCCACGTGTCATTGTCCGCGACCTTCTTGAATAGAGTGAAAGCTTCGGTCGGCGTAAGCTCGATGATAGATCCTCCCACCGATGCATCGATGGCCGTCCTTGACGCCATGGTGAGTCCTTGGTAAAACTTTTGAACGATGTCCTCCTTCGGGAACTTGTGATGTGGAACTGCCCGAGTGTACTCATTGAAGCGCTCGAATGCCTCCGAGATAGTTTCCGTAGGATATTGAGCAAAAGTGGCAATCTTATTACGCAAGCTTTGAGTTTTACCCAGCGAGTAGTACTCCTTCATGAAGGCCCTCATCAATGCATTCCAATCTTGCACCGTCTCCGCCGGTTGAGAGTAGAACCATTGCAAAGCCTTCCCGAGTAGCAAGAATGGAAAGAGCCTTGCCCTCATTTGATCTTGAGTCACCCCATCCATGTTGAATGTCTGACATAGTTGAACGAACGCTTGGAGGTGAAGGTTCGGATCTTCTTTACCGGTGAAGGGTGAATGTTGCACCATGCGGATTGTTGAGGTCTTGATCTCGAACGGCCTTTCGATCTCCGCGAGGTTCAAGATTGGTAGGTCGATGATGTCCGGGGTGCATAGCTCCCCGATCTTGCGTTCTTGCGGTTGTTCTCCCATCGGTGGAAGTCGATTCTCCCGAGGACTTCGAGGTGGTGAATTCTTCGGAGATTCCAACGATCCTTCGTCTTCCGACTTCGAATCTACAAAATCCAGCTTCTTAGCTTGTTGTGCTTCGTGTCTCCTTAGCCTGTAAAGTTTTTCTGGATCATCCACAAAATTATCTGGTTTGTTGGAGAGGTAGCCGTCCATCTCCTGTTAGGGTTAGCGATAAACAAAATATACAAAAATGAAAAATAAAAATAAATTATCTAGATTAGATTGATTTTGAGGATGATCAAAAGTTAGTAGATGCAAAAAGAAAAACCAAAAGAAAACTGAAAATTACACAAAAAAGCAATAAAAGATCGAATCTTGATCACTTGTTCCCCGGCAACGGCGCCAGAAAAAGGGGCTTGTTGACGGTATATATTTGTGTTAAAGTTCAAGTGGACTTGCAAGCAGACAAATCCTCCGTCGTAGTCAAGGGACCCTTCTTCCCTTGAGTGATGAACCCAAGGTATCGAATCCGTGGAACAAATGTGTGATGCAACAGTTGATCTATTAAAGCTGAGAAACTTTGATCTTCAAGAGGTGAAACCTATGCATCTAATCTTAAAGAACATCACAAGAACGAATCTAATCTATTGGGAACCAGAGGTAGCAAGAGATAGAGGGGGATAGATAAACCAATCTAGAGAGATTGGATCAAGCCTTCGTTGAAGTTCCGAACAAAGGAAGAAGTAACAAGTTCAATCTCATAAAAAGCTTCTTTAAACCATGGTTTCCGTCGACTCGAAACGCCCGCCTTTTGAGCCACTGTCACAACGCACCCCTATTCGTATGGTTAGTCTAGGGCGAGTCCAAGGACAAGTTGAAATCTTTAGGAAGGTCGCATGCACCTCAGCCTGCCAGGCTATAAGAACATCCTCGGTGATCTATCTCGAGAATAGATCTTAAGATATGAAAAGCCGATCGAAATCAAAGACGTAGGAGAAACACTTGATCGCAAGAAATCGGATTGCAACTTGATAATTCAACATTACATGATACATGAATCAAGATCACCACCGGGATCCTACATTGATCTTGCTTCTAGCTCGGGAACTCCGACGTGGTCTTCCTTGCAAGGTTCCCACGCGGCTAGGGAGATCCTAGTCAACTAGGTCGACCCTCTCTCTCCGAGATGGTGTCCTCTCTTCTCGCTCCTCGGGCCGATGACGAATGAGTTGATGCGCGGCTCTTGGCCTCGGGGCTATAAATAGTCCGAATGGCGGCTAGGTCAAAGGGTCGATGGGCTTGAAATGGGTTGGGCGCGGCACAGGCTGCTGGGCCCATTCGCCCAACCGACGGCCTGCTTTGCCTGGTGTCGGTTCCTGAGTCTTCTAGATCCTTCCCCCTTCTGCATGTGGGCCCTTGTCGCCGCCTTTCCCGGATTGATGAAGCTCCTTGTCCCGCAAGATTCGGCACTTTTCTGACTGGGTCCTCGGAGTTTTTCATCTTCTCGGGTTTGGTCCCTGGGCTTCTTGGAGTCATGTTTACTTCATAGCTTGACTTGTACCGAGCTTCAAGGTCTTGTCACGAGGTGCTTGATGAACTTATCCCGAAAGTCTTGCTTTCAACACTAAAACCCTGCATAAACACTAAACTCCAAAACCGACATGCACGAACGAACTTGTTATAGCAAGGGGGTTAGTACCAATGGATAAGATATAAAAGTCATGCCAACACCGAAGGTAAACTCATGGCTAGGTTGACGGAATTTCACCGTCAACACACCGGTTTCGATCCCGGCTTGATGTTTAACTTGTGCTCGGCAACCTCTCTCGGGATCCCCTTCATGTCGGAGGGTTTCCATGCAAACACATTGAGGTTCACTTGAGGAAGTTGACGAGCGTGCTTTCCTATTTAGGATCGAGCGTCATCCCGATACGGAGCGTACGGCCGTCGTCGGAGACGACTGCATCCTTGACGTCCTTGGCGGGCTCGAAAGAGCAGGCCGCTCGCTTGGACGACTCGGGGACATCCTGGTCCTCGGATCGAGGCTCGGCGCGGAGCCTCTCGGACCGGATGATCTTCAATGACTGCAAGCACTCGCGCACTCGTATGTGCGCTGATACGTTGGCCCTACTGTGATGATCTCCTTCGGACCGGGAATCTTCAGTTTCAGGTACGTATAGTTCGGCACGGCCATAAACTTCGCGTATGCCGGCCTCCCGAGGATCGCATGGTACGTCCCCGAGAACCCCACCACTTCGAAGGTGAGGGTTTCTGTGCGGAAGTTCCGCATGTCCCCAAACGTGACGGGTAGATCGATCTGCCCGATGGGGAGTGCCTCCATCCCGGGTACGACCCCATGGAATGGTCGGCGGCCTCGGTGCGGACCGCGGATGCCCATGTCGCAGCGTTGACGATAGAGCACGTTGATCCGCTTCCCCATCCATCGTGACCTTGTGGACCCTTTTGAACTTGAATAGGGGAGCTACCACTAGTGGGTAGGATCCAGGCTGAGGCACGTGGTTGGGATGGTCCTCGCGGTCGAAGGTTATCGGAACCTCCGACCACTTTAGATAGGACGGCTTCGCGACGTCGGTGTTGAAGACTTCTCATCGGATAAGCTTCTCGTGCCGCCTCGAGGGTCTTGCCGGAGATCCCCCGAAGATCATGTGCACCGCACCGTCTTCCCATAGGTACGCAGCCCCTGCGCCGTCGTCGTTGTCGGGGGACGGCCCTCCCTTCTTGGGCTGGTCCGCCGTTCTTGGCTTGAGGGTGCCGTTGACGTAGTTCTTCATGAGCCGGCACTCCCTGAGCATGTGCTTGACGGGGACCTCGTGGTGCGGACACGGCGCGTCCAGGAGCCTCTCGAAGTGGTCCTCGGACGGTGCGGGCTTGGTCGGGTTGCCCTTAGGGCGCGACGTCTTGCGCTCTACCGCCGCGACAAAGTTGTCGTCACAGCGACGCTTGTCGTTCTTCTTCTTCTTCTTGAAGCGCGAGGACGTCCCTTTGCCCCTTGCCTTGAGGGGCGTTGAGCGTCGCGGCGACCGCTTCCTCGTCGTCGGCGTGGTTGCTCGCGATGTCGAGGAGCTCGCGAGTCGTGCAGGGCATGCGGCGCCCAAGTCGGTGGATGAGGGACATGCACGTCGTGCCGTTTTGGAACGCCGAGATGGCATCGTTGTCGATCGCTCCGGGGAGCTCAGTGCAACACTTGGAGAAACGTCATATGTACTCGCGGAGACTCTCCCGGCTGCGCAGTTGCTTCCCAGCCGCTTCTCGGGCGCATGTAGGTGCCTTGGAAGTTGCCGACGAAGACCCGATATAGGTCGGTCCAGTTGTTGATCTTGTCCCGCGGCAGGTGCTCGAGCCATCTCCGCGCGGAATCACCGAGGTAGAGCAGCAGATTCTTGATGACGAAGAGATCGTCCGTCGCTCCCCCGGCGTGGCAAGCGAGCCGGTAGTCCTCGAGCCATACGCTGGGGTTGGTGTCCCCATCATATCTTGGCATGTTGGTCGGAGCACAGAACCGCGAAGGAAACTTCGCGTCGCGGATGCTCTGACCAAAGGCCCGTGGACCTCTTTGGTTCGGCGACCAGCTGCGGTCGCGGTCGTCGTCGCTGTCGTGGCGTCGCCCGCGTCCACGATCGTCGTGGTGGCAAGAGCGGTTGTCGCGGTGGTTGTTGACGCTCTCGGCCCATCGTCGGGCCTCAATGGTGTTCTACACATCGCGGTTGGGCCCGAGGCGGCTCTTGACCGCCGATGCCGCGGCTCCGCCTCCCTCCCCACGCTCTCGATGCTGGGAAGGAGGTGGATTCGGGCCGTGGGCGGACGGCGCTCCCACCCGCCCGCGCTCCGAGCGCTGGCGCAAGGCGGAGCTCTCCGCTTGTTGCGTGCCGCCGTCTCGAGCAACGCCTTCAACTGTTGGTGCACTCGTCATTCCTCGGAGGTCGCCGCCTCCGGGCAGCCGCAAAATCGACATCAAAGAAGAAGCAGAAAGGGTAAAGCAAGGTAGGGAAGCAACGGCTAGAAAGAATCGGCTAAATGGAAGATAAAGTGGGTTCCGCTGATGGAGGCAGAAGCGTTTCATCCTATGGAAAGCTGAAGCAATCCTGTCTGGGAAACATGGCCGGGGGCTGTGCCTCCGATCCACAGACCTCGATTTCCTAACCGAGAAGGTCGTCGAGTGTTAGTGTGTCATGTGTTGGGTGCACGCCTACAACAACTTCCTTGACCCGGAGCGAGACTAGACCAAGTGTGGGAGTTAATTTGGACAACCTGCACGAGCAAGTCAGCAAGTCGTTGGACCACCTGCAACACCCCGCCGTGGAGGAGAGGGTGAAGCTCCGCACTGCCCAGGTTAAAGTGATTGCAGATATGTACTCGACCTTTCAAGACGAAACTCGTGGATCTCACTATGGAGACACAGCAGGACCTTGACAAGCTTGGGGAAGCGATCCAGACCGACTTCAAAGACTGAAGAGATCAAATGAATGCTTCAGTTTTTCTTTTCATTTATCCTCATATACGTCTTTTAATTGGACCAGCCCTAGCTAAGGGAAAAACTACTAGAAACACACTGGGTTTTCTGTTTCTATTGTTGTTGTTAGTATTCATTGGATTGTTGGAATTATGTGTTGTCTTTATTCAATTATTATTCTCCTACACTTTTATTAATTACTGTGTTTACTAACGAACAATTTACCACTTAATAAATTAATTTCTCACCTGTCCACTTGCAAAATACTACTGCTCAAGTATATGCGCCTAAAATAAATTTTCATGAGTTAATTACCACTTCACACTTAACACAGAATCGTTGATGTAGTTTATATATGTGGTGTGTTAATTTGGATCAACTCCCTTCCATAGCAGTCATGTTTTCCGGAACATTACAAATGAAGAATGAGAACGTGGAACATGCAACGCCGGTTTGGGAAACTATGAAACAAAGGGTGTGTATCTCTGTTGACACCATTTTTCTACACGTCTCAAAATCGACATTAAAGAAGAAGCAGAAAGGAAACCAAGGTAGGGAAGCAACGACTAGAAAGAATCGGCTAAATGGAAGATAAAGTGGGTTCCGCTGAGAAGTGTTTCATCATATGGAAAGGTGAAGCAATCCTGGCTGGGAAACATGGCCGGGGGCTGTGCCTCCGATCCATATACCTCGATTTCCTAACCGAGATGGTTGTCGAGTGTTAGTGTGTCATGTGTTGGGTGCACGCCTAAGACAACTTCCTTGACCCAGAGCGAGATTGGACCAAGTGTGGAAGTTAATTTGGACGACCTACATGAGCAATTCAGCAAGTCGTTGGAGCACCTGCTCCACCCCGCTGTGGAGGAGAGGGTGAAGCTCTGCGCTGCCCAGGTTAAAGTGATTGCAGATATGTACTCAACCTTTCAAGACGGAACTCGTGGATCTCACTATGGAGACACAGTAGGACCTTGACAAGCTTGTGGAAGCGATCCAGACCGACTTCAAAGACTGAAGAGATCGAGCAGATGCTTCAGTTTTGCTTTTCATTTATCCTCATATACGTCTTTTAATTGGACCAGCCCTAGCTAAGGGAAAAACTACTAGAAACACACTGGGTTTTCTGTTTCTATTGTTGTTGTTAGTATTCATTGGATTGTTGGAATTATGTGTTGTCTTTATTCAATTATTATTCTCCTACACTTTTATTAATTACTATGTTTACTCAGGAACAATTTACCACTTAATAAATTAATTTCTCACCTGTCCACTTGCAAAATACTACTGCTCAAGTATATGCGCCTAAAATAAATTTTCATGAGTTAATTACCACTTCACACTTAACACAGAATCGTTGATGTAGTTTATATATGTGGTGTGTTAATTTGGATCAACTCCCTTCCATAGCAGTCATGTTTTCCGGAACATTAGAAATGAAGAATGAGAACGTGGAACATGCAACGCCGGTTTGGGAAACTATGAAACAAAGGGTGTGTATCTCTGTTGACACCATTTTTCTACACGTCTCAAAATCGACATTAAGGAAGAAGCAGAAAGGGTAAAGCAAGGTAGGGAAGCAACGACTAGAAAGAATCGGATAAATGGAAGATAAAGTGGGTTCCACTGAGAAGTGTTTCATCATATGGAAAGGTGAAGCAATCCTGGTTGGGAAACATGGCCGGGGGCTGTGCCTCCGATCCATATACCTCGATTTCCTAACCAAGATGGTTGTCGAGTGTTAGTGTGTCATGTGTTGGGTGCACACCTAAGACAACTTCCTTGACCCAGAGCGAGACTGGACCAAGTGTGGGAGTTAATTTGGACGACCTACACGAGCAATTCAGCAAGTCGTTGGAGCACCTGCACCACCCCGCTGTGGAGGAGAGGGTGAAGCTCTGCGCTACCCAGGTTAAAGTGATTGCAGATATGTACTCGACCTTTCAAGACGGAACTCGTGGATCTCACTATGGAGACACAGTAGGACCTTGACAAGCTTGTGGAAGCGATCCAGACCGACTTCAAAGACTGAAGAGATCGAACGAATGCTTCAGTTTTGCTTTTCATTTATCCTCATATACGTCTTTTAATTGGACCAGCCCTAGCTAAGGGAAAAACTACTAGAAACACACTGGGTTTTCTGTTTCTATTGCTGTTGCTAGTATTCATTGGATTGTTGGAATTATGTGTTGTCTTTATTCAATTATTATTCTCCTACACTTTTATTAATTACTATGTTTACTCAGGAACAATTTACCACTTAATAAATTAATTTCTCACCTGTCCATTTGCAAAATACTACTGCTCAAGTATATGCGCCTAAAATAAATTTTCATGAGTTAAATACCACTTCACACTTAACATAGAATCGTTGATGTAGTTTATATATGTGGTGTGTCAATTTGGATCAACTCCCTTCCATAGCAGTCATGTTTTCCGGAACATTAGAAATGAAGAATGAGAACGTGGAACATGCAACACCGGTTTGGGAAACTATGAAACAAAGGGTGTGTATCTCTGTTGCCACCATTTTTCTACACGTCTCAAAATCGACATCAAAGAAGTAGCAGAAAGGGTAAAGCAAGGTAGGGAAGCAACGGCTAGAAAGAATCGTCTAAATGAAAGATAAAGTGGGTTCTGCTGAGAAGTGTTTCATCATATGGAAAGCTGAAGCAATCCTGGCTGGGACACATGGCCGGGGGCTGTGCCTCCGATCCATTTATATTCCTCGATTTCCTAACCGAGAAGGTCGTCGAGTGTTAGTGTGTCATGTGTTGGGTGCACGCCTAAGACAACTTCCTTGACGCAGAGCGAGACTGGACCAAGTGTGGGAGTTAATTTGGACGACCGACACGAGCAATTCAGCAAGTCGTTGGAGCACCTGCACCACCCTGCCGTGGAGGAGAGGGTGAAGCTCTGCGCTGCCCAGGTTAAAGTGATTGCAGATATGTACTCGACCTTTCCAGACGGAACTCGTGGATCTCACTATGGAGACACAGCAGGACCTTGACAAGCTTGTGGAAGCGATCCAGACCGACTTCAAAGACTGAAGAGATCGAACAAATGCTTCAGTTTTGCTTTTCATTTATCCTCATATACGTCTTTTAATTGGACCAGCCCTAGCTAAGGGAAAACCTAATAGAAACACACTGGGTTTTCTGTTTCTATTGCTGTTGCTAGTATTCATTGGATTGTTGGAATTATGTGTTGTCTTTATTCAATTATTATTCTCCTACACTTTTATTAATTACTATGTTTACTCAAGAACAATTTACCACTTAATAAATTAATTTCTCACCTGTCCATTTGCAAAATACTACTCCCTCCGTCCCTCAATATTAGCATTTGAAGCATTCAAACGGTGAAATAGCAGTGGTGGGAATTGACGCATGTACGCATGAGCATTCATGAGTAGAGAAATGAATCAGGACCCTCGGACAGCTGCGTGGCGCAATTTCACCCAAGCGTTTTTTATCCCCTTCTTCCACCGCTGACTCCTGCTGCTGCTGCTTCTCTCACCCATCACGGCATCACCACGACGATGATGCGGGCAGCCACCAATCGAGCATGGGGCTCCTCCGCAGCCTGGGGCGTGGTGCTGTAGTTGCCGGCGGCTGGCCCGCCGCTCCCCACGAAGGCATGGCCAGGGGTGTGCCCCTCAAGCACGAGCCGTGTCGGCCGCTGCCTCCTGCAGCCAGGAGTGTGAAAATCGTGCAGGCTGCCGCTCCCCACGAAGACATGGCCAGGGGTGCGTCGCTCCCCCGTCCGCCGTGCCGAGTGAGCCATCAACCAGGGGCGCGGGCGCCACTCCCACGCAGTTCGAGCTCGCCGCTGCCGAATCGCGGCTGCCTCTTCTCCGCTGGCGCTGGGGCCCAACTTCCTCTTATCCGCTCAGCGCTGCGGGGACGGCGGCACGGCATTGCGACGAGGGCTGCCGAACCAGTGGGCGCGGATCTTGGAGCGCCACCCCACACCCGAGCTCAGGCGGGTGCCCTCTCCCTCTGGCGGGGGCATATCTTGGAGCGCCGCCACCAACCCCACACCCGAGCTCCGGCGGCCGCCGTCTCCCTCCCGGCGGGCTGCGCCTCTCCCTCCGGCGGGCCGCAGCTCCTTCTCCCCCGTGGTTCTGGCGCTCAGCTCGCCACCTCGTGCGGCGGATGCAAGCGAGAGTTTTTTGTTGGGGAAACCAATCTGCGGCGGATTCCTATATGTGGGACCCACCCTACGCCCTCAAATGCTTACATTCTGAGCAAAATTTTGAATGCTCCGAATGCAAATATTTAGGGACGGAGGGAGTACTGCTCAAGTATATGCGCCTAAAATAAATTTTCATCAGTTAATTACCACTTCACACTTAACACAGAATCGTTGATGTAGTTTATATTTGTGGTGTGTCAATTTGGATCAACTCCCTTCCATAGCAGTCATGTTTTCCGGAACATTAGAAATGAAGAATGAGAACGTGGAACATGCAACGCCGGTTTGGGAAACTATGAAACAAAGGGTGTGTATCTCTGTTGCCACCATTTTTCTACACGTCTCAAAATCGACATCAAAGAAGAAGCAGAAAGGGTAAAGCAAGGTAGGGAAGCAACGGCTAGAAAGAATCGTCTAAATGAAAGATAAAGTGGGTTCTGCTGAGAAGTGTTTCATCATATGGAAAGCTGAAGCAATCCTGGCTGGGACACATGGCCTGGGGCTGTGCCTCCGATCCATATACCTCGATTTCCTAACCGAGAAGGTCGTCGAGTGTTAGTGTGTCATGTGTTGGGTGCACGCCTAAGACACCTTCCTTGACCCAGAGCGACACTGGACCAAGTGTGGGAGTTAATTTGGACGACCGACACGAGCAATTCAGCAAGTCGTTGGAGCACCTGCACCACCCCGCCGTGGAGGAGAGGGTGAAGCTCTGCGCTGCCGAGGTTAAAGTGATTGCAGATATGTACTCGACCTTTCAAGACGGAACTCGTGGATCTCACTATGGAGACACAGTAGGACCTTGACAAGCTTGTGGAAGCGATCCAGACCGACTTCAAAGACTGAAGAGATCGAACGAATGCTTCAGTTTTGCTTTTCATTTATCCTCATATACGTCTTTTAATTGGACCAGCCCTAGCTAAGGGAAAAACTACTAGAAACACACTAGGTTTTCTGTTTTTATTGCTGTTGCTAGTATTCATTGGATTGTTGGAATTATTTGTTGTCTTTATTCAATTATTATTCTCCTACACTTTTATTAATTACTATGTTTACTCAGGAACAATTTACCACTTAATAAATTAATTTCTCACCTGTCCATTTGCAAAATACTACTGCTCAAGTATATGCGCCTAAAATAAATTTTCATGAGTTAATT
Source organism: Cenchrus purpureus (assembly GCA_022644695.1). NCBI lineage: Eukaryota > Viridiplantae > Streptophyta > Magnoliopsida > Poales > Poaceae > Cenchrus > Cenchrus purpureus. The sequence goes on from CP053454.1 coordinate 53,532,314, forward strand.
ACCACTTCACACTTAACACAGAATCGTTGATGTAGTTTATATATGTGGTGTGTCAATTTGGATCAACTCCCTTCCATAGTAGTCATGTTTTCCGGAACATTAGAAATGAAGAAAGAGAACGTGGAACATGCAACACCGGTTTGGGAAACTATGAAACAAAGGGTGTGTATCTCTGTTGCCACCATTTTTCTACACGTCTCAAAATCGACATCAAAGAAGAAGCAGAAAGGCTAAAGCAAGGTAGGGAAGCTACAGCTAGAAAGAATCGTCTAAATGAAAGATAAAGTGGGTTCTGCTGAGAAGTGTTTCATCATATGGAAAGCTGAAGCAATCCTGGCTGGGACACATGGCCGGGGGCTGTGCCTCCGATCCAAATACCTCTATTTCCTAACCGAGAAGGTCGTCGAGTGTTAGTGTGTCATGGGTTGGGTGCACGCTTAAGACAACTTCCTTGACCCAGAGCGAGACTGGACCAAGTGTGGGAGTTAATTTGGACGACCTACACGAGCAATTCAGCAAGTCGTTGGAGCACCTGCACCACCCCGCCGTGGAGGAGAGGGTGAAGCTCTGCGCTGCCCAGGTTAAAGTGATTGCAGATATGTACTCGACCTTTCCAGACGGAACTCGTGGATCTCACTATGGAGACACAGTAGGACCTTGACAAGCTTGTGGAAGCAATCCAGACCGACTTCAAAGACTGAAGAGATCGAACGAATGCTTCAGTTTTGCTTTTCATTTATCCTCATATACGTCTTTTAATTGGACCAGCCCTAGCTAAGGGAAAAACTACTAGAAACACACTGGGTTTTCTGTTTCTATTGTTGTTGCTAGTATTCATTGGATTGTTTGAATTATGTGTTGTCTTTATTCAATTATTATTCTCCTACACTTTTATTAATTACTATGTTTACTCAAGAACAATTTACCACTTAATAAATTAATTTCTCACCTGTCCATTTGCAAAATAATACTGCTAAAGTATATGCGTCTAAAATAAATTTTCATGAGTTAATTACCACTTCACTCTTAACACAGAATCGTTGATGTAGTTTATATATGTGGTGTGTCAATTTGGATCAACTCCCTTCCATAGCAGTCATGTTTTCCGGAACATTAGAAATGAAGAATGAAAACGTGGAACATGCAACGCCGGTTTGGGAAACTATGAAACAAAGGGTGTGTATCTCTGTTGCCACCATTTTTCTACACGTCTCAAAATCGACATCAAAGAAGAAGCAGAAAGGGTAAAGCAAGGTAGGGAAGTGTCACACCCGATTTTACAGTGAAAACCGAATGCATCTCATATGTGTGCCAGGATCAGAATTACACACACATGATAGACAATAGAGTGTAATACCATTACTGTAATAAAAACGTACAAGAGTTTAACTGATACAATATTCATTTATTACACTCAGACGGGTGGACTCGAAGGTCCGAACACAAAACGATAACTAAAACGAGTAGCTCCTTCTTCAACTTCCACAGGCATAATGACTAGGGGATCCGCATGCCTTAGAACTCCTCGAAGTCGCTCCAGTACTCCTCACCTATGTTCTCCTCTGAACAGCGGTAAGCAAGGGTGAGCACTCTTATTGTTGGAGCTCAGCAAGTGGGGGAAACATGCAAGGCTACCAAGGATAGGCTAAAGTTCACAGCGGTTACCTTTTTATAAGTTGGTCAAGTTTTAGTTTACAGCACCTAGTTACTAGATGTAAGTTTATACCAACCCACTTAAGCTTTAAAAGACATTTCAAACCAAAACCCACAAGATCCATGATTTACATCCATCTTTAAGTTTGATTATCATGTGAGGGTCCAAGCCGCTCTTGACCGTGAGCACGGTTGATCGATCAGTTTTACACTCTGCAGAGGTTGTACACTTTACCCACAGCTCGTGTTCCCCATGTTGCCCGGGTTAGCTAGACCCTTAAACACTTCCTAGGTGAGTAGCTAGGGGTCCACTACGAAGCTTTTACAAAGGAAAGTAGAGACCAACAGCATGACTGAGGCGGACCATAACCCTCCCTAATGGTCAGCACCTTAGCAAAGGCTGCTACCCCAGAAGAACCGGGCTATACCCCTGCAACCCCGAGCCCCCTGTGCCCCTCTCGGAAAAAAGCTATCAGATAACCCACTCTCCTAATTAATTGGCAAAGCCAGAGCCATGTGGACTGTGGTTGTACTATTTTCTTAGGTGGTTCTCCATGTTCCATTTAAAGTATATGATCTTGTCTTATTCATTAACAACATTTCATAAACAGAACTGCATTGCATTACATAACCAACATAACCAGCCCAAGTTTAGCAACTAAGCAATGTCTACCCAAAACATTTATTAAAACAAGGTTGATCAAGGTAACAGGGTGAAACATCTAGTCAAGTCCTTAAAAAGGTGTTTGCCCATCAATTTCATGCAAAACAACAAGTATAGTAAACATTGTTTAAGCATGCAGTTGTATAGGTTCAAAAAAAGAATATGCAGAGGGGGAAACCACCTGCCTTCCTCTACAAGCTGGGTATCTTCCTCTTCGTAGATAGGCTCTTCCTGATCGTCTCCAACGGGGTGCTCAAACGAAACAGGCACGATATCTACACACAAACATATACAAACAAACAATAAATAAACAGTACACCAAACAGTGACAAAAACTGAAAACACGCTGTCTAAAGATTCTACTCGCTGAGACGATCATTTCGGTATATAGAACGCTAAAAACGGAGTTAAAACAAGAAAGTTATGATTGAAACAAGTTACAGGGGCCTTTCTGCAAGAAAACTAAGTCTACAGGACTGTTATAAATAAAACAAGGGACTAAAACATAATTTTATATGAAAACAGGAGGGCTAACATGTTAAAACAAGTGAAAAGGGCCTCGGGTGCTATTAAACAGAGAAGGCAGGGGCTAGAACATAAAGTTTAGGACCTGCATGCGAAATCACAGAAACACAGGGACTCTTAATCCAAATAGCCACGGCTGACCGGTGCGCTCAAGTTTGACCCGGGGTTGGATACGATACGAGGCGTAGATCTCGGATCCGGCAGCTGAGGGAGCGGTGGACCGCGCCGTGGTCGCGGCGCACGGGTCCACGGTGGACCAGCCTCATAACACGAAGGGTTACGCGATCCTATCCGTCCGTCACAGATCGCACGGCCCAGGACGTGTGCAAGCGGGGCGTGGCGGTGGGCACGCCGGGACAGAGAAAGGACGGCGGCGTGCGGCGGCGCTTCGCGGGCGCGAGCCCGGGAAGGGGTTCCTGGCGGCCAAAACGAGCACGGGTGAGTGCTACGCGTAGCGGGGAAGCACGCGAGCATGCCTAGGGGGTCAGGGGGGAAGCTCGGGCGTCCACGGCGGCCACGGAGGGCGGGAGCGGCGGCGTCAGCTCATGGATCGGTGCTATGCGCAAGGAAAAGGAAAATGAGCGGGAAGTTTTTGCTCACCACGCAAAGACGCTTCAAAAACGTTCACGGGCGAGGATGGAGCAGCGGCGGCGATGATCAGCGACGGCGGCGGTTCGGGCGGCGCACCGACGTGACAGGGGCGCAGCTCTGAGGCGTCGAGGACGTGAACTGCGGCAAGAAGCTCGGAGCGCCCGGATGCATCTCCAGAGAGAAAGGAAGGAAGGGAGAGAGAGATGTGCCCTTCACCGGTGATGTGTGCTCCACCGACGGCAATGGCGGAACCGAGGCGGTGGCGATGATGAATGGGGTGCTCGAGCGTGTGTGGGTGCGATGCGAGTGCAAAGGGGAGGGTGTCAGCTCAGGCTCGAGCTTAAATAGGGACGAAAGGAGAGGGGAGGGGAAACGAGAAGGCGCGGCGGCCGGCGGCTTGCCATAGATGGCCGGCGGATCGTCCGGGCGTAAAGAGGGCAAGGGAAAGGAAAAAAATGGCCGGAGATTGAAAGTGGGCGAATAATTGCCTTAATTGGTACCCTGGACTGGAAGGGGAGAGGGAAGGAGGCGGCCGGGTGCTGCGAGGATTGCGGCGGCGCATGGTCGGGCGGAGCAGAGGAAAGGGAAGGAAGGGAGGAAGGAGAAGGGGGCCGGGTGGGGCCGACATGTCGGCGATCAGGAGAAAAGAAAAGGAGGCGGGGCGGGCGTCGCTGAAAGAAGGTGGGCGTGGATTGGGCTGAAAAGGTAGGAGTGAGATCCTTTTCTCTTTTTTTCTTTTCTTTTTCAAACACAATTAAAACCAAACTTTTAAACTCAAATCTCAATCAAATCTTTTCAAACTTTTTCACAAAATTTTATAAACCTTTTAGACCTCACACAAGCAACCAAAAACCATGCATAGCCAAATAATGATGCACAAACACTTGTTGTCTCTAATTTAATTAAATTAAGTTAAATACTTTAGAGCTCAAATTTAAATAGCATTTCATTTTAAAACCTTAAGATTATGTTAACATGTTGCTAGGTGAATTTCAGTGATGGAATTTTAGGGTGTCACAAATCCTACCCCCTTAAAGAGAATCTCGTCCCGAGATTCAGAAGATTTAGAGAACAGCTGAGGAAAGTCTTCCTTGAGTTCATCCTCTCTTTCCCAGGTTGCCTCTTCCTCAGTATGATGACTCCACTGTACTTTACACATCCTGATGACCTTGCTCCTAGTAACTCTTTCCGATGTATCCAAGATTTTGATAGGATATTCCTTGTAAGTCAAATCTTTCCCCATCTCAATGTCCTCCAACAGTACTGGCTCTATTCTGACCTCACTCGTACATTTCTTCAACTGTGATACATGGAACACATCATGAACACCTGACAACTGTGCTGGCAACTCCAACTGGTAAGCCACTTCTCCTCTTCTTTCCACTATCTTGAAAGGACCTATGAACCGAGGTGATAGCTTCCCTCTGACATTAAACCTTCGCAGACCACGAATAGGTGACACTCCGAGGTATGCATAGTCACCAACTTCCAAAACCACTTCTCTTCGAGGATCAAGATAACTCTTGACGTGATCAGGCAGCTTTGAGATTCTCTCTAATGATCTCAACTTGTCTCTCTGCTTCTCTTATGCTGTCCGGTCCAAAGAGCTGACTTTCTCACCGGTTCCAAAACAACGTGTGCACTTTCTTCCATACAAAGCTTCAAAGGTGCCATCTTGATCTTTGGATCGATAGCTGTTGTTATAAGCAAACTCTGCATAAGGCAAACTCTTATCCCAGCTGCCACTATTCTTCAACGCACAAGCTCTCAACATGTCCTCAAGAATCTGATTTGTTCTTTCTGTCTGCCCATCTGTCTGAGGATGGTATGCTGAACTGAAATTTAGCTTTGTATCAATTGATTCATGCAACTTCTGCCAAAATCGTGAAGTGAACTGAGTGCCTCGATCCGACACTATCTTCTTTGGTACCCCGTGCAAACCTCACTATCCTTGAATTATATAACTCTACCAGCTTGACTCCTGTATAGGTTGTCTTCACTGGAATAAAGTGTGCTAACTTGGTTAACCTATCCACAATAACCCATATAGAATCATACCCGTCACGAGTACGAGGTAATCCTACTATGAAATCCATACCAATCTCTTCCCACTTCCACTCAGGTACCTTTAAAGGTTGAAGCAATCCTGCTGGTCTTTGATACTCAGCTTTCACTCTTTGACATGTGTCACACAAAGCTACATGAGTTGCTACATCCTTTTTCATCCCATACCACCAATACCTTTGTTTCAAATCCTGATACATCTTAGTACTTCCAGGATGGATAGAGTAAGCTGAATCATGTGCTTCCTTCAAAATAATTTCTCACAGCTCCTTGATCTCAGGTACACAAATTTTGTTCTTGAACCACACAGTTCCTTGCTCATCTTCCCTGAACTCTAGAACTTTACCCAACTTTATCAGCTTCTTATACTCTGCAATCTTCTCATCAGTCAACTGCCCTTTTCTAATATCCTGCTCAAGTGTCGACTCAATCTCCAATGTCAAAGACTCACTGTGAGCAACTATTCCCAAGTTAAGTTGTGCCATCTCCCAACATAACTCCTGAGGTAACAAGTGTCCTATCAGCATGTTGGTCTGACTCTTCCGACTCAAAGCGTCTGCTACCACATTCGCTTTACCAGGCTGATACTGAATGTCCAAATCATAATCCTTGATTAACTCCAGCCACCTTCTTTGCCTTAGATTAAGATCCTTCTGAGTAAAGATGTACTTCAGACTCTTATGATCGGTGAAAATATGACACTTATTCCCAATCATATAGTGCCTCCAGATCTTCAAAGCATGAACAACTGCTGCTAGCTCAAGATCATGTGTAGGATAGTTCTGCTCATGTTTCCTCAACTGCCTTGAAGCATACGCTACTACCTTTCCTTCCCGCATCAATACACAACCCAATCCTTGCCGAGAAGCATCACAGTACACATCAAACCCTTTGTGTATATCTGGCATTATCAACACAGGAGCTGTAGTCAATCTCTTCTTTAACTCTTCAAAACTAGCCTGACACTTCTCATCCCACTTAAACTCTTTACCCTTCTGAAGTAGAGTGGTAAGAGGTTTCACAATCTTAGAGAATCCTTCGATGAATCTACGATAATATCCTGCAAGTCCAAGAAACTTCTGATCTCCGGTACATTCTTAGGCGGACTCCAGTTCAACACATCTCGAACCTTGCTTGGATCCACTGCAATTCCTCCATCAGTGATAATGTGTCTGAGAAAAGAGACCTCCTTCAACCAGAAATCACACTTGCTGAACTTGGCATACAGCTGATGTTCACGAAGCTTCTGCAACACAAGTCTCAAGTGTTCTTCATATTCTTCCTCACTCTGAGAGAATACCAGAATATCATCAATGAATACCACAACAAACTTATCGAGATACTCCATGAATACCTTGTTTATCAAGTACATGAAGTATGCTGGAGCGTTGGTCAAGCCAAAAGACATCACAGTGAACTCATATAACCCATATCTAGATGTGAATGTTGTCTTTGGTATATCCTCCACTCGAATTTTCAACTGATGGTAACCTGATCTAAGATCTATCTTGGAGAATACTTTAGCTCCCCTCATTTGATCAAACAAATCCCCAATCCGAGGTAAAGGGTATTTGTTCTTGATAGTAACCTCATTAAGAGATCGATAGTCTATACACAACCTCCTAGATCCATCCTTCTTATCAACGAAGAGTGTGGGGGCTCCCCATGGTGATGAACTAGGACGGATAAACCCTTTACTAAGTAGTTCCTCAATTTGTTTCTTTAGTTCAGCTAAATCTTTAACATCCATTCTATAAGGTCTTTTTGATCTGGTATAAGTTCAATACTAAATTCAATGTCACGGTCAGGTGGCATACCTGGCAGATCCTCTGGGAACACATCAGGGAATTCACTCACTACCCTTATATCCTCCAAGGCCTTGCCTTCTACTAAGTTCACAGTCCCACTGTTGGATGAGGGTGTACCCACATACTCTATTCTCTCTCCTTGTGGACTGGTTAACAACACTGACTTCTTCCGACACTGAATAACCCCATCATGTTTTTGTAACCAATCCATCCCTAGGATGATATCTATCCCCCATGATTTTAAGACTACCAGATTAGCAAGAAAGTCTACTCCCATGATATTAATCTTTACTTGTGGACATATGTAACCAGTTTTCATTTCTCCTCCCAGGGAGCTAACTATCAGTGGATTCTTCATGGCACTCATGGATAAGTTATGTTTTGTCACAAATTGATCAGTTATGAAAGAATGTGATGCTCCTGAATCAAACAATACTGTAGCGGGTATAGAGTTGACGGAAACGTACGCCACCACACCGAGTCATTGAGCTTGCTCCACTGATACATGATTAACCCGGCCACGCACAAAGTTCTGCTGGCCTCTCTTGCTAGGAGCTTGTGGAGTACGAGCCTGTGAAGATGGCTGCCCAGATCTGTGATTGTTATCCCTCTGAGGAGTCTGCATTGCTCTCTTGGGACAGTTGTTAGCATAGTGTCCCAGCTCTCCACACTTGAAACACCCATTGGGCTGAACAGGAGTAGTGTTTCTGATAGGGGCCCCAGAACCATTGTTGGAACGACTCTGCTGAGGAGTAGGAGCTCTGGGTGTCTGAGCATTGAATCGGCAGGCAAAACGAGCCGCAATGCAAGTTCTGTGGGTACCTTCCACCTTGACCACCGTGACTGATCGAGGCGGACTCGCGGTGAACCAAGCGAGGACGAGTGTTACTGCTTGACTGCCCATGGGACTGGAACTTGCGCTTCTGCTCGCCCAGTTCCTTCCTCTTGCTCTCCAGTCCAATTGCCTTGTTCACTGTTGACGGTGAAATTCCGTCAACCTAGCCATGAGTTTACCTTCGGTGTTGGCATAACTTTTATACCTTATCCATTGGTACTAACCCCCTTGGTATAACAAGTTCATTCGTGCATGTCGGTTTTGGAGTTTAGTGTTTATGCAGGGTTTTAGCGTTGAAAGCAAGACTTCCGGGATAAGTTCATTAAGCACCTTGTGACAAGACCTTGAAGCCCCGTACAAGTCATGCAATTAAGCAAACTTGACTCCAAGAAGCCCAGGGACCAAACCCGAGAAGATGACAAACTCCGAGGACCTACCTGGTGCCGAATCTTGCGGACAAGGAGCTACATCCAACTTGAGAGAAACTGACGACAAGGGCCCACATGCAGAAGGGGGAAGGATCTAGAAGACTCGGGAACCGACGCCACGCGAAGGAGGTAGGCAACTGGGCTGGGGTGGCCCAGGCCGGTCAGCCCAGGCCGGCTGGCCCGGCCCATTCCGGGGCCCAGTCACCTCCCCCTTTGACCTAGCCGCCATTCGGGCTATTTATAGCCCCGGGGTCGAGAGCCACGCATCAATCCATTCGTCATCAGCCGCCGAGGAGTAGAGAAGGGAGGGACACCATCTCGGAGAGGAGAGGGTCGAGCTAGTTGACTAGGGTCTCCCTAGCCGACGTGGCAACCATGCAAGGAAGACCACGTCGGAGTTCCCGGAGCTAGAAGCAAGATCAAGGTAGGATCCCGGTGGTGATCTTGTTCATGTATCATGTACCAAGTCGATTTATCAAGTTAAATTCGATTTCTAGCGATCAAGTGTTTCTCCGAAGTCTTCATTTTCGATCGGCTTTTCTTATCTTAGATCTATTCTCGAGATAGATCACATAGGATGTTCTTGTAGCCGTGATGGCTAGAGGTGCATGCCTGACCTTCCGAAAGATATGGACTTGTCCTCGAACTCACCCTAGACTAACCCGCACGAATAGGGGTGCGTTGTGACAGAATGGTGGCTCCAAAAGGCGGGCGTTTTCGGAGTCGGACGGGAAACCATGGTTTAAAGAGGCTTTTAATGAGATTGAACTTGCTATTTCTTCTTTTGCTCGGAACATCAACAAAAGGCTTGATCCGATCTCTCTAGATCGGTTTATGTATCCCCCTCTATCTCTTGCTACCTCCGGTCTTTAGTAGATTAGATTCGTTTTTGATGTTCTTTGATTAGATGCATTAGGGTTTCACCTTTCGAAGATCGAAGTTTCTTGGCTTTAATAGATCAAGTCTTGCGTCACACATTTGTTCCACGGATTCGATACCTTGGGTTCACCACTCGAGGGAAGAAGGGTCCCTTGACTCTGACGGAGACTTGTCCGCTTGCAAGTCTACTTGAAGTTTAATACGATATACACCGTCAACAAGCCCCTTTTTAAGTGCTTGCGGGTAACAAGTGATCAAGATTCGATCTTTTATTGCTTTTTGTGTAATTTTCAGTTTTCTTTTGGTTTTTCTTTTTGCATCTACTAACTTTTGATCATCCTCAAAATCAATCTAATCTAGTTTGTCTAACCCTAGTTTTCTTAGATTTGTTTTTACTTTTTCGTTTTTGCATATTTTGTTTATCGCTAACCCTAACAGGAGATGGACGGCTACCTCTCCAACAAACCCGATAATTTTGTGGATGATCTAGAAAAACTTTCTGAGGCTAAGGAGGCGAAGCACAACAAGCTAAAAGCTGGATTTTGTAGATTCAAGTGGAAGACCAAGGATCGTGGAATCTCAAAGAATTCACCACCTCAAAGTCCTCGGGAGAATCGACTTCCACCGATGGGAGAACAACCGCAAGAATGCAAGATCGGGGAGCTATGCACCCCGGACATCATCGACCTACCAATCTTGAACCTCACGAAGATCGGAAGGCCGTTTGAGATCAAGACCTCAACAATCCGCATGGTGCAACATTCACCCTTCACCGGTAAAGAAGACCCGAACCTTCACCTCCAAGCGTTCATTCAACTATGTTAGACTTTCAACATGGATGGGGTGACTCAAGATCAAATGAGGGCAAGGCTTTTTCCGTTCTCTCTACTCGGGAAGGCTTTGCAATGGTTCCACTCTCAACCGGCGGAGACGGTGCAAGATTGGAATGCTTTGATGAGGGCCTTCATAAAGGAATACTACCCACCGGGTAAAACTCAAAGCTTGCGTAATAAGATTGCCACTTTTGCTCAATATCCTACGGAGACTATCTCGGAGGCATTCGAGTGCTTCAATGAGTACACTCGGGCGGTTCCACATCACAAGTTCCCGAAGGAGGACCTCGTTCAAAAGTTCTACCAAGGGCTCACCATGGCATCAAGGACGATCATCGATGCATCGGCGGGAGGATCTATCATCGAGCTTACGCCGACTCAAGCTTTCACTCTATTCAAGAAGGTCGCGGACAATGACACATGGGCGTCATCCAGATGCTTACATCCGTTTCAACCCACGGGGAACGTCAAAGGAGTCTTGCAAGTGGAGAAGAAGACATACTCGAAGGCAAGATCGATTCACTTATGCGGAGGTTGGAGAAGATGGAGATAGAAAAGAAAGAGGCTCAAGATGTAAAGGCTGCCGAAGCAAGATCCACATGTGAAGAGTGCGGAGAATATGGCCATGTCCACAAGGATTGTCCGGAGGAAGCCAAGGTGCTCGACTACATGAGGAAGGGAGATTTGCCGAACTTCCGCAACGAGCAAGGTAGACCTCAATTTAATGCAAGCTCATCCATTCCAAATTCGGTTCTGCTTCGTATACAATTGAAGGACTTCATGGACGAGCAAGCTAAGATCAACAAGGACACCATCACCAAGTTCAAGGCCATAGACAAGGTGTTGGAGAACATCGATAGCAAGGTGACGGAGGTCGGAAGCTCCAACCATCAAGTGCTCAACATGGTGAAGATGCTCGAGACGCAAGTGGGACAACTTGCCGGGCGCCTATCCGCTAATGAAGGGAAGCTTCTGGGACAACCTAAAGGTCCCGAATCGGCGAAGGCTATTCAAACACGTTCGGGAAAGGAGACCAAAGATTCGGAACGTTCCGCGGGAGCAAGGAAGCCTAAACCATCCGCCGAGGCAGAGGAATTTGCTAAGGAGGAAGGGAGATCATCACCAAGAGCCCGAGTTTGAGATGCCGGGAGAAGACACAAAGATACCGCAACTAAAGCCACGCTACTTCTGAGGTAAACTTGATAACCACTTTGAGAAGTTTGTGGAGGTTGTGCGTAGACTTAGCATCAACATGCCGTTATTGGATGCCCTTCAAGTTCCTACATATTCTCGTTACTTCAAAGATATCCTTGCAAATAAATATGAGATAGCAACACTCGGGGTAGATCATGTCAAGATGTCCGAGCAATGTAGTGCCGCTTATTGCTAATGGGCTAGAGAAGCAAAGACCGGGATGCCCGACAATTCCATGTTCCGTTGGTTCATTCAAGTTCGAGAAGGCATTATGCGACCTTGGAGCAAGTGTGAGCGTCATGCCGAGAGATGTGTTCGAGAAGCTATGCCTACCATTGGAGCCTACGGGTATGTGCTTGGAGTTGGGTGATAACTCCATTCGCTATCCCTTGGGCATCGCCGAAGATGTGCCCGTGAAGGTTGGACATCACTTCATCCCCATCGACTTCGTGGTACTCGAGATGGGAGAGAGGGAGAAGCCACCACTCATCCTTGGGAGGCCCTTCCTCAAGACTGTGGGAGCTACTATTGATATTGGCAAGGGGGAGATCATGGTCGACATTAACGGAGAAAGGAGTTCCTTCAAGTTTCGACCATGCCTCGAGGTATGCAATATGATTGAAGTTAAATATGTTCCACCTCATCGTCGCGTTGTTAAGGAAGAACCAAGGAAGAAGGAAGAGCTGAAAAAGAAGGAAGAGCCGAAGAAGAAGAAGGACGTAAAGAAGATCAAAGAGGTTGTTGCATCCGTCAAGACAAAGGAACAAAAGCCGCCTGTGAAGACCAAAAAGATGATTAAGCCGGAGAATAAGCCCGTGCCCAAGATGGTACGGAAGTGGGTACCCAAGATTGCAACGCCCGCAAAGAGCGTTGATCCAAAGTAATCAAGTGAAGAAGTCTAGCCATGGACTATAAACGAAGCGCTAGGCGGGAGGCAACCCGTTCCATCGAGTCAAGAATAAGCTACCGGGAGGACAACTCGATTCCAGGTTTTTCGAGTCTTTTCAAGTAATTTAGTTTTGAATTTTACTACGCAAAGACATTAGACTTAGAAGTGGTTGAACAATATTAGAGACATAATTCTTGGTTGAATATTTTGCTTTGATCATAAACCCTTTACATGAACCCTCCTATATGTTTGTTTGCTTCTTTTCGAGAAACCACAACCAAATAAATTCAGAACCTAACTCAACCATTCATCGCCTTTATGATGTTGTGGTTGACTTGTTTTTCATGCTAAAAACACACGAGTAGAGCCACGACTTATACCTAGATGATATTTAAATTTCAGCACGTGGTAGGACTCGCGTGAACCTAGAAACTAAACTTTTGGTTGGTTTAAAAATACATCCTTGGTTTCTCTAAGATTAGAATTTTTCTAAGCCTCATTTAATTTTATTTCATTCAAAATCTCTCTCATTTAGCCAAAATTAGAACCTAAACCTATGCCCCCATGATCAAACCGGGAAAAGTTTGCTCTCAACCAATGAAGGCAAACTATACCGGTGAGACCGATATAAATGTAATCGGAAAATATTTTCGACTTACATTGGTTTTTAATGGTTTAAAAACTTTTCTAAATTTATGCTTGAGCTTTTCCATAGCTCTGAAAATATTTTTAATTTTCGAAATTAGAGGAGTGCTTAGCCTTAAATGTGCTTAGAGGGAGGCAATCTAGTTAAGTTAATCATGCATGCACCATGATGCATCATTGGATGCCCTCCCAACAACTTTCATCAAGACCACATGCAAAGGACAAGCATGGGTGGGCAGCAAGCATGACTTTGCAGGAAATTCATGGTGGCATGTGAAGCAAGTGGAGCAAGGGAGCATGGACATGACTCAAAGCAAGAGCATCAAGTGGAAGGACCAATAATGCAAGAATGCAACTAGTGGAGCACGCGGGCAAGAAAGTCACAAAGGGGAGATGATCGTGCTGGGAGAAAGAGCCGAGCCGGGGGGGCCAGAACCACCCCAGGCCGGTCGGCCTAGGCCGGCCGGCCTGCCATATAAATGGCACCCCCCGGTGCCCGTCTTCTGCAGGCAAGTAACCCTCTCCTTCCTCTGTTTGTGTGCTCAAGTTTTTGTGCCCAGAACCACCGTAGACATAGCCATCCTTCCTGAGCTTGATTGCTCAAACAATTTACACCCTTAATCCACTCAAAGTCCACATTCCGAAGTAATTTTTGAAGTGCCTAGTTACCGGTTGAAACCCGGAATTTTATTAGAGAGAAGAGTGCTGCAATCATGTGGAAGAAAACCACAAGTCTCTTCACCAAGAAGAAGGGGTCATCGTCGTCCAAGCCATCTTCGACGACGTCTTCGAGGAGGCACTCGGTTTCCGAGTCTCCTCGGAGCATGGAGGAGGACACGGCACCGCCAAGGAGGAACGACACTCTCCTCCTTGGTGGCATGAGAGCTACAAGGAGCTCGTCCATGAGGTTTACCGAACCTCAACGGCGTACGGAGGAGCCGCCCGTCCCACCTCGTCGATCGACCCGTTCATTCGCGCCACCTCCATACACTCCGCGGTACTCCACATATGGCTTCATCATCTTGTCGGAGGAGGAGGAGAAGAAACTATCTCGCCTTGAGAAGAGGCTTGTGGCAAACATCGATTTTGACGATCAAGCTCTCAACTCATTGGGTTTTGGCACGGACATATATTATATGTTGGGGCACCTTGGATGGGTGCAATTCTCCAACGGGGTGTCGGCAAACACCCACAAGGCGTTTGCCTTGGAAATCTTGATGACTATGGCGCCTATCCTTGATGAGGGGGTCCCAAGTTTATCATTCCGTTTGGAGGGAATTCAGCAAGTGGTTCCCTACGAGCAAATTAGGGAGCTACTTGGGTTCCAAAAGGGAGCTCCGGAGAAAGTTGACGTGCCGGATGGCATGTTCGATGGATTTTGGAAATTAATCTCCGGAGAAGCCCACCAACAACGAAATTCCATCCGGAACCCCATTATCCAAGTATTCCACTCTTGGATGTGCAAGAGGATTATGGGGAGGATGAGGGAGACGAAGGTGACCGACACGGAGTTGAATTGGCTCTACTCGGCTTTAATTGCCAGGCAGCCAATAGACCCCTCATACCTTATGATCAACCGATGGTGTTGCGAGGCAACATCGGGATCGGGAGATATTGGTTCGAGGTGCTACCTCTCTATGTTGGCCATCTCCTTAAGGCCGGGAATTACAAGAAATCCCGAATATCTTCTACCCGGGACCCCTCTCGGATTTGAATATTTGAAGCAAGGAAAATATATTAGTGGAGATGAGAGAGGAGGCTTTCATGTGGCCAAGGTGAACTTACCCCTTCCGGACCCAAGACTTAGGCTCTTCATTCAAGGGAAGGAAGATTGGTTGGAGGAGGGACTCCTTGTCCCGGCAAAGAAGAATAAAAGAGGAAGAATTGTAGAGGAGGGATCCTCCTCCGTGCAAGAGGGTGGTGCACAACAAAACTATGTGCCACCATTCGGAGGAATCCCTACTCCGCCAAGTTATTACGGAGGGCCACCAATGCAAGCATGGGGGAGTGGTGCACCCATGCCCCCACAAAATTATGTGGTGCCCAACGTAACCTTTGCGGAGCCCTACACACAATACCCCCAACCACAACAAAGCATGGCCATAATTGGAGGGTATGCTGCGAGAAACATGCAAAACGTCGCAGCCATCCAATCCAACGCGGCTCAATTGGGTGAAGGCAATGCAAATATTGCCTATGAGCTTGGGCGTCTTCACCTAGTACCGCCGGATCAATTCGTTGGAGGGGATGACCAAACCTATTACGAGCAAGGGTACAACTACCAAGATCATCAATACCAACCACCGGCGGAGGATTAGGAAGAAGGAGGAGCTTTAGTTTTCTTTTCTTCCTTTTCTCTAATTTTCAGCTTGTGTTTGCGTAGTGTTTTCAGTTTTTATTTAAATTTCAGCAAGTGTGTTAGTTTATTTTCAGCATGTATGTTAGTTTGTTTTCATCATGAATAAAGACACCACCTTGTTTTTACCTTTGGTTAAGTTATAAAATTTGTGCCATAAAGATATATGATTATAATTGCCGCTTTGTTTATCTTTGTAATTGATTTATGCATGTTAAAGCTAATGCTCTCGTAAAATACAAATCTGAATTTATCTAAATGCTAGCTTAATCTTTAGCGGATGTTATGATTAAAATAAAGACCCATAGTGTTTTATGTGCTCTCAAGTTTTAGATAGATTAAAGATGGTTTTTACTCCTAAAAAGTAATGCTAACCTTGTCATGAATATCACTTGTGTGTTGCTCTACCTTTCCAGAGCCTTATATATATTTGAGTGCATAAACCTTAGTGTACAAGATTTATTTTTGGGTGAGTTATTGCAGGCCATGATTTCTCTGGCCCGAGACTAAGAAGCTGGTCATTCTGTTTTTGCGTATCTATCTTATTGCTAGCCTTTATCCGTGCATTGTGTATCCCCACATCGGAGATCTCACAAACCTCGCCGGATATCCACCCTTAAAACCAAATATCATCTTTTGTGATTACCTCCTTGACCACAACCTATCGTTGAGGATGGATCATCAATTCAAGGAAGATTGCAAGACGGTGCCACGATCGAAGATTTCAAGTATCTCTCCAAAGGAAAAGTATTCCCGGTACCTACCTTATCTCTGTCACCTCTTTGCCCGAGGACGAGCAAACGTCTAAGCATGGGGGAGGAGGTAGGTACAATGCAATTTTAGAGATCAAAGGGGAGCAAATAAAAAAATTTGATGAGAAAGAAAAAGAAAAAAAATGAGAAAGAGAAAGAAAGAGAAATAAAGAAAAAAATATATGAGAAAAAGAAAAGAGAAAAAATATGAGTATGTATAAAAATGAAATAAAGTGAACTCCCCGGTTCTCTAAAGTGCATTAGGAATTTCAAGGCTTCAAGATTAAAAGATCCATACTCATTTTCCAACCATGTGCAATCCGATAACAAGGACTTCCTATGTGCCTCGGGATCACTCTTTGCCATTTGCACATGTCCACCTATCTCAAGTGTGTGTATTTTTCTCTTCCCCTCCTTGATATAACATTATTTTTCCAATGACCTTTTTGACGAGTCTCAGTAAGACCATGAGAAGCTTGTCTTGTTTTGACAACATCTCATTTATAAAATCTTGGTAGGACTAAACTTTCCCAAAAAGCTCCATATAAAGCCTACCACATATATATATATGTTATGAGAGGGAAAGGAGTAGAATAAATAGGCTTGAGAGAAAAGATGAGATGAGAGTTCATGAGCAATATGCAAGATGATTTAAATTTGTGAACTTGGTTTAGCTCTTTTTCATCTCATTCTTTATTTCAAAATTTCTAAGATCTATTTAAACTTTGGAGCATGTTAATACTTGTGGGATAAGCTTAATTAATAATCTACCCTCCGTAGGGATGAAGGCTAGTACATTATCAAACTTTAAATGAATTAAATTTTTGAGAGCATTATGTTTTCTTATGTATGATCAAGTGCAAGGTTTAAACAATGAAGGGCAACGATGATATCCATCGAAGGCTTACTCGAGGACGAGCAAGGTTTAAGCATGGGGGAGATGTTGACGGTGAAATTCCGTCAACCTAGCCATGAGTTTACCTTCGGTGTTG
Source organism: Cenchrus purpureus (assembly GCA_022644695.1). NCBI lineage: Eukaryota > Viridiplantae > Streptophyta > Magnoliopsida > Poales > Poaceae > Cenchrus > Cenchrus purpureus. The sequence goes on from CP053454.1 coordinate 53,549,422, forward strand.
GCATAACTTTTATACCCTATCCATTGGTACTAACCCCCTTGGTATAACAAGTTCATTCGTGCATGTCGGTTTTGGAGTTTAGTGTTTATGCAGGGTTTTAGCGTTGAAAGCAAGACTTCCGGGATAAGTTCATCAAACACCTTGTGACAAGACCTTGAAGCCCCGTACAAGTCATACAATGAAGCAAACTTGACTCCAAGAAGCCCAGGGACCAAACCCGAGAAGATGACAAACTCCGAGGACCTACCGAGAAAAGTGTCGAATCTTATGACAAGGAGCTACGTCCAACTCGGAGAGAAACCGGACGACAAGGGCCCACATGCAGAAGGGGGAAGGATCTAGAAGACTCGGGAACCGACGCCACACGAAGGAGGCAGGCAACTGGGCCGGGGTGGGCCCAGGCTGGTCGGCCCAGGCCGGCCGGCCCGGCCCATTCCGAGGCCCAGTCACCTCCCCCTTTGACCTAGCCGCCATTCGGGCTATTTATAGCCCCGGGGTCGAGAGCCACGCATCAATCCATTCGCCATCACCACGAGGAGCGAGAGAAGGAGGGACACCATCTCGGAGAGGAGAGGGTCGAGCTAGTTGACTAGGGTCTCCCTAGCCGACGTGGGAACCTTGCAAGGAAGACCACGTCGGAGTTCCCAAAGCTAGAAGCAAGATCAAAGTAGGATCCCAGTGGTGATCTTGTTCATGTATCATGTACCAAGTTGATTTATCAAGTTGAATTCGATTTCTAGCGATCAAGTGTTTCTCCGAAGTCTTCGTTTTCGATCGGCTTTTCTTATCTTAGATCTATTCTCAAGATAGATCAGATAGGATGTTCTTGTAGCCGTGGTGGCTAGAGGTGCATGCCTGACCTTCCGAAAGATCTCAACTTGTCCTCGGACTCGCCCTAGACTAACCCGCATGAATAGGGGTGCGTTGTGACAGAACGGTGGCTCCAAAAGGCGGGCGTTTTCGGAGTCGGACGGGAAACCATGGTTTAAAGAGGCTTTTAATGAGATTGAACTTGCTATTTCTTCTTTGCTCGGAACTTCAACAAAAGGCTTGATCCGATCTCTCTAGATCGGTTTATCTACCCCCCTCTATCTCTTGCTACCTCCGGTCTTTAGTAGATTAGATTCGTTTTTGATGTTCTTTGATTAGATGCATTAGGGTTTCACCTTTCGAAGATCGAAGTTTCTTGGCTTTAATAGATCAAGTCTTGTGTCACACATTTGTTCCACGGATTTGATACCTTGGGTTCACCACTCGAGGGAAGAAGGGTCCCTTGACTACGATGGGAGACTTGTCCGCTTGCAAGTCTACTTGAAGTTTAATACGATTATACACCGTCAACATTCACCAGTGTCTGGAAATCTGGAAAGTTGTGACTCTACAGCTGATAGTTGAGAGGCCCAATCAACCCATCTAGAAACCTTTCCTGTCTCTTAGGATCAGTGTTCACCTCATCCGGTGCATAACGAGACAGATGAGTGAACTTGTCCAAGTACTCGGTCACAGACATGCTTCCCTGCCTCAGTGACAAGAACTCCTTCTGCTTGAGCTTGATTACCCCTGAAGGGATGTGACAAGTGCGGAAGTTATCCCGGAACTCTTGCCAAGTGATGTTGTGCCCGTTGGGATGTGCAGTGGTGTATGCATCCCACCAATCTCCAGTTGGTCCAACAAGTCACCCGACATACAAGACCATCTCACGACACCGAACAATCTCCAGCTTCTTGGTAACTGTCTTCAACTAATCATCTGCATCCAGCGGATCAGTTGAATGAGAGAAGGTAGGAGGGTTGTGGCTCATGAACTCCTTGTGCCTGTCCCTAGGCGGCTGTGGAGCTGGCTGTGGTGGCTGGTTTTGCTGAGCCTGCATTTGCTGCATAGTGTTGGTGAGATTCTGGATCAATTGCATCTGCGCTTCAAAGAACTGCTGCATAGCCGGATCCATTGCTTGATTGACCGGTGGGGGTGGTGCAGGATTCTGCTGGTTAGCAATATGAGCACGGATCACAGGCGGTACGTCTTGACCTCCTCCAGACCTGGTGTTTACCATCTGATCGTTAGAAAAATATATTTCAGAAAGGTGTACTTGAATTGATGCATAAGAAGATAACTCAAAACGAATAAGCAACATGACTTCCAACTAGGACAGATTCTGTTGACCTCAATAAATCAGGTGTAACTCTCTGCATAATTATCCAAAAATCATGAATTTTTACCAGGTTGTGAGGTGCAAAATTATGAAACTATTCCAACTGGAATCACCTCAATTGGAGATCTACAACTTGAGATAAAATTCAAACAGTGCAGCTGTGTCAGCAGAAATTACAGACTTTGATGTGCTCAATACTTTGTGCATAACTTCCAGAATATATACTATATAATATTGAATTTCTGACAAAAAATCATCCTCAAAATTTTGAACTAACACAACTGGTTTCATGTCATTTGGAGCTCTGTAGCTCGAGATATAAATAAAACATTACTGCTATGTCAAATAACTGCGAGAACAGATTTGAATCATTCCAAACTTGCATGAGAGATAAAATAGAAGACAACCAGATTTGAACCCAAACTAACTTTATTTATCTTAACGGTTTCTTGTTGTACGTGGCCATCACTCCACCATACAACTCACACACAAACAAAATCCAAATCAAACATGTTTTCAAGCAACATTCAATTATTACAAGCATACGTCCTCACATGAACGGTCTATCGAAACTTTAAAAAAGGGTAAAGGCAGGCATCCTAAGATCCTAGCCAAGACGGGTCGTCACTTCAGCTGTGCTGTAGCGGAGCTTCTTGCGTGGAGGAGAGGCTGTAGTCTGGTACGACATTGCTTCCTGAGGGGGTCGTTGACCAGCAAGCTGTGCTTCCAGATAGGCAATTCTAGCCTGAGCAGTCTGCAACTCCTCATGGTATCTATCCATCTCGTTTGTTGCACCTTCAAGGTTAGTGTTCAGAGCAGCAGTTACTCGAGCCAGGATATCAATGCGGTCATCACCTCCAGCTGGCACTATAGTCTCCTCTGAGCCACTCACACGACGGGGAACATGGCGGAACTCAGACCCATGTAGACGTTCACGCTGAGTGTTGCAGAGTGACCAGAGAGCCCTTCTAGCTGCATCATTGACCGCAACATCATCAGTAGATAAGTGAGCTGTGCTGTGGTGTGACGAGCGGTTCCTCCACCCATTGGTGTCATTCAAAGGCACCCGGATGTAGACTCGGCTGGTGTAGTAATCCCTCATGCCTGGTTCACTGAAATGCTTTGTGACATAAAGTGGCTTCATGGTGTACCCTAGATGTTGCAGTACCTCTCGCAGTAGAACACAGAACTGGCAGTTCTCATCTTCTGTGGAGTGTTTGTGGTACTCAGCTCCACGATAACGAGGATCATCGTCCTCTTCCTCCTCAGGATCTTCATCAACGTTGTTGTTGTCTTCATCCTCTCCGCTGTCATCCCCTGAATTATCCGGATCACCACCCATAGCATTGGATGCAGGGGCAACATGCGCAGGGGGTGCATCATCTGCTGCCACAGGTGCTGGTGGGATCACAATGTCACCATCTGCATCAGCTTCCAGAATAGTGCCATCATACAGCTGTGGCGGCTCCACTGGTTCCTCCTCCTGCAGCACTTCTTCTGGATCTTCTTCTTCCTCAGGTACCGGCTGCACTTCCTCTGGATCCTCCTCAATTTCAGCCTCTGGCTGAATCTCCTCGGGTTCCTCCTCAACATCCTCCAGCCGATGACGAGGAGCCAGCTGTCCAGTGGGGAAACGGCCACCAGTGCTCTTGCGGGGAGTCAGATAAGTCCTGGCCATCTGTCAAAGCAAAGCTGAACTCAGAGTACAGAATAAATCAAAACGATAAAGTTTAAATGATAAACAAGAATAAATTAGATTTTTAAGCGTAAATAAGATGATTTGAAGCATGCCATGGCTTTCTAGAACATGAATCCTTAATTTCGACCATTTCTAACTAAGGCTGTGACCTACAGTCATTATGGCTCTGATACCACTTTGTCACACCCGATTTTACAGGGAAAACTGAATGCATCTCATATGTGTGCCAGGATCAGAATTACACACACATGATAGACAATAGAGTGTAATACCATTACTGTAATAAAAACGTACAAGAGTTTAACTGATACAATATTCATTTATTACACTCAGACGGGTGGACTCGAAGGTCTGAACACAAAACGATAACTAAAACGAGTAGCTCCTTCTTCAACTTCCACAGGCATAATGACAGGGGGATCCGCATGCCTTAGAACTCCTCGAAGTCACTCCAGTACTCCTCAGCGATGTTCTCCTCTGAACAGCGGTAAGCAAGGGTGAGCACTCTTATGGTTGGAGCTCAGCAAGTGAGGGAAACATGCAAGGCTACCAAGGATAGGCTAAAGTTCACAGCGGTTAGCTTTTTATAAGTTGGTCAAGTTTTAGTTAACAGCACCTAGTTACTAGATGTAAGTTTATACCAACCCACTTAAGCTTTAAAAGACATTTCAAACCAAAACCCACAAGATCCATGATTTACATCCATCTTTAAGTTTGATTATCATGTGAGGGTCCAAGCCGCTCTTGACCGTGAGCACGGCTGATCGACAGTTTTACACTCTGCAGAGGTTGTACACTTTACCCACAGCTCGTGTTCCCCATGTTGCCAGGGTTAGCTAGACCCTTAAACACTTCCTAGGTGAGTGGCTAGGGGTCCACTACGAAGCCTTTACAAAGGAAAGTAGAGAAACCAACAGCCCGCGATAGTTCTGACTCATAAAACCCTCCCTAATGGTCAGCACCTTAGCAAAGGCTGCTACCCCAGAAGAACCGGGCTATACCCCTGCAACCTCGAGCCCCCTGTGCCCCTCTCGGAAAAAAGCTATCAGATAACCCACTCTCCCAATTAATTAGCTAAGCCAGAGCCATGTGGACTGTGGTTGTACTGTTTTCTTGGGTGGTTCTCCATGTTCCATTTAAAGTATATGATCTTGTCTTATTCATTAACAACATTTCATAAAATGTAACTGCATTGCATTACATAACCAACATAACCAGCCCAAGTTTAGCAACTAAGCAATGTCTACCCAAAACATTTATTACAACAAGGTTGATCAAGGTAACAGGGTGAAACATCTAGTCAAGTCCTTAAAAAGGTGTTTGCTCATCAATTTCATGCAAAACAACAAGTATAGTAAACATTGTTTAAGCATGCAGTTGTATAGGTTCAAAAAAAGAATATGCAGAGGGGGAAAACCACTTTCCTTCCTCTACAAGCTGGGTATCTTCCTCTTCGTAGATAGGCTCTTCCGATCGTCTCCAACGGGTGCTCGCATCAAACAGTACGATATCTACGCACAAACATATACAAACAAACAATAAATAAACAGTACACCAAACAGTGACAAAAACTGAAAACACGCTGTCTAAAAGATTCTACTCGCTGAGATGATCATTTCGGTATATAGAACGCTAAAAACGGAGTGAAAACAAGAAAGTTATGATTGAAACAAGTTACAGGGGCCTTTCTGCAAGAAAACTAAGTCTACAGGACTGTTATAAATAAAACCAGGGACTAAAACATAATTTTATATGAAAACAGGAGGGCTAACATGTTAAAACAAGTGAAAAGGACCTCGGGTGCTATTAAACAGAGAAGGCAGGGGCTAGAACATAAAGTTTAGGACCTGTTTGTAAAGGTTTATTTAGGTGGGAGGACCGGCATGCGAAATCACAGAAACACAGGGACTCTTGATCAAAATAGCCACGGCTGACCGGTGCGCTCAAGTTTGACCAGGGGTTGGATACAATCCGAGCCGTAGATCTCGGATCCGGCGGCTGAGGGAGCGGTGGACCGCGCCGTGGTCGCGGCCCACGGGTCCACGGTGGACCAGCCTCAAAACATGAAGGGGTACGCGATCCTGTCCGTCACGCATCGCACGCCCGGACGCGCAAGCGGGCGCGCGGTGGGCACGCCCGACGAGAAAGGACGGTGGCGGCGCGAGCCCGGGAAGGGGTTCCCGGTGGCCAAAACGAGCACGGGTGAGTGCTACGCGTAGCGGGGAAGCACGCGAGCATGCCTAGGGGGTCAGGGGGGAAGCTCGGGCGTCCACGGCGGCCGGCGCAGGAAGGGGGCGGGTCGGCCTCGCTGGCGAGCTCGCGGGATCGGTGCTATGCGCAAGGAAAAGGAAAAGGAGCGGGAAGTTTTTGCTCACCAGGCAAAGACGCTTCAAAAACGTTCACGGGCGAGGATGGAGCAGCGGCGGCGATGATCAGCGACGGCGGCGGTTCAGGCGGCACACCGACGTGACAGGGGCGCAGCTCCTGAGGGCATCGAGGACGTGAACCTGCGGCAAGAAAAGCTCAGAGAGCGCCGGATGCATCTCCAGAGAGAAAGGAAGGGAGAGAGAGATGTGCCCTTCACCAGCGATGTGTGCTCCACCGACGGCAATGGCGGAACCGAGGCGGCGGCGATGATGAATGGGGTGCTCGAGCGTGTGTGGGTGCGATGCGAGTGCAAAGGGCAGGGCGTGAGCTCAGGCTCGAGCTTAAATAGGGACAGAAGGAGAGGGGAGGGGAAACGAGAAGGCGCGGCGGCCGGCGGCTTGCCATAGATGACCGGCGGATCGTCCGGGCGTAAAGAGGGCAAGGGAAAGGGAAAAAACGGCCGGAGATTGAAAGTGGGCGATTAATTGTCTTAATTGGTACCCTGGACTGGAAGGGGAGAGGGAAGGAGGCGGCCGGGCGCTGCGAGGATTGCGGCGGTGCATGGTCGGGCGGAGCAGAGGAAAGGGAAGGGAGGGAGGAAGGAGAAGGGGGCGCCGACAGGTAGGGCCGGCATGTCGGCGATCATGGAGAAAAAGAAAGGAGGCGGGACGCCGCATGGAAAAGAAGGTAAGTGGGCCGGCTGGGCTGAAAAGGTAGGAGTGAAATCCTTTTCTTTTTTTTTCTTTTCTTTTTCAAACACAATTAAAACCAAACTTTTAAACTCAAATCTCAATCAAATCTTTTCAAACTTTTTCACAAAATTTTATAAACCTTTTAGACCTCACACAAGCAACCAAAAACCATGCATAGCCAAATAATGATGCACAAACACTTGTTGTCTCTAATTTAATTAAATTAAGTTAAATACTTTAGAGCTCAAATTTAAATAGCATTTCATTTTAAAACCTTAAGACTATGTTAACATGTTGCTAGGTGAATTTCAGTGATGGAATTTTAGGGTGTCACAGGAAGCAACGGCTAGAAAGAATCGTCTAAATGAAAGATAAAGTGGGTTCTGCTGAGAAGTGTTTCATCATATGGAAAGCTGAAGCAATCCTGGCTGGGACACATGGCCGGGGGTTGTGCCTCCGATCCATATACCTCGATTTCCTAACCGAGAAGGTCGTCGAGTGTTAGTGTGTCATGTGTTGGGTGCACGCCTAAGACAACTTCCTTGACCCAGAGCGAGACTGGACCAAGTGTGGGAGTTAATTTGGACGACCTACACGAGCAATTCAGCAAGTCGTTGGAGCACCTGCACCACCCCGCCGTGGAGGAGAGGGTGAAGCTCTGCGCTGCCCAGGTTAAAGTGATTGCAGATATGTACTCGACCTTTCAAGACGGAACTCGTGGATCTCACTATGGAGACACAGTAGGACCTTGACAAGCTTGTGGAAGCGATCCAGACCGACTTCAAAGACTGAAGAGATCGAGCAGAATGCTTCAGTTTTGCTTTTCATTTATCCTCATATACGTCTTTTAATTGGACCAGCCCTAGCTAAGGGAAAAACTACTAGAAACACACTGGGTTTTCTGTTTCTATTGCTGTTGCTAGTATTCATTGGATTGTTGGAATTATGTGTTGTCTTTATTCAATTATTACTCTCCTACACTTTTATTAATTACTATGTTTACTCAGGAACAATTTACCACTTAATAAATTAATTTCTCACCTGTCCATTTGCAAAATACTACTGCTCAAGTATATGCGCCTAAAATAAATTTTCATGAGTTAATTACCACTTCACACTTAACACGTTGATGTAGTTTATATATGTGGTGTGTTAATTTGGATCAACTCCCTTCCATAGCAGTCATGTTTTCCGGAACATTAGAAATGAAGAATGAGAACGTGGAACATGCAACGCCGGTTTGGGAAACTATGAAGCAAAGGGTGTGTATCTCTGTTGACACCATTTTTCTACACATCTCAAAATCGACATCAAAGAAGAAGAAGAAAGGGTAAAGCAAGGCATGGAAGCAACAGCTAGAAAGAATCCACTAAATGGAAGATAAAGTGGGTTCTGCTGAGAAGTGTTTCATCATATGGAAAGCTGAAGCAATCCTGGCTGGGAAACATGGCCAGGGGCTGTGCCTCCGATCCATATACCTCGATTTCCTAACCGAGAAGGTCGTCGAGTGTTAGTGTGTCATGTGTTGGGTGCACGCCTAAGACAACTTCCTTGACCCAGAGCGAGACTGGACCAAGTGTGGGAGTTAATTTGGACGACCTACACGAGCAATTCAGCAAGTCGTTGGAGCACCTGCACCACCCCGCCGTGGAGGAGAGGGTGAAGCTCTGCGCTGCCCAGGTTAATGTGATTGCAGATATGTACTCGACCTTTCAAGACGGAACTCGTGGATCTCACTATGGAGACACAGTAGGACCTTGACAAGCTTGTGGAAGCGATCCAGACCGACTTCAAAGACTGAAGAGATCGAACGAATGCTTCAGTTTTGCTTTTCATTTATCCTCATATACGTCTTTTAATTGGACCAGCCCTAGCTAAGGGAAAAACTACTAGAAACACACTGGGTTTTCTGTTTCTATTGCTGTTGCTAGTATTTATTGGATTGTTGGAATTATGTGTTGTCTTTATTCAATTATTATTCTCCTACACTTTTATTAATTACTATGTTTACTCAGGAACAATTTACCACTTAATAAATTAATTTCTCACCTATCCATTTGCAAAATACTACTGCTCAAGTATATGCGCCTAAAATAAATTTTCATGAGTTAATTACCACTTCACACTTAACACAGAATCGTTGATGTACTTTATATATGTGGTGTGTTAATTTGGATCAACTCCCTTCCATAGCAGTCATGTTTTCCGGAACATTAGAAATGAAGAATGAGAACGTGGAACATGGAACGCCGGTTTGGGAAACTATGAAACAAAGGGTGTGTATCTCTGTTGCCACCATTTTTCTACACGTCTCAAAATCGACATCAAAGAAGAAGCAGAAAGGGTAAAGCATGGTAGGGAAGCAACAGCTAGAAAGAATCGGCTAAATGGAAGATAAAGTGGGTTCCGCTGAGAAGTGTTTCATCATATGGAAAGCTGAAGCAATCCTGGCTGGGACACATGGCCGGGGGCTGTGCCTCCGATCCATATGCATCGATTTCCTAACCGAGAAGGTCGTCGAGTGTTAGTGTGTCATGTGTTGGGTGCACGCCTAAGACAACTTCCTTGACCCAGAGCGAGACTGGACCAAGTGTGGGAGTTAATTTGGACGACCTACACGAGCAATTCAGCAAGTCGTTGGAGCACCTGCACCACCCCGCCGTGGAGGAGAGGGTGAAGCTCTGCGCTGCCCAAGTTAAAGTGATTGCAGATATGTACTCGACCTTTCAAGACGGAACTCGTGGATCTCACTATGGAGACACAGCAGGACCTTGACAAGTTTGTGGAAGCGATCCAGACCGACTTCAAAGACTGAAGAGATCGAACGAATGCTTCAGTTTTGCTTTTCATTTATCCTCATATACGTCTTTTAATTGGACCTACTAGAAACACACTGGGTTTTCTGTTTCCATTGCTGTTGCTAGTATTCATCGGATTGATGGAATTTTGTGTTGTCTTTATTCAATTATTATTCTCCTACACTGTTATTAATTGCTATATTTACTCACGAACAATTTACCACATAATAAAATAATTTCTCACCTGTCCATTTGCAAAATACTACTGCTCAAGTATATGCGCCTAAAATAAATTTTCATGAGTTAATTACCACTTCGCACTTAACACAAAATCGTCCATGTATTTTATATCTGTGGTGTGTTAATTTGGATCAACTCCCTTCCATAGCAGTCATGTTTTCCGGAACATTAGAAATGAAGAATGAGAACGTGGAACATGCAACGCCGGTTTGGGAAACTATGAAACAAAGGGTGTGTATCTGTGTTGACACCATTTTTCTACACGTCTCAAAATCGACATCAAAGAAGAAGCAGAAAGGGTAAAGCAAGGCATGGAAGCAACACCTAGAAAGAATCGGCTAAATGGAAGATAAAGTGGGTTCCACTGATGGAGGCAGAAGCGTTTCATCCTATGGAAAGCTGAAGCAATCCTGGCTGGGAAACATGGCCGGGGGCTGTGCCTCCCATCCACAGACCTCGATTCCCTAACCAAGAAGGTCGTCGAGTGTTGGTGTGTCATGTGTTGGGTGCATGCCTACGACAACGTCCTTGACCCGGAGCGAGACTGGACCAATTGTGGGAGTTAATTTGGACCACCTGCACGAGCAAGTCAGCAAGTCGTTGGAGCGCCTGCACCACCTCGCCATGGAGGAGAGGGTGAAGCTCTGCGCTGCCGAGGTTAAAGTGATTACAGATATGTACTCGACCTTTCAAGACGGAACTCGTGAATCTCACTATGGAGACACAGCAGGACCTTGACAAGCTTGTGGAAGCGATCTAGACCGACTTCAAAGACTGAAGAGATCGAACGAATGCTTCAGTTTTGCTTTTCATTTGTCCTTATATTTCGTGCACTAAGGGGAAAAAAACTACTTTGGATCATTGGAGTGTTGGAATTATGTGTTGTCTTTCTTCAATTATTCTCCACATATCAATTATTGTGTTTATTCAGGAACGATTTACCACTTGATAAAATTATTTCTCACCACCAGTCCATTTGCAAAATACTACTGCTCAAGTATTAATTTCAGCCTGAAAACTATTTCTCACCAGTTAACACAAATCCGTTTCAGTACTTTGGGGCTGCAAAATACTACTTTGAATCAACTCCCAGCACCTTCAGCTGGATTCAGAGTTTGCTTTAGGAATTTTGCTGTTTGCTTTGGTGACAAAATGAATTTGTGTGAGCAAATAAAATGATTCAATGGTAAGGTGCTGTATGCTCCGTAATTTAATTAATTTGGCTAGCTGCAGACTAGATGCAAACATTTATGCGTCGTTCCATTTTCATCTAGATGGCACTTGAGCAGTTGCACTCGAATCGGTGAAAATGTGCAATCGCTCGGAACTAATAGGATCGTCGTATATACGTACAATTTACACAACACATGAGAACTATCTACACTGACCTGTAAGTACAGGCGGCGGCGGCTTTCACGGCGCACAATGCGAGCAGTTTGCGTGCTGTGGGCCGCACGAAGACGTAATCTTACTGTGGGCCGGAAGATAATAACACAATTTATTTTTCGTTGGGCCGTGCAATTAGAAGAACATTGGTGGGCCATTAACTTGTAGGAGAGATGCCTGCCTGCCACTCATCCCTTTTATATTTTTCTCAAAAAAAAAACTCATCCCTTTTATATTAAACACAATAACAACGTGTTTTTAGAAACAAAGAATAACCTAAAATGTGAATAGGATTGTAGTCTAATGGTAAGACGATTTAGTGGGACGCTACCCACCAGGGTTCAAATCCTGGTGCTCGCACATTTTCCTGGATTTTCCAGGATCTACCGGCGTTATGCATTAAATGGAAAGCGACGTTCCCGTCAACGACGAGGCGCCAATGGTGGGCATTGTACTGTCTAATTCTAAAAAAAAGAATAACCTAAAATAAGTATGCAACTGAACATTTAGCTCCTCTAGTCTACTTGGTTAGAGAAGTTGAGGTATGATGGTAATCAGCAGAACCAGGTTTGATTTCTCATTCGAGCGAATTATGGAGTTGGTTTTAAAACAAAAAATCACCTCGCCGGTGAAAACCCGTGGGGCAATCTTACCCCACCGGGCCTAGTTTTTAGTTTTTAATGTAGCAGCAGGTTTTCGTAACCAAAGTAATCGAATATATATTACTTGAAATACAAAAATTAGTAATACTAATTACCACAATTTAATATATACTCATGCTCATTTATTTTTCACTACGTATAATGGTTATTAGAACTTTACAAAAAATATGTTAAATAATTTATGCAAACAGCTTATACCATGGCTAAGTGATGTTGTATTTGAATAAAAAAACATGGAGAAATTTACTCCCTCCAATTTGATAAATGGAGTCATTTTGAATAAGGTTTGAGTCAAATATTAGGATTGGTAAATGAAGTCGTTTTGGACAAGGTTTGAGTGAAACATTTAGAACATAAATCATGAATAACTTTTAAGTTGTTCAGCTTGGAAATGTGAAAACTACCTGAATAGATTTGTCTTGTAAAATATTTTCGTATAATGTACTTTGGAGACTATATGTTAGTTTGAACGACTTCATTTATCAAACCGTATGGAGTACGTATGTTAGTTTTTAATAAATTTTTTCTAGAAATAAGAAGTCAAAGTTGTACTTTCGAGATTGTATCGTTGTGCTAAAGTCCTTTATTTAGCAAATCGGAAGGACTAACTAAAAAGAGAAAAAACTGAAAGAAAAAAATACTTTGGGGCACCAGCACCCCGTCCCGCGCGCGCCATGACGAAGCGCCCTGGCAGGATCAACATGGCGTCAATCATCTGTGTTCACCAGTTTGGGGAAAGGATCTTGTGTTCAGAAATCGCGCGTGCGAATTAGTGGCAGGGACCAGAGCACCGAAGTCTGTCTTGGTTCGTTGGGGGCATGAATTAAATAAAACAACCATCTGGTGGCCGGCCTAGATCGGACTTGTTTGTGTGAAGGATTTTCTCGCTCTCTCCAGTCTCCAACGGAGAGAGGTCGAGAGGACCATGGCGGCCGCGGTGCCCGGCGGGAGCAGGTGTGGCCTCGCTGGGGCCGGGCAGGCACGGCCTCACCACCGGCAGGGCAGGCGGCCTCACCGCCGACTGAGCAGGTGCGACATCATTGCGCTACAGGGCGTGTGGATGTCATACCTGAAATTTCCAATTTCAGAATGTGAACAGAGAGAATAATAAAATAACAGTTTTCTCATAATTTTAAAATTTTTCCAATATTTATTTTCTTTACAGGAAATGTAGTATAGGAAAAAGCATTTGTTTGATTTTCTGAATTAAATAAATGATTGTGAGTGTTGCATTCATGCTGATGCATCTTAGTGTTTTTGAGTGGAAAAGGTTTTTAAATGCGCTTAGTTGCTGACCAAACCCTCCCAAGAATTTTCCGGATTTTTCTGAAATTTATTCTCATTTTCCCTGAGCTTATTCTATTTATTAGAAGGCTCTAAAATCATTTTCATGATCTCCGAATATTTTATTTGGATTATTCGTGTCTCAATCTATCTCTGGAAATTTTCGGAGTATTTTTCGTGCCTTCAAACAATTTCTAGTCTTTACTGGAATTGTTTTCGCAGTGAAAAATAATTTCAGGAAATAAAAAAAGAAACCCCTTCCACTTGGGCCGAGCTTGAAGGCCCGACCCATTTTTTTCCTCGGCCCAGCTGCCGGCTCGCGAAATCCCATCTGGGCCTGGCAACAGCAGTCCATCGCAGCCACGGCCGGAGCGCCGCGCGTTCTACAGACGTCGTGCCAAGCTGCGGCCGCCATGCCCCTATAAAGGCCGAGGCCTCGAGCCCCGCGCGCGCCCTAGCTCTAGTCGGTTCAAGTTACGTTGGGTTCATAATAATGGGTTCATAATAATGTAAAGTGCACGTTAGTGGTGTATTTTCATCAGGTTTGTTTTCTGAAAATTTCTTTGATATTAATTTTGATTAATGGTTAGTTATACATGCCTTTTATAAATAAAAGTAATATAGTGCTATGCACAATTTTTCATAATTAATGTTAATTTGATTAATGTTTATTTCACATGCTTTTGTAAATAAAATCTAATTAGATCTTTACATCGTTTTTTCATAAACCAAATGTTAATTTGTTTAATAATTAATTAACTTTTGTAATTAAAAGTTTATTAGGCTTTTACAGCATCCTTTATAATAAATGCTAATCGGATTAATGCCAACATGCATGTGTCTTCTAAATAAAGTGTGTTTAGCTCAACACGACATATGCTTTAATTCGATTAGTTGTTCTAATCTTTTCTAAAGTAAAATGTTTAATTGGTATAATTTATACATGAACATCTATAGATAAAATTTGATTAGTTCATTACTTCGGTTTTTCAAATAAAATGCAATTTGCATTAATGTCAACATAGGGTATTTTGTTTCTGAAATATCCTTTACATTTGTTTTGCTAATTAAAATGAACCTAAGCTTATAGTTTTTCATGTCCTTATGCAAATAGTTTGAGAGACGTTCTCTATCAACTCAATCTCAGTGTCTCTTTTAATCAAGTTTATCTGAAACTCTGTTAGCTCAAGCTCAAACCGCAGCTAATCAGACCTTTCCCTTCTAAGCACTTTTTGTGTGCTTTAGGTGATCCTTAGAATCGAGCACAGGGCCGGCTCAAGGATAATAAAGGCCCTCGTGCAAACTCATCACACTCATCATCATGGGCCCTTTAAACTAAATATATTTAACCCTAAGCTGAACTATGGATATTTCAATTGTAGATCATCAACAATTGCAAAAGTAAATCGATTGGAATAAGTGAGAAAATGAGAAATTTTGAAGCATTACTAACTGCTGAAATTGATCTTAGCACACGTTACTGAACTGAGGAGGCTCCAAAGTGCAGACTGCAGAAGAACACAATGCAAATCCTGGGAAGAATCTGAGTGCACACCGCCGCCGCCGTCGTCTCATCAAAGTTCTGAGCCTTCGTCTGGACACGACCTACATGGGTGTGCGCTGGAGTCAAGGCCCCCAAGCCAGGAATGCTGGGCTGGGGCCCTAGGCCGAAGCACTTATGGCACACCCTTAGAGCCGGCCCTGATCGAGCACATCCTTTAGTGTGTTCTTTAAAGTTTTTCTTTTAAGTGGTGCATTGTTCTTAGTTTGCTTGTTTGTTTGCTTTGTATGCTTGTCCCGATGATTGATGCGCATAGAGTGAACGCTGTTCGAGAAGCTTTAAAGAGCAAGAGATTGAAGATTTTGAGCAACGTTATTACTCTGTGGTTAAAGGCAAGTGTGTCCTTGCTCTTTTGTCCCAATTATTTTATGAATCACTATTGCATATGCTTGCATTTAATTTGATGGGTCCTATTAAGGTTTATCGTAGTCTTTATGATCATTCCTTGACAACTGTGTTTACCTTTATGTTGGGTAGCTATGCTTAGTTGCTATACCTTGGGTTATGGTCGTTTTAATAAACAATAATGACGAACTTGCTTTACCTCTATGCTATATATCTCTAGTTAATACAAGACCATATGCTTAATTGGAACATGGAGAACCACCCAAGACAACAGTGCAACCACAAGAATTAAATGACTCTGGTCTTGGTCGAGTAATTGGGGAAGTCTTTGTGTGGCCATTACTCACATGGTAGTTTGGGTACGGAGGAATGCTTTTATGGCTCTTCTATTCCGGATTGGTATTGGAACATGGTGACCGTCCGTGAGTAGTAGTGTGGTACGAAAGATAGCCTCTACGACATACTACTATGGACTAATACACACGGGAGGACTCTTTGTAAAGGCCTCGTAATGGACTAATACACATGGGAGGACTCTTTGTAAAGGCCTCGTAGCGTCCCTATGCAATCACACCTCGGTAGTGTAGTATGATGCTTGGCCGACATCGCATGGTTGGGTTCAAAGTTCTTCGAGACTTTTAAGTGACTTGTGGAGAAAGTGTACAACCTCTGCAGAGCATAAAACTAATCGATTAGCCGTGCTCATGGCAAAGAGCGGCCTGGACCCTCACATGATAATTGAACTTGAAGATGGACTTAAATCGTGGTTTCTGGTTCTGTTAGCCATATGCTTATGGCGTATCTTTTCTCTATGCTTAATCTGGGTTGGTATATACTTATACTGCATTAGTAATCAGGTGCTAATAAAATTTGACCATCTAAAATTGCTTAATGCAGTCAACTTGTCAGCCTTTCCTTGCTTAAGCCTTTGCATTCATACTTTCCCCACACTTGCTGAGTACGACATTTACTCACCCTTGCTATAAACAATGTTGCTCAAAAAGAGGAATCTACTATGGAGTCTATTGAAGATGTTGCTGAGTTCTAGGTGTACGCAACCCCTAGTCGGCTGCCTGTAATGTTTGGAGTCTTCGTTTCCAGGATTAAGTGTAAATCTCTGATAATCTCCCTTTTTCTTATGGGATACTGTTTCTGTATTCACTTATATGTCACTATGTGTATGAAACTTGATCCTAGCATGCATATAGGTATGCACTTAGTTTTCTTTGAGGTGTGAAAACGGTGGAGGTGCAACTGACCGGCGTGGTGGTGAGGGGCGCTCAAGGCTCATCGTGATGGAGGGGCTCTGGGCGGGCGGCCTAGAAGGTGCGCGTAGTCGTGAGGAAAAGGGTGACGAAAGAAAAAGAAAAAGGAATGAATCGGTCATTTTTCACTTACCAATGGTAGTGGTGGGTAATTTAGTTCAACTATAGGAAAATTGGATTTGGTGGAGTACCCCTGAGGTACTCTATGAAATCCATGGTTTTGGGGCCTCCTCCATTTTTTGGAACAGATCCTCGGTGGAGTTGCTGGAGCTAGAGCCGTTTTTTGGTTGGAAAAATACGGAGCAAAGCTAGTTTTTTTAATCTTGAGTTGCGTGGATTTCTACCAAACACGCCCTTAAGCTTGATTTGTCCTTTTACATATTTGTAATAATTTTTTGAACAAGACGAATAATTAAAGTTATAGAAATAAATCAACAACAACAAATATTTTGATAGACAAGAGTACTAATTAACACAATCATACAAAACTTCATAAGAGCACCCCACTAGCCAATTCTCTCAACTCTCAGCTATCCATGTCATCTCCCACCCCACTACCCAGTCCTGCACGTCATCCTCCTTTGCTCTTGCTAAAAAAATCCACTGGTGTACCTTGAAGCCGTTGCCGCTACCTCGCCTCCTCACGGCAGCCGCCTCGCCTGCCCGTCGCCCCCTCGCCTTCACATCGCCTCACCTCCTCACCACCACACCGAATCGTCCCCCTCGCCACTGCCCGCACGGTGCCGTACCCACCACCTCACCTTCCAATCGCCGCCTCCTCGCCTCCCCACCATCGCTCCCATCCCCATAAATTTGGTCCAAGCCTGTCAAGAAGGAGAGCTGGAGAGGAGGATGAGCTGCGCCCTCGCAGCAGCTGCCAGGGCCGTGCACTTGCCGGGCCAGCCGCCGTCGGGGCCACCGCTTCCCGGACCGGCTATGCCCGTGGCTGGGGCTGCTCACCGCGCCGCACGGGGCCACCCGCCCTATTCGGCATAGGCGCAGGGCTGCACGCCCCTCGCAGGCAGCCACAGTTGGGGTTGCGTGCCTTGCGCGGGCCTTCCCACGTCGTGGCAAGGGGAGCCGCCGCGCTTAGCAGCCAAGACGATCGGCGCCACGCCCCGCAGACGCCAAGCCCAGGTTGTCGCCGATGTGCAGGGTGTGCTGGGAGCTGCCCGCGACGACCGGCCTGAGGAAGTAGGAGTTGGCTCCAGTAAGCCACCGCGTCTGGACCTGAGCTGCAGCACCGGCATGCGCACATGCCGATCTAGAACGCCCACGGGGACGCGACGAGCGCGACCCCGATGGCCGGCAGGGAGGAGGTGGTCGGGCCGTGTTGACGGTGTATTTTGGTACACCAAACATATTCGTTACACTTTGGTTTGGATTTGATTATGGAACTAACCCGCCACTAGGCACACTAATCATATAACAAGTTCATCTTTGTGCATGCATTTGGAAGTGTTGTGTTTATGTAGGAAATCATGGACATAAAGGACGGATTCACAACAAGTTCAAAGGAGCAATTACGAGTCTTGTTCGTGTTCATGAGCTTGATGAAATCACTTCCAATGGTGGCAAGGACCGAAGTGTTACAAAGGAACATCCCCGAGGATTGAAGCTTAAAAGACCGGACTTCATGCAAAGAGAACCTCCATCTTGGACGCGAGGATGACATCGTCAAAAGGGTGCAAGTGAAGGGGGCAAAGTGCATAATCACATGAGGACCCACGGGAGCGAAGGGGCGACCAAACCGGGCCGGGATGGGCCTGGGCCGGTCGGCCCAAGCCTGCCGGCCTGGCCCACTCCGAGGGTCGGTTCGGCCCCCCTTTCCTTGCACCCGAAGGATCTTTAACCCTAAGTCCCTGGAGGCGCCGCCATTCGCGAGAGAGAGAGCCATCCGCACCGAGAGGCCATCCACAAGCTAGAGAGAGAGGAGGCAGATCTCCGGAGGAGGATCGCCCAACTCGAAGGAAGCACCCACAAGTGGAGAAGAAGGAAGACACCGTCGGAAGCGTCACCATGATCAACGGTGCCATGTCTAGCACCTTGATGGGGTAATCTTCTTATTTGTCCATGGGTTGTAATCGATCTTGAGATGTAATCGCTACTTTGTTGGAACATCTATCTATCATCTTGTGTTGAATATGCTTTGATGCTTAAGGTTAGCTACTTTGCCGTAAAGGAAGTAAGGGCCCCAATGCTCCCTTGGATCCATTCAATACGCCGTGTCCATCATAGGTCTAGTCACGAATACCTCCGCGTAGTGACAGTACGAGGGGAGGGAAAGGGCGAAACCGTGGTCACAACCCCCGATAGATTAGATTGGTTTTCATGCTTTAAGCGGTTGCATGTTCAAGTATCGTAGACCCATGGGCAAGTGTCTCTTTCATATCAAGTCGGCTTAATCGTCCTCTCTAGTGTAGTGTAGTTGTTTTCTAGTTTAATCATAGATAGGGTTTAGGTAGTTAGTGAGTAGAGGTAGATCAAACGCTTGTAATCCCTTGCTCCGGATTGACAAGAACCTAGGGAATCCCATGGTGAAAAGGTGTAGGTCCGTACGCTATGCGGATCGTAGGTGGATACGCCTTTTATCCGTCAACAAGCCCCTTTTTCCGGGCGCCGCTGTCGGAGCAAGCTAGTTTACATCGTTTGGTTTGCATCTAACTTACTTTTATATTTTATCTTTTGTTTGCTAATATCTAACACATATTGCCTAGAAAACCATTTTGTTTTGTTTTTGTTTTTGTTCTTATCTTGTTGTCTAGATGGCGTTCGTCAACCACCGTGGAAGAACCGGAGAAATCGCTAAGGGATTACGCTTAGGTCCTCGATGTGAAGACATAAAAGTACAAGAGTCGGATTCGAAGCTCGAAGCGACCAAGTATGAAATTAAATCCAAGATCATTGAGATGGTGGCGGCAACCCCGTTTGAAGGGATGGTTACGGAGAACCCATATAGACACATAAGGCATTTCACGACGCTATGCAACACGGTGCGTCAAGAAGGAGTTCCCAATGAATGGTTCAAATGGAATCTCTTTCCTACTCACTTGCTGAAGAAAAAGACATGGTACTCGTTTGCGTCCTTTGAAGTTGAAGGCAATTGGAACAAGTTGACAAAGAAGTTTTGCGAGAAGTTCTTTCCGATTAGCAAAGTTCAACATCTAAGGAGGCAAGTGATCACTTTCACGCAAGGAGAAGAGGAAGGGATAGACCAAGCTTGGAATAGATTTAATGAGTTGATCGAACAAGGACCAAGGCTCGGCTTCTCCGGTGACGTACTCTTGCATACATTTTCTTTTCCTAACCCTAGTTGCATGCAACACGTCCAAATGTGTGCAGGTGGGGATCTCATGGAGAAAACACTCACAGAAGCCGCTCAACTTTTACAAAAAATTAGTAAAGCGGCGGCCATGCGAAGAGATTGGGAAACAAGACTTGCGGGAGAGCCGGAACACAATTCAAGGATGAAGACGTGTTCTGAAATTTCTAAAGAGGCAACCCCGGAAGTCACAAAAGAGGAGCCAATCCCGGAAAAGCTCGAAGAAGAGCACATCAAGTCAAGAACTACCCCGAGCATTGACTTCACCGTATCGAACGAGACAAATAAGAGAAGTATGTCAAGCGCGAAGCCATTAAGGGAGTTCAAACACATGGATTGGGTTCCAATCGATTACGGAGAAGTATTCGACAAGAGAAGACCGTTCCCTAACCAAAAGGGGATGGCAAGAGCATTAGAAGTGGATTTCCCACCAGAAAAGAAAGCGGAAGATTCATATGACCTTGAAACCACCCGTGAGATCTTTCAAAAGCTCTTTGGTGATGATGAAGTGGATCCAGAACACATAGCCGAGGTGAAAAAAATCATGGGGATCAAGCCCGAAGCATCGCCATACGCTCGCCTCGCCGAAGTCTACACGATAGGATCCGAAGAAGAAGAGAAGACGGCACCACACTTGAGTTGTGAGATCAACGGAGTTCAATGCAAAGCCTTGTGCGACATCGAAGCCCAAGTAAGTGTCCTATCTTCTAAAATTTACGATAAAGTTCAAGACCACAACCTAGACTTAGCTCCAACATCAACGAAATTAATCATGGGAGATGGTAGAACTATTAGACCTCTAGGTATTGCTTGCAACATGAATGTAATCATCTCTGGAAAATGTATACCAACCGATTTCTTTGTTATTGATGCTTACCATAGTAATCATGATCACATAATCCTAGGTAGGCCCTTTCTTAAGTTGGTTGATGCCGTGTTGGATGCCGGAAAAGGCAAAGTAACAATGAACCTTAATGGAAAGAAGTACACATATAACTTTTCTTGGCGTTTCTAACACCCTTCATCTTTTCCTCCAGAAGGCGAAGAAGTAGAGGAGGTAGATAGTCTTTGTTTTGTTGAAACCCTTAGAGACCTGCAAAAGGCGATGGAGAATCAAGTTAATGATCAACAAGACGAAGAACTAGAAGAAGCAACGAAGGGATTTGAACCACAAGATGGAAGCGTGGAGGAAGAAAAATTCGAGGATATAGGAGAAATTAAACCCGAGAAGCCACAAGTGCCCGAGGTGGATCTTAAACCTTTGCCCAAAGGATTAAAGTATGAATATTTGGGCCCATACAAGACTTATCCAGTCATCGTGAGCGACGAGTTGAGTCCCGAAGAAAATGAGAAGTTGCTGAATTTATTGAAAAAGCATAGAAAGGTGATTGGATATTCGATCAATGATCTCAAAGGTCTTAGCCTAGCCTTTTGCACTCATCGTATACCAATGGAAGACCAATGTAAGCCCGTAGTGGACCACCAAACTCATGCCATGTGAGAGGTAGTGAAGAAAGAGGTCATCAAGTTACTTGATGCCGGAATCATCTACCCGGTTCCACATAGCGAATGGGTGAGCCCGGTACATTGTGTACCGAAGAAAGGATGTTTAACCGTGGTGAACAATGAGAAGAATGAATTGATACCGCAAAGAACCGTGACCGGGTGGCGGATGTGTATCGATTATCGAAAGCTAAACCAAGCAACAAAGAAAGATCACTTCCCCTTACCGTTCATTGACGAGATGCTCGAGAGATTAGCAAACCATGCTTATTTTTGCTTTCTCGATGGGCACTCGGGGTTCATGCAAATTCCCATTCACCTGGATGATCAACACAAAACAACGTTTACATGCCCTTATGGAACATTTGCATATAGAAGGATGCCCTTCGGTCTATGCAACGCTCTGGCCTCTTTTCAACATTGCATGATGGCCGTATTCTCGGAATTCATCGAAGAAATTGTCGAGGTGTTCATGGATGATTTTTCCGTTTATGGGAAGACATTCATGGATTGCTTGGCGAACTTGGATAAGGTCCTCACGAGGTGTGCGGAGGTAGACTTGGTGCTAAATTGGGAAAAGTACCACTTCATGGTTAAGCAAGGCATAGTGCTCGGACATGTTATATCAGAGAGGCATCAAGTGGACAAAGCTAAAGTGGAGACGGTTGAGCAACTCCCACCTCCGACGGATGTTAAGTCCTTGAGGAGCTTTCTAGGCCATGCCGGATTCTATAGAAGATTTATTAAACTTCTCAAAGATCACTAAGCCTTTAACGCATCTCCTTCAAAAGGATGTGACTTTTGACTTCGATGAGAAGTGCCTAGCGGCATTCCGGACCTTGAAAAGTGCTTTGGTGAGTGCTCCCATTATTCAACCTCCGGATTGGAGCCAACCTTTCGAGATCATGTGTGATGCAAGTGACTACGCCGTAGGAGCGGTTTTGGGTCAAAGAAAGGAAGGCCGAGTTCACACTGTTTACTACGCTAGTAAAACTCTTAATGAGGCACAATTAAATTATGCCACTACGGAGAAGGAGTTTCTAGCGGTGGTATTCGCCTTTGAAAAATTCAGTTCTTACATCGTGAACTCGAAGGTCATTGTTTACACCGATCACGCGGCCATCAAGTATCTCTTGGCTAAGAAGGATGCTAAACCACGATTGATCCGTTGGATCCTTCTTCTTCAAGAGTTCGATGTTGAAATTCGTGATAAGAAGGGGGTGGAGAATGTTGTGGCCGATCATTTGTCTAGGATGAACTGTGGACAAGATGATAAAGAGCCCATAGAAGACAAGATGAGAGATGACCACCTCTATCGAGTGCTCGATAAAGACACTCGGATGATTGATATCATTCGAGCGATTCAGAAGATGCCTCTTGACCATCTAGATAGAAACCCTCAAAGGAGGATAATCTCCAAAAGTTGAAAATACTTTTGGGATGCACCTTACCTCTTCAAACTTGGCAATGATGGAGTCATGAGAAGATGTGTGCGAAGAGAAGAGAGGCTGGAAATTTTGAGAAAGTGCCACTCAGCGGAATACGGTGGACACTATAGCCACTTTCGGACCCAAGCAAAAGTATGGTCTAGCGGATTCTATTGGCCGGAGATGCATGAAGATACTAAAAGATATGTTGCATCATGCCCCGAATGCCAAAGAACCGGGAACATCTCTCAAAGAAATTCTATGCCCTTGAGATATAATCTACAAATCAATTTATTCGATGTGTGGGGAATAGACTTCATGGGGCCTTTCAAAAACTCACATGGATTTGAGCATATCCTAGTCATGGTTGATTATGTATCCAAGTGGGTAAAGGCCATGCCATGTCGTAAAGCTTCCACGGAGGAGTCCATCGCCATGATCAAGAGCATGATTTTTCCTCGCTTTGACGAGAATCTTGATAAGCGATGGAGGAACTCACTTCACCGGGAAGAATTTCAAAAAGTGCTTGTCCAAGTTGGGAATTGAACATAGGGTCTCTATGGCCTATCACCCACAAACCAACGGACAAGCGGAAACGTCGAATAGGCAATTAAAGAGCATCCTCAACAAAACCATAGAGATGGGAGGCAAGGATTGGTCAAAGAAATTAGACGGAGCTTTATGGACGTATCGAACAGCGTTCAAGACACCGATAGGTATGACCCTATCAATTGTATGGAAAGCTTGCCACCTTCCGGTTGAGTTGGAACATAAAGCCTATTGGGCGATCAAAGAGATGAACCTCGATCTTGATGCAGCGGTGGTAAGCGAGAATTCAAATAAGCGAGCTAGAGGAGATGAGGTTGAAAGCATATGAAAATGCAAGCATATACAAAGAGAGGATTAAAAGGCGGTATGACAAAAGGTTGAAGAAGAAAGAATTTAAGGAAGGAGATAAGGTCCTCCTCTACAATTCGATGTTTAAAACCTTCGAGAAAGGAAATTGCAAAGCAAGTAGGATGGACCTTATGTTGTTCATTCGGTGCTCTCCAATGGGCGGTAACCATTATGGATGTGAAAGGTGATCAATTCATGGTGAATGGTCAACGGCTTAAGGTTTATTATGAACTGACGTTGTGCCTCTTCACCATATTGATGTCTTCACCATGGAAGAAGAGCCCGAACGTCAGCCTAGGACGTAAAACAAGGTGTGGATTTTGTAAATAGTTTTTCTTTATTTTTCGAGTTTCTCGCGAAGTTTTACCGTGCCAACTTTTCTCATGGGCTACAAATGCGAAAAATAAAGGGGTACACGGAGACTGACCGCCATAGCAGTGGGCGGCGGCCGTCGATCCGGCCGGCCGAGGCCCAGTTCGCCGGTTCTTTTCCTAGAACGCTTTTCGACTCCTTCTTTGGTCGAGAAAATTTTAAGGAAGTTTGAAAAAGGAATATACGGTTTCTAAGTATTCCTTTTCGGACTATTTAATTGGCGAATTGGAGCTCGAGAATCCATCCCATCCGCATTCTCTTGCACCCGTAGCAGCCATGGTGTCCCGAAGGCGTAGAGTTGAAGCAAGGCGGAGGAGCCATCGATGGAGGAGGCGGCGATGCGAGCTCAAGCTACCGTGGAGATCAAGAGGACCGCGCATCCGCTTGCAGGGCGTGTCCCGATCGAACTATCGCATCTCGCCACCCCGTCAAAGAGGAGAACGTCCCTACTCCCGTTCGAAGGTCGGTGCGCATCCGAGGCATGAAGAGGAAGGATTACAAGGAGGTGTCGCCCGAGCCTAAAGACTATGGGGAGCGACTATTCGATGATCGTAGCCCGAGCTCGTGGTGGCCGCGGAAGAGATGATAATGATTTGTATTATTGGGAAGAGGTGCCCAAGGAGAAGACTCCAAGGCCCCAAACGGCGGCGGCGATGGCGGCGATGGCGGCCGGCGACGATGATGGCGGAGACCCGGGCGATGACGACCCTTTCAGGATGCATCTGATGTGTTGTGCGGCTTGCCGTCACTCCATCTCGAGCTCTACGCATCGGTTGACGAGTGTTTCCAGGCCATGGAGGTGATGAGGCAGCGCATGGAGGATTTGGAGCGCGTGGTCGAAGACGACTACAAGTTCCTGAATCGCAACGTGCGGAAGCTTTTCGGCATGGTGGGGAACATGAAGGGCAAGTGGTGCAATAGCTGCGGGAAGTACCACTAGATAGAGTTTTCCCCCCTTAGGATTTTTGTAAGATACGACGAGGACGTCGTATGATTTTAGCGTGGGGGAGAGCTAGCTAGCTAGCCTTTAGCTTCAAGTTTAGTTTGGTTCGGTTTAGTTTTCGAGAGAGTTTTAGAGTTTAAGAGTCTTAAGTTTGAGTTTGAGTGTGCTTTTAAATTTTTGCAAGTTTGAAGTGTCTTAATTTAGTGTTTGCGTCAAAGAAAATCAAATAAAAAGAGTCCTTTAAATTTTTGTCTCGTGTGATGTTTTTCTTGCTTTACTCGTTTGATCATCTTTAATTTTTGATATATGAACATAAGTGTTTGGTTTGAAACGTTTACCGTGGCGCTTAGTGGAGTTGCTACCTCTAAAACTACCTGTACCATGCTTCGATCTTGAGCTTTATATTTTGGTTGTGCTATGTTCGATGCTAAAAATTGGAGGAATTCAATTCTGAAAATTATTTAAAAACCCTTGTGATAAAGGTTAGCAAATCCTCTTTTTCCAAGTTGAGAGTTTAAGAAAAATCCTATACAAAGCCAAACTTATTTTTCGCTCCACCATAAGTGCGATTAGCATAATGAGTTGGGCTAGGATCCTTCTCTCTTGGAAGTTTTAATTTCGAGCGATGATCATGTCCTTGTGCTTATCTTTTATTGCTAGCCTCGTCATGCATTCGGTAACATGACTTTCACATCGGAACTCCCTTACATCGCCGGATTCCATACCCAAACCTCTATATCTCTTTTGTACATCGTATTCCTTGAACACAACCTACTCTCAAAGTTTCGTCTCGTCTCTAGCATGGTTTTATTTTAAAATTCAGATTGTTTTTATGCAAGAAAGAGAGGAGTTGAGATCTTTGAAAAGAGAGATAAAGATGTCAAGAGAGGTAAAAGTAAAGAGAAAAATATGTGTATGGAAAAGAAAGAAAGAAAAATAGAAAAGTAAAGAAAAAAATATGTGTATGAGAGAATGAAAGAGAGTGATTGAAAAAATAAAAAGAAGAAAAAGAAAGAAAGAGGGTTGGCAAGAAAGATATGAGAGGTATGAATCAAGTGAAAGAAAAAAATAAAGTGCAAGGAAGGATGTCACGTTGTTGAGAGACAAAACTTCCACTCTTTTTCCAACCATGTGCAATCCGACAACGAGGACATCATCGGTGCCTCGTAGTCATATTTTCTTTTGCCCTTGCACATGTCCACCATTCTATATCTTCTCATCCTTGATATCCCCACGTATGGTTTATTCTCATGATCACTGGCTTTGAAAGGTAAACAACCATTAGAGAAAGTTCTTAGTTTGACAATACTTGTGTTGATTGTGCTAGCCATACCTATAGCTCCACTTTACATGTTATATGAGAGACTTATGGGAGGTGAGAGTGTTATAAAAATTGTTTAGGATAGCCACCTCATATGAGTGACATGAGAGAGCTTGGAGAAAGGTTTTTGTCTAATACTTGTTGCAGAAATTTTATTTTTGAAAGAAACATAAAAACCCTCCAATGGAAGCAAAGAAGTAAGCACGCCTGAAATTGAAGACCTCAAGTGAAGAGTTTGAGTTGTGGGGTAAATCTTGACGTGGTAAAAATTTTAAACACCCATGTTTATGTATGATGATCATTGCTTTATGTTTATGTATTAAAGATAAAAATTGACTAACTTGTGAAGAAAGAACTAGCGGAACACGATTACAACACCTTGGATGAAGTTCTTTTGTGAGTACTTGCTCGAGGACGAGCAAGAGCTAAGCGTGGGGGAGATGTTGACGGCGTATTTTGGTACACCAAACATGTTCGTTACACTTTGGTTTGGATTTGATTATGGAACTAACCCGCCACTAGGCACACTAATCATATAACAAGTTCATCTTTGTGCATGCATTTGGAAGTGTTGTGTTTATGTAGAAAAACATGAACATAAAGGACGGAATCACAACAAGTTCAAAAGAGCAATTACGAGTCTTGTTCGTGTTCATGAGCTTGATGAAATCACTTCCAATGGTGGCAAGGACCGAAGTGTTACAAAGGAACATCCCCGAGGATTGAAGCGTAAAAGACCGGACTTCATGCAAAGAGAACCTCCATCTTGGACGCGAGGATGACATCGTCAAAAGGGTGCAAGTGGAGGGGGCAAAGTGCATAATCACATGAGGACCCACGGGAGAGAAGGGGCGACCGAACCGGGCAGGGATGGGCTGGGCGGTCGGCCCAAACTGCGCCTGGCCACTCGAGGGTCGGTTCGGCCCCCCTTTCCTTGCACCCGAAGGATCTTCAACCCTAAGTCCCTGGAGGCGCCGCCATTCGCGAGAGAGAGAGCCATTCGCACCGAGAGGCCATCCACAAGTTAGAGAAAGAGGAGGGAGATCTCCGGAGGAGGATCGCCCAACTCGAAGGAAGCACCACAAGTGGAGAAGAAGGAAGACACCGTCGGAAGCGTCACCATGATCAACGGTGCCATGTCTAGCACCTTGATGGGGTAATCTTCTCATTTGTCCATGGGTTGTAATCGATCTTGAGATGTAATCGCTACTTTGTTGGAACATCTATCTATCATCTTGTGTTGAATATGCTTTGATGCTTAAGGTTAGCTACCTTGCCGTAAAGGAAGTAAGGGCCCCAATGCTCCCTTGGATCCATTCAATACGCCGTGTCCATCATAGGTCTAGTCACGAATACCTCCGCGTAGTGATAGTACGGCGGGAAGGAAAGGGAAAAACCCGTGGTCACAACCCCCGATAGATTAGATTGGTTTTCATGATTTAAGCGGTTGCATGTTCAAGTATCGTAGACCCATGGGCAAGTGTCTCTTTCATATCTAGTCGGCTTAATCGTCCTCTCTAGTGTAGTGTAGTTGTTTTCTAGTTTAATCATAGATAGGGTTTAGGTAGTTAGTGAGTAGAGGTAGATCAAACGCTTGTAATCCCCTTGCTCCGCGGATTGACAAGAACCTAGGGAATCCCATGGTGAAAAAGGTGTAGGTCCGTACGCTTGCGGATCGTAGCTGAATACGTCTTTTATCCGTCAACAGGCCGCTGGCCGGCGGGGAGGAGGCCACTGAGGATTTTGAGGAGTAGCAAGATGTCGAGGTGCCTGACGGCACCTTTCTTTTTTTTACCGAAAGGATAAGATCGGCAGTTCAGCTCCAGCGGTGGAGATTTTGTTTTTGTTTTTTATTTTCTTGCCTCCGTTTGTGCGGACAGGATTGATTCCTCATCACTTTGCATTTTTTTTGTTCACATTTGTATGGTTGCAGCTAACAGCAGCCGGTGTAGCAGTGCTATAGCTTCACAAGCCATCGAGCCCTCCCATATTTTGGGATTTTCATTCAAAAGCACACGTGTGCTATAGCTGCAGAAGCTCTTAAACTGGGACGGATGGAGAGATATTATGGGTGAGTGACTTTTGCTATTTATAGAGAGGAAGGTTGCTAATCTCGACAGGTCAAAATTAAATCATATTAGAGATTATTTCATTATTTCCTCAACTTTATAATTAAAAAATACTTGAAACTTAAGTTTAAATTATCACTCCCACGTGTAGCATAATTGTTATGAAATCGATCGTACCATCTCAAGCAGCCACCACATTGGTTCATAATAGTTTATAAAAATATCTCTTAAATCTCGTAGCAACGCGCAGGGAATCACCTAGTTTAATATATACTCATGGTCATTTATTTTTCACTACGTATAATGGTTATTAGAACTTTACAAAAATATTGTCAAATAGTTTATGCACATAGCTTATACCATCGCAAAATGATATTGCATTTGAATAAAAAAACATGGAGTAAAATGTAACTAAAAGGGGAAAATCGTGCGAGCGAATTAGTGGCAGGGAATAGAGCACCGATCTCCATTACCGGATTGATTCCGACCGGAATTGATAAATGTAATAAGAAAATCATGTTAGCTACTATAAGAGATCCAAATTTATTCTAGGTCAAAAATTAATTTACTCATAATAGACACACCATGAGACTCGGAATCAATCCACTAGTCCAGAGGTGTACAATCAATCCGGCTCTTCGGTCTCTTGTTCTACCTTTCCTGATGAGTAAATTAAATCTCGATCTGGAATGAATCTGAATCTCTATCATAAATTTCTTAGGCCTCATTCGTTTCCATCAGATTGGATTTCGACCGGAATTGATAAATATAACTAGAAAATCACGACAACTACTATAAGAGATCCGGATTCATTCTGGGTTAAAAATTGATTTACTCATGATATGTACACTTAGAGACTCGGAATCAATCCACTAGTCAAGAGGTGTGGAATCAATCCGGTTCTTCGGTCTCTTATTCTACCTATCACGATGAGTAAATTAATTCTCGATCCGGAATGAATCCGGGTCTCTATCATATAATTTTCTTGATATATGTATTATTCCAGCCGTATTGAATCCGATAGAAACGAACGAGTAATATATTTATTATTCCGACGGATTGAATCCCGTAGAAGTGAAAAGCCCTATAAGCGAACAGGACACGAATTAAAACAACCATCTTGGTGGCCTGTAGTGTCGTGTGGCCGGCCTCGATCGGACGAATTGAAGACGACGCCGCGGGATTGTCTTCTTCCCTGCTGGTTGTTTACTTTGTTTGTGTGGAGGAATAGAGCACCAATCTCCATCAGGGCACGAAATAAAACCAACCATCTGGTGGCCGGTAGCGTCGTGTGGCTGGCCTCGACCGGACTTGTTTGTGTGAAGGATCTCTCGCTCTCTCCAGTCTCCAACGGATCGGAGAGAGGTCGAGAGGACCATGGCGGCCGCGGTGCCCGGCGGGAGCGGCACTGGCGGCGAGCGGTGGAGCCTGGCGGGCGCGACGGCGCTGGTGACCGGCGGCAGCAAGGGGATCGGGCACGCGGTCGTGGAGGAGCTGGCCGCGTTCGGCGCGCGCGTGCACACGTGCTCACGCAGCGCGGCGGACCTCGAGGAGTGCCGGCGGCGGTGGGCTGAGAAGGGCCTCGCCGTCACTACCTCCGTCTGCGACGTCGCCGTGCGCGCCGACAGGGAGCAGCTCATGGACACCGTCAAGGAGAACTTCGACGGCAAGCTCGACATCCTGGTAAGGCGATTGTCGTGAACACTACACAACACCACCTCGGCAAATGCTCTGTGTATAGCACGAACATCGGCTGGACGGCGCCGCGCACTGTGCACAGGTGAACAACGCCGGGATGCTGCTGTTCAAGCCGGCGGCGGAGTACACGGCGGAGGAGTACGCGCGGCTCATGGCGACCAACCTGGAGTCGTGCTTCCACCTCAGTCAGCTCGCGCACCCGCTCCTCCGCAACGCCGGCGGCGGCGGTGGAAGCCTCGTCCACATCTCCTCCATCGCCAGCGTCATCGGCTACCCGTGGGAAGCGCTCTACTCCACCTCCAAAGGTACACGACAACATCGTCCATCCATTCAATGAAAAAAAGAATAGAAATTCAGAATTCAAAATCCACATTTCGCACACGCGTCTTCAAATTGCTCTCGCCGTGTATGACGAGACATGCAGGAGGACTGAACCAGCTGACGAGGAGCCTGGCTGCCGAGTGGGCCGGCGACAACATCCGCGTGAACTGCGTCGCGCCGGGAACGACCATGACTGACATGGTTAAAAATGTAAGAACTTCAAGTGAAAATGTAAAATGTTGTTTTATTTACTCATATAAGTGTTACAATTAGTCGAAGATGCATAATGCACATGTAGGCGCCGGCGGGGACGCTGGAGTGAGAGGTGTCGCGGATCCCGATGCGGCGGACCGGCGATCCGGCGGAGGTGGCGTCCGCCGTGACGTTCCTCTGCATGCCGGCGGCGTCACATCACCGGGCAAGTCATCTGCGTCGACGGTGGCCGGACTATTAGTGCCTGATCGAGAGTGAGTGATGATATTGCGGACGCTGCTGTGTTTTGATTGACTACACGAGATTGCTGTTTTGGACCGTGAATCAGCTGGGAACGAATATGAGCTTGTATTTAAAATCCAGCGTTCTTTCTACAACTTCGTTTATATAGAGAAAAATCTTTAGCATTTCACCGGATTATATATTTCTTGAACCATGACATGCATGTATCCTATCTTCAATTTAGAGCTCACCTCAATCTCCCGTACTAAGAGCAATTCCAACAGACTCTTTAAAAGTATCTTACTAGCTAAAATTTTGGAAAAAACTCAAGAACTGCAATCCAACAGCCTGGCTATCTTCGACGCCTCGCTATAGCGTTCGCAATAATCCGCTCCTCACTCGTCAAACATGACGAGCGGAGGGCGCTCGCAAAACTGACCGCGTCGTCCCCCTCTTCCCGCGCGAGCAGGCAACAGGTGCCGCTGCCCTGAGCAGGAAGCAGACGTCGCGGCGGTGCCGGAGGCGGCAAATCGGCGGCGCTGGAGGCTGCAGGCCTGCGGCGGAGCGAAATCGGCAGTGGAAGCGGTGCTGGAGACGACGGAGGCCACGCTAGACGCTACGGCGCGGTGGAATCGGCAGCTGCGGCGGCACGCGTCTTGCTCTGGAGGCTGCGACGGCGACGAATCAGCGGCCTCGGTCGCGCAGGCTGCGGCGCGCCAGCGGAGAGTGGCTTTCTCTGAAGGATACGGCGCCGGCGGAGCACGGCTCGTTTAGGAGGCTGCGGCGCCGACGGAGCACGGTGGCGGTGAATCGACGGTGGTGGTGCGAATGGGCGGAGGAGCCCGTCTTTGAAGGTGCGGCGCGGCGCCATGCAGCGGCAGGAGGAGGATGCCCAGGTGCTGCTGCCACCATGGCGCCATGGGGATTGGGGAGCACGGGAGCACAAGGAGCGAGGGGCGCCATGGAGATTGGAGATCACGAGAGCAGGAGGGGGACCACGCGACAGTGAGTAGAGGGGGAGACGATGAGAGAGAACAGTTGGATATGAAAAGGGGATATTTAGCTAGTCTGTTGGATTTCAACAATTTTTTCCTAACTATTTCATTTTACATACTAGCTAAATCAGGATTTTAACTAGTGATTTTTAGTGAGTCTCTTGAAGTTGCTCTAAGGCTCTGTTTTTTTTCGACTTCTCTGTCTCACTTTCCAACTTTTGGCAGCCATAAGATTGGGAAATGAAACTAAAAGCTGAAAAGCTAGCTGGGAGAAGCTTTTTTTTTTCATTTTTGATGTGCTGAGAAGATAAAAATTTATTGCAAAAGCTAGCAAAATGTCAGCAGGCAAAAAACCAAAAAGCCAGAAATCTAACTTTTCAACAAAATTAAAAGCCCAAAAGCAGAAACTGAAACAAACGGGACATGATGAGTCACCCGCTCACCACCACAAGAATTGAAGAGTCGTCAGTCATGGCGTAGAGAGAGCAATGGTTTTAGGCTGAAGGCGTGTCTGGCTTCTCCTTGCCATGAGGTGGCTTAGTTTTGCTTCATAACCACTACTCCCTCCGTCCTGAAATATAAGGCATCGAAAGATTTAAAATTTCTACCCAAATATAAGGCGTCTTAGGAATTTTAGGACAAGAATTAAATGAATTTATTAATTACTAGCTGTTTCTTCCTTAAATAATGGTGATTTAGTTAAGCTCACCACGGCCAGGATGCAATCTCCTGAATTTCTGGCCGATCAAACAGACTTCTCCATCTATAATACGAAGGGCACATGCGTCATTTGTTCTCTTCCTTAATCTGTTTTAAAATTGCTAGGATGTCTTATATTTCAGGACGGAGGGAGTACATTATATAGCAGTGAAAATCTGTACCAAAACCTAGCTTACGATGATATCGAATATGTATCAATTTTGTTATTTCACCATCTAAAATAGAGAGAATCCACTGCACGCATTCTGAGTGAATACCGTCGAAAGCGACAAGCATCTATCCATTCTATTACTTCTCTAACAAAAAAAACGTAAAAAGAGGTGATGTGCAACGGTCATGGCTATTTACTATAGCACGCAACTGATGACGTGGATGTGTTCTTCCATCAGTATAGTGACACGGAATAAACATTTTCAGTCACTCACATCGTTTTTACAAGCGGTTGGATGTCCTTGTCTGCGCATCCATCAACTGTACATGTTACCTAATTTTATTGTGTAGAGAAATTGACTTCAAAATTAGTGGCTGAAAATAGAGCCACGATCCAAACGCGAAAGGGGAAGTAACATTCGTAGCACGCAAGCAGTACTGCCGGCAACGTGTGACTGCGTACTGCCGGCAAGAGCAGCATGGGCCACAAATTTCGTTCGATTGTCTTCTTCCTCTGGTAAGCCCTCTCCATGGATCTCTCGAAGCTCAACTTTCAGCTTAGCGCGGATTTCTCTACCAAGGTGCTTTCTCTGCTTGGCTCTTCTGTCTCTGTCGCCCCGGATACAGCAGGCTCTGGTTTTCACCTGCTGGTTTCTTTTAGTCGTAATCGATTTCGTCTCACTGAAGATGCAGTGGCCTCCTGCTTGCAGTCGGTTCTAGAGGGAATCGCTGCGCATTTCTCCCCCTTTCATCTTGAGGATCAAATCTTCAGGTTCACAGTCGCCTCGAAAAAAGTTGGTTTTCTGGTTCTGGGCCTGAGCCCCATTGCTTCGGAGTTTTTCAGGATTTCATTCTTCCTGTGCAATGATTCAGGTTTTCAGAAGGCATTATCTCTTGCCAAGTCGGAATCTGGACCTTCCTACTCTTGGAAGCCTTCGCAATCCAAGAAATCACGAGGCTCTTTTGCTGATACTGTCAAGGCTGGATCCTCTATTCTGACAGGAGCCAATTCGACTCCTTTGGGATCGTCTCATAATTTTGCTCGCCATGCTCCGAATCGGATTCATCGCAATGCTGGGTCTTCTTCTTCGAATCCTCAAAAATCAGTTTTTGATCGACTGGTTTTTCCAAGAAAATCAGTCTTTCAGCGTTTGGGTAATTCAAATCCGGTTGAAAATGTTCAAACTCAGTACAGTCAACGGGCTCCATCGGTTCACAGGTCAAAAGGCCTAGTGTCGGTGTTTTAGACCGGCAACCTACTAAGGGGAGTACCCGAAGTAGATGAATGTGGCCTCGCCGAGATCGGTAACTCGAAGGAAGAGACACGTGGCACACAATTTAGACAGGTTCGGGCCGCGGGGTGCGTAATACCCTACGTCCTGTATGCTGCGTGGCTCTGGATTGATTGGGCGCGATTACAAGATGATGCAATCTTAAGCCGTGAGAGAGAGGGGTCCCGCCTGCCTTATATAGTCCGGGAGGCGGGGTTACAAGTCGGTTCGGGAGAGTACTAGTCGAGTCGTCTAGGAGTCCTCTATACGGTCTTGGGACATGTCTGACTTCCTATCCGGGTACTTCTCCTCTGTAGCCCTTGTGCTTCACGCCATCAGGTGCCGTGCAGCGCAAGTCGAGTAGTCGAGGGCCCAAGTAGTCGGTCTGGTACCCACCGAGTAGTGGGCCCGGGGAGGTGAATCGCCGGGGACATCGCCGCCGGTGTCTCCGCCAGAGGACATCGCCGCCAGTGTCTCCGCCTTGAGGGGACATCGCCGCCGGTGTCTCCAAATCCGAATCAAGAATGGAAGAAATCCAAGGCCAAGATCAAGATCTGCTGGCGCTTCTCAGATGGATTCTTGCGGAGAAGGAGGTTGACATGTGGAGAGCTGCCCAGGGATCCGTACCCCATGGAGAAAAGCCCGGACGAGATCCCTATGTTCACCCGGTTCGCGGAGCGAGGGCTGTCTCTCCCGGCCAGCGACTTCTTCAAGGGGCTGCTGGGTACTCGATCGAGTACCTCAACCTCAACCCCAACGGTATCTTCCACACCTCAGTCTTCGTACACTTCTGCGAAGCTTTCTTGGGGATCAAGCCCCATTGGATCCTTT
Organism: Cenchrus purpureus; assembly: GCA_022644695.1. Taxonomy (NCBI): domain Eukaryota; kingdom Viridiplantae; phylum Streptophyta; class Magnoliopsida; order Poales; family Poaceae; genus Cenchrus; species Cenchrus purpureus. The sequence continues at coordinate 53,584,145 of CP053454.1, forward strand.
TCCGAAAATTCTTCCGAGTCAAGCCCCAGCCCAGCGCCAACAATCCTCGAGTAGTGGGGGGAGCCGGCATCCAGATGCGAGAAGACGCCGCGGAGCAGTACCTCTCGTACAAGCTTATCGACTCCAACCAAGATTGGAAGTCGAAATGGTTTTACATCACCAACCACCACTCGGAGCTGCCGAAGCCAAGCGGGAAGCAGCCGAAGCACCGGCCATGGTGGAACTCGGAGCCAACAATGCAGGAAGGTATCCAGTTGCCCGAGCTGCTGGCGAAAATCAAGGCTTTGAGAGAAGCCGGGCTGAGGGCCGAACATGTGGCCTTCAGCTTCATGAAGCGAAGGGTGCAGCCGCTGATGGCCCGCGACACCCTAGGGTACCAGTACACCGGTGACGACGACACGTCGCGGATGCCCGGTGATGAAGTCGACGACGACGACATCGTTGATAGGCTGGGCAGGATCTTCAAAGACATGCGGCGTACGTGCGTGCCACTGCCCCGAGTACTCCGCCGCGCGCCCGCCAAATGAGGTCGGTAGCCGTACCCATTGTCGAGTACTCATTACGTAAGAGTAGTCGTGCTGACGTATTGTGCTTCTTGCAGGATGACTTGGTGAAGTTCGTCTCCGAGCCGGCGTCGCCTCCTCAACTTGTCGAGGTCCCGGAGGAAGGAAAGCCAAGGCCAAGGAGGCGGCGCGAGGTTGGTGAGGAGGCGACCACGATCGTCGAAGACACGTCCAGAAGACGACGATGAGGAGACGCTGCAGGAGCGCTTCCAGCTGCGGTCGAGATTCAGCCGCCCTGGATTGCCTCATATTCCTCTCGTTCAGGATCCGCCGACTAGCCTGGAGGCTAGTTTGCCCGCGCCGCCAAGGAGGCGGCGCCAAGCGTGGGAAGTTGAAGGTCACGGAGACCACGTCCCGAGGTAAGCCGCCTTGAATAGGGTAGTCAGTACTTATGTCTCGATGTTGTACATTGACGACGAAATTCCCTTGCTTGCAGGAGATGCCGCCCGACCCCAGTAGAGCGGGGGGACGAAGGCAATCGATACGGTGGAGGAGCCACCGGGGTAGTCGTAGCCCAGCCCCACCGTAGAGGAGCTCTTGGCGCTTGTCGCGCGAGATGTGAGGGAGCCTGAACCGCCGCGCTGCTATTGTTGAAGAAGCGGCTGACTCGAGGCGCAAGAGGAAACGCCACCAAGCCGGATGGTAGATATTGCCATCTCGCGCTCAACCGTGACGGTAGTCCAATCAATTTGTAAGTGGTGATCCTTCCGAGTAGTACATTAGATTTGGTAGTCGTCTTGGGTTGACAACCGCTTGTGCACTCTGCAGAAATCGACGGACTTGACACGGGAGGAGATGAACCCACCACACGGTGGCTGGAGAGGAAACCGGCCGCCCGAGGAGTCTGCTCCGCCCCTCGCGAATCCGGCGCCGTGGAAGCTACCTTGCACGAGGCCAAGATCGTAGAGGGTGAGTACTTTGCTCAAGTGCAAGTAATCCCGAAGAGTAGTCGTAACCGCCATGTATGGTGATCCAGTTGTCCTTTATTGACAGCCGGGCCGAGGGAAGTGCTATCCCACGGCGGTGCCCGTTGAAGATTTGGCACCGAGACCGGAGCTGCGAAGGAGCCCCAGCAAATGGAGGTGGCGGTTGAAGAAGCCACCGCGGCGGTGGAGGGGCGCACGACGTGCATCGAACCGGCTCGAAGTAGTCGTTCGCTCGCCGAGATCCGGGGCGTAGAGCCAATCCGCTCGGCGCCAATGTCCGAAACGCGACGAGTAGTCGGCGGGATCGGCTGGCGGATGACCTAGTCGATCCGGTGACGCACATGGAGGCAATGCGCCAGCCGAGCAATGGATGAAGGTGAGTAGTCGACACCCTTGAGTAGTCAATCCTTTAGTGTTGAGTACCCATTTGACATGTGTTGTCTGTGCGTGGCGGGGCGTCGCGAGCGTCTCGGCGGTCGACATGCTTCAAGGGTGCGGCGACACGGTGCTCGGCGAGCCGTAGAAGAACACTCGTGAAGGCAGGAAGCCCGCGCCGCGATGCGATGACACCGCCCGCCCGATATCTGAAATCCAAGATATGCGGCGAAGAGTGATGGTGGTGCGGAAGAACAAGTCTCTCATAACAAGAATAAAGGTACGTCGTTGCCATCTTTGAGTACCCATTGGTAGTGTCTTGGAGGAGTCTCGACCGCTTTGCCTTGTTGATTGCGAGCTTGAGACCCGCGTCGACCGGTGAAGGCTTGAGGAGACCGACAAGAACCTCTTCTACCGAGAGCAAGAGGCGCAGGTCTTGGAGTATGATTATAAGCGCTTGCTTACGAGTGCGACAAGCACATGGAGCTTCGCATTGCGTCGGATCGTGACCTCGCCAATCGCTACAAATCTTTGCGGTGAACGAGGATCGGAGAAGAAGCCCAGGTGAAGGAACTCGAGGAGGCCGCTTCCCATCGCGAGGCTCTGGTGCCTCACCCCGGGGGACCGAAGATAGCCCCATTGGTGGACCGGCTGAAGGAAGCCCCGAGCCGCCTGGCGACGTACGTGAAGCACCTGGCGAAGTCGATCCCCAACCAGGTCCTGGCGTATATGAAGTCGTACTTCCCAAAAGCTCCCGTTGAGGTAGTCGCCGGCGGACTAGCCGCCAACTGCACGACGAGCAGTACGCGGAGCTGCTGGAGCAGATGGCGCCATTGCCGAACAAGTCGTCGAGAAGCTCAACCTCCGAGTCCTGTAGGGTTAGCTCGTAGCAGTAGTTGTGTATAAACAAAGTTGTAATGAACTTGTTTAAGTATGAATGAAGGAAACTTCCATAAATGAGTACTCATTATCCCGATCTGTGAGTGCGGAGTCCCATCATGGAGTCGTCGCGAGTAATCATACTCGCCAGTGGTCCCGTTGAGGAAAAGGGACGAAAGCGCTGATAGGTAATCAAACTTTATTATGCGAAGAAGCACGCTGGATGGCTGGGGCCGTTGTTACGGTAGTCGCCAGACCGAGGCCGCCACGGCTAAGTAGTGCTAGGGCGTATGGCCGCCACTGCAGAGATCCGTTAGTAGCCGCATGGGCTGGATCTAGGAGTGCTTGGTCTCTTAGTAGACCGCTGCTGGAGTCCTTTGTCGCTCGTCGCAGCCCAAGATCCGTTAGTAGCCGCGTGGGCTGGATCCTGGAGAGGAGTAGTCCGGAGACTAGGGCCTGGACCTGGAGGCCGCTTACGGCGAAGGGGTCTTTGAGTAGTCGATAGACCGGAGCCCCGGTGTAGACTAGGCGTAGAATCGGCGAGTTGGTCGATGTTCCACGAGTTGTTGATGTTTTCGCCTTCAAGCGCGGAGGCGGTAGGGAGCCCGGTCCGGTCACCTTTGCAATTGTGAAGGGACCTTCCGTGGCGGTGAGCTTGTGTAGTCCTTCCGTGTTACGGATGCGGCGGAGGAAAAGATCACCAACAACGTTGAAGGAGCGTTCCTTAACGTTGCGATCGTGGTAGCGTCGGATACCCTCTAGGTACCTTGCTGATTGGACGAGGGCGGCACAGCGAGCTTCTTCGAGTCCGTCGATGTCAACTCGTCTGCTGTCTTCAGAGATGCCTTCGTCGTATTGCTCCACCGCCGGTGAATCCCACATGACATCGCAGGAGGATTGCTTGAGTCAGAGAACCGGGAAGTAGGGGATTGTCCCGTTAGCTTGGAAGGTTGAGTCGCAGCCCCAGAGAGCATTGGGTAGTTCCTTGATCCACTTGCCTCCTTTGGAGTTGGCAGCGTCGTGTAGCCGCTTTTTGAGAGCGTCCGAGCACCATCCCATTGGCGCTCGACTTGTCCATTGGCGAGGATGGGCAATCGAGACATATCGAACGTCCGATCCATTGTTTCTCGATACTCCAGGCGGTGATTGTTGAAGTTGGAGCCAGTGCGTGATGATGCGGTGGGGTAGTCCGTAGTAGCGATGCACGAGTTCATCCGAAGTCGAGTACTGTCGGCCTTGGGGCATGTAACCGCTTGACCTCGATCCACTTGGTGAACTTGTCGATGGCCACCAATACTCGGTTGAATCCACGGCGCGATTGGAAGTGGCCCAATCATGTCGAGCCCCAGTGAAAGGCGAGCGGTTGGCGGTATGGTGACTAGCTTGTAGGCCGGGACGTATTGTTGCTTGGCGGTATTGGCACCCTTGGCACCTTCTCGACGAGTTCTTGGCGTCGCCGTAGCTGTGGGCCAATAGAAAGCCGTCGGAAGGCCTTGGCGACCAGCGTGCGTGAGGACGCAGCGTGGTTGCCGCAGACGCCTTTATGGATCTCCTCCAAGATGTCCTTGCCTTCTTCTTGTCCGGGAACGCACTTCATGAGTACTCGGAAGATGCGCCCCCAGAGCTTGTCTCCGACGAGAACGTAGGGACTTGGCACGGCGGATGAGTTGCTCGGCCAAGTTCTTGTCCGAGGGAACCTTCCTTCGCCGAGGTAGTCGATGAAGGGCGCCTCACCACGCCGATCATCATGACCTCGGCCAGCCGGGATGCGGGTCAATGGTCGGTGGCGCCGGCTCCGGGATGGATGGCGCGTGAAGCTCGTGGGCGAAGACACCACCGGTACTTGAGCGCGAGTAGAACCAGCTTGACGACGTCCGCGCAATGTTGTTGTCGCGGACGACGTGGTGGAACTCGAGACCATAAAACTTGTTCTCGAGCTTGCGGACTTCTAGGCGATGGCGTCCATGCTCTCCTTGTTGCGGTCCGGGACTTGTTGACTTGGTTGATGACCGCTGCAGTCGTGTAGACTAGTAGCCGCTTGATGCCCGGTGAAGCCGAGGCGGAGCCCATGTAGCAGTGAGCTTCGTACTCGGCTTCGTTGTTTGAGACCTTCGGAAGATCCGCAGGACTTGAGTTGTTCGCCGTTGGAGAGATCAAGAGTACTCGCACTGCGCCCTCGAGGTTGAGTGAGCCGTCAAGTACATCACCAGCTTTCTCGGGCGCTTGGTTGGAGTAGGTAGTGATTCTCCGCCACTCCGCCATGAAGTCGACTAGTGCTGCGACTTGATGGCGTGCGTGGCTTGAAGTCATTGAGGGCGCCGAGTTCGATTTGCCCATTTGGAGATTCTTCCAAGAGCATCTTGGTTCCGCAAGATGTCACCGAGCCGGTAGGTGACGACGGAGATCAGTACTCGGAAGTAGTGTCGTAGCTTCCGAGGTGATGAGCACGCGCATGGAAGCTTCATCTTGGCCGGTAGCGTGCCTTGGATTACGATAGGGACCTCGGCCGACGGAAGTAGACTGGACTGACTGGATAGGCGTGGCCGTCTTCCGCCGCCGACGATGATGGCGATCGACCACGTGAGAAGTCGTGGCGAGGTAGAGCGATGCTGCTCGCCTTTTACGAGGAGCCGTGAGGACTGGTGGCTCGATAGGAAGTCCTTGAGCTGGGCAAGGGCTTGGTCCGCCTCGAGTCCACACGAACTTCTCTTGGTGTTTGAGTAATTTGAAGAAGGGGAGCCCCGTTCTCCAAGCTCGAGATGAATCTGTTCAAGGCCGCCATGCACCCGGCCCACGCACGCCTTTGATGCACGTGGGAGCTTTCATCCGGTGATGGCGGAGATCTTCTCGGGATTGGCTTCGATGCGCGATGGTGATGATGAAGCCGAGTAGTTTGCCCGACGACGAGAAGACGCACTTGTTCGGGTTGAGCTTCCAGTACGTGAGGTGGATGCGAAAGTCTCTTCAAGATCGTCGATGAGCGTCGGAGTTTCGGTCTTGACGACCACGTCATCCACGTAGGCTTCGACGCGTTCTTGTTGAGTTGCCTCTTGAAGCAGCCCGGATAGCTCGTTGGTATGTAGCGGCGTTCTTCAACCCGAAGGACATGGTCGTAGCAAAGACGCCGCCAAACGGGTGATGAGCGGTCTTCTCGGTCTTCTTCCTTGATCGCGATCCGGTGGTACCCGAGTAGCAGTCGAGGAAGCAGAGCAGGTCGCAGCCCGCCGTGGAGTCGATGACTTGGTCAATCCGCGGCAACCCGAAGGGGTCCTTGGGGCAGTGCTTGTTGAGGTTGGTGTAGTCGACGCACATCCTCCACTCGTTCGAGTTCTTCTTGCGACGAGGACGGGGTTGGCGAGCCACTCAGGATGGAAAACTTCTCTGATGAAGCCAGCCGCGAGTAGTTTGGCGAGTTCCTTCTTGATGGCGTCCCGTCGTCGGCAAAGCGGCGGAGGTGTTGTCGCTTCGGGGTAGCTTTAGGATCGACGTTGAGTGAATGCTCAATCAACTCCCTGGGCACCCCTGGCATGTCCGCTGGTTTCCACGCGAAGATGTCGCGGTTAGCCCGGAGGAAGTTGATGAGCGCGTCTTCCTATTTGGGGTCGAGGCCCGCCCGATGGTGGTGGTCTTCTCTTGTCGCTGTCCCGAGGTCAATTGTCTTGACCAGAACCTCCTCGGCTGGCTGAGGCTTGTTAGCTTTATCCGACTTCTATGGGATGTCGAGTTCGCTTGGGGCATGCTTCTTCGACGCAGCGTAGATCTCCATCATTGCATTGGGTACTTGATTTGTGGAGGCGATCTCCACGCTTCCGTGTCGCAGCGTGCGATATCTTCAAGTCCCCTCACGAGAGTACACCGCCGGACTCGGCATCTTGAGTACTAGGTAGGTGTAGTGTACCGCCATGAACTTGGTGATGGCGGTCTGCCGAGGATGGCATGGTGGGGACGTCTCAAGTCCGCGACTTGAACTTGATGTACTCGATGCGATAGTTGTCCCGAGATTCCCCGGTAATCGGCGGGACCACCGAGCCCGGTGGAATAGCCGCGTTTCGGGACGATGCCGTAGAAGGGCGAGGTGCTCTTGGTGAGCATGTGGGTGATGTCGAGCTTCATCTTCTTCAAGGTCTTGGTGAAAGGACGTTAAGCCCGCTTCCACCGCCGATGAGGACCTTGTTGAGCTTGGAGCCCGCGACCACCACAGACGAGTGGGAACCGCCTGGTTCGAGAAGCTAGTCCATTGATCCGCGGGAGAAGGTAATGGGTACCTCCGACCACCGAGGGGTCGGGACCGCTGGTTCAATGCTCATGACTTCTCGACGGGTAGCGTTTGGACCCATCTTTGGGTAGCCGCCGAAGAGGACGTTCACCGTCTTGTCGGGTTCCCCGGAAGTCGCCATTGCCTTCGTCGTTCTTCTTCTTGCCTTTCTTGTCATGAGGGTGCCGTGGCTCGGAGTATCCTTGAGTGCTACCGAGTTGGTAGCACCGCTCGGTGGTGGTTGCCGTCCGGATGCCACGGGCACTTCTCCTTCAAGAAGTCTTTGAAGCCGGAGGTCTTCTTGAGTTCTCCTTCGCAGGCGCCTGGATAGCCGCACAGTGTTGTTCTGCTTGCGCTTGCGGTTGGGACCCGAGTAGTTGTTGTTGTTGCGACCGCCTTGGTTCCCGTTATTCTGTTGCTGCCGCCGCCCGTGTTCTGCTTGCTCTTGCCACGGATGGTGTCGTACTTGGCGTTGGCCTTGTCTTCTTCATCGGCCCATGACGTGATCATGTCCTTGAGGTGGGTGATGGAGCTTGGGCGGCGGCCGGTGTCTTGAAAGTGCGACGGTGGTAGAGACCGTCTTGGAAGAGGTCGATGACTTCTTTGTCGAGACATCGACTCACCGTGGCGCTTGTCGAAGAAACGCCGCATGTACTTGCGAAGGGTCTCGCCTTGTTCCTGCTTCACCATAGCTAGGTCCATGCGAGTACCGAGCGGCCCATAGCGCCGGTTGCCGGTGAACTGCTCCTTCAGCTGGTCCCACTTGTCGATCGAGTACTTCTCAAGTGACTCGAGCCATGTAAGCGGTGCTGGTCGAGACGAAGGGGAAATATAGGCACTTGGTGTCGTTGTTGCCACCAGCGTTCTCGATGGAGAGGGCGTAGCATCTGAGCCACTGCACAGGATCTTGCTGTCGTGGTGATTCCCAGAGGCTTGAATTTCTCTGGGAGGAGGAGGTTGCGAAGTCGCGCAGAGAAGGCAGGGAAGCCATCGTTGTCGCCTGACATGGAAGCCTTCTTGCACCGTAGTTCTTCAATCTTCCGCGGGCGTCGAAGCCGCCCGAGGCTCGGAGGCGTGGCTATGGCGTGGCGTCGGCCGCGCGCCGCCTCCGCCACCGGCCCTTCTATTGGCCCCATGGTGTCGCTGCCTCCGCCGCCAGGGTCGCGATGAGGGACGATCTCACGATCGCCGCCAGCAGCTGCAGCGCTGTTGCCACCTTGAGAGGGTCCGCCGGCCGTTGCAGTACGGTTGGGATTGGCCGGCAGCTCGGCTCGAGTACGTTACGACCGAGGTCCGGCTGCGACTTGTGGCTTCGTTATCGCGATTCACGGTGGGCGGTGGCGACCACTGTTGTCACCGCATGAAGTAAGCATCTTCTGCAAGCTTGGCGATGACTTCTCCTGCACGCATCCCCTGAGCTTGGCGTGCGATCGTGATCGACATGAGGCATTGCTCGGGGTAGTGTGTACCCTACTCGACTTGGTCGAGAGCCTGCGAGGTTGCGGATGGGGTGGTTGTCTCGAATGCGTTCGTTCCGACGCTCACGTCGGCGTCCACTGGCGTCGATCTCATCCGCGCGTACAGCTAAATGCGGAGATGTCTTCGAGGTATCGGTCGCTTCTGTCCCCGAGGGTCACGGCATGTCGCCGCACCATGAAGACTTGGCGGTCGGGGTTGCCAAGATCGAGTCGAACTCGCCACCTCCGTTGGGGTGTACTCCTCACTCGGCGAGTGGCGTTCCCTCCGGAAGGAAGCGAGTCGAGGTAGGCGGCGTGCGTGAGTTCCCGTTCGTCGGTCGGGGCTTGCGGTCCGCGATGAGACAAATCTTCCGTGGTGTAGATGTTATGACCAAGCCGGGCGGGTCCCGACGGGGGTTGCTACGTGGAGTTGTTCTCGGACTCGGGATCCTCGTGGTCCGACCAAGTCGAACTCGACGCGAGTCCGAGTAGAAGCCGAAAGGGGTTGGAGTCCGACGTGGCGGGAGCGGTGTAGAGTCCGAGTCGTACTGGCACGGGCTCCTTGCCGGCCCGGCGTGTAGTGGGAGCCGTGTGGGCCTACGGCGTTGCAGGGCCAGCGTGAAGTGCTCGCGGGGTGGGGAGTCCACATGCGATGGCTGAGTTGCCGGCTCGCATACGATAGCCCACGGGGACGTCGAGCCCGAGTTGGAGGCGGATCAAGCTTGAAGTCGGCGTGATGGTCGGCGAAATTGCGAATTTGCGGCGAGTTCGCCGTGACTACTCAGGGAAGTGTCACGAGGCCGGTCTCCGGGTTGGGCGGCATGGTGAGGCGGCGTTGGAAAGCGGCGCACCTGTGCACGAAGACGAAGGTGTCGCCGCGGTTGAAGGCGACGGTTGGCTTGATGTAGACGGAAGCCGTCGAGTTCGCCATGAGATCTTCGGCGAGAGCCCCTACCTGGCGCGCCAGCTGTCGGTGTTTTAGACCGGCAACCTACTAAGGGGAGTACCCGAAGTAGATGAATGTGGCCTCGCCGAGATCGGTAACTCGAAGGAAGAGACACGGCACACAATTTAGGCGAGTTCGGGCGCGGGTGCGTAATACCCTACGTCCTGTATGCTGCGTGGCTCTGGATTGATTGGGTGCGATTACAAGATGATGCAATCTTAAGCCGTGAGAGAGAGGGGGGTCCCTGCCTCACCTTATATAGTCCGGGAGGCAGGGTTACAAGTCGGTTCAGGGAGAGAGTACTAGTCGAATACGTCTAGGAGTCCTCTATACAGTGCGGGACATGTACAGCTTCCTATCCGGGTACTTCTCCTCTGTAGCCCTTGTGCTTCACGCCATCAGGTGCCGTGCAGCGCAAGTCGAGTAGTCCCAGGGGCCCACCGAGTAGTCGGTCCTGGTACCCACCGAGGTAGTGGGCCCAGGGAGGTCCATACGACACCTAGGCTTTTCGCGGCCCAATACTGTTCCGGATTCGGATATCTTTTGTGTCAGGTGTTTATCTTCCAACCACTTGAGAATTCACTGTACAAGCAAAGTCAAATGCTGGCACTGTAAAATTTTGAGGCATATTTCTAAGGATTGTGAAGCTTTTCACGGTCTCCAAAACTTCTGCATTAAAGCTTCGGCGGCCGGTAATCACTTCTCTCCAAGCTACTCAACTACTACCTTGTCGCTTGGCCCTGGGGTAAACTGGTTTAAGGGTGTACCTATGACAAGTGGGCCCAGCACTAGCGCGCCGCCCCTCTCTCCTCTAGCCCGCACGGCTACTAGACACCCAAGAGACTCGGACCCTTCACCTTCCGAAGAAACTCCTCACTGTGCACAAGGAAACCCCAGTGTCACTGTAGCGAGCGCCGACGGCGAGGCTCCCTCCTCCGCTGAGATGGCCTTCCTGAATGTTGATCCAACCCCGATGCTCCTCTCGGGCTTTTCTCGAGTTCTCGTCCCTGGAAGGCAGAAGTACGTCAGAGTTGTGACTGCAATACCAAGGCCCGTCAATGAGTATTTGGCGATCGTCACCATCACCAATCCACCCCATGGTGAGTTCCCCTACGCGGAAGCCCGCAATCGCATTCTTGAGTTGATCGAGGGTGCGTATGAGCTGAGAGTCACTGAGATTCAGCGCAGCCCTTTTGCTAGGTGCCAGGCTTTTGTTCGTATTGCTCGTGCTTCAGACAGGGATAGTCTTGTGCATTTCAACCCACATGTTCATCATGGTTTGAACTTTGAGGTAGTCAATCACAATAAGGGGCCGAATGCTAGGCGGGTTTTGTTCAATAGAGAATGCTGGTTGATGCTCATTGGGTTCCCGGTTGATAGTAGAAGCGTTGAAGAGATTAGGGATGCCATTAAGCCTTTTGGGCGGCTGATCTTGTGGCAAAAGGATGATGTCCTTGCAAGGGTTGTCATCAAGGCCAGGGTGACAACTTTAGAAGATGTACCTCACTATTTGGTGTACTCAGATGGGGATGACTTTGAAGGAACGTCACGGCGATGCGGTGAAATCATGCAAGAGACATGTTGGGGGGCCAATTGCAGGATGAAGACATTCCCCTTGGTGGCCCTGGAGATGACTTTGTTTTTCCTGGCTTTTGTCAGAACCACCAGCAGGTGCTAAATCATGAGCAGTTGATGCAGGCTCAACAGCACCACATTCAGATTGGTGACAACCAGATGGTCCCAGACCTCAATGTTCCCTTCAATGACCTTGAGCAGGGAAATGGAATTGCTGAAGAAGACATGCCCATTCCAGAGCCAGGAGTAGTTGAACAAATGGAAGGAATTGAGGAACTACATGGAGAGCAGGAACACAATTGGAATGATATTCCTAACGAACCAGTTGAGATGGATTTGGACCTTTCCATGTCCCCACCTCCTCCAACCTCAGCATCAAGTTCTGGTGGCCCCTCCTCTGATGGAAGTAGCTCAGTTAACCAACCACCCACCATTGTGTTGGGCTTGCAAGCTTTGATACAGAACCCTGTACAGCTTAATGCTGCTCAGCCAGGACATGTAGTAATGGGAGCCCATGGCATTCAAGCTGATGACATTGGAATGATCAATGAGAACCAAGGAAACATTCAGGATAATGGGAACCTCAATGAGCAGCTACAAGTTGACCCAATGGAGAATGTCCCAGAACCTATTGGTCAAGAAGCTGCACACCCTGCAATTCAGGACCCTTCCCTGAGCAATGATGATCCAGTGGGCATTCAGAATGAGGAAGAGCAGGGCCCCCAGGCAAACCAGCATATTGAGGTCAATGCATTTGAGTTCCCTGATTTTTTGCCGGCCATGCATCAATTGGGCCCAATTCCTGAAGCTCCAGTCAATGTCAATGTTAATCTCAATATGGCATTCACCAATTTCAACCTTCCTACTGGAAGTGTTCCTGGAGGAGAGGCCCTCTTTGGGTCCCAGCTGCACATGGCAAAGCCCAAGCCTGATGTTTACCGTCTTTGGGCCAAACATTTCTCGCCTGTCGGTTGTCCTGAACTTGTAATGCACATCCCTGTAGAGTGGGCTGCTTTCTTCACAGTGATGCTACTTTCTCCTACACAATTTGAATGGGCCAAAAACTTCGTCTCCTCTCCAGCCTGGAAGCTCATGATAAGTTGTGCCAGTTCCTCAGAGATGATGTCCTTTGCCTTGGCATCCTCCTGCCCTCAGAATGCAGCAGTTACTTGTGACTCAATCCCGCAGTTGACTGACAATGATGCCTCACAGTCTGACTCCAACCTTATTGAGCATGAAGGTTAGCAGATATCACTGGTGGAAGCCACTAATGCAGCTGCAAAAACCACTCCTGTGGTGGAAACTGATGTCAGAAGAAGCCCAAGAATTAGAAACAAGAATGTGGGGTTTAAACACAATAGCTGTGCAAGCAAAAATTGTTTGGCCTGTGTTGCTGTCCCGCCTTCCATCCCTCCCAAGATTCTCCAGAAGGTAGGTGAGGACCTCTGCAAAATCAGTGCAGACAGGCTCAATGATGCAGCCATCAGTGGTAAATCCAAAGGGAAGCTGGCAGTGGGTACCAAGCTGATATCGGGGGAAGCATCCACATCCCCTCCTAAGAAGAGCAAGGGGAAGCTGAAGAAAGCTGAAGATGCCCCAGAGGCCCATGAGGCCAGTAAGAGGAACAAGAAGCAGTAGAAGCCTGGATGCTTCTTTCTTTATTTGAAACCCTTTTATTTAATGTTTACTATGGAATCTTTCTTAATGCTTGTAAGGTGTTGGGAGTTAAACTTGGGCTTTTGCTGGCAAACTGTTGCTCAGACCTAGTGATTAATGTTTTAATCCTGTGGTGTGGTCTTTCCTTTGCCTCTTGTTCTCCTCTGGCTGTGTGCTGTGCATATAGCCCTGACATTCACTTCATCTCTCTACATTATGAATCCTGATAAGAAGAATAGAAACTGGGTGGTCCTCTGCTGGAATATTAGGGGTATAAACTCAGAAGGGAAGTGGAATGCAGTGAAGAGCAAAATATCAGAATGTAGATGTGATATCCTCTGCCTGCAGGAAACCAAAAGGGAGTTCTGTGATGCTCTTTACCTCAAATATTTCTGCCCCAATAGGATTGATGACTTTGTCTTTCTCCCCTCAGTTGGAATTCTGGTGGTACCTTGGTGGCATGGGATAGCTCTAAATTTGAGGGGCACCTGTCTTTTCAGAATGAATATGCACAATCTGTGGAATTTTCTTGCAAGCTCACTGGTGAAAATTGGATTCTCACTAATATTTATGCACCTTGCACTTCTGAGGGGAAAGATGCTTTTCTTCACTAGTTCAAGAACATTGACATGCCAGATGATGTCAAGTGGCTCATTGTGGGTGACTTTAACCTTATTAGATCACCAGAAAATAGAAACAAACCTGGTGGGAATTGTCAAGAGATGATGGCTTTCAATGATGCAATCAGCAAATTGAGGTTGGTTGAACTCCCCCTAAGAGGCTGCAAATTTACTTGGACCAACAAACAGCCTAACCCTCTGTTAGAGAGACTTGACTGGTTCTTCACTTTTAATGCCTAGACCTCCTTTATGCCAAACTCTTTTGCTACTGGACTCTCACGAGAAACCTCTGACCATTCTCCTTGTGTCATCACATCTACCACCAAAGTACCAAGGCCACAGGTTTTTAGGTTTGAAAACTATTGGCTCCAACATGAAGATTTCTTACCAGTAATGCACCAGAGCTGGAATATGCATATCCAACAGGTAGATAGTGCAAAGAGGATTAGTGCCAACTTTAAAAACCTGAGGAAAGTCCTTAAGATCTGGAAGTCCAAATTACCCAACCTTGCAGCTGCTATCCACAACTGCAAGGAAATGATCCTCCTCCTGGATAATTTTGAAGAAGCAAGGGATCTCACCCTGGAGGAATGGAATTTCAGGAATATCCTCTTTGAGCACCTATCAACCCTCCTCCAGCAACAAAAGACATATTGGAAACAGAGGGGCACAATCAATTGGGTCAAATTTGGTGATGAATGTACTGCTTTCTTTCATGCTAATGCTTCTATTAGACACCGAAGAAATTACATTACCACTCTTACTGATGATTTGGGTCAGGAGGTCTCCCATCATGAAGGGAAAGCTGATCTCCTATGGTCCTCATTTAAAGCAAGGATGGGAGTGTCTGATTTCACCCATCTGTATTTTGATCTTCAGGATCTGTTACAAAGAGATGATGATCTTGCTTGGCTGGAGAGTCCTTTTTCTAGGGAAGAGATTGATAGAGTGGTAGCTGATCTCCCCAATAACAAATCCCCAGGGCCAGATGGTTTCAATGGTGAATTTCTTAAGAAATGCTGGCCTTTAATAGCTGAGGATTTTTATAAGCTATGTGAGGATTTCTTTGATGGTAACCTTTGCCTGAGAAGCATCAACTCTTCCTACATTACCCTTATTCCAAAATGTGATGACCCCTCCAGAGTAGGTGACTTCAGACCCATTTCGTTGCTGAACTCATCCATCAAACTTTTAACCAAGCTGCTGGCAGATAGGCTCCAACAAGTCATCTTAAGACTCATACATGCCAACCAATATGGATTTATCAAGTCAAGATCAATACATGACTGTCTGGCATGGGCTTATGAGTATCTTCATATTTGCAAAGGAACAAAAAAGGGTCATTCTGAAGCTGGACTTTGAAAAGGCTTTTGACAAGATTGAGCACCAAGTCATCCTCGATATCATGAGACACAAGGGTTTTGGAAATAGATGGATAAATTGGATTAAGGAGATGTTGTCCTCAGGAACCTCATTTGTCCTTCTGAATGGTGTCCCTGGGAAGGTCTTTCATTGTAAAAGGGGAGTGAGGCAAGGCGACCCACTGTCCCCTCTGCTATTTTGTAACACCCCGTGTTTTTGCTTAGCGTCAATTAGTGCTAATGATCACTTTAATCAAGTCTCTAACCATCCATGGTCAACCCTTGGTCAAACCCTAGCCCAAAACCCTGGTCAACCCCTTGACCTTCCTTGTCCTTCTAGAATTTTTGTCGCGTTCTCCAAAATTTACCTAAACACTTCAATTTCTTCCAATGTAAAAGTTGTGCAGTTTGTCGAGGCACACAACTTTCATGTTGGACGACATTTCAATTTCGAAGTGCAAATTGGTGTAAAACTCCAGTCAACGCCAGCTGCTACTATTCATCAGAACCGAGAAAATCCCCAAGTTTCTCTGTAGTTCATGCCAAACCAGTTGCTCAAAACCCCCATTAGCCTTTACAAAAGTTGTAGAGGGATGCTAGATCTACAACTTTCTTATTTTGTACTCCTGGCAGTTCAGTTACAAAATGAGCCAAACAGCACTTGGGGGTTGGGAGCCATACGTGCGCCACGCCGCGCCACGTCGGCCTCACCGCCGTACGAGCACGCGCGCATGCCGAGGCGCCGGAAAACCCACCGGTCCGAAGCCGTGCGCCGTGGGCAATGTGCGCCTAAGGAAGGTGACACACGCCACCGGCCGGTAGGTGCCACGCGGCCTCGCAAGACCGCCGGAGCTCGCCGCGCGCCCGCCATTGGCGTGCCGCCGCCCGACGCCGCCCACCGCCTCGCGCCCATGCCGTGACCCTTGTAGCCGATGGGGGTCAGCCGAACCCTTCCTCACTTGGCCGTGCCTATAAACCCCTCCCTTTTCTTCTTGTGCACGACCTCACCGCCGTCGCCATTGCCACCGCGCGGTGCATCCTCCCTCCACTCGCGCCCGTGGTCCACAAGTGGCTCAGGCTCCTCCTAGCACCCAACCGAGCTTCCACGCCCGCTCATGGACTAGCTCGCCCCCGCATTTTGCCGGAATCCAGGTCGGGGAGGCCGCCTTGTGCCGCCACCCACCGCGGTACATCTCCTACCGACCAACCGCCACCAATCAACTCCCGTGAGCTCAATCGAACATCCTCTCATTTGTTTGAAGCTCGCCTACCCAGAGGGGCACGGCCAGAATGCCAAGGGTCTTTCTCGTGAAGTAGGGACCTGTTCGTAAGGATCTTATTCATAGTTTTGTTTCAACTAAGTCCAGTGGCTTGTAAAATGCATGTAAATTCACAGAAAAATCCTAAAAATACAAAACCAATTTTTCTGTCTTCTTTGTGAGCAGACCTGCATCTTTTGCAAAGCATGTATATACTTTTGAGATACTGTTATTGCACAAAAATTTCAAGTCAGTTTAAGCCACTTTTGTTGTAGTTCAAAATCTACATATGATCATGAGCTGATTTTTGGATATGTTGTGCGAAATAGCATGTGTAGGCTCTGTGCAAAAAATTGGCACAAAGTTGCTAAGTAAATCTTTTATTATGATTTATCTTGCTTTTATGCTATTTCTGACTTAATGATTTTTGTAGCAAACATTAAATATATTTTTGAGCTCTACTTCTGGGAATAGTCATGAAATGCCTAAATGCACCTTTACCGAATTAATCATGATTTTTGTACTGCCAGAAATATTTATTCCTGATTTATGCTTGTTTTTAATCATAAATGTGTAGTTCAAGATTTATAATAGCTATGGATGTGTTTGTTGGTTTCCTAGGCTTGTTTTAGATCAGCGAGGATGTAGGAGAAAGTTTGGCTCCAGAAGTGTTGTATTTATTTTTGTGTGCATTTATGTCATTTATGCTAGCTAGAAATGTCATTTTTGGTGTAATTACTTTCATAACTCCTTTATGTGTGTTTGCTGTTCAGTGACTTTGAATTACGTTAGTGAGCTCAGTGAGCTTCATCCTTGGTTTTTTTTTAAAGCATTTTGATGAATAAAAGTGGAGAAGCCATTTTAAGCTTAATAATAAGTTAATTGGAAAATCCTCCCTTTCATCTTTTGAGCCCTATGTTTGTGTTGTGAAAATAATTTCAGAATGGAAAACCACCTCCTTGCTGTTTGTGCAAAGAAATTAATTATTTATTTAAATATGTACACAATCACTATAAAGAAAGGAATGAATAAAGCCTTCATAATAATCTTAAAAGGAAAAGTGATGAATAGTTTGTTAAGGTGAATATGGTCAACCCTATGCTTCTTGTTGCCTTTTTGTTGCTGTCTTGATTAAATTAAATTAATTTCACCCCTAATTATTGCATATGCATCCTCCGTGTAGAAGTTCCCGACGGTAGCTATACGCTCGTACCGGCTAACGAGGACGAGGGAGGAGGAGGAGACGTGCACTACGTGTCCGTAGATCAAGACCCGGACCAAAGTCCGGAAGTTTGTGTGACTGCTTGTGCTGACGAAGGCAAGCCCCGGTTTAAACATTAACCTATGTGTTTATTTTAAGCTTCTGAAGTTATCATTGTTATTCTATGTGCATTTATGTTCAGGAGTTGATTTGAAACCCTAGTTGCATGATCCCTAAGTACCTATGATCTTTTACTAGCATGCTAGGTCGCTAGTTGCTATGCTATAAGGATCCGGTACAAGTCGAGTGATGTTCGTCACTCGCGAGAATAGGATCTCCTTTATGGAATCACCATATTGATTAATGGATTGCTCATGTGGTAAGAGCATGGGATTGGTCTAGTGGCTCGTTGGCTAAGTGTTTGAGCATACTAAGCACTTGTCGAAAATGGAGTGCAGTAAGCCTAGTACCTAAATGAGTGATGCGATTTTACTATCACTAATCTTAGGGTTGCAGCCCCGGACTCGCCACCTGAGTGCATGCGTGAGGCTGGGTGACCTTGGTGGCGTAGCCCAGATAAACCTTGTACTTAAGATCGTGAGCTATTATTCCCAAATCAAGAATGCCGGAACCGCTGGTTGGTGAACTCTTAGTGAGGATACCTCCCGTGTGTTTAGGTCTACCTTGCAAGGTTTAAATCAATCGATTGTCGGCCTCTCACCGTTATCTGAGACTACTTAATCTACTGGCCATGATATGCTTTTATGATGGAACTTTGTGAATATTGTTACTTGATTAATTGTATTGTACAACTTATGATTGCAATAGTTGCTTATCTAGTAAAGATTACTTCTACTAGAACTTGAGCTAAAATGTGATAGTAAGGATTCACTACTTAGTAGCTTTTTGGCAAACAAACCCACTAGATAAAAGCCTTGCATGCTTAGAGGTAAAGTCTTTTATTTTTAGACGGGTAAGCCTTGCTGAGTATTAGTATACTCAGCCTTGCTATTTAAATGTTAATTCCAGGTAATGCATGCAATGATATGTGGCCTGGAGAAATTCCACCCGGCTGGGAGCTGGAATGGGTGAATGATGACGAGTGATTGCATCATGGACGGCCTCCTATGATGTTTATCGTACCGTTTAGTTAATTCCGCTGTTTTAATAAACTCTGAACCATTTACTTTCATGTCAAGAACCATGGTTTGTAATAATGGACCCTACGGGGAAGATTTACTTTAATTTGTAAGGCACTCTGGACTCTCCTTCGTGGGAGTTTTAATGCATACGTTCGATCCTCTCTGTGTGTTTCAAGTGATTTACCGGGCTTTGACCCGGCAACACTCAACGGGATGATGGTCACCCATGATGTCCACACCACCTATTCGCGCTATGCGAAATCTATGTCGATCTCATAGTACGCTTGCACGGTGTTCCAAAACTGTCCTATCGATGTGAGGCACTCAATTTGTTGCTCGCTTTTGGGCACAAGTTCATGAATCTTTGGGCACCAAATTAATCCATAGCTCGACTATCATCCCAGGCATCGATGGTCGAGACGGAAAGAGTAAATCAAATAGTGGAAGATATGTTGAGAGCTTGTGTTATTCACTTTGACAAGACTTGGGACAAATGCTTAGCATTGGCAGAGTTTGCTTATAACAATAGCTACCAAGCTAGTTTGAAATTGGCTCCTTTTGAAGCCTTGTATGGAGAAGGTGTCGCACCCCTTGAATTGGTCACAAGCGGTCAGAACCTTATTGGTCCTAAGCTAGTACAAGAAGTCAAGAGAAGGTGGAAGTGATTAGAGAAAATTTGAGAGCCGCTCAAATGAGGCAAAAGAGCTACCATGACAAGGCTAAAGCCCCCAGAGAATTTGAAGTCGGTGATTATGTGTACCTAAAGGTGTCCCCAACCAAAGGTGTACAACGATTGAGTAAAAGGAAATTGGCTCCACGCTATATTGGCCCTTATGAAGTCACCGAGAAGTTGATGCGGTTGCCTATCATCGTATTCGACTTCCGGACCGACTCTCCGCAGTGCACGACGTGTTTCACATCTCCCAATTGAAGAAGTGCGAGCAAATACCGGAGGCACAAATAATTGAGGAGACCAATGCAGAGATAGAATCAGACCTATCACTAGCGGAATATCCAATGAGAGTGTTGGATCAAAAAGAAAGGCAAACTAGGAGACAAAAGATGAAGATGTACAAGATACAATGGAGTCACCACACTGAAGAAGAAGCTACGTGGGAGACCGAACACTTTCTCAACACCAAGTGGGATTTTCTTCCAAGTCAAACTCGTACGTAACCTTTCCCCGCCTCTCTTTTAAATTTCGAATCTCGGGACGAGATTCCTGTTAAGGGGGGTAGGCTATAACACCCCGTGTTTTTGCTTAGTGTCAATTAGTGCTAATGATCACTTTAATCAAGTCTCTAACCATCCATGGTCAACCCTTGGTCAAACCCTAGCCCAAAACCCTGGTCAACCCCTTGACCTTCCTTGTCCTTCTAGAATTTTTGTCGCGTTCTTCAAAATTCACCTAAACACTTCAATTTCTTCCAATGTAAAAGTTGTGCAGTTTGTCGAGGCACACAACTTTCATGTTGGACGGCATTTCAATTTCGAAGTGCAAATTGGTGTAAAACTCCAGTCAACACCTGCTGCTACTATTCATCAGAACTGAGAAAATCCCCAAGTTTCTCTGTAGTTCACGCCAAATCAGTTCCTCAAAACCCCCATCAGCCTTTACAAAAGTTGTAGAGGGATGCTAGATCTACAACTTTCCTATTTGGTACTCGCAGTTCGTTACAAAATGTTGAGAAAACCGAGTCAAACAGGGCACTTGAACGCAGTTGGGAGCAGGCGACCATGACGCGACGCGCCACGCCACGCGGCCTCACCGCCAGACGAAGCACGCACAAGACGGCGAGGCGCCGAAAACCCACCGGTCCGCGGCGCCGTGGGCATTGTGCGCCTAAGGGAGGTGACACGCGCACCCCTAGGGGTGCCACGCGCCTGCGCTAGCCGGAGTTCACGCGCGCCCGCCATTGGCCGGCGGCGCTGCCTCACCGTGACGCCGCCCACCGCCTCGCTCCCATGCCGTGACCTCAGTGGCGATGGGGTCAGCGAACCGCCTTCCTCACTTGGCCGTGCCTATAAACCCCTCCCTTTTCTTCTTGCACGCCAAGATTCTCACCGCTCACCATTGCCACCGCCATGCGGCATCCTCCCTCCACTCGCCTGTGGTCCACAAGTGGCTCGAGCTCCTCCCTAGCACCCAACCAAGCTTCCACGGCCGCTCATGGAATAGCTCGCCCCCGCATTTCGCTGGAATCCGAGTCGGAGGCGCTTGTTGCCTCGCCGCCACCGCCGGGTACATCTCCTACCACCAACCGCCACCAATCAACTCCCCGTGAGCTCAATCGAACATCCCTCTCATTTGTTTACCCCCTCCGGCCCTGCACCGCCGCCGGAGAGCTCCCGCCAGAGAGGGGCACGCGGTTGTGAATGCCAAGGGTCTTTCTGTGAAGTAGGGACCTGTTCGTAAGGATCTTATTCATAGTTTTGTTTCAACTAAGTCCAGTGTCTTGTAAAATGCATGTAAATTCACAGAAAAATCCTAAAAATACAAAACCAATTTTGCTGTCTTCTTTGTGAGCAGACCTGCATCTTTTCCAAAGCATGTATATACTTTTGAGTTATAGTTATTGCACAAAAATTTGAAGTCGGTTTAGGCCTCTTTTGTTGTAGTTCAAAATCTACATATGATCATGAGCTGATTTTTGGATATGTTGTGCGAAATAGCATGTGTAGGCTCTGTGCAGAAAATTGACACAAAGTTGCTGAGTAAATCTTTTATTATGATTTATCTTGCTTTTATACTATTTCTGCCTTAATGATTTTTGTAGCAAAAATTAAAAATATTTTTGAGCTCTACTTCTGGGAATAGTCATGAAATGCCTAAGTTCACCTTTACTGATTTAATCATGATTTTTGGACTGTTAGAAATATTTATTCCTGATTTATGCTTGTTTTTAATCATAAATGTGTAGTTCAAGATTTATAATAGCTATGGATGTGTTTGTTGGTTTCCTAGGCTTGTTTTAGATCAGCAAGGATGTAGGAGAAAGTTTGGATCCAGAAGTATTGTATTTATTTTTGTGTGCATTTATGTCATTTATGCTAGCTAGAAATGTCATTTTTGGTGTAATTACTTTCATAACTCCTTTATGTGTGTTTGCTGTTCAGTGACTTTGAATTATGTTAGTGAGCTCAGTGAGCTTCATCCTTGGTTTTTTTTAAAGCATTTTGATGAATAAAAGTGGAGAAGCCATTTTAAGCTTAATAATAAGTTAATTGGAAAATCCTCCCTTTCATCTTTTGAGCCCTTACGTTCAAAAGATCCCTAGTTGGTTTTTTTTAAAGTTATTCTATGTGCATTTACGTTCAGGAGTTGATTTGAAACCCTAGTTGCATGATCCCTAAGTACCTATGATCTTTTACTAGCATGCTAGGTCGCTAGTTGCTATGCTCTAAGGATCCGGTACAAGTCGAGTGATGTTCGTCACTCACGAGAATAGGATCTCCTTTATGGAATCACCATATTGATTAATGGATTGCTCATGTGGTAAGAGCATGGGATTGGGCTCCGGTCCAGTGGCTTCGTTGGCTAAGTGTTTGAACGTACTAAACACTTGTCGGAAATGGGCACGGTAAGCCTAGTACCTAAATGAGGCGGTACGGGATTTTACTATCACTAATCTTAGGGTTGCGGCCCTGGGCTCGCCACCTGAGTACATGCGTGAGGCTGGGTGACCTTGGTGGCGAGCCCGGATAAACCTTGTACTTAAGACTGTGAGCTATTATTCCCAAACCGAAGAATGATGGGAACCGCCTGGTTGGTGAACTCTTAGTGAGGATACCTCCCGTGTGTTTAGGTCTACCTTGCAAGGTTTATATCAATCGATTGTCGGCCTCTCACCGTTATCTGAGACTACTTAATCTACTGGCCATGATATCCCTTTATGATGGAACTTTGTGAATATTGTTACTTGATTAATTGTATTGTACAACTTATGATTGCAATAGTTGCTTATCTAGTAAAGATTACTTCTACTAGAACTTGAGCTAAAATGTGAAAGTAAGGATTCACTGCTTAGTAGCTTTTTGGCAAACAAACCCACTAGCCAAAAGCCTTGCATGCTTAGAGGTAAAGTCTTTTATTTTAGGGGTAAGCCTTGAGTATTAGTATACTCATTTTGCTATTTAAATGTTGATTCCGTTAATGCATGCAATGATGTGTGGCCTGGAGAAATTCCACCCGGCTGGGAGCTGGAATGGGTGGATGATGACGAGTGATTGCATCATGGACGACCTCCTATGATGCTTATCGCATCGCTTAGTTAATTCCCTGTTTAATAAACTCGAACCATTTACTTTCATGTCAAGAACCATGGTTTGTAATAATGGACCCTACGGGGAAGATTTACTTTAATTTGTAAGGCACGCTGGACTCTCCTTCGTGGGAGTTTTAATGTATACGTTTCGATCCTCTATGTGTGTTTCAAGTGATTTACCGGGCTTTGACCCGACAACACTCAACGGGATGATTCTTTATTATCGCTTAATGACCAAATGGAGTGGTTTAGGCGATAGTACGGAATTATCTCGGATGGGGTTGTCACATATTTGTCCTTGCAGCTGATCTCCTACAAAGTGTGGTCAATGATGCAAAGAATAGAGGCCTCCTGAATTTGCCAATCCCCCACCATGCAGGTATTGACTTCCCTATTGTTCAGTATGCAAACGACACTATTCTGGTGATGGAGGCTTGTCCTACTCAGCTTCTTCTCCTCAAGAATCTCCTACACACCTTTGCTGCTTCGACTGGGTTAAAAGTTAATTACAGCAAATCAGTCATGGTTCCCCTCAACATTTCAGAGGAAAGACTTCAGGAGCTTGCCAATCTCTTTGAATGTCAGAAAGGGTCCCTCCCATTTACATATCTGGGCCTGCCACTGGGAACCACCAAGCCAAACATACAGGATTTCCCGCCTCTGATGCAAAGGATAGAAAAAAGGCTCTCCTGCACTTCTATGTTTCTTTCCCAAGGTGGCAAGCTAGAATTGGTTAACTCGAGATTCTCATCATCTGCAGTATATTACATGGCCACCCTCAAGCTTCACAAGGGAGTGATTAAGCAATTAGATCGTTACAGGAAACACTACCTTTGGAGAGGTGCAGATCTAAATTCTAAAAAGCCCTGCAAGGCTGCCTGGCCTATGGTATGCCTTCCCAAATAGCAGGAAGGCTTAGGAGTCATTAATCTCTCCATCCCCAATGAAGCCATGCTCCTGAAGTATCTTCATAAATTCTTTTCTAAGGCAGATATTCCATGGGTAAATCTAGTCTGGGAAACCTACTACAGAAATGGCAATCTGCCAGGACAGCACAAGAAGGGCTCATTCTGGTGGAGGGACTTAGTTAAACTCCTGGACAAATTCAAAGGCCTTGCCACGGTCACTATTGGAGATGGCTCAACAGTATTCTTACGGAAAGATAAATGGGAAGGCCAAATCCCGAGCAAGCCTATCCTAAGTTATTTTCTTTTGCAAAGAAGCCTGATGTCACCTTCCTAAGTGCAATATCACTGTCTAACCTGCTGGCACACTTCGATTTGCCACTGTCAATCCAAGCTCATCACCAGTTTTCAGAGCTGCAAGATAAGATTGGCAATGTAAACATAGGGAATGATCCTGATTCTTGGTTATATTCTTGGGGATCATGCAACTTTGCCACATCCAAAGCCTACAAAGTCCTAATTGGACACACTGAGGCTCATCCCATTTATAGGTGGCTCTGGAAATCTAAATGCCAAATGAAGCACAAGGTTTTCTTCTGGTTGCTTCTGAAAGACAGACTAAGCACAAGGGATTTGCTGGCTAGGAAAAATATGGAGCTTGACAGCAACACCTGTGATTTATGTATCCTTCAGAAAAGGGAAACTATGTCACATCTTTTCTTGAGATGCAACTTTGCAAAGGCCTGTTGGCAAGCCATTGGGGCGGCTGTCCCAACAACCAGGACTCCTGTCCAGATTTTTAACAGAATAAGAAGGAAGCTTGGAGTGACCTTTTTCATGGAAATCATTGTCCTCATGGCTTGGAGCATCTGGACCGTCAGGAATGACTGGGTGTTTAATAACATTGATCCATCAGTGCAACGCTGCAAGGACAAATTTGCTGGGGAGTTCTCTTTGCTTCTTCATAGGGTCAAGCCTGACAAAGCTTCAGTTATGAATGTCTGGTTCCAGACTCTGTAATTTGTTTTGCCATGCCTTGTTGTTTTCTTTTTCCTTCTTTCCCTTTCCTTTCATTCACCTATGTTTTTGTGAATTTCTGATCCTTTTAATAAAATTTCAGTAGGGGCCTTGGCCCCTCCTGTTTAAAAAGAGCAGCATGGGCGAGCGGTGGAGCCTGGCCGGCATGACGACAGCGCTGGTCACCTGCGGCAGCAAGGGGATGGTGATCTTCAAGCCGGCTGCGAAGTACATGGCGGAGGACTACTGGCGGCAGATGGCAACCAACTTCGAGTAGTCCTGCTTCTACCTCAGCCAGCTCCCGCACCCGTTCCTCCGTAACCAGGGGCGGATCCAGGGATGGAGTAAACCTCTCCTACAATTTTTTTATCATGAATGAAGGAGAGAAAGAATAAAAGGGAAGAGGGCAAAGAGGAAGAGGAAGAAGAAGATGGGTGGATGAGCCTCCCTTGCCTCCCAGACCGGCTCCGCCACTGTTTATAACACCTCCGTCGCCGGTGGGAGGGGGTCCACCGTCCACATATCCTCCATGGCAAGCGTCGTTATGCTTATTAATTAAATATAAAAAATTATTGACCCGATGCAGTATTGCCATCTGACAAAGTTTACATTCACGAATATATAGTCGAACAAATGAAGATATGCCTAGTGTGGCTTGACGTCGCTCTCCGCGCGATGCATTTCGCTGTTGCATCAATTCAACCTCCAAGAAAAAAATTATCAAAGAAAATGTGGTAAGGAGTCTGAGTCCCTGGCATTTTGGGCGGGCAGATTTGTTGTGAGATAAAAAAATACCGTGCACTAATTGGTACGGCAGATTAGTTGTGAGAGAAAATCTGCGAAGAAATAAGACAAACCCAACGGACTTTGCTAGCATCTCTAATCAGTCTCGTTCATAGACTTTGGAATGATTTTTGAATATTGCTGATGTGCATATTCCATATATATTGTACATAGTCGTTCATTACAAAAAAAGTTTAAAAACTAATGTTGGACATTGCTGAAAACTGTGGTGTTTGAACTCTGATGAAGCAGGGTGCTTTTGGGCCGTAAAGAAAAGTTGGGCTGCACATTCCATGCTGGCTTATTTGAGCAAACTTGCTGGGCCAAAATGTTCAACGTGTACCATATTGGGCCGAATCCGTATACCTACCACAGGGCTTATATCTCCTAAACATTTTTGATAAAAATATATTTCTACACTTTTCATAAGAATATCGAAAACCAAAGTCCATGTTTTACTCAAACGAAAATCGTAAACACAAGCAAGTATAAGGGACTGCAGGAATGCACTTGCTTGCATGTCAACTTCGACATGGTTTGACTTTTGTTTCATTTCCTGGTTAACAAAACCGTGGCAACATCTCTCCGCCCATGTGATCGATTACCACATATCCAGCGCTCGTTAATGGGGAAGATTTGCGTATCTATACCACTTGTACATACAGAGGATTAATACAGGATTGGGTATCCCCGTCAGTCTATAAGATGAGCATCATCGGCTTTGTGACCTGTGATCTTGCCCAATCTTGCAAATCAGTCGATCTATAGCAAGGATCAAGGCACCGTCCCCAAAAGATAGTGATGGCGGTGCAGCAATGCTCCTGCCATGTTCTTCTTACCGACATGCGATTTCAACATCGGATGTGCACACGTTTGCTGCCAGATGGACAGCAAAAGAATATGCATGATCCATTATTTGAGATACCTTGACACCGGCAGATCAACACCCGGCTTAAGTCAATGGTCCATTAGGTTTTGTTCTTAAGCTCTGTCATTTGCATTGGTTTTTGTAATTTTGTCTTTTTTATCAGACATGGGCGCCACTCAGTGATTGTTTTTTTTGTCTTTTCCTTTTTATATGCAATGTTATCATGTTGATAAATGAGAATATGCAGTACGTGCAGTAAGAAACTCCAATGTTAGAAATTTGTACACGCAAAAACAAGTAGAAATATTCTCGTAAATTTCACCATCTTGCATTGGTGCATGCATCTCTTGCTGCATAATATGGACCATTAGCATATATATATAGTATTGACAGTAGCATATCAACGATCTGCTCAATCAAGTCAACGGTGCACATTGGTGTGTCTTTTGGTCAGATGTAAGCCTCATTGATTGGTCGCAGTGCAAATACAGACACAAACATAATTTATTGCTCAAGACTAACCTGTGCCTTTTCAAGGAAAAGTTTGGTTTTCTTTTGGAGCCAATTAAAGGGAAAAAATATTGTATTCATATTTCCTAGGCTGTGAAAGTCAGAAAAGCTTCTACAATAATAATATTTGACCCAGTCGAGTTGCTTACTTAATTTTCCAGAGAATCATACTCCAGACTAAGTGTTTTCCATGATCCATAAGTTAAGTTGAAGGCGACCCAAACATGGACACCTGGCAGACTGCACACACACAGTTTTGCTTGTGACTTGAAGTTCATGTCAGCTTGCTTAATTGTTGTAATAAAGAAAGCATGTTAGGTGCTTACCTTTTGTATATTCAGGTGATTGTGCATTATATGTATTCATAACTTTGACATTAGCAGCTCAACGCACGACAAAATTAAGTCAACTCCTTGTCATGTATGTATGAATACATATAATGCACAATATCATGTATAAAATAGCACTATATCATTGTCAAAATTGGGTGCACGTTATCTGTTAGGCAGTGCAAACAAATAAGATATATAGAGAAAACTGTGCCTAGACCGGTTGTTCAGGGCATTAGCGTGGTACGCCACCAGCCACGGTTCGAACCCCTTCGGGGGTGAATTTGTGGCCGCAGATTGTGCACTTAGTGTGTGTTGTAAAAAAATCTTATTGACTATTCCACGCCAAAGCACAAGTCTAAGGGCAGCCTCATCTTACGAGTGTTGTGATGCCGCTGTGTATGGGTGGGGTAGGGGTACGGAGATTTTGATCTGTGTGAGAAGGTCTTCTTATACTTAATTAATACAATACCGTGGGGGTGGTCTTACTCCCCACAGGACGAGTTTTTTTTATAATGTCTATTAGAAAAAACCAGGCCGATGGGTGAAGAGTCCCATGGGTTTTCAATAAGAAGTAACCTGTTAGTTACATATATTGGTGCCATTTGCCAAGTGATTCACTAAGGTTGAGTAAATGAGAAAAAAAAAGTGGTGGATAATCTAAAGAGGAAAAAAAAGTTAAAAAGTGAATGCAATCGTTAAGGATTCGTTTGTTGGTTCCCGGGACTAAACTTTAGTCCTGTCACATGAGATGTTTTGATACTAATTAGGGATATTAACTATAGACTAATTATAAAACTAATTGCATAGATGGAGGCTAACATTGGGAAAAGTAGGAAAAGAGAGAAAAATAAATGCAATCGTTAGGGCCTCGTTTGGTTTCAGGGACTAAACTTTAGTTCAGTCACATCGGATGTTTGGATACTAATTATATGAGTATTATTAAATATAGACTAATTATAAGATTAATTTCATGGATGAAGGCTAATTTGTTAAGACTAATTAATAATACATAATAGTGCTATTAATTTTTGTGTAGCTATATATGGTTGGAAACATGTATCGTGCCATTGGAATTGAATATAAACGGCTGTCAAATTTGGAGGCATGTTATCAGTTAGGCAGTGCCAACAAAGATATATTGAGAAAACTGACTACTTAATATATGAAACAGAAAATTGACTACTTATAACATACAAAAGTAGATCATTATATTGAACAGTTATAACATCTATTAGGATGAACCTAACTCTAAAATTGGAAAAAAAATGATTAAGCTTTGAGTCTACATGGCACTCCCTCTGTCCCGAATTACTATTTGTTTTGGTTTTTACGTACATAGTTTTTGCTATGTAGCTAGACATAATATGTTGTGTAAAAAAAAATCTATGTATCTAGCCAAGCCAAAATCAATAGTAATTTGTAAAGGAGGGAATAGTTACGTTAGTGGCATCTGGCGGCAAGTGATTCACTAAGGCTGAATAAAATGAGAAAATGATGGATAATCTAAAGAAGGAAAACAGAGAAAAAACGAATGCAATTGAAACTTGAAGTGTTTGGCTCACTGAACCCTCGCTTGGGGGGGGGGGGTGAATCTTATATGTCGCTTAAGCCACAATTTGGCAACCTATCGCCGAGCGCGCGCTTTTTTTCCTTTCTCGTCGTTCGCACGTAGCGGTTCCGGTTTTATTTCTGGTATCCTTTCTTTCCTTCCTGTTTCGGTTTTCTTTCTTTCCTCGATTTTTTTCTTTCTCCGTTCGCACGTAGCGTTTCTTTGCTCGGTTTTTTCTTTCTCGTCGTTTGCACATAGCCGGTTTTCTTTCTTTCCTCGGTTTTTTTTCTTTCTGTCGTTTGCACGTAGCGGTTCGCTCTTTTTTATTGTTCCGGTTTTCTGTTTTAAAATAGAAAAAAAATCCACCAATCACAAGTTTTGAACCTCAGACTTTCAACTAAATAAGACAGTTAGCAACCATTGCACCACACAACACTTCGTGACTACATAGAGTTACAGATCATTTTATTTATTTATTTATTACTTTCTACTTTATTTTTTTCTATTGTTAATATTTTTTCCCTCCATTAATATTTTTATTGTTCGAGATGAGATGTAAATTTGTTCTCGCTATAATAATAAGTTGTTCGCTATAAGTATCTTGTTCGGCTATAATAACAACTTATTCTGACCCTTGTTCTGATTTGTTCTGAGACTACATATGTACGTTTTTGTTCGAGATGACACACAAAATTGTTCCAACTATAATAGAATTTTGTTCTGACAGTTGTTCTCATTTGTTCTGACACTTTTTTGTTTTGTTCGAGATGACATACAAACTTGTTCTGGCTATAATAATAAGTTGTTCTGGCTATAGTAATATCTTGTTCTGTCTATAATAATAACAGGTTCTGACCCTTGTTCTGATTTGTTCTGAAACCACATTTGTTGTTCGGGATGACATATAAACTTGTTCTGACAGTTGTTCTCATTTGTTCTGTCACTTCATTCGTTTTGTTCTAGCAATAGCAGAATATATAACCTTAATTAAAAAATATGAATAAAAAAAGTTTGTCAAAATATAGTCAAGTGAGATCTTGTTTCGAAGTTTTTATTGACAGAAATCTAATGGTGTAATCGGAATTTAATTTTGATGCTCGGTTTATGATTTATAGATTTTTTTTAGTTTCAATCAATATTGCATGTGGCTGATGTCATCAATTTTGTTTTCTTTTGCATGCATGCACTCCAGCCTCCAGCTGCCACCGCGCCTTCAACGACAAATTGATTTTTTGTCGCTGAAGTAGACCCCACTGCTGCGAGCCCTATACGTCGCCGTCACCGCTGGCTGGCGAGCGGTGGCCCCGCCCTCCTTCCCCTCTTTTTCCCCTCTATCCCCTTCCTCTCCTCCTGTGTCCGCTAATAACCTAGATCGACAGCCACCACCTCCCTCGTCGGCTGCTCTCCCTTCCTCTTCTTAAAAAGAAAGCAGTCTTTACCTCCTGTTTGCTCTTGTCAGCAAATTGAGACAATTGGACACACGACACATAGGCATATGATAGTTGAATGGGTGTGGAATTCCTAAATAAACTAGTATTCTGTTCTCTGGTTAAGTATGTTGTCATGACCAGATGCTTTGAATAAACCATGAGTCGTTGGCCCGCCTGACGGTAGCCGTTAGATCACCATAAATTGCACATCTAGATAGAAATCATAGGTTAAGATTTTATGCGCTGACTATAAATTAACCTCCTCCCTCTCTTAGACTACGAGCATCCTATTCCTTACATAAATGAGGAAGGAGAGTTAGAATATGGTGTGCTCACCTATACACAGTGACATTTTTAAATTAGTTTGAGCAGTCTTTGGCTCCTGTTTGCTCAGGTCAGCAAATTGAGACAATTGGACACTGGACAGTGGACACACATGACACATAATAGTTGAATGGGAGTGGAATTCCTAAATAAACTAGTATTGTGTTTTCTAGTTCAGTGTGTTGTCATGGGCATGGCCGGATTCTTCAAATAAATTAACTGGAGTCGTTGGCCGGCCGGCCGGTAGCCGTCTTCTTGTGCGCCGTATCTGTCCAAATCCTGCCGTCAGATGAACATACGTGGTCTTATACTAATTTAATCAAAGTCAGCAACTCTTCTTGGATGTAGAGTAGACATTTCGACATGGAGGTGTCATCTCGTCAGGCCACTATAAATACCAGTGCATGGATGTGGAGTAGCATCTCATCCATCTCATCGCTGTCTCATTTGCACTCTACATCCATCGATCACATTTCTCTAGCTCCCGGAGCAGACAGAATTAGAAGATGGTAGCTGCCGGCAGGAGCATGGCCGAGCGGTGGAGCCTCGCCGGAGCAACGGCGCTGGTCACCGGCGGCAGCAAGGGCATCGGCCACGCGATTGTGGAGGAGCTGGCGGGGTTCGGCGCGCGTGTGCACACGTGCGCCCGCAACGCGGCGGAGCTCGAGGCGTGCCGTCGGCGGTGGGATGAGAAGGGGCTCGTCGTCACCGTCTCCGTCTGCGACGTCTCCATTCGCTCCGACCGCGAGGACCTCATGGCCACCGTCAAGGCCGTCTTCGGCGGCAGGCTCGACATCCTCGTGAACAACGCCGGGCAGTCGCTGTTCAAGGCGGCGGCGGACTGCACCGGCGAGGACTACTCCCGGATCATGGCGACCAACCTCGAGTCCTGCTTCCACCTCAGCCAGCTCGCGCACCCGCTCCTCCTAGCCGGCGGCATTGGCGGCAGCGTGGTCCACATCTCCTCGGTCGCCGGCTTCATCGGGCTCGGCGCTCGCCGTCTACTCCATGACCAAGGGCGCCATGAACCAGCTCACCAGGAGCCTCGCCGCGGAGTGGGCCGGCGACGGCATCCGCGTCAACTGCGTCGCGCCCGGTGGTGTCAGGAGTCAGGACTGACATTAGCAGTGATGTAAGCTACTTAATTCTCTGGTTATCAGTTGATCGTCATCTGATCGATATAGTTTGGTATCGAAATTAACTTTGATTAACTGATGGTTTGAGCAGAGGACGATAGATCCGGAGCTGGTGAAGAAGGAGATGGCACGGCTGCCGATGGGGAGGATCGCCGAGCTGGAGGAGGTGGCGTCCATGGTGGCCTTCCTCTGCATGCCGGCGGCGTCCTACATGACCGGACAAGTCATCTGCGTTGACGGCGGTCGCACAATAGCTTAGCTATCTTAATTAGTTTGTCCTTCATGATCGACCGGCACACTACATTTTGTTTGTACATTTGTGTGCATTGTGCTGAGGGTTTCTGGTTTGGGATTGTAATATAAGGTTGTTGTTTTTTCTAGTGTGATTGTATCAATTTGCTGACTTTAAAAAGAAAAAGGGTTAAGTATCACATGCATAATAAGTGTTATAAGGCTACATGATCCAAATATTGAAAACTCATATTTGTGCTTTAAGACGAGAAAAAAAATCAGCTGTTCTTCCTAGTGCTTGTTGAAAATCCTGAAGTTTAATAGACAAGATCTCTAACTACAAAAATTAAATAAAGTAATGAAAAGAAATACAGAAGCAGGAGTGATAATGATTTTGATGCATTGGATAATTTTCAGTTTTTCTAATCGATATGATATCATTGAATTCCTAGCTACTTTCTCTTCACATCCCATATAACCATCCACAAGGGAAAAGGGGTTGGCCCAAGCTAACCTAGCCACATCACATGACAGTGCACTCTCTCTTCATTCCTTCGAGTCTTATCATGTATTAAGACTAGGTGATTCTTCACGCGTTGCTGCGGATTTGAATGAACTTTCGATAAACTATGGACCGCTACCATTTGTTATTAATACGAAAAAACATCCAAAAATAAACCTAACTCAAGATTTGGCAGAAGATCGGGGGACAAAAAGACCATTCATTTCGTCTACCACTACCAAGATCGGTGGATAGCTTGCATGACTAAGGAATTGGTGAGAAATGATGTACATAACTTGCATGTAGAGAGAAATAGAGTTAATGAGGTGTGAGATAATATGGATAACTTGCATAAAGAAAAGATAGGTGAAAGATGATGTGGATAGCTTGCATTGCATGTAGAGAGAAATAGAGTTAATGACTCTTAGTAGGTTCATCTATATAAGTTATGTAGATGTGACCTGTGAAATGTCTATTCCTCAATAAACATTTCTATGCATGATACATATTGTGCTATAGGGCTTGTATTTTAACTATAACTATTGATCTATAACATATATTGATGTGCTTTTACTTGGGTACTTTTGATCCGTTTCAGTTCTCCTACCAAAGCCATCTTCGTTCGTCTCTAACAATACTATATTCATGATTTACTGAAAATTTTGCACAACTACAAATGATTTGGCCCTTCCCCAATAGTTTTCTCTCCTGCGTGTGGAGGCGGCTGCATATGTACTATTTTGTTATGTTTCAACTAAGCCAACCGATGGACAATTATCTTAGTATGTTGACTCATGACTCTTTCTAATAAGCAAAGAGAATATTCAGAACTTTGACTAAAATGGCAAATCCAAAACTAACATATACGCTAACTAAGAGTCAGCTAAGAGGCGCACGCTGACACGTACGCATCTTCAGCATCATTTGACTTTGATTTGTTGCATTTAAAATAAAAAAGCTCGGCTGCATCTCTCCATGCATGTGATCACCACTACTCCATGAAAAAGATCGCGTATCTACACCCATATCTCCCCAAATAATTGATGAATATACGCTAGTATATAGTATCTCCCAAGTCTACCAGATTGGTATCAAGGTGTGTTGTGACTTAGCTAGGCTAATCATGTTCATGGGATCGGACTAGCCACCTCACAAGGTCATCAGTAAGTGATTATATATAATTAACCATATATATATGTAGGTCAATTTCTTGCAAAGATGAATGCACCCAAAGATAGTGACGGCCGAGCAATCCTCCTGCCATGTTCCCCTTCTAGAATCGCTAGTTTATATAGTCTTCTTCTTGCTGACATACCATTTAACATCTGATACGCATGAATTCTCGTTGCTCAGATAGGCAAAGAATATACATGAGATTCATTATTTGCGTTAGTCGTACCTTGACACCGGCAGATCAATGGCAGGCTTAAGTCAGTGCTGCATTAGGGTTTTCTTAATTTCTGTCAGATGCAGCTTATGAATATCTCGACCTGAAGCACAGAGAAGATATGGACGGCACTATAATAAGATTGTTGTTTTTTTGTTTTTTGCAAAGTAGTTGCTGGCCATGAAGTATAGAGTGGAGCCAAAACGTTCCCGAAAATAATTGGCTGAACCGGAACGCTAATATAATCTAGAACAAAAACTAGAAGAAATCTGAATTTCAACATCTCTGGTGCATACATTTCATGATTATATTATGCATGCAACCAGAGACTATAAATTCTTTATTATTTGAATTCCAATAAACTTGATACTGGCAGATCAACGATCGGCTTAGAAGTTGATGGTAGACTAGTTTTTTATTTGTGACTGGCAGCAGTCTAGAAATAATGCAAATCATTTTATATTGTCGTTCAACTATTTAGTTTCTCTGTCACACGTACCAGAAAATTTGTAACATCAATGGAACGGTTAGTAAAAACTAGTGATATTTATACCCTCCTACTGCCAAAAATTTGCATGCTATTATACTTATAGAAAAGAAAGGGCAAGATATTAATTGATTAATTTGTTAACCAATCGATGCAGACCTGGCCTTGGTGCGAAATGTACAGTCACCTCAGCTAAGAATCCAAGCTATATGGTCATATGGATTGTCTCTTTTGTATTCAAATCGAAGGAGTAAAATGTTTTTACTATCTAACCCATATTATTGGTAAGCTAATTTGTCCAACAATCATGCATTTAAAATGGCCTTGTAATGTACTCGCCCAGTGATATGTATATTCTTAGCGAATTTATTGTTCCTAGCTCATATTTAAGAGTTTGGGATATAATTACACTCTTCTTAGGGTTCATAACCCTAATTGCTTGAAGTAAAAGGGAGTACTGATTAAGTACATCATTTTCAGTCTCAGCTTAGCAAATTAAGACAATGACACAGAAGGTCAGAAACTTCAACCGGACGGTACCGTTAGTGGAACTTTTGCTGTTGTGGCCGGCAGCAGCCGGCCAGTACGTACTAGCCCGTCTTTTAGTGTGTCGTATCTGTCCAAATCCGGCCGTCAGACAGATGATGAATATGCCTGCTCATATACTTATGTATTCTTAGTCACCAAGTGTACGTGTAGTGTCTTACCTATCCATACTACCTCCTTCCAAGTTTATAAGGCATAGTAGAACAAGGCACGGTCTTTCATATAACACTTTGATCAAAATGTGATTAAAACTTCACAGGTGAATGCAAGCACTAGCTGCGGTCACTTGACATAAAACCAAAATGACGCTAGATGAAGCTTTTCGCAATCACCAGACAATAGAACTGACACGCAATGATCCACGGAGTAAATCATGTAGCATACATTTTTAGATATCAGTTAAGAAATATATTGATGTGTGTATGCATCAAGGGAGTATGAGCATATACATGTTGGCCTACATGCATGAGTAAAGGGTAAAATGGACTTTTCTATTAGTCTCATACTAAAATCACCACAACAGCATAAAGGATGAGTTTGGCCTGGAAATGAAAGTTCAGAGACTAAATTGACCTATCTGAAAGTTGAGGGACAAACTTAACCTTTAGTGTAAAGTTCAGGACCGAAATGCCTATTTTGCCTTTTTTTAATCTATACTATAAGGAGCGAAGACAATTGGAAACTTTTCTCACTCAAATCGGGTCCATCGTACCCCTCACGCCGGACCCACCCGTCATATGTTTTTAGTAGTGGATAAGGTGGAAGTACTATGAAAGACCGAAAAACGTAATTTGGAGAGCGTTTCTGCCAAAAACAAATTATTTTTCTCACCTACAGCGCGTGTTACCACATGTGGACCGACACGTGAATAAGTAAAGATTAAACATAGCAAAACCATAAAAGCGTGTATGCGCGCCACACCGCTCGACCTCGCGCTCACGGCGCGCGCGAAGCAGCGTGCCGCCGCTGCGCCCGGGCATCATCGAGCACCACTGCCGTCGCGGCGAAGCGCGGCTGGTACGGCGCCGGAGGCAGCCGCATGGTTGTCTGGCCACCGAGAGGGAATAATTCTGCCGCCGACGATGGAGCGGCGGCTTGTCCGTGGAGGAGCACGGCCATGGCGGGGAGGAGGAGCAGCGAAGCCCGCGAGGCGCGGTTGCTGATGGCGTGGCGGCGGCCATCACGCAGCGTTCGGACCTCAGAGGATTCTTCTTTTTGCAGGTTTGTTGGATATGGGGAGCAGAGAAAACTGAAATCGATCGATGATTTCGATTTTGACTCGATTTATTCCTCTCGCGTGCGTTTGTGTTTACTACCGCTACCTACGCCTGCACTACACATGCTTTTTACAACTAACATATCTATATCTATACTATAAGGAGCGAAAACAATTAAAAACTTTTTCCACCTAAATCGGGTCCACCATACCCCTCACGACGGACCCACCCGTCATATGTTTTTGGAAGTGGATAGGTTGGAAGGACTATGAACGAGCAAAAAATTGCAATTTGGAGAGCGTTTCTGCCAAAAACGAATTCTTGTCACCCACCGCGCGTGTACCCGCCCACCTATACCCGCCGGGCCCACCGGCCACCCACCCGTCGGTTCCCTCCCCGATACGGAAAAAAATTGCCCCCCGTGCGCATCCCCATGCGTCGTCGCGGGATCCGGTTGCCGCGCGCTTGCCCTCTCCGCTCGATCGGCTCGGCTCGCGCGGCCAATTCCGCGGCCCCTCGCACTCGCGCAGCTCGTGAGGCCGCCCGCCTGCTCGTGATCTTCCTTGATTTATTTTTTTTCTCAACTAAGCTAACCACTCATGTTTATCAAGACTAGATCATGCATGCATGCACGACCAGTCGATCACGTGCTGGAGTTCATCCACCGAAGATATTTATAACCAGTGGCTACTTTGTGGTAACCTGACCTGACATGGCTGACAGCCTGACACTCACCAGTCCTCCTCACGCGACGGGCACCGTGGCGGGTCTGGCCGGCGGGGGAAGGGTTGGCGGCGAGTCGAGCCGGCGAGGAGCAGCGGGCTGAGCTGTGGTGTGGTGCTGCGATGCAGGTTGCGCCGGGGACAAGTGTGCCCACGGTGGTGCGACGGTGGCTTCCGGCGCGGCAACACATGTGTGGTGGTGGTGCGGCGCGATATGGCAGAGCCGGGGAACGACTCTCCGACGGCGGCGTGTGCTAGGGTGCTAGCACGGCACTAGAGCGGCGTGCGTGGGGTGCGAGCTCGTGCGGCACGCAAAGCGGCGTTGAGGCGCGTCTGGCAACATTGCTGCAGCATGCACGATGTTCTCCGCCCGGTGGTGCGAGCAAGGCAACGCGATGGCCAGGCTTGTGTTGCGGTGGCCAGGCTTGTGTTGCGGTGTTGGCTCAGGTGCGCTGGCAGAGTAGATGGGCGAGGCTTTGCGTCCTTTCCTACCCTGCCCTTCCTCCCTTCTTTTTGTTTCGGCCGAGGAGACAGACTGCGCCCACCGGCCAAATTCGTCCGACTCCCTTGGCCATTCTCAAATCACCGCCACCCAAGGCTCCTCCACCTCCCAAGCTTCTTCCTCACCCCACTAGTGCCGCCCTCCATCGACCCCACAGTCGGGAATCGGCCTTTCCCCGGGCGCTCGTGCACCACGACCGCCATGGCCACCTCTCCATCAAACTCCACACTCCCAGCCTCGTCTTCACCGAACAAGCGCCCAAGCGCTCTCTGTATCTTGGTTTTAGGCCGCTTTCCGTGCTCGTTCTTGCGCATGCCGCCATGAATGCGTCGATTTTAGTCGTGGGCTAGGGTAGGGCTAGGGTTTTGGGGAGAAAAGTAGGGGAGGAGGTGCGCCCAGTGAGGGAGAAGGCATGGGGGAAGTCCACGGGGTGGGGGGAAAGTGCTTTCGGACCAGCACTGGCGCACCACCATGCCCTCCCGTGCGTGCGCACGATCTGGCCCGAGGTGGAAGAATGCTGAGGGCGTGGGTGTGAAGAAAATAGCAAGTTTAGGGAGTCATCCATAAAAGTGCGAAGTTATGTTTTAAAGTGGAAAAGTTCTAGGGGCTTAAGAGCTAGATCCGGGGGCCTGAATGTAAGAGGGAGGGCTGATCTGAGAAGAAAAGTATCTTTTTAAGGGCTTAAATGTGAAGTTGGTTTTGTTCATTTGTATTTCAAAGGCTGGGAACTTCAAATTTACATTAAAAATCACAGACATATCAGAAAAAAATGCAAAATCAGTGTCTATGTGCTCTTTGTAATGATTAGAAAGCATGTGTATACTTTTGTTTTTATGACCATTTGAAGTAAATTGCAGCTGATCTAAGGCTGAATTTTTAATATGTTGTTATTATGCTCATTTTTAGATCTGGAAAATAGATGGCACAAAGTTATGATCTTTAGCACATTATTTCGTGTATTTGTTAGCAACTACCTAATTGTAATAAAGATTAAAATAATCAAAAACTTTAATCGAAAATTATAATACCACTACACATGTTCAGAAGATATATCATGTTCTCAATGACATGAAAAATAAAGCTATGCATATAACTGACCCAATGACTATGCCTGATTGGGTACCGAAAGATGTCCATCATAGTACTATCAAGATAGAATAAAAAAATGGCGTAACATTTGGTCTTGCTATGGAAGGAATAGACCCAACATAGATCGATGATGTTTGTGACTGGCGTCGTAAGATTCCAGATTGTGTTCCAAAAACAATCGACATGTAACATCCTTCACAATTTAAATAGTACACATATGTCTACATACTAACATGTGCCACTATATTTTCCTACATCAATATAATAAGGTATTTAATAATCATCTTAATATGCATGTAGGATGGATATTGTTTGAATTAAGGATAAAAATGGTATGAACTACTATTCGATTCCATGATATTAGTACGGTTAATAAAGTTCATAAAAATCATTATGTAATTTTTTCAATATGATGCTTTTGTACTCAGAAAGTGGTTCTTGATTGACATGCTGAAATAAAAAAACAATGAAGCAACATAGAACACCCCAAAAGATTTGCAAGAAATACTAAGGAGAAAATGGAACAGACAATGAATATTTGATGTAATACTAATGGACATGTCCACATATAATTGATGGTTTCTGAAAATATCCGACCAATCTTGTTTCATTTAAATAACCTATTTTGTAAACACGTGCGTGTCATACGTGCACTTCTAGTCTACTTTGAATGTATCAACCTATTCTCCAAAAGAATTTCTCTCAAATTTTGCCCTTTCCAAATGCTCAAGATTTTTCCACACCGATGATTCCTACAGTACCTTATAGTCCATTATCTTGTCACACCCGATTTTTCGAAGAAAACCAAGTGATAGCTATATGTATGTCAGGATCTAGTTTCATACATATAGTGACATCATAGTGAATAACAGAAACAATATCACGTAAAGAAAGAGAGATTATCGATTCTGTCAATTTGAAGGTCAGCAAAGGCTCCAACTTCACGTGCAATCGAGGGGTTGCGTACGCCTAGCACCATCTTTTGGACTTCATACACCTTCTTCTTCTGAACAACAGGTAAGTAAGGGTGAGCACACTTATGGTTGGAGCTCAGCAAGTGGGGGAAGATGCAAGGCTATCAAGGATAGGCTGAGGTTTTGTAGCGGTTAGCATTTTAAGTTGGTCAAATTTTATTAGCAAGCACCTATTTACTAGGTGTAAGTTTATACCAACCCAAAATTAAGCATTTAGAAAACATTATCTCAAAATCATACAAAACCATGATTTAATTCCATCTTCAAGTTCACTTATCATGTGAGGTCCGGCTCTTGGCCGTGAGCACGGCTGATCGATCAGTTTTCACTCTGCAGAGGTTGTACACTTTACCCACAGTTCGTGTTCCCCATGTTGCCCGGGTTGGCCAAACCCTTAAACACTTCCGAGGTGAGTGGCTAGGGGTCCACTACGAAGCCTTTACAAAGGCATGCAAAAGACCAACAACCCGCATAGTTACAAATAAGGGCGGACCATAACCCTCCCTAATGGTCAGCACCTTAACAAAGGCTGCTACCCCAAAAGAACCGGGCTATACCCCTGCAACCCCAACCCCCCTCTGCTCCTTTCGGATAAGGTCATCAGTACATTCACACACCTAATTAATTGGCTAAGCCAGAGCCATATGGACTGTGGTTGCTTGCTTTCTGGGTGGTTCTCCATGTTCCAATTAAATCATATGATCTTGTTATTATCAAAGCATCATCTTTCACCAAAGTTATCATGATCAACATTCGTCATTTTTGTAAAGATTCAATTGAACCATCCCAAGTATAGCAACTAAGCATTTCTACCCAAAACATTTATTTAAAAGGGTTGTTCAAGGTAATGGGGATAAAATTCTAGTCATGTCCTTAAAAAGGTGATTTTCCCATCAAATTTATGCATAACAACATTTAAATGTAAATTTAGTTAGTATGCAAGTGATGCAGGACAAAGTAGAATATGCAGGGGGAGAATCCACTTGCCTTTCTCCAACTTAAAGCTACTCTTATTTCTCTTATGCTCTTGCTCTTTAGTACTCTTGATCTTCAAGACTTCCGATCAACGGCTTGACCTTCTACTCGAAGCAAACATCTAGCACAAACATGCAAAGTGGACAAACAAGAAAGACTAAGCACAATACACCAATCAAGAAAGACTTTAAAAGAGGACAGCTTTGGTTCTAAGAACGCAAACGCAGGAAACACTCAGAACGGAACTACGGTCGAAAACACAAACTAACGAGAGGTTTGAATTATAACACACAAAGGCTATGAGCTTGATATATTTTAATTAAATAAAAATGTGCATAGGTTATTTCAGAGAAATACACTATTTAGAATTAAGCAAGTTACATTTATATTAAAAAGACTGTGAACCTAGTTCAATTTTATTTACAAATATTCAAGTATGATTTATGCAAATTAAATATTTAGTTTTAAAAGAAGCATGTAAAGCATCTAAGCGTACATCTTTATATTTCGAGTTCAACTAAGCAAATTATAATTCAAAAATGCATTTATATTCATATTAGTCAAATTAACATTTTAGTTAAGAAAACTCGAGATAGCCTGTGTTGCTTTTATTTAGAAAGCAGATTGAATAAATATTAACCAATTTAACATTTATATTATGAAAAGCTGAAAGGTAGCTCTAATTACATTTTATTTAGAAAACAAGTTTAGTAGATATTAATCAAGTTAAGTTTAAAATAAAATAAATTCGTAAAACACATTTTATGGTAAACATTAGCACTAGCGCGTATTTTATTGTGAGACGAAACTAACGCAACGAGAACGAGCTTAAACGGCTAACACGTGAGATCTATGGATTAAATGAGGATTAGGGATCCAATCATGATTAACTGCAGATGTGGAGGGCTATCATGGAAGATTGGCAAAACACAAAGAATCCGACAGATATTACAAGATTAATCAAGGGCTTAGATGGTAAGATGGACCTTTATAGAATTACATGATAAAAGATATTTTTCAGGTTGTATATGACATCAACATGATGACATGATGACATCAAGCAAGGTATATAAACTGAACGTAGTGAACCTAGAAGTTTATTAGCTTCGGTATACTTGTCTAAAAGGGAGTACATGCACATGCATGACTATCGACAAGAATAAAACTAGTTCAGAGGTGACGACATTGGTTTGCATCTGGATAGTACGTAACATGCATGTGGTGGCTTGCTTGGAATAGAGGCATGCATGCTCGGAGAGCTATATATAGACTACTGCAAGATAAACATGCTACTGCTCGACTTGTATGCGGCTAGCTGTTGTTTGGCACTAAACACAAAACAGAGACATCTGCTGGAGACTTGTGCTAGCAGTTTGGATACAAAACATTTATGCAGCGCAGGCGAATGGTTCTCACCGGAGCATGGCCGTCGATGCTGTATGGAAGTGAGGACGAAATACAGCAGAATGTGGGTGCTCGATCTCACGACGATGCCGTCGCACAGCAGGGCGATGGAGACGATCGAGGCCAGCGTGCAGCGCCTGCAAGCCAGAGAAGGACGGTTCTCGGCCATCAGGGCCACCAGCAGTGGCCGGTGGCAATACATGGGCAGAACAGAGCCACGCTGAAGCTTCAGTGCAGCAGCAGACCACGACGGACATGGCGTCTTGGACTTTTGGCTGCATGAAGACGAGGCTGGGACATCTTAGCAGCAACAGATCAACGCTGTGGTGGTCCTGCATGATGATGCGATGGGATGGTGCCATCCCCATCCATCGGTGGGGAAGATGCTCGGAGATGGCCGGAGTCGAAGGCTACCGGCGACAACGTCGGCATGGCGGGCGGCGCTCTTCCAGTGGTAGGGAGACGATGAGAGCTGACTGGCTGTCAGTGGTTCGGCGACGCGGAGCACGGGGTGGCGCCGCTTGGCTCCAGGTTCCTGGCCGGCAAAACGTACAGCACTCGGCTCGGCCGGCGGGCATGCAAGGCGACGGCCGTCTTCTGCAGGCAGTGGCTGGCGGCGATGCTAGCTGCAGAGGCGCAAGGGTGAGGCAGCAGGGCGAGGGAGCAGCAGGGGTGCACAGGGGCTCGAAGGCGCTTGCTTTTTATAGGAGCAGATGAAGGAAGGGAAAGGAAGGGTCAAGGGCTGCGGCATGGCCAGCCATCAATGGTCAGTGGTGTTGGCCGTTACTGATTGGCAGTGATGAAGAGGGCAAATGGCTGGGAAGTGAATGGGAGAGTGACGCCGGGCGATCGAAGGAGAGGGAGATGAAGATGTGCAACGGCCAGCCATTGAAGGCCATTGAAGCCGTGGTGTT
Organism: Cenchrus purpureus; assembly: GCA_022644695.1. Classification (NCBI taxonomy): domain Eukaryota; kingdom Viridiplantae; phylum Streptophyta; class Magnoliopsida; order Poales; family Poaceae; genus Cenchrus; species Cenchrus purpureus. Next base: position 53,626,429 of record CP053454.1, read on the forward strand.
GGTGGCCGTTTCTGGAAGGGGAGTGGAAGGCCGGTCATTAACGTTTAGTATTGAAGATGGCTGTTATTAGAGGAACCGAGGAAGGGAAGGGAAGCGGAGAGGGATGACGTGGTGATGCGTGTGGTGTGGGAGGTGATGATCAGGCTCAGCTATTAACTGGCTGATGGAGCTGGAGAGTTTACTGGTGGAGGAGGAGAGGGATGCTGCGTGTGTGAGAGCCAGGCGGGTGGCGCGCGAGCGGCGGTGGCTGGGCGCGCACGCCGAGATGGTGATGGCACGCTGATCGGCTTGGGCACGGTCGGGTGCGGCGGAGGTTGGCTGGGCGCATGGGCCCAGCTGTCGCGGCTGCGAGGAGGATCCGACCGGCACGGGGAGCCTAGCATATGCGGACGCAGTGCGGTGGCAGCGCAGACGTGGCGGCAGTGGTCGTTGGAGCAACGAGGTACAGAGAGGCTGAGCGGCACAGGAGGAGAGTGGATGTGGGGTAGAGAGCCGCGCTGGCGGCGCGCGAGGCGGCCGATCGCCGCGACACAGCGCAGCGATGGGAAAAGAGAACGGAAGGGACAACAACACACTGTGGAAGGGAAACGACGGGCGTCGCAGCTCACGGGGTATCCAGCAGCTCGGGCACAAGCGCAAGCGCTGGCGCACGGGTGTGCAGAGCCGAGCGAGGCATGCGGTGTGAGGCAGGTGGCCAGGGGCGCCCGGGCACGACGGCCAGGCAGGTGGCGGGCTGCGCAGGCACGTGAGAGTGCATGGCTTGGATGAACAGGGGCGCTGGCAGTGCTGGCGCGATGGGCGACGGTGCTGGCGCACGCGCAGGCGAGCGGAGGCGGTCGAGCAGCGCACGAGAAGGTGAGGGCGCGAGATAGGGGTGCTGCACACGGAAGCTGAGCGGACGAGGGCAGGCATAGCGACGGCGCAGCGGCGGCGACGGCGCGCTGCGGCGTGTCGAGGCAGCGGTGAGGGCGCGTAGGACGAGGATAGCTGGAGGCGGCACACGGATGTGGCTCGAGCTGGGTGCAGAGGGGTGCAGGAGTCCAGGGAGGCGGATGAGCACACGAGACAGGTGCGGCGGTGCTGTCCAGAGGTGGGAGGAGAGAGATCGGCCGCGATGACGGCAAGCTGTTCTGTCACGGGTAGCCGAGTGGTGCGACCACGACGCAGAAGAGGAGAGCGGCCATGGGAGACGGAGGAACGCAGGGAGGTGAGCGAGCGCAAGGCAGCCGAACGGTTGCAGCAGCGCACGAAGGAGCCTAGCGGCGCGGGAGTGCGCCGGTCGGTGGTGGAAGACGCACCTGATGGTGGAGCCACACCGTCAGTGTTAGGAATGAGGGAGGAGAGGGTGATCTGGGCCAAAAGCCGAGAGGCAAGCTGGGCCGGTTGATGGGCCAAGCGGAGGGAAAGATGGGCCACGTGATAGAGAACTGAGCCGACGGGATTGGGCCGAAACAAAGTCGGCGGCCTGGCTTGCAACTTGGGTCGGAAAAGAAAACGAAAGTTGGTCGGGTTGGCTTGGAAAGAAAAGAGAAAGATAGAGGATGAGAAGATTTTTGAGTTTGATTTTGATGGATTTTGAAAACACCAACTCACAAAAACAAATGCAACCGATATGAATGCAACACGCAGAGAATCAATTTATTTGGTTTTGAAAAAAAACAACGATTTTTTTTATACTAAATTTCCTATAAAGAAAATTAATGTTGAAAAATTTTAAAATTATGAGAAAATCGTTGCTTAATTATTTTTTCTATCAACATCCTGAAATTGAAGAATTTCAGAGTGTTACATATCTTGTGTTGAACAACATGAAGAGCCTTGCCCAATAAATAAGCATACGAATAATAGCAACCGCATACACAATCCACACAACCATTACGAGACAATAAAAAGGATCATCAGAGCAATCGATTGACTCAAAACTTTCAACAATCGATTGACTTGAAGCCTTGGTTTTAATTGATCAAATGCACAAGAATTTTTCTCTACACCACTTGGAAATTACAATAGCAGCAACATATCCATCAAGTTACAAAACTCGGCATCGACAAATTAAAGCAATGATACACTTCTAATAGGAGGTATGGTACGTAATAGTCACCACACAAACTGAACATCTACTAGAATTGCTAAGTGCTGAAACAACAATAACTTGGAACTAAGAAAACCCTTCTCAAACTCGATTCTCCTCGTAACTAATCTTCATCCAACTAATCAAACAAAACAATTAATCTAATGGACCGGATTCAGCAAACAGGAAGTGTGGAGGAAGCTCCTAGGAATACCATTTTGTTCGGTTCCAGCTGAGCCATCACCTAATGGAAACTTTATGATTTCTAAGCCTCTGTCGTTTATGCCATAGTTGATAAGACAAAAGTCTAACGATCGCATCTGATTGATCAAGCATATGCTAATCCTTCTGATGCTCCCAAATGTGCTTACACATGATGTCACTGGTTACTGGCGTTTAGCTTGCCTCCAAGTCTCCAACTGCTACTGCCACCACAATGCATCTGAGCATCCGTCTACCCATCACACAAGAATCATCAGTGATCGTCGTCACTCGTCACCCGCTCTGCCGCTCATATACGCTCTAAGCATACTTGGCAGTGATCACAAACCGCTGACTGCACTTGCAGCAGACGAGATGGCGGCCGCCGGAGGGGGTCGTCGGGAGGAGAGGTGGAGCCTCGCCGGCGCGACGGCGCTCGTCACCGGCGGCAGCAAGGGGATCGGGCACGCGATCGTCGAAGAGCTAGCCGGGTTCGGCGCGCGGGTGCACATGCTCCCGGAACGCGGCGGAGCTCGAGAGCCGCCGGCGGTGGGCGGAGAAGGGGCTCGCCGTCACCGTCTCCGTCTGCGACGTCTCCGTGCGCGCCGACCTGGAGAGCCTCATGGACACCGTCCGGGAAACCTTCGACGGGAAGCTCGACATCCTGGTAAGGTCGACGGCGGCAAGCTTTGTTTGTTTACAGTACGTGGTCAGTCGCTTGCATAACCATCAATCACTGAATGGTCGTCCATGGACACCTGTCCTACAGGTGAACAATGCCGGGCAGCTGTTGGTGAAGGCGGCGGCGGAGTGCACGGCGGAGGACTACTCGCGCGTACTGGGGACCAACTTGGAGTCGAGCTTCCATGTCAGCCAGCTCGCGCATCCTCTCCTCCTCAACGCCTCCCTCGCCGGAGGAGGAAGCGTCGTCAACATCTCCTCCATCGCAAGCTGCCTGGGATTCCCAGGGCTCGTGCTCTACTGCATGTCAAAAGGTATAGTATATACTGCGGAGATTTTTCAAATGAGAACTTGTTCGATCTTGACATAAATGAGAGCTTGTTCTCACACAACATGAGTATTTAAATGATTTCCATAAATTATGTATTGATACACGGAAGAAAAAAAAGATTTATGTGTTCTTGACACAATTCAAGCGCTTACGTGCAGGAGGAATGAACCAGCTTACAAGAAGCCTTGCTGCCGAGTGGGCGCAGGACAAGATTCGTGTCAACTGTGTTGCCCCGGGCGTAGTCACAACTGATATACTCAAACAGGTGCGTGTCACCTAGACAGCGAATAAGCCCTAATAAGCCAAAAAAAAAAAGTTAGACCAAGAACTAACAGAATCATCACCTTATCCATTGTCCCATTCATTGAAAGATTTTTACCCCGAGGAGGCAGTCACTTTTCTAACACTTGTGTTGAACATAGTATAGAGTAGGGGGGAAAATAAAATATTATTTAGTGGTTTAAAAAAACACCATGAGGATGAATAGGTAATCATCTAGCAAATTTATCTCAAAAATAGTGCAAACAGCGTATACATATCAAATCCATCCATTGGAATATTTTGTTTCCTCGGCCAAATTAAAGGATATCTATAGTTCATCCTCAGGGCTGTGGATGACGGCCCGGAGTGCCTGTCAATGCGGTGCCCAGAGTCATCCTGCCAGGTGCCCGTCGTTCGGGAGCTTCTCGAGATGGTGGCCGACCGGAGACCAAGGCCCGCATGATGGTAGTATGCTCTCCGGTCGTATGTGCAAGACAGTGGTGGCAGGATCAAGTGGTGCCAAGGCCCAGGTTGCAGCCGAGCTATCGAGTTCCTTGGCGGCGCCACTGATTCAGCAGATGTGGTGTGTCACTGTAGCCACGCCTGCTGCTGGAGGTGCGACAAGGAACCGCATTGGCCGGTGTCATGTGACACGGTGCGCGCATGGATGGAGAAGGAAAGATCAGAGGATTCCATGGATGATAGTAGGTATTGGCGCCACTACCAGCTCTGGGCAGACAACAAGAAGAGGATTCCATGGATGAGCTGGAGAAATCCTGGCTGGGAAACATGGCCGCCGAGCTGGGCATTCAGGTGACGGACCTCGACTTCCTGACCGAGGCATACGAGCAGATCGTCAAGTGTTGGCGTGTCATGTGTTGGGTGCACGCCTACGGCTACTTCCTTGACTCGGAGCGAGACTGGACCAAGTGTGGGAGGTTGGACCACCTGCACGAGCAAGCCAGCAAGTCGTTGGAGCGCCTGCACCACCTCGCCGTGGAGGAGAGTGTGAAGCCCTGCGCTGCTGAGGTCGAAGTGATTACCGAGATGTACTTGACCTTTAAGATGGAACTCGTGGATCTCGCTATGGAGACGCGGCAGGACTTTGAGAAACTGGTGGAAGCGGTCCAGACCGACTTCAAAGATTAAGGGCTCATTCGGTTCAAGCGGATTCAATCCGGCCGGAATAATAGATATATTAACAAAATTGTGATAGAGACCCGGATTTACTCTGGCTCAATAACTAATTTACTTATCATAATAGGTAGAACAAGAGACCGAAGAGCCGGATTGGTTCCACACCTCTTGACTAGTGGATTCATTCCGAGTCTCTTGGTGCATCTATCATGAGTAAATTAATTTTTGACCCAGAATAAATCCGGATCTCTTATAGTAGCTATCATAATTTTCTTGTTACATTTATTAATTCCGGTCGGAATCTAATCCGATGGAAACGAATGAGGCCTAAAGAGATCAATCGAGGGCTTCAGTTTTGCTTTTCATTTGTCCTTATATACATGTTTTAAGTGGACCAGCTGCTCTCTAAGGGAAAAAAACTACTTTGGATAATTGGAGTGTTGGAAATATGTGTTGTCTTTCTTCAATTATTCTCCACTTATCAATTATTGTGTTTATTTAAGAACGATTTACCACTTGATAAAATTATTTCTCACCACCAGTCCACTTGCAAAATACTACTGCTCAAGTATTTCAGCCTAAAATTATTTCTCACGAGTTAACACAAATTCGTTTCAGTACTTTGGGGCTGCAAAATACTACTTTGAATCAACTCCCTGCACCTTCAGCTGGATTCAGAGTTTGCTTTAGGAATTTTGCTGTTTGCTTTGGTGACGAAATGAATTTAGGTGAGCAAATAAAATGATTCAATGGTAATAAGGTGCTGTACGCTCCGTATTTAATTTAATTAATTTGCTGCAGACTAGATGCAAACTTTATGCGTGGTTACATTTTCATCTAGATGGCACTTGAACAGTTGCACTCGAAACGGCTGAGGAGGCCGGCGGTTGGGATTTCAGTGAGATTTGAGGGGTTTTTTTTGCAAAATTGCCGCAGCTCACTTGATCTGGGCCGTCGATAGTGTGATCCAACGGTCGCGGCTGCACGTGGCGTGGCCCTATGAGATGCCTTCTTTTGGTTGGGATTTCGTTACGTAGAGAAGAGATTTGAGAGGTCTTTTGCAAAATTGCCGCAGCTCACGTGATTTGGGCCGTCGATAGGTGTGATCCGATGGTTGCGGCTGCGCGTGATGTGGCCTTATGAGGTGCCTTCTTTTGGTTGGGATTTCGTTATGAAGAGATGTGGCTGTTTGCTTTCGTGACGAAATGAATTTGTGTGAGCAAATAAAATGGTTCAATGTGAAATTAAAGGTGCTGTATGATCCGTATTTAATTTAATTTAATTAATTTGCTGCAGACTAGATGCAAACTTTATGCGTCCGTTCCATTTTCATTTAGATGGCACTTGAACAGTTGCACTTGAATCGGTGAAAATGTACAATCGCTCGGAACTAACAGGATCGTCGTATATAAATACGTACAATTTACACAAAACATGAGAACTATCTATCACTGACCTTTTCTCGATCCGACGACTCGTCGGCAACCGCGAGGGCCGCTCCTCCTCGTCGTCCTCGATCGTCTTCCGACAACGATCGACCATTTCAACCGCAGGCGCATTCCCCTTACAAGGACCACTTCCAGCTAGCAGCACCGGCGACGTCGCGGCGGCGGCGGCTTTCACGGCGCACAATGCCAGGATCAGATGGAGGCGAAACCCTGGGTGAGCGGTTTGCGTGCTGTGGCCTTGGGCCGCAAGATGTACTCTTTCTGTGGGCCGGAAGCTAAATCTACAATTTATCTCGTTGGGCCGTGCAATAGTACTTGAGTACAATTAGATCAATAGTGGGATAATCTCAAAAAAAAAAGATCAATAGTGGGCCATTTATTTGTAAGAGATGACCGCCCGGAAATCCTATATATGTTCCGGAAGATAGAAACCAATCGAATTATAATCCACTAGAAGCCCAACAATAGCCCATCTGGCCCAACAACGTGAAACCCTAACATCATCTCTTCTTCCTCCCCGTGCTTCCCCTGTCCCGCCACCGCGTGCCACCATGGCCGCTCCTGCTGCGCGCCCGCCATGGCTGACCTCGCCGGACTCCGCGCCCGCCAGCGGCGCTGACTAACGTGGACTCCGCGTCCATGGCCATGGCCGCCGGCCGTCTTGGCCGCCCGCCATGGCTGCGACACGAGGCTACGTGGCCCCGTGTGACCTCGCCAGCCACGGCACGCCCGCCTTTTCGCCTCTTAGCGCCATCGCCGCTGCCGAGATTGAAGAAAGGAAAAAAAAATGTTGAATTTTTTTTCGAAAAATGTTGGAACATTTTGAGAAAATGTTGGTCAAACTTTTCATGAAAAATGTTGAAAATTATTGATGAAACATTTCATAAAAATATTGAATCTAACGTTTTCTCCCAACAAATGTTGATTCCGAAAAATGTTGGCGCAACTTTTTATGAAAATGTTGGTTCAACATTTTGGTTGAAAATGTTACAACATTTTTAAAAAAATATTGAAACATTTTGTAATCCATAGTTATGAAGTGGGCTGGTGAAAAAATAAAAAATATCATTTAGATGGGCTTTTGGTGGGTTGGAAGTTCATAGTGTTATCCATCTTCCGGAAGCTATATATATAGGAGCCCCCATGACCGCCCGCCACTCTGCCCACTCATCCATTTTATATAAACGTGAAAGATAAACTAAAAAATATATAAATGTGAAAAAGTCTCTAGTCTGGTGGTTAGAGCATATAAGTAGCACACAACACGTCGGAGTTCAACTCCCTGTGGAAGTGAATTAAACAGAATTGAATAAAATTATAAAAAATATAGGTAGAGGCTTCCCCTACTCACTTCGGTAAAAAATTGCGGTATAGAAACAAAGAATAATCTAAAGTAAGTACACTGAACATTTCTTTTCATATTTGAATAATATTAGAATGATTTTTAATTAATGAAACAATTTGAAATATACAATATAGAAGCACGTTTTCGTAACCAAAGTAATCGAATATAAATTCCTTGGCATACAAAAGGTGCTAATTACCACATTTTAATATCTACTCACGGTCATTTATTTTTCACCACGTATAATGGTTATAGAACTTTACAAAAATATTGTTAAATAATTTATGCACATAGCTTATACCATCGCTAAGTGATATTGTATTTGAATAAAAAAACATGGAGAAAATGTTACCAAAAAGAGAAAAAATTGAAAGTGTCAAAAAAAAGACACTAGGGTGCGTACTGGTCCAAGCGTGGGTAACAGCAGGCCGGCTGCCCGCACCACCACCACCTCGTCTTGCGCGTGCTAGGACGAAGTGCACCGTGCCAAGGACTCCACACGACCTCACCGCCCGCCGCCCCGCTCGGACCAGCCTCGTCTGGATGGTCGTGCCACCCCTTCTGGGATTGGGCATTGCCATGCTCGCACTTCAACCTCGAACGTGCATGCGTCGCCTGTTGCTGCGGCCACCGCTGCTGACGGTGGCCTTGGCCATGGTCGCTCTGGAGGCGGCCAAGTCCGTCATTACGACTGTACATAACGTCGAGGAGGAGGACTTCACCCTTGATCCCGCCTTCCCCGAGCTGTTCGGGGCCACCTTCTGGTCTCAGGAGCTCCGAGATTGGTCTTCGAAGGTGAGTGTTTCTCAGGAGAGGCCATCTGTCTTCAGTAGTCAGCTGGGGCAGTTTGAGGCTGCCACATCTGTGACGCCTGTGATGGCAGCGGCTGTGGATGTGCCACCTTCTATCGAGATTGTGGTGCCGGCTGTGGAGGTGCCTCTTGTGCAGGTGCCACCATCGGTCGAGGTGCCGCCTGTGGAGGCACCACCATCAACCGAGGTGGTGCTGGCCTCTGAAGTGGGAACCGACACGATCAGGGAGTCAGGACGACAGTTCTGCAGCTTTGGAGGACTTCTTCAGCTACGTTATGAAGGATATTCTGCTGCCTCTTCTGGACCTGCCGACTCGTCATCGTCGAGTTGACCTTGTCTTGGTAGACACGCCTACTCAGCTGCCTTTGTCCGAGGCATCTGGCCTCAGGCGAAGCCATCACCAAGGCTTGGACCCTCTCTCGGTGGTCAAGCCGGCTAAGAGAGGGACGGTGCTACTGGCGCGGCGGCTCGGTGAGATTAGCGTGCCTCCGGCTTCGGTAGGTTCTACAGAGGAAGCGGTGGATAATTTCTTTCGTGATGAGCCTCCGCCGCACTGCATGGACGCACTGCATGCCTTATTCCTGATGTTGAAGAACAAGACCAAGATCTCTCCCCTTGAGGGATGGAGTGTCGACTAAGGGTTACGTTTAGAGCCACACGTTTAAATTGTGTGGACGTGAGTAGTTCATATTGGAATTTATGTTTTCGGGTTGTGCTCAGCTGGCTTGCCAGCTTGTGTCCGTGAGTCTGTTTAATTTGGGTTGTAACCGAATATTATACCAATTTTTCTTATGTTTAATACAATGATACACACTGCGCCCATATTCAAGGAAAAAAGATGAAGCGCACTGGCAGGATCAACATGGCGTCAACTATCTGTGTTCACCAGTTTGGGGAAAGTATCTTGTGTTCAGAAATCGCGCGAGGGAATTAGTGGCAGGGAATAGAGCACCAATCTCCATCAGGGTTCGCTCAGGGCACGAATTAAAACAACCATCTGGTGGCCAGTAGCGTCGTGTGGCCGGCCTCGATCGGACTTGTTTGTGTGAAGGATCTCTCGCTCTCTCCAGTCTCCGGAGAGAGGTCGAGAGGACCATGGCGGCCGCGGTGCCCGGCGGGAGCGGCACTGGCGGCGAGCGGTGGAGCCTGGCGGGCGCGACGGCCCTGGTGACCGGCGGCAGCAAGGGGATCGGGCACGCGGTCGTGGAGGAGCTGGCTGCGTTCGGCGCGCGAGTGCACACGTGCTCCCGCAGCGCGGCGGACCTCGAGGAGTGCCGGCGGCGGTGGGCTGAGAAGGGCCTCGCCGTCACTACCTCCGTCTGCAACGTCGCCTTGCGCGCCGACAGGGAGCAGCTCATGGACACCGTCAAGGAGATCTTCGACGGCAAGCTCGACATCCTGGTAAGGCTATTGTTGTCAACACTGAACACCACCTCAACAATGCTCTGTTCAGCAGTCAGCACGAACATCAGCTGGACGGCGCGCACTGCCGTAGGTGAACAACGCCGGGATGCTGTTGTTCAAGCCGGCGGCGGAGTACACGGCGGAGGACTACGCGCGGCTCATGGCGACCAACCTGGAGTCTTGCTTCCACCTCAGCCAGCTCGCGCACCCGCTCCTCCGCAACGCCGGCGGCGGCGGTGGAAGCGTCGTCCACGTCTCCTCCATCGCCAGCGTCATCGGCTACCCGTGGGAAGCGCTCTACTCCACCTCCAAAGGTACACGACAACATCCATCCATTCCATCGGTTAAAAAAAAGAACAGAAATTCAAATTCAGAATTCAAAATCCACATTTCGCACACGCATCTTCAAATTGCTCTCGCCGTGCAGGAGGACTGAACCAGCTGACGAGGAGCCTGGCTGCCGAGTGGGCCGGCGACAAGATCCGTGTGAACTGCGTCGCGCCGGGCACGACCATGACTGACATGGTAAAAAATGTAAGAAACTTCAAGTGAAAATGTAAAATGTTGTTTTATTTACTCATATAAAGTGTTACAATTAGTCCAAGATGCATAACGCACATGTAGGCGCCGGCGGGGGCGCTGGAGCAAGAGGTGTAGCGGATCCCGATGCGGCGGACCGGCGATCCGGCGGAGGTGGCGTCCGCCGTGACGTTCCTCTGCATGCCGGCGGCGTCCTACATCACCGGGCAAGTCATCTGCGTCGACGGTGGCCGGACTATTAGTGCCTGATCGAGAGTGAGAGTGATGATTGCGGACGCTGCTGTGTTTTGATTGACTACAGTCAACACGAGTAGTGCTGTTTTGGACCGTGAATCAGCTGGGAATATGATGAGCTTGTATTTAAAATCCAGCGTTCTTTCTACAGCTTCATTTATATAGAGAAACATAGCATTTCACCAGATTATATTCTTTTTCTTGAACCATACTCCTGCACTAAGGCTCAATTTAGAGCCTTCAATTCACCGAAAAATCTTCAATTTAGAGCTCACCGCAATCTCCCGTACTAAGGCTCTGTTTTTGTTTCAACTTCTCTGTCTCACTTTCCGACTTTTGGCAGCCATAAGGCTATCCGCACCGGGTACTCGACGCGGTCCAGAACGCGAACTCCAGTATGGATTTAGCGTCGAAATTGCTGCACCGGGGTACTGGGACAAGCACGCTACGTTCCGTTCACCTTAATCCTGGTGCTCTCCCCGGATGCGCTACAGCAACCTCCGTCCGGGCCCCACCTCGCTTCCCGGTGCCAGCCTCCAACCACCCCGCCCTCTCGCGCGTCCAGGTCCCTGCCTCCGGCTCACGCCACCGGCGTCCTCCACCACCACCACCACACTCGACGCGCCGGATGCCGTAGCAGGGAGCTCGCCGGCGCGCGGCATCCTGCCACCAGCGGACGAGACCGGGCGCGAGCACTAGGAGGCAGGGGCGTGCCGCGGGCCCCGGTGGAGGTCGAGGGAGGCAGCCGGAGACGAATTGCTGCCGTTGTCCACCCGCAGCAACTCACCCCTCTCCTCCGCCGGTAGGCCGCTCCGCCCTCATCGCTACCACCACCGGTGTCGCGTCGCGGAGCGCCTCCTCAGCAGCCCGAGTGCCACCGGTGTCGCGTCATGAGGCCGCCAGACAGGGTGGCCATCGCGGTCGCCGGATCCGTGGGCAGGGGTGGGCCCGCCGGCCAAGTCTGGCCGTCGAACGCCCCATTCATGGTCGCCTGAGCGAGCGAGAGAGAGCATGGGAGGCGCAATCTCCGCTCTGCCGCCGCCGCCCGGCCAGAGGTTGTGAGGTCCCTCCGAAACAGAGAGGTGGGGAGAGAAAGAGGCCGCGGGGAGGGAGAGAAATAGGGGCGGAAATAAAGAGAGGGAGGGAGGAGAGAGAATGACAGGTGGACCCCACAGCTGGTGGTTGGTATGGAGTATGACATATAGGGTATGACGGGTGCGGGAAAATCTAGTCTCCTATAAAATCTAGTGGAGTATGAAAAGTGCAGACAGCCTAAGATTGGGAAATGAACTAAACTCCGAAATGCTAGCTGAGAGAAGCTTTTTTTAAGGTCTTTTCTGTGCAATACGACAATGCGGAATGACGGTGATATTATCGGTTTTTTACTATGGGTAAAATGGTAATTTCCTGAAAATTTTTCCGCAGCTGGCCATTCAGTCGAGACGCATCCATTTCATATATTTCATTTCCTATATTATAAAAATACCATTTGACATTTCCGATAATACCCTTATACTACCCATACGAACCGGTAGTATAGAATTAATCTCAACCATCGGATCCTTACATATAGGTCCTTTTCTATTACATACGAGTCCTTTTCAATAGGTAGTATTGTGCGTCGTAAAAGTTTTTTCCATTTTTGTGTGCTGAAAAGATAAAAATTTATTGCAAAAGCTAACAAAATGTCAGCAGCAAAAGACCAAAAAGCCAAAAATCTAACTTTTCAACCAAATTAAAAGCCCAAAAGCAGAAACTCAAACAAACGGGACATGATGAGTCACCCGCTCACCACCACAAGAAGAGTCGTCACCACCGTGTCTGGCTTCTCTTTGCCATGAGGTGGCTTAATTTTGCTTCATAACCACAACATTATATAGATCTGTACCAAAACCTAGCTTATACGATGATATCGAATATGTATCAGTTTTGTTATTTCACCATCTATAACAGAGAGAGAGAGTCCACTGCACGCATTCTGAGTGAAGACCGTCGAAAGTGACAAGCATCTATCCATTCTATATATTACTTCTCTAACAAAAAACAAACGTAAAAAGAGGTGATGTGCAACAGTCATCACTATTTACTATAGCACCCCACCACTACTAGAGAATCGCACATATATCCCAAGCCTGTTTTTTATTTGTACCGGGTATTTTGCCCCCGGTACAAATAACTACATTTGTACCGGTTGGAGGCACCAACCGATATAAATGCCCTTTCACAGAGGCTCGGCGGGGCCGACACCACCCAACCGGTACAAATGTCTCACATTTGTACCGGGTTCTCTACGACCTGCAAATGTGGTGATCACATTTGTACCGGTCGAGGACACCACCCGGTACAAATGTATGCCGCGTATTAGCCTGGTATAGATGTGCACCGGCTATATTTCCTTCTCCTTCCCCCCGCCTGAGCCCCTCCTCTTCTTCTTCCTCTCTCCAACTCGAGCTCCCCTCCCCAATGGCGCCTAGGGAGCTTTTGCCCGATTCTTGACGATTTCTCCACGATTTCACTCATTGAAGTGGTGTAGAGGTTAGTTACTTCATCCCCCTTGATATACGGTTGTCGCTTTATGTTTTATGCTTTTTACTTAAAGTATTCATGAAATGTTTTAATGAGCTAAGTGTTCATGAAATGTTTTTATTTAAATACATATTTGTCTATGTTCTAATAGAAAGAAGGTGTCATGATAGAGGTATGTGACCTTGTATATGTAGATAAATTTTTTTCAATTTATTTATTTATATTTTCATCATTAGAAAATTAGTTTACTCAATAGAAAAGTGATTTTCCTCATTAGAAAATTAGTTCCTTATTAGAAAATTAGTTTACTCAATAGAAAATTTATTTTCCTCATTTGAAAATTAGTTTCCTTATTAGAAAATTAGTTTGCATCATTAGAAAATTGATATAATTTTGCGAATTATATAATGTGCATTTTACATGAGCAATTGTTGCAAGATAATGATATATTTTGTCTGGTTTCCATTTGTAGATGGATCGACAATGGATGTACTCGGACAAGAGGATCTCGTCGGATTACATTAAGGGACCGGTGGATTTCTACAACTTCAATCCAATAAGCCCTCGTCTGGATTCATTATGTGTGCAAAAATGCAAAATGAAAAGGATTACTCATCAATAAAGAGTCTTCACGATCACCTATTCAAATGGGGATTCATGCCAAACTATTTTGTATGGACAAAGCATGGCGAAGGGGTTATAATGGAAGATGACGAAGAAGAAGATGACACTATTCTGTTGGTCTCAAGGTGGTGCCTTTGCGGATGAACCAATGGGAGAGGATTATGAAGAAATGGGAGAGAATCAAGGACCAGATGATGCTCGGGTAAGGTGTTGCGAGAGGCAAAGGAAAATTATGGAAAAGGTGAAGGAGTCAAAGAAATTTGAACGTATGTTAGAAGATCACAAGAAACCGTTGTACCCATATTGCAAAGAGGGCACAAGAAGTTGGGTAGCACATTGGAAATGCTGCAATGGAAGGCTATTAACGGAATTTTTGACACGACTTTTGATGAGTTATTGTTGATCGTGAAGGACATGCTTCCCAGGGAAGCGAATTGCCAGCGTCAACGTCTGAAGCTAAAAGGGTTGTTTGTCCTCCGGGATTGAGGTAGAAAAGATACATGCGTTCTAATGACGTATCCCTGCATCGAGGTAAAGAATACGAGAAATTAGAGGCATGTCCTATGTGCAGCGTTACAAGATCTCACGAGATGATCCTTGTGATGTTGAGGGGTGAAGAAGAAGAAGAAGAAGATTCTGCGAAGGTGGTGTGGTATTTTCCGGTGATACCATGGTGAGCGTCTATTCGTGCAAGGCCAATGCAAAGATGATGCGTTGGCACAAAGAGCGTGTACCGGATGACAATATTAGGCACCCGCGATGGGTCGCAGATGGAGAACCATTGACGAGAGAATTTCCGAGTTTGCAAATGAAGCGAGGAACATTCGGTTTGGTTTAAGTACGGATGGATTCAATCCATTCGGTGAATTTAGTAGTGGTCATAGCACTTGGCTTGTTACCTTATGTATGTTCAACCTTCCTCCCTGGATGTGCATGAAGCGGAAGTTCATCATGATGCCAATTATCATCCAAGGCCCAAAGCAGCCAGGCAATGACATCGATGTGTACCTAAGACCATTGATTGATGAGCTTAAAACATTATGGGCAAAAGAAGGTGTACCTGTGTGGGATGAGGAGGCGAAAAAGACGTTTGATCTACGAGCATTGGTCTTCGTAACCATCAACGATTGGCACGCGGTAACCTATCAGGACAAACAACCAAGGGATTCCGAGCATGCACACACTGTTTAGATGATACTTGCAGCATGTATCTAAAACACAGTAAAAAGGTTGTGTATTTGGGCCATCGTCGATTTCTTCCTCCTAAGCACCCGTTAAGAAGAAGAAATAAAGCATTTTGAAGGTGTTGGAGAAAACGTAAGAAGCCCTTGCAGTGATGGTAAACTTGTATTTTCTATGGTCAAAGATTTGAAGGTAGTGTATGGGAAGGGTTCTGGTAGCCAATCTATTCCAAAAGACAAGGATGGACATGCAGCTATGTGGAAGAAGAAGTCAATATTTTGGGAACTACCTTATTGGGAAATCCTTGAGGTTCGCAACGTAATTGATGTGATGCATGTCATGAAGAACTTTTGTTTGAACTTGCTTGGCCACCTAGGTGTATACGGAAAGTCAAAAGATACAATTGAATCACATCGGGATCTTAAATTGATGAAACAACAAGATGGTCTGCATCCGGAAAAGAAAGGTAAAGGAAATAATTACTTGGCCCCTGCTAGTTACACCCTAAGCAAGTAAGAGAAGAAGAAGATGTTTGATTGCTTGAATAGTATTAAGGTCTCAACGGGATACTCCTCAAATATACAGCGGCTAATAAATTACAAAGAGAAAAAATTCACAAAATTGAAGGCTCATGACTGCCACGTGTTGATGACACAATTGCTGCTCACTAAGGGTATTCTACCAGAGAATGTGAGATTGGCAATCGTCAATCTTTCCACCCTCTTTCTTTACCATCATGACCCACCTTCTTGTCCTTCTTGTTGAAGAGATTTTGATCCTGGGGCCTGTGTATTTACACAACCTGTTCCTTTTTGAGCGGTTGATGTCTGGTTTTAAGAAGTATGTCCGTAATCATGCCTGTCCTGAAGGAAGCATTGCAAAGGGATATGCTACAGAGGAAGTTATTGAGTTTTGTGTCGACTTTATTGATGAGCTTGCTCCGATTGGACTCAGTATCACGCATGAGGGAGACTCGGGGAAAGGGCACACTAGGGAAGAAATCTCGGATGGATATGGATGAAACGTTATATCGTAAAGCACATGCCACTATTCTACAACAATCATCCCTAGTGGTTCCATACAGGGAGGAGCACAAGTCCATTGTACGGGCCTCAAACAACGGGAAGACAGAGGCCTGGATTACCCGTCATCACGTTGATAACTTCGGAACTTAGTTGCGGAAAAAGATGATCGATGATAAAACTATTGAAGAGCAACTACAATGGTTGGCTAGAGGTCCATCTATCACAGTGCTTACATTCCAAGGCTACGAGATAAATGGTTACACATTCTACACGAAAGCCCAAGATGAAAAGAGCACAAACCAAAATAGCAGTGTCCATATAGATGCAATAATAGACGACAATTGAGAACTAGAAACATATTATGATGTCATTCAAGAGATATGGGAACTTGACTATGGACCTCTAAAAATCTCCCTTTTTAAGTGTCAGTGGGTAAAAAATACTGCAGGAGTTGTGGGGACAGACAAATATGGGATGACAACAGTGGATCTCAACAAGATTGGATACAAAGACGAACCATTCGTTCTAGCCAATGATGTGACTCATGTTTTCTAAGTGAAAGACATGTCAAGCATACCGCAAATAAAGAAGGCTGATGATAAGAAGATTACTGATAATGAGCACATAGTTCTATCGGGAAAAAGAAAAATAGTTGGAGTTGAGGACAAGACTGACATTTCAGAAGATTATGATTAGTTCGATGATATTCCACCATTTTCAGTGAACGTTGACCCAAGCATCCAGTTAGCCAAAGAGGACACTGTATACTTACGTCGCGATCACAACCAAGGGACATTTGTCAAGAGGAAGATTGTTAACGTTCCCTTAGACGATGCAGATGTATAATAAGTTTCATCCCTTTGTGATCATGTAACCAAGGAACTATTTTCAGTAGTCAATCATTTTATCTGGCCCCAATCCTCCCATTAAATAGTAACCATATCAATTTTTGTAGCTTCATTAAATATATATAATAAATAAACTACTCAATTAAAATGAAATCAAACGAAATGCACATATGCAACAAGGTTAACAAGTGTCTAGCCACTGTATACTATTCAGTACTCAATTTTTGTAACTATGTAACTTAATAAAAATAGTAATCATATCAATTTTTGTAACTTCAATAAATATAAAATAATAATTTACGTACAAATATACATGAGCAAGACCAAATCATGATTACCATATTACTAACACTAGATGTTCTACTTAAGAAGGATTTTGCATGAACAGAAAACATTTATTTGTAATTATTGCAGTAAAGGAAAAATAATGTCCATTAGAAGATATTACTTGTTGATGATAATAAAGTTGTCATTTTGATTGTGAAATGTATTTTTTGCATAAGATATATGAAAAGTAAGAATACTAAGATTTTTCTGCTATTTTTTGCGTTGTATAACATTTATAATGAATAAACTAGAAATTTAGGTTATTTGAAGTAAATTAAAAGGGAAAACAATGAAAAGCTTTATTTGTACTCCTCCTCTGCCGGTACAAATGTGCTTTTCGTTATGGCGTGAAACGAAGCACATTTTGTAGAGGCAAGAGGAGGCCCGGTACAAATGTGAGCATTTGTACTGGGGCAAGAGGTGCCCCGGTACAAATGAGTGCATTTGTACCAGGGCCAGTTATGCCCAGGTACAAATGTGCTGGGGATATATATGCCCAGCCCCTTCTCCGCCCCTTCCTCCTCCTCCTTCCTCGTCTCGGTCATGATCTGCAGCAACCTCACTGCCTCCCTATCCATCGCCGGCCACATCCCGCGCTCCCCCGCCGGCATTTCCACCTCCCTCCCCGCCGTGCGAGTCTCTCTCGTCCACTCCGCCGCGCCGTGCCGACACGCACTTCGCCCGCCGCTCGATCACCGCTGCCCGCCCGCCGCCGGCTGCCGCCGTCCCCGTGCCGCCGCTGCCCGCCGCTTCCACGCTGCTGTCCACCATTGCCCGGATCCGCCGCCACCGGCCGGATCCAGCCCGCCCGCGCGCTGCCGCCGCGCCGTCATCGGGACCCGCGCCACGCCATCATCCGCCACCGCTGTCGACCCAGGCTGCTCCCGCCATCCGCTGTCCGCTTCAACCGCCGCCGCCAGCTGCCGTCGTGCCATCATCCGCCTACTCCCTGCGCTCCCACGCCGGTAGTAAAGCACCGCCGCTTCGTCCCTCATTGCGACGTCATGATGGTCGACGACCTTTTTTCTATTTCTATGATTTATAATTTAATGTATTTAGTTTAATATTTTAAAATTAAATTTCATTTAGATTTTGTTAAAGATTTAAATTTATATGTTCATGTTATTTAGAATTTAAATTTACAATTAGATTTAGAATTACTAGAATGTAAATGTTATTTAGATTTACATTAATATTTAGACTTAGATTTAGATGTAAATGTTATTTAGAATTAAATTTAAATTTAGATTCGCTCGACTCGACACGCTCGACACACGACTTGCTCGACACACTCGACACGTTAGACTCGCTCGCTCGACACGACACGTTAGACTCGCTCGACACGTTTGATTCGCTCGACATGACACTTCCAACTCGCCCGACATGCTAGACACGTTAGACTCCGCTCGATATGTTTTTGACTCGCTCGACACGACCTCAACACGACACATTAGACTCGCTCGACACGTTCGATTCGCACGACACGACACTACCGACTCGCCCGACATGCTCGACACGCTCTACACGACACTACGTACCGACACTCATTAGACCCTGAAAATTAGTTTTTTCATTAGAAAATTAGTTTCTTCAGTAAAAAATTAGTGACCTCATTAGAAAATTTGTTTCTTCATTAGAAAATTAGTGACTTCATTAGAAAATTAGTTTCTTCATTAGAAAATTAGTGACTTCATTAGAAAATTAGTGACTTCATTAGAAAATTAGTTTCTTCATTAGAAAATTAGCGACTTCATTAGAAAATTAGTTTCTTCATTAGCAAATTAGTTTCTTCATTAGAAAATTAGTTTCTTCATTAGAAAATTAGTGGCTTCATTAGAAAATTAGTTTCTTCATTAGAAAATTAGTTTCTTCATTAGAAAATTTGTGACTTCATTAGAAAATAATGGTTATTTATTCTTGTTATTTAGTGATAATGGATTCAATAGCGGAGCAGCAACGCGAAGAGGCATTGTTAATGGACATAATTGCTAACAATCATGGTTCGAACAATCCTACAATGAACAAGATCGTCGAGGTCGACAAATTAATCGAACATGTCTGGTGATGGCATCGAAGCGGAAGAGCAACCAGTTGCCGAGACAAGAAACGGTGGGCAACCATCAGAGGTATACTTAGTACAAACTAGTACCACATTCCGCTTTAAGTTTAATTACTATATATATGTTAGTGGAGCAATCAGTTAATAGTCCTTAATTTTCCAAGAACCGTCATTGAGCAGCAAAAAGGCTCGTGGGATACGCGGTCCGAATAAGAAACTAGAGGGTCGTTTCATCATCACAGAAGTTTCTGACGAAGGCATGCCATTAGCTCAACATGACAATGTCAAGTTGACCAACCACATTGGGACTCTTGTAAGGGATCACATCCCAATAAGCTTTCGATATTGGAAAGGATCTGAAGTTGCAGTTGAAGTTGAAAATGAAGATGAAGAGGCACAAGAAAATGCACAACAATATGTGGTCCCGGACACAGAGAAGAACATGATTTGGGCCGAGGTGCAATTACACTTCTCATTTCCGAAGGTACAAATGCAAATGTGCGACTTGGGCGTTGCAGAAGGGTGCAATAGCCTTTTAGTCGTACAAGAAGCGGCTGAACAAAGACTACATCAAGAAGGGACTTGCACCCGATTTCACAAAGAAAGGACTTTTGAAGTTGCGAGATCACTGGGATTCATTTGTGCAGTACAAGCAATCACAAGAAGCCACCAAGATGATTGAAACCAACACCATCAATGCATCTAAAAAAAGAGAATTTCATAAGCTTTGGTCTGGAGGTTACAAGGTGGCTATGCCCAAATGGGATAAGATGGAACATGATTGTATTGCACGTGGAATCATACCGGCAACTATAGATTGGCCCGAACGAGCAATGACTTATTTTTATGCACATGGTGGCACGATCAATCCTGAAGATGGAACATTAGTACCAGGCAACCAAATAAGAGAGATTGCGGCAAGACTTGTTGAATTGATCCGCATGACTGCTGAAGGAACATTTGTGCCTGATCGAGAGAGAGACGAACTTAGTGCTGCAATAGGCACTAAAGAGCACGGTGGGCGTTGCCGAGGCAAAGGTGCAGTTCCATTGAAACTTGCATGGCGTGACCAAATTGACTCCTATAAAAGTCACAAAAGGTCTAAGGACCAACAACAACGACAACTAAGAGAGTTGCAAGATCGCTTAATCAGAACTGAGGAAAGAATGGAGCAAATCATTGACGAGCGTGTGGCTCTTGCTCTTAGCAAACAATCATCTCATCAGGAAGGTCCTACTGATGAAATGAGCCCATCTGCTAAGGGGAAAAGTAGCGTCGCTTCAACAGAACATGCACCAACAGCCACAGAAGGAGCAGCAGCACCAATAGTTAAAGCACCAAACCCAGGCTCACCGGAAATTCGGCCACACTGGCCCATGGATGACATCACTGTTAGGTCAGCGTGTGAGCTTCTCGATGTTTGCAGAAACAAGAAGCTTGTCGTGGCTCATGGAGTCACGAGAAAAGCGAAGGGATAGCCTCACGGGCCACCATCGTGGAATTGAATATTACGCCAAAGTTTTTGTGGACCGAGTGGTCGATGGTTGGGCTCACCTGGAGCTGGAGGTACCGGGGCCTAATGGGGAAGAGGTTCTTCAAGATGCTGTGCATACTTGGATTTTTTGGCCCAAAACTCACATAAGGATTACGCAACAGACACCTTCTCCTCCAGCTGACGATCAAGTACCGCACTCACCAGCCGCCATGCCTGAACGCGACGATCAACTACCGCATTCACCACTGCAAGGCGGGCAGGCGCAGATGAGTCCTGTAGTTGATAGGGATCCAAGCGAGAGTCCACCTCCTTCTCCACCTCCTGCACATGTTAAGGGCAAGGGCAAGCAACATGCTCCTCCTCCTCCGCCTCCAAAGAAGGAGAAGAAACCCAAGCAGAAGAAGTCTCCGCCAAAACTTGCTTATGACAAGACAGAGGAGGAAATTGATGAGGCAGTTGAGGAAGAATTGAATAGACAGATATTCAAAGCTCCCAAGCCTCCAGTTGAGAAACCAATTGACCGGGTCAAATTTCATCGTTTCATGAAAAAAATGGAGGAGGAAAGAAGAAAAAAACCAGATGATCACCCCAACCCATTGAGTGACTACGACCGCCAAGTACTCAAGACTCAACGTGGGAAGACGAAAACTTCATCTAAAGTTCCACAACTTGGTACCCAGTCGAAACAATCTATCCCTGACCTCAAGGTGCTTTCAACATTTGACCCGCAAGTGTCTGAATTTAACAAAGACACAGGTCTGACTGAAGCTCAAATTCGAGAGGAGGATGCAATTCCAACTTATGAAGGGACATATAGGGAAACTAGACCACTTACACCATATGAGGAACAATTACTTGATTTTGCCAAATCATCGGGTCTGACTACAGCACAACTTCTAGGGGAGGAGGAAATTGCAACGCATAAAGGGGCAAATAGACCTCCGTATGTGCCTGGGCGTGAGCTTGTGTGGCCGCGATTGCTCTAGTATCTTCCAACGAGGATGTATGAATTGCACAAGTGGCACATGTTCCAAGCTGCCGGCGGGATGGACTTGTTCTATGTTCGCATTGAGGACCATCATTATTTCCGTGGGCAATAGGTCTTCACTATTCCAATGAAGGAATTCTGGTTCCTATTCAATATGGATGCACTTGACGTCTCATTCGTCAGTTGCTGGGTTCCGTAAGTGTTTATTCTACTATAAGTTAAAAATCAATGCTCTAGGCACTTTATACCATATCTAAACTTCTATATATTTTGTGTCATACAGTTTTGAGATGCAACGGACCAAGAGGAAAGGAATCATGAGTGTAGGGTACATGGATCCTTTGATGATAACTGAGAACACTCTCAAACTTAATGAGAGGGAAACACTTAATCACATCATCAAATATCTTGACAAACACCATGATAAGGCTTGCATAGAGCTGCCATACAACTTCGGGTGAGCAATGTGTATCTCATCTCCTTATCTTTTTCAAAAATTATATTGTATATTTTAAGAAACTAATACTTCTCTGCATCTATGGACAGCTTCCACTGGATTCTCTTTAGTTTTTGTATGACGCGAAGCAAGGTCTTTGTCTTCGACTCTTTGTACAAGACTACAGATAAAAGAAGATATCAAGATGTCGTAGAGTTGATTAAAACTGCATGGACTTGTCTTTGTGATAAGTACCCCGGAAAGTTCCGGAAAGACCTTTATGTTCACTATGATTGGCCAGTACGTGTCTTTGCTTATTCTTCAATTCTTACATTACAATAAAAAATTATTTCATGACTTGGTTTTCCCATATGTGCAGGTCATGAGGCAGCCTTCTGGCACCAATCTATGTGGATATTATGTGTGCGAGTTCATGCACCGTCTTACAACCAGCGCTGATGGTGGCAAATTCGAAGAGAAGGTGCGTGCACACACAATTGAGACTACATGTAGTTTTTATTAATTGTTCATATTCTCCGATCAGGTTCTTATTCTTTTGTTCATATTCGTTGGTAGATTTCCGGCATTAAGGAAACATTCCTAGAGACAGAACAAATCCGATTGATACAAGAACAATTATGTGGATTTCTTCTAGACGAGGTTATTAGTCTAGGGGGAGAGTATTATGCTGGCTTATCCTGCATTCTTAGTATACCAACGACGACCGGGGAAGGGACAAGTCAAAACATGAAGGAAGCATCTGGAAGCAAAGACAAAGGCTAAGCATCTGAAAGCAAAAATTAAACTCTGCTAACATTTCATCAAATGTATATTATTAATCTAAATTTCAGTGCGCACAAAATGCTAATGTATAATATTATTTCCAAAGTTCTTCAATTTCAGGATTTGAGATGATATATTCTACATGCATTCGTATATATTTATTTGTATAATATTAGAGATAATTTTATACAAATGTATAATATTATCTCTAATATTATACAAATAAATATATACGAATGCATGTAGAATATTATCTCAAATATAACATTTTATATGCCACACGACTTTATATTACAACGTATTACGATTAGTATTAGTAATTTAAACAAATACGTTAGAGAAAAGAAAAACATAAAACAAAAAAAAGAAGCATTTGTACCGGGTCCACCCGGTACAAATGCCCCCGCCGTGGCGGTGGAGGGCACATTTGTACGGGCTCGCTCACCGTACATCTCACCACATTGTCTTGAATGGTTTGTAGGTTCGTCAATAAATGAGGGTTTTGAACCGGTACAAAAGGCCGTTTTTTCAGTAGTGAACTGATGACATGGATGTGTTCTTCCATCAGTATAGCGACACGGAATAAAGATTTTCAGTCACATCGTTTTTACAAGCGGTTCGATGTCCTTGTCTGTGCATCCATCAACTGTACATGTTACCTAATTTTCTTGTGTACAGAAATTGACTTCAAAATTAGTGGCAGAAAATAGAGCCCCGATCCAAACGCGAAAGGGAGGAAGTAACATTCGTAGCACGCATATCGCTCTCCTCGCGATGCATATCGCTGTTGCATCAATTCAACCTCCAAGAAAAAATTACCAAAAAAAATGTGGTAAGGAGTCTATCCCATATCCATTCGGCATTGGTGGGAACTTAGGCGAGAAGTGCTCATTGCCTGGGTTTGGCTTAACATGCAAAGACACCAGACATGGCATCCTTAAGCCATTCCACAACAACACAAACTCCTGAACCATAATGAGGATCTTGACAATGTCTTGATGGTTCATTAATTTGGTATTTTAGATTTTAATTTATATAAATTTATTAAAATTTAATGTATGTGATTTAGAAAGAACTAGAACATCTTACATTTTGGTTTAAGAATAGAGAAATTTTAGAGTACTTGTTTTTTTATCAGCCATCAATCCGACGAAATCTAACGGTGGAAGTGCCAGTAAGTATCAGGAAGTTCCTATGGAGAAGTATTAGGAAGTACCAAATTGGTGGGACCCACAACAAATTGTAATTAATATTTTTTAATTCAGAAAGGGTTTATGAGTAATTTCCTCCTTTCTTTGTTTCCTATGCCCTGATCCGAAAGCCATGACAAGCTAACACTGCACGCTGAGGTGCATCTCGTCGTCGAACAACGCCTTGTAGCACTCATCTGCGCCGAACGCAGCGTGATCTGGCCCATCTTCGTCGCCAGATGCGTGCAGTTCAGGCATGGCCGCAGCCCCACGCCTCGACGTTCTCAGCCACTGCCTCGTCGTCGACGTCTCCGTCGCCTACCATCGTCGTCGTCGACAAATCAGACAAATTACCGGGTACAAGAGGATCAGGCTTGCACAAAACCAACATGTACCTGTGCAGCTCTCACAATGGTGTGTATGCCGGAGGCTTCCAAGTTCCAGAGCGACGGAGACGTCCGCGTCGTAGTTGGACGCGGTGACCGGCGCGTCGTCGTCGGCGCGTGGGCGTCTCCTGAGGAGTAGATGCTACGACATCTTCACCACGAGGTCGCCGTAGCAGGAGTGTGCCGCCTCCGGGGACTCTGACGCCGGGGAGCACCGCGACGGGAACGTGGCGTAGAGCATCTACACCGCGGCGGTCGGGTTGTCCACGCACACGGCGCCTTCCGGGAAGCACATCATGTAACATCCCCGAAATCTCCGGAATGTTTATGAATACAAAAATGTGAATTTCAAAATTTTTGCTTTAATTGGAGTGCTTACTTAAATTATAAGGATGTCTTCTTTGGTCCTTCCCTAAATTCCTAAATTTATTTTGAGCAAAATAATAAAGTTTAGGAATTATAAAATGCTAGTGTGAGAACTCTAGAGTTTATTGGGATTCATTTGGATTTTATTTGAGTGTGATTCAAATTTGAATCACAAAATTCAAATTTGAATTGTGAATGCATAAGGATGTTAGGAAATAGGAAAAACCTCCTACTCAGTTTGGGCCCTAACCTCGGTGCGAAAGTCCACTGGAGCACCCCCAGCTTTTCCAGCCGGTCGGCCTATCTCTTTTAGCCCACCGAAGCCCACTTCCCACCTACCAAACCTCCATGTGCCGCTGCCAAGTGGGACCTGCACGCCAGCCTCCAATCCCTCCTGTTTTTCTCCTTCCTCCCGTGAGGCCGTGACGCCCGCACGCCGTGCGACATCTACGGCACCGCGGCGCACGCGAGCTTGGGGCCCTCCATGGCCGCCGTGGATTTCTTCTTGCTGCTGCTGCATTGGGGATTTCTTCTTGCTGCTGCCGCAAGCCAAAGGAGGCAGGGGGCACGCCCACGACGACGCCGCCCGAGAGCCCCGCGCCGCCGCCCAGGAGCTGCAGCCGGGCGCCACGTCTGCGTCGCCGGGCGCCACGTCTGCGTCGCCGAGCGGGAGTCGCCGCCGTCCACTTCGCCTTGTACCTGTTCGACGAATCGCTGCTTCAATATCGTCGAGACCGCGACTCCAATCTGCTGCCATGCTGCACCGGAGACGCCCTCGCCGCCGACCCCGTGGAGGACGTCGTTGTTGCGGTGAACCCGGAGGACCGAGCCGCCCGTGCCGTGAACCTCTGCTTCCCCTACAACTTCTGCTTCCCCTGCTCTGAACCGCACGGCCGCCGTTCCTGCTCCTCCAGTCGCTGCTCCGCCCGTTCCCACCGCCGCTCGCCACCGCGATAGGCAGGGGCGGAGCCAAGGGGGGGCGGGCAGGGGCCTGGCCCCCCTAATGCTCCCATAAAACAGAGAGAACCTCCTATTATCTTAGTACTAATTACCCTTATTAACCTTTTAAATGGACTCACAAACTCTGATGCTGTGTGCTAGATTTTGTTTTGCATGGTTAATTAGATTCAACAGCTTGTTAGGTTCTCCATTCTTTTTGTTCTCTCAGATTGCGTGACATTTTTTTTTCAAATCTTTAAGCTACATATATCTTACTGTTTAGCTAAGATGAAGAGGATAATACTAGTATAGGCCCGATGAAAGTTCTATAACAACAATGATTAATAGGTTATCTAGCCGGTTGAAAATGCAAGCTCCATAATTGAACTAAATAGATGTGCATCATCATAAAACCTAACAAGCCAAAAATACTAGAAAAATTTCGATTTTTCACTTGGAGTGTGTTGGCCCCCCTCATGGTCAAATCCTGGCTACGCCCCTGGCGATAGGGGTCACCAGGTGAGCACCGTGCCCCCCCCCTCTCTGCTGTGGTTACCGGCCGTCGTGGCATGGAAAGGAACCGGGCCAAGCCCGTGGAGACAGAGCTCTGTCCTGTGCCTGCTTGAATCGCGCCGCCACGCAGACCGCCGTCGCTTGTGTGTCGGCCATCGAGCCGAGCTTTACACCTGCAGGTGCCGCTGCCGACATTCCGCGCGCGCCCCTCTTGCCCTTTGTGTCTGTCACGCCGACGAGCATGCCACCCTACCTGTCGCGCCATCGCGGCTTAGCCGCCGGTTTGCACGCTTGTGCACGCGCGCGCAGGGATGGCGGGGGTTTTGCCGTTTAGCTCGTCGCGCCCGAACTTTAGCCCTGCGTTCACCTGTGCACACACGAACCAAACCAAGTCGCCGCCCTTTCCGTTCCGCCGCCGTGTGCACGCCGAGCGAAGGTGCCGCTGTGGCGTACGGTTTGCATGCGTGGGCACTCACAAAGGGAGGTGAAAGCTCCGCCTTTGGGGCCTATTGGCCACACCAGTGCGCGAGCCTAGCGCACTCAAGCGAGCACACCTGTCTTGTTCCGCCCTTCCGACCATCTCGCCGCCGAGGGTTTCTCTTTGGCCTGCACGCACACCCCCACTCGGGGCCGACTAAACCCAAAAACCTGAACCTCGTCCTGTGTTTGATCAAGCCGCCGTCCATGCGCCCTGCCCTGTTCTTCACACCGGCCCAGCGTACACACCGACGCGCGTACGCGAATGGCCACCATCGTCCCTAGCCATGCCATGACCACTTGTCGACACGCGCCGACGGCGTGTCACGACCGTGATCTTCCGCAAACCTGCACACGCACGTCGTCGTGTTAGTGAAGCCCAAGACCTCAGCTTTAGGCCTAGGTCCTCACCGTGAACACGCGCGCACACGCGATCGAGCACGTCGGCGCCATCGCTCAGACCATCCCCGCCATCCTGCTCGTTTCGCCGCCTTGGTGCTTTCGTCGTCATGCGAAGCTCCGCCCAACCGATCAAGGCTAAGGTTTTGCCTTTCGCCACGACGAGCACAACCACCAGCCGCACGCTCGCTTGCACGCAAGTGGACCTGCCGGCGCCAACACGCAGCTCAACGTTGCCGTCTCGTTCCTCACCGTCTGGAGCCCTGCTCCCAACGTCGCCGTCGTGCTCGGTCGAGACCTTGCCACGTGGTCGAACACGCGCGGGCGAATGAGCCAAGCCGTTGTCCTGACCACCGGGACGAACTCAAGGTGCCCAGTGGCACACCGGCATTCGCGCTCGCAAGCCGCTCACACTCACACCTTTCTTTGCCATAAGCGAGCCCCGAGGTGCTTCTCTAGGATGACGTCCCTAGCATCTCCGTTGACCTCTCTCGCCGGCCGGCGATGAAGCCACCGCCGGCCGCGCTGTTGTCGTCACGGAGTGCCTCTCGGGCATTTGCTCGAGCACCTCGTGAGTGCTCCTGTCCAAACCCTGGGGGGTTTTTGTTCCACACACCGGCACGCACACCTGAGTTGCCATGCCCTTTAGCTGGCTGACGCCACTGTGCTGCTACTCATGGCGGGCAAGCAATACGCCTTGCCACAACTTTGGGATGCCACAACCACAACACCTCCACATCACAGCTTGCTGCCCAGACACCTTGCTTTCTGCTTGCCAAGAGGAAGCTCTAACCAAACCTACACAAGCTAACAGTACTAGCTTATGCTCATGCTGTCAGCTAACCCTCATCCCTAAAACCTGCCGTGACTATCCTACTGTTACAGTGCAGCTTGGTTCATCAACGAGTTGCTTGTGGCATGTCTGATACATCATGAAGCTGCAGTCTGTGTAAAAGCCAACAAGCTATCATCTTGTGTTTTGTTTCCAAGCCATACCATATCTGACCATGAGTCGTAATCTTCCACGGCTGCACACGCTCGTTGCCGAGCGGTGTGCCAAAGGTTCTAAACTGCTGAACCTGTAATGCCAAGCTGCCCCTCCTAAACCTCGTCTTTACCTCATCTTGTCGACCGCTGGAGTAAGTTGCCGCTGGCCGAGCTTTGCCGCCGCGAAAACCCCTTTGAGGTATTTCTGCGAGTAGTTGGTGGCCATCCAAAACCCTGTGTTGGGGTTTTGTTGCACACCGCACACCTCACCATGTCGGCAGCCTCGAACGCCATTATGCTGCAAAGCTTGACATTCCAAGCCACATCCGCAAATCCTTTCTTCTCTCAATCGGAGCAAGAAGTAGGTGCTACTACGAATCCAAACCCTTCCTACCAGCAAGCAGCTTTAGCAGCTCTGCCTCACGAGCTTGTCTCATCCAAATCGACAACCAGCAGCACCACAAGCCCTTTTCCTTCTCTCTGCTTTTTCTTACAATCAAAGTGATATGCAGCCGAGCACTCTCTAATTTCTCCAAATAAGATCTTCAGCAGCCCACCTCTACTTTCCTTCTCTAACGAGCAAGAGCAACCACTAACCAGCAGCTCGAGCTGTCTCCGCCATGACCATAACCTCGGCATCAATCTGTCCATCAGCTTTGATCTTGACCATGCTGACTTGTGGCCCTTCTGATCTAAAACAAGGAGCTTCAGCTCTAGCCAAGTTAACCATCCTCTTGGCATGTGCTTGGCCCGGTGCTAAACTGTAAGCAAGTCTCTAACCTGCTTGTGCGTTGCTTGCTAGCAGCAACACTTGCCCTTTTTCCGTCGAGCCTTAATCTTAGTACCAAGTGCCTGTCTCAATCTTTCAAGTCCCGGCCATACATTTCGCATGGTGCACGCCTTCGTCGTGCACGACGCGTGTGCTATCTAAACCATCAGCCATGCCACCCTTCTGCCATGTTCCAGCTTGAGCCCAGTTTCTCACCCACCCCACATCTCTTCTAGCTGATCCGTCATGCACAATCTCCTTAGTCCGACCAAAGGGGCCTACGGACTTATCGTTGGCCCCCACTAACCTGTGAAGCCGCTAACTCTCCAACTTGGTCCCATCTATCATACGGGGCCCACAGGATGACTTGTGGGGTCCGGTTGACCTTTGACCTTTCTTTTTGACTCGGTCAACACTGATCGTTGACTAGTCAACAACTTACTATGCAAATCAACCCAAAAGCTAGCTTATGGTTCTCTAACTTGGTGACTTAGATTTTGTGTGCTTTATCGCAATTAATTAAATTCGTAAACTATTTTCTTTATTAAAAATCCATAATAAATTGTTTCTACCATAGAAAAATATGAAATTAGTTTCTGTATTCTTCTAAAATAATGAAGCACCCGTTAGAGTAGTTTTTGGAGTTATTTAGTTCTTTATTGCTTCTCTTTGGAGTTATTTGCATTTAGACACCGTGTTTATTTATCTTTGCGAATCTAGGAATTCCCGGAGCCGAGGAGTCAAGCCAGAAGATCGAGAACAACTACGGAAACTACGACGACTACTTGCACACAGGTGTTCACGCCCGACTGATTCTGAAATACCTATTAGGCATTGCTATGTAGTATGCTAGCGCTTTACTTTATATGCATGTTGATGAACCTTGCACTGCCTTCTTTATTTACCCTATCCTTGATTGCCCTACTACTACTATATATATAAGCGTGTATATACGCTGAGCTTCGCGATGCATGTGTTGGGATGGGAATAGTGGTTCTTGGCGTGAGTGGGGTAAAACCGGCAGGAGAAGGCGTTTTGGGTACTTTGGCGGGTGAGGTCAAACAACCGATCCGGGATCGGGATGGGGTGCACTCCTCGGTGTCCCCACTTTACGGTTTTTGGAGCACAGGTGTTGGGGTTTTACTGTACGCTTGGAGGACATGAGCTCGCCTGCCTAAACCGAGTGGACAAACCTTTCACGGGAGCTTGCACACACCACCGCCGAGAGTGGGGTTAGAGTTGAGCTCGGCAAGGGCACCATACCCGCCAGCAGGATAGAGGGTATCGCTGGGGAGAGGTGGGAGTGAGACCACCTTCTCTCGGGCATCGTCTGGTGGCCACACGGGGCATTTCAGCTCCGGTGCAATTCCTTGCGAGGGGATCGCGAGGCGGATGCGTGATGGGACCGTAATTCACCGAGAGTTCGCACCAGGATGGGCTCGGTCGATCACCACCGGGTTCCATTTCGAGTTGGAGTGTGTACACGCCGCAGAGTTGTTCGATCTATAGCTATAGCTATAGTCTCGGTCATGGACATGTCCCCCGATAGCTTTGTTCTCATGTTTTGGGATTTCTACCTCCCCCTGTAGTTGAGAGTGTGGTGAGCCGTGGTTGCAGTTGGGGAGAGGAGAGTGGCTCCCTCACCTCGTCGATCCGATTGCAATCATTGAGGTGCGAGGAGAGGAAGTTCTCGTGATCGACCCTAGATGGAGATAGGATGTGGAGACGGGGCCTGGGTACTGTGGTTCGAGTGTGTTGAGAGTATGGTTTGGGACTTATATGGAGATTTTCTTTTTATGCTTCGCTGCTGTTGCATAGGAAACCTCAACTTTAGCCTTGCCACTTTTCTTATCCTTTAGAGTTAGGCCACTTAAAGTCGCATGATGACGTGAACCTATCCCATTCCTTGGGGATAGTTTTGTGAGTGTGCGGGATTGAACTTGGAGTGAGAGTCCGAGTTCGAGGAATCCATGAAGGAAGGGTTGCGTTGTTCGGCTCAAGGATGCCTGTGGTGAAGATTGAAGATGAAGACTTGAAGCCCTAGCTACCGCTACGCAAGATTTCTACTTGTCGCTTAGCCCAAGGGGCTGGTACTAAATTCATATACCGAGTTGTTTCGGATGTAAATATTATGCTTTGTACTCTGATTTCGTTGTATGGAAATGATATTATTTTGTAATGAGTTCTGTAATGAGTTCTGTACGTGATAGCTACTGATCCAGGGACTATCACAAGGGTACAGGGAGTCGGGTTTTCCTCACCGAAAACCCGGGTCATTACAGGTGGTATCAGAGCCGTACTTGACCGTAGCACGCAACCCTAGGTTGGTCGATAGCTTAGGAACATTCTATACGCTCTATTCTATATATACCCCCTTGAATTATTTGGAATGTACCTCCCCTACTTTGAAAAATTCTATCTTTCCTTCGTTGAAGCAATTTCTTACGTGGACTAGTCAGGAGGAGACCGAAGATAGTTTGGATGGTATGGGGATACCTTAAACCACAAAGAGTAGAGTCTACCTTGATTGACTTGCCCCGAAGTAATTAGACGGGTCGGTGTGCGAGATCTCAATGGTTATGAGTCAACCTTGAGATAGCCCTATCTATTATGCTTGGAATGCTTGAGTGCTTGATTCTTTATGGACCTTATTGGATCTTATGATTCTTACTATTGAGTGTAGGGCTATATACTAGCGAATATTTTCATGTTTGTACTCAACTCCTAGAATAGGTATCCCGAGTGTCATCCTAGTTAGAAAAGACCACCACTAGGTAATGCTTCGAAAGAATGTTGGCCTAAGGAACACCGAGATAACCCAAAGGAGGACAAGTATAAGGAGTATCGGAGTCATGCATCATCATCCGAAGATGAAAAGGACAACACTGCAATATGAGGTCAAGATTTTGGATGAGCCACCTCATGCATTTTGGAATCAAGTTACTAACTTGGATTAGAGAATACTCAAGTTGGAACGCCCCCAGTACCTCGAAGTTGCCAGTATTTGAAGAAGGATACGAGGAGCAAAGAATTTATGATAAGAGCCCCTCAAGTATACTCAAGCGAGGACATCAAGAATCACTATGCTATGGATCAAGAGATTGAGATCAAGATCAACCTTACCTCGGAACAATTTCTAATTTCAGAGACCTTTTGTTGTGTGCACACTAATGACCGTAAAGCAACTACAATGAGGCTGAAGATGCTCGAAGCTCGCCCGCAACTTGAAGATGCTTCGTATCTCTAATGTACCTAGTGAAGCTTCAATCTCGAGGACGAGAATCTTTTGAGGGGGGGGGAGTCTGTAACATCTCGGAATTCTTCGGAATGTTTATGAATGAAAAATGTGAATTTCAAAATTTTTGCTTTAATTGGAGTGCTTACTTAAATTATAAGGATGTCTTCTTTGGTCCTTCCCTAAATTCCTAGATTTATTTTGAGCAAAATAATAAAGTTTAGGAATTATAAAATGCTAGTGTGAGAACTCTAGAGTTTATTGGGATTCATTTGGATTTTATTTGAGTGTGATTCAAATTTGAATCACAAAATTCAAATTTGAATTGTGAATGCATAAGGATATTAGGAAATAGGAAAAACCTCCTACTCAGTTTGGGCCCTAACCTCGCTGCTAAAGTCCACCGGAGCACCCCCAGCTTTTCGGTAGGGCCTATCTCTTCACCACAAGCCCACTTCCCACCTACTAAACCTCCATGTCACGCTGCCAAGTGGGCCCCGCCAGCCGACCTCCAATCCCTCCTGTTTTTCTCCTTCCTCCCGTGGTAGAGTGGCCTTGACGCCGTGCGCTGCGCATGCGCACGCACTGCCGCACGAGCTTGGGGCCCTCCATGGCCGGTGTGGATGGCTGCCACGTGCCCCGCGTCGCATCTCCACCATCCGCCGGCGCCCAAACCCTAGAGCCGCCGCTATAAATCCATCTGCGGCCCCTCTTCCTGCCCTTGGCGGGGAATTCCTCCTGCCACCGCAAGAAAAGAGGAGAAGGAGGGAGAAGGAGGGAGGAGGAGCACCCAGGGAGGAGCGCCCAGCAGCACCGAGGATTTCTGAGCCATCGCACCTCGCCGCCCTGTCCAAGTGCCCAGTGCCCCATTGGGGATTTCTTCTTCTTCTTAAGCGGAGGAGGCACACGCAACGACACCACCCGAGAGCCCAGCGCCGCCGCCTTGAGGCTGCAGGGCGCCATGTCTCGTCGCCGGCGTGAGTCGCCGTCCGCCGCCTTGTACTGTTGAAAGAATCGCTGCTTCAACATTGTCGAGACCGCGACTCCGATCTGCCATCTTTGCACCGGACGCCCGCCGACCCGTAGAGGACGTCGTTGTTATGGTGAACCCGAGGACCGAGGCCCGTGCCGTGAACCTCGCTTCCCCTACAACCACGCTTCCCTGCTCAACCGACGGTTCTGCTCCTCGGTTCTGCTTGTTCCCACCGCCGCTTCGCCATCGCGATAGGGGTCACCACCGTGCACCCCCTCTCTGTGGTTACCGGCCGTCGTCGCGGAAAGGCTGGGCCAAGCCCATGGAGCGAGCTATCTATGCACCTTGCATCGCCAGCGCGCGCCGCGGCTGCCGCCGCTTGTGCCGCCATCGCTGCAGCCACGGTGCCACGGCATTTCGGCGCGCGTGCCCATCTTGCCCTTTGTATTACATCACCGACGAGCATGCCACCCTACCTGTCGCGCCGTCACGGCTTATCCGTCGGTTTGCACGCTTGTGGACGCACGCGTAGGGATGGCGGGGGTTTGCCGTTTAGCTCGCCGTGCCCGAACTTCAGCCCTGCATTCACCTGTGCACACACGAACCAAACCAAGTCACCGCCCTTTCCGTTCCGCCGCCGTGTGCACAACGAGCGGAGGTCCCGCTATGGCGTATGGATTGCACGCGTGGGGACTCACAAAGGGAGGTGAAAGCTCCGCCTTTGGGGCCTGTTGGCCACACCAGTGCGCGAGCCTAGCACACTCAAGTGAGCTCGCCTGTCTTGTTCCGCCCTGCCGACCATCTCACCGCCGAGGGTTTCTCTTTGGCTGCCGCACACCCCACGGGGTCGAGCTTACCTTTGGGGCGTTGATCCTGAACCCAAAAACCTGAACCTCGTCCTGTGTTTGATCAAGCCGCCGTCCATGCGCCTGCCGGTTTCTGAACGCTGCGGTGCGTCGGCCGGCTTACACACGCGCCTGTTCTTCACTGCCGCCCGTACACACTAACGCAAGTACGCGAATGGCCACCATCGTCCCTAGCCATACCATGACCACTTGTCGACACGCCGTTCTGACGTGTCATGACCGTGATCTTCCGCAAACTTGCACACGCACGTCGTCGTGTTAGTGAAGCCCAAGACCTTAGCTTTAGGCCTAGGTCCTCACCGTGAATACGCGCATGCACACGATCGAGCACGTCGGCGCCATCGCTCGAGATCCATCCCGGCCCCGCTCGTTGCCGCCACCGGTGCTTCTGCCGTAGCGAAGCTCCGCCCAACCGATCAAGGCTAAGGTTTTGCCTTTCGCCACAATGAGCACAACCACCGCCGCTCGCTTGCCGCGCAGTGGACTGCCGGCGCCACCGCGCTTTCGGCGTTGCCGTCTCGTTCCTCACCGTCTGGAGCCCTGCTCCCAACGTCGCCGCCGTGCTCGGTCGAGACCTTGCCACATGGTCGAACACGCGCGGGCGAACGAGCCAAGCCGTTGTCCTGACCACCGGGACGAACTCAAGGTGCCTAGTGGCACACCGGCGTTCGCGCTCGCAAGCCGCTCACGCTCACACCTTTCTTTGCCATAAGCGAACCCCGAGGTGCTTCTCTAGGACGACGTCCCTAGCCTCTCCGTTGACCTCTCTCGCCGGCCGTCGATGAAGCCACCGCCGGCCGCGCTGTTGTCGTCACGGAGTGCCTCTCGGGCATTTGCTCGAGCACCTCGTGAGTGCTCCTATGCAAACCCTAGGGGGTTTTTGTTCCACACACTGGCACGCACACCTGAGTTGCCATGCCCTTTAGCTAGCTGAAGCCACTGTGCTGCTACTCATGGCCGGCAAGCAATACGCCTTGCCACAACTTTGGGATGCCACAACCACAACACCTCCACATCACAGCTTGCTGCCCAGACACCTTGCTTTCTGCTTGCCAAGAGGAAGCTCTAACCAAACCTACACAAGCTAACAGTACTAGCTTATGCTCATGCTGTCAGCTAACCCTCATCCCTAAAACCTGCCATGACTATCCTACGGTTACAGTGCAGCTTGGTTCATCAACGAGTTGCTTGTGGCATGTCTGATACATCATGAAGCTACAGTCTGTGTAAAAGCCAACAAGCTATCATCTTGTGTTTTGTTTCCAAGCCATACCATATCTGACTATGAGTCGTAATCTTCCATGGCTGCACACGCTCGTTGCCGAGCGGTGTGCCAAAGGTTCTAAACTGCTGAACCTGTAATGCCAAGCTGCCCTGCTAAACCTCATCTTTACCTCATCTTGTCGGCCGCTGGAGTAAGTTGCCGCCGACCGAGCTTTGCCACCGCGAAAACCCCTTTGAGGTATTTCTGCAAGCAGTTGGTGGCCATCCAAAACCCTGTGTTGGGGTTTTGTTGCACACAGCCGCACACCTCACCATGTCAGCATGCAGCCTCGGAACGCCATTATGCTGCAAAGCTTGACATTCCAAGCCACATCCCGCAAATCCTTTCTTCTCTCAATCGGAGCAAGAAGTAGGTGCCTGCTACTCTGAATCCAAACCCTTCCTACCAGGAAGCAGTTTTAGCACGAGCTCTGCCCCTCACTGAGCTTGTCTCATCCAAATCGACAACCAGCAGCACCACAAGCCCTTTTTCCTTCTCTGCTGCTTTTTCTTACAATCAAAGTGATATGCAGCCGGAGCACTCTCTAATTTCTCCAAATAAGATCTTCAGCAGCCCACCTCTACTTTCCTTCTCTAACGAGCAAGAGCAACCACTAACCAGCAGCTCGAGCTGTGTCCGCCATGACCATAACCTCGGCATCAATCTGTCCATCAGCTTTGATCTTGACCATGCTGACTTGTGGCCTTTCTTATCTAAAACAAGGAGCTTCAGCTCTAGCCAAGTTAACCATCCTCCTAGCATGTGCTTGGCCCGGTGCTAAACTGTAAGCAAGTCTCTAACCTGCTTGTGTGTTGCTCGCTAGCCTTAATCTTAGTACCAAGTGCCTGTCTCAATCTTTCAAGTCCCGGCCATACATTTCGCCGCGGCTGTGCCACGCCTTCGTCATGCACGACACGTGCGCTATCTAAACCATCAGCCATGCCACTCTTCTGCCATGTTCTAGCTTGAGCCGAGTTTCTCACCCACACCACATCTCTTCTAGCGGATCCGTCATGCACAATCTCCTTAGTCCGACCAAAGGGGCCTACGGACTTATCGTTGGCCCCCACTAACCTGTGAAGCCGCTAACTCTCCAACGTGGTCCCATCTGTCATACGGAGCCCACAGGATGACTTGTGGGGTCCGGTTGACCTTTGACCTTTCTTTTTGACTCGGTCAACACTGATTGTTGACTAGTCAACAACTTACCATGCAAATCAACCAAAAACCTAGCTTATGGTTCTCTAACTTGGTGACTTAGGTTTTGTGTGCTTTATCGCAATTAATTAAATTCGTAAACTATTTTCTTTATTTAAAAATCCATAATAAATTGTTTCTACCTAAGAAAAATATGAAATTAGTTTATGTACTCTTCTAAAATCATGAAGCACCCGTTAGACTAGTTTTTGGAGTAATTTGGTTCTTTATTACTTCTCTTTGGAGTTATTTGCATTTAGACACCGTGTTTACTTATCTTTGCGAATCTAGGAATTCCCGGAGCCGAGGAGTCAAGCCAGAAGATCGAGAACAACTACGGAAACTACGACGACTACTTGCACACAGTGTTCACTTGGCGATTACGAAATACCTATTAGGCATTGCTATGTAGTATGCTAGCGCTTTACTTTATATGCATGTTGAGGAACCTTGCGCTACCTTCTTTATTTACCCTGTCCTTGATTGCCCTACTACTACTATATATATAAGCGTGTATATCTGTTTATGATGCATGTGTTGGGATGGGAATAGTGGTTCTTGGCGTGAGTGGGGTAAAACCGGTAGGAGAAGGCATTTTGGGTACTTTGGCAGGGGTGAGATCGAAACAACCGATCTGGGATCGGGGATGGGGGTGCACTCCTCAGTGTGTCTGTTGACGGTGCAAAACCGTACTCAAGTTCACCGCAAGCCTACGGGTGACTTGGTGCCTTTTTCACCAAGGAGGGTCCTCCCTGGATTTGTCAATCCAAGGATCGGAAGCAACCCACTAAGGCTATCCATCTAATCTATTGATCTAACCTATCATGAAGCGTTGATTGCATAAAGGTTAAACATACAAACATGAAAGGATGTATGGATCACATCCACCTAGCCATAAAGGTAAGCAAACCAAAGGTAACCCTAGCCTATCGTCTTCTTGTTGCCGCTCACACGATGACAAACCAATCTAATCCTATACTATGATAAGGAGTACACTTGATATGGAGTAACCCGATATGGAGTGGTCCGATGCACGTTCATTCACCGCTTTCTCCTCCACCGTCTTGTCACTCACGCAGGATAATCATCACCGAACGACAACCTTGGTGTGCACTACAACGATGTATCCGCAGAGATAGACTAACCACCACGATTAGACCTATTCCTACTAAAATCATATGCTAGCTACACATATGGATAAAACACTCATCGATGTAGATCAAAGT
Organism: Cenchrus purpureus; assembly: GCA_022644695.1. Lineage (NCBI taxonomy): Eukaryota > Viridiplantae > Streptophyta > Magnoliopsida > Poales > Poaceae > Cenchrus > Cenchrus purpureus. The sequence continues at coordinate 53,663,974 of CP053454.1, forward strand.
AAAGAAAAGACATGATTTATATCACCATCGAATGTAGAATGTACAATTGCCTTGATGGAATCAAGACATGGGCTCAGGAACTCCACCATGGCTTCACCACGCGGGGACAACCATGGCGGCTAGGGCATGGCCTAAGCCATCTCCTAGGCAACTTCGAGGACTTGTGGCGTCGGCTTCCTCCGGTGCTTCTCCTTCGTGTCGGCTCTCGATGAATGGATGGATGTGGCGGCGGCGGAGGCGAGGCAACATATAGAGAAGCACCTAGGTCAAAGGGGGTCGTGAACCGGGCTCGGAACAGGCCAGGCCGGTTCGGCCCCGTCTCGCTCCTTGATGCTTGTCGGTCAATTGCTGACTTGCTCCCTTCTGCATGTGGGCCCTTGACGTCGTCTTCTCCCAGTTTAGATAGAGCTCCTTGTCGCGCAAGCTTCGGCATCTTGATTCGGGTCCACAGTTTTATGGCTTCATGCTTCGGTCCACAGGGCCATTTGGAGTCATGTTCATCATGTGTCTTGACTTGTGCCGGGCTTTATGATCTTCTCTTGAAGTGCTTGATGAACTTATCCTGAAAGTCTCCTCTTTAATGTTATTTTCCTGCATAAATAATAAACCCCAAAATCGACATGCAAGAGTCAACTTGATACCTCCGGGGGGTTAGTACCATTAGTTAGAATATCAAATACGTGCAAATGTTGACGGTAAACTCATAGCTAGGTGTACCAAAATCGACCGTCAACATACCCCCATGCTTAAACCTTGCTCGTCCTCGAGTAAGCCTTTAATGGACATGAGTATTGCCTTTCAATGTTCATACCTTGCACTTGATCATACATGAGAAAACATAATGCTCTCTAAGTTTATATTTGTTAAAGTTCCATAATGTAGCTAGCTTTCATCTCTATGGAGGGTAGATATCATTTAAGCTCTTTCCACAAGTAATTAATCTTGCTCTCAAATTTAAACAAATCTTAGAAATTTTGAAAAATAAAGAGCGGGATGAAGAAAAATTGCTTTACCAAGATCAATAATAAACCTCCTTGCATCTTGCTCATGAACTCTCATCTCATCTTGTCTCTCAAGCCTACTTGTTCTACTCCTTTCCTCTCTCAAATATTTGGTGGAAGGCTTTATATGGAGCTATGGGAAAGTTTAGTCCTACCAAGATATTATAGTTGAGATATTATCAAAACAAGACAAGCTTCTCATGGACTTACCAAGACTCGTCAAAAAGGTTATTGGAAAATAATGTTCCGCGGAGGGGGGAGAGAAAAACACACACTTTTTAGATAGGTGGACATGTGCAAATGGCAAAGAGTGATCCTGAGGCACAAATGAAGTCCTCGTTATTGGATTGCACATGGTTGGAAAGATGAGTATGGGTCTTGATCTTGAAATCCTTTTGAAATTTTCAAATGTAGCTAGAGAACCGGGGAGCTTTATTATATATTTTTTTCTTCACTCTTTTTTTCTTTTCTTCCTTTTCTCATCATACTTTTCCTTCTTTATATATATATATTTTTTCTTTCATCACTTTTTTATCTTTTCTTTTTTTTACTCCCCTTGAACTCTAGACTACACTAGTACTTCCTTGGCAACCCCCCCCCCCCATGCTTAGACATTGCTCGTCCCGAAGCAAAGAGGTTATGATTGTGCCAAGGTAAGTGCTGAAATTTTTATATTTTCTTGAAGAGAGATACTTGAAACCTTCTAGGGATCCTTTTATGGAGATCTCCCAAAATCTTGCTCACTTGTGACACCTTCCTTGTAATCTTCTTCAAAACATTCATCCATACTCAAAGTTTTGGGTTGTGGTCAAGGAGGTATACACAAGAAGATATTTTCGGTTTGTGGGTGGATATCCGGCGAGGTTTGCAAAATTCCCGATGTGGAAACTCACAATGCACGGATAGAAAAGGCTAGCATAAAGATAGATACGCAAAAACGGAATGACCAGCTTCTTAGTGTTGAGCCAGAGAAATCAAGCCTTGAATTAATGCACCCAAAAATAAATCTTGTATACTAAGGTTTTTTTTTGCACTCAATGAATATAAGACTTTGGATAGGTTGAGCAAAATTCAAGTGGTATCAAAGACAAGGTTAGCATATCTTTTAAGAACAAAAATAAATGATCTTTGATTCATTCAAAAGTGAGAGCAACGAATAATACTATGGGTCTCAAGTCTTCATAACCTCCACAAAAGATTAGGCTAGCATTAATTAAATTTTCAGATCATATTTAAAGAGAGCACTAGCTTAATCATATACAAACCAAGCACAAGAATGAGTAAGGTGGCAACGATCATCATATATCCATAAGTAAGAGCATACAAGATATCATCATGGTGAGCTCAAGGTAACGGTGATTATTATTAAAAATAAAAACAAACCTAGGTTGTACTCCTAGTAGCCATGTTATTCTAAAGAGAGATATACAAAGGTTATATCTAAGGTTGTGAAAAGCACATACATAAATGCAGACATATAGAAAAGACAAGAACAAAAGAGAGTTGAAGAATTGTTACCGTCCTTTGATGCTTGAAGTGTAGCGTGGCCTCCCCCATGCTTAAGCATTGTGATTAACATGGAAGAAGAAAATTAGCATCCCGTGACAATCGTGATCTTTGTTCTCCATGCGGTCTTCTTACGTCCACCAAGTCCTCCCCCATGCTTAGCATGTTGCTAGGCATGGAAGATGATGAATCATCATGTATTTATTGAAGTCCTACCGCCATATGTAGAGATCATCATCGTACTCTTCACTTTTGTTGCCTTGATCGTCCTTCAACGTCCACCATTTGTCACAAGCCTTAGTCCCAATTGTCTCCCAACTCGTCTTCACCTCCTTCTATGTTGTCCTTTATCGCTGCTTCAACTTCCACGAATTTTTCTTCAACTTCCAGAACAGAACATGTACTGAACCATTGCTCCATTGTAAAGTTCTTGAAATTATCTTTCCAACGAGTGGTCATTCACACCAATCGGACTCCGAACAAGAGAGTTACACCCTTTTTACTCCATCAATGCAAACTGTCCCGGCTGATTTCAGAACGTGTGACGCCCAATGATTTGGTTGTAACTCCTTGCACGGGTCTCCTAAAATGTTGAGTCTTGATGCGTTGGAAAGAAGACTTAGTGGAGCTCCTGAATATCTAAATTTTCCTATTTTGTACATCTCTGAACATGCGCCTAATCTTGATGAAGGCAGCGGTGTTTCTTCTGGGATTTTGGAGGTGTTGACGATCTTATTTTCATCTTTCATTGCTAACTCATGGGAGCGATTTGTCATGCCTACAAAACAACTCTAAAGCACAAAGTAACCCCGAGGTGACGGTCGGGAATACTCACTCTATGCTAACAAATCAAAGATATCCCCTAAGATCTTAACTTGTGGCATAGTTAAGCTAGTGAAAGAAAAATTAAAACCTAATGGGTGTACGTGTGTGCAAGTGTGTATGCAAATGAGAGGATGGTATAAAAACAAAACAATGTTTACACCAAATTCTAAGCTCCATGCTTACAAAGTGGTTGCCAAACTTCTCCATTGCCAAAAAGATTTATTAACCAAGGTCAAAACACCATGCTTATCCCAAGATTAACAACTCTTCATGGTGTAAGATTAGTAGGGCGCATTGCAAAGTTTATAAACAATCCAATGCAACATGATAGCAAGGTATATAAAACTAAATGATGGTGGTCTCCAATCATGTCTAAACACCACGTTTACACAAGATCGCAAGGGAAAATGCCGTACCAAGCATTTAACATAAACAAGATAGCATTCATCATAAAGTTTCACGAAGACCAAGCTAACATTAAGAGGAAGATGACAAAGAGGTGGATGCATAATGCAAATGCAAGAAGTTAGCACAAACAAACATTAGCAAGGTTTGAAAAAAACATTTTTGATGCGGTCTACAATAAGCAAAGGACAAAGCTTGATCTCACACTTCATACGAAGTAAGCATTGTCAACAAGGAAGTCACCCATCGAAAAGAATCAATCAACCTAACTAACAAAGTTTAAGAGTAGGTTATGGGTATCCTATATTTTTGGCTCAAACAAGGATTTTGAAGAGAGGAAGTCAAGTATAGAAATTCTAACTAAGTGTTTGCTACGAGTCTTTTAATGAAAAACAAACCTATGGTTTTAGGATGGCTAAAGGTGTGAAAGGTTTTCCTAAGGATTTTATGGGGAGGCTAGTCAAAGTTTTTAGTTAGAAGAGAGGAAAGAGATAGACTTGTTCAATTCGGATGGTGACGGCAAACGGTCAACACAAGCAATCCTACCTCTATTGGCTATGGTTTTCGGTGGGGGCTATGGGAAGGCCTAGGTTGGTTGGCAAAAAGTTAGATCAACACAATATGCAATGCAATATAACATGGATGAACAAAACAACATGATATGGTGGTTGTCTAAAACAAAAACAAAAGTTAGCATAAATTAACTAGCCGCAAGTTTAGAATTAAAGGATGGTGCCAACTTCATATTTCTCTCTAAAAAGACACAAAAGAAAAATGACTCTAAACAATAATAGGCACAAAAAAGGGTCTACAAGCTTTCCAAGATCAAATAACAAAGTGCTCCCTCAATAGCAATTAAATTAAACACCATGGTGTTGTGGTATTTATTAGAGCAATGGTATAATGTTACTTGATGTTTCTTTTTGAGATCACAATGTAAACGGTCATAATATATATATATATATATATATACATAAACAAAGAAAATGGGTTGCCTCCCGCAAAGCGCTTCATTTAAAGTCATAGAGCTTGACTTTCTTACGTACCTACTCGCGGTCGTGAAGCCATGGTCCTTCATGTAAGATTTGAAGATGTCCATGTAGCTTTGATCCACTCTCCATGCTTGACATGATCATTTTGCTTGATGAGAGGCTTGCCCGATCGTCTCTTGCATCATCATCCCCTCCTTCTCCTTTGCTCTTAGTCTGCCTCTCTTTTCATGAATTTTACTCTCTGTCCAGATCAGATCATGTAGCAAACAATAACTTCCACGCGTGGCGCATGAAATTATCTTTCCATCAAGTCTTTGTTGACCCCCAACAGACTCCGAACGAGTAAGTTACGCCCATTTTACTCCAACGCTGCAATCTGTCCAAAGATTTCAGACTGCGCAACGCCTAATGATTTCGCCATATCTCCTTGTACGGGTCTTCAAATTTGTCGATCTCAGAGGCGTTGGAATCGGCACTTGACAGAGCTTCTGATTTTCAACTTTATCCTTCTTCTACATATCTGATCAGGTGCTCAAAACTGATGAAAATAGCGGCGTTGTCTTCGAGGTTCGGTGATGGTGATGCACGAGCTTGCAATTCCTTTGGGGCATGGCTTCTCCCCTCTTTATTATGGTTTAATGACCTGCATGGTTAGTGAAACACGGGTTTTCTCCCGAGACATGCTCTTTTAAGGTCACGAGCTTGACCAAGCACAAAGCAAGTCTAGGAATTGCAAAACATATTATAGACATATGCAATTGTAACCACAATTTAAAAGTTAGATGAACAAAATGTGATTAAAGGTTGCATAAGTTTCTTGCTCAGCGCTAAGGCTCTCATTAGGCATGGGTTCATTAGGCATGCAAATTAACAAAGTTAAAGCACAACATAGCCTCTTTATCATTCTCAAGAAATTCTAGCCTATCATGATAAAAGTGTAAGGCATAGAATCAAACATACTATTGGACAAGAACATGAATGTTTCAAAAGAAAGTTATCATATCCAAAAGTACCTTGAGAGTTTAATGTGTACCTTAGCCTTCAAGCTTTTCATCGTGAGTGGTCCTTTGGAGTTGAAAGCGAACAATCCTTGATGATCGGAGGTGGCTCGCGTAGACTTCTTCAATCTCTACCTTCGTGCCACATGTTGTCAAGGTCACTTTATGTAGGATCACTCCTTTTCATTTGTGGGCTCACACAACTCTTAAGTGTCTTCATGTAACTCCATGAGCCTTCATGTGAGAGCCCAAAGTGTCTACGCCATTGGATGTTGTCCTTCGTGAGTAATCCTTCGTGGTTTGCTCCAAACATCTCCTTGCGTCGGATGTTGCCAACATGTGTCTTCATTTGCCAATGCTCCAAGGGTCTTTATTTTGTTTCAAGCCTCTGAATTTCTTCATGTGTAGTCTAGTGGAAGCATTGCCCAAACTTATTTTCGTTGTTGTCGTCCTCATCTCCACTCTCTTGTTCTCATCGTGTTGCTGCTGCCTCTTCCTTGTGGATTTCCCCCTGTATACATAACAAAACATATACCAAAATATAATTTTATTGAAAAGTTTATAATTACCTTTCCAATGAGTACTCATCCATCTCAATCGAAGTCCAAACGAGGGAGTTATGACCGTTTTATCTCAGCTCTTGCATGCTGTCCAGAAAATTCAGAACGTGCAACCTTCGGTGATTCGGCCATATCCGCTTTTAGGAACCTCCGATTGACTTGACTCTTGATTCGTTGAAAGCGTAACTTCATGGGGCTTCTAAATATCCAAGTATATTATGTTGTTCTTCCCATGAGGCTGTGCAAAACTTGATGCAAACAGAAGCTTCGAAGATATCGACGGGCTTGATCTCGTGATCTTGGGGGAACTGTGATTGCTTTCTATTCTTATTGCTTGAACAAACAATTCTCCACAAAATATTAGTCTTAAAATTTTAATTGACATGTTGACTTACCTTGTTTATCATCTCTCGTGTAGGGTGTGGACTCGATAGAGGATGATGGGCCACTAACAAAAGTTAGCACCTACCACTAAAGAGCGAATCTTGATGTTGCGATCATCTTGTTGGGGTGCGGATGTTGAGAACTTCTCGAACGTCTTGTGTCTAGCTTTTCATCTGCTTTCAAGGACACAAACAAGAAAACAAGCGTATATGCAATACTAAGAATTAGGTTAGTCAAATAGAAAGGTAGATCGCCCTAGGGTTCGAGTTGCCGATCCCCGGCAACGGCGCTAGAAAAAGGGGCTTGTTGATGGTGCAAAACCGTGCTCAAGTTCACCGCAAGCCTACGGGTGACTTGGTGCCTTTTTCACCAAGGAGGGTCCTCCCTGGATTTGTCAATCCAAGGATCGGAAGCAAACCACTAAGGCTATCCATCTAATCTAATGATCTAACCTATCATGAAGCGTTGATTGCATAAAGGTTAAACATACAAACATGAAAGGATGTATGGATCACATCCACCTAGCCATAAAGGTAATCAAACCAAAGGTAACCCTAGCCTATCGTCTTCTTGTTGCCGCTCCGGCCACGATGACAAACCAATCTAATCCTATACTATGATAAGGAGTACACTCGATATGGAGTAACCCGATATGGAGTGGTCCGATGCACGTTCATTCGCCGCTTTCTCCTCCACCGCATCATTCACCACGCAAGGATAATCATCACCGAACGACAACCTCGGTCCGTGCACTACAACGATGTATCCGCAAGAGATAGACTAACCACCACGATTAGACCTATTCCTACTAAAATCATATGCTAGCTACACATATGGATAAAACACTCATCGATGTAGATCAAAGTAAAGAAAAGACATGATTTATATCACCATCGAATGTAGAATGTACAATTGCCTTGATGGAATCAAGACATGGGCTCCGGAACTACACTATGGCTTCACCACGCAGGCCAACCATGGCGGCTAGGGCATGGCCTAAGCCATCTCCTAGGCAACTCGAGGACTTGTGGCGGCCGTCGGCTTCCTCCCGGTGCTTCTCCTTCGTGTCGGCGGCTCTCTGATGAATGGATGGATGTGGCGGCCGGAGGTAGAGGCAATATATGAGAAGCACCTAGGTCAAGTCACGTCCGGAACTCGGGCCAGGCCCGGCCGGGCCCAGCCCATTTCGCCGGTTCGGCCCCGTCTCGCTCCCCGATGCTTCTCGGTCAATTGCTGACTTGCTCCCTTCTGCATGTGGGCCCTTGACGTCGTCTTCTCCACGGTTTATATAGAGCTCCTTGTCGCAAGCTTCAGCATCTTGATTCGGTCCCCAGGTTTTACGGCTTCATGCTTTGGTCCACAGGGCCATTTGGAGTCATGTTCATCATGTGTCTTGACTTGTGCGGGCTTTATGATCTTCTCTTGAAGTGCTTGATGAACTTATCCCGAAAGTCTCCTCTTTAACGTTATTTTTCTGCGTAAACAATAAACTCCAAAATCGACATGCAAGAGTGAACTTGATACCTCCGGGGCGTTAGTACCATTAGTTAGAATACCAAATATGTGCAAATGTTGACGGTAAACTCATAGCTAGGTGTACCAAAATCGACCGTCAACAGTGTCAACACTTTTACGGTTTTTGGAGCACAGGTGTTGGGGTTTTACTTACGCTTGGAGGACATGAGCTCGCCTGGCCGATGCAACCGAGTGGACAGACCTTTGACGGGACCTTACGTACACACCACCTCGAGAGTGGGGTTAGGGCCGAGTTGAGCTCGGCAAGTGCGGCACCATACACCCGGCGGGATAGAGGGTATCGATGGGGAGAGGTGGGAGTGAGACCACCTTCTCTCGGTCGTCGTCCGTGTGGCCACACGGGGCATTTCAGTTCGGTGCAATTCCCTTTGAGGAGGGGATCGCCGAGGCCGGATGCAGGATGGGACCGTAACTCTGAGGGTTCGCAGTAGGATGGGCTCGGTTGGCTGATCACCGCCGGGTTCCATTCCGAGAGTTGATGCAGTGTACACGCGCTCTGCAGAGTTGTTCGATCTATAGCTATAGCCGTCCTCGGTCCACAGACATGTCCGCTGATAGCTTTGTTCTCATGTTTTGGGATTTCTACCTCCCCCTGTAGTTGAGAGTGTGCTGAGCCGTGGTTGCAGTCAGGCAGAGGAGAGTGGCTCCCTCTACCTCGTCGATCCGATTGCAATTGTTGAGGTGCGAGGAGAGGAAGTTCTCGCATCGACCCTAGATGAAGATAGGATGTGGAGACGGGGCCCTGGGGTACCAGGTGGTTCCGAGCGGTGTTGAGAGTATGGTTTGGGACTTATATGGAGATGTTTTCTTTTTATGCTTCGCTGCTATTGCATAGGAAACCTCAGCTTTAACCTTGCCACATTTCTTATCCTTTAGAGTTAGGCCACTTAAAGCTGCATACAGTCGGTGACGTGAACCTATCCTATTCCTTGGGGATAGTTTTGTGAGTAGCGCAGGATTGAACTTGGATTGAGAGTCCAAGTTCGAGGAATCCATGAAGGAAGGGTTGCGTTGCTTCGCTCAAAGATGCCTGTGGTGAAGATTGAAGATGAAGACTTGAAACCCTAGCTACCGCTACGCAAGATTTCTACTTGTCGCTTAGCCCAAGGGGCTGGTACTAAATTTGTATACCGAGTTGTTTCGGATGTAAATATTATGCTTTGTACTCTGATTTCGTTGTGTGGAAATGATATTATTCTGTAATGAGTTCTGTACGTGATAGCTGCTTATCCAGGGACTATCACAAGGGTACAGGGAGTCGGGTTTTCCTCACCGAAAACCCGAGTCGTTACACATCACGTACTGAAACGGCCCCCAGCCCCCGCTCAGCGCCGCCGCCGGGTCGGCGAGCTTCTGCTCCATCGCCACTGCGCCGACGTACGTCCGCAACAGCTGCTGGAGCGCGTCCCTGTCGGCAACCGCGGTCACCGCGCTGCCGGCCATTGCTGGACCTGCATCCCGACGATGACGTGCGCGTAGATGGCGTCGTGTTGCGAGACGACGTGGCAGATGTTGCCGCCCCACCGCTCACGCAGGATGGCCCTGGATAGTGCCTAGCTCCATGTCGAGCTTGCCGTCGAACAACGCCCTGTACTACCTTTGTAGAGTCGTGCTACCCTGGCCTTGCGGCAGCTCAGGTTCTGGCCGCCACGACCTCCTGGCTCCTACGATGGCTCCTCTGCACGGGTCGGCGACGTGAGACAGATGCTATGTGAGGGAGAGGGTAACAGAGGATAAGAAGATTACCATAATACCCTTTTCTAAATTAAATTATTTTTTAATTAATTAGGTGGTGGAAAAATCGAAACACCTGGTACTTCCTAATACTTCCTAGTACTTCACAAGTACCGTAAAAAAACTCTTGAAAATATTGTGACAACTTAGAGATTGAAACCCAATATTTGGAGTCTGAGTCCCTGACATTTTGGGTGGGCAGATTTGTTGTGAGATAAAAAATACCGTGCACTGATTGGTACGACAAATTAGTTGTGAGAAAAATACTGCAGAAGAAGTCGAAATAAGACAAACCGAACGGACTCTGCTAGCATCTCTAATCAGGCTCGGTTCATAGAGTTCGGAATGATTTTTGAATATTGCTGATGTGCTTATTCCATATATATTGTACATAGTCGTTCATTACGAAAAAATTTAAAAAACTAATGTTGGACATTGCTGAAAACTGTGGTGTTTGAACTCTGATGAAGCAGGGGTGCTTTTGGGCCGTAAAAAAAAGTTGGGCTGCTTCTTCCATGTGGGCCGACCATCATGCTGGCTTATTTGAGCAAACTTGCTGGGCAAAAATGTTCAATACAATATTAGGCCGAATCCCGTATACCTACCACATGGCTAATACTCCCTAAACATTTTTTTGATAAAAAATATATTTCTACACTTTTCATACGAATATCGAAAAAAAACCAAAGTCCACGTTTTACTCAAACGAAAATTGTAAACACAAGCAAAGTATAAGGGACTGCAGGAATGCACTTGCTTCCATGTCAACTTCGACATGGTTTGACTGTTCTTTGATTTCCTGGTTAACAAAACCGTGGCAACATCTCTCCGCCCATGTGATCGATTACCACATATCCAGCGCTCGTTAATGGGGAAGATTTGCGTATCTACACCACTTGTACATACAGAGGATTAATACAGGATTGGGTATCCCCGTCAGTCTATAAGATGAGCATCATCGGCTTTGTGACTTGTGATCTTGCCCAATCTTGCAAATCAGTCTATAGCAAGGATCAAGGCACCGTCCCCAAAAGATAGTGATGGCGGTGCAGCAATGCTCCTGCCATGTTCTTCTTACCGACATGCGATTTCAACATCAGATGTGCACACGTTTGCTGCCAGATGGACAGCAAAAGAATATGCATGATCCATTGTTTGAGATACCTTGACACCGGCAGATCAACACCCGGCTTAAGTCAATGGTCCATTAGGTTTTGTTCTTAAGCTCTGTCATTTGCATTAGTTTTTGTAATTTTTTATTTTTGATCAGACATGGGCGCCACTCAATGATTTTTTTTTTGTCTTTTCCTTTTTATATGCAATGTTATCATGTTGATAAATGAGAAGATGCAGTACGTGTAGTAAGAAACTCCAATGTTAGAAATTTGTACACGCAAAAACAAGTAGAAATATTCTCATAAATTTCACCATCTTGCATTGGTGCATGCATCTCTTGCTGCATAATATGGACCATTAGCATATATATATAGTATTGACAGTAGCATATCAACGATCTGCTCAATCAAGTCAACGGTGCACATTGGTGTGTCTTTTTGGTCAGGTGTAAGTCTCATTGATTGGTCGCAGTGCAAATACAGACACAAACATAATTTATTGCTCAAGACTAAGCACATCCATTTTATCAAACATACTTTTGGCGCCAATCAAAGGGAAAAAAATATTGTATTCATATTTCCTAGGCTGTGATCTGTGAAAGTCAGAAAAGCTTCGACAATAATAATATTTGACCCAGTCGAGTTGCTTTTACTTAATTTACCAGACAATCATACATTCATACTCCAGACTAAGTGTTTTCCATGATCCATAAGTTAAGTTGAAGGCGACCCAAACATTGACACCTGGCAGACTGCACACACAGTTTTGCTTGGGACTTGAAGTTCATGTCAGCTTGCTTAATTGTATATTCAGGTAATTGTGCATTATATGTATTAATAACTTTGACATTAGCAGCTCAACGCATCACAAAATTAATTAAGTCAACTCCTTGTCATGTATGTATATATTTTATACATAATAGTGCTGTTAAATTTTCTGTAGCTATGTATGCATTGGTTGGAAGCAATGTATAACGCGACTGGAATTTAATAAACGGCAGTCAAATTTGGGTGCATGTTCTGTTAGCCAGTGCCAAAGATATACAGAGAAAACTGACTCTATATATAAAACAGATCAATATTTTGAATGCTTAACATAAAAAAGTAGATCAATATATTGAATAATGAATAGTTATAACATCTATTAGGATGATTCACTGTACGACCTAACCTAACGCCTGATATTTATTGGAAAAAATGATTAAGCTTTGAATCTATGTGGCACTCCCTCCGTCCTGAATTATTATTTGTTTTGATTTTCTAGTACATATTGCTATGTACCTAGACATTTAGGTGTATAACAAAATTTATGTATCTAGAAAACTTAAAACAAACAATAATTTGGGAAGGAGAGAATAGTCACGTTGGTGGCATCTCGCAAGTGATTCACAAAGGTTGAATCAAATGAGAAACTGATGGATAATCTAAAGAAGGAAGAGAGAGAGAGAGAGAGAGAGAGAGAATGAATGCAATTGAAACTTGAAGTTGTGCATATCTTGCCTTGTATACACGAGGATAGTGGTGTGCTCACCTATCCCGACGGAGAGTTAGAATATGGTGTGCTCACCTATACTTAGACACTGACATTTTAAATTAGTTTGCTCAGGTCAGCAAATTGAGACAATTGGACACTGGACACACATGACACATAATAGTTGAATGGGTGTGGAGTTCCTAAATAAACTAGTATTGTGTTCTCTGATTAAGTATGTTGTCATGGCCGGATGCTTCTAATAAACAAGGAGTCGTTGGCCGGCCTGACGGTAGCCGTCTTCTTGTGCGCCGTATCTGTCCAAATCCTGCCGTCAGATGAACATACATGGTCTTATACTAATTTAATCAAAGTCAGCAACTCTTCTTGGATGTAGAGTAGACATTTCGACATGGAGGTGTCATCTCGTCAGGCCACTATAAATACCAGTGCATGGATGTGGAGTAGCATCTCATCCATCTCATCGTAGTCTAATTGCACTCTACATCCCTCGACCACATTTCTCCAGCTACAAGTCCAGGAGCAGAGTGAATTAGAAGATGGTGGCAGCCGGCAGGAGCACGGCCGAGCGGTGGAGCCTCGCCGGAGCAACTGCGCTGGTCACCGGCGGCAGCAAGGGCATCGGGCACGTGATCGTGGAGGAGCTTGCCGGGTTCGGAGCGCGTGTGCACACGTGCGCCCGCAACGCGGCGGAGCTGGAGGCGTGCCGCCGAAGGTGGGAGGAGAAGGGGCTCGTCGTCACCGTCTCCGTCTGCGACGTCTCCGTTCGCTCCGACCGTGAGGACCTCATGGCCACCGTGAAGGCCGTCTTCGGCGGCAAGCTCGACGTCCTCGTGAACAACGCCGGGCAGTCGCTGTTCAAGGCGGCGGCGGACTGCACCGGCGAGGACTACGCCCGGATCATGGCGACCAACCTCGAGTCGTGCTTCCACCTCAGCCAGCTCGCGCACCCGCTCCTCCTAGCCGGCGGCATTGGCGGCAGCGTGGTCCACATCTCCTCGGTCGCCGGCTTCATCGGGCTCCCGGCGCTCGCGGTCTACTCCATGACCAAGGGCGCCATGAACCAGCTCACCAGGAGCCTCGCCGCGGAGTGGGCCGGCGACGGCATCCGCGTCAACTGCGTCGCGCCCGGTGGCGTCAGGACTGACATCAGCAGTGATGTAAGTTTGTTCATTCTTGTCACGATGAGTTGAACATCATCTGATCGATATTTTTTTCATTTGAATTAACTTTGATTTATGTTGGGTACGTTGAGCAGAGGACGATAGACCCGGAGCTGGTGAAGAAGGAGATGGCACGGCTGCCGATGGGGAGGATCGCCGAGCCGGAGGAGGTGGCGTCCATGGTGGCCTTCCTCTGCATGCCGGCGGCGTCCTACATGACCGGACAAGTCATTTGCGTCGACGGTGGCCGCACAATAGCTTAGTTAGCTAGCTTAGTTTGTCCTACATGATCGACCGGCACACACTACATTCTGTTTGTACATTTGTGTGCATTGTGCTGAGGATTTCTGGTTTGGGTTTGTAATATAAGCTTGTTTTTTTCTAGTGTGATTGTGTCAATTTGCTGAAAATAAAAAGAAGAAGAAAAGTAAGTGTTGTATGCTTTAGAGACGACGAAACAAAAAAAAAAACTGTTGTAATAAGGCTTCCTTGTTCTTTTTTTTCTCAACAGTATGTAGGTTTGCAAGGCAAAAGAAAGTATGGTAGAAATGCAATATGTAGGGCGGGTTGAGAGAGAAGAGGATGAGATATAGAAGAAGAGCAACACCTTGGCTATAATTAATTTATTTTCAATTTAGTTACGAAATAAATACTCCCTCTTTTCTCGTTTATCATTAGATCAATTTCGAGCTCATCAGCGTCAAATAAAGGCGAACGGAGGTAGTAACTGCCAATCTTTAGGCAATACTTTAGTAATGTCTATAAAAATTCACGTTCCATTTGGCTGGTTTTGCTTTGGAAGCTCCGTTTTTATTTTCTCATGTGTGTCTCCAGGAGTGAAAGTGAAATAAAAAATCCTGTTTACAAGAACTTGTTTTCAAAAAAAAAAATTAACAATGCTACTTGCAGGTACTTTACATTCTTATCCTTCTTACCAAAATAAATATATTTACAAATAATTAAAAGTGTATTATAATAATTTCTCACTATTTTGGTACTTGTTCTCACCAAATTTGTACTTTTTGGTACATCTCTATGTAATTCACAGTACTGCTTTGTTTTCACCATTTGAAACTAGAAATGAAAATTTTTGTGAAACTAGAAATGATCTTTCCCAATGGTTTTCTCTCTGGCCTGCGTGTGGAGGCGGCGGCTCATGTACTAGCTGTTTGGTTCTGTTTCAACTAAACCAACCATTGGACAAGTATCTTAGTACGTTGACTCATTACTCTCACTAAGAAATGAGAATATTCACGACATTGACTAAAACGGCAAATCCTGAACTAACATATATGCCAAATAAGAGTCAACTGGCGGAAGGCACACGTTGACACGCACGCATATTCAACATCATTGGACTTTCATTTGATCTCGGCTGCATCTCCATGCATGTGATCACCACTACTCCATGAAAAAGATCGCGTATCTACACCCATATGTGCCATATCTCCCAAAACAATTGATGAATATAGTATGCTAGTATATAGCATCCCCCAAGTCTACCAGATTGGTATATATCAAGGTGTGTTGTGACTTAGCTAGGCTAATCATGCTCATGGGAGTTAATAACTATATAACTAGCCACCTCACAAGGTCAGTAGAGTGATTAGTTATAACCATATATGGAGGTCAATTTCTTGCAAAGATGAATTCACCCAAAGATAGTGACGGCTGAGCAATCCTCCTGCCATGTTCCCCTTCTAGAATTGCTAATTTTATACAGAGTCTTCTTCTTGCCGACATACAATTTCACATCTTATATATGCATGAACTCGTTGCTCAGATAGGCAAAGAATATACATGAGATTCATTATTTGCGATAGTCGTACCTTGACACTGGCAGATCAACGGCAGGCTTAAGTGAATAAAGCATTAGGTTTTTGTTAATTTCTGTCATCTGGCTTGATCCGTGGTCAGATGCAGCTTATGAATATCTGTACCCTGAAGCACAGAAAAGATATGGACGGCACTCGCACAGAAAAGATATGCTGGCCATGAAGTATATAGAGTAGAGCCAACTGTCGTCGCGTGCAAAAATATAATCTAGAACAAAAACTAGTAGAAATCGTATCCTTAATTTCAACATCTCTGGTGCATGCACTTCAGGTTTAGCTAGATTATATTATGCATGCAACCAGAGACTATAAATTCATTATTATTTGAATTTCAATAAACTTGATACTGGCAGATCAACGGTCGGCTTAAAAGTTGATGGTAGACTAGTTTTTCTTCTCTTGATCAAGTTCAACTTATCAGTAGATAAGGACGGCTCTCATAAAATCACTACAATTTTATAATTTGTGCCTGGCAGCGGTATACACAATACCACCCAACGGTAGTACGGTGGTATTATCGGGTTTTTTCAGTTTTTTACTATGGGTAAAATGGTAATTTGTTCGATGTATATTATTTGGAAAAATTTCCCGCTGCCAAGATTACATAAAAAGACTTGATTTCATATATTACAACAATATTATTTTGTATATTTCTGATAATACCCATATACTACTGATACCACCTATGAATACCACCCATACCACACTAAAAAAACCGGTGGTACAGAATAAATCTCAACCGTCAGATCCTTACATATAGGTCCTTTTCTATTACATACGAGTCCTTTTCAACCGGTGATACATGGTGGTATTGTGTACCGTAAAAAACGTCTTCGAAATAATGCAAATCATTTTATTTATTCGTTCAACTATTTAGTTTCTCTGACACACACGTACCAGAAAAATTGTAACATCAATGGAACGGATAGTAAAAACTAGCAATATTAATTTAAAGCCTCCAACTGCCAAAATTTTACATATATGCTATTATACATATAGAAAAGAAAAGGGCAAGATATTAATTGATTAATTTGTTAACGAATCGATGCAGACCCGGCCTTGGTGCGAAATGTGTACAGTCACCTCAGCTAAGAATCCAAGCTAGCTATACGGATCGGATTATTGTCTCTTTTGTATAATTCTAATCGAAGGGAGTAAAATGTTTGTCTTCCTTTTTTACTATGTGGCCCATATTATTGTTAAGTTAATTTGTCAGACAATCAAGCATTTTAAATGACCTTGTAAACAAGTGTTCACCAAATCTTTCCTTATTTCTTGAATTTATTATTCCTAGCTCATATTTAAGAGTTTGGGATGATATAATTACACTCTTCATATAGGGTTCAAACCCTAATTTCTTGAAGTAAATGGGAGACAATTCACCAGACAAACCTATGCTTTGATGGAACTTATTATTAGGAAAACAGTCAGTTTATCTTTAAGAAAATTGATGCTAATGGCGATAATGATTCAAACATGTGAATATCTGACAGGGTGCACAACACTTTGCTGACGAATTATCCAATCGCGCTTGCTAATTGATTAATTTATTACTTGTGTGTTGCTTTAGATATTCAGGTGAATACGCATCGTGTAAATGCAGATGTTTGACATTAACAGCTCAACACACGACAAAGTTAAGTCAACTTATGTCGTGTGTGTTCCTCTTCACAGAGAATTGAGAAGGAACCAACTGCTTACCATTCAGAAGAAGATAAATGTAGAAATTATGTTTAAAACACTGGTAGAGAAGAAGCCTTTGGTACGCCCCTTTAGTCCCAGTTCAATTTTGGAGTCGTGACTAAAGGTGTTGCGTCGACGTGGCCACTAATGCAGAGTGCTCACCCCCTTTAGTCTCGGTTCGTAACACCAACCTAGACTAAAGGGGGGCCTTTACTCTAGGTTGGTGTTATCAACCGAGACTAAAGGGTCTCACACGAGTTACTATAAAAGTATTGCATCCTCTACTTAGTCAGATGTGTTGTGTAGGTGAGATGGTAAGGAAGCTATGTGTGAGGCTAGAGGTCACAAGTTCGAATCCCTGCATCACGCACGCGTATATTTCACGTGAAAAAACGTGGGACTCGTGACTTGTGACATGCGCGTGTGTGAGGGCCTCCCAGGGATTTTTAAATATTTTTTTGACGCTGGCGTGCCCCGGCCCCTTTAGTCCATGTTCGTTCACATGGGGCTAGAGAGGGGTCCTTTTGTCTCTCATCATTAGTCGCGGTTGGACTTTAGGTTCCTATGCGCCTATCCAACCGGGACTGAAGCTGTGACTCTACCGGTGAAAGGTATTACCGTATTAGCCGGATGGGCCATTGTACGACCTGGCTAGTAGAAAAAAATAGTTGAAGTTTGAATTTGTCTAGCATACTAATAACTAGAACAAAATGCGTGAATTTTACTTTTGGTGGACCAGCTTCACAAGATCATAACAACACAAAATTTTTAGTTTGTGAACTCTACTAAAAAAATTGATGACTCACGTGGAAACAAATATATGAGAGTGCTAGATATTAGAAAGAGGGTACAGACAAAAAAACCAAGGCAAATTTAATTTAAAGTCTTTATCACAATACGAATCTTTATGCTGGAAAATAATGCCTTGCATCTCGATGTACATACCGACCTTTGTTGTCATCCAGGGAAATAAAGATTGAAATGTCTTTTTTTGTGCGATGAATAATGTCTCAACTATCTTTGACCGATAACGATTTTAAAGCATTTAGAGATTGTACTAATAATTTAAATTTAGATTAATTTGATTGATTAACTAATTAACCTTGCTACAATCTGAAAGGCAGGGAGTATGCTGCTTCTATGCAATTGGCATATACTAATTACATCATTTTCAGTCTCAACTCAGCAAATTAAGACAACGACAAAGAAGGTCAGAAACTTCAACCGGACAGTACCGGTAGTGGAACTTGTGCTGTTGTGGCCGGTCGATCACTCCCATAATAAACCAACAGTCCAGCAGCCATTGGCCGGGCACCGCAGCCGGCGAGTGGCCGTCTTTTAGTGTGCCGTATTTGTCCAAATCCGGCCGTCTATGTGTAGTGTCTTACCTACCTATATCTTCTAGCTATTTAAATAAGAATATATTAGAAGGAAATTAGTTGTGTCACACACGACCGGCAGGGTAGGATAGTTAGATGATTTTTTATTTTATTATTCAGGTAGAGGCTTCAAAAGAAGTCTTGAATGATTAGTAATAGTAAGATTTTTTTATAGTGGCACATGTGGGTAATTTAGACATAAATATAGGAGGTTATTTTTAATTCTTGAATAATGGCATAGGTGGGTAATTCTTAGAAATAAAGTTGATTTTTTAGAATTTCTAGATTTTTTTGTCTATTTTTAGAGTGTCCACCTCAGCTAAGGAAGGGCTGCCACCTAGGATCCCACGCATGCAAGCCATGTCACCAATCCGAAGCAACTCCGACGAATCAGAGGGCGACACATGGACATCACAAGGATTGAAGGGCCCACGGGCAGGCAAACCGCCTCAAAACCAGGTGGACACCGGGGACCGACCTTAGGACCCACAGGACAACCACCACGCGAAAGCACAGGCCGAGGTGGGCCCACATCGGCCGGGCCGACAGCACCTTGTGTCGGCTTATCCTGGCCTTCCACGTGGTGCTTCCTGGTTGGCTTCTGGTCCACTCCCGGGGTGCTCACGCCATTCTCTCGAAGTTGTCCTAGGTCTATAAATAGGAGGGAGGGGACTCATTTCTTACCCAACTCACTTTCCAACTCCTCTCTCACTTTTGGTTTCCAAGGCTAGGAGGTAGGCTAGAGTAGTTCTACTTCGGGTTCCAAGTCTACTTTGGGATCTAGGTATGAATTCTCTTGTATCTTTAGTTTATTGTATGACTTTGATCTACTTCAGTTATTCATCTATTTCATATAAAGTAGTGTTAGCATATATGGGTGATTTGTTCATGTGTTCTTCGTTCGTTCATCATTTAGAGGCTCCTGTTCTTGATGAACAAGGCCTTTCGATCCACTTGACGAATGATTTACTCATGTCTTCGGTGTTTGTTCATAAGTTAGAGACCCGTGTTCTTCATGAACACGACCCTTTGATCCTGTTGAACAGACATAGTAGAACACAAATCTGTTTGTATGCCTAAACTAGTTTGATCCAGTTAGATCACGTGCTTGTGTTGTATGAAGTTCGAGTTCAAGCTATGGTACTCAGTGTAAGTGGTCAGTTATCTGGTGGCACTGACCTGGGTCACAATAGCCCGGGCCGGTCAGTGTCTAGTTAACAACGCAAGTATGGTGCTTGGGTTGAGTAGCTGCATTGCATATGAGCGTGCCCCACGGATAGTTAGGGGTAGGCCGCGGTAGTGACAGCCGTTGGACCCTTTGTACTCCCCCACGTTCGGGTACACTGTTGGAGTCTAAGATCTAACAACTGACGTCGTGCGGAAGCGACGCGGGTGGTTAGCTCCCCGTTTGTACCTGGGTGCTGAGTTGATATTCATACAATGCTCAAGTGACTGACTGGCATCTATTAACTTTATATGTATAGTACTTTAGAACCTAAAGCTAACTCTTATGTTGCCTTCTAAGCCGTAGTGTACCATAGAGAGAACAAGTTCGGGTGTGTTCACACTACCCTATTATTATCATATCTTACCCTTGTATTTGGGACCTGACTTATTCTCGTCATTGATCTATACTCATTGCAATAGTGTTGCACATGTTAATCCAACCATGCCTTCCTTGGATTCGATATCCTTTGGAATACTCCTTTGGGGAAATGCTACAATGGTATATCTGTGCGCTTGCAGATTCTTTGTAAACGTTAGGATTACCATCGGAACATTTCTGGCATCGTTGCTAGGAACTCACGAACTTAGCAAAGATGTTAAGGAATGCCGACCACCATTTCTGGCGCCGTTACTGGGATACAAACCTAGTGATGACGTTAAGAAATGTCAACAAGCATTTCTGACGCCATTACCGAGGATACAAACCTAGTGATGACGTTAAGAAATGTCAACAGTAAGAACCTTTGTAAAAATCTTAAAACTTTTATTCAACAAACAAATAGGCCTAAATTGTTGAATCATGGTCGCTTCAGTTTCTTTAGGTAGTAATGTAATTACGCTAAAAATGAGACAATGAAGTGGTAAAGTTCCTTGATGAAACTCGTTAAACAACGCCAATAGGATAGACTTTATTATGTCCCAAAAGTGCTGATAAAATTTAGCTGGGAAGCCATCCGGCGTAGGTTCTTTATTGAGTTCCATTTGAAAAATTGACTTCTTAATCTCATTCTCACTAAAAACTTCTGAAATAATCTCATTTTCGCAATATATAGTCAGGTACAAGCATGAAAATATTCGCTAATATATAGTCCTACACTCAATAGTAAGAATCATAAGATCCATTAAGATCCATAAAGAACCAAGCACTCAGGCATTCAAAACATTATAGATAGTGCTATCTCAAGGCTGACACATATCCGTCGAGATCTCCCACACTAATCGATCTAATTACTCCGTGGCATATCAAACGAGGTAGACTCTACTCTTAGTGGTTCGAGGTATTCTCATACCATCCAAGCTATCTTTAGTCTCATCCTAACTAGTCCACATAAGAAATTGCATCAACGAAGGAAAGATAGAGTTCTTCAAAGTAGGGAAGGTAGATTTAAAATAGTTCAAGGGGGTATATATAAAATAGAGCGTATAGAATGTTCCTAAGCTATCGACCAACCTAGGGTTGCGTGCTACGGTCAAGTACGGCTCTGATACCACCTGTAACGCAACCCTTCCTTCATGGATTCCTCAAACTCGGACTCTCACTCCAAGTCCAATCCTGCACACTCACAAAACTATCCCTAAGGAATGGGATAGGTTCACGTCACGGACTGTATGCAGCTTTAAGTGGCCTAACTCTAAAGGATAAGAAAAGTGGCAAGGTAAAAGCTCAGGTTTCCTATGCAGCAACAGCGAAGCATAAAAAGAAAACATCTCCATATAAGTCCCAAACCATACTCTCATCACAACTACCCTGTGGGACCCGCCGTCCGCAACCTACCTCCATCTAGGGTCGATGCGAGAACTTCCTCTCCTCACACCTCAATAATTGCAATCGGATCTGCGAGGTAGAGGGAGCAACTCTCCTCTCCCCGACTGCAACCACAGCTCACCACACTCTCATCTACAGGGGGAGGTAGAAATCCCAAAACATGAGGAACAAAAATGTCTTCAAGGTTTGTCCATGACCAAGGACGCGGCTATACGTATAGATCAAAAGTTTGCAGAGCGTGTACACCTGTACCCAACTCGGGATGGAGCCCAGTCGGTAGCGAACCGACCAAACCCATCCTACCATGCGAACCCTCGGTAGTTACGGTCCCATCCTGCATTCGGCCCTCAAAGTGATCCCCTCCGCGAAGGGAATTGCACCGAATCGTGAAATGCTCCTGCACCACGGGAGACGCACTAAGAGAAGGTGGTCTCACTCCCGCCTCTCCCCCACTGATACCCTCTCTCCTGCTAGCAGGTATGGTTCCGCACTTGCCGAGCTCAACCCTGCCCTAACCCCACTCTCGGTGAGGTGGTGTGTACGAAAGTCCTATCGACAAGTTGATCCACTCGCTTTCAGACCGAGGCAAGCTCATGTCCTCAAGCGCATAAAAACCCCAACACCGTGCTCCAAAACCGTAAAAGTGGGGATACACTAAGGAGTGCACCCCCATCCCCGATCCCAGATCGGTTGTTTCGAGCTCACCTCCGCCAAACTACCCAAAATGCCTTCTCCTACCGGTTTTTTTACCCCACACACGCCAAGAACCACTATTTCCATCCCACACATGCATCGCGAAGCTCAGCATATATACACGCTTATATAACATAGTAGTAGTAGGGCAATCAAGGACATGATAAATAAAGAAGGCTATGCAAGGTTCATCATCATCATGCAAGTAAGTAAAGCGCTAGCTTATTACATAGCAATGCCTAATAGGAATTTCAGAATCAGTTAGGCGTGAACACCTGTGTGCAAGTAGTCGTCGTAGTTTCCGTAGTCGTACTTGATCTCCTGGCTTGACTCCTCGGCTCCGAGAAAACCTAGATTCGCAAATATAAATAAACACGGTGTCTAGATGCAAATAACTCCAAATGAAAAGCAATTAAGAACCAAAAGAGAGCAAACACTAGCTATAGTCTATCTCTAGCTGTCTCTAAACTGGCTATAAGCTGGCTGCTGGGTAGCTCTAAGTGCACACAAGGCTGCCACATAGGTGGCTTTAAGTCGGCTGAAGCACACATGGAAGCACATGTGGCTGCTGGTGTGGCGGCCTCACAGGATCCCGGCTGGGATCGGCTGCGGCTTGTGCCGCGTAGGCGTGCATGTGGTTGAGGTGTGATTGGTTGGCCATATGGGATCCGGCTGGATCCGGTGCGACACGGTGCAGCGCGGGCAGCCGTGTGGCTCAGCCGTGGGTGATTGGCCACACGAGATCTGGCTGATCTGACGTGGCTTCGTCAGTGTGTGGTCCCTCGTGCATAAGAAAACCCCAGCTGGGTTTTGGGTGACCGCTAGGTGCTCGGCGAAATGCCCCAAAGGCACGGCGGAACGGGGAAAGCTCGCCAGCTGCGAAGCGCTCCGGTGGCAGGACAACAGATGGCGCGGCGAGGATTAGAAAGGCCTAGGGCTTCGCTTGGGCAAAGAAAAACCTGGCCCTTGACCGGAGCTCGGCTCATTGGCAATGAGACAGGGTCGGGCGGCGGTGCGAGTTGTGCGCGCACGAGTGCCGGTGTGCGAACCGGACATCCTCGGCTCGCTCGACATGTGCAAGAAGTTGGCTCGGTTTGCACGCGCGTGCGTGTGGCCGTGAAAAAAGGTCCCGGCCGGGCATGGCGGCGCGGTGGGAGCAGTGCTCCGGGCGGCGAAGAATGGGTCGGCGGCGCTGGTCTGCGCGTGGCTGCTGGCGTTCTTGCTCGCGTTCAGGCGTGTGCTTGTGGTGAGAAACTAGGCCCCAAAGGTGAGGCCTTTGCCCCCCTTGGGTGATAGCGTGCGGTGCCCTCCGGCGACGAGGCCACAGCGGTGACTCGGTCCGGCGTGCACACGACGGCGGAAAGAGGATAGGATGGTGGTCAGGCGGTGATGCGCATGCGCGGCGGCAGATTTGTAGGCGCGCGGCTCGATGGCGGCGACACAGCGACGGCGATTCTTGCGGCGCGAGCAAGCATGCAGAAACAGGGCCTGGTCACCACGGGCATGGCCCGGCTCTTCCCCCACAGCTCGACGGCCGGCAACCAAGGTGGAGAGGGCATGGCATGCGCACCTGATGCTCCTGGCTGCGGTGGCGGTTGGCGGCAAAGGAGTGGAGCAGAGGCACGGTTCGGTGGAGGATGCGAGCAGGCGAAGTGCGTGAGCGCGGGCGGCGTTCCCCCGGTCTTCAGCAGCTCCGGCTCCCGGCGTCGCGGTCCGTGGATCGAACTGCTCCGGCTCCACGACTGTGCTTCACGGCTTCACGACGGTGGCCCGAGGCGACGTCGTGGTTCGCGCGCGGACAACTCCGGGCTGGATGGCGTGGACGCGCGGTACGTGGCGGCTCTGTCTTCACGGGTCGGCGGCGACCCCGGCTCCCTCTTCCTCTTCTCTTCTTCTTCCCCCCACTTCTCCTTCCTTCCTCCTTCTCCTTCACGAACGGCGACTGCGTCTCCGAGACGGTGGCTCCGGGATGGACTTCACGGCGCTAGCGGCAAAGGGTGCTCGGCGTTCAGAGTGGTGGCCCGGCCTTCTTTTCCGCATCTCCTCCTTCTCCTTCAAGCAGCGGCAGGGGTGGATTTGGATTGGGGATTTCCCCAGGCGGTGGCAGAACAGAGGTGGAGGCCGGCGGCTAGGGGTCTTTATACCCGTGGCTAGGGTTTGCGGCCGCGAGAACAGGTGGTGGAGATGCGGCGCGGGTCGCGTGGCGCCCATCCGCGGCTGCCAGCGCGGTAGGGGCGGCGTCCATGGGCAAGGTGGGCGCCGAGGTCGCGGCATCTCCACGCATGGCTCGCGTGCGTCAGCGAGGAAGGGGAAAGAGAAACAGGGATGAGGCGCTGGTGAGCGGGCCCCACAAGGCGGTGACTCAGGCGGCGGTAGGTGGGAGCTGGGCCTGCGGGTCAAGGTTGGGACGAAAGGCCAGGCAGGCTGGTTGTTTAGGGCGAACCAGAGGGGAGTGCTTGGGGTGCTCTAGAGGACTTAGCGATCTGGATTAAGGCCCAAACTACAAAGGGTGTTTTTCCTATTTCTCATACTTATACACATATGATTCAAATTCGAATTTAGAATTCAAATTTGAATCCCACACAAATAAAATCCAAACAAAATCAATTAAACTCCAAAGTTCTCACACTAGCATTTTATAATTCCTAAATTTTATTATTTTGCTCAAAATAAATCTAAGAAATTAGGGAAGGATCAAAGAAGACATCCTTATAATTTAATTAAGCACTCAAATTCAAACCAAAATTTTGAAATTCACATTTTTGCATTACTAACATTCCGGAAAAATTTTGGGATGTTACAGTGCGTCTTGCGTGGGGCGCACAGGGAACAACCTATTCGCCTTGCGCCCGATATTATGTGCACGGCGAAGGGTCGGGCGCACGGCGACTCCTCTGTTTCCGGTAGTGTTGGCTTAATCCTGTGTACTGTTCTAAACTTGGAACTTGTTTTTGATGTTTGATGGAAAGAGGTTTCCCTAGACGCACACTGTTTTTGTGTATTGTGAATTATACTGAATTACTGATGGATGGAAGACCATACCACAACTCAGTTTTTTTTTTTTTGTTGTTGTCATGTAGAATGGATGTCTGTTTCTTAGAGTTGTCAGTTCGGCATCCTCTCCCGCGATGCAAATTTATCCACCCAAAAGAACAACAATGCAGCACTTGTGCTCTGAGCTGAGATTGAATTGGGACACTAATCGACAAATGACTACTCACCTATGCCGTGCATGTGCAACATTCGTTCCAGGCATCTCTACAGTCTCTACTTACTACTTTTTTTCTGCCATCCCCAAATCACCACTACTCTGAGTTAGAACTTAGAACAGCACACGAACTCGCGAAGAAGAAAACTGTATTGAAGCATCGGGCTAATAAATTACTGCAAAGCAACGGCACCGTACCTTTTTTCTGTCAGTTGTACTAATTGGGTGCACATCCTCGATTACTTTTTGTCTTATCATTATTATGGGAAGAAACCTTACTTTTGAACTGGTTTTCAGTCTCGATTCTAACTCCGTGGAAAAAGAAAAAAGGAACAGATGAAAGCATGTCGGCATGGCTTCATCTGGTCGTCTTCGCTTCATTAGAAAAGCATGTAGAGTTCTTCAATTGATTAGGTATTAACCGGCAGCTAATTTGCTTGCATTGCACTGGATACGAGGAGACATGATCCCACACAACCG
This sequence comes from Cenchrus purpureus, assembly GCA_022644695.1. NCBI lineage: Eukaryota > Viridiplantae > Streptophyta > Magnoliopsida > Poales > Poaceae > Cenchrus > Cenchrus purpureus. The sequence continues at coordinate 53,689,955 of CP053454.1, forward strand.
CCTCTGGTAACGGCAAAAATGCACTGCAAACAAGTAAACAATACATGCAGCTGGACTTTTTTTTTTGCGCCCCAATCCACTGATATCACTCCAATAGGAACTATCCTTGCAGGTCAGCTTTGTAGATCCAATAGTGCATGTGCAAATGAATTACTTGCTCTTATGCTACATTTTCCGAGCTGTTGCGGTCTGGCTCTAAACCACCTAATTAACCACAAAATTCTCCAAATTTTGTTTCATTGTATATGTATGTATGTCTGTCAGTGCAACTAGAGTTGCGCAAAGATGCTATTTAAATCAAAAGCGTCTGCATCCAACATCACATATTTTTAAATCAAAGGAGGTGACCAGGTCAGTGCTTCTGTGTGTACATTTGCACAACGTCAACGAATCAATGAACAACGTTCATTAGTGTCGTTATGTAATTTCATACACTATAATTGTGATGCCAATTATAATGAATGTCCACATGTACGTATACTATAAGTAGATAGTATGTACTACACAGGTACATTACGCGCCTTTACATACTTTTTTGCCAATTGATGGTATTCAAGACTCGATCTTTAATTTGATTCTCCCGTTCACTGGTTCGACATGACACGGGCCGTCCCAATGCAATTAGGTGGGCTGTCATCGTCTTCACACGCTCCCGGAATGTCAGCCAGATCATAACAATGGCACTCTAGATAAAAAAAATAATGCATGTTCTTCCACTATCGCTCAGCCGCTGGTTGCATGCACCTCCATTGCCAACACGTTGGCCGTGTCCAATGTCCAGCAATGACGTGAATGCGGAAATGATGCAAGTACATGACGAAGATGATAATTGACCTATATAGTTGAGAGCCTCAGTTTCTTTATCCAGCTCTCCAATCACGACATTTCTACTCCGCCTTCTGTATGCTATCGTTGTGCACAAATTAGTAAGGATATATGTTTCGTTCAACACCACATATTTTAATCTTTTTGACCTCGTCTTTTGTTGGACATCCTGCTTATGATAGGCAGCTGATAAGATTTTTTGGGATTGTTTGATGCGACTGCTCGCTCTCAATTCGATTACTTCCTCTACCACATGGCGACCAAACAACCCCTCCTACTACTTCAAGAAGGTTGTTAGAGGGATCGCACTACATACATCATCTTGGTACATCAACTTATACGACTATATCGACTAAGGTCGTCCCACGATTAGTATGAGTAATCTAGATGGTAACGACGCATCTGGTGCCTCCAGACCGCTTTAAGATACATCTTGAGCATTTTTTTATTCTTTTTGTTCTCCTTCATTGTTGAGAGATTAAATTTGAACACTTGCCTATATGATGTCATCGATCGAGTCACTCAGCATATTCATGATAATATTTTACATGACTATTTTTGAAATTAAAATGTACCGAAATATGCCTAAATTCCTAACACAATCTATGGTATACACAGATCAAACAGTTTTAGTCCATACATGCACCCGATTCTCTTTGCAATTTACACACACGGTGAGAACTGTTGTGGAATATAAATTTGGCTGGTAAGACTACTGGACAAGCAATAATCTTGATTAAAGATAGCCCCTCTTTTCTCGGAACCAGTTCGTCTACAGTAATGCAGAGTGACTCGATCACCGACGCACATGCCCAAATCAATGTTAGTGGTCGTGCCCTTCGCTCCGGCTGTTTTGCAAAAAGATTATCTGGTTTAATAGAAATCACAACCCAGTTCATCATGTTCAAATGCTACAGTAGCCATGTCAGTACCCAATTGTGCAAGTTGCATGTACAGTGCGTGTTGGTTGACTGACTTGCTGGTGGTGATGGCGCTCAACCAGCGACCTGCCATGTGGCGGAGTCAATGCACGGTGCGCCATCGTTTTCTCCTTTTGAGGAACAACACTGAGGTTGAGGACTTGAGGACGACAACAATATATAGTGGACCAAATGACTTGGACGCGTTCCTAACGGAGAAGGCGCAAATGTGTTTGTTGACCGTGAAGAATGTGACATGAAAGTTGCATAGATCCGCTGTCAGTACGATGATTTACATACCAGCACCCCTTTGTTCTAGTGTCAGAAACGAAATATATAATATATGTATGTGCAGAGAAATATACCATACCCACGTCATGTATTTCACTTCAGTTCCATGCTTGCGGTGGATGCTGGTCGATGCGATGCAAAGTGAATCCTGAAACCTCGATTAAGCTAGCTACTATATACTGCCTCATCACCATCCTCAAGCCCGATCAGTCAGGTTGTGGCCTAGGAGTCATACAAAAACTTAACGGTAAGTTGGACCTATTCCATTGACATGTCATAGGAAAACATTAAAGGAAGGTTGGACCTATTCCATTGACATGGACACGTCTGGACCAATTAGTTGGGCTATCGTCTTCATGCTCCCGGCATCGTTGTCGGCCGGACCACAATAATTAATTAATGATGCTCTACATGCCATGGGTTGACTGCTAACGATATATTTTTCGACCCCTGTCGTTGTCGTCACTCAGTACACATGGAACCTTCTTTTTTTTGAACCGAAGATTGGAAACTTCTTCCTTCTTCCACAGCTAGCGTTCGACGACTAACGCAGAGAGATGGGGACAGCAGGGCGCCCAAGCCCAACTCCTCGATCCACCTCTCTCAAACCCCTCGCTCGATCTGCTTTCCCATCACACCCTCCCCTTTATATAGTACTAGGTAACTACTATGCTTTCTCCCCTTTAAGCCAACACAAGAAATGCAATACAGAACTCTTCAGGGCCCAAGTTTAGATATCATCATCACAAGATCAACAAGATAGAGATTGATTGCCTGATGAAGGACTAAGAGGTCTAACAACAAGCTAGGCAGAGTATCAAAAGCAATCAGTAGAGCTAGCTGCAGGTTCAAATCGATCATAAGGAGGTCAGTAAGCTCTTGCTTGTCTGCCTGTTTTGTGCTCTTGCTTTTAATCTTTGTTCTTTGTTGTTAATTTGTTATTCATTATTGAGAATATCAGGAAACATCTGTAGGCCGATCTTTGTTTTTCCTAATTGTTGGTTGTTTTGACTCGACTGATCATGCGTGTGCCCCATGGTCAGTCGGATCCATCATCGTAAGCACATACAGTGATACTGATGGCATTCGAACTGGTGAAAACTGCCATCGAAGTCGGGTTCAAGATCAAGGATGTGCTGGAGAAGTTTAAAGGGAACAAGAAGGAGTGCGACAAGATTTGTGAGTTGGTGGAAGCACTGACCGATGACCTGAAGTTGCTCCAAGGAGCGCCAATAATGAAGAACCATGGTGTGTGTGCTGCAACGGAGCGTCTCAAGTATGCCCTCGACATCACGTTAATGGAAGTTAATAAATGCCAAAATAGTAAGGCCGTGCTCAAAGCCTTTAAGGCCGATGACATAGCCCGCAACCTGGACGGGTTGAGACAAGATATATCAGAGAAAATATTTGCAGCAGTTCTTCTGACAACAGTCAGTACCAACACACACGTACAACAAATGGAGCACAAAATGGAAGAGTATTATGCTGCTGCTCGTGCTTTTCTTCTGCCCTTACGACTCAAGGTACCATTGCTAAACATGGGTCTGTTTGGTTGCATGCACCACTTTGATGCATGCATGGATGGATCCTATAAGATGGAGGGATTCAATCAATTTGCTTGTACTATACAGTCCACTTCTATTAGTAGAATGATGTAAGGGATGGCTTCATCCTATATATGGGTTGGCACAATTTACCCAACCAAACAAAAGGATCATTAATATTTTGAACTATTCCAATACATGAATCAAATGATGCAAGCAACCAAACACACCCATTGAGTTTTATGCAAGCACGATCACAATATGCTATACATGGATCTCTTCTTTTTCCTGTTTCAGTTGGAACAACTGGTGCAGCACTTTGGTATCAGCAATTCACAGAGAACAGGTGCTGGTAGCACTGGTACGTAAATCGTTTCTTCATGGTAGTTCACCTCCACGCAATTGGTTCAAAATTCAACCTAGCTATATTTGTCTATTTAATTCCTATTACTTACAAATTTGCATTGTTAGTTGACTCCTTCAATGACTATGGAATACGTCATCTCCTTCATATAATCACAGCAAATATGATTATTTGGATAACAACACGTAATTCATAACTGTTTTCTGTTCAAATATGTATAAAAATGCAACAAAGTTATATTACATTTTCTTCAAATATAGTTATAAATACACCAAAGTTATGGTATGCAGTTTTTCAAGAAATATATGTGCATATTCATAGTTCAAGTTCCGAAAGTCCCAAACGTCACATTTTTTGTGACAGCACCCACAAGAGTAACCTATAGTAAGCTGGGTCCAGTATGCATTGTTTGTACGACAGGGTTAATAGACTACAATTGGTCTGACTTGGAGGCTGCTACAGCATCAAAGGAAGACATTGGTGGAGGCCTCTAGTTCCGTGTACAAGGTACACATCTATATTCTTGGGTTGCTGATTTTTTCAGGGAATTTCAGATTATTATTGTCATCAGAGTTAGCATGATTTTCTTGCACAGGACACCTCATGCACATCCCTTTGTATCAGAGTGTATAAGGTTTAGTTTTCACATAATTTGATTTTTATACTTTTGCCTTTCACTAAATCCCTGCCATCAAATATTTCTCCGTATTCTAGATATTGCCATGTTTCTATAAATTAACTGGTCAAATTTAGGGAGGACTGTGACTTAGATAAAACTTAGCCTCTTATAGTTTGGAACAGAGGGAAGGATATAGAATAACTGTTTTATTTGCATAACAGAAGAGATTGTTTTATTAGATTGATATCATCTTCCCACTCAAATCGAAGGCAACATAGTATGTGTGATAACATTTTTGTTTGTGCTCTATTTCATGGCCTTTTCTCTTTGCAACAAGCATTTAATTTCTTGTTACAAAATAATTTACATCATTTAATTAACTCTCTTATTTGCTCTAAACTGTTTTCGCATACACAATGATCAGGTGAATTGCACAACCATGATAACATTTTTGTTTGTGTTCTATTTCGCGGGCTTTTCTTATTATGATTTCTGGAAATTATTTACATCATTTAATTAACTTGCACTTATCTTTCATAATTTGGTTTCACATACTCAATTATCAGTGTGAATTCACAACCATGATAAAATTTTTGTTTGTGCTCTATTTCTTGGATGATTCATTTCTTGTTTCCATAAATGATTTACACCATTTAATTAACTTGCACAAAATTGTTTGAATTTGAATTCATATCCTTAATTATCAGTGTGAACTGCACAACCAATCAGTCGCCATCAAGAAATTCAAAGTGTTGAATGAACACATTAAGGAGCGCTTTGTTCGTGAACTCAAACTCATTGTAAAACTCCGGCACGGAAACATATTTGACCTTGTTGGATACTGTTACGAGTACAAGGAGAGCTTGGTGCAGGAAGGCAGTGATGTTCGAATAGATGAACAGTGTAATCTCTGTTTTATCAGCAAATACATGCCCAACCAAAGCTTGGCTGGAATTATCCAAGGCATGCTATCACCCAAATCTTTCTTAACAATTTACATCTCCACCAGTTTTTCCTTATCCAGCCGCTAACCATCATATCCTTGTAATCTTGTAGGGGATATACATGTTGATTGGCCTGCTCTTTTCCGGATAATTTAAGGAGTAGCCAGGGGTGTACATTACTTGCATCAGCAGCATGTCGTGCATTTAGATTTGAAGCCAGAAAACATCCTCTTGGAAGCTGATATGACTCCTAAGACAAATGACTTTGGAAAAGCTTTAGCATTGGAGCCTAGCCGCCAAGATCACTCTCGATGTAACAAACCTACCTGGCTTGGGGTAAGTCCTATAATGTTCTACACCCAGATTTTACTACTGAGTTTTCATAAACTAGTTTTGTGCCTGACCTTTTGAGCCCATCTCTCATATTTAGTGCCTGTATGAGAGATGGGATTGTATGGGGACTATTAATTTCTCTCTAATGCAATGAGACACAGCTTTCCGGCACTTTCAGAAAAAAAAAGATTTTACTGTACTGAGAATATTATCGGTAGCTAATAGTACTGACAGATCACTACCAATCTACCATACCATGTTCAGTAGTTCAATATATTCGGTTTCAACAGTTCAGTATTTGCTCCTATGTGTAGAATACCGCAACCAGTGAGCCAATTGTAGTTCTTCCCATGATATCACATGTACATATGTTTTGTACATATTTCCAGTCAAAAGTTTGAAGCTTTGAGCATGTAAATCTTTGAAAAACATCTAAATTTTAAATTTTGAAATCCAGAGACATAATTGATCAAGTTCATAAATCTAGCTAATTTGTAACTTGCATCTATTCAGAATTTCTTATCGATTGTCCATAACACTTGCACTGGGACAAGCCTTACTAAGGTGATGGCCAGATATTTCCAAATTTTTTGAAAATTTCTAGGATTTTTCTTTTCTAATGTCTAGCGTGGAGTAAAAATTAAATTAATCTATTAACTCCTCAGGAAATACATAGCCCCGGAACTGTCTAAGGAACATATGGCGTCAACCAAGTCCGATGTGTACTCCTTCGGTATCATCCTCCTTGAAGCCATTGGCCTCATGTGTGCTACATCTGAAAGGGGCTGTCCCAAAGGACGCAAAGACTGGGTACGTTAGTTCTCCAACTTTTTTCTTTCTTCTTTTTTGAGACAAAAATTAGTACTCCTACATTAACGGGTATGAAAAACAATGTTTGTAATCGCATTCCATTTCCTCTTCCTTTGCAGGCTACAAAGATGGAGAAAAGTGAATTGAGGGACCTGTTTGATTCAAACAAGGTAGATGGAGAGTCACAATTGACACTGGCAACAAGATGCGTGCTTGTTGGGCTGTTGTGCAGCCTACCTGATCCGGCGGGCCGGCCATCCATGCAGACAGTTTTTGGGATGCTGGATGATTCTTACATGGAAGAAAAGGAGAACTCAAATGCAGCTGGTGCCTCTGCATCCAGTTCTTCCATACCAGATGGTAAGCTATAGCAACATCTTGGGTGCCCAACATGTGTTATTTACATCTATAAGAGGCTATTGTGTTGTTTGAAAAGCTTCCAATCACATTAGTAACATTGGTTTCAGGAAGCACCTCGGTGCGCTACAAAGAGCGGAGCTATGAAGTTTTTACTGAAGACAATATCCATGACAGACAAGGGAAGGCCGTAGCCAAGGTCCACGAGCTCCTGTCCATTCCCTTGGGGCTCGCAGAGGTCCTCCTGCGGCACTGCAATTGGAATCCTGATAGGGTAATGGAGGTTGGTACAGCATCGGCGGGAGTACTTCCGCAGAGCCGTCGGTCTGCCGCTGTCGCTAGATGATATCTCCGAGCCAATGGTGGCAATGCATAGTGAGCTGACGACATGCAGGACATGCTTAGCTTACAGTTGGGTGAGATCGGCGGGGTGTTCCCACTGCTACTGCGACCAGTGCTGGTAGAGGTACATCCTCAGGGCTGTGGATGACGGCCCGGAGTGCCTGTCAATGCGGTGCCCGGAGTCATCCTGCCAGGTGCCCGCTGCTCGGGAGCTTCTCGAGATGGTGGCCGACCCGGAGACCAAGGCCCAGTATGACTGGTATGCTCTCCGGTCCTATGTGCAAGACAGTGGTGGCAGGATCAAGTGGTGCCAAGGCCCAGGTTGCAGCCGAGCTATCGAGTTCCTTGGCGGCGCCACTGATTCAGCAGATGTGGTGTGTCACTGTAGCCACGCCTGCTGCTGGAGGTGCGACAAGGAACCGCATTGGCCGGTGTCATGTGACACGGTGCGCGCATGGATGGAGAAGGAAAGATCAGAGGATTCCATGGATGATAGTAGGTATTGGCACCATTACCAGCTCTGTGCGGAAAACCAGACGTTGGTGCATAAGGCACTTGCGGACACGGATGAGCTGAAACAATCCTGGCTCGAGAACATGGCCGCCGAGCTGGGCATCCAGGCCACGGATCTCGACTTCCTGACAGAGGCATACGAGCAGATCGTGAAGTGTTGGCGTGTCATGTGTTGGGTGCACGCCTACGGCTACTTCCTGGACCCGGAGCGTGACTGGAACAAGTGTGGCTGTTTGGACCACCTACAGAAGCAAGCCAGCAAGTCGTTGGAGCGCCTGCACCACTTCGCCGTGGAGGAGAGGGTGAAGCCCTACGCTGCTGAGGTCGAAGTGATTACCGAGAGGTACTTGACCTTTAAAATGTTAAAGAGATCAATCGAGGGCTTCAGTTTTGCTTTTCATTTGTCCTAAGGGGAAAAAACTACTTTGGATCATTGGAGTGTTGGAATTGTGTTGTGTCTTTCTTCAATTATTCTCCACTTATCAATTATTGTGTTTATTCAGGAACGATTTACCACTTGATAAAATTATTTCTCACCACCATTCCATTTGCAAAATACTACTGCTCAAGTATTAATTTCAGCCTAAAAACTATTTCTCACCAGTTAACACAAATCCGTTTCAGTACTTTGGAGCTGCAAAATACTACTTTGAATCAACTCCCTGCACCTTCAGCTGGATTCAGAGTTTGCTTTATGAATTTTGCACAATTTATTAAGTTGGGCTGCAAAATACTAGTTTGAATCAACTCTTTCTCTGGGCTGGAAGCTAAATCCACAATTTATTACGTTGGGCCGTGCAATAGTACTAGAGTACAATTAGATCAACAGTCAGCCATTTATTTGTAAGAGATGACCACCTGCCACTCTGCCCACTCATCCATTTTATATAAACGTGAAAGATAAACTCAAAAAAAATATAAATGTGAAAGAGTCTCTAGTCCGGTGGTTAGAGCGTATCAGTAGCACACAACAGGTCGGAGTTCAACTCCCTATGGAAGTGAATTAAACAGGACTGGAATAAAAAGTATAAAAAATATAGGTAAAGACTTCCCCTACTGACTTCGTAAAAATGCTCTAGAAACAAAGAATAACCTAAAGTAAGTACACTGAACATTTCTTTTCATATTTGAATAATATTAGAATGATTTTAATGAACGAAACAATTTGAAATATACAATGTAGCAGCACGTTTTCGTAACCAAAGTAATCGAATATGTATTCCTTGGAATACAAAAGGTACTAATTACCATGTTAATGTCTAGTCACGGTCAATTATTTTTCACTACGTATAATGGTTATAGAACTTTACAAAAATATTGTTAAATAATTTATGCACATAGCTTATACCATCGCTAAGTGATACTGTATTTGAATACAAAAAACATGGAGAAAATGTTACTAAAAGGAGAGAAAAATTGAAAGTGTCAAAAAAAAGACACTAGGGTGCGTACTGGTCCAAGTGGGGTAACAGCACGCCGGCTGCCGGCACCACCACCACCTGGTCTTGCGCACGCCAAGACGAAGTGCACCGTGCCAAGGACTGCACTGCACACGACCTCACCGCCCGTCGCCCGCCGGAACAGCCCGCGTCTGGATGGCCGTGCCACCCTTCTGGGATTGGGCATTGCCATGCTCGCACTTCAACCTCGAACGTGCTTGTGTCGCTCTGTTGCTGCTGCTACTGCTGCTGACGGTGGTCTAGGCCATGGTCGCCTGAGGCGGCCAAGTCCACCATCACGGCCGTGCATAACGTCGATGAGGAGGACTTCACCCTTGATCCCGCCTTCCCCGAGCTGTTCGTGGCCACCTTCTGGTGTCTCAGGAGCTCCGAGATTGGGCTCCGAAGGTGAGTGTTTCTCAGGAGAGGCCATCTGTCTTCAGTGGTCAGTTGAGGCAGTCTGAGGCTGCCACATCCGTGACGCCTATGATGGCACCGGTTGTGGATGTGCCACCTTTGGTCGAGATTGTGGTGCCGGCTGTGGGGGTGCCTCTTGTGCAGGTGCCACCATCGGTCGAGGTGTCGGTTGTGAAGGTGCCGCCTGTGGAGGCACCACCATCGACCGAGGTGGTGCCGGCCTCTGAAGTGGCAACTGACACGGTCAGGAGTCAGAGGACGACAGTTCTGCATCCTTGGAGGTCTTCTTCAGCTACGTCACAAAGGATATTCTGCTGCCTCTTCTGGACCTGCCGACTCGTCATCGTCGAGTTGACCTTGTCCTCGTAGACGCGCCTACTCAGCTGCCTTTGTTCGAGGCATCTGGCCTCAGGCGAAGCCGTCGCAAAGTTTTGGACCTCTCTCGGTCGTCAAGCCGACTAAGAGAGGGATGGTGCTACTGGCGCGGCGGCTCGGTGAGATTGGTGCGCCTCCGGCTTCGGTAGCTTCTGCAAAGGAAGTGGTGGATAATTTTTTCGTGATGAGCCTCCGCCGCACCACATGGACACACTGCAGGCCTTATTCCCGATGTTGAAGAACAAGACCAAGATCTCTCCCCTTGAGGGATGGAGCGTCGACTGAGGGTTACGCTTAGAGCCACACGTTTAAGTTGTGTGGGATGTGAGTAGTTCATATTGAAGTTTATGTTTTCGGGTTGTGCTCAGCTGGCTTGCCAGCTTGTGTCTATCTAGTCTGTTTAATTTGGATTGTAATCGAATATTGTACCCATTTTTCTTCTGTTTAATACAATGATACTCACTGGTAGGATCAACATGGCGTCAATTATCTGTGTTCACCAGTTTGGGGAAAGGATCTTGTGTTCAGAAATCGCGCGAGGGAATTAGTGGCAGGGAATAGAGCACCAATCTAACCATCTGGTGGCCGGTAGCGTCGTGTGGCCGGCCTCGATCGGACGAATTGAAGACGACGACGCGGGATTGTCTTCTTCCCTGCTGGTTGTTTACTTGTTTGTGTGAAGGATTTCTCGGTCTCTCCAATCTCCAACGGAGAGAGGTCGAGGACCATGGCGGCCGCGGTGCCCGGCGGGAGCGGCACTGGCGGCGAGCGGTGGAGCCTGGCGGGCGCGACGGCACTGGTGACGGGCGGCACCAAGGGGATCGGGCACGCGGTCGTGGAGGAGCTGGCTGCGTTCGGCGCGCGCGTGCACACGTGCTCCCGCAGCGCGGCGGACCTCGAGGAGCGCCGCCGGCGGTGGGCTGAGAAGGGCCTCGCCGTCACTACCTCCGTCTGCGACGTCGCCGTGCGCGCCGACAGGGAGCAGCTCATGGACACCGTCAAGGAGACCTTCGACGGCAAGCTCGACATCCTGGTAAGGCGATTGTCGTGAACACTGAACACCACCTCAGCAATGCTCTGTTCAGCACGAACATCAGCTGGACGGCGCGCACTGCCGCAGGTGAACAACGCCGGGATGCTGTTGTTCGCCGGCGGCGGAGTACACGGCGGAGGAGTACGCGCGGCTCATGGCGACCAACCTGGAGTCTTGCTTCCACCTCAGCCAGCTCGCGCACCCGCTCCTCCGCAACACCTCCATTGCCGGTGGGGGAAGCATCGTCCACATCTCCTCCATCGCCAGCGTCATCGGCTACCCGTGGAAGCGCTCTACTCCACCTCCAAAGGTACACGACAACATACATCCATTCCATCGGTGAAAAAAAAAAGAATAGAAATTCAAATTCAGAATTTAAAATCCACATTTCGCACACGCATCTTCAAATTGCTCTCGCCGTGTATGACGAGACATGCAGGAGGACTGAACCAGCTGACGAGGAGCCTGGCTGCCGAGTGGGCCGGCGACAACATCCGCGTGAACTGCGTCGCGCCGGGAACGACCATGACTGACATGGTTAAAAATGTAAGAACTTCAAGTGAAAATGTAAAATGTTGTTTTATTTACTCATATAAGTGTTACAATTAGTCGAAGATGCATAATGCACATGTAGGCGCCGGCGGGGGCGCTGGAGCGAGAGGTGTCGCGGATCCCGATGCGGCGGATCGGCGATCCGGCGGAGGTGGCGTCCGCCGTGACGTTCCTCTGCATGCCGGCGGCGTCCATCACCGGGCAAGTTATCTGCGTCGACGGTGGCCGGACTATTAGTGCCTGATCGAGAGTGAGAGTGATGATTCCGGACGCTGCTGTGTTTTGATTGACTACAGTCTACACGAGTAGTGCTGTTTTGGACCGTGAATCAGCTGGGAATATGATGAGCTTGTATTTAAAATCCAGCGTTCTTTCTACAGCTTCATTTATATAGAGAAAATCTTTAGCATTTTGAACCATGACATGCATATATCCAATCTTCAATTTAGAGCTCACCGCATTCTCCCGTACTAAGGCTCTGTTTTTGTTTCAACTTCTCTGTCTCACTTTCCGACTTTGGGCAGCCATAAGATTGGGAAATGAACTAAAAGCTGAAAAGCTAGCTGAGAAGATAAAAATTTATTGCAAAATCTAGCAAAATGTCAGCAGCCAAAAAAACCAAAAAGCCAGAAATCTAACTTTTCAACCAAAGGCCCAAAAGCAGAAACTCAAATAAACGGGACATGATGACATCGAATATGTATCAATTTTGTTATTTCACCATCGAAAATAGAGAGAATCCACTGCACGCATTCTGAGTGAAGACCGTCGAAAGTGACAAGCATCTATCCATTCTATATATTACTTCTCTAAAAAAAAAACGTAAAAAGAGGTGATGTGGCAACGGTCATCGCTATTTACTATAGCACGCAACGGAATAAACATTTTCAGTCACTCACATCGTTTTTACAAGCGGTTGGATGTCCTTGTCAGCGCATCCATCAAACTGTACATGTTACCTAATTTTCTTGTGTACAGAAATTGACTTCAAAATTAGTGGTAGAAAATAGAGCCCCGATCCAGACTCGAAAGAGAGGAAGGAACATTCGTACTCCCTCCGTCCCTTTTTGTTAGTCGTCAAAAAAACAGTGATTCTCCTCACGATATGCGCCGGACGACCATCAAAGGGGAGGAGTAGCACGCAAGCGGTAGCATCATGATGAGGTTCCCTCTCGCTGCCTCCAACGTGTGACTGTGTACTGCCGGTAGGAGCAGCATGGGCGAGCGGCGGAGCCTGGCCGGCGCGACGACGGCGCTGGTCACCTGCGGCAGCAAGGGGATGGGTGATCTTCAGGCCGGCTGCGAAGTACACGGCGGAGGACTACTAGCGGCAGATGGCAACCAACTTCGAGTAGTCCTGCTTCCACCTCAGCCAGCTCCCGCACCCGTTCCTTCGTAACCAAGGGTGGATCCAGCGATGGAACGCGTAAACCTATCCTACAATTTTTTTATCATGAATGAAGGAGAGAAAGAAGAGAAGGGAAGAGGGCAAAGATGAAGAGGAAGAGGAAGATGGGTGGATGAGCCTCCCAGACCGGCTCCGCCACTGCTCGTAACACCTCCGTCTCCGGTGGGAGGGGGTCCACATATCCTTCGTGGTGAGCATCGTTATGCTTATTAATTAAATAAAAGTTGTTGACCTGATGCAGTACTGCCATCTGACTTAAGCACAGAGTCTACATTAACGAATATATAGTCGAACACATGAACATATGCATAGTGTGGCTTGACGTCGTGGCTCTCCTCGTGATGCATATCAAAGAAAAAAATTGACAAAGAAATGTGGTAAGGAGCCTATCCCATACCCATTCGGCATTGGTGGGAACTTAGGCGAGAAGTGCTCATTGCCTGGGTTTGGCTTAACATGCAAAGACACCAGACATGGCATCCTTAAGCCATTCCACAACAACACAAACTCCTGAACCATAATGAGGATCTTGACAATGTCTTGATGGTTCATTAATTTGGTATTTTAGATTTTAATTTATATAAATTTATTAAAATTGAATGTATGTGATTTAGAAAGAACTAGAACATCTTACATTTTGGTTTGAAAAAATTGTGACAACTTAGGGATTGAAATCCAATATTTGGAGTCTGAGTCCCTGACATTTTGACGGGCAGATTTGTTATGAGATAAAAATACCGTACCGATTGCTACGCAGATTTGTTGTGATAGGAAAATACTGTTTAAGAAGTCGAAATAAGACAAACCGAACAGACTCTGCTAGCATCTCTAATCAGGCTCGGTTCATGGACTTCAGAATGATTTTTGAATATTTCTGATGTGCATATTCCATATATATTGTACATAGTCGTTCATTACGAAAAAAATTTAAAAACTAATGTTGGACGGTAAAGAAAGAGAAGTTGGGCTGCTCCTTCCATGTGGGCCGTCCATCATGCTGGCTTATTTGAGCTAACTTGCTGCGCCAAAATGTTCAATGTGTACAATGTTGGGCCGAATCCCGTATACCTACCACAGGCTAATATCTCCCTAAACATTTTTTGATAAAAAATATACTTCTACACTTTTCATATATGAACATCGAAAAAAACCAAAGTCCATGTTTTACTCAAACGGAAATCGTAAACACAAGCAAAGTATAAGGGACTGCAGGAATGCACTTGCTTGCATGTCAACTTCGACATGGTTTGACTTTTGTTTCATTTCCTGGTTAACAAAACCGTGGCAACATCTCTCCGCCCATGTGATCGATTACCACATATCCAGCGCTCGTTAATGGGGAAGATTTGCGTATCTACACCACTTGTACATACAGAGGATTAATACAGGATTGCGTATCCCCGTCAGTCTATAAGATGAGCATCATCGGCTTTGTGACTTTTTTTTTTGAACGAACGGGCACGAGATTGTGCCTATTTCATTGATAGAGAAGAGAGTACATGGGGGCGGCGACGCCGCAACGACAAAAAGCAAAAGATCTACTCTCGCGAAATCAAAAGCGCAAGATCCTTGGCCGCTGCTACAACCCAGGCCGAGGCTTCTTCTCTAATCTTCGCCGCAAGCGTGGCTGTGGAGGATTCACGTCTATCGAAGGTTCGTGCGTTACGTTCTTTCCAGATCTCCCAGATAACGAGCAGAGTGAGACTTCTCAGCGCTCTTCCGGACACGTCAACCTGTGGTGATCATGATCCACCACTGCACCGTATCATCCGTGGGCCCCCAAGCCGTTGGATTCAAGTCTGGGTGCGCCGTCCAGGCTGCCACTAGGTCCCACACACGCCTCGTGTATCTGCAGTCGACTAACAAATGGTGAGCCGACTCCATGTCTCGCCGACAGAGAACGCAAGAATCGTTATGCGGCCACCCGCGTGCAGCCAGTTTGTCTGCCGACCAAACACGGTTCTGTGTGATTAGCCACGCGAAAAATTTGCACTTTGGCGGCGCCCAAGATTTCCAGATGGAATTAATCGGTAGGGTTGTAGTGCAGCCAAGGAATTGCGCCTTGTAGGCTGAAGCAGTGGTGTAAACCCCAGATTTGGTCAGCTTCCACTTGATGGTGTCCTCTGTGCCAGGTTGCAGGGTCGCGGATTGGACCAAGGTCCAGAGAAGAACGAAGGAGGCGAGGCGATCATTAGTTATACGCCCGTTTATGTCCAGATCACGGATCCAGTTGTCATTGTCGAGGGCGTCCTGAACAGACCTTCTCTTTTTTCTTGAAATTTCATAAAGATTCGACGCAATATCCTTTGGTCGACATCCTTGCAGCCACCTGGAGTCCCAGAAGCTGGCCTTCCTTCCGTCGCCGATAGTAATCGTGGTGCACGCGGCGAAAAGCAGTTTGTCATCTTCGTGCATAGGCGTTTCAGTGCCCAACCAAGGTTTGTGACTTGTGATCTTGCCAAATCTTGCAAATCAGTCTAGCTTAGCAAGGATCAAGGCACCGTCCCCAAAAGATAGTGACGGCGGTGCAGCAATGCTCCTGCCATGTTCTTCTTACCGACATGCGATTTCAACATCGGATGTGCACACGTTTGCTGCCAGATGGACAGCAAAAGAATATGCATGATCCATTATTTGAGATACCTTGACACCGGCAGATCAACACCCGGCTTAAGTCAATGGTCCATTAGGTTTTGTTCTTAAGCTCTGTCATTTGCATTGGTTTTTGTAATTTTGTCTTTTTTATCAGACATGGGCGCCACTCAGTGATTGTTTTTTTTTGTCTTTTCCTTTTTATATGCAATGTTATCATGTTGATAAATGAGAACATGCAGTACGTGCAGTAAGAAACTCCAATGTTAGAAATTTGTACACGCAAAAACAAGTAGAAATATTCTCGTAAATTTCACCATCTTGCATTGGTGCATGCATCTCTTGCTGCATAATATGGACCATTAGCGTATATATATAGTATTGACAGTAGCATATCAACGATCTGCCCAATCAAGTCAACGGTGCACATTGGTGTGTCTTTTTGGTCTGATGTAAGCCTCATTGATTGGTCGCAGTGCAAATGCAGACACAAACATAATTTATTGCTCAAGACTAACCTGTGCCTTTTCAAGGAAAAGTTTGGTTTTCTTTTGGAGCCAATTAAAGGGAAAAAATATTGTATTCATATTTCCTAGGCTGTGAAAGTCAGAAAAGCTTCTACAATAATAATATTTGACCCAGTCGAGTTGCTTACTTAATTTTCCAGAGAATCATACTCCAGACTAAGTGTTTTCCATGATCCATAAGTTAAGTTGAAGGCGACCCAAACATGGACACCTGGCAGACTGCACACACACAGTTTTGCTTGTGACTTGAAGTTCATGTCAGCTTGCTTAATTGTTGTAATAAAGAAAGCATGTTAGGTGCTTACCTTTTGTATATTCAGGTGATTGTGCATTATATGTATTCATAACTTTGACATTAGCAGCTCAACGCACGACAAAATTAAGTCACCTCCTTGTCATGTATGTATGAATACATATAATGCACAATATCATGTATAAAATAGCACTATATAATTGTCAAAATTGGGTGCACGTTATCTGTTAGGCAGTGCAAACAAATAAGATATATAGAGAAAACTGCGCCTAGACCGGTTGTTCAGGGCATTAGCGTGGTACGCCATCAGCCACGGTTCGAACCCCTTGGGTGAATTTGTGGTCATGGATTGTGCACTTAGTGTGTGTTGTAAAAATCTTATTGACTATTCCACGCCAAAGCACAGGTCTAAAGGCAGCTTCATCTTACGAGTGTTGTGATGCCGCTGTGTATGGGTGAGGTAGGGGTACGGAGATTTCGATCTGTGTGAGAAGGTCTTCTTATACTTAATTAATACAATACCGTGGGGTGGTCTTACTCCCCACAGGACAGTTTTTATAATGTCTATTAGAAAAACCAGGCCGATGGGTGAAGAGTCCCATGGGTTTTCAATAAGAAGTAACCTGTTAGTTACATATATTGGTGCCATTTGCCAAGTGATTCACTAAGGTTGAGTAAATGAGAAAAAAAAAGTGGTGGATAATCTAAAGAGGAAAAGAAGTTAAAAAGTGAATGCAATCGTTAAGGATTCGTTTGTTGGTTCCCGGGACTAAACTTTAGTCCTGTCACATGAGATGTTTTGATACTAATTAGGGATATTAACTATAGACTAATTATAAAACTAATTGCATAGATGGAGGCTAACATTGGGAAAAGTAGGAAAAGAGAGATAAATAAATGCAATCGTTAGGGCCTCGTTTGGTTTCAGGGACTAAACTTTAGTTCAGTCACATCGGATGTTTGGATACTAATTATATGAGTATTATTAAATATAGACTAATTATAAGATTAATTTCATGGATGAAGGCTAATTTGTTAAGACTAATTAATAATACATAATAGTGCTATTAATTTTTGTGTAGCTATATATGGTTGGAAACATGTATCGTGCCATTGGAATTGAATATAAACGGCTGTCAAATTTGAGGCATGTTATCAGTTAGGCAGTGCCAACAAAGATATATTGAGAAAACTGACTACTTAATATATGAAACAGAAAATTGACTACTTATAACATACAAAAGTAGATTATTATATTGAACAGTTATAACATCTATTAGGATGAACCTAACTCTAAAATTGGAAAAAAAATGATTAAGCTTTGAGTCTACATGGCACTCCCTCTGTCCCGAATTACTATTTGTTTTGGTTTTACGTATACATAGTTTTTGCTATGTAGCTAGACATGATATGTTGTGTAAAAAAAATCTATGTATCTAGCCAAGCCAAAATCAATAGTAATTTGTAAAGGAGGGAATAGTTACGTCAGTGGCATCTGGCGGCAAGTGATTCACTAAGGCTGAATAAAATGAGAAAATGATGGATAATCTAAAGAAGGAAAACAGAGAAAAAAGCAATGCAATTGAAACTTGAAGTGTTTGGCTCACTGAACCCTCGCTGTGTTGAATCTTATATGTCGCTTAAGCCACAATTTGGCAACCTATCGCCGAGCGCCGCTTTTTTCTTTCTCGCCGCTCGCATCGAAGCGGTTCCGCTTGGTTTCCTTTCTTTCCGTCTGTTTTGGTTTCTTTCTTTCCTCGGTTTTTCTTTCTCCGTTCGCACATAGCGTTTCTTTGCTCGATTTTTTCTTTCTCATCGTTTGCACGTAGCCGGTTTTCTTTCTTTCCTCGGTTTTTTTCTTTCTGTCGTTTGCACGTAGCGGTTCGCTCTTTTTCTTGTTCGGTTTTCTGTTTTAAAATAGAAAAAAAAATCCACCAATCACAAGTTCTGAACCTCAGACTTTCAACTAAATAAGACAGTTAGCAACCATTGCACCACACAACACTTCGTGACTACATAGAGTTACAGATCATTTTATTTATTTATTACTTTCTACTTTATTTTTTTCTATTGTTAATATTTTTCCCTCCATTAATATTTTTATTGTTCGAGATGAGATGTAAATTTGTTCTCGCTATAATAATAAGTTGTTCTGGCTATAAGTATCTTGTTCGGGCTATAATAACAACTTATTCTGACCCTTGTTCTGATTTGTTTTGACATTACATATGTTTTTGTTCGAGATGACACACAAAATTGTTCCGACTGTAATAGGATTTTGTTCTGACAGTTGTTCTCATTTGTTTTGACACTTTTTTTTTGTTTTGTTCGAGATGACATACAAACTTGTTCTGGCTATAATAATAAGTTGTTCTGGCTATAGTAATATCTTGCTATGTCTATAATAATAACAGGTTCTGACCCTTGTTCTGATTTGTTCTGACACCACATTTGTTGTTCGGGATGACATATAAACTTGTTCTGACAGTTGTTCTCATTTGTTCTGTCACTTCATTCGTTTTGTTCTAGCAATAGCAGAATATATAACCTTAATTAAAAAATATGAATAAAAAAAAGTTTGTCAAAATATAGTCAAGTGAGATCTTGTTTCGAAGTTTTTATTGACAGAAATCTAATGGTGCAATCGGAATTTAATTTTGATGCTCGGTTTATGATTTATAGATTTTTTTTTAGTTTCAATCAATGTTGCATGTAGCTGATGTCATCAATTTTGTTTTCTTTTGCATGCATGCACTCCAACCTCCAGCTACCACCGCGCCTTCAACAACAAATTGATTTTTTGTCGCTGAAGTGATGGCTAGTGCCTCGGGCGACCTATGCGCCGCCGGTAGACCCCACTACTGCGAGCCCTATACGTCGCCGTCACCGCTGGCTGGCGAGCGGTGGCCCCGCCCTCCTTCCCCTCTTTTTCCCTTTTTCTCCTCTCATCCCCTTCTTCTCCTCCTGTGTCCGCTAATAACCTAGATCAACAGCCACCACCTCCCTCGTCGGCTGCTCTCCCGTTCCTCTTCTTAAAAAGAAAGCAGTCTTTACTTCCTATTTGCTCTTGTCAGCAAATTGAGACAATTGGACACACGACACATAGGCATATGATAGTTGAATGGGTGTGGAATTCCTAAATAAACTAGTATTTTGTTCTCTGGTTAAGTATGTTGTCATGACCGGATGCTTCGAATAAACCATGAGTCGTTGGCCCGCCTGACGGTAGCCATTAGATCACCATAAATTGCACATCTAGATAGAAATCATAGGTTAAGATTTTATGCGCCGACTATAAATTAACCTCCTTCCTCTCTTAGGCTACGAGCATCTCATTCCTTACATAAATGAGGAAGGAGAGTTAGAATATGGTGTGCTCAACTATACACAGTGATATTTTTAAATTAGTTTGAGCAGTCTTTGGCTCCTGTTTGCTCAGGTCAGCAAATTGAGACAATTGGACACTGGACAGTGGACACACATGACACATAATAGTTGAATGGGAGTGGAATTCCTAAATAAACTAGTATTGTGTTTTCTAGTTCAGTGTGTTGTCATGGGCATGGCCGGATTCTTCAAATAAATTAACTGGAGTCGTTGGCCGGCCGGCCGGTAGCCGTCTTCTTGTGCGCCGTATCTGTCCAAATCCTGCCGTCAGATGAACATACGTGGTCTTATACTAATTTAATCAAAGTCAGCAACTCTTCTTGGATGTAGAGTATAGAGTAGACATTTCGACATGGAGGTGTCGTCTCGTCAGGCCACTATAAATACCAGTGCATGGATGTGGAGTAGCATCTCATCCATCTCATCGCTGTCTCATTTGCACTCTACATCCATCGATCACATTTCTCTAGCTACAAGCTCCCGGAGCAGACAGAATTAGAAGATGGTGGCTGCCGGCAGGAGCATGGCCGAGCGGTGGAGCCTCGCCGGAGCAACGGCGCTGGTCACCGGCGGCAGCAAGGGCATCGGCCACGCGATTGTGGAGGAGCTGGCGGGGTTCGGCGCGCGTGTGCACACGTGCGCCCGCAACGCGGCGGAGCTCGAGGCGTGCCGTCGGCGGTGGGAGGAGAAGGGGCTCGTCGTCACCGTCTCCGTCTGCGACGTCTCCATTCGCTCCGACCGCGAGGACCTCATGGCCACCGTCAAGGCCGTCTTCGGCGGCAGGCTCGACATCCTCGTGAACAACGCCGGGCAGTCGCTTGTAACATCCCTGAAATTTGGATGTTTTTCTATGAGTGAATTTTCGCAAAATTTTAAAACTTTTTGATTGAACATGTGTGTCCCCAAATTTTATCCCACAATTGCTAGCTCTCAACTCAAATTCCAAATAAAATAAAACCATATAAAAATTATTTTCAAATTATGGTATAAATGTGATTTGGTTTTTCTTGGATTTTATTTGAAGTTTAATTGAGTGTTGTTTGAATTTAAAAGTAATTCAAATTCAAATATAAATTCAAATTATATTTCAAAACCTATTTTAAATAACTAACAACTAACTTGGGCCGCATCCAAGAAGACAAAGTCCACATAGAGCCCTCAACGTTTCAGATTAGACCAAAAAGGCCTGATCTTCAACCGGTCCAGCCCACCTAACCCCTCCTGGGCTTTGGATCCCATCTCTGATGCTGAAGTTCGTCGAAGGCCCCTCAGCTCTTCACACCGGACCGGGCCACCCCTTTATCTCCCGCGCGCGAGTCCACCAACCAGCCCATGCCGCGGCCCATGTCAACCCACTGAAGCCGCCAACCTCTTCCCCTCTCTTCTTTCTCACCAGGGCCGGGCACGAGAGTAACCGTGCCCCCCTTTTCTCCTACCTCGTCAGACTCGACGCACGCGCGCTCTGCCTGTGGCGCTGATGGGACGCTGGCCACATACCGCACGCACGCCGAGTCGCGGGCGCCCTAACCCCACTCGGATGCTGGATTAGACCCCTTGCCCCGAGCTCACCTCTGAAACCTAGGGGCGGGCCGGCGGATGCCGCCACGTTGCCGCTGGCGGCTCGACGCTGTGGATGGCCAAGGGCAAATTGCCTCGCGCCGAGTCTTCCACCGCCCTATAAGAGGCTGCCGAGCCCTGGCCGCCCTCTCTCCCGAGCCCTTTGTCCCTGCGCCGCCGCCGTCTTGGGGACTTTCCCCAAATCCTCCACCACCACGGGGAGGAAGGCCGTGCTGCGTCAGAGCACGCCGGGCGCCAAGCACCGCAAGAGGGCAAGCCGCCAAGACCTCGCGCTGCGGCACTGGCGGCTCCACCAAGCCCTGGAGCGCGCCACGCCGACGCCTCGCCGCCGGTACGCGGAGGAGATGCCCTGCGCCGAGCCCTCGCCGTCTTGCAGCATCTGCACCGGCGCACGCGGAGGAAGGACGCCGACGCCACGGGAGGACTCGAAGATGCCGCGTGCGCAGGAAGCCCGCCGCGCCGCCGCCGCCGCCCAGGACAGCGAACCCGTCGCCACGAACCACACCATCACGCCGGCCGCTTCACCTCGCCACGGCATCGAGCACTTCCCTGCACCGCCGCACCTCCTCGAGCCCCTGGTGAGCATCACCTCAGGCCACCTCCTCTTGTTCCGTTCTTGTTCCCGTACTGGAATTCTTGGTCTCCGCGTCGTGACGCCATGAACGCCGCCGAAGTCTCTCTCTCTCACTCGTTAACCTGTTCTGGCTCGGCCTTCGCCGTGCCGTGATCCCCACTGCGCTCTGTCCGGCCGTCGAGCCGCGCGTATCTGTGCAGGCGCCAAGCGCGTTGTCGCAGTCTTGCTGCCCCGACGCTCTGCCACGCGCACCCGCAACCTCGCCGCCGCGTCTGCCTCTCGCCGTGACGCGCGCCTCGCCCTGCTGAACCGCAGCTGCTCGCCGACCCTCGCCGCGACGCCGAAGTCGCCGCCACGCTGCGGACGCTGCGGCGCCGGGACCAGGCCCCGACCGACTCCGCTTTCACGCCGCCGCCTTTGTCGCCTTGAGGACACTGTGACCATGGCCGGCGGCGACGAACTCGCGTGTGCCTTTATGCTGTGGACCGGCCATCGAGCCGTGGACATTTTCTCTGCAGAAAACGCGCCGCCGTGGCCGAACCTCGCCGCCGGCCAAACCCCTGCCGCTGACGCCGCCTTTCGCATTCTCGCCAACGTCGCGGGCGCCTCTTTTCGTGCCCCTTGGCCACCGGCCGCCACCGCAAAGACGCCCAAGACTCCGCCGCCCGGATCCCGTGCGGCCAACCAATCCCCTCTCAGCCACACGCTTGCCCACGTCTCCTGTGCCGCAGAGGATCCCCCCAGGATCCCGTGTGGCATGGCCACCTAAGCTGCCACCTCGCCCTATGGCTGGCTTATAGCTAGCTACGTGGCAGCCACTAGGATCGCTAAAGACAGCCTACAGCCGGCCTTGAGCTAACCTAAAGCCGCCTTGAGCTAACCTATAGTTAACATATAGTTAACCCTGTTGTAAATGCAGGATTTAATTTCAAAAATACTTTTAAACCTTTATATATCCTTCAAAATTACTTTTTAGCTTTAAAAATTCATAACTAATTATCTGGAGCTCCGAAAATTATGAAACCACTTGCGTTGGTTTCATAATTCCGAGACGCTCCCTGCTACCCTATCCTTATCCGCTCTTGCCCTTGAACCGAACCTCTTTTGCCCATGTGCTTGGAGAAGAATTCGTGGCCGATGCCTGCCACTGCGCTATTGTGGGTCTGGGACGCCGGATCCCCGCAACTAGCCACCGGCTTACCACGGACAGGGATGACGTCCCCAAGATGCGTTCGCACTGCCATCCTTGCTTGCACCGCATCCACCGCCTTGTGCCACAACCCGCATACCCGCTCTCTCTTTGCCTTGCATCGAGCCGTGTAGCACGCGACGTACCCAGCGTTAGTAACCCGGAAGGCCGCATGTGATGGACGGTCGTGCCTTGAGCAGAGGCCACTGCTTCAAAGCACGGCAACCCCGTGTTGCAACCTAGTTACTACACCATGGATATCGTCGTATTGCTAGCACTTGCTCCACCGTGCTCCCGAGCACGTCTTGCTACGTCACCATCCTTTTATCGACCACGAGTCAATCCTTTCCTTCTCTCGGTGCTGTCACCGCACACCTTGTTCTGATAAAGCCTTGCCTGACTCGTTTCGCCTTACTCCTCTCCCTTCATCCTCTGAGTTCACATGGTACACATAGTACACATACACATAGTACACATAGTACACATGGAACCTTCTTTTTTTTGAACCGAAGATTGGAAACTTCTTCCTTCTTCCACAGCTAGCGTTCGACGACTAACGCAGAGAGATGGGGACAGCAGGGCGCCCAAGCCCAACTCCTCGATCCACCTCTCTCAAACCCCTCGCTCGATCTGCTTTCCCATCACACCCTCCCCTTTATATAGTACTAGGTAACTACTATGCTTTCTCCCCTTTAAGCCAACACAAGAAATGCAATACAGAACTCTTCAGGGCCCAAGTTTAGATATCATCATCACAAGATCAACAAGATAGAGATTGATTGCCTGATGAAGGACTAAGAGGTCTAACAACAAGCTAGGCAGAGTATCAAAAGCAATCAGTAGAGCTAGCTGCAGGTTCAAATCGATCATAAGGAGGTCAGTAAGCTCTTGCTTGTCTGCCTGTTTTGTGCTCTTGCTTTTAATCTTTGTTCTTTGTTGTTAATTTGTTATTCATTATTGAGAATATCAGGAAACATCTGTAGGCCGATCTTTGTTTTTCCTAATTGTTGGTTGTTTTGACTCGACTGATCATGTGCCCCATGGTCAGTCGGATCCATCATCGTAAGCACATACAGTGATACTGATGGCATTCGAACTGGTGAAAACTGCCATCGAAGTCGGGTTCAAGATCAAGGATGTGCTGGAGAAGTTTAAAGGGAACAAGAAGGAGTGCGACAAGATTTGTGAGTTGGTGGAAGCACTGACCGATGACCTGAAGTTGCTCCAAGGAGCGCCAATAATGAAGAACCATGGTGTGTGTGCTGCAACGGAGCGTCTCAAGTATGCCCTCGACATCACGTTAATGGAAGTTAATAAATGCCAAAATAGTAAGGCCGTGCTCAAAGCCTTTAAGGCCGATGACATAGCCCGCAACCTGGACGGGTTGAGACAAGATATATCAGAGAAAATATTTGCAGCAGTTCTTCTGACAACAGTCAGTACCAACACACTACAACAAATGGAGCACAAAATGGAAGAGTATTATGCTGCTGCTGTGCTTTTCTTCTGCCCTTACGACTCAAGGTACCATTGCTAAACATGGGTCTGTTTGGTTGCATGCACCACTTTGATGCATGCATGGATGGATCCTATAAGATGGAGGGATTCAATCAATTTGCTTGTACTATACAGTCCACTTCTATTAGTAGAATGATGTAAGGGATGGCTTCATCCTATATATGGGTTGGCACAATTTACCCAACCAAACAAAAGGATCATTAATATTTTGAACTATTCCAATACATGAATCAAATGATGCAAGCAACCAAACACACCCATTGAGTTTTATGCAAGCACGATCACAATATGCTATACATGGATCTCTTCTTTTCCTGTTTCAGTTGGAACAACTGGTGCAGCACTTTGGTATCAGCAATTCACAGAGAACAGGTGCTGGTAGCACTGGTACGTAAATCGTTTCTTCATGGTAGTTCACCTCCACGCAATTGGTTCAAAATTCAACCTAGCTATATTTGTCTATTTAATTCCTATTACTTACAAATTTGCATTGTTAGTTGACTCCTTCAATGACTATGGAATACGTCATCTCCTTCATATAATCACAGCAAATATGATTATTTGGATAACAACACGTAATTCATAACTGTTTTCTGTTCAAATATGTATAAAATGCAACAAAGTTATATTACATTTTCTTCAAATATAGTTATAAATACACCAAAGTTATGGTATGCAGTTTTTCAAGAAATATATGTGCATATTCATAGTTCAAGTTCCGAAAGTCCCAAACGTCACATTTTTTGTGACAGCACCCACAAGAGTAACCTATAGTAAGCTGGGTCCACTATGCATTGTTTGTACGACAGGGTTAATAGACTACAATTGGTCTGACTTGGAGGCTGCTACAGCATCAAAGGAAGACATTGGTGGAGGCCTCTCTAGTTCCGTGTACAAGGTACACATCTATATTCTTGGGTTGCTGATTTTTTCAGGGAATTTCAGATTATTATTGTCATCAGAGTTAGCATGATTTTCTTGCACAGGACACCTCATGCACATCCCTTTGTATCAGAGTGTATAAGGTTTAGTTTTCACATAATTTGATTTTTATACTTTTGCCTTTCACTAAATCCCTGCCATCAAATATTTCTCCGTATTCTAGATATTGCCATGTTTCTATAAATTAACTGGTCAAATTTAGGGAGGACTGTGACTTAGATAAAACTTAGCCTCTTATAGTTTGGAACAGAGGGAAGGATATAGAATAACTGTTTTATTTGCATAACAGAAGAGATTGTTTTATTAGATTGATATCATCTTCCCACTCAAATCGAAGGCAACATAGTATGTGTGATAACATTTTTGTTTGTGCTCTATTTCATGGCCTTTTCTCTTTGCAACAAGCATTTAATTTCTTGTTACAAAATAATTTACATCATTTAATTAACTCTCTTATTTGCTCTAAACTGTTTTCGCATACACAATGATCAGGTGAATTGCACAACCATGATAACATTTTTGTTTGTGTTCTATTTCATGGCTTTTCTTATTATGATTTCTGGAAATTATTTACATCATTTAATTAACTTGCACTTATCTTTCATAATTTGGTTTCACATACTCAATTATCAGTGTGAATTCACAACCATGATAAAATTTTTGTTTGTGCTCTATTTCTTGGATGATTCATTTCTTGTTTCCATAAATGATTTACACCATTTAATTAACTTGCACAAAATTGTTTGAATTTGAATTCATATCCTTAATTATCAGTGTGAACTGCACAACCAATCAGTCGCCATCAAGAAATTCAAAGTGTTGAATGAACACATTAAGGAGCGCTTTGTTCGTGAACTCAAACTCATTGTAAAACTCGCACGGAAACATATTTGACCTTGTTGGATACTGTTACGAGTACAAGGAGAGCTTGGTGCAGGAAGGCAGTGATGTTCGAATAGATGAACAGTGTAATCTCTGTTTTATCAGCAAATACATGCCCAACCAAAGCTTGGCTGGAATTATCCAAGGCATGCTATCACCCAAATCTTTCTTAACAATTTACATCTCCACCAGTTTTTCCTTATCCAGCCGCTAACCATCATATCCTTGTAATCTTGTAGGGATATACATGTTGATTGGCCTGCTCTTTTCCGGATAATTTAAGGAGTAGCCAGGGTGTACATTACTTGCATCAGCAGCATGTCGTGCATTTAGATTTGAAGCCAGAAAACATCCTCTTGGAAGCTGATATGACTCCTAAGACAAATGACTTTGGAAAAGCTTTAGCATTGGAGCCTAGCGCCGCCAAGATCACTCTCGATGTAACAAACCTACCTGGCTTGGGGTAAGTCCTATAATGTTCTACACCCAGATTTTACTACTGAGTTTTCATAAACTAGTTTTGTGCCTGACCTTTTGAGCCCATCTCTCATATTTAGTGCCTGTATGAGAGATGGGATTGTATGGGGACTATTAATTTCTCTCTAATGCAATGAGACACAGCTTTCCGGCACTTTCAGAAAAAAAAAGATTTTACTGTACTGAGAATATTATCGGTAGCTAATAGTACTGACAGATCACTACCAATCTACCATACCATGTTCAGTAGTTCAATATATTCGGTTTCAACAGTTCAGTATTTGCTCCTATGTGTAGAATACCGCAACCAGTGAGCCAATTGTAGTTCTTCCCATGATATCACATGTACATATGTTTTGTACATATTTCCAGTCAAAAGTTTGAAGCTTTGAGCATGTAAATCTTTGAAAAACATCTAAATTTTAAATTTTGAAATCCAGAGACATAATTGATCAAGTTCATAAATCTAGCTAATTTGTAACTTGCATCTATTCAGAATTTCTTATCGATTGTCCATAACACTTGCACTGGGACAAGCCTTACTAAGGTGATGGCCAGATATTTCCAAATTTTTTGAAAATTTCTAGGATTTTTCTTTTCTAATGTCTAGCGTGGAGTAAAAATTAAATTAATCTATTAACTCCTCAGGAAATACATAGCCCGGAACTGTCTAAGGAACATATGGCGTCAACCAAGTCCGATGTGTACTCCTTCGGTATCATCCTCCTTGAAGCCATTGGCCTCATGTGTGCTACATCTGAAAGGGCTGTCCCAAAGGACGCAAAGACTGGGTACGTTAGTTCTCCAACTTTTTTCTTTCTTCTTTTTTGAGACAAAAATTAGTACTCCTACATTAACGGGTATGAAAAACAATGTTTGTAATCGCATTCCATTTCCTCTTCCTTTGCAGGCTACAAAGATGGAGAAAAGTGAATTGAGGGACCTGTTTGATTCAAACAAGGTAGATGGAGAGTCACAATTGACACTGGCAACAAGATGCGTGCTTGTTGGGCTGTTGTGCAGCCTACCTGATCCCGGCGGCCGCCATCCATGCAGACAGTTTTGGGATGCTGGATGATTCTTACATGGAAGAAAAGGAGAACTCAAATGCAGCTGGTGCCTCTGCATCCAGTTCTTCCATACCAGATGGTAAGCTATAGCAACATCTTGGGTGCCCAACATGTGTTATTTACATCTATAAGAGGCTATTGTGTTGTTTGAAAAGCTTCCAATCACATTAGTAACATTGGTTTCAGGAAGCACCTCGGTGCGCTACAAAAGCGGAGCTATGAAGTTTTACTGAAGACAATATCCATGACAGACAAGGAAGGCCGTAGCCAAGGTCCACGAGCTCCTGTCCATTCCCTTGGGGCTCGCAGAGGTCCTCTGCTGGCACTGCAATTGGAATGATAGGGTAATGGAGGTTGGTACAGCATCGAAGGGAGTACTTCCGCAGAGCCGTCGGTCTGCCGCTGTCGCTAGATGATATCTCCGAGCCAATGGTGGCAATGCATAGTGAGCTGACGACATGCGTGACATGCTTAGCTTGGATTGGGTGAGATCGGGGTGTTCCCACTGCTACTGCGACCAGTGCTGGTAGAGGTACATCCTCGGGCTGTGGATGACGGCCCGAGTGCCTGTCAATGCGGTGCCCGGAGTCATCCTGCCAGTGCCCGCTGCTCGGGAGCTTCTCGAGATGGTGGCCGACCCGAGACCAAGGCCCAAGATGACTGGTATGCTCTCCGGTCCTATGTGCAAGACAGTGGTGGCAGGATCAAGTGGTGCCAAGGCCCAGGTTGCAGCCGAGCTATCGAGTTCCTTGGCGGCGCCACTGATTCAGCAGATGTGGTGTGTCACTGTAGCCACGCCTGCTGCTGGAGGTGCGACAAGGAACCGCGATTGGCGGTGTCATGTGACACGGTGCGCGCATGGATGGAGAAGGAAAGATCAGGATTCCATGGATGATAGTAGGTATTGGCACCATTACCAGCTCGTGCGGAAAACCGACGTTGGTGCATAAGGCACTTGCGGACACGGATGAGCTGAAACAATCCTGGCTCGAGAACATGGCCGCCGAGCTGGGCATCCAGGCCACGGATCTCGACTTCCTGACAGAGGCATACGAGCAGATCGTGAAGTGTTGGCGTGTCATGTGTTGGGTGCACGCCCTCGGCTACTTCCTGGACCCGGAGCGTGATCTGGAACAAGTGTGGCTGTTTGGACCACCTACGAAGCAAGCCAGCAAGTCGTTGGGCGCCTGCACCACACGCCGTGGAGGAGGGTGAAGCCCTACGCTGCTGAGGTCAGTGATTACCGAGAGGTACTTGACCTTTAAAATGTTAAAGAGATCAATCGAGGGCTTCAGTTTTGCTTTTCATTTGTCCTAAGGGAAAAACTACTTTGGATCATTGGAGTGTTGGAATTGTGTTGTGTCTTTCTTCAATTATTCTCCACTTATCAATTATTGTGTTTATTCAGGAACGATTTACCACTTGATAAAATTATTTCTCACCACCATTCCATTTGCAAAATACTACTGCTCAAGTATTAATTTCAGCCTAAAAACTATTTCTCACCAGTTAACACAAATCCGTTTCAGTACTTTGGAGCTGCAAAATACTACTTTGAATCAACTCCCTGCACCTTCAGCTGGATTCAGAGTTTGCTTTATGAATTTTGCACAATTTATTAAGTTGGGCTGCAAAATACTAGTTTGAATCAACTCTTTCTCTGGGCTGGAAGCTAAATCCACAATTTATTACGTTGGGCCGTGCAATAGTACTAGAGTACAATTAGATCAACAGTCAGCCATTTATTTGTAAGAGATGACCACCTGCCACTCTGCCCACTCATCCATTTTATATAAACGTGAAAGATAAACTCAAAAAAAATATAAATGTGAAAGAGTCTCTAGTCCGGTGGTTAGAGCGTATCAGTAGCACACAACAGGTCGGAGTTCAACTCCCTATGGAAGTGAATTAAACAGGACTGGAATAAAAAGTATAAAAAATATAGGTAAAGACTTCCCCTACTGACTTCGGTAAAAAATGCGTTCTAGAAACAAAGAATAACCTAAAGTAAGTACACTGAACATTTCTTTTCATATTTGAATAATATTAGAATGATTTTTAATGAACGAAACAATTTGAAATATACAATGTAGCAGCACGTTTTCGTAACCAAAGTAATCGAATATGTATTCCTTGGAATACAAAAGGTACTAATTACCACATGTTAATGTCTAGTCACGGTCAATTATTTTTCACTACGTATAATGGTTATAGAACTTTACAAAAATATTGTTAAATAATTTATGCACATAGCTTATACCATCGCTAAGTGATACTGTATTTGAATACAAAAAACATGGAGAAAATGTTACTAAAAGGAGAAAAAATTGAAAGTGTCAAAAAAAAGACACTAGGGTGCGTACTGGTCCAAGTGGGGTAACAGCACGCCGGCTGCCGGCACCACCACCACCTGGTCTTGCGCACGCCAAGACGAAGTGCACCGTGCCAAGGACTGCACTGCACACGACCTCACCGCCCGTCGCCCCGCTCGGAACAGCCGCGTCTGGATGGCCGTGCCACCCCTTCTGGGATTGGGCATTGCCATGCTCGCACTTCAACCTCGAACGTGCTTGTGTCGCCTGTTGCTGCTGCTACTGCTGCTGACGGTGGTCTAGGCCATGGTCGCTCTGGAGGCGGCCAAGTCCACCATCACGGCCGTGCATAACGTCGATGAGGAGGACTTCACCCTTGATCCCGCCTTCCCCGAGCTGTTCGTGGCCACCTTCTGGTGTCTCAGGAGCTCCGAGATTGGGCTCCGAAGGTGAGTGTTTCTCAGGAGAGGCCATCTGTCTTCAGTGGTCAGTTGAGGCAGTCTGAGGCTGCCACATCCGTGACGCCTATGATGGCACCGGTTGTGGATGTGCCACCTTTGGTCGAGATTGTGGTGCCGGCTGTGGGGGTGCCTCTTGTGCAGGTGCCACCATCGGTCGAGGTGTCGGTTGTGAAGGTGCCGCCTGTGGAGGCACCACCATCGACCGAGGTGGTGCCGCCTCGGCGGCAACGACACGCCAGTCGAGTCGAGGACGACAGTTCTGCATCCTTGGAGGTCTTCTTCAGCTACGTCACAAAGGATATTCTGCTGCCTCTTCTGGACCTGCCGACTCGTCATCGTCGAGTTGACCTTGTCCTCGTAGACGCGCCTACTCAGCTGCCTTTGTTCGAGGCATCTGGCCTCAGGCGAAGCCGTCGCAAGCCTTGGACCCTCTCTCGGTCGTCAAGCCGACTAAGAGAGGGATGGTGCTACTGGCGCGGCGGCTCGGTGAGATTGGTGCGCCTCGGTAGCTTCTGCAAAGGAAGTGGTGGATAATTTTTTCGTGATGAGCCTCCGCCGCACCACATGGACACACTGCGCAGCCTTATTCGATGTTGAAGAACAAGACCAAGATCTCTCCCTTGAGGATGGAGCGTCGACTGAGGGTTACGCTTAGAGCCACACGTTTAAGTTGTGTGGGATGTGAGTAGTTCATATTGAAGTTTATGTTTTCGGGTTGTGCTCAGCTGGCTTGCCAGCTTGTGTCTATCTAGTCTGTTTAATTTGGATTGTAATCGAATATTGTACCCATTTTTCTTCTGTTTAATACAATGATACTCACTGGTAGGATCAACATGGCGTCAATTATCTGTGTTCACCAGTTTGGGGAAAGGATCTTGTGTTCAGAAATCGCGCGAGGGAATTAGTGGCAGGGAATAGAGCACCAATCTAACCATCTGGTGGCCGGTAGCGTCGTGTGGCCGGCCTCGATCGGACGAATTGAAGACGACGACGCGGGATTGTCTTCTTCCCTGCTGGTTGTTTACTTGTTTGTGTGAAGGATTTCTCGGTCTCTCAATCTCCAACGGAGAGGTCGAGGACCATGGCGGCCGCGGTGCCCGGCGGGAGCGGCACTGGCGGCGAGCGGTGGAGCCTGGCGGGCGCGACGGCACTGGTGACGGGCGGCACCAAGGGGATCGGGCACGCGGTCGTGGAGGAGCTGGCTGCGTTCGGCGCGCGCGTGCACACGTGCTCCCGCAGCGCGGCGGACCTCGAGGAGCGCCGCCGGCGGTGGGCTGAGAAGGGCCTCGCCGTCACTACCTCCGTCTGCGACGTCGCCGTGCGCGCCGACAGGGAGCAGCTCATGGACACCGTCAAGGAGACCTTCGACGGCAAGCTCGACATCCTGGTAAGGCGATTGTCGTGAACACTGAACACCACCTCAGCAATGCTCTGTTCAGCACGAACATCAGCTGGACGGCGCGCACTGCCGCAGGTGAACAACGCCGGGATGCTGTTGTTCAAGCCGGCGGCGGAGTACACGGCGGAGGAGTACGCGCGGCTCATGGCGACCAACCTGGAGTCTTGCTTCCACCTCAGCCAGCTCGCGCACCCGCTCCTCCGCAACACCTCCATTGCCGGTGGGGGAAGCATCGTCCACATCTCCTCCATCGCCAGCGTCATCGGCTACCCGTGGGAAGCGCTCTACTCCACCTCCAAAGGTACACGACAACATACATCCATTCCATCGGTGAAAAAAAAAAGAATAGAAATTCAAATTCAGAATTTAAAATCCACATTTCGCACACGCATCTTCAAATTGCTCTCGCCGTGTATGACGAGACATGCAGGAGGACTGAACCAGCTGACGAGGAGCCTGGCTGCCGAGTGGGCCGGCGACAACATCCGCGTGAACTGCGTCGCGCCGGGAACGACCATGACTGACATGGTTAAAAATGTAAGAACTTCAAGTGAAAATGTAAAATGTTGTTTTATTTACTCATATAAGTGTTACAATTAGTCGAAGATGCATAATGCACATGTAGGCGCCGGCGGGGGCGCTGGAGCGAGAGGTGTCGCGGATCCCGATGCGGCGGATCGGCGATCCGGCGGAGGTGGCGTCCGCCGTGACGTTCCTCTGCATGCCGGCGGCGTCCTACATCACCGGGCAAGTTATCTGCGTCGACGGTGGCCGGACTATTAGTGCCTGATCGAGAGTGAGAGTGATGATTCCGGACGCTGCTGTGTTTTGATTGACTACAGTCTACACGAGTAGTGCTGTTTTGGACCGTGAATCAGCTGGGAATATGATGAGCTTGTATTTAAAATCCAGCGTTCTTTCTACAGCTTCATTTATATAGAGAAAAATCTTTAGCATTTTTGAACCATGACATGCATATATCCAATCTTCAATTTAGAGCTCACCGCATTCTCCCGTACTAAGGCTCTGTTTTTGTTTCAACTTCTCTGTCTCACTTTCCGACTTTGGGCAGCCATAAGATTGGGAAATGAACTAAAAGCTGAAAAGCTAGCTGAGAAGATAAAAATTTATTGCAAAATCTAGCAAAATGTCAGCAGCCAAAAAAACCAAAAAGCCAGAAATCTAACTTTTCAACCAAAGGCCCAAAAGCAGAAACTCAAATAAACGGGACATGATGACATCGAATATGTATCAATTTTGTTATTTCACCATCGAAAATAGAGAGAATCCACTGCACGCATTCTGAGTGAAGACCGTCGAAAGTGACAAGCATCTATCCATTCTATATATTACTTCTCTAAAAAAAAACGTAAAAAGAGGTGATGTGGCAACGGTCATCGCTATTTACTATAGCACGCAACGGAATAAACATTTTCAGTCACTCACATCGTTTTTACAAGCGGTTGGATGTCCTTGTCAGCGCATCCATCAAACTGTACATGTTACCTAATTTTCTTGTGTACAGAAATTGACTTCAAAATTAGTGGTAGAAAATAGAGCCCCGATCCAGACTCGAAAGAGAGGAAGTAACATTCGTACTCCCTCCGTCCCTTTTTGTTAGTCGTCAAAAAAACAGTGATTCTCCTCACAGATATGCTTTCGGGACGACCATCAATAAGGGACGGAGGGAGTAGCACGCAAGCGGTAGCATCATGATGAGGTTCCCTCTCGCTGCCTCCAACGTGTGACTGCGTACTGCCGGTAGGAGCAGCATGGGCGAGCGGCGGAGCCTGGCCGGCGCGACGACGGCGCTGGTCACCTGCGGCAGCAAGGGGATGGGTGATCTTCAGGCCGGCTGCGAAGTACACGGCGGAGGACTACTAGCGGCAGATGGCAACCAACTTCGAGTAGTCCTGCTTCCACCTCAGCCAGCTCCCGCACCCGTTCCTTCGTAACCAAGGGTGGATCCAGCGATGGAACGCGTAAACCTATCCTACAATTTTTTTATCATGAATGAAGGAGAGAAAGAAGAGAAGGGAAGAGGCAAAGATGAAGAGGAAGAGGAAGATGGGTGGATGAGCCTCCCAGACCGGCTCCGCCACTGCTCGTAACACCTCCGTCTCGGTGGGGGTCCACATATCCTTCGTGGTGAGCATCGTTATGCTTATTAATTAAATAAAAGTTGTTGACCTGATGCAGTACTGCCATCTGACTTAAGCACAGAGTCTACATTAACGAATATATAGTCGAACACATGAACATATGCATAGTGTGGCTTGACGTCGTGGCTCTCCTCGTGATGCATATCAAAGAAAAAAATTGACAAAGAAATGTGGTAAGGAGCCTATCCCATACCCATTCGGCATTGGTGGGAACTTAGGCGAGAAGTGCTCATTGCCTGGGTTTGGCTTAACATGCAAAGACACCAGACATGGCATCCTTAAGCCATTCCACAACAACACAAACTCCTGAACCATAATGAGGATCTTGACAATGTCTTGATGGTTCATTAATTTGGTATTTTAGATTTTAATTTATATAAATTTATTAAAATTGAATGTATGTGATTTAGAAAGAACTAGAACATCTTACATTTTGGTTTGAAAAAATTGTGACAACTTAGGGATTGAAATCCAATATTTGGAGTCTGAGTCCCTGACATTTTGGACGGGCAGATTTGTTATGAGATAAAAAAATACCGTACACTGATTGCTACGGCAGATTTGTTGTGATAGGAAAATACTGTTTAAGAAGTCGAAATAAGACAAACCGAACAGACTCTGCTAGCATCTCTAATCAGGCTCGGTTCATGGACTTCAGAATGATTTTTGAATATTTCTGATGTGCATATTCCATATATATTGTACATAGTCGTTCATTACGAAAAAAATTTAAAAACTAATGTTGGACGGTAAAGAAAGAGAAGTTGGGCTGCTCCATGTGGGCCGTCCATCATGCTGGCTTATTTGAGCTAACTTGCTGCGCCAAAATGTTCAATGTGTACAATGTTGGGCCGAATCCCGTATACCTACCACAGGCTAATATCTCCCTAAACATTTTTTGATAAAAAATATACTTCTACACTTTTCATATATGAACATCGAAAAAAACCAAAGTCCATGTTTTACTCAAACGGAAATCGTAAACACAAGCAAAGTATAAGGGACTGCAGGAATGCACTTGCTTGCATGTCAACTTCGACATGGTTTGACTTTTGTTTCATTTCCTGGTTAACAAAACCGTGGCAACATCTCTCCGCCCATGTGATCGATTACCACATATCCAGCGCTCGTTAATGGGGAAGATTTGCGTATCTACACCACTTGTACATACAGAGGATTAATACAGGATTGCGTATCCCCGTCAGTCTATAAGATGAGCATCATCGGCTTTGTGACTTTTTTTTTTGAACGAACGGGCACGAGATTGTGCCTATTTCATTGATAGAGAAGAGAGTACATGGGCGGCGGCGCGCAACGACAAAAAGCAAAAGATCTACTCTCGCGAAATCAAAGCGCAAGATCCTTGGCGCTGCTACAACCCAGGCCGAGGCTTCTTCTCTAATCTTCGCCAAGCGTGGCTGTGGAGGATTCACGTCTATCGAAGGTTCATGCGTTACGTTCTTTCCAGATCTCCCGGATAGCAGGCAGAGTGAGACTTCTCGGCGCTCTTCGGACACGTCGCCTGTGGTGATCATGATCCACCACGCACCGTATCATCCGTGGGCCCCAAGCCGTTGGATTCAAGTCCGGGTGCGCCGTCCAGGCTGCCACTAGGTCCCACACGCGCCTCGTGTATCTGCGATCGACTAACAAATGGTGAGCCGACTCCATGTCTCGCCGACGAGAACGCAAGAATCGTTACGGCCACCAGCGTGCAGCCAGGTTTGTCTGCCGACCAAACACGGTTCGTGTGATTAGCCACGCGAAAATTTGCACTTTGGCGGCGCCCAAGATTTCCAGATGGAATTAATCGGTAGGGTTGTAGTGCAGCCAAGGAATTGCGCCTTGTAGGCTGAAGCAGTGGTGTAAACCCCAGATTTGGTCAGCTTCCACTTGATGGTGTCCTCTGTGCTAGGTTGCAGGGTCGCGGATTGGACCAAGGTCCAGAGAAGAACGAAGGAGGCGAGGCGATCATTAGTTATACGTCCGTTTATGTCCAGATCACGGATCCAGTTGTCATTGTCGAGGGCGTCCTGAACAGACCTTCTCTTTTTTCTTGAAATTTCATAAAGATTCGACGCAATATCCTTTGGTCGACATCCTTGCAGCCACCTGGAGTCCCAGAAGCTGGCCTTCCTTCCGTCGCCGATAGTAATCGTGGTGCACGCGGCGAAAAGCAGTTTGTCATCTTCGTCGCAAGGCGTTTCAGTGCCCAACCAAGGTTTGTGACTTGTGATCTTGCCAAATCTTGCAAATCAGTCTAGCTTAGCAAGGATCAAGGCACCGTCCCCAAAAGATAGTGACGGCGGTGCAGCAATGCTCCTGCCATGTTCTTCTTACCGACATGCGATTTCAACATCGGATGTGCACACGTTTGCTGCCAGATGGACAGCAAAAGAATATGCATGATCCATTATTTGAGATACCTTGACACCGGCAGATCAACACCCGGCTTAAGTCAATGGTCCATTAGGTTTTGTTCTTAAGCTCTGTCATTTGCATTGGTTTTTGTAATTTTGTCTTTTTTATCAGACATGGGCGCCACTCAGTGATTGTTTTTTTTTGTCTTTTCCTTTTTATATGCAATGTTATCATGTTGATAAATGAGAACATGCAGTGCAGTAAGAAACTCCAATGTTAGAAATTTGTACACGCAAAAACAAGTAGAAATATTCTCGTAAATTTCACCATCTTGCATTGGTGCATGCATCTCTTGCTGCATAATATGGACCATTAGCGTATATATATAGTATTGACAGTAGCATATCAACGATCTGCCCAATCAAGTCAACGGTGCACATTGGTGTGTCTTTTTGGTCTGATGTAAGCCTCATTGATTGGTCGCAGTGCAAATGCAGACACAAACATAATTTATTGCTCAAGACTAACCTGTGCCTTTTCAAGGAAAAGTTTGGTTTTCTTTTGGAGCCAATTAAAGGGAAAAAATATTGTATTCATATTTCCTAGGCTGTGAAAGTCAGAAAAGCTTCTACAATAATAATATTTGACCCAGTCGAGTTGCTTACTTAATTTTCCAGAGAATCATACTCCAGACTAAGTGTTTTCCATGATCCATAAGTTAAGTTGAAGGCGACCCAAACATGGACACCTGGCAGACTGCACACACACAGTTTTGCTTGTGACTTGAAGTTCATGTCAGCTTGCTTAATTGTTGTAATAAAGAAAGCATGTTAGGTGCTTACCTTTTGTATATTCAGGTGATTGTGCATTATATGTATTCATAACTTTGACATTAGCAGCTCAACGCACGACAAAATTAAGTCACCTCCTTGTCATGTATGTATGAATACATATAATGCACAATATCATGTATAAAATAGCACTATATAATTGTCAAAATTGGGTGCACGTTATCTGTTAGGCAGTGCAAACAAATAAGATATATAGAGAAAACTGCGCCTAGACCGGTTGTTCAGGGCATTAGCGTGGTACGCCATCAGCCACGGTTCGAACCCCTTCGGGGGTGAATTTGTGGCCGCGGATTGTGCACTTAGTGTGTGTTGTAAAAAAAAATCTTATTGACTATTCCACGCCAAAGCACAGGTCTAAAGGCAGCTTCATCTTACGAGTGTTGTAATGCCGCTGTGTATGGGTGAGGTAGGGGTACGGAGATTTCGATCTGTGTGAGAAGGTCTTCTTATACTTAATTAATACAATACCGTGGGGGTGGTCTTACTCCCCACAGGACGAGTTTTTTTTATAATGTCTATTAGAAAAAAACCAGGCCGATGGGTGAAGAGTCCCATGGGTTTTCAATAAGAAGTAACCTGTTAGTTACATATATTGGTGCCATTTGCCAAGTGATTCACTAAGGTTGAGTAAATGAGAAAAAAAAAGTGGTGGATAATCTAAAGAGGAAAAGAAGTTAAAAAGTGAATGCAATCGTTAAGGATTCGTTTGTTGGTTCCCGGGACTAAACTTTAGTCCTGTCACATGAGATGTTTTGATACTAATTAGGGATATTAACTATAGACTAATTATAAAACTAATTGCATAGATGGAGGCTAACATTGGGAAAAGTAGGAAAAGAGAGATAAATAAATGCAATCGTTAGGGCCTCGTTTGGTTTCAGGGACTAAACTTTAGTTCAGTCACATCGGATGTTTGGATACTAATTATATGAGTATTATTAAATATAGACTAATTATAAGATTAATTTCATGGATGAAGGCTAATTTGTTAAGACTAATTAATAATACATAATAGTGCTATTAATTTTTGTGTAGCTATATATGGTTGGAAACATGTATCGTGCCATTGGAATTGAATATAAACGGCTGTCAAATTTGGAGGCATGTTATCAGTTAGGCAGTGCCAACAAAGATATATTGAGAAAACTGACTACTTAATATATGAAACAGAAAATTGACTACTTATAACATACAAAAGTAGATTATTATATTGAACAGTTATAACATCTATTAGGATGAACCTAACTCTAAAATTGGAAAAAAAATGATTAAGCTTTGAGTCTACATGGCACTCCCTCTGTCCCGAATTACTATTTGTTTTGGTTTTTACGTACATAGTTTTTGCTATGTAGCTAGACATGATATGTTGTGTAAAAAAAATCTATGTATCTAGCCAAGCCAAAATCAATAGTAATTTGTAAAGGAGGGAATAGTTACGTCAGTGGCATCTGGCGGCAAGTGATTCACTAAGGCTGAATAAAATGAGAAAATGATGGATAATCTAAAGAAGGAAAACAGAGAGAAAAAAACGAATGCAATTGAAACTTGAAGTGTTTGGCTCACTGAACCCTCGCTGGGGGTTGAATCTTATATGTCGCTTAAGCCACAATTTGGCAACCTATCGCCGAGCGCGCGCTTTTTTTTCTTTCTCGTCGTTCGCACGTAGCGGTTCCGGTTTTCTTTCTGGTTTCCTTTCTTTCCGTCCTGTTTTGGTTTTCTTTCTTTCCTCGGTTTTTTTCTTTCTCCGTTCGCACATAGCGTTTCTTTGCTCGATTTTTTCTTTCTCATCGTTTGCACGTAGCCGGTTTTCTTTCTTTCCTCGGTTTTTTTCTTTCTGTCGTTTGCACGTAGCGGTTCGCTCTTTTTTACTGTTCCGGTTTTCTGTTTTAAAATAGAAAAAAAAATCCACCAATCACAAGTTCTGAACCTCAGACTTTCAACTAAATAAGACAGTTAGCAACCATTGCACCACACAACACTTCGTGACTACATAGAGTTACAGATCATTTTATTTATTTATTACTTTCTACTTTATTTTTTTCTATTGTTAATATTTTTCCCTCCATTAATATTTTTATTGTTCGAGATGAGATGTAAATTTGTTCTCGCTATAATAATAAGTTGTTCTGGCTATAAGTATCTTGTTCGGGCTATAATAACAACTTATTCTGACCCTTGTTCTGATTTGTTTTGACATTACATATGTTTTTGTTCGAGATGACACACAAAATTGTTCCGACTGTAATAGGATTTTGTTCTGACAGTTGTTCTCATTTGTTTTGACACTTTTTTTTTGTTTTGTTCGAGATGACATACAAACTTGTTCTGGCTATAATAATAAGTTGTTCTGGCTATAGTAATATCTTGTTACATCTATAATAAGGTTCTCGACCCTTGTTCTGATTTGTTCTGACACCACATTTGTTGTTCGGGATGACATATAAACTTGTTCTGACAGTTGTTCTCATTTGTTCTGTCACTTCATTCGTTTTGTTCTAGCAATAGCAGAATATATAACCTTAATTAAAAAATATGAATAAAAAAAAGTTTGTCAAAATATAGTCAAGTGAGATCTTGTTTCGAAGTTTTTATTGACAGAAATCTAATGGTGCAATCGGAATTTAATTTTGATGCTCGGTTTATGATTTATAGATTTTTTTTAGTTTGATCGATATTGCGTGTAGTGATGTCGTGATTTTGTTTTCTTTGCATGCATGCACTCCAACCTCCAGCTACCACCGCGCCTTCAACAACAAATTGATTTTTTGTCGCTGAAGTGATGGCTAGTGCCTCGGGGCGACCTATGCGCCGCCGGCCGGTAGACCCCACTACTGCGAGCCCTATACGTCGCCGTCACCGCTGGCTGGCGAGCGGTGGCCCCGCCCTCCTTCCCCTCTTTTCCCTTTTTCCTCTCATCCCCTTCTTCTCCTCCTGTGTCCGCTAATAACCTAGATCAACAGCCACCACCTCCCTCGTCGGCTGCTCTCCCGTTCCTCTTCTTAAAAAGAAAGCAGTCTTTACTTCCTATTTGCTCTTGTCAGCAAATTGAGACAATTGGACACACGACACATAGGCATATGATAGTTGAATGGGTGTGGAATTCCTAAATAAACTAGTATTTTGTTCTCTGGTTAAGTATGTTGTCATGACCGGATGCTTCGAATAAACCATGAGTCGTTGGCGCCTGACGGTAGCCATTAGATCACCATAAATTGCACATCTAGATAGAAATCATAGGTTAAGATTTTATGCGCCGACTATAAATTAACCTCCTTCCTCTCTTAGGCTACGAGCATCTCATTCCTTACATAAATGAGGAAGGAGAGTTAGAATATGGTGTGCTCACCTATACACAGTGATATTTTTAAATTAGTTTGAGCAGTCTTTGGCTCCTGTTTGCTCAGGTCAGCAAATTGAGACAATTGGACACTGGACAGTGGACACACATGACACATAATAGTTGAATGGGAGTGGAATTCCTAAATAAACTAGTATTGTGTTTTCTAGTTCAGTGTGTTGTCATGGGCATGGCCGGATTCTTCAAATAAATTAACTGAGTCGTTGGCCGGCCGGTAGCCGTCTTCTTGTGCGCCGTATCTGTCCAAATCCTGCCGTCAGATGAACATACGTGGTCTTATACTAATTTAATCAAAGTCAGCAACTCTTCTTGGATGTAGAGTATAGAGTAGACATTTCGACATGGAGGTGTCGTCTCGTCAGGCCACTATAAATACCAGTGCATGGATGTGGAGTAGCATCTCATCCATCTCATCGCTGTCTCATTTGCACTCTACATCCATCGATCACATTTCTCTAGCTACAAGCTCCCGGAGCAGACAGAATTAGAAGATGGTGGCTGCCGGCAGGAGCATGGCCGAGCGGTGGAGCCTCGCCGGAGCAACGGCGCTGGTCACCGGCGGCAGCAAGGGCATCGGCCACGCGATTGTGGAGGAGCTGGCGGGGTTCGGCGCGTGTGCACACGTGCGCCCGCAACGCTGGCGGAGCTCGAGGCGTGCGCCGGCGGTGGGAGGAGAAGGGGCTCGTCGTCACCGTCTCCGTCTGCGACGTCTCCATTCGCTCCGACCGCGAGGACCTCATGGCCACCGTCAAGGCCGTCTTCGGCGGCAGGCTCGACATCCTCATGAACAACGCCGGGCAGTCGCTTGTAACATCCCTGAAATTTGGATGTTTTTCTATGAGTGAATTTTCGCAAAATTTTAAAACTTTTGATTGAACATGTGTGTCCCCAAATTTTATCCCACAATTGCTAGCTCTCAACTCAAATTCCAAATAAAATAAAACCATATAAAATTATTTTCAAATTATGGTATAAATGTGATTTGGTTTTCTTGGATTTTATTTGAAGTTTAATTGAGTGTTGTTTGAATTTAAAAGTAATTCAAATTCAAATATAAATTCAAATTATATTTCAAAACCTATTTTAAATAACTAACAACTAACTTGGGCGCATCCAAGAAGACAAAGTCCACATAGAGCCCTCAACGCTTTGATTAGACCAAAAAGGCACGATCTTCAACCGGTCCACCCACCTAACCCCTCACGGGCTTTGGATCCCATCTCCGATGCGAAGTTCGAAGGCCCCTCAGCTCTTCACACCGGACCGGGCCACCCCTTTATCTCCCGCGGGCGAGTCCACCAACCAGCCCATGCCGCGGCCCATGTCAACCCACTGAAGCCGCCAACCTCTTCCCTCTCTTCTTTCTCCAGACTCTCAGTAACCGTGCCCCTTTCTCCTACCGCAGACGCGCTCGCGCGCGTGAGCGCTGATGGGACGCTCACCTTGTTGTACCGCCGCACGACGCCGAGTCGCTGGCGGCCCTAACTGACCTCGGATGCTCCTCTAGGGATTAGACCCTTGCCCCGAGCTCACCTCACGGAAACCTAGGGGCGGGCCGACGGATGCCGGCCACGTTGCTGATGGCTGGACGCTTGAGGATGGCCGCGGGGCCAAATTGCCCTCGCGCCGAGTCTTCCACCGCCCTATAAGAGGCTGCCGAGCCACGCCGCCTCTCTCCGAGCCCTTTGTCCTCGGCGCCGTCTTGGGGACTTTCCCAAATCCTCCACCACCACGGGAGAGGGGCAAGCCGCTCAAGACCGCGCTGCGAAGAGCTCACGCAAGGCGCGCTGGAAGCCCTCGAGCGCCACGCCGACGCCTCGCCGCCGGCACGCGGAGGAGATGCCCGCGCCGAGCCTCGCCGTCCTTGCAAAGATTCGCACGGCGACGCGAGGAAGGACGCCGACGCCACGGGAGGACTCGAAGACGCCGTGCCGCGCTGTGAAGCCCGTCGCCGCGCCGCCGCCGCCGCCCAGGACAGCGAACCCGTCGCCACGAACCACACCATCACGCCGGCCGCTTCACCTCGCCACGGCATCGAGCACTTCCCTGCACCGCCGCACCTCCTCGAGCCCCTGGTGAGCATCACCTCAGGCCACCTCCTCTTGTTCCGTTCTTGTTCTGCATCTTGGAATTCTTGGTCTCGCCGTGACGCCATGAACGCCGCCAAGTCTCTCTCTCACTCGTTAACTGCTCGCTCGCCTCGCTGCGGGTGATCCCCATGCGCTCTGTCCGCCGCCGAGCCGCCAGACTGCGTGCGCGCCAAGCGCGTTGTCGCAGTCTTGCTGCCCCGACGCCGCCGCGCACGCAACCGCGCCGCCGCGCCTCGCCGTGACACGCGCCTCGCCTGAACCGCAGTGCTCGCCAATTCGCCGCACGCCGGAAGTCGCCGCCACGCCGCCGTGGACGCGCTGCGCCGACGACCGCCCGGACCCCGACTGCTTCACCACGCCGCCTTGTCGCCTTGAGGACACCGTGACCATGCGCCGGCGGCGAACTCAGCAGCGTTTTATGCCGTGGACCGCCATCGAGCCGTGGACATTTTCTGCAGGAAAACGCGCCGCGTGGCGAACCTCGCCGCCGCCAAACCCCTTGCAGCCGACGCCCCTCGGGCATTCTGCCACAACGTCCGGGCGCCTCTCGTGCCTTGGCCGGAGCCACACCGGCGCTGCAAAGACGCCACGCCCGCCGCGAATCCCGTGCGGCCAACCAATCCCTCTCGCCCACACGCTTGCCCACACGTATCTCATGCCGCAGAGGATCCCCCCAAGATCCCGTGTGGCATGGCCACCTAAGCTGCCACCTCGCCCTATGGCTGGCTTATAGCTAGCTACGTGGCAGCCACTAGGATCGCTAAAAAGGCCCTACGGCCTTGAGCTAACCTAAAGCCGCCTTTGAGCTAACCTATAGTTAACATATAGTTAACCCTGTTGTAAATGCAGGATTTAATTTCAAAAATACTTTTAAACCTTTATATATCCTTCAAAAATTACTTTTTAGCTTTAAAAATTCATAACTAATTATCTGGAGCTCCGAAAATTATGAAACCACTTGCGTTGGTTTCATAATTCCGAGACGCTCCCTGCTACCCTATCCTTATCCGCTCTTGCCCTTGAACCGAACCTCTTTTGCCCATGTGCTTGGAGAAGAATTCGTGGCCGATGCCTGCCACTGCGCTATTGTGGGTCCGGGACGCCGGATCCCCGCAACTAGCCACCGGCTCACGGACAGTGGATGACGTCCCCAAGATGCGTTCGCCGCCATCCTTGCTTGCACCGCATCCACCGCCTTGTGCCACAACCCGCATACCCGCTCTCTCTCTTTGCCTTGCATCGAGCCGTGTAGCACGCGACGTACCCAGCGTTAGTAACCCGGAAGGCCGCATGTGATGGACGGTCGTGCCTTGAGCAGAGGCCTCTGCTTCAAAGCACGGCAACCCCGTGTTGCAACCTAGTTACTACACCATTAGCACGCTCGCGTGCTCCCGAGCGCGTCTTGCTACGTCACCATCCTTTTATCGACCAC
This sequence comes from Cenchrus purpureus, assembly GCA_022644695.1. NCBI lineage: Eukaryota > Viridiplantae > Streptophyta > Magnoliopsida > Poales > Poaceae > Cenchrus > Cenchrus purpureus. The sequence goes on from CP053454.1 coordinate 53,734,456, forward strand.
GAGTCAATCCTTTCTCTCGGTCTGTCACCGCACACCTTGTTCGATAAAGCCTTGCACGACTCGTTTGTACTCCTCTCCCTTCATCCTCGAGCTACCGCCGTCGCACCTATCTATTGCGCTAATGCCTTGCAGGCGCAACCACCAAGGCCCTTAGTCTTGATCGGCTACCCAACCTTGAACTAACCCTTCTCTCTAACTTGTTTTCTAGTAGACAAAACTAGTGGCTTAAAACTATTTTAATATAAAACTAATTACTTTGATTTCCTTAATTTAAACTAGTGCTTGTAGCTAGTTTGGATTTATTTGGTTCTTTAATGCTTCTCTTTGGAGTTTATTTGCAAATAGATCCTCGTTGTTTATTTATATTTCCGAATCTAGGATTTCCCCGGAGTCGAGGAGACAAGCCAGAAGATCAAGTACGGCTACGGAAACTACGACAACTACTTGCAGGTGTTCACGCCCGACCATCTTTGAATGCCTATTAGGCATGGCTATTTTAGAACTGCTAGTGCTTTATTTAATGCATAGAGATGGATATGATGAACCCGTGCATAGCCTCTTTTACATACTTGTCCTTGATTGACCTACTACTACTACTTTACATATGCGTGATGATACGCTGAGCTTGCTATGCATGTGTGGGATTATTGTGGTAGTTTCTTGGCGTGTGTGGGGAAAACCGGCAGGAGAAGGTGTTTTGGAATATTTTGGCGGGGGTGAGCTCGAGACAACCCGGTCTGGGATCGGGGGCCAGGGATCGTCTTCTCGGACGTTGCCCAATGTGGTGCCTATGGCGGGTACATTGTTTTAGGAGCACAGGTGTTGGGGATTTTGTGATGACTTGGAGGATATGAGCTCGCGGCCTGAAACCGAGTGGCTTTGTTACACGGACTTTCGTACACACCACCTCGCCGAGAGTGGGGATAGGGCCGTTCGACCCTAGCAAGTGCGGTACCATACACCGCCAGCAGGATAGCGGGTATCGGTGGGGAGAGGTGGGAGTGAGTCCACCCTCGGTGCGACTCCGTGTGGCCACACGGGGCATTTTCACAGCCTAGGGTGGTCTTACAGTGGGGACCGCGCGAGACCCGGATGCGGGATGGAACCGTAACTCCTAGGTGTTCGTTCGGTAGGATGGGCTCGGTCGACTTGCTAGTCGGGTGCCATTCCGAGATGGGTCTTGGTGTACACGCCTGCAGAGTTTAGATCTATCGAGCGGCGTCCTCGGTCATGGACATGCCCGTTGTTTCTCCGACTCTTACGTTTTGGGATTTCTACCTCCCCCTTATAGGATGAGTGTGATTGGTGAGCCGTGGTTGTATTCGGGGAGAGGAGAGTTGCTCCCTCTACCTCGCGGATCCGAGTGCAACCATTGAGGTGCGAGGAGTGGGAGTTCTCGCACCGACCCTAGATGGAGATAGGTGATGGTGTCGGTGATCTGGGTGACCAGGTGTAACCGTTTGCGGATGAGAGATATGGGATTTGGTGGGAATTGGAGATTCTATTCTTTATGAGATGCTGCTGCTGCTTAGGAAACCCCAGCTCTTACCTCATACCTTTTTATACCATTAGAGGTAGGCCACTTAAAACTTGCATACGGTTGGTGACGTGAACCTATCCCATTCCTTGGGGATAGATTGTGAGTGTGCAGGACTGGACTTGGAGCGAAAGTCCATCAAAGAAGAGTCCATGGAGGAAGGGTTCGTCGCTTCGCTCAAGGATACTGTGGTGAAGATCGAGGATGAAGCCCTGAAGCCTTAGCTACCGCTGCGGAGTTTCTTCTTGTCGTTCAGCCCAAGGGGCTTGTACTTAAAATCGTACACCGAGTTGTATTCGGTTGTAAATACTTTGTTTTATACTCTGATTTCGTTGTATGACTGTGATATTTATCTGTGATGAATGCTTGTGCGTGATAGCGTCGATCCGGGGACTATCACGAGGCGAGAATCTGGGTTTTCGTTTTGAAAACCAGGCGTGTATGCATCGCTGTTCAAGGCGGCGGCGGACTGCACCGGCGAGGACTACTCCCGGATCATGGCGACCAACCTCGAGTCCTGCTTCCACCTCAGCCAGCTCGCGCACCCGCTCCTCCTAGCCGGCGGCATTGGCGGCAGCGTGGTCCACATCTCCTCGGTCGCCCGGCTTCGCCGGGCTCCTGGCGCCGCCGCTACTCCATGACCAAGGGCGCCATGAACCAGCTCACCAGGAGCCTCGCCGCGGAGTGGGCCGGCGACGGCATCCGCGTCAACTGCGTCGCGCCCGGTGGCGTCAGGACTGACATCAGCAGTGATGTAAGTTTGTTCATTCTTGTAATGAGTTGATCATCATCTGATCGATATAGTTTTTTTTTCATTTGAATTAACTTTGATTTATGTTGGGTATAGTTTGGTATCGAAATTAACTTTGATTAACTAATGGTTTGAGCAGAGGACGATAGATCCGGAGCTGGTGAAGAAGGAGATGGCACGGCTGCCGATGGGGAGGATCGCCGAGCCGGAGGTTGTGGCGTCCATGGTGGCCTTCCTCTGCATGCCGGCGGCGTCCTACATGACCGGACAAGTCATTTGCGTAGACGGCGGTCGCACAATAGCTTAATTAGCTTGCTTAGTTTAATTTGTCCTACATGATCGACCGGCCAGGTCATCTGCAGGCACACTGCATTCTGTTTTTACATTTGTGTGCATTGTGCTGAGGATTTCTGGTTTGGGTTTGTAATATAATAAGCTTGTTTTTTTTCTAGTGTGATTGTGTCAATTTGCTGACCTTAAAAAGAAGAAGAAAAATATCATTGAACACCTGGCTGGCGACCCAAAACCCACCTGGGGTTTTGTTGCACGTGGTGGACCACACTGCCGCAAGCCGCACTGGATCACCTGGATCCTTTGCGTCGCCTCCTCTCCTTGCTAAGCCGCACAGGAGGCCACACACAGCCAGAGCCACACCGGGTTCTACCAGATCCTGTGTACCCAGCCACTCCATACCGCGCCACATCGCAGCACACAAGGTCCCCTGCCACACCGCCACACCAGATCCCGACCACACTTGCTGCCTGGTTGGATGCCACATGGCCTACAGCTGGCTTATAGCCGCTTGCGTGGCAGCCACGTGTGCAGCAAGAGCTAACCCGCAGCCGGCCTGTAGTTAGCTTAGAGTCAACTAGAGACCTCTTATAGTCAGTTTATAGTTAAATATTGTGGATGCGTATTTTAATTTCAGAAATGTATTTTACCTTTCAAAAATCCTAGTAAATCCGTTTTGACCCCGAAAATTATAAAACCTTTTCCAGAACGTTTCTAAAGTCTTAAACTCCATGTTAGGCTGGTGTTTGCTCTCTTTTGGTTCTTATTTGCCTTTCAATTGGAGTTATTTGCAACTAGGATCCGTGTTTATTTTATTTATGCGATTCTAGGAGCAGGAGCCGAGAGAGTGAGCTCGATCGACTACCGACGACTACGTCGCCGACGACTACTCGCACGCAAGTGTTCACGCCAACTGATTCTAAAATTCCTATTAGGCATTGCTATGTAGTATGCTAGTGCTTTACTTACTCGCATGATGATGATGAGCCATGCATAGCCTACTTTAATTATCATGTCCTTTATTGCCCTACTACTACTATGTTATATATATATATATATATATATATATATATATATATATATATATATATATATATATATATATATATATATATATATATATTTGTGTGTATATACGCAGATCTTCGCGATGCATGTGTTTGGGGAAATGGATAGCGGTTCTTGGCGTGTGTGGGGTAAAACCGGCAGGAGAAGGCGTTTTGGGTACTTTGGCGGGGGTGAGCTCGAAACAACCGATCTAAGATCAGGGATGGGGATGTACTCCTCAGTGCATCCCGCTTTTATGGTTTTGGGAGCACAGGTGTTGGGGTTTTATATATTATGCTTGGAGGACATGAGCTCGCCCCGGTCTGAAACCGAGTGGGCCAACCGCTTCACGGGACTTTTCGTACACACCACCTCGCCGAGAGTGGGGTTAGGACCGGGTTGAGCTCGGTAAGTGCGGGACCATACCTGCTAGCAGGATAGAGGGTATCAGTGGGTGAGGGCCCATCTTCTCCCGGAGCGTCTCCGTGTGGCCACAGGGAGCATTTCACGATTGTGCGGTCCTGCGACGGATCGCTTTGAGGCCCGGATGCAGGGTGGAACCGTAACTACCGAGAGTTCGCACGGTAGGATGGGCTCGGTCGGCCGTACACCGGTCCGGTGCCATTCCGAGTTTGGTACAGGTGTGCACGCTCTGCAGAGTTTAGATCTACACGTATAGCCGCGTCCTCGGTCATGGACATGCCCAGTGGATTGTTGGTTCTCATGTTTTGGGATTTCTACCTCCCCCTGTAGTTTGAGAGTGTGGTGAGCCGTGGTTGCAGTCGGGGAGAGGAGAGTTGCTCCCTCTACCTCGCAGATCAGATTGCAATCATTGAGGTGCGAGGAGAGGAAGTTCTCGCATCGACCCTAGATGGAGATAGGTTGTGGAGCGGGTCCACAGGGGTACGGGTGTTCCCGAGTTGTGCTAAGAGTATGGGTTGGGACTTATATGGAGATATTTCTTTTTATGCTTTGCTGCTGCTGCATAGGAAACCTGAGCCTTTACCATGTCACTTTTCTTACCCTTTAGAGTTAGGCCACTTAAAGCTGCATACAGTTGGTGACGTGAACCTATCGCATTCCTTGGGGTTAGACTTTGGGTGTGCAGGGTACGAGTCCGACTACGACAACAACGCCGATGGGTGGTACGACTAAGGGAGACGTCGCTGCGCTCAAGGATGCCTGTGGGTGAGAAGAATAAAAGACAGAGACACTTTTGGGATGCTAGCAACCGCTGCATAGACTTTTCACTCTGATTCAGCCAAGAGGCTTGTAATGATGTACTCCATAATGGATTTGTAATAAATTAAGTACTTATATTTGTGTGTTTCGTTGTATGGCTGTGATGTATCGTCTGTGATGAGTTCTCAGACGCGCGATAGCGACTGATCTAGGGACTATCGCAAGGGTCCAGGGGTTCGGATTTTTCTCACTGAAAATCCGAGTCGTTACAGCGAAGGGTCGGGCGCACGGCGACTCCTCTGTTTCCAGTAGTGTTGGCTTAATCCTCTGTACAGTTCTAAACCTGGAACTCGTTTTTGAAGTTTGATGAAAAGAGGTTGCCCTAGACGCACATGTATTGTGAATTATATGAATGCTAACAGTTGTTCAGTTTGTGTGTGTTATATACTGAATTACTGATGGATGGAAGACCATACCACAACTCAGTTTTTTTTTTGTCATGTAGAACGGATGTATGTTTCTTAGAGTTGTCAGTTGGGCAATTTATCCACCCAAAAGAACAGCAATGCAGCACTTGTGCTCTGAACAGACTGAAGTGGGACACTAATCGACAAATGACTACTCACCTTATGCCGTGCACGTGCAACATTCGTTCCAGGCATCCCTACAGTCTCTACTTACTACTTTTTTTCTGCCATCCCCAAATCACCACTACTCTGAGTTAGAACTTAGAACAGCACACGAACTCGCGGAGAGAAGAAAACTGTATTGAATCATCGGGCTAATAAATTACCTGCAAAGCGATGGCACCGTACCTGTAATAACAGTTTGGCCCGTCTAAATGCATTCGTCATTATTCCTAAAGAAATGAATTCAAATAAATTCTCCCTCAAAGAAAAACGGAATTCCTAAATGATGATGCTCCAGTGTTTTCTTCTCCCGGCTTTGTCTATGAGCTGTATTTAATTTGTAACTATTTAATTTTCTGCACGACTGTTTTTCAGTCTCGATTCTACCTCGGTGGAATAAGAAAAAAGGAACAGATGAAAGCATGTCGGCATGGCTTCATCTGGTCATCTTCCCTTCGTTAGAAAAGCATGTAGGGTTCTTCAATCGATTAGGTATTAACCGGCAGCTAATTTGCTTGAATTGCACTGGATACAAGGAGACATGATCCCACACCACCGCCTCTGGTAATGGCAAAAATGCACTGCAATCAAGTAAACAATACATGCAGCTGGACTTTTTTTTTTTTGCGCCCCAATCCACTAATATCACTCCAATAGGTAACTATCCTTGCAGGTCAGCTTTGTAGATCCAATAATGCATGTGCAAATGAATTACTTGCCCTTATGCTACATTTTCCGAGCTGTTGCGGTCTGGATCTAAACCACCTAATTAACCACAAAATTCTCCTCCTTTTGTTTCATTGTATATGTATGTATGTACGTATGCCTGTCAGTGCAACTATAGTTGCGCAAAGATTCTGTTTAAATCAAAAGCGTCTGCATCCAACATCACATATTTTTAAATCAGAGGAGATGACCAGGTCAGCGCTTCTGTGTGTACATTTGCGTTCATTAGTGTCGTTGTTATGTAATTTCATACACTATAATTGTGATGCCAATTATAATGAATGTCCACATGTACGTATACTATAAGTAGATAGTATGTACTACACAGGTACATTCCGCGCCTTTACATACTTTTTTGCCAATTGATTGTATGCAAGAATCGATCTTTAATTTAATTCTCCTGTTCACTGGTTCGACATGACACGGGCCGTCCCAATGCAATTAGGTGGGCTGTCATCGTCTTCACACGCTCCCGGCAATGTCAGCCAGATCATAACAATGGCACTCTACATAAAAAAAATAATGCATGTTCTTCCACTATCGCTCAGCCGCTGGTTGCATACACCTCCATTGCCAACGCGTTAGCCGTGTCCAATGTCCAGCAAGGACGTGAATGCGGAAGTGATGCAAGTACATGACGAAGATGATAATTGACATATATAGTTGAGAGCCTCAGTTTGTATATCTAGCTCTCCAATCACGACATTTCTACTCCTTCCGTATGCTATTGTCGTGCACAAATTAGTAACGATATATGTTTCGTTCAACACCACATATTTTAATCTTTTTAACCTCGTCTTTTGTAGGACATCCTGCTTATGATAGGCTGATAAGATTTTTGGGGAGTGTTTGATGCGACTGCTCGCTCTCAATTTGATTACTTCCTCTACCACTCGGCGACCAAACAACCCCTCCTACTTCAAGAAGGTTGTTAGAGGGATCGCACTACGTACATCATCTTGGTATATCAACTTATACGACTATATCGACTAAGTCCGTCCCACGATTAGTATGAGTAATCTAGATGGTAACGACACATCTGGTGCCTCCATACCGCTTTAGGATACATCTTGAACATTTTTTTATTCTTTTTGTTCTCATTCATTGTTGAGAGATTAAATTTGAACACTTGCCTATATGATGTCTTCGATCGAGTCACTCAGCATATTCATGATAATATTTTACACGACTATTTTTGGAATTAAAATGTACCGAAATATGCCTAAATTGCTAACACAATCTATGGTATAGACAGATCAAACAGTTTTAGTCCATACATGCTCCCGATTCTCTTTGCAATTTACACACACGGTGAGAACTGTTGTGGAATATAAATTTGGCTGGTAAGACTACTGGACAAGCAATAATCTTGATTAAAGACAGCCCCTCTTTTCTCGGAACCAGTTCCTCTACAGTAATGCAGAGTGACTCGATCACCGACGCACAGGCCCAAATCAATGTTAGTGGCCGTGCCCTTCTCGGCTGTTTTGCAAAAGGGTACCCTTTGCAAAAGATTATCTGGTTTAATAGAAATCACAACCCAGTTCATCATGTTCAAATGCTACAGTAGCCATGTGAGTACCCAATTGTGCAAGTTGCATGTACAGTGCGTGTTGGTTGACTGACTTGCTGGTGGTGATGGCGCTCAACCGGCAACCTGCCATGTGGCGGAGTCAATGCACGGTGCGCCATCATTTTCTCCTTTTGAGGAACAACACTGAGGTTGAGGACTACAACAATATATAGTGGACCAAATGACTTGGACGCGTTCCCAACGGAGAAGACGCAAATGTGTATGTTGACCGTGAAGAATGTGACATGAAAGTTGCATAGATCTGCTGTCAGTATGATGATTTACATACCAGCACCCCTTTGTTCTAGTGTAAGAAACGAAATATATAATATATATATGCAGAGAAATATATCATACCCACGTCATGTATTTCACTTCAGTTCCATGCTTGCAGCGGATGCTGGTCGATGCAATGCAATGTGAATCCTGAAACCTCGATTCAGCTAGCTACTATACTATATACTGCCTCATCACCATCCTCAAGCCCGATCAGTCAGGTTGTGGCCTAGGAGTCATACAAAAACTTAACGGTAAGTTGGACCTATTCCATTGATATGTCATAGGAAAACATCAATGGAAGGTTGGACCTATTCCATTGACATGGACACGTCTGGACCAATTAGTTCGGCTATCATGTTCATGCTCCCAGCATCGTCGTCGGCCGGACCACAATAATTAATTAATGATGCTCTACATGCCCATGGATCGTTGCGTTGTCGTCACTCAATACACATAGTACACATGGAACCTTCTTTTTTTTGAACCGAAGATTGGAAACTTCTTCCTTCTTCCACAGCTAGCGTTCGACGACTAACGCAGAGAGATGGGGACAGCAGGGCGCCCAAGCCCAACTCCTCGATCTGCCTCGCTCAAACCCCTCGCTCGATTGGCTTTCCCAACACACCCTCCCCTTTATATAGTACTAGGTAAATACTATGCTTTCTCCCCTTTAAGCCGGCCAACACAAGTAATGCAATACAGAACTCTTCGGAGACTTGGTTTAGATATCATCATCACAAGATCGACAAGATAAAGATTGATTGCTTGATGAACGACTAAGAGGTCTAACAACAAGCTAGGCAGTGCATCAAAAGCAATAATTAGAGCTAGCTGCAGGTTCGAATCATAAGGCGAGGTCAGTAAGCTCTTGCTTGTCTGCCTATTAGTGTTCTTGCTTTTAATCTTTGTTCTTGGTTGTTATTCATTATTGAGAATATCAGGAAACATCTGTAGGTCGATCTTTGTTTTTCCTAATTGTTGGTTGTTTTGACTTAACTGATCATGTGTGTGTCCCATGGTCAGTCGGATCCATCATCGTAAGCACATACAGTGATACCGATGGCATTTGAACTGGTGAAAACAGCCATCGAAGTCGGGTTCAAGATCAAGGATGTGCTGGAGAAGTTTAAAGGGAACAACAAGGAGTGCGACAAGATTTGTGAGTTGGTGGAAGCACTGACCGATGACCTGAAGTTGCTCCAAGGAGCGCCAATAATGAAGAACCATGGTGTGTGCTGCAATGGAGCGTCTCAAGTATGCCCTCGAGAGCACGTTAATGGAAGTTAATAAATGCCAAAATAGTAAGGCTGTGCTCAAAGCCTTCAAGGCCGATGACATAGCCCGCAACCTGGACAGGTTGAGACAAGATATATCAGAGAAAATATTTTCAGCGGTTCTTCTTACAAGCGTCAGTACCAACACACACGTACAAGAAATGGAGAGCACAAAATGGAAGAGTATTATGCTGCTCGTGCTTTTCTTCTGCCCTTACGACTCAAGGTACCATTGCTAAACATGGGTCTGTTTGGTTGCATGCACCACTTTGATGCATGCGATGGATGGATCCTATAAGATGGCGGGATTCAATCAATTTGCTTGTACTATACAGTCCACTTCTATTAGTAGAATGATGTACTAAGAGGGATGGCGTCATCCTATGGGTTGGCACAATTTACCCAACCAAACAAAAGGATCATTATTATTTTGAACTATTCCAATACATGAATCAAATGATGCAAGCAACCAAACACACCCATTAAGTTTTATGCAAGCACGATTACAATATGTTATACATGGATCTCTTCTTTTTCCTGTTTCAGTTGGAACAACTGGTGCAGCACTTTGGTATCAGCAATTCACAGAGAACAGGTGCTGGTAGCACTGGTACGTAAATTCTTTCTTCGTGGTAGTTCACCTCCACGCAATTGGTTCAAAATGCAACCTAACTATATATGTCCATTTAATTCCTATTACTTACAAATTTGCATTGTTAGTTGACTCCTTCAGTGACTATGGAATACGACATCTCCTTCATATAATCACAGCAAATATGATTATTTGTATAACAACGTAATTCATAACTGTTTCTGTTCAAATATGTATAAAAATACAACAAAGTTATATTACATTTTCTTCAAATATATTTATAAATACACCAAAGTTATGGTATGCAGTTTTTCAAGAAATATATGTGCATATTCATAGTCAAGTTCGGAAAGTCCCAAACGTCACATTTTTTGTGACAGTACCCACAAGAGTAACCTATAGTAAGTTGGGTCCACTATGCATTGTTTGTACAACAGGGTTAATAGACTACACTTGGTCTGACTTGGAGGCTGCTACAGCATCAAAGGAAGACATTGGTGGAGGCCTCTCTAGTTCCGTGTACAAGGTACACATCTATATTTGGGTTACTGATTTTTTCCGGGAATTTCAGATTATTATTGTCATCAGAGTTAGCATGATTTTCTTGCACAGGGCACCTCATTGTATAAGGTTTAGTTTTCACATAATTTGATTTTTATAATTTTGCCTTTTGACTAAATCCTGCCATCAAATATTTCTCCGTATTCTAGATATTGCCATATTTCTATAAATTAACTTGTCAAATTTAGGAGGACTGTGACTTAGATAAAACTTAACCTCTTACATTTTGGAACAGAGGAAGAATATAGAACAACTGTTTTATTTGCATAACAGAAGAGATTGTTTTATTAGATTGTTATCATCTTCCCACTCAAATCGATCAACATAGTATGTGTGATAACATTTTTGTCTGTGCTCTATTTCATGGCCTTTTCTCTTTGCAACAAGCATTTAATTTCTTGTTACAAAATAATTTACATCATTTAATTAACTCTCTTATTTGCTCTAAACTGTTTTCACAAACACAATGATCAGTGTGAATTGCACAACCATGATAACATTTTTGTTTGTGTTCTATTTCGTGGGCTTTTCTTATTATTATTTCTGGAAATTATTTACATCATTTAATTAACTTGCACTTATCTTTTATAATTTGGTTTCACATACTCAATTATCAGTGTGAATTCGACCATGATCAAATTTTTGTTTGTGCTCTATTTCTTGGATGATTCATTTCTTGTTTCCATAAATGATTTACACCATTTAATTAACTTGCACAAAATTGTTTGAATTTGAATTCATATCCTTAATTATCAGTGTGAACTGCACAACCAATCAGTTGCCATCAAGAAATTCAAAGTGTTGAATGAACACATTAAGGAGCGCTTTGTTCGTGAACTCAAACTCATTGTAAAACTCCGCACGGAAACATATTTGACCTTGTTGGATACTGTTACGAGTACAAGGAGAGCTTGGTGCAGGAAGGCAGTGATGTTCGAATAGATGAACAGTGTAATCTCTGTTTTGTCAGCAAATACATGCCCAACCAAAGCTTGGCCGGAATTATCCAAGGCATGCTATCACCCAAATCTTTCTTAACAATTTACATCTCCACCAGTTTTTCCTTATCCAGCCGCTAACCATCATATCCTTGTAATATTGTAGGGGATATACATGTTGATTGGCGTGCTCTTTTCCGGATAATTCAAGGAGTAGCCAGGGGTGTACATTACTTGCATCAGCAGCATGTCGTGCATTTGGATTTGAAGCCAGAAAACATCCTCTTGGAAGCTGATATGACTCCGAAGATAAATGACTTTGGAAAAGCTTTAGCGTTGGAGCCTAGCTAGCGCCACCAAGATCACTCTCGATGTAACAAACCTACCTGGCTTGGGGTAAGTCCTATAATGCTCTACACCCAGATTTTACTACTGAGTTTTCATAAACTAGTTTTATGCCTGACCTTTTGAGCCCATCTCTCATATTTAGTGCCTGTATGAGAGATGGAATTGTATGGGGACTATTAATTCTCTCTAATGCAATGAGACACTGCTTTCCGCTTTCAGAAAAAAAAAGATTTTACTATAATGAGAATATTATCGGTAGCTAATAATACTGATAGATCACTACCAATCTCGGTTTCAACAGTCCACTATTTGCTCCTATGTGTAGAATACCGCAACCAGTGAGCCAATTGTAGTTCTTCCCACGATATCACATGTACATATGTTTTGTACATATTTCCAGTCAAAAGTTTGAAGCTTTGAACATGTAAATCTTTGAAAAACATCTAAATTTTAAATTTTGAAGTCCAGAGACATAATTGTTCAAGTTCATAAATCTAGCTAATTTGTAACTTGCATCCATTGAGAATTTCTTATTGATTGTCCATAACACTTGCACTGGGACAAGCCTTACTAAGGTGATGGCCAGATATTTCCAAATTTTGAAAATTTCTAGGATTTTTCTTTTCTAATGTCTAGTGAGGAGTAACATGGAGACTCTAAGTTAAAACGAAATATCCAATTAATAAAAGTAAGAATGCATATTCTACTTATAGAAATGTATAAAATTCTTTCGATCGACGATCTCGTTGTATCTATCCTAGGTTACTATTTTAAAAATTAAATTAATCTATTAACTCCTCAGGAAATACATAGCCCGGAACTGTCTAAGGAACATATGGCGTCAACCAAGTCCGATGTGTACTCCTTCGGTATCATCCTCCTTGAAGCCATTGGCCTCATGTGTGCTACATCTGAAAGGGGCTGTCCCAAAGGACGCAAAGACTGGGTACGTTAGTTCTCCAACTTTTTTCTTTCTTCTTTTTTGAGACAAAAATTAGTACTCCTACATTAACGGGTATGAAAAACAATGTTTGTAATCGCATTCCATTTCCTCTTCCTTTGCAGGCTACAAAGATGGAGAAAAGTGAATTGAGGGACCTGTTTGATTCAAACAAGGTAGATGGAGAGTCACAATTGACACTGGCAACAAGATGCGTGCTTGTTGGGCTGTTGTGCAGCCTACCTGATCCGGCGGGCCGCCATCCATGCAGACAGTTTTGGGATGCTGGATGATTCGCACATGGAAGAAAAGGAGAACTCAAATGCAGCTGGTGCCTCTGCATCCACTTCTTCCATACCAGACGGTAGCTATAGCAACATCTTGGGTGCCCAACATGTGTTATTTACATCTATAAGAGGCTATTGTGTTGTTTGAAAAGCTTCCAATCACATTAGTAACATTGGTTTCAGGAAGCACTCGGTGCGCTACAAAGAGCGGAGCTATGAAGTTTTAACTGAAGACAATATCCACGAGCTCCTGTCCATTCCCTTGGGGCTCGCAGAGGTCCTCCTGCGGCACTGCAATTGGAATCCTGATAGGGTAATGGAGGGTTGGTACAGCATCGACGGGGAATACTTCCGCAGAGCCGTCGGTCTGCCGCTGTCACTAGATGATATCTCCGAGCCAATGGTGGCAATGCATAGTGAGCTGACGACATGCAGGACATGCTTAGCTTACAGTTGGGTGAGATCGGCGGGTGTTCCCACTGCTACTGCGACCAGTGCTGGCAGAGGTACATCCTCAGGGCTGTGGATGACGGCCCGAGTGCCTGTCAATGCGGTGCCCGGAATCATCGTGCCAGGTGCCCGTCGTTCGGGAGCTTCTCGAGATGGTGGCCGACCCGGAGACCAAGGCCCAGTATGACTGGTATGCTCTCCATCGTATGTGCAAGACAGTGGTGGCAGGATCAAGTGGTGCCAGGCCCAGGTTGCAGCCGAGCCATCGAGTTCCTTGGCGGCGCCAATGATTCAGCAGATGTGGTGTGCCACTGCGGAAACAGCTGCTGCTGGAGGTGCGGCAAGGAACCGCATTGGCGGTGTCGTATGCGACACGGTGCGCGCATGGATGTAGAAGGAAAGATCAGAGGATTCCATGGATGATATTAGGTATTGGCACCATTACCAGCTCTGGGCAGACAACCAGACGTTGGTGCATAAGGCGCCGACATGGATGAGCTGAAACAATCCTGGCTCGAGAACATGGCCGCTGAGCTGGGAATCCAGGCCACGGATCTCGACTTCCTGACCGAGGCATACGAGCAGATCGTGAAGTGTTGGCGTGTCATGTGTTGGGTGCACGCCACGGCTACTTCCTGGACCCGGAGCGTGACTGGAACAAGTATGGATGTTTGGACCACCTACAGAAGCAAGCCAGCGAGTCGTTGGAGCGCCTGCACCGCTTCGCCGAGGATGAGAGGGTGAAGCTCTGCGCTGCCGAGGTCGAAAACATTACCGAGATGTGCTCGGCCTTCAAGACGAAGCTCATGGATCTCACCAGGGAGACGGGGCAAGACTTTGAGAAGCTGGTGGAAGCGGTCCAGACGGACTTTAAAGATTGAAGAGATTGATCGAATGTTTCAGTTTGGTTTTTCATTTATCCTTATATACGTCTTTTAATTGGACCAGCCCTAGCTAAGGGAAAAACTACTAGAAACACACTGGGTTTTCTGTTTCTATTGCTGTTGCTAGTATTCATTGGATTGTTGGAATTATGTGTTGTCTTCATTCAATTATTTTCCTACACTTTTATTAATTATTGTGTTTACTTACTCAAGAACGATTTACCACTTAATAAAATAATTTCTCACCTGTCCATTTGCAAAATTCTACTGCTCAAGTATATGCGCCTAAAACTAATTCACATGAGTTAATTACCACTTCACACTTAACACAAAATCGTTCATGTAGTTTATATATGTGGGGTGTTAATTTGGATCAACTCCCTTCCATAGCAGTCATGTTATCCGGGACATTAGAAATGAAGAATGAGAACGTGGAACATGCAACGCCGCTTTAAGAAACTATGAAACAAAGGGTGTGTATCTAGGGCGGATCTAGGAATCGAGAGCACCGGCTTCATTAGGAGATGGGGTCATCAGTGCTAATGAACAGTAATGAATAGTGATTTCTTTGGAGTTTACGAGAAGTTATCGGGGTCAGCTGACCCCGATGGCATAGGCTGGATCCACCCCTGTGTGTATCTCTGTTGACACCATTTTTCTACACGTCTCAAAATCGACATCAAAGACGAAGCAGAAAGGGTAAAGCAAGGCATGGAAGCAACGGATAGAAAGAATTGGCTAAACGGAACATAAAGTGGGTTCCGCTGATGGAGGCAGAAGCGTTTCATCCTATGGAAAGCTGAAGCAATTATCCTGGCTGGGAAACATGGCCGGGGGCTGCGCATCCGAGCCACGGACCTCGATTTCCTAACCGAGGAGGTCGTCGAGTGTTGGTGTGTCATGTGTTGGGTACATGCCTATGGCAACTTCCTTGACCCGGACTCCTGGAGCGAGACTGGACCAAGAGTGTGGGAGTTTGGACCACCTGTATGAGCAAGCCAGCAAGTCGTTGGAGTGCCTGCACCACTTCGCCGTGGAGAGAGGGTGAAGCCCTACGCTGCTGAGGTCGAAGTGATTACCGAGATGTACTTGACCTTTAAGATGGAACTCGTGGATCTCGCTATGGAGACGCGGCAGGACTTTGAGAAGCTGTTGGAAGCGGTCCAGACCGACTTCAATCAATGATTAAAGAGATCAATCGAGGGTTTCAGTTTTGCTTTTTATTTGTCCTTATATACGTGTTTCATTAATTGGACTAGCCGCGCACTAAGGGGAAAAACTGCTTTGGATCATTGGAGTGTTGGAATTGTGTGTTGTCTTTCTTCAATTATTCTCCACATATCAATTATTGTGTTTATTTAAGAATGATGATTTACCACTTGATAAAATTATTTCTCACCACCAGTCCATTTGCAAAATACTAGTGCTCAAGTATTTCAGCCTAAAACTACTTCTCACGAGTTAACACAAATTCGTTTCAGTACTTTGGGGCTGCAAAATACTATTTGAATCAACTCTGCACCCTCTGGATTCAGAGTTTGCTTTAAGAATGTGGCTGTTTCCTTGGTGACGAAATGAATTTAGGTGAGCAAATAAAATGATTCAATGGTAATAAGGTGCTGTATGCACTGGTAGGGAGAGGGGCTTTAGTCCCGAATGGTAAGAGGAATAGGTCTCTCAAGTCCAACCGGGACTAATGATGAGAGACAAAAGCCCCCCCCTTTAGTCCCGGGTGAACCAACCTGGACTAGGGGTTCTTTAGTCGGTTCGTGTCTGAACCGAGACTAAGGGGCACGCCACAGTGCCTCACCCCTTTAGTCTCGGTTGGTAATACCAACCGTGACTAAAGGGTCTCATCTCTTTTTTTTTTTGCTATTTTCGATTTGACCGTATATTCTAATTGTTGTCTAACCCGTATACGTATTTGCACTTGTATATATGTATACCTGTCTATATATATCATATATGCACTTAGATTAGACTTATATATAAATTAAACCCTATATATCTACATATATAAACTTATAAATGTATATACACATAATAATTTATACACATGAAAATAAATAGTATTTTTTTAAACTAGTATATATACATCAAAATATCATTCAGTTCAAATTTCTAGTCTCAATTAGCTTTCCTCGGAGGTGAGTCGGTCAATTGGATGGTTGTCATAATAATGTTTTCCTTGTGGATTAACCACCTCGTCCATGAGGAATCCCATGAGCTTCTTGAATTGCCAAGAGACGATCCTTCTCAATGAGTGCGTCCTTTTAATAATCCTCTGTAATTTGCAAATAGGTTGATATAATACACCAAGCGATTAAATATACAAAATAGGATAAAATTGATGTATTATTAATAGGTTTATTTTACTTACACTATCATCATTCGTTTGCCACCGTAATGGTGTATGTGCTCACTGCACGTAGTACCACATAAATTATTTCCTTGTTCTTGTTTCAAACACTAAAGTGGAGAGGAGAACAGATTATGAAATTCTAGTGTTATACATTTTAAATATTCCCAAACTGAAGTTATTTGTATACGTACCGAAAAATCATACACCCATCTAATTTTTTCTCGAAATGGTCCTCGGTGATTTGCAATGAACATGGTCTAAGCTCTGAGGCAAAATAATAAAAGATACAATATGTTAGTATAAAAGCTAATATATATATTGCATTAAAGAAAATGTCATAGATAGAATTATTACTCGTGAAATACATCTTGAAGGTCTTGGTATTCTGAGGGATCTTTTCTCAATGAATCATACACATTGATGTTGCTTTTGTCGATAATGATTATGAGTAGAATCCAGTGGAATCTGTATGCATGCTCATGGAGATTAGAATTGACTAAATAGAATTAACAAGGATAATTAGATGACAATCGTACTTACCTGAAGTTGTAAGGCAGTAGTATAAGGTTCTTGTAATAAAACTCATCTAAGTGCCTATAAATGGTCTCGATTGTTGTTTTTCGTTGGTTCCGGATCTCATCCTCATTAACTTTTGATGGGTCCATGAAAGCAATTCTTGAATAACCCTTCCTTCGCATCTCGAAGTTGCAGGCTACACAAGAAGAAAGCCAAATGTTAATTAGTAGATCGACAAATGTAATAAATTTATTAATAAACATATGAAAATATGTCACTTACAGACACCAGGCCATCACAAGATCGGTATTCATGGCGTCCAGATGGTAAATGTCATAGATATCAATGAATCGGAGCCAGACCACCTTCTCGTTTTGAAGGGCAAAATCTCCAGGTCTCACGAGCATACCAAACATCTCAGGCCCTCGGTGACTTCTTCATGTACCGGTCATGAAATCACGCGATCTTAGTTGGGAGCTTGTTGACCAATTCGCTTCACTAGAGGTTGTCCTAGCTCAAAGCGCCATCTAGGTACGAAATTTTTATCCGCTGGTAGGTCTTCAAGGCCGAGAATACCACCAATAGGCATCTTTGTTTGTTCATAAAAGTAAATGACCTGAGCCAGTTTTCTCCGACATGTTGTCAATTACTTTTGTGCTTCGCACCGAGACCCGCATAAACAAGTTAGTCCGATCGTCGTGGATGCATCTATTTGCTTCTGGCCACTGCAAAGGGGAAGGGTGGGTGCAGGGAGCTTCACCGGAGCGGATGACAACAAGGAGCAGGGGCGAGCTCGAGCTCTGCCGCAGGTAGCGCCGCCGGGTGAGCGAGTCGAGCTCGCCACGGCTAGCATCACCGCCGTATCTAGCTATAAGTTTACCGTCAATATCCGCACATATTTGATATCCTAACTAACAGGTACTAACCCCCTTGATATGACAAGTTCGCACTCACATGTGGTTTTTGGAGTATGTTGTTTACACAGGATTTAAGCGGTTAAAGGAGTACTTTCGGGTAAAGTTCATCAAACACTTTATGAGAAGATCATGAAGCCTGTCATAAGTCAAGACATGAAGTGAACACGACTCCAAAAGAACCCAAGGACGAAGCATCAACACGTAAAACTCCGGGGACTTGGATGTTTACCAACGAGATCAACTCAGCCTAAGAGATATTCTCACAGCCAAGGACAGCATGATCTTTCGTGCAGATTCGAGACTTAAATGGCCTCTAATGGCAAAAGTTTGACTACCAAAGTTGTGGGCCTGGACGATAGCTTTGATTTGGACATATGGAAGGCCCAATTCGGGTCAAAGCTAGGAGATATGCCCCCGAAATGCCAGCTGCTCAGACAAGTCCGAAATCAGACAGATTATCTTCCGAGGCTGTTTTGGGAATCTTATCTTGGTTTCAAGGAAAGCAATGAATACCAAAGTTGGAGATAATTTCGTGGCACACAACCTGGACACCGAATTTGCATTATTTGGAGTCCGGACGTGGGAGATATGGTGCCGGCAAGGAAGGGCTGTGAATCAGAAAAATCTGGACGAGGCTGAGTTTATGAAAACTAAGTTCCTTCTCTCCCAAGGAAGATCTCGTGCTA
Organism: Cenchrus purpureus; assembly: GCA_022644695.1. Taxonomy (NCBI): domain Eukaryota; kingdom Viridiplantae; phylum Streptophyta; class Magnoliopsida; order Poales; family Poaceae; genus Cenchrus; species Cenchrus purpureus. The sequence goes on from CP053454.1 coordinate 53,753,226, forward strand.
AGGCAAGGTGGAGTACGCCCCAAGGCTTCCCTAGGGTATAAATACAACCCCTAGGCCCCAAGGGGTTATCCATCCATCCATTCATCAGAGAGCCGCCGACACGAAGGAGAAGCACCGGGAGGAAGCCGATGGCCGCTGCAAGTCCTCGAGTTGCCTAGGAGATGGCTTAGGGCCAAGCCCGCCATGGTTGGCCCTGCGTGGTGAAGCCATGGTGGAGTTCCGGAGCCACGACTTGAATTCGTCAAGTCATTTGTACCTTGAACATTCGATGGTCTTGTCCTACTTTGATCTACATCGATGGGTGTTTTATCCATATGTGTAGCTAGGATATGTTTTTAGTTGGAATAGGTCTAATGGTGGTGGTTTGTTTATCTCTTGCGGATACATCGTTGTAGTGCACGGACCGAGGTTATCGTTCGGTGATGAATATCCTTGCGTAGTGATGCGGTGGAGGAGAAAGCGGCGAATGAACGTGTATCGGAAAGTTACTCCATATCGAGTGTACCCTTATCATAGTATAGGTTTAGATTGATTTGTCACCTTGGTCGGAATGGCAACAAGAAGACGATAGGCTAGGGTTACCTTTGGTTTGCTTACCTTTATGGCTAGGTGGATGTGATCCATACATCCTTTCATGTATGATTAACCTTTATGCAATCAATGCTTCACATAGGGTTAGATCATTAGATTAGATGGATAGCCTTAGGAGTTTGCTTCCGATCCTTGGATTGACAAATCTAGGGAGGACCCTCCTTGGTTAAGGCACCAAGTCGCCTGTAGGCTTGCAGGTGAACTTGAGCACGGTTTGCACCGTCAACAAGCCCCTTTTTTCCGCTGCCGGGATCGCAACTCGAACCCTAGGGAGATCTATCTTTCTTTTTAACTAACCCTAATTTTATTATTGCATATACCATGTGTTTCTTATTTGTGTCCTTGAATGCAGGTGAAACCCTAGATACAAAGCGATCAAGAAGTTTTCAACATTCGACAAGTCCAACCTCGCTCAACCAAGTCGATGGCTATGCAAAGAATTGCTCTTTAGTGGTAGGTGCTAACCTTGGTTAGTGGCCCAACATCCGCTATTGAGCCCCCACCCAAAGCAAACAAAGATGAACAAGGTATGCCTATGTGTCGATTAAGTTTTTAGACTAATTTCTTTTGGAGGTTTGTTTGTTCAAGCTATAGGTTTCGGAAATGACCATGTCAAGCGTGATGGAGAAGGATTCTTACCATCATGCTCATGCAGCGATGGTAATAACTTTTGAAGCCAAGGGATGCGTGACATGGTGCCCCAAAAGACTTCAAGATAAAGACCACGCTTACATCTCCGGATCGATGGACGAAAGGATAATGATGTCATCACGATGTTTGCATGAGCCTCAGCAGAAAGCATTAGATAAATTTGGATTTTAAGAATCCCCATGAAGTCTATGTTCCAATGAATCAAGCGGCAAGGCAATCGGAGGTTCCTACAAGTGGACATGGCCGAATCACCGAAGGTTGCACATGCTGAAATTCTGGACAGCAAGCAATGCTGAAGTGAAATAACCATAGCTCCCTCATTCAGACTCCGATCAAGATGAATGAGTACCCGTTGGAAAGGTAATTTTATAAATTTTTCAATAGAACTATATTTTGGTATATGTTCTGTTCTGTATGCAGGGGTAAATCCATGAAGAAGAGGCAGCAACAAGGCGATGATGACAAGATAGAGGAGATGGACATGGTGTCAATAAAGAGAAGATGGGGCAACGGTTCCACAACACGTACATGATGAAATTCAGAAGCTAAGGACTAAAACAAACCCTTTGGAGCTTGGATGAATGAAGACACAAGAGGCACCACTCAACACATGATGATGTTGGAAGCGAACCACAACGGATTTCATAAGTCAACATCAAGCTGCATGGCTACTTTGGATCCTCGCACAAAGAACTGTGGCTTCACGACAATAAAAAGGTATGTGAGAAAGTCGAGCTCTATGACTTTAAATGAAGCGCTTTGCGGGGGGCAACCCGATCTTTTTATATATCTATATAAACTATGACAAGTCTACATTGTGTTCTTTATTTGAAAACTTCAAGTAACATCGTACCAATGCTCTAATAAATGTCACAACCACATGTTGTATGCTTTAAATAGATATTGAGTGAGCACTATGCTACTTGATTTTGGAAAACTTGTAGACCCCTTATTTTTGTGTGCTTATTAGTGTTTAGAGTCTTTTTATTTGTGTCTTTTTAGAGAGAAATATGAAGCATGATCTCTTTTGATTCTAAACTTGTGGCTAGTTGACTTAGGATAACTTTTGCTTTTGGTTTAGATCACCATATCATGTCTTTTTGTTCATTCATCTCATGTTGCACTTCATTCCACTTTGTTCTCCACCCTTGCATTTTGTTGCATTATGCATACCATATTTAAAACTCTTTTTGTGACAAAAACAAACATCTTTGCCTAAACCTTCCTATCAAACCACACCTAGAAGCTAGCCCAACAAAGGCGGATCGACTTATGTCAAGTCGACAAAGTCTATCTCTATCCCTTTCTAATTAAAATTTTGACTAGCCTCATCCTAAACCCTTAGGAAAAACCCCTCATACCTTTAGTAATCCTAAAACTATAGGTTTGTTTTTCATCCGAAAAATCTAACCCTTGTTTTCTTTTCTTCTTTTTCAAAACCACCTTAGATAGAATTTCTTCACCCGACTTATCTTTTCAAAATTCTTGTCTTAAGCCAAAAATATAGGATACCCACAAGCCTTACCTTAAAACCTTGTTAGCATGTTTAAGGTCTTTTGACAAAATTTTGTTGCAGTGACTCCGCCTCATAAAGTGACTTGGTTGTCATTATTGAGGAACAACATCGAAAGCCTTTTTCAAACATTGCTGACCCTTTTTACTAACTCCTTTGCATTTTGCATCAACCCCTTTGTTCTATCATGCATAGGTTAGCTTGGTTTCTTTGAAACTTTTGATGAATGCTTTATTTCTATAATGGTGCTTCGTGCACGAGGCATTGTCTTTGCAATCTTGTGTAAACATGGTGTTTAGACATGATTGGAGACCACCATCATTCAGTTTTATAAACCTTGCTTTCACGTTGCATAGGTTTGTTTATAAACTTTGCAATGTGCTTTAATTTTCATGCATAAAGAATTATTAACCTTGAAATGAACATGGTGTTTTGACCTTGGTTAAATCTTTATGGTTATATAGAAATAAAGCAATCTAGTTGTAAACATGGTGTTTAGAACTTGGTGCAAACATTGTCATTGTTTATATCCCTTCCTTTCATTTGCATTTTCACCTACACGCACGTACACTCATTAGGTTCTTGCTTTTCTCTTTACTAGGTGAGCTATGCCACAAGTTAAGATCTTAGGGATGCATTTGGTTTGTTGGCAATTGTTTCTACTCCCGACCATCACCCCGGGGATAGAGTGTGCATTTGATTTGTTTTGCAGGCATGACGAAGTGTTCCCATGAGTTCTTGACCAATTGCAATCAAGATCGTTAGTCGTCTACAAGGCTTGAGAAGGAAGTCGCTGTTTCCATCAAGATTGGAGCACGTGTTCAGAGATGTACAATGGAAGAAAAGTAATATTCAGAAGCTCCTTCAAACCTTCTTTCCAACGCATCAAGAATAATCAATTTTGAAGATCCGTACAAGGAGATATGGCAGAAACATTGAGCGCTGCGCGTCTGAAATCAGTTTTGGACAGATTGCATCGCCGGAGTAAAAAAGGCACAACTCTCTTGTTCGGAACCCGTTTCATGCGAATGATGGCTCGTTGGAAAGATAATTTCATGAACTTCAACTTGGAGGGGTGTTTCAGTACATGTTATGTTCTGGAAGTAAAAGAAAAACTGTGGAAGATGAGGCAGCGACAAGGACGACATGGAAGTCGGTGATGACGATATGATAAAGGATTGGAACCATGGCTTGATGATAATAAGAAGAAGTTGAAGGACAAATGAGCAACAAAGGCAAAGAAGAGTGAAGATGATTTTCAAACTCATGGCAATAGGAACAAGGCCATGAGGTGCAAGGATCACCTTCACCACAAGATGCTCATCATTCTTTTTCCATGCTAAGCACAATGCTTAAGCATGGGGGAGGCATCGCTGCACTTCATTACGAGCATCGAAAAGAACGGTAACTCACCCTTAACTTTATCTTTGTTCATCACCTTTTAAATGCTTGCACATATATGCTTTCAACCATAGACAACCTTTGTATCTATCTCTCGATCAATAACATGGCTACTAGGAGGACAACCTAGGTTTGTTAGTTTTACTTTTCAATAAATGAGTCACCATCTCTTTGAGCTTACCATGATGATATCATTTGTATGCCTTGCTTATGGAAAAATGATGAAAGTTGCCGCTTTGTTTTACTTGCATGATGTTTTATATGACATGGCTTTTTGCTCTCTATTAAAAGAAACTTAAATTGACTAAATACCGTCTCTTTTATTTGTGGAGGTTAAATGACTAATTTTTAAGACCCACATACTCTATGTTGCTCTTTGATTTAAGTTTACCGATGACCTATGCCTTGTACTTGTTTTAAAATCATTATGCTATCTACATTTATGAATCTCTTGCAAGGCTCTACCTACCAAAGCCTATACTCATACAAGTAGTTTGCAAACTTATATCTTGATGAGTTGGATTAGGATTGATTTCTATGGTACGAGACTAAGAAGCTGGTCATTCCTTTGTGTATCTTTTTCATGCTAGCCATTCTTGTCCATGCATTATGAGTTTCTACATTGGAAATTTCACAAACTTCGCTGGGCATCCACCCTAAACCCAAAACATTTCTTTGTGATTACCTCCTTGACCACAACCCAAATTGAGTATGGATGATCTTTCGACGAATTTTCTGAAGATTTTCTAGCAAGATTTCAAGACAAATAACATATGGAGAGACTCATCAATATGTGGAGTTTCGACATGAAGGATGCCCCTGAAGATTTCAAAAGATTTATAGAGGAATACAAGGATTTCGTACTTCTCTAGCAGCCATAGTCCCCTTACTTCTATGCTCGAGCGAGCAATCATTTAAGCATGGGGGACTGCTATAGCAAGTACTATGTTGCTTAAAAGTTCGGAGGAGCATAAAAAAAGGATGAATAAAAAAAAAAAAGAGAGAAGAAAATGAAGGAAAGAAAGAAAAGAAGAAGAAGAAAGAAAAAATAAGAAAAGAAAAACAAAAGAGAGAAAATAAAAATGCTCCTCGGTTCTTTTTCGCTTTCATTAAAATCTTAGAGAGCTTTGAAGACAAGTCCATACTCAATCTTTCCAACCATGTGCAATCCGATAACGAGAACTTTATTCGTGTCTCGGGATCACCCTTTTGCCACTTGCACATGTCCACCTTTCTAAATGCGTGTGTTCCATCTCTCTCCCTTTCCAACATTTATTTTCCATGGCCTTTTGACTAGTCTCGGTAATTCCAATAGATCTCTCTTAGTTTGACAATATATTTGATTATCGAACTTCAAAATCGATATTTTGACCATCCAACTTTTAAAACCATTCACAATTGACCATCGGGCGATTTTGATGGGTGGTTTTAACTTTTTTTATTTACAATTTAGTCCTTAGAACTTGAAATAATCATTACTTTTTTGCTTGTAGTTCAGATTTAGGTGATTCTTGTGGTCACGTGTTCATAACAATGAGCTTTATCTTCTAAAATGTTCTTTATACTATTTTATCACTTTTTGTTATATTATTCTTATGATGTTGTGTAAAAACAACAATATGAGAAAAGTAAAACAAATAGTTACAAAATAATATGAACACATTTTTAAAGATAAAGCTCATCGTTATTAACGTATGATTACAAGAATCACTAAAATTAGAGATACAAGAAAAAAATAGTAATCATTTTAAGATCCAAGGACTAAATTATAAATAAAATGATTAAAAATAGTCCTTGAACCATAAAATGATTACTAGTTTTTTCTCGTATCTCCAATTTAAGTGATTCTTGCGGTCATGCATTCGTAAGATGAACTTTATCATTTAAAATGTTCATCATATTATTTTGTAACTATTTGTTTTACGTTTCTTATATTATTACTTTTACACAACAACAGAAAAATAATATAATAGATAGTTATAAATTTGTATAAAAATTCTAAAAAGATAAAACTCACCGTTATGAACACGTGACCGCAAGGATCACCTAAATCAGAGCTACGAGCAAAAAGTAATGATCGTTTCGAGTTCTAAGGACTAAATTGTAAATAAAAAAAGTTAAAACCACCCATCAAAACCGCCTGATGGCCAATTTTGAACGGTTTTAAGAGTTGGATGGTCAAAGATATCCGGTTTTGAAGTTCGATGGCCAAAACTAAACTGAGGCAAAAGTTGGATGGTCAAAAATGGACTTTTTCCATATTTCAAGTATAATGTTTTGCTAGGATTGTTTTTACCTACCAAGCTCCACATAAGCTTTCCACTTTCATATATGAGTAGAATAGGTTGAGAATAATCTAGTGTAGGCTTGAGTGACTTGACGAGATGAGTGTTTCCATGAGTTTTTGCAAGAGAACCTCACTTATGTTAGATGTGCAACTTTTCGAAAACTTTTCATGATGCAACAAGGTAAATGTTTGAAGTTTGCTTAAGTTTGAGAGCACTATATTTATTTTATTGTGGCATGTTCTTTAATAATAGTCTATATTCTGTAATGAAGTAGCCGGTCAAAACTTGAACATTAAATGCTAAATACTTGAGAGAGCAATATGTCTTGTTGTGTATAACGAAGTGCAGGGAAGACATTGATGGGCAACGCTGATTTCCAAGTTAAGCAAAGATTTTGGACTTGCTCGAGGACGAGCAAGGTTTAAGCATGGGGGTATGTTGAAGGTCGATTTTGGTACACCTAGCTATAAGTTTACCGTCAACATTCGCACATATTTGATATCCTAACTAACGGTACCAACCCCCTTGATATGACAAGTTCGCACTCGCATGTGGTTTTTGGAGTATGTTGTTTACACAGGATTTAAGCGCTTAAAGGAGTACTTTCGGGTAAAGTTCATCAAGCACTTTATGAGAAGATTATGAAGCCCATCACAAGTCAAGACATGAAGTGAACACGACTCCAAAGAACCCAAGGACCGAAGCATCAACACGTAAAACTCCGGGGACTTGGATGTTTACCAACGAGATCAACTCAGCCTGAGAGATATTCTCGCAGCCCAGGACAGCATGATCTTTCGGTGCAGATTCGGAGACTTAAATGACCTCTAATGGCAAAAGTTTGACTAACAAAGTTGTGGGCCTCGACGATAGCTTCGATTTGGACATATGGAAGGCCCAATTCGGGTCAAGGAGCTAGGAGATATGCCCCCCGAAATGCCAGCTGCGCAGACAAGTCCGAAATCAGACAGATTATCTTCCGAGGCTGTTTTGGGAATCTTATCTTCGTTTCCAAGGAAAGCTATGCATACCAAAGTTGGAGATAATTTCATGGCACACAACCTGGACACTGAATTTGTATTATTTGGAGTCCGGACGTGGGAGATATGGTGCCGGCAAGGAAGGGCTGCGAATCAGAAAAATCTAGACGAGGCTGAGTTTATGGAAACCAAGTTCCCTTCTCTCCTAAGGAAGATCTCGTGCAAGGCAAGGTGGAGCACGCCCCAAGGCTTCCCTAGGGTATAAATACAACCCCCTAGGTGCCCCAAGGGGGTTATCCATCCATCCATTCATCAGAGAGCCACCGACACGAAGGAGAAGCACCGGGAGGAAGTCGATGGCCGCCGCAAGTCCTCGAGTTGCCTAGGAGATGGCTTAGGCCAAGCCCTAGCCGCCATGGTTGGCCCTGCGTGGTGAAGCCATGGTGCAGTTCCGGAGCCACAACTTGAATTCGTCAAGTCATTTGTACCTTGAACATTCGATGGTCTTGTCCTACTTTGATCTACATCGATGAGTGTTTTATCCATATGTGTAGCTAGGATATGTTTTTAGTTGGAATAGGTCTAATGGTGGTGGTTTGTCTATCTCTTGCGGATACATCGTTGTAGTGCACGGACCGAGGTTATCGTTCGGTGATGAATATCCTTGCGTAGTGACAGTACGGTGGAGGAGAAAGCGGCGAATGAACGTGTATCGGACCACTCCATATCGGGTTACTCCATATCGAGTGTACTCCTTATCATAGTATAGGTTTAGATTGATTTGTCACCTTGGCCGGAACGGCAACAAGAAGATGATAGGCTAGGGTTAACTTTGGTTTGCTTACCTTTATGGCTAGGTGGATGTGATCCATACATCCTTTCATGTATGATTAACCTTTATGCAATCAATGCTTCACATAGGGTTAGATCATTAGATTAGATTGATAGCCTTAGGAGTTTGCTTCCGATCCTTGGATTGACAAATCTAGGGATGACCCTCCTTGGTGAAAAAGGCACCAAGTCGCCCGTAGACTTGCGGTGAACTTGAGCATGGTTTTGCACTGACACACTCCGGAGACAAGAGGCGAGGGCAGCCGGAGGCGCAGGGGGGATGGCAGCCAGTGGTCGGAGAAAGAGGAGAGAAAGGAGACAAGAAAGAGATAGAGAGAGGAGAGATGAGAGAGGAGAAAGAGAGAGGAAAGAGATGACGCTGTCATGTGGGCCCTGTCGCCACATGGCAGCCACGCCAAGAAACCGCCATGCAAAACCGCCAGATGGCCAAAAGTGAACGGTTTTAAGAGTTTGATGGCCAAAGGTTCCTGATTTTGGCGTTCGATGGTCAAAACCAAACTTTGACAATAGTTCCATGGTCAAAAATGGACTTCTTCCTAGTAGTAATTATATATCATCTAAAAGTATTAATAGCTGGTGGGAATGCATGGGTTGATGGACTAGTTTAAGAAAAAAGCATGGATAATCCATGAACACTAGGCAAATAAAATAATTGCATCTGGCTCCTATATATATATTTCCAATTTTGGGGCATGCTAGAGTCTGCACGTAAGGGGACAGCCAAAGTTTAAGTAAATTGTTGTTTTTCTCTCAACAACTTGAGCTCCTGGGTTGAAATGTCAGGTGCATGCAACTCAATAAAGTTTATGAAATAGTGAATGGGATTACATTTTACTGGGAGAAATTTCAGAACAAGGTGTTTGGATTCACAAATGAACAATTGTGTATTTTAGTGAATTATTTCGTACAAGACCGAAAAAGATTGAAGTTGACCAATCTTTAGCGAAGCTTTTATCCTTGCTGTTATCCACCACTGATTGAAGGGACTTTAAAAATGAGCTCGTGCTCTTGTATTTGTTTTTTTTTTTTTGGAGAGAAGTTTATTTAAAAATTTTGGAGGTGGCAATAAAGAATAGTCTGCGCTGCAAACTATGCCCACCAGCTTGGAATGATTCAAACTATGGAACTATTCCCAACAAAAGATTCAAACTATGGAACTAATTGATGTGTTTCTATCAGTGCTATACTGCTATGCACAAAATACCTGTGATAATATGGAAATTGCTTGGAATTTCAGCATACCTTTAAGACATAAGAACCACATCAAGTCATCAACTAAAAAACAAATTTATGTATGACATGCATGGAAAAATGTTACAAGCTGAAAAATATGATACAAATTTTTTTATTTTAATGTGTGACTACACGTATACATGTGCCACTCACCAACGCTGGAAGTGGAGTACATGCTGGCTTCGAAAAAGGAATGGTGAAGAAATAAAAGCATCAGATTCCAGCAGTGTGGCTCAAGCGTTGGTAGAAAAATGCAATGAAATGAAAATTAGTATCAAGTGTAATGAAAAGTAGTATTTTAGTAAAAGGTGGTTCAGTGCTATGCTAATGTAATGCTCAGTACCAAAACTAAACACTATCAATTTTGTGGTCTAAGCAGAGAGGAGACTTAGCAACCTTGAATTGATATGTAGCAGCTTTCAAAGACATTTCGTCTTGAATGTCCATGGATTTGGCTGGTAGCATGTCTGAGAGCTGGATATATGTGCTTTTTGAGTTGCTGCATAATTGAGAAAGTTAGGTCATGTCTGCCACATGATCATATCATCCGCTGATTTGTTGATTAAATGAGGTCCATAAGATAGTATGAAGTTACAATACATAAGGCCTCTGTAATTTGTTTCAGAAACCAACAACCATGCTCTTGGAAGCATCAGCACCAAATAAACTGATACAAATTTATTGATCCATGGTGGAGTTCAGGAGATAGTTGTGATCATCAATGGTATGTACTCGGTGATAATGATCTAACTACATCTATTATAAATAGGAGTGATGTTTTTCATGCCATCTGATCTATAAGCAATTCATTATCCTTTTATGCTTTCTACTAATCGTAATATGCTTGTTCCGTAGTCTAATTCGAGGCTAGTCTTCATATCATGCTTTATGTAATGTAATTACATGTAGTTTGTTGACCCTTCATGATATTTAGCATGTTCACTTGTGTTCGTGCCCTTAAACTACCTGTGGGCTGGTAGAGAGGATCGGGACAAGATCTGACTTGTGTAAGGTGGAGGTTCTCAGGAGATTGATCAGAGGTAGTAGTTTAAAGATTACTTTGGATGAGATGCATGTTGTGCTCGCTTAGAACTACAACTAGAAGATGATATGCTCTTGCTCCTTTGGTGGTGTTATCATACATATATGTGTATTTGACATACCTTTACGATATTCATCTTTACATCAAAGTTACCCTTTATATCCAATTGATGCTTCATGATAGGATAGATCCTTTGGATCAGATGAAAAACCCTTGTAAGTTCTCTAATGATCCACGAACTGATAAACCTTGGATGGAATACTCTACGGGAAAAGCTATGATGATCCGTGCACTTGCAGTTCAACTTGGCATGTTAACTACCGTCAACAGTGCTAGCTCCTAGGTGAGCATTGTGCAGATCATCCCGTTTTGTCTTGTATTTCTTATGATTTTGCAATATTGTTGACACATATGTGAATATCGGGTTATTTGAAGTGTCAAGTAGGGTTACACTACAAGAAAACCAACCTTCTATGACGAAAATGCTCATGACAGGTGGAGAAATATCGTCATACAATGTGTCATAATATGACGCCATGCTAGGAGGGGTCATAAAGTTAGGACGCTCTAAACTATATATGACGATAGTTTTTTGTTCGTCACATCTAGGTATCTAGTACCGTCATAAAATGTGGCTGTCAGATATCCGAGACGGTTGTGAATTTGTGATGATGTTGTCTTAATGTGATGACAATAGAGCATCACTAATTAATGTTTTGCAAATATGACGCCCCTTAGTGGGAATATACCTGCCAGGCCATGTGGACCCAAGCCATGACCCCTTGCACCGTTGACCCATTCATTTATTCCCCACAAACTCCACCACTCCCACACGGCGGGCGGTGTCCGGGCGAGTGGAGCGGCAGCCGGCGGGGCTGGACCGAGCGCGGCGGGCAGGCGAAGCTTGGCGGGCAGCCTGGTGTAGCGTGAGCGGTGGATCTCGTCGCGCGGGTGGCCTCTTGGTGAGCGTCGGTCGGGGTGATGGAACATAGGTGCCATCGCAGCCCTCTTGGTGACCTTGGGGGCTACTGGAGCGTCCATCCATGGTGGGAGGTAGCTTGAGCGCTATCTGGAGCTATGGTCGAGTTGGGATGTGGTGTCGTATCCCCTTGGTAAGGACACATGGCTCCTTGATCCCTACGATTGTGGGGCAGGCGAGGGTGGTAATGAGGCGGTCAGGGAAGGAGACGACCGACAACTACCTACGTGTGTTCTTCAAATGCCCACGGAACTCGGTGAGCATCCACTTGTTTGAATTGAGTTGAGAATTTTTGCAACCCTATGTATCCAGTCATGGTGAATGCAATTATTCTTTTATTGTTGTAGTTTCCTAAGCTTTGTGGGTTCTACAAATTCCAAAGGTCACATTTGGATAAGCTGGAGGAGCTTGGCACTGTCACAATCCAAAAATTCCGCCTGACAGTGGACATTTGTAACGAAGCTAAAGAGGTAGAAAATGCATCATCTAGGAGAATGGTCATGAATATGCAGGCTGCTGAAGTGAAGATTGAGGCCAAGATGGACAATCTGATGTGGAAGTTCAACATTTTAGTGATTGTTTTAGCATTTTGTCTTGGTTGTGTGGTGATGTATGTTGGAAACCAGAAAGTTAGGTGAAGTTCACTACCTATGCATCTTAGTGTTAGTATGTTATGAAGTGTAGTATGAACAATATGCAATCATGTGCAATTGGTCTAGGCTTTTGTAACGTATGAACAATATGATGTTCGTCATACGACACTTTCTATGACAGTTTCTGAACTTTAAATGACCATATCATTTTGTCATCAATACCTGTTTTTTTGTAGTGTTAGTATAACAATTAATATGAAATTCCACCAAAACATAAGCAAAAATATTTCTTTAACGAGCGACAACAAAATTAAATCAATGGAAAAAAATATATGCTCTTACTTTAGATACTTAATGCAGAGCCCGATTATCAATGAGAAATTCCCAATCTTCCTTCATAACTCTTGTTTCATGTGATGCTAGAAGTTGTTCATAAGTCAATACTAAGTACCTTATAGTAACTCATTATTAGGTTGAATTTAAAACAATATGGTTCCAGAGTGTATTTCACTACGCCATAATCAATTTGTGCTGGCATATAGAAAATAGATTGCTGGCACATGGCAATTGACACCTCCCAACACTGTGGTGTAGGCACAATTGGCGGTGTAAACATAGTGTCGGGGACGCTATGTCACCCGCAAGCACACATGGAACGTTTGTGCTGGCGGGTGCCTTATGTCATCTCCCAGCACTGTGCCTTTGCAAAAGCAACAATCCATTCTTAAAGTAGTAAAAAGTTGTCAAATCAAAAACTTATAAACTACAAAGTTTCATAACTTCTCAAGATGTACAACTTTTATTTGGATTGTTTCTTAATTTGACAAAGTGGTAGTAATTTTATTCACAAAACATATCTCTCTAATATAGTTTCATGAAACTATATGAGAGATGTAAAAATTTGTGGGAATGTTACTACCACTATACCGGATGACCAAATGACCCAAATAAAAGTTGTTCATCTTCGAAAGTTATAGAACTTTGTAGTTGAACCATTTTTAATTTGAATTATGTTTGTAAAGGAAAAGTACGTCTAAATTTTTGAAATTTGAAATTTTGAAAGGCCGGTGGGGTTCCTCCCCTAAAAAAGTTTTTTTTGCTATTTATTTTGAGGTTTTTGGTGCTGGCCGAAACACATCGGTCTTGGCGCCCGCCAACACTAAAGGTCTCTATCTTGTCGGGGACACCCGCCAAAGGAGATTTATTTGTGCACAAGGTTGATGGCGGGCGTTCCACCCACCATCAAAGACCCCTTTTAGCCGCTAGCACAAATGGTTTGTGGCCTAATGTTTAGCATATATTTGTTATAGGATGATTATATTAGCAGTACTTTCAGTGGAGATGATAGCAATCTATAACAACTACATAGGTGAGATCCACTACACGTCATGGTTAGATTTCTCTCAACATACAAGCATTCCATGTCACCATCCACTATACGACATGCAATGTCACCATCCACTTTACACCATATCACCATCCACTAGATCATATATTTATGTCTTAAATCGATATTTGTGGTTAATATCATGCCTTTGTGAGTAGCATGCTTCAAAATTCCTGTAGTAGAGAAAAAATGTAACATCAATAATTTAGAATGGTTCTCTCAACAATTATCATGCTTCCATGTATAATGTTGTTTACAAAAGAATGTTGCCATGAAATCTGTAACATCCTTGACTTTGCTTGTTTGTAAAAATGTTGAATTTCAAAAACTTGCTTTGGAATTGAGTGCTCATGAATTCAATTAAGGATGTCTTCCTTTTTCCCTTCCCTAAATCCTAGATTTTATTTAATTCAACCAATAATTTTAGGACTTCTAAAATGCTAGTGTGAGAAGTTGGATTTTCATTTGGGATTTATTTGGATTTGTTTGAGTGGATTCAAATTTGAATTGGAATTCAAATTTGAATCAAATAGAAAATAGGGTTAAGAAATAGGAAACCGCCAACCAAACTGCCCACCGCTTCCTTCCGGCCCAAGAGCGGCCCGCACGCCGCCGGACGCCGCCACCTACCGCGTCCGCGCGTAGACGCTGACCGGTGGGGCCCGCGCTGACGTCGTCGTGATGTCGCCATCGTCATCCTTCCCCTTTCTTCTTTAGTGACGCCGATGGACCGGGCGCCACCGCTGGCCGGGCGCTTGCTGATCATGCGCGCCCTCCCGCGCATCCATGCCGTCCACGCGTCCACCGTCGCCCGCCGCTATAAGTAGACCACCACCGCGCCGTCCCGAGCTCCCAACCCTAGCCGCCTCGGGGTCTCATTCCCCGCCCACATCTCACATCTGCACCGGAGGAGAAGAAGAAGGGGGGAAGAGGAGGAGGAGGAGCCGTTCGGGGGAGCGACGCCGGCGCCGCCGCGAGGACCGAAGGCCGCCCGTGGAGTCCCTGGACGCTGTGAAGCCAAGAACCCCATCGCCGCGTCTCCTCTGCTTCCTCTACCAGCGCCGCCGTCTTCCCCTTCGCCGCGTCGAACCTTTCTTCACCGCCGCCTTCACCTTCTGGTCGCGCAGACCGTAGGTGAGCACACCACCACCCTTTCCTCTGGCGCTCGGCCTTGAGCCAAGGCGCAGATATCTTTGGCGTGTCGTGTCGAATGCCGCGCCGCCAAGGCCGCCACACGACTTGTGATGCCGGCCTTGAGCCAGCTGGGAAGCATTCTCTTGCGGTGCATTGCCGACTCGCAGCAACCCCGCCGCCCTTTCTTTGGCCTTCCCCGTCGTTCGTCGACGCTGTCGCCGCCGCCGTTCCGGCCGCCGCCGCAGTCTTGACGTCGGTGTGCACCCGCGCGCTCCTTTGTACACACCCGCGCGCTCGTGCACCCACGCACGCACGCCAAGACGCGAACGCTGTGCATGGCAAGCTCGCCCCTTTTTGCCTGTTTTCCGTCCCAAGCCGAGAGCTCGGGCGCCTCGCTGCCGAGCCGAGGCGCCGCCGGTAGGCTTTCCGCCCCGGGAGTGCAAGCGCCCGGTCGCCGTCGAGTTCGGCGACCTATTCGCGAAGCCAGCATGAGCCTCACCGCCGTTACCCCCCGCCGACGAGCTCCTCTGATCTTCCACCGTGGCGCGCCGTGCACCCACGCGCGTTCGCTCGCCCTCCCTCTCGTGCATGTGCCTCCGAGCGTGCACACGCCCACGCGTGCACCTGTGAGTGCGCGAATCACCCGCCAGTGCTAGATCCTCGCCGAGCCAGAGACGCTGCGCCGTCCTGCCGCCGCGCCGGCCATGGCCTCGACCTCGCCGCACCGGCCTTCCTCTTCCTGGCCGCCCTTTTCGAGCCCTAGCAAACCAGTGGGACTCCGCGGACCTCGCCATGGGGCATGTTGACCTGGCGCCGTGAAACCTCACCGCCGGCGAGACCATCCCGAGCCGCCGCCTTTGGGGCATTGTCCGAGCACTGGCGGTCGCCTCTAAAACCTGTGGGTTTTCGCACATGCCGGCCCACACGCCGTGGAGGCCGCAGCGGATCGCTAGGATCCCGTGCACCCGGCCAATCGCATCCTTTGGCACACCAGTGACCTCACCGAGCCGATCCGCAGAGAATCCCGTCGGGATCTCGTGTGGCGACACACCACACAGCCACGCCGGCTATAGCGGGCTTACAGCCGGTGGCAGCCACGTGTCACGTGAAGACGGCTGCGGACCCCTAAGAGCTAGCTTTAAACCCCTTAGATCCAGCGATGAGTCACCTAGAGTCGTATTGTGTGTATGCGTATTTTATTTCCAGAAAACTATTTTATCTTTGGAAAATCCTAGTAAATCCATTTTTGCTCCGAAAAATACAAAACCTTTTCCAGAAATTCTCTAAAATCTTAAACTCCATACCAGGCTAGTGTTTGTTCTCTTTTGGCTCTTAATTGCCGTTCTTTTGGAGTTAATTGCAATAGGGCCGTTGTTTATTTTCTTTTACGAGTTAATAGGAGCAGCTAGAGCCGGGGAGCTGATCCCGGAGTACGACTACGCCGACGACTATGCCGCGGAGGACTACCAGACTCCAGGTTCACGCCCGACTGACTTTGAATGCCTATTAGACATTGCAATGTAGTATGCTAGCGCTTTACTTTATATGCATGTTGATGAACCTTGCATTGCCTACTTTAATTACCCTGTCCTTGATTGTCCTACTACTATATATGTTTATAAGCATGTATATACGCTGAGCTTCGCGATGCATGTGTTGGGATGAGAATAGTGGTTCTTGGCGTGAGTGGGATAAAACCGGCGTTTGGGTACTTTGGCGGGGGTGAGCTCGAAACAACCGATCTGGGATCGGGGATGGAGGTACACTCCTCAGTGTATCCCCACTTTTACGGTTTTCGGAGCCTAGGTGTTGGAGTTTTACTTGCGCTTGGAGGACATGAGCTCGCCTTGCTGAACCGAGTGGGCCAACCGCTTCACGGGACTTTACGTACACACCACCTCGCCGAGCGTGGGGTTAGGGCCGAGTTGAGCTCGGCAAGTGCGGAACCATACCTGCCAGTAGGATAGCGGGGTATCAGTGGGGGAGAGGTGGGAGAGACCACCTTCTCTCAGAGCGACTCGTGTGGCCACACGGGAGCATTTCGGCCCGTGCAATCACTCGAGGGGATCGTTTGAGGGCGGATGCGGGATGGGACCAGAACTACCGAGAGTTCGCATGGTAGGATGGGCTCACGACCGTGACACGGCCGGGTGCCATTCGGGTTGGGTACAGTGTACAAGCTCTGCAGAGTTGTTCGATCTATAGCTATAGCCGCGTCCTCGGTCATGGACGAGCCCAGTGGATTGTTGTTTCTCATGTTTTGGGATTTCTACCTTCCCCCTATAGTTGAGAGTGTGGTGAGCCGTGGTTGCGGGAGAGGAGAGTGGCTCCCTACCTCGTGGATCCGATTGCAATCATTGAGGTGTGAGGAGAGGAAGTTCTCGCATCGACCCTAGATGGAGGTTGGATGTGGAGACGGGACCCTGGGTGACCAGGTGGTTCTGACCTGTGTTGAGAGCTTTGGGTTGGGATCTTGATGGAGATATGTTGTTGCTACTCGCCATCGCGCATAGGAAACCCGAGCTGCCTTGTCTCTTTTCCTTCCCTTTAGAAGTTAGGCCACTTAAAGCTGCATACAGTTGGTGACGTGGACCTATCCCACTCCTTGGGGATAGACTTTGGGTGTGCAGGGTACGAGTCCAAGTACGACAACAACACCGATGGATGGTACGACTGAGGGATGTGTCGCTTTGCTCAAGGATGCCTGTGGCGAGAAGAATAAAAGATGGAGACCCTCGAGATGCTAGCTACGCAGAGAATTTCACTCGATTCAGCCAAGAGGCTTGCAATGATGTACTCCATAATGGACATGTAATAAATTTATGTACTAATGTTTATGTGAGGCGATGTATGACTGTGTTTTACTATCGTGAGGCGTTACCAGACGCGATAGCCACTGATCCAGAGACTATCGTGAAGGTACAGGGATTCGGGTTTTCTTTTGAAAATCCGGGGTCGTTACAGGTGGTACCAGAGCCATACTTGACCGCAGCACGTATCCCTAGGATTTGCCAATAGTAAATAAGGATTCTATACGTTTCCTTCCTTTATATAAACTCCTTGGAATATTTATAAAAGCTTTCCCCTTTTGAAGGACATTCTTTCTTACCTGCGGGATTCAACTTTCTATACGGGGACACGACCTTTTGGTCTAGAACTTGTCCTGAACACGATGAAGGGGAGCAATGTTGAAACACCGTGTTAGGCACAACCTCTCGGAGATCTTTTAACGATAAATTAGATCGTTGATGTGCTCGCGACCTCTGAGGCCCGAGTCAGCCTCGAGGAAGCTTATATGTGTATCTATCATGGATGCTGATTGTTTGGTCTTAATGGAGTTGTTTGTTCTTATTACTTCTTCTAATTGAGTGTAGGATTTATATTAGTAGAAATATTTTCATGATTGTATATCAGACTCAATTTGTTGGTGAGTGACGTATCTGAGGCTTTCCTATATCCTTGGTCGTGTTTTCAGCAAGATGTCGATCAGGAGTTTTATCGGTTTATCCGGTTACTACCGCCGGTTCATCGAGAACTTCTCCAAGATTGCGAAGCCCATGACAGAACTGTTGAAGAGCAACACACCCTTTGTATGGTCGGACAAGTGTGAGGCTAGCTTTCAGGAGCTCAAGACCCACCTCACCACTACACCGGTCCTGACTCTTCCCGATGCGAGCAAAGACTTCGTGGTGTACTGTGACGCATCGAGGCAAGGACTCGGTTGCGTGCTGATGCAGGGAGACAAAGTTGTAGCTTACGCCTCGTGACAGCTTCGGAAGCACAAGGAGAACTATCCCACACACGACCTCGAGCTCGCTGCTGTCATTCACGCTTTGAAGATATGGAGGCACTACCTGATGGGCAACAAGTGCGACATTTACACCGACCACAAGAGTCTGAAGTACATCTTCACACAGTCCGAGTTGAACCTGAGGCAGAGAAGGTGGCTCGAACTGATCAAGGACTATGACTTGAGCATCCACTACCACCCCGGTACAGCCAATGTCGTAGCTGATGCACTGAGCCGCAAGCATTACTGCAACATCCTGATGGTGCAGAAAGAGCAACCGGCACTGTATGAGGAAATGGAGAAGCTGAAATTGGAGATAGTGGAGAAGGGACAGCTGAATGAGTTGAGGGTGAAGTACACGCTAGAAGATCAGATTCGGCAAGCTCAGAAAGGCTGCCCAGAAATTGAGGAGGTGAAAGGCTTGATGGCTAGAGGCAAAGCAACCGACTACCGCCTCGACGAGCAAGGCACACTGTGGTTGAAGGACCGCATCTGCGTACCCCGAAGCAAGGAGATCCGAGACTCGATCTTGAAGGAAGCTCACGACTCTCGATACTCAATTCACCCTGGTTGGACGAAGATGTACCAAGATCTCAAGATACGGTTCGTGGGAGAAGATGAGGAAGACATTGCGAGCGCCGCTCGATGCGACACGTGTCGAGAGTGAAAGCGAACATCGGAGCTGACCGCTTGAGATACCCGCGGAAATGGGAAGATATCGCATGGACTTCATAGTGGACCGCCACGCACGCACGAAAGGAAATGATTCAACTGGGTGATTGTCGACCGCTTGACCAAAGTGGCACATTTCATACCCGTGAAGACAACCTTCGAGACGCACAAGCTAGCAGAGCTGTACATCGACAACATCTTGAAGCTACATGGGGCACCGAGGAGTATAGTGTCTGATAGAGGACCGAAATTCACTGCCAAATTCTGGAGGAGTTTACATAAAGCCATGGGCACCGACTTGCACTCCCGCCTTCCACCCGCATGCATGGGCGAGGAGAGGGTGAACCAGATACTCGAAGATCTTCTGAGAGCTTGTGTGTTGACCTATGGATCAGATTGGGAGAAGAGCTTGTCCTATGCCGAGTTCTGACAACAACAGCTTATCAAGCAAGTCTCAAGATGGCACCCTTCGAAGCTCTTTATGGCAGAAAGTGTCGAACACCGTTGATGTGGTTCGAGGTGGGGGAGCGAACCTTCTTCGGTCCCGCCGCCATAGTCGAAGCCGAGGAAAATGTGGCTAAGGTCAGAGAGAACTTGAGGATAGCCCAGAGCAGGCAGAAGAGCTACGCCGATCCCAAGAGAAAAGACGTCTCATTCGAGGTAGGTGAACACGTCTACTTGAGGGTTTCACCCTTCGGGCACGGGCCGCTTCCACGCCAGCGGGAAGCTCGCACCCCAGACGCTGGGGCCACACCGATCGTGCGTAAGATCGGGAAAGTGGCTTACAAGCTTGAGCTACCACCGGAGCTCGCCGGAATTCACCCGGTGTTCCACGTGTCTCAGCTCCGGAGGTCCGTAGTTGTCGAGAAGAGAGTACCCGCCCAGGCACTCGACGTACAAGACACCTCGAGTATTTTGAGTACCCAGTCCAGATCCCGGATCAAGTGAGAAGTCAACTAGGAGGACCACCAGTCGCTTTTGCAAGGTGCTCTGGAGTAACCACTCCGAGTGTGAAGCGACGTTGGAGAAGGAATCCGTCATGAGGGAGAAATACCCTCATCTCTTTGAACAGGAGGTAACGTCTTAATCTCGGGGACGAGATTCTTGTGAGGGGGGGAGTTCTGTAACATCCTTGACTTTGCTTGTTTGTAAAAATGTTGAATTTCAAAAACTTGCTTTGGAATTGAGTGCTCATGAATTCAATTAAGGATGTCTTCCTTTTTCCCTTCCCTAAATCCTAGATTTTATTTAATTCAACCAATAATTTTAGAACTTATAAAATGCTAGTGTGAGAAGTTGGATTTTCATTTGGGATTTATTTGGATTTGTTTGAGTGGATTCAAATTTGAATTGGAATTCAAATTTGAATCAAATAGAAGGGTTAAGAAATAGAAACCCTTTAAACCTCGTGGGCCGGGCACCAACCAAACCGGCCCACCGTTCCTTCCGGCCCAAGAGCGGCCCGCACGCCCGCCGAACGCCGCCACCTACTGCGCCCGCGCGTAGACGCTGACCGGTGGGGCCCGACGGCGTCGTCGTGACGCCGCCATCGTCATCCTTCCCTTTCTTCTTTAGTTGGGGCGCCAGAGCGATGCGGCCATGACGCCTCCCACGCATCCATGCCGCCCACGCGCCCACCGCCGCGCCGCTATAAGTAGACCACCGCGCTGCCCCGAGATCCCAACCCTAGCCGCCTCGGGTCTCATTCCCGCCCACATCTCTGCGCACCGGAGGAGAAGAAGAAGGCGAAGAGGAGGAGCCGTTGGGAGCGGGCGCGCCGCCATGAGGCCGGAGGCCGCCTGTGGAGTCCTGGACGCCGTGAAGCCAAGAACCCGTCGCGCGTCTCCTTCGCTCTACCAGCGCCGTCTTCCCTTCGCCGCCGAACCTTTCTTCACCGCCTTCACCTTCGTCGCGCATCGTAGGTGAGCACACCACCACCCTTTACTCCCGTGGGCGCTCGGCCTCGAGCCAAGGGCGCAGATATCTTTGCGCGCCGCGGTCGTGACCGAACGCCACCGCGCCGCGCCAGCTTGTGATGATGCCCGAGCCAGCCGGAAGCATTCTTCTGCAAAAGCACGCTGACCGCCAAGGCAACCCGCCGCTCCTTTCTTTGGCCTTCCCGTCTGCTTGTCGGACGCTGTGGTCGCCACCGCTGCCCGCCGCCACCGCGTCTTGACGTCGGTGTGCCCGCCGCGCCTTTGTACACACCGCGCACGCCTGCACTCCACGCACGCCGCACGCACGCCACACGTACGCCGTGCAAGGAAAGCTCGCCTTTTGCCTGCTTTTCCGTCCAAGCCGAGCTCACCGCGCCCCGCCCACCGAGCCGAGGCGCCGCCGCCGGTAGGCTTTCGCCCGGAGTGTAAGCGCCGGCCGTGCCGAGTTCAGCTGCTCGCGCGAAGTTCGAACGGAGCTTCGCCGCCGTGGCCACCCCACCACGCCGACGAGCTCCTCGATCTTCCGCCGTGGCGCGCGCACCCACGCTGCTCGCCGCCTCCTCTCATGCTGTGCCCGGCGCACACGCCCACGCTGCGCACCCGTGAGTGCGCGAATCACCCGCCAGCCGCTAGATCTCGCCGAGCTGTAGACGCCGCTGCCCCGCGCGCCCCGCCACGGCCATGGCCTCGACCGCCGCCCGGCCTTCCTCTTCGGCCGCCTTCGAGCCCTAGCGAACCGGTGGGACTCATGGACCTCGCCATGGGGCATGTTGACCTGACGCCGTGAAACCTCGCCACCGGCGAGACCATCCCGAGCCGCCGCTCCTTTGGGGCATTGTGCCGAGCACCTGGCGGTCGCCTCTAAAACCCAGGGGGTTTTTCTGCACATGCCGGCCCACACGCCATGGAGGCCGCAGCGGATCGCTAGGATCCCGTGCGCCCGGCCAATCGCATCCTTTGGCACACCAGTGACCTCACCGAGCCGATCCGCAGAGAATCCCGCCGGGATCTCGTGTGGCGACCACACAGCCACGCCGGCTATAGCGGCTTATAGCCGCGGTGGCAGCCACGTACTGCAAGAAGGCCTGTAGACCCCTAAGAGCTAGCTTTAAACCCCTTAGAGCCGGCCAGTAGTCTGCCTAGAGTCTGTGCTATTGTGTATGCGTATTTTATTTCCAGAAAACTATTTTATCTTTGGAAAATCCTAGTAAATCCATTTTTGCTCCGAAAAATACAAAACCTTTTCCAGAAATTCTCTAAAATCTTAAACTCCGTGCTAGGCTAGTGTATGCTCTCTCTTTTGGCTCTTAACTGCCGTTCTTTTGGAGTTAATTGCAATAGGGCCGTTGTTTATTTTCTTTTACACGTTAATAGGAGCAGCTGGAGCCGGGGAGCTGATCCAGTACGACTACCCAAGCGACGACTACGCGAGGAGGACTACGAGACCCCAGGTTCATGCCCGACTGACTTTAAATGCCTATTAGACATTGCAATGTAGTATGCTAGCACTTTACTTTATATGCATGTTGATGAACCTTGCATTGCCTACTTTAATTACCGCCCTTGATTGTCCTACTACTATATATGTTTATAAGGCGTATATCATGATGCATGTGTTGGGATGGGAATAGTGGTTCTTGGCGTGAGTGGGATAAAACCGCAGGAGAAGGCATTTTGGGTACTTTCGGGGTGAGCTGAAACAACCGATCCGAATCGGGATGGGGTACACCTTAGTGTATCCCCACTTTACGGTTTTCTGAGCCTAGGTGTTGGACTTTTACTTGCGCTTGAGGACATGAGCTCGCCCGCGAACCGAGGGCCAACCGCTCACGGACTTTACATACACACCACCTCGAGCGTGGGGTTAGGGCCGAGTTGAGCTCGGCAAGTGCGGAACCATACCTGCCCGAGGGATAGCGGGGTATCGCGGGTGGGGAGAGGTGGGAGACCACCTTCTCTCATAGCGACTCCCGTGTGGCCACAGGAGCATTTCACAGTTCGTGCAATCCCTTCCGAGGGGGATCGTTTTGAGGGCGGATGCGGGATGGGACCATAACTACCGAGAGTTCGCACGGTAGGATGGGCTCGGTCGGCCGTACACCGGCGGGGTGCCATTCCGGGTTGGGTACAGGTGTACACGCTCTGCAGAGTTGTTCGATCTATAGCTATAGCCGCTGCCTCACCATGGACGAGCCCAAAGGATTGTTGGTTCTCATGTTTTGGGATTTCTACCTTCCCCTATAGTTGAGAGTGGTGAGCCGTGGTTGCAGCCGGGAGAGAGTGGCTCTCACCTCGCGGATCCGATTGCAATCATTGAGGTGCGAGGAGAGGAAGTTCTCGCATCGACCCTAGATGGAGGTAGGATGTGGAGACGGGACCCGGTGACCAGTGGTTCGAAATGTGTTGAGAGCTTTGGGTTGGGATCTTGATGGAGATATCTTGTTGCTACTCACGCTGCTAGGAAACCCGAGTGCTTCCTTGTCTCTTTTCCTTCCCTTTAGAAGTTAGGCCACTTAAAGCTGCATAGGTTGGTGGACGTGGACCTATCCCACTCCTTGGGGATAGACTTTGGGTGTGGTGGTACGAGTCCGAGTACGACAACAACGCCGATGGATGGTAGGATCGAGGGATGCGTCGCCGCTCAAGGATGCCTGTGGCGAGAAGAATAAAAGATGGAGACCCTTACGAGATGCTAGCTACCTGCGTAGAATTTCACTCGATTCGCCAAGAGGCTTGTAATGATGTACTCCATAATGGACATGTAATAAATTTATGTACTAATGTTTATGTGAGGCGATGTATGACTGTGTTTTACTATCTGTGAGACGTTCTGTATGCGATAGCCACTGATCTAGGGACTATTGCAAAGGTACAGGGATTCGTGTTTTCTTTTGAAAATCCGGGGTCGTTACAAAATCACTTTGGTGTTCCTACTTTCACATTGCACCATTAAAATTTTTTCAGAAATTTCCGTAGCATTGAGCGGGGTATCACCTAGTATGTATGATGATCAAGGACAGAATAGTTCAAAGCTGATTGTAGAGTAAAATGCACCAGAGGTCCATCAACTTGTATGGATGTGTCATTTAGGTCCATCAACTTCGAAAATGCATTTTTAGGTCCATAAATTTGTTAAGTAGTTCACCGCAGGTCCATAACTGTCTACATATGCTTCTACTACTGACATAACATGATGACTTGGCTCGAAGAAGCATATTAGCTGAGGCATTTCATCGAACAGCTTATGATTGACACATACTTGACATTTCTAGAGCTGAACGGCAACAACCTCCTCCCGTGCGGTGACACGGGAGGAGGCTATTGTCGTTTCAGCTCAAGAAATGGCTCCAAAAAAATGAAAAAAATGGATAGTTTCTCTTGCTCGTATGTAACCTATTTGTTGAAATGCTTCATCTAGAAGATGCTGTTGGAGCCAAGTCATCATGTCATGACACCACTAGAAGCATATATGGACGGTTATGGACCTGTGGTGAACGACTCAACAAGTTTATGGACCCAAAAATGCATTTTCAGAGTTAATGGACCTAAGTGACACGCCCTTACAAGTTGATGGACCACCGGTGCATTTTACTCCTGATTGTATTACATTTGATGCGAATAAAATTGACTCAGCAGAATTTCGTTGTGTGTGGTAATTGTGCACTCAAGAATACTTTTATGAAAGAATAATATAAAGTTGATTGGATTGCTTTGAGTCGGAATGAGAATAATTAAACTTGGGTACAGTCGGAAGCAATTAATTACTAACCGTTGATTGGACTGCTTTAAGTTGGAATGATAAGTATCTATTGCATAGTTTGGATTCAATTACACAGAATTTCTTTGTGTGTGCTAATTGTGCACTAAGAATACTTTTATGAAAGAATAATTTAAAGTTGATTGGATTGTGCTTTGAGTCGGAATGAGAATAATCTAGGGTACAGCTGGAAGCAATTGCTAACAGTTGACTGGACTACTTTAAGTTGGAATGAGAACAATCTTCCGTACAGTATGGACGCAATTACAAAAAAAATTGATTGGATCGTTTGTTGTGACAGAATAATTAAACTTGATTGGACTGATGTGTGTATGTGTTCTACCGTGCATACTTTGCATAAGCACTAATGAATACTTTTAGGAAATAATAATTAAAAGTTGATTGGATTACTGCTTTGAGTTGTAATATGAGAATAACCTTTGGTATCATTTGGTCGAAGTTGTTCAAAGTTGATTGAAATGTTTGTGGAGTGCTGCGTTTTCCTAAAACTTAACACAATGAATATTTTAAAGCAAAGAATAATTCAAAGCAGATTGCATTTTGCTTCATTTGGACAGAATACTTTTAGGAGGTGGAATTTAAAGTTAATTGGATTGCTTTGTTGAGGTCGAATCAGAATAACCTTTGGGTGCCTGCTGGTCCCCTAGCTCCTACCTCCATCCCCTTGCCTATAAAACATATACCACGTTTGTAGTTCCATATATAGCAACATCCAACACACCGGAACATTTGAAATCATACATATCTTCACAGCTGAAAAAATACAAAGAAGAAAGCAGGAAGGAGGGTAGCAGGCACAATGGAGCTCGTGGTGAGTGCCACGACGGGTGCCTTGAAGACGCTCCTTCCCAAACTCTCTAAGATGCTAGCTGATGAATACAAGTTGCACAAGAGCGTCAGAGATGGGATCGTGTACCTCCAGAAAGATCTGGAAAGCATGCAGGTTGCCCTGGAGAAGGTGTCAGAGGTGCCGACCGCGCAGCTTCAAGGGCACGTCAAGCTCTAGGCGAGGCATGTCCGGGAGCTATCCTATGACATTGAGGATACCATTGACTCCTATATGGTGTGTCGCCGCCAGGGCAGCAGCCGTGACCGTGAGCAGGAAGACCAGCCTGCTGTTGCGTGCTGCAGCGCCGTGAAGCAGTTCATCAGAAGAATCAAGAGCTTATTGCCACCGCCACCAGCCACATACAGGGCCCAACGCTCCATTGCCATCCAGATTGAGCGCATAAAGAGTGATGTCAAGGAGGCGAGTGAGCGTCGGGAGAGCTTCAAAGTTGATAGCATCCTTGCAAGCCCAGCCCAGCTGAGGGATCCTCGCTTGCCAGCACTCTATGAAGATGTTGCCAAGTTTGTTGGCATTGATCGCACCAAGGAGGAACTAATAAAGCTGCTTTTACTTGAGAATGAGGACCCAGTGAATCAGAAGAAGCTGAAGCTTGTCTCCATCGTTGGTACAGGAGGATTAGGCAAGACCACTCTTGCCAACCTGGTGTACCAAAATCTACGGCCGCAGTTTGATTGCGTAGCCTTTGTGTCGGTGTCTCTCAAGCCCAACAACAAGAATATCCTCTGCAGCATACTCCGTGGAGTAAGCCAGCAAAAGTCCGAGAACGCTGAGGCATGGGAAGAGAAGGAAGTCATCGACAGAATAAGAGATATCCTCAAGGATAAGAGGTATGTATATATTTGTGAATCCATCTCTTAAACCACTATAAATTTATACTATCAATCTCATATACATAGAGGAAAGTTACTCTGAATGGTTCAAAAGCATGCAGTGACGTACCTGCTAGTGTGTGGGAATTTCATTTTATAGAGTACTTTAATTAACTTTGCATTCTGTCCAGTATCTTGATCTGTTAAACAAACGTTTCCAATTGCTGTCAATTTAAGTATGACATTAGCATCTGCCCATTAATAACCAACAACGATATATCTGTCAAATATATATATTGTAGAGGTAGTTAAAAAATATACATGTAGATTTGCGTTTCTTTTATTCAATTAATATGGGAATTCGGCCTTTGGTATCGACTTGGAAAGTACTTGTGATGTTATTTTACCATAAATTCTACAAAGTATCCTTTTTTTTTAGTTGTATATAGTCAGATCTAAAACTAAACTAATAGCTTTCTGAAGCTTTGACTTGAATGAAAGATCTACCTTGCAAAATTTCCGGAACATGATATATTTTTTATGTTTCCTGCTATAATTTTGGAGCAAAACTATCAGAGACTCAAAACATTTTAGACGAAATTTGTTGAAAATTGTGGTCGCGCTACATATTTCCAATCGTATCCCGCTATCTAGTCTCTGTCTTGTATTACGTGAAAAAATTGATTTCATCCCTATAACTGAACATTTTTTTTAGAAAAAGGAATTGTATCCAACCTCTGTGACCGCACACGCACGCAGCTAAGTTCTTACACCAAATTCAGCTTAAAAGCTGATCTCTGAAATGAAAATAAAAGTTCACTCAATGGAAAAATCGTAAGCAAAAGTCTATTATTGCTTCTCCATCCGTTCTTGATAAATATAGGCAAAGTGACAATTTCCAATGCTTTTATAGCCACCAGAACCGATTCTCTTATGTCTTCACGCTGCAACAGGGACCAAAACCATAGCCAATAAACTCCCCTGCATAACGCTTGCATAAAAGAGGTTAATTTTTTTCCTAAAAAATTATACCATTCTACTACACCAAATAGTCCACATAAGAGCAGCAACTCCCACAAATATCAAACATCGTATCTTATTTCTATACACGTTTAGGGGTGGGCACTTTAAACCCGAAACCCGAAAACTGAACCGAAACGAACCCAAATAACCCTAATTGTCGGTCTATAAGGGTTTCGAGATTCGGGTTCGGTTCAGATAAATTAATAATTCAGAGTTCGGGTTCGAGTTCGGTTCTAGTGGTTTATAACCCGAAATTCAATATAGTTGCATATTTTGATTCAAACTATGATGTTACAACTTTGTGTTTTAAACTATTTTTTGAATTTTTTCATGAACTTGTTAGTTACTTGCTTTAGTCGAGTAGTCCTTAAATCCATAGACTTCAAATGAGCTGGGAATTTGAATTTTTACCATAGAGTTTTGAGAGGTGACAAGGGTACCTATGAAAATTCGGGTAATTCGGTGGAACGAATAGACCGAACCGAAATAATCAGTCTATTTGGGTTCGGTTCCAATTATTCTTTTTAGAACTTCGGTCCTCACTTTTCCAAAACCTGAAATCCCCAAACACCGAATAGACCGAACCAAAATGACTGAATAGACCGAACAACACGTTAACCATTTATGTAGCATATGATTTATGGACCTAGCTGGGGTTAACCTTGTAGCAACATAAACAATCCTCCAAACAGCTTTTGGATGAGGACAAGGACAATTGTCTCATTTTTATTGATATCACAAAAGCAACATTTTCACTATCCTTCAATTTTCTCTTGACTAGATTATTCTTTGTTAATATTACACCCTGCTAGATGAGCCAAAGGAGAATCTTTATTTTTAGAGAAATTTTAGGGTGAAAGGTATTCCATGGTTCATCATATATTGGTATATAGACTAAATCAAAAACATATCGTTATTATGTAGCTTCCAATGGAACCTATCTCTCTCAGTAATTAGCTGGTAGTAAGCTACTTTAGCCACTAGATTATTCCAAATTACCAATTTATCACCAATTAATGCCCTTCGAATGGAAAAATTTAGTGGCATTTGATTCATAACATTGGCCATGGTCGTGCGAGTATAGTAGGTAATATTATACAAACTTGGAAATTGTTCTTTAACTGGTTTGACCCTAGCCGAGTGTCTTCCCATAATCTATTTTGCAAGCCATCTTTTATTTTCAATGTCCCGCATCCTAGAAAGTCATTCCTAACTTTTAATAAACTTCTTTAAAAATGTAAGTCCATAGGTTTAATTTTTACCTGAATTGCATTAGTTGATGTGGGTTTTGTTGTCCTTTGGTGAATTTTTGGTGAATTTAGACGACTTCTGTGCCGTGGTTTGCACGGGTTTTCATGAAGATTGTGGTTTCCACCTGATATGTTCCCATTAATTAAAGGCTGGATGCCTCTATAAGATGCGTCATAAGAGAATTAAGGGTCGGACTTTTTATTAGAATTTCTAGAGTACTTCTCTTTTCTTTTCCTAGCCACTGCAGTTTGAAGTCATCACCTTTTATTGATAAATAAATAGAGTAGAAGCCTGTTTGGTTTGAATTAGCTATTGTTTCTTAAATTGGTTGTTAATCTCTCATCGCCGTATATTACACATAGATCCCTCAACTTTGTTATTGTTTGCAAGTTTTGCCACCTAATGCTTCTACCAAAATTTGCTAGGTACTTCATTGTTATTGATGATTTGTGGCATGAATCGGCATGGAAGCATATCAAGTGTGCCCTGATTGAGAACAATCTTGGTCGTAAAATAATTACAACAACTCGGATCATGGGTGTCGCTGAAATATGTTGCTCTTCTGATCATGTTGATGGTAGCATATATGAACTACGGCCTCTTTCTTTAGCAGACTCTGAAAGGCTATTCTATCACAAAGTATGCCGACAAGGTGTACTCCCTTCTGAATTGAAGGACATGGTTCAGAAAATCTTAAGAAAATGTGAGGGCCTCCCGTTATTCATTGTTACTGTAGCTAATCTGTTTGCTCACAAATGGGCAGAGGTAGATGACCGATTGTATAGTTTGTGCAATTATATTGAATCTGGACTTGAAGATAGCAATGATATGAAGGACATGCAGGGAATACTGTCTCTTAGTTACTTTGACCTGCCTTCGCAGCTAAAGACTTGCCTATTGTACCTGAGTATATTTCCAGAGGATCATATAATTGAAAGAGATGACTTGATACAGAGATGGATAGCTGAAGGTTTTATCCATGCCAAACATGGTATAAGCCTGTATGAACAAGGAGAGAGTTACTTTAAGGAGCTAATCAATAGAAGTTTGATACAACCTGTGCATGTTGGCACCCATGACAGATCACAAGATTGTCGGGTCCATGACATGGTGGTCGAGTTTATCACTTCTTTGGCAATCGAAGAAAATTTTGTTACAATAGTAAATAATATGAAACACACATCTTTTTCAGGCAAGGTCCGTCGGTTATCTCTCCAAGGCAACATAGAGAATCAAGCCATACACCATGCAACCAAGGAATTATCCCATGTGAGGTCACTTACAGTATTTTGTGAAGCTACAGATTTGAACCTACCCATTTCTAGTTTTCAACTCTTACATGTCCTCGAATCAAAAAACTGCAATAACTGTAGCATTAAGGGTATTGGCAGTTTGACTCTCTTAAAGTATCTGAGGCTAAGTTCTACAGATTTTATTGAGCTTCCTGCCGAAACTGGAAATTTGCAATTTTTACAGACACTGGATGTGAAACAGGCCGTAGTAAATGAACTGCCATCAACATTGGTTAAGCTCGGACAACTTGGGTGCCTTTATGTTAACACGCAAACAAAGCTCCCTGGTGGGATTGGGAATATAAAATCTCTTGAAGAGCTGTCAGAGATAGATATCAGCAAATTCCCAAACCTTCTGTCTGAGCTAGGCAACCTGTCCCAACTTAGGGTGCTAAAATTGTCCCTCCGTACATGGGATGAGAACTATGAGAAACCATTGCTTGAATGCATATACAATCTGAAGAAGCTCCAAAATCTCTCTATTTTTACTTCATGTGTGTCCCTGGATTTCATGTCAGCAGCAAATTTTTCACCCCCTCGACTCCTCAGGCGATTTATGGTATGTGTCCCGGGACACAGAGACAATATATTCGAACAATGTGCAGAAATCAATCCATTCTCTACACTGCCAAGATGGATTAATTCCACACTTCTGAAGCTCTCTGACCTATCCATCATGGTGTCCAAATTGTCACAGCAGGATCTTGAAATTCTTAGGGATTTGCCCACCCTTTATTCCCTTGATTTGCATGTGGGAGAAGTCACAACACAGAAGTTAGTAGTCACCAGTAATACAATGCCAGCTTTCAAGTGCCTAGCTAAGTTCAAGTTTACAAGTAGAGCAATGGTGCTGGTGTTCAAACGAGGTGCCATGCAGAAGCTTCAAGCTCTTTCCCTCAGCTTTCACCTAAAGGAAACAAAAAGTGTTCTTTCCAGCTTCAACCATGGCTTTGAGAATCTCACCTCTCTTAAGGTTGTAGATATTGCAATCAATTGTCAATTTGCTTTTCTTTGGGAGGTGAAGGCTGCAGAGGCTGCCATAAAGAGTGCAATCAACTTGAATCCAAATCATCCCACCCTTGACATTACCAGGCATTTTGAAAGGGAGATGCTATGGCATCAAAATCAAGATATCCCAGCTTTGGAAACCATAAAAGAGGACGAACTAGTCGTATGGCCTTGTTCTCTGTAGCTTCATTATATTTCATTCATTTTCTTCTCCTAATTCTTCTTTATCTTTTACTTATGCAGGCTGGGATGGCCAAGATCGGACTATGTGGTGGGAATGGTGGAAGGCCTCACGATGTCAAAGTGGCTCCCCATCGTCTTAAGAGTGTGACAGTTTCTAGTAGCACAGTCGTTGATTCACTTTCATTTTCATACAGTGACCATGCTGGGAAACATCACACTGAAGGTCCATGGGGTGGGCATCGTGGGAGCAATCATACGGTGAGTTGTTGAGAAAACCAATCGAGGATATTAGTGTTTGTAAAGGAAAAACAAGCACAAACTGTATATAAGTACTTGTATGGGCAAAGCAAGCTCAAACCATATAAATGTGTACTAGCTTTCTGTTGACCTTTTGTTTCCCATCACTTAAATTTTCTTAGATACTATTATCAAGATGCCTTTTCTGTTCATACAGATTCTACTTGGTTCTTCAGAATTCCTGAAGGAAGTTTGCGGAACAATTGGTTCCTTACCAGCGAATATCATTATAACATCACTCACATTTGTCACCAACTCTGGTTGCTACGGACCATTCGGACGAGAAGAAGGTACTCCTTTCCGCGCTACAACGCAAGGCAATGGCAGCATTGTTGGCTTCTATGTTCGTGCAGGGTCTGATATTGAGGCAATTGGTGTGTATGCGGACCAAGATCATGAAACAATAAATGTTCAAGGAGATAAGGTGCTTGTAATTTATTTCACATTGTTCTTTGGTTCATACTTTACTCTATATGGTTATTAATTTTTTCCATTTTTCCCTGACAGGTTGGGCTTTCCAAATTTGGGATGTGGGGTGGCAGTGGAGGATGGTCTCACGACATCGAAGTGGAACCCCACCGTCTGGAAAGTGTGACAATTTGTAGTGACATGGCCATTCATTCGCTTGCATTTTCATATACTGATCACAATGGACTGCAGCATACTGCTGGTCCGTGGGGTAGTTTTGCATTTTCACATAGTGATGACAGTGGATTGCAGAATACCACTGGTCCGTTGGGTAATAATAACAGAAGCAATAATCACACGGTCAGTGTTAGTCTTAATTAAAGCTTGTTTTCATATGACTTTTTTATTGATATATAAAATTAATTTTCTTGTACAAATCAGAATGTTGTTTTTCCTTTTTGGTGCAGATTCATCTTGGCCCATCAGAGTTTGTAACGGAAGTCCGTGGAATAATGGGACCATATAGTAATCCAAGCAACAAATGTATAACGTCACTTAAGCTTGTTACCAACATTGCTAGCTATGGGCCATTTGGCAAGGGAGAAGGAACTCCATTCCACATTCCAGAGCAGAGCAACAACAGCAGCATTGTGGGTTTCTTTGGACGTGGAGGTTGGTATGTTGATGCCATTGGTGCCTATATCAACAATGATACGGAAAACCCGAAACAGAAGGAAAAGGTACTATTGGCTTCTGTTGGCTTACATCATTTGTTTTCATTGTTTGTTACTTCTTTTTGTTTAACTGTGCTGCACTTAGGTTAAGGAAATTTTGAAGACTGGGCTTTGGGGTGGAAATGGAGGATCACCTTGTGACACCAAGGTGGAACCACATCGTCTGGAAAATTTTACAATTTCCAGCGGTGCAGTCATTGATTCACTTGCATTTTCATTCCGTGACAAAAATCAGCATCAGCATACTGCTGGTCCATGGGGTGGTAATGGCGGTCGAAGTCAAATGGTGAGTGTAAATATGAATAAAAAAGAGCTCCTTCGATGAAAGCCAACATACATTTGAGTGTTTGCCAATTCTTCTGTTCACCAATATTTCTGATTAGTAATTTTGATAATACTTTTCTTTCCGTATGTTGCAGATTCAGCTAGGGCCCTCAGAATCTTTATTGAAGATTTCTGGAACATATGGTCAATTTAGTTCTGATGTTATAACATCACTTACACTGGTCACTAATTTTGCAACCTATGGACCATTC
Organism: Cenchrus purpureus; assembly: GCA_022644695.1. NCBI lineage: Eukaryota > Viridiplantae > Streptophyta > Magnoliopsida > Poales > Poaceae > Cenchrus > Cenchrus purpureus. The sequence goes on from CP053454.1 coordinate 53,786,438, forward strand.
GGCCATGGAGGTGGTACTCCTTTCCGTACTTCAGCTCAGCGCAACGGTAGCATTGTTGGCTTCTTTGCACATGCAGGGCAACGTGTGGACGCAATTGGTGTCTATATTAACTCTGAGCAGGTAGATGATGTAGTGATTTTCTCCTAATTTGCCTTACTGTTTATTTTATTTTTCCCTTTCCTCTTTTTATTTGTAATTTTCAATTTATTTGCACACAGGCTGGGCTTGCCAAGGTTGGACCGTGGGGCGGAAATGGAGGGTACCGTAAAGACATCATGGCAACACCTCACCATATTGATAGCATAACAATTTGCAGTGACACTACTGTAAATTCTCTTGCTTTTTCATATAGTGACAATGAAGGGCGGATGCATTGCTCAGATACATGGGGTCATCAAAGAGGAATGAATCAAATGGTGAGCTAGTCTTAATAGAAATTATTTCTTAAGAAAAGCAACGCAAAGCCATATAGGTGTGTTGTTTAATATTTTTCGGCTAACCCATGCTGCCATCATCCATTTATTAACAGATTCAGCTTGGCCCTTCAGAGATTCTAACTGAAGTTTCTGGAACATTTGGTCAATTTAGTTCTGATCTCATAACCTCACTTACACTGGTTACAAATGCCAAAAGATATGGACCTTTTGGACAAGAAAAAGGAACACCGTTCGATACCCCAGTGCGGAGCAACGACAGCATTGTTGGTTTCTATGGACGTGCAGAACAGTACCTTAATGCAATTGGACTCTACGTGAACACTGAGCAAAAATAGAATATAATAAGAACCACTAATATGCTGTGTGAAAGATATCAATCTTCGTCCTTTTAGTTCTAGTTATTGTATCAACGAGTGATGGGATTACAATAATAAGTGATGAAATTATAGTTTGCAACTTGCAGTGGGTGGGTGACAAGTGACATATAATATGGGCCAGCTCTACATTTTCACGAGGGTTCTTGGGCAAAATGAAAACTAAGGGGCATTTTTGGACTACATATTTCTTTTTTATTTGACTAAATAAACTATGGGCCCATGATCTTCATTGACATCCGAATTACTTGAATACAAAAGAACTTGTGTAAAGCATCCCTTCACTAGTATAGAAACCACCTTCCATCTAGTTACAAAAGTCTCGGTCGTTTATGGACCTAGGACTAAATGAGCTTTAGTTACAGGTCCAAAAATCAACTCCGACAGGGGCACTTTAGTCTCGGTTTGTAATATCAACCGAGATCAAAGAGCACCCTTCAGTCCGGTTGTAATGGTTAGCAATGATGAGAGATTCTTGTGGGGCATTTAGTCCTGGTTTGCAATCATTTGGTTCTGATTAACGTTTCCAAGCAGAATGAAAGATTTACTTCCGGTTGATTGTTCCAACGGGGACTACATGTTGCTCTTTAGTCCCGGTTGAAACCAACAACCGGGCCTATGTCCTTTTTTTCCCCAATCAACTCCGCACCGGTCTTATCTTCCCACCTGCTTCTATCTCCCTAAAACTGCTACGGTGCTACCTTATCCTTTCCCTCTCCGTCCAACACTCCCTCTCCCTCTCTCCTCTCCAGCAAACCCCCTAGCCACCGACCGCTGGCATGCGGCCTTCCCAGCCATCCCCCCAGCGCAGCGGCTTGATGTGGCACAGGCGCCTGACGAGGCGGGGTGTTGCAGCCAAATGATGAGGGAAATACATTGGCTGGTCCATCCATCCAAGCAAGAAAGCAAGCTCCGACATGTGCTAACTCTTTTATGGATCGCAATGGAGGGCTATCGATTGGAAATTCAAGACATTTAAGAATGATATAAGGAACATACGGTTTGGTTTGAGTATGGACAAAATGAATCCTTTTAACATGGTCAGCAGCACGGCATGTTACTCTTTGCATACACAACCTTCCGTCTTGGCTTTTTATGAAGCAGACATACATTATGATGCCGTTAACGTTAATGATCCAAGGCCCATGTCAGTCTGGCAATGATATCACTGTCTATCTGGAGCCATTGATAGATGATCAGATTAAGATGTGGAGAGATGGTGTCAAGGTGTGGGATGAGTACAAGCGTAAACACTTCAAGCTCTGATCGAAAAAAAAGAACACTACAAGCTCAAAGCATTGCTATTCGTAACAATCACGGACCTACCAGGCTTGGGTAGCTTAGTTGGCCTGGCTATAAAGGGATATAATAGATGTGTGGTCTTTTTGGATGACATTGAAAAAGGATTGAACAACAACAAGAAGGTGGCATAATGAGGGTTGTCACACCGGTTTTAGAAAACAAACCAGTGCATACCTATATGTATGTCGATCAAGTTTCATACATATAGTAGACATAAGAATAAGATATCACGTAAAGAACATAAACAAAACTTACTATTCTATCAGAGTTATCCAGCTCAATCTTGGAAACGGAGGCGCCAACTCCACAAGCAATTGATCGGGGCTGCGACGCCCAAAGACATCATCATCTTCAACGACTTCACACCTTTTGCTTCGAGCAGCGTAAGGATGAGTACACTTATGGTTGGTACCTGAGCAAGGCCACAAGAAATAAGGCGATTTAAGTCCATCTTTAAGTTTAATTAATCATGTGAGGGTCCAGGCCGCTCTTTACCTGAGCACGGCTAATCGATTAGTTTTACACTTTGCGAGGTTGTACATCTTTACCCACAAGTTGCGTAAAAGTCACAAGACCTTTAGACCCAACCATGCGATGCTTGCAAGGCACCGTACCACACTACCGAGGTGTGATTGCATAGGGACGCTACGAGGCCTTTACAAAGATTCCCTAGCATGGGCTGCTCGCTAGGTTACCTGATCAATGCAGCGCATAAAGCTCCCTAGCGGGTACCATGTCTTAGCAAAGCCCAACTCCCCGCTAGAGCAGGTCTATGCACCAACTCCTGTCAGCCCCCAACCCTTTCAGGTAAAGCATACCACATACTAAGGTTTCTAATTAATTGGCCAAGACAAAGCCATATGTCTTGTGGTAGTACTGTTTTCCTGGGTGGTCGCTCCATGTTCCGATTAATGCATAGTAATCTTGTAAATAAAGCATAGGTAGAAGGTGGTTAGGGACACTTGCCTTTCTTCAACGAAAAGCTACTCTTACTGCTCTTCAGCTCTCGCTTTCTTGAAACTCTTTATCTTCAAAGCAAACGAACAACGATCCTTCTTCTACTCGAAGCAAACATCGGGAATAACCATACAAAGCAAACAAACAAGCACAACTAAGAACAAAGCACCAATCAAAGAAAAACTTTAAAAAGCGCACTAAAGGGTAGGCTTGATTCTATGGTTACGCAAACGCAAGGAACGCTGAAAACGAAACTAAGGTCGAAAAGACAAAGCTATAGAGAGATTATTAACAAACAACAAGAGACTGCGTGCTTCATATGTTTTAATTAGAAAATCTTGTGGCAAGAATATTTCAAAGCAAGTTATATTTAATTATAGAAAACATGGTCAGCCTAATCATATTTTATTTGCAGATATTTAAGTACAAGTTATATCAAAATAGCAATTATTTTAGAAAGACTAAGCATGCATAAGAATCTAATCGAATGACTTTATATTTCGTGTTCAACTAAACATATTAATATTGAAAAGTCATTTATAATATCATTAAGCATATTAACTTTATTATGAAAACTGATGTATAACACTAAGCATCTTTTATTTAACAAAAAGTAGTTGGAAAATAAGCATTAACGAATTACATCATGATTAAAGAAAACCAGAATAAAACCTAATCACTTTTATTTAGAAAAGCAATGGAATAAGTATTAGTCAAGATTAATATGCAACTTTGATGTTAAAACAAAAGCAACAGGTGATACACATGCTAACGCATAAGTTATGGTGAAACGAACTATACAACGGCACAAACGAACTATAACGGTACAAGCGTACACTAGAGCGCACAAGAAGAGCTTAAGCTAGGGTTTAGGACAACTAGTCTAAAAGGAACTAGGCTGAAGGATAACATAGCTAACCAAAGATAAACTGTATTGATAAGAGAAACAGATGACAAGGTTAGCTCTAAAGAAAGGTAGCTACGAAGGATTGGGCACATAAACATAGCTGATTCAAAAAAAAAAACCTAACAGAGAAGGGATAGACATCAACTAGCTAGATGCTAACAAACAAGATTCTAAGATAAACATGAAACAAGAGTGATAGGATTACTTGATAGGCAAACAAGCAGCACAAAACTACTCACACAGTAAAGCTAATAGGTAGAACGGAAACTCTAAGACTTGATCAGATGCACATGGTTTGAGCTTGAACTAACACTAGAAAGGTTTAGAGCTTCAGATAGACTTGATCAGAAGAGATACTGAGATGAAGCTGATATAGAACGTCTAACTATTTATTTCTAGCGATGAAGTTAGATTTCTAAAATCTAAGTTATAATATAAGTTAGGAGTCCAGATTCTGTGAGTTATAATTTAAGTTATAATCTAAATTCTAAGTGATAATCTAAGTGACGAGTCTAAGTTCTGTATTGTCTATATGTCTCTAAGTGAGTCTAATCTAAGTCTACAATCATTGAAATGAAACCATGAGGTTGTCAAGTGACTCATAGCAGGAGTTGCTAGAGCTGAAAGCACAGGCGGAGTCGGAATGAACGTGATCTGGGGAGGAGCGGGAGGAGGGGGCATCACGGGCATCGGGGGCACTGGTTCACCGCTCTGAAAAGCTGCAATGCAACAATTTGCCGTCCACTGGGCCATGAGCTGGACACCTTCTGATTATGAAAAGCCACCTGATGATTATGTTGAGCCATCTGTTGGGCCATCTGCTGTTGTTGCACGATCACCCGATGGCCGATGCTCAACCGCGACTAAGGCCACCTGGTGTGCGCTTTCTTGCTCGTCCAGTCGGGTCTACAATTATTCATCCCAATGTTATAATGCAAAAGAAACCTATGTAGAAATTGAGTAATGATGAATAAATCATAAATAACCTGCAGTCGGTCCATGTGGAACTCTAATGCGGACGGTCGTGTGAGGATGGGCGGGCTACTGCTTGTGTCCTTTGCTCGGACAGCCACGAGAGTGGGAGTGGTGGCCGCATCTAACATGTTGTCACCAATATAGTACCGGCCATGCCTCCTTCCTTGTCCCACCCTCACGATCACCTCTCCATTAAGCTGCGCACGGGCCGGATCCCACTCTCCATTAAGAGCACATTAAGGTGGTTGTGGATGGAGGAATTGTTGTACACCTCGGGCGAGTCGTCAGGGTTGTAGGTGTTCTCGGATGCGGACTCCTTGCCCTTGTGGGACAAGGCCAATCCCATGAACGGGTTGCACGGAGCACCTCCATGTGTGTTGGACTGGGAAAAAACAAGTTCATCACAAATTATGCAGAACTAAGCATTACAACAAACAAATGAATCTCGATACCCATCTAGCTATGTGTTGCTCGTTGGTAAGGCAGCCTTGATGGTGTGATGGACCTGGGATCAGCACAAGCTTCTTTTTGCCAGCATCGTGCTTCGCCTACCACTCTGGTGTGAACCACCTGTCCACTATGCGCGCCCAGCACACGAAATCAGTACGACACCAGCGCACAGGCACCTACACGTGATCAAGTGAATGTCATGTAATAAGATCATATTGAGCGATGTTCATAATGTGACAATTCTCTTGTGCTTAGGAAATTTTGAATTGATCCAGCTAAGGTACTGTTAAATGAAAATCCTAACAAATCTTAACAATTAACTAAACTAAATTCAAAAACCTTTACCTTTAATTTCACTACCGGCGGCGGAGGGTGATGGCACGCTGCCGGCCTTACAGAGTCGGCGCGGGGTGGGAGGCGGGCAACCACAGCCGGAGGTGGCTTCCGCCGCCACTAGCGAGGGATGTAGGGTGCCGCCGCCGCTTCGGTTGGTGAGGCTGTCACCTCCACGTTAGTCGCTGGTACGACCCGGGGAAGGGTGCGGCCGAGCAGCGACAGATGACGGGCGGGCAGGGAGGCACGAGACTGAGGACATAAGGGGCCAAGGCAGCGGTGGCGGAGACGGATCCAGTCGGTGCCGCCAGGACGAGCGGCGTGGGAGGGCGGCAGTGCCGGAAGTGGATGGCGCGTCGCAGGACCGAATCCGGGGCCAAGGGAGGGCGCCGCGAGCCCCGGTGGAGGCGGCAGTCGGGGAGGCAGCGGTCGGCCGGACCTGGGCACGGCGGCGGGGCAGGGAGGGGTGTGTCTGTGTCGGGTGTGAGTGTGTTAAGTGTGGAGTGTGTGTGGGAGGGGAGTGAGGAGGGTGAAGTGTGTTGATGGACGAAGTGGGACCAGGCTGGGTTCGCCGTGCGCCCTAGATCTAAGGCGCACGGCGAACCCTGCCTCGTCCCACCCGTCATTCTCTAGTCATTATTTTGTGCACCTAAAGAGTACTTAAATTAAAATTTTCGTCAGCACAATATTCAAATTTTTATGTCAATTCTCAGAGAAAGCCTTGCACTAGACTCGATAACATCAATAACATTTTTACAAACACTTTATTCCATTTTTATAGCTCCAGTTCAATTTATGTCATCTAAAATTTTATAATTATAGTTAATGTAAAAAATTATCAAATTGATGTGAAAAATTACCATAAATTAGCATGAGACTATCTATGTTGTATACTCCCTACAGAAAAAGTTTTGAAGTCAAAACCGTATTCGAACTATGCTAAGACTACAAACCTCATCACTTAACTCTCAAAACCCTGAAACTCCTCGAGAGATACTTTAGTTTCTAAACAATCGTGCATGACGAATTGTTCGAAACCTTCTCAATTATTTACCACAAGCTTCACATAGAATATCATGGGCTCTCGAAGAATATCATGATTTTCAAACATCGTTGATTTTATAAAATTAAAAACATTTCAACCACACGTGGATTGTCTTGCTTATAAACAAAATGTTTAAAATATCATCTAAATTCATGGGTAAAGCCTTACAAAGGACTCATTTATATGAATATTATTTTTCCTATAATTTTACTCTATTATTTCATAAAGTTGCAGTTCAAATTTGATTTTAACAAAAAAATTCATTCGCATCGAAAAAGTGAGTTTAATATAGCAAATAGAACGAGAAAATTACCAAATTTCAACATAAAGTACATAGGAATGAATTAAGAGTGGAGAAAAAGTTTGGAGGTGAGGAGACGAATTTTTTGTGGTTGTTTGTGGTGAGAACCTGTATTGTGCACAGACAAAATACTTCGCCACGCGTGTAAACCTAAAGGCGCACGGCGAACAAAATAGTTCGCTGTGTGTGTGCATGGCACACGGCAAACAAAATACTTCGCCGTGTGTAAACCTACGGCTCACGGCGAAGATGTTTTTCCACAGGCCGGAGACACACGCTTCCACTTGCGAGCCGAGTGGGACCGGCCCCAAGCAGTTCGCCGTGCATCTTAGATCCAGGCGCACGGCGAAAAAAATACTTCGTCGTGTGCCTCGAAGCCGACACACGGCAAAGGTCTACGGGAGTGCCGTCCACATGCTCCTGTGTCACCGCACGGAGGGCGAACTGGCCGTTAGGCTACGCTGCACCTAACGGCCGGCGCATGAAGAACCGTAAGGGGCGGTCTTGGGCCCACATGCGGAGTGGTGAGGGGGGCCTGGGAGCGTTCGCCGTGCACCTAAAGAGGCGCATGGCGAAGATTGGGACTCGTTGTGTGTCTTCTCGGCGACGCACGGCGACATTTTTTTTCATCGTGTGTATTCCTTTTGTCGTGCGTCTTGCGTGGGGCGCACAGGGAACAACATATTCGCCTTGCGCCCAGTGGCAAAGCCAGGATCGAGCACAAGGGGGGGCTCTCCTGTGCTTATTCCACCTCCGGCTCCTCCTTCCTTCATTTTTTTTTTCTCAAAACTTGTAGGAGGGGCTCAGGGGGGCTTCACAGCATTTCCGGCGGTAGCCGAGGCTCGAGCCCCGGCCGACCCGGTGGTGGATCCGCCACTGCTTGCGCCCGATATTATGCGCACGGCAAAGGGTCGGGCGCACGACGACTCCTCTGTTTCCGGTAGTGTTGGCTTAATCCTCTGTACAGTTCTAAACCTGGAACTTGTTTTTGACGTTTGATGGAAAGAGGTTGCCCTAGACGCACACAGTTGTTCAGTTTGTGTGTGTTATATACTGAATTACTGATTGATGGAAGACCATACCACAACTCAGTTTTTTGTCATGTAGAATGGATGTATGTTTCTTAGAGTTGTCACTTGGGCAATTTGTCCACACAAAAGAACAGCAATGCAGCACTTGTGCTCTGAGCTGAGACTGAATTGGGACACTAATCGACAAATGACTACTCACCTATGCCGTGAAAGTGCAACATTCGTTCCAGGCATCTCTACAGTCTCTACTTACTACTTTTTTTCTGCCATCCCCAAATCACCACTACTCTGTGTTAGAACTTAGAACAGCACACGAACTCGCGAAGAAGAAAACTGTATTGAAGCATCGGGCTAATAAATTACCTGCAAAGCGACGGCACCGTACCTGTGACAGCTAGCGTCCCTCCATCTATCAGGCACGCTGGAGGCATATTTGGCAACATGTTTGGCCGCCCGAGGAGTTTCTCTGTTCATGTTTCTTTCTTTTGTTGGGCCGACCATTTATATATTTGCTGAAAAAGAGAAAGAAAGGAAGCAAATCAATATATGGCCCGTGTGATAACAGTTTGGCCCGTCTAAATGCATTCATCATTATTCCTAAAGAAATGAATTCAAATAAATTCTCCTCAAAGAAAAACGGAATTCGAAATGATGAATGCTCCAGTGTTTTCTTCACCCGGCCATTAATCGATTTTTTTTCCTGTCAGTTGTACTAATTGGGTGCACATCCTCGATTACTTTTTGTCTTACCATTAATACAGGAAGAAACCTTACTTTTGAACTATTCTTTTGTTTATGAGCTGTATTTAATTTGTAACTATTTAATTTTCTGCACGACTGTTTTTCAGTCTCGATTCTACCTCCGTGGAAAAAGAAATAGGAACAGATGAAAGCATGTCAGCATGGCTTCATCTGGTTGTCTTCCCTTCATTAGAAAAGCATGTAGAGTTCTTCAATTGATTAGGTATTAACCAGCAGCTAATTTGGTTGCATTGCACTGGATACAAGGAGACATGATCCCACACCACCGCCTCTGGTAACGGCAAAAATGCACTGCAAACAAGTAAACAATACATGCAGCTGGATTTTTTTTTTTGCGCCCCCCAATCCACTGATATCACTCCAATAGGTAACTATCATTGCAGGTCAGCTTTGTAGATCCAAAAATGCATGTGCAAATGAATTACTTGCCCTTATGCTACATTTTCCGAGCTGTTACGGTCTGGATCTAAACCACCTAATTAACCACAAAATTTTCCTCCATTTGTTTCATTGTATATGTATGTATGCCTGTCAGTGCAACTAGAGTTGCGCAAAGATTCTGTTTAAATCAAAAGCGTCTGCATCCAACATCACATATTTTTAAATCAGAAGAGATGACCAGGTCAGTGCTTCTGTGTGTACATTTGCACAACGTCAATGAATCAATGAACAGCGTTCATTAGTGTCGTTGTTATGTAATTTCATACACTATAATTGTGATGCCAATTATATTGAATGTCCACATGTACGTATACTGTAAGTAGATAGTATGTACTACACAGGTACATTACGCGCCTTTACATACTTTTTTGCCAATTGATGGTATGCAAGACTCGATCTTTAATTTGATTCTCCCGTTCACTGGTTCAACATGACACGGGCCGTTCCAATGCAATTAGGTGGGCTGTCATCGTCTTCGCACGCTCCCGACAATGTCAGCCAGATCATAACAATGGCACTCTACATAAAAAAATAATGCATATTCTTCCACTATCGCTCAGCCGCTGGTTGCATGCACCTCCATTGCCAACGCGTTGGCCGTGTCCAATGTCCAGCAAGGACGTGAATGCGGAAGTGATGCAAGTACATGACGAAGATGATAATTGACCTATATAGTTGAGAGCCTCAGTGTGTATATCCAGCTCTCCAATCACCACATTTCTACTCCTTCGTTGTGCACAAATTAGTAAGGATATATGTTTCGTTCAACACCACATATTTTAATCTTGTTGACCTCGTCTTTTGTTGGACATCCTGCCTATGATAGGCAGCTGATAAGATTTTTGGGAGCATTTGACGCGACTGCTCGCTCTCAATTCGATTACTTCCTTTACCACTCGGAGACCAAACAACCCCTCCTTCTACTTCAAGAAGGTTGTTAGAGGGATCGCACTACGTACATCATCTTGGTACATCAACTTATACGACTATATCGACTAATAAGGCCGTCCCACGATTAGTATGAGTAATCTAGATGGTAACAACGCATCTGGTGCCTCCATACCGCTTTAGGATACATCTTGAACATTTTTTTATTCTTTTTGTTCTCATTCATTGTTGAGAGATTAAATTTGAACACTTGCCTATATGATGTCATCGATCGAGTCACTGAGCATATTCATGATAATATTTTACACGACTATTTTTGGAATTAAAATGTACCGAAATATGCCTAAATTCCTAACACAATCTATGGTATAGACAGATCAAACAGTTTTAGTCCATACATGCGCCCGATTCTCTTTGCAATTTACACACACGGTGAGAACTGTTGTGGAATATAAATTTGGCTGGTAAGACTACTAGACCAGCAATAATCTTGATTAAAGACAGCCCCTCTTTTCTCGGAACCAGTTCCTCTACAGTAATGCAGAGTGACTCGATCACCGACGCACAGGCCCAAATCAATGTTAGTGGTCGTGCCATTCGCTCCGGCTGTTTTGCAAAAAGATTATCTGGTTTAATAGAAATCACAACCCAGTTCATCATGTTCAAATGTTACAGTAGCCACGTGAGTACCCAATTGTGCAAGTTGCATGTACAGTGCGTGTTGGTTGACTGACTTGCTGGTGGTGATGGCGCTCAACCGGCGACCTGCCATGTGGCGGAGTCAATGCACGGTGCGCCATCGTTTTCTCCTTTTGAGGAACAACACTGAGGTTGAGGACGACAACAATATATAGTGGACCAAATGACTTGGACGGTTTCCTAACGGAGAAGACGCAAATGTGTTTGTTGACCGTGAAGAATGCGACATGAAAGTTGCATAGATCCACTGTCAGTACGATGATTTACATACCAGCACCCCTCTGTTCTAGTGTCAGAAACGAAATATATAATATATATGCAGAGAAATATATCATACCCACGTCATGTATTTCACTTCAGTTCCATGCTTGCCGTGGATGCTGGTCGATGCAATGCAATGTGAATCCTGAAACCTCGATTCAGCTAGCTACTATATACTGCCTCATCACCATCCTCAAGCCCGATCAGTCAGGTTGTGGCCTAGGAGTCATACAAAAACTTAACGGTAAGTTGGACCTATTCCATTGACATGTCATAGGAAAACATCAATGGAAGGTTGGACCTATTCCATTGACATGGACATGTCTGGACCAATTAGTTGGGCTATCGTCTTCATGCTCCCAGCATCGTCGTCAGCTGGACCACAATAATTAATTAATGATGCTCTACATGCCCATGGATTGACTGCTAATGATATATTTTTCGAGCCCTGTCGTTGTCGTCACTCAGTACACATAGTACACATGGAACCTTCTTTTTTTTTGTTTGAACCGAAGATTGGAAACTTCTTCCGTCTTCCACAGCTAGCGTTCGATGACTAAAGCAGAGAGATGGGGAGAGCAGGGCGACTTTTGCATCACATCATCCCTCGATCCACCTCGCTCAAACCCCTCGCTTGATCGACTTTCGCATCACATCATCCCCTATATATAGTACTAGGTTACTACTAAGCTTTCTCCCATTTAAGCCAACACAAGTAATGCAATACAGAACTCTTCAGGGCTCAAGTTTAGATATCATCATCACAAGATCAACAAGATAGAGATTGAAGGACTAAAAGGACTAAGAGGTCTAACAACAAGCTAGGCAGAGTATCAAAAGCAATCAGTAGAGCTAGCTGCAGGTTCAAATCATAAGGAGGTCAGTAAGCTCTTGCCTGTCTGCCTGTTTTGTGCTCTTGCTTTTAATCTTTGTTCTTGGTTGTTAATTTGTTATTCATTATTGAGAATATCAGGAAACATCTGTAGGACGATCTTTGTTTTTCCTAATTGTTGGTTGTTTTGACTTAACTGATCATGCGTGTGCCCCATGGTCAGTCGGATCCATCATCGTAAGCACATACAGTGATACTGATGGCATTCGAACTGGTGAAAACTGCCATCGAAGTCGGGTTCAAGATCAAGGATGTGCTGGAGAAGTTTAAAGGGAACAACAAGGAGTGCGACAAGATTTGTGAGTTGGTGGAAGCACTGACCGATGACCTGAAGTTGCTCCAAGGAGCGCCAATAATGAAGAACCATGGTGTGTGTGCTGCAATGGAGCGTCTCAAGTATGCCCTCGAGAGCACGTTAATGGAAGTTAATAAATGCCAAAATAGTAAGGCCGTGCTCAAAGCCTTTAAGGCCGATGACATAGCCCGCAACCTGGATGGGTTGAGACAAGATATATCAGAGAAAATATTTGCAGCAGTTCTTCTGACAACCGTCAGTACCAACACACACGTACAACAAATGGAGCACAAAATGGAAGAGTATTATGCTGCTGCTCGTGCTTTTCTTCTGCCCTTACGACTCAAGGTACCATTGCTAAACATGGGTCTGTTTGGTTGCATGCACCACTTTGATGCATGCATGGATGGATCCTATAAGATGGAGGGATTCAATCAATTTGCTTGTACTATACAGTCCACTTCTATTAGTAGAATGATGTAAGGGATGGCTTCATCCTATATATGGGTTGGCACAATTTACCCAACCAAACAAAAGGATCATTAATATTTTGAACTATTCCAATACATGAATCAAATGATGCAAGCAACCAAACACACCCATTGAGTTTTATGCAAGCACGATCACAATATGCTATACATGGATCTCTTCTTTTTCCTGTTTCAGTTGGAACAACTGGTGCAGCACTTTGGTATCAGCAATTCACAGAGAACAGGTGCTGGTAGCACTGGTACGTAAATCGTTTCTTCATGGTAGTTCACCTCCACGCAATTGGTTCAAAATGCAACCTAGCTATATTTGTCTATTTAATTCCTATTACTTACAAATTTGCATTGTTAGTTGACTCCTTCAATGACTATGGAATACGTCATCTCCTTCATATAATCACAGCAAATATGATTATTTGGATAACAACACGTAATTCATAACTGTTTTCTGTTCAAATATGTATAAAATACAACAAAGTTATATTACATTTTCTTCAAATATAGTTATAAATACACCAAAGTTATGGTATGCAGTTTTCAAGAAATATATGTGCATATTCATAGTTCAAGTTCCGAAAGTCCCAAACGTCACATTTTTTGTGACAGTACCCACAAGAGTAACCTATAGTAAGATGGGTCCACTATGCATTGTTTGTACAACAGGGTTAATAGACTACAATTGGTCTGACTTGGAGGCTGCTACAGCATCAAAGGAAGACATTGGTGAAACCTCTCTAGTTCCGTGTACAAGGTACACATCTATATTCTTGGGTTGCTGATTTTTCGGGAATTTCAGATTATTATTGTCATCAGAGTTAGCATGATTTTCTTGAGGACACCTCATGCACATTCCTTTGTATCAGAGTGTATAAGGTTTTGTTTTCACATAATCTGATTTTTATACTTTTGCCTTTCACTAAATCCCTGCCATCAAATATTTCTCCGTATTCTAGATATTGCCATATTTCTATAAATTAACTTGTCAAATTTAGGAGGACTGTGACTTAGATAAAACTTAGCCTCTTGTATTTTGGAACAGAGGGAAGGATATAGAATAACTGTTTTATTTGCATAACAGATGAGATTGTTTTATTAGATTGATATCATCTTTCCACTCAAGTCGAAGGCAACTTAGTATGTGTGATAACATTTTTGTTTGTGCTCTATTTCATGGCCTTTTCTCTTTGCAACAAGCATTTAATTTCTTGTTACAAAATAATTTACATCATTTAATTAACTCTCTTATTTGCTCTAAACTGTTTTCGCATACACAATGATCAGTGTGATTGCACAACCATGATAACATTTTTGTTTGTGTTCTATTTCGCGGGCTTTTCTTATTATGATTTCTGGAAATTATTTACATCATTTAATTAACTTGCACTTATCTTTCATAATTTGGTTTCACATACTCAATTATCAGTGTGAATTCACAACCATGATAAAATTTTGTTTGTGCTCTATTTCTTGGATGATTCATTTCTTGTTTCCATAAATGATTTACACCATTTAATTAACTTGCACAAAATTGTTTGAATTTGAATTCATATCCTTAATTATCAGTGTGAACTGCACAACCAATCAGTCGTGATCAAGAAATTCAAAGTGTTGAATGAACACATTAAGGAGCGCTTTGTTCGTGAACTCAAACTCATTGTAAAACTCCGGCACGGAAACATATTTGACCTTGTTGGATACTGTTACGAGTACAAGGAGAGCTTGGTGCAGGAAGGCAGTGATGTTCGAATAGATGAACAGTGTAATCTCTGTTTTGTCAGCAAATACATGCCCAACCAAAGCTTGGCTGGAATTATCCAAGGCATGCTATCACCCAAATCTTTCTTAACAATTTACATCTCCACCAGTTTTTCCTTATGCAGCCGCTAACCATCATATCCTTGTAATCTTGTAGGGGATATACATGTTGATTGGCCTGCTCTTTTCCGGATAATTCAAGGAGTAGCCAGGGGTGTACATTACTTGCATCAGCAGCATGTCGTGCATTTAGATTTGAAGCCAGAAAACATTCTCTTGGAAGCTGATATGACTCCTAAGATAAATGACTTTGGAAAAGCTTTAGCATTGGAGCCTAGCGCTGCCAAGATCACTCTCGATGTAACAAACCTACCTGGCTTGGGGTAAGTCCTATAATGTTCTACACCCAGATTTTACTACTGAGTTTTCATAAACTAGTTTTGTGCCTGACCTTTGAGCCCATCTCTCATATTTAGTGCCTGTATGAGAGATGGAATTGTATGGGGACTATCAATTTCTCTCTAATGCAATGAGACACAGCTTTCCGGCACTTTCAGAAAAAAAAAGATTTTACTGTACTGAGAATATTATCGGTAGCTAATAGTACTTTGATAGGTTGTTTAATGGGGAGGATGAGAATCCTACTATTGAGTTGGATGACTCTTTTGATGACACCAACAGACGTTTTGTGAGGAGAATTCAGGAGGCAGAGATTGAGGAGGCTTTGAAGAGGATGAAGAGAGGTAAAGCGGTGGGCCCCGATGGCATCCCCATTGAGGTGTGGAGATGTTTGGGTGCTAGAGCCATAGTTTGGCTAGCAAAGCTTTTTAACCTCATTTTCCGAGAAAACAAGATGCCTGAGGAATGGAGGAGTATATTAGTGCCGATCTTCAAAAACAAGGGAGATGTTCAAAGTTGCACTAATTATCGAGGGATTAAACTGATGAGCCATACGATGAAGCTTTGGGAGAGGGTTATCGAGCATCGCCAGAGAGTGACAAGCGTGACCCAAAACCAGTTTGGGTTCATGCCTGGAAGGTCGACTATGGAGGTGATTTTCTTGCTACGACAGTTGATGGAGAGGTATAGGGAGCAGAAGAAGGACTTGCACATGGTCTTTATTGACCTCGAGAAGGCGTATGACAAAGTACCAAGAAATGTCATGTGGTGGGCCTTGGAAAAACACAAAGTCCCAACTAAGTACATTACCCTTATCAAGGATATGTACAAGGATGTGGTGACGTGTGTGCGTACATGCGGTGGTGACACTAGTGACTTTCCAATTAAAATAGGACTACATCAGGGGTCAGCTTTGAGCCCTTATTTATTTGCTTTGGTGATGGATGAGGTCACAAGGGACATCCAAGGTAGTATCCCATGGTGTATGCTCTTTGCTGATGATGTGGTGCTAGTTGACGAGACTAGGGCAGGGGTTAATGGGAAGCTTGAGCTGTGGAAGGACGCTTTAGAGTCGAAAGGTTTCAGAATCAGCAGGACCAAGACCGAGTACATGATGTGCGATTTCAGCATGACTGGACATGAAGATGGAGTTGTGAGCCTCGACGGACAAGTGGTGGCCAAGAAAGAGACCTTTAGGTATTTGGGATCGATGCTCTGAAGGATGGTGACATTGATGAGGATGTTAGAACAGGATTTCAGCCGGTTGGCTGAAATGGCGTAAGTCAAGCGTCTCTGTGACAAGAAGGTGCCCCAAACGCTAAAAGGTAAGTTCTATAGAATGGCGATTCGCGATGTTATACGGTCTGAATGTTGGCCTATAAAGAGCGACATGTCCAAAGAATCGAGTGTCGCCGAGATGCATATGTTGCGTTGGATTTGTGGGCATACAAGAAGAGATAGAGTCCGAAACGAAGACATTCGGGATAGAGTTGGGGTGGCACCAATTGAGGAAAAATTGGTCCAACACCGGTTGAGATGGTTTGGTCATGTCCAGAGGAGGCCTCCCGAGGCACCGGTGCATAGTGGGGTGCTAGGCCGGGTCGGTAGTGTGAGGAGGGGTAGAGGTCGACCTAAACTAACTTGGGATGAGTCGGTCAAGAGAGACCTTAAGGAGTGGGACATCCTCAAAGAGTTAGTTATGGATAGAAGTGTTTGGAGACTTGCAATCAATGTGCCTGAAACATGATCTTTTCTTTTTCTTCTGTGCTTTTGTGTTCTTGTGCTTTGTGCTTCTCCTACCCTTATTTCTTGTGGGTTTCATCTCTAGCCTACCCCAACTTGCTTGGGACAAAAGGCTAAGTAGTTGTAGTTGTTAGCTAATAGTACTGACAAATCACTACCAATCTACCATACCATGTTCAGTAGTTCAATATATTCGGTTTCAACAGTTCAGTATTTGCTCCTATGTGTAGAATACCGCAACCAGTGAGCCAATTGTAGTTCTTCCCATGATATCACATGTACATATGTTTTGTACATATTTCGAGTCAAAAGTTTGAAGCTTTGAGCATGTAAATCTTTGAAAAACATCTAAATTTTAAATTTTGAAATCCAGAGACATAATTGATCAAGTTCATAAATCTAGCTAATTTGTAACTTGCATCTATTCAGAATTTCTTATTGATTGTCCATAACACTTGCACTGGGACAAGCCTTACTAAGGTGATGGCCAGATATTTCCAATTTTTTTGAAAATTTCTAGAATTTTTCTTTTCTAATGTCTAGCGTGGAGTAACATGGAGACTCTAAGTTAAAACGAAATATCCGATTAATAAAAGTAAGAATGCATATTCTACTTATAGAATTATAAAATTCTTTCGATCCACGATCTCGTTGTATCTATCCTAGGTTGCTATTTTTAAAATTAAATTAATCGATTAACTCCTCAGGAAATACATAGCCCCGGAACTGTCCAAGGAACATATGGCGTCAACCAAGTCCGATGTGTACTCCTTCGGTATCATCCTCCTTGAAGCCATTGGCCTCATGTGTGCTACATCTGAAAGGGGCTGTCCCAAAGGACGCAAAGACTGGGTACGTTAGTTCTCCAACTTTTTTCTTTCTTCTTTTTTGAGACAAAAATTAGTACTCCTACATTAACGGGTATGAAAAACAATGTTTGTAATCGCATTCCATTTCCTCTTCCTTTGCAGGCTACAAAGATGGAGAAAAGTGAATTGAGGGACCTGTTTGATTCAAACAAGGTAGATGGAGAGTCACAATTGACACTGGCAACAAGATGCGTGCTTGTTGGGCTGTTGTGCAGCCTACCTGATCCGGCAGGCCATCCATGCAGACAGTTTTTGGGATGCTGGATGATTCGCACATGGAAGAAAAGGAGAACTCAAATGCAGCTGGTGCCTCTGCATCTAGTTCTTCCATACCAGACGGTAAGCTATAGCAACATCTTGGGTGCCCAACATGTGTTATTTACATCTATAAGAGGCTATTGTGTTGTTTGAAAAGCTTCCAATCACATTAGTAACATTGGTTTCAGGAAGCACCTCGGTGCGCTACAAAGAGCGGAGCTATGAAGTTTTAACTGAAGACAATATCCACGACAGACAAGGGAAGGCCGTAAGGTCCACGAGCTCCTGTCCATTCCGTTGGGGCTCGCAGAGGTCCTCCCGCGGCACTGCAATTGGAATCCTGATAGGGTAATGGAGGGTTGGTACAGCATCGACGGGGAGTACTTCCGCAGAGCCGTCGGTCTGCCGCTGTCGCTAGATGATATCTCTGAGCCAATGGTGGCAATGCATAGTGAGCTGACGACATGCAGGACATGCTTAGCTTACAGTTGGGTGAGATCGGCGGGGTGTTCCCACTGCTACTGCGACCAGTGCTGGCAGAGGTACATCCTCAGGGCTGTGGATGACGGCCCGGAGTGCCTGTCAATGCGGTGCCCGGAGTCATCCTGCCAGGTGCCCGTCGTTCGGGAGCTTCTCGAGATGGTGGCCGACCCGGAGACCAAGGCCCAGTATGACTGGTATGCTCTCCGGTCCTATGTGCAAGACAGTGGTGGCAGGATCAAGTGGTGCCAAGGCCCAGGTTGCAGCCGAGCTATCGAGTTCCTTGGCGGCGCCACTGATTCAGCAGATGTGGTGTGCCACTGTAGCCACGCCTGCTGCTGGAGGTGCGACAAGGAACCGCATTGGCCGGTGTCATGTGACACGGTGCGCGCATGGATGGAGAAGGAAAGATCAGAGGATTCCATGGATGATAGTAGGTATTGGCACCATTACCAGCTCTGGGCGGAAAACCAGACGTTGGTGCATAAGGCACTTGCGGACACGGATGAGCTGAAACAATCCTGGCTCGAGAACATGGCCGCCGAGCTGGGCATCCAGGCCACGGATCTCGACTTCCTGACCGAGGCATACGAGCAGATCGTGAAGTGTTGGCGTGTCATGTGTTGGGTGCACGCCTACGGCTACTTCCTGGACCCGGAGCGTGACTGGAACAAGTATGGATGTTTGGACCACCTACAGAAGCAAGCCAGCGAGTCGTTGGAGCGCCTGCACTGCTTCGCCGAGGAGGAGAGGGTGAAGCTCTGCGCTGCCGAGGTCGAAGACATTACCGAGATGTACTCGGCCTTCAAGACGAAGCTCATGGATCTCACCAGGGAGACGGGGCAGGACTTTGAGAAGCTGGTGGAAGCGGTCCAGACGGACTTTAAAGATTGAAGAGATTGATCGAATGTTTCAGTTTGGTTTTTCATTTATCCTTATATACGTCTTTTAATTGGACCAGCCCTAGCTAAGGGAAAAACTACTAGAAACACACTGGGTTTTCTGTTTCTATTGTTGTTGCTAGTATTCATTGGATTGTTGGAATTATGTGTTGTCTTCATTCAATTATTTTCCTACACTTTTATTAATTATTGTGTTTACTTACTCAGGAACGATTTACCACCTGTCCATTTGCAAAATACTACTGCTCAAGTATATATATGCGCCTAAAACTAATTCTCATGAGTTAATTACCACTTCACACTACTTAACACAAAATCGTTCATGTAGTTTATATATGTGGTGTGTTAATTTGGATCAACTCCCTTCCATAGCAGTCATGTTTTCCGGAACATTAGAAATGAAGAATGAGAACGTGGAATATGCAACGCCGGTTTGGGAAACTATGAAACAAAGGGTGTGTATCTCTGTTGACACCATTTTTCTACACGTCTCAAAATCGACATCAAAGCAGAAGCAGAAAGGGTAAAGCAAGGCATGGAAGCAACGGCTAGAAAGAATCGACTAAATGGAAGATAAAGTGGGTTCCGCTGATGGAGGCAGAAGCGTTTCATCCAATGGAAAGTTGAAGCAATCCTGGTTGGGAAACATGGCCGGGGGCTGTTCCTCCGATCCACAGACCTCGATTTCCTAACCGAGAAGGTTGTCGAGTGTTGGTGTGTCATGTGTTGGGTGCACGCCTACGACGACGTCCTTGACCCGGAGCGAGACTGGACCAAGTGTGGGAGTTAATTTGGACCACCTGCACGAGCAAGTCAGCAAGTCGTTGGAGCGCCTGCACCACCTTGCCGTGGAGGAGAGGGTGAAGCTCTGCGCTGCCGAGGTTAAAGTGATTACAGATATGTACTTGACCTTTCAAGACGGAACTCGTGGATCTCACTATGGAGACGCGGTAGGACTTTGAGAAGCTGGTGGAAGCGGACCAGACCGACTTCAAATATTAAAGAGATCAATCGAGGGCTTCAGTTTTGCTTTTCATTTGTCCTTATATACATGTTTTTAGTGGACCAGCCGTGCACTAAGGGGAAAAACTACTTTGGATCATTGGAGTGTTGGAATTATGTGTTGTCTTTCTTCAATTATTCTCCACATATCAATTATTGTGTTTATTCAGGAACGATTTACCACTTGATAAAATTATTTCTCACCACCAGTCCATTTGCAAAATACTACTGCTCAAGTATTAATTTCAGCCTGAAAACTATTTCTCACGAGTTAACACAAAATTGTTTCAGTACTTTGGGGCTGCAAAATACTACTTTGAATCAACTCCCAGCACCTTCAACTGGATTCTAGAGTTTGCTTTAGGAATTTTGCTGTTTGCTTTGGTGACAAAATGAATTTGTATTAGTAAATAAAATGATTCAATGGTAAGGTGCTGTATGCTCCGTAATTTAATTAATTTGGCTGCAGACTAGATGCAAACTTTATGCGTGGTTCCATTTTCATCTAGATGGCACTTGAACAGTTGCACTCGAATCGGTAAAAATGTACAATCGCTCGGAACTAACAGGATCGTCGTATATAAGTACGTACAATTTACACAACACATGAGAACTATCTATCACTGACCTGTAAGTTCTCGATCCGACGACTCGTCGGCAACCGCGAGGGCCGCTCCCTCCTCGTCGTCCTCGATCGATCGTCTTCCAAGAACGACCTCTTCCAGTTCCAGCAGCGCCGGCGGCGCCGCCACTGGGAGTTATTTGCCTGCTGTGGCCTTGGGCCACAAGATCTACCCTTTCTGTGGGCTGGAAGTTAAATCTACAATTTATTTCGTTGGGCCGTGCAATAGTACTGGAGAGTACAAGAAGATCAATAGTGGGCCATTTATTTGTAAGAGATGCCTGCCTGGAATTTTTTTTATATTTTTTTTATTCCAATTTGCAAATTTATACAACCGTTTTGAAATTTATCAAAAATGTACATGAACCGCCATGGCGTACGGCGGTTACGCAGCAGACGCTGGCGTTTACATTTCAACCGCCGTGGCCCACGGCGATTGGTGGACGTCCACGGCGGTTGTACCTAACCGCCGTGGGCCACGGCGGCTGGGCCCAACTGCCGTGGGCCACGGCAGTTAGGCTCATTTTATTTTTTAAAAAACTTTATTAAATTATAATAAATCCAGTAGGAAAGTTAAAAAAGTAAATTAAGGAATGCTTGTTCGATTATTACAACACAATCACAATAGGATCCAGTTCAAATATTACAGCACTGCAGGAAAGACTACAACATCATACAAAATTACAAACTTCAGCCATTCTTGCGATGTGACGACGATGATTTATCTTTCTTGTTAACTTTTTTAGCTGGTGGATTAGCAACACACGGGTTTGTTGGTGGAGCATAAAGACCACCCGGAGCATAAAGACCACCCCAAGGAGGTTCCTCTCCTCTTGCAATGGCATCTGCAGTTTTTCTTTGCAAATAATGATGCATGTCTGGTGGAGCATAAAGAGCATCCCAAGGAGGTTCCTCTCCTCTTGCAATGGCATCTGCAATTACTCCTTGCAAATGACGAAGCATACCTCTTTCGAACGTGCTCATTTTCTTTAGATCAGGTGCTGCATTTGTGTTTTTCCCCTTCGGATCACCACCACCATTACCATCCTCACCCCCTCCAAGCAAAGAGACATCTCTAGTTATCTACACAAAATCATTACTAATTTAACTAATTACACTCTTCTAAACTAATTTAACTAATTACATAAAATAAATAAAGAGAGGAAACTTACCTAAGAGGGCGGAGCAGCCCGTGGGGAGAGGGAGGCGGCGGAGGCGGGACTACCGGTGCCGCCGCCTTTATATAACTGCAACATCCGCCGTCCGCCACGGCGGTTGGACCTACCGCCGCGGTCCACGGCGGTTGCTTTACGACTTTAATACTACGTGATTTAATAATACTATATCTCGAACCTACCGCCTACCACCGCGGTTGCTTTTCGGCGGGTTGTTTTTTTAAGTTAACGATTTATTTTTTGTTTTTTAACTTTATAACAAAGAAAACTAGGTGGTAATAATGAAAAGCAAAGTGACATAATAAAAAATAGTCATGATCACATATAAGAGTGCTGTATAAACAATAAGCGACCTAATCCAAAGATCGCTGGTCTTCTTGTGCAATTTTGTCTGCCGACCGGTGGCGTGCGCCCGCCGTGATCGTACGTCAATGGGTCACGTGGGTGGATCTGCCGACGCCTAGCATCAGCAGTCGCGGTGTCGCCATCGCCGCCGCCGACCCTGCAACCTCGTGGACGACCCGCAACCTCCTCGAGACGGCTAGCGCGCCCACCACTGCCCGGGCAGCGCGACCTCCCTCGTCAAGGCCCCACCGCTCGCGCCTGGCAGCTGCGACCTCCCCGGCTGCCCCCCGCCTCCCTCCCGTGTCCACGGTGGCGCGCTCCTTAAGAAGTCTAAGTCAAAGTCAAGTCGTAGTCCTCGAACCCGACCCTCCCGCCCGTCCTCTAAGGTGAGTCCGAGTGTCGCCGCCGACGTAAGCCGGAACAAATAGTATTGTTAAATCACGATCATAATTAATAGAATTTAGTATTTGTATATGGTTCGAGATAGAGTTGTGGTCATTACCTGACGGAAGAACAACGCCAGTGGACGAGGGAGGAACTGGTGGTACTAGTAGTGCTGCTCGTGTTGCTGCTGCTGCAGGTCCTCCTGGTGTTGGTCCTGCTGCAGGTGTAGGACCTTCCGGGAAACGGGCCCCTAGAGGAGACATCCTCAGTGGAGGATGCACCGGGAGGCGCGTGAGAAAGTGGCCGGGTAGGGTCGCCGTGACGAGGATGACGGTGCAGTGTAGGAACGACCAGTCGAGGCGGAGCTAGAGGACGACTGGGGGTACCGTGGAAACCGGGGTAGAGTCGGGTTGCCGCGGAAGTTGACCGCGGCAAGGAACCTCGTGGTGATGGCCTGCATCCTATCCCACATCTGCTCGATCTCCTAGTGTGACATGAGGTTCAGGCTCGCCTTCGACTCCCCTATAAAATGTGAAAGGTCCGCAATCACGTCGAACTGCAAAAGAAATTATTAGTAAATGTTAGAATGTTAAGACCATAAGAAAAATTAGTTCCATTTTTAAACTCACCGCCTCGTCATAGTGCTGATCCCGTCGCACCGGGTACGGGATAGTAGGAACGATCGCCCTTGACGTGTCCCAACCGGCCACCGTGGTCGTGGTGGAACGCATCACACGCCAGACGAGTCCTCGGGTGTACCATCGGATGTACGCCCCACGCCGTGTCGCCGTGGGGCCGGTCCTCCGTGACGACGCTCTCTGACGTGGTAGCCCAACCGTCCACGTACGTCTGCACCCTCTGAACCCAAGAAACACGCCCCGCAACTCCCCTTCGAGACCACCTACGACGAATTAAACATATTTATCAGCGTCTAAAATCTTCAAACGCTGAATTAAATTTAAAATTGAGAACTCACCTATGGTGGGCGCTAGGAACAGTGTGCACCACAGGCATGTGTGACTCACGTAGCGCCGAATCGCCTCAAAGACCCTATGGGCGGCGATTCTCCACGTACATGTCAAACAAACGGCGTATCGTCATCCAAAGAGGCTGGTCTCGGAAGCACAAAGACGAGGCCCCGTGGTGCGTGGGTCGCATGCCTCCTCTCGAGTACGGCGTCCACCGACGTCGCGTCGTGAGAGCGTCGAATCTCGAAGTCCTTGTACACCCTCTTCTCGTGCGACACAAACCAAATGTGAATCTTAAACGTGGATTGAACAAACTAGACAAAATGGAGAGACAATTGAAATCAAGGTAAGAAATTACCTTCGAGGCACCACAACGAGCCCATGGTGAAACGGTCGAGGGTCGTGGCCCTCTGGCGGGCTCAGATGCAGCGTGAGGTGGACGGTGGCCGACCAATCGTAAACCGCCGTGGCACCGTAGTCAAGAAGGAGAGAGGACAGCCGAGAAGGATCGCCTCCGAACGACCCTTCAACACCCCGAGCACGTGCCCTCGTGACGTGCCCGCAGAACGAGTTGCCCCAACTGGGCACGCCGTCGTCCAAGGGCGCGCCGGGCGACCCTCCGAAAGCGTGGGGATCAAGTACCGCCACCGCATCTCCCGGCGAACTACGTAACAACACGAACCCAAACAAACAACCGTACGCTCAAGAACCTGTTGATCATCTCAGCTCAGCGTCATCTGCTAGGTAATCAGCCTGCACAAATAAAATCAAACGTTAGTTACATTGTCTCCATATCTTCAAAAATGAAGAAAAATGTGAGGTAAAGGTATCGTGACGTCAACCGAATGGGTCCGTGAGGTTCGCGAACTCGGTATGCAGGCGGGCGCGATCGTTCGAGGAACGTTCGCGAACCGAGCGAGGAACTCAGTACGCCACTCGTCGGAGATAAATTAATTTCACTAATTTTCTACATTTTCTAAAAAGATAAATTAATTTTCTATATTTTCTAAACAAATTAAAGTAATTTCAACAATTTCCTTAACAGATAAACCAATTTTCTACATTCTACATTTTGTAAACGAGATAAAGTAATTTTCTAGAATTTCTAAACATGCTAAAGTAATTTCTACAGTATCTAGAACAGGTAAACTAATTTTTCTATATTTTCTAAAGAACCTAAAGTAATTTCTATAATTTCTAAACATGCTAAAGTAATTTCTACAATTTCTAGAACAGATAAACTAATTTTCTATATTTTCTAAACAAACTAAATAAATTTCGACAATTTTCTGAACAAATAAACTAATTTTCTACATTCTCTAAACTAAAAAACTAATTTTCTAAATTTCTATATAAACAACTAATTTTCTAAATCTAAACTAATTAAATTAACTAATTTCTAAATTTTCTAATCTAAGAACTAATTTTCTACACTAATTACACTATCCTAAACTAATTAAACTAATTAAATAAAAAGGAAGAAGGCTTACCTGAGAGGGGGTGGCGGAAAGGAAGGCGGCGGCGTGGGGGGACGCAGCCGCCTTTATATAGGGCAGCGTCGCCGTGCCACATGATTAGGCCCCATCGCTGCTTGCTACCGCTGCGGCGCCACGGGTGCCGAGGCCCACACCCTGGACCCAACCGTTGGCGGTGGCCTTACCTGTGACAACCCCATCCGAGATAATTCCGTACTATCGCCTAAACCACTCCATTTGGTCATTAAGCGATAATAAAGAATCATCCCGTTGAGTGTTGCCGGGTCAAAGCCCGGTAAATCACTTGAAAACACAGAGAGGATCGAACGTATGCATTAAAACTCCCACGAAGGAGAGTCCAGAGTACCTTACGAATTAAAGCAAATCTTCCCCGTAGAGTTTAATTATTACAAACCATGGTTCTTGACATGAAAGTAAATGGTTCAGAGTTTATTAAAACAGCGGAAGATAACTAAACGGTACGATAAACATCATAGGAGGCCTGTCCATGATGCAATCACTCGTCATCATCCACCCATTCCGGCTCCCGGTAGGTGGAATTTCTCCAGCCACACATCACATGCATTACGGAAACAACATTTAAATAGCAAGTGAGTATACTAATACTCGGCAAGGCTTCTGTCTAAAATAAAAGACTTTACCTCTAAGCATGCAAGGCTTTTGGCTAGTGGGTTTGTTTGCCAAAAAGCTACTAAGTAGTGAATCCTTACTTTCACATTTTAGCTCAAGTTCTAGTAGAAGTAATCATTACTAGATAAGCAACTATTGCAATCATAAGTTGTACAATACAATTAATCAATAACAATATTCACAAAGTTCCATCATAAAGGGATATCATGGCGATGGATTAAGTAGTCTCAGATAACGGTGAGAGGCCGACAATCGATTGATTTAAACCTTGCAAGGTAGACCTAAACACACGGGAGGTGCCCTCACTAAGAGTTCACTCAACCAAAGCGGTTCCGTCATTCTTCGGTTTGGGAATAATAGCTCACGATCTTAAGTACAAGGTTTATTGGGCTCGCCACCAAGGTCACCACTCACGCATGTGCACTCGGTGGCGAGCCGGGCCGCAACCCTAAGATTAGTGATAGTAAAAGTTCCCTTTCGCCATCATTTAGGTACTAGGCATACCGTGCCCATTTCGACAAGTGCTTAATGCGTTCAAACACTTAACCAATGAAGCCTTTGGACCGGAGCCCAAATCCCATGCTCTTACCACATGAGCAATCCATTAATAAATATGGTGATTCCATAAAGGAGATCCTATTCTCGCGAGTGACGAACATCACTCGACTTGTACCGGATCCTTAGAGCATAGCAACTAGCGACCTACATGCTAGTAAAAGATCATAGGTACTTAGGATCATGCAACTAGGGTTTCAATCAACTCACGAACGTAAATGCACATAAAATAACAATGATAAATTCAGAAGCTTAAAAGAAACACATAGGTTAATGTTTAAGCAACCGGGGCTTGCCTTCGTCGGCCAAGCAACACACAAACTTGACTTTGGTTGGTCTTGATCTACGGACACGTAGTGCACGTCTCCTCCTGCTCCCTCGTCCTCGTCAGCCGGTACGAGCGTGTAACTACCGTCGGGAACTTCTACACGGAGGATGTAATGCAACAATTAGGGGTGTAATTAATTTAAATTTAAGTCAAAGCAGCAACAAACAGTCCACAAGAAGCACATGGTTGACCATATTCACCTTGACAACAATATTCATCACTTTTCCTTTAAAGATTATTATGAAGGCTTATTTATTCTTCTCTTTATGGTGATTGTGCACACATCAAAAAAATAATTAACTTAATTGCACAAACAGCAAGGAGGGGTTTTCAACTCTTATTTCATTCTCACAACACATCCATAGGGTTCAAGAATATGGAAGGAAAGGTTTTTCTCATTAAATTTATTATTAAGCTTATAATGGTTTCTCCACTTTTATTCATCAAAAAGCTTTACAAAAAGCCAAAGTTGGTACCCACTGGTCTCACTGATCTGTTACAAGCTATTGAACAGCAAGCACACCATTTGGAGCTTTGAAAATAAAACACACCAAAAATAACATTTCTAGCTATTACAAAGGAGATAAAAGCATACAAAAATAAATACAACACTTCTGGAGCTAAACTTTCTCCTACACCATCTCTGACCCAAAACAAGCCTAGGAAACCAATAAACACATCCATAGCTATTTTGAATCTTGAACTACGCATTTATGATTAAAAACAAGCATAAATCAGGAATAATTATTTATAATAGTCCAAAAATCATGATTAATTCAGTAAAGGTGCACGTAGGCATTATATGACTATTCCCAAAAATTTAGCTCAAAATTCTTTTTACTTTTTGCTATAAAAATCATTAAGGTAGAAATGGTATTAAAATAAGATAAATCATAATAAAAGATTTACTCAGTAACTTTGTGCCAATTTTTGCAGAGAGCCTACACATGCTAGTACTCACAACATATCCAAATATTAGCTCATGAACACTTGTAGATTTTGAACTACAACAAAAGTGGCTTAAACTGATCTCAATTTTTTATGCAAAACTTATAACTCAAAAGTATATACATGCTTTGCAAACAATGTAGACCTGCTCACAAGGAAGACAGCAAAATTGGTTTTGCATTTTTAGGATTTTTCTACGATTTTATATGATTTTCCCAAGCCTCTGGACCAAATCAAAAAGAAACTAAGAATCTTCTTTCGAGACAGCCCCTAGATAATTTAAATGTTCACAGAACAGCCATTGGTCTTCACAACCATACCCCTACGGCGGCGGCGAGCTCACCGGCGACGGTGCAGGGCTAGAGGGGGCAAACAAATAAGGGGGATGATCCATTGAGCTCACGGGGAGTCGATTGGTGGCGGTTGGTCGGCCGGAGATGCTCCCGGCGGTGGCCGGGCGGCGAGGCATGGCGCCGCCCGCCCGACGCTGATTCCGAAATGCGGGGTGGAGCTAGGCCATACGTGCGTGTGGGATCCCATGTGGGGGCTAGGGAAGAGCTTTGAACTATCTGTGGAACACGGGCACGAGCGAGCACGTTCTCACATGGCGGCAATGGCGGGCGGTGGCGGACGGGCGACGCGGAAGAAGAAAGAGGGGTTTATAGGAGTGGCCGAGCTGGGAAGGCGGTTCACCGACGCGTTACCGCGAGGCCACGGTATGAGCGCGAGGCGGTTGGCGACGCGGCACCGGCGGCGGCCAATGGAGGAAGGCGGTGCGGGCACCGGCGGGTGCGCGGGCGCCACGCGGCACCGCCTACCACGGCCAGGGCGTGTCATGCCTCGTAGGCACACAGTGCCACGCAGCGAGCCTCGGGCCGGACGGCCGGTCGCGGCGTGCATCGGCCTTGGCGCCTTGCGTGCGGCGAGGCCGGCGTAGTGCGCGTGACGCCGCGTGCTGCGGCTCTTCAGCTCCAAGTCATTTCAAAGTAGCTCGGTTTGACTGAATTTTTCTCAAAATTTGTAACTAAACTGCACTGAGGTTTGAATACCAAACTTGCTCATCTCACTACCTCTACCATTTCTACAAAGGCTCTTAGGGTTTTGAGCAATAGATTTGGCATGAACTGCAAAGGAACTTAAGGATTTTCTCGCCGACCTCAGATGGCTCGAGCGTTGACCAGCATTTTCACCAATTTCCCTTGCAAACTAGCAATGCCATTCAACATGAAAGTTGTGTGTGCCTCGACCAAATGCACAACTTTTACATTGGGAGAAAGTGAGGTGTTTAGGTGAAATTTGGAGAACGCGACAAAAGTCCTAGAAGACAAGGAGGTCAAGGGTTTACTAGGGTTTTAAGCTAGGGTAGGACCAAGGGTTGACCATGGCTGGTTAGTGACTTGATTAAGGAGATCAATAGCACTTTTAACACTAAGCAAAAATACGGGGTGTTACTACCCCTTAAGAATCTCTCGTCCAGATTCGAAATTTAAAAGATAGGCGGGAAAAGATCACGTACGAGTTTGACTTGGAAGAAAGTCCGGATACTTGGTGTTTAGAAAGTGCTCGGTCTCCCACGTAGCTTCCTCTTCGGTGTGGTGACTCATTGTATCTTGTACATCTTCACCTTTTGTCTCCTAGTTTGCCTTTCTTTTGATCCAACACTCTCATTGGATATTCCGCTAGTGATGTGTCTGGTTCTATCTCTGCATTGGTCTCCTCAATTATTTGTGCTTCCGGGATTTGCTTGCACTTCTTCAATTGCGAGACGTGAAACACGTCGTGCACTGCGGAAAGTCGGTCCGGGAGTCGAATACGATAGGCATGCATCGAACTTCTCGGTGACTTCATAAGGGCCAATATAGCGTGGGGCTAATTTCCCTTTTACTCCAAAGCGTTGTACACCTTTGGTTGGAGATACCTTCAAGTACACATAATTACCCACTTCAAATTCTCTGGGGGCTTTAGCCTTGTCATGGTAGCTCTTTTGCCTCATTTGAGCAGCTCTCAGATTTTCTCTAATCACCTTCTCTTGACTTCTTGTACTAGCTTAGGGCCAAATAAGGTTCGCTCACCCGCTTGTGACCAATTTAAAGGGGTACGACACCTTCGTCCATATAAGGCTTCGAAAGGAGCCATCTTCAAGCTTGCTTGATAGCTATTGTTATAAGCAAACTCTGCCAATGCTAAGCATTTGTCCCAAGTCTTGTCAAAATGAATAACGCAAGCTCTCAACATATCTTCCACTATTTGATTTACTCTTTCGTCTGACCATCGGTCTCGGGGTAATAGCTGGAGCTATGGATTAGCTTGGTACCCAAAGATTCATGAACTTGTGCCCAAAAGCGAGCAACAAATTGAGTGCCTCTGTCGGATAAGATAGTTTTTGGAACGCCGTGCAAGCGTACTATGAGATCAACATAGATTTCCGCATAGCGCTCGGCTGAATAGGTAGTGTGGACAGGAATGAAGTGAGCGGTCTTGGTAAGCCGGTCCACTATTACCCAAATGGAATCATGCTTTTTGGGAGTGAGGGGTAAACCTACAATGAAATCCATGCTTATGTCGTCCCACTTCCATGCGGGATAGACAAAGGTTGCATTTGACCACGCGGTCTTTAGGTGACTAGCCTTTATCCTTTGACATGTATCACATCCGGACACATACTCGGCTATTTCACCCTTCATGTTTGACCACCAGAAATTTTCCCTAAGGTCTCGATACATCTTGGACTACCGGGATGGATGGTGAACTTAGAGAGATGAGCCTCATCTAAAATTTCTTTCTTTATTTCCGGATCCTGGGGAATGACTAACCTCTGACCAAACCATACAACTCCTTTGTCATCCTCGAAACAATTAAATTTGGGATCTCTCCTCGGATAATTTACTATGATTTTGAACCTCTTCATCGATGAGTTGAGCTGGCAATTCTCTCATGGAGGGATTCGATTGAGATGGCATAAAGATTTCCATGCTCGACCATTTCCAGGTTAAGCTTCCTCATTTCTTCACATAAAGCTTCATTATACGGCTCTACCGTCACGTAGTTGCAATGTTTGCGGCTAAGCGCATCCGCAACCACGTTGGCTTTGCCGGGATGATAATGGACTTCCAAATCGTAATCTTTTATCAATTCCAACCATCTTCTTTGCCTCATATTCAGATCTGATTGGGTGAATATATATTTAAGGCTCTTGTGATCGGTGAAGATATTGCAGCGATTTCCCATCAAATAATGCCGCCAAATTTTCAAGGCATGAATAACCGCTGCTAGCTCAAGATCATGGGTAGGATAATTCTTCTCATGAGGTCGAAGTGCTCGTGAGGCATAGGCAATAACCCGGTTCTCTTGCATAAGCGCCGCAACCAAGGCCGGTTCAAGCATCACAAAACACCTCAAACGGTTTTGTCATATTTGGCTGGGTTAGCACGGGGGCTGAGGTTAAGTGTTCTCTCAAGGTGTGGAAGGCCTGATCACAAGCTTCACTCCACACGAACTTGACACCTTTCTTCAACAATTCCGTCATGGGTTTAGCTATTACGAGAAGTCCGAATAAATCGGCGATAATAGCCTAGACCCGAAAACTGCGGATTTGATGTACCGACTTGGTGGCTTCAATCCATGACCTCCGCACTTTGCTAGGATCCATGGAGATACCATCCTTGGAAATAGTGTGACCCAAGAATTTCACACTATCCAACCAGAATTCACATTTGGAGAGTTTAGCATAAAGCTTGTGATCTCTCAAACGCTGCAAAACAATACGAAGATGTTTCGATGCTCTTCTTCATTTTGGAATAAATAAGGATATCATCAATGAAGACCACTACGAACTTGTCTAGCTCATTCATGAAGGAGTTCATAAGGTACATGAAATAGGCGGGTGCATTTGTGAGACCAAAGGACATCACCGAAATTCATAGAGACCATATCTAGTGGAGAAAGTCGCTTTCGAATGTCACTTGGTCGAATCTTTATTTGATGATAGCCCGATCGAAGATCGATCTTGAAAAGACTTTGGCACCACCAATTGATCAAAAAGGATATCAATGCGGGCAAAGGATATTTGTTCTTTATTGTCACCGCATTGAGTGGACGATAGTCAACACACATCCGCAAACTACCATCTTTCTTCTTCACAAAGAGGCGGGACATCCCCAAGGGAAGAACTTGGGCGAATGTACCCTTTATCAAGCAATTCTTGCAACTGATTTTTCAACTTGGCTAGCTCTTTGGGTGGCATACGGTAGGGTATTTTAGAGATAGGTGCGGTGCCAGGTTGAAGTTCTATCATGAATTCGATGTCCTGCTCGTGGCATGCCGTGCAAGTCATCGAAACACGTCTGGATACTCACACAACTATTGGATATGTTCTAGCAAAGTGGTCACCGTGACATAAGAACAAGGGTTTATGCCTTTAGATACAAGGTGGTGTGACCACGTAGGGGAATAGATTTCTATCACTCTTGAGATGTCCAAAATAACTTTATGTTGCTCCATCCAATTCATCCCTAGAATTACATCTAGGCCTCCCAATCCCAAGTGAATAAGATTGGTCAAGAAGGTTTTACTACCAAGTTGCAAAGGTACGGCCTTAGTGATAGTGTTGAGGGAATCCTTCCTCCGGTGGATACTATAAAAGCCTCTTTGGTGTGACAAGAATGTAACCCCAATTTGCTTACTAAACATTCACTTATGAAACTATGGGTTGCTCCAGAATCAAACAAAATTTTAACGGGATGACCATGGATGAAAAGTACCACAAGACCGGTGCTCCCTAAATGTCAACCAAGGTGGTGAAGTTCAGTTTGCCCTGCTTGACTTGCACCACGGGTTTCTTGCCATGATTACCTTGCCGGGCCCCTGAGCCTTCACCTTGCTTGTTTTGCTTGGGTTTGGGGCACTCACTGATATAGTGTCCCGGCTGCCCACAATTATAGCAGCGACGGTCCTTAGCAGCATTATCGTTGGCTGGGGGTGCACTAGGCTTGTAGGGCTGCTGCTGTGCCTTACGGTACTAGAAATTTCCAGAAGGCTTGTTCTGAGACGGGGCCATCCTCCAGTGTCCAGCTGAAGATGACTGGGGAGGACCCTGAGTACCCTTCTTGACAAAGCGGAACTTTTTGCCTAACCCACCAGCAGTGGTGAATCCGGCCTACCTCTTCCTGTCCTTCTGAGCTTTTGTCATGGCATCTTCCTGAGAAATGGCCTTGTTCACAAGGTCCTGATAGCTGTTAGGCTCATAAAGATTAAGCCTCTCATAAAGGTCTCCGTGTAGCCCATCACGGAAACGCTCTATTTTCTTGGCATCGCTGTCAACATGATGCCCACCATACTGACACAGGGCATTAAATTTCTTAGCATACTCATACACCGTGTCAGTGCCTTGCTTGATCAGCAAGCAACTCTTTCATCTTCGTCCATGAGACCCTTAGGAATATGATGTTCCTTAAAGGCCCTCTTGAATTCAGCCCATGTGACTTGATGTCCCTCTGGGATCATGGACTTGAAATGCTCCCACCACAGCAGCGCTGCACCACGGAGCTGTAGGGCAGCGAAACTGGCCTTACGCTCTTCGGAGCATGGCAGGACGAACATTGAGAACTTTGCCTCAATGGCCTTGATCCACGCATCCGCAGCTAGAGGTTCTTTGGCCTCCTCGAACGTCGGGGGCTTCATGGCATAGAAATGCTCATACTTGGTGACCCGGAGCTGGCCATCAAGATTCTCCCCACGGGGATTGTGCTGCAGCTGCTGAGCAATCTGCTGCTACGTCTGCAAGAGCTGGCGCTTCACCTCAGTTTGGGTGACGATGAATTGCTCCTGGATAGTCATGTTGGGAGGAGGTGGCGGAGTGTCACTCCCACTTGCACCAAAACCATTGGGGGAGGCACGTGTTGGTCCCACCATCTGAAATTCATGGAGTTTTCATTAGCCATATATTCACAAGCTTGCTTACATTAACCACAAGGAGAATATGCAAGACGAAAACTCATAAACATCATTTTTGCGGAAACCGGACAGCGCAGTTGAGTCGATGAAAAATTCATAACTCTCTGCCCCTTCAGGGAAAATTCTCATTTTTGGTCAGCAAGTGCAAAATTTAGTAAGCTCCAACATTGGTATTCAACTCGGGGTCAAATTCCAACATTATCATGCCCGAAAAATTCCGTAACCGAGGTTCTGACTAGCTGTTTTCACTGTAGGTCGAAATGCACCAATTTTGTCATAATTCTCGATGCGCTTATGCAAACATGATGAATTTTGGTGAGCATGATCTCCACAACATTCCACACAACTTTGGTATTCAACACACAGTGAAATTTTGATCACAACAACCCTAATTCATTCATTGAAAACAACATCACAAAGGTGTTCATCCAAGCATTACATGATGCGGAGTTTTTGGATCACCTAACACACTATTTACATACATCAAAAGCACAACACACATACTCTCCGAGCAGCCTAGACCCTTCCACAAAAGCTAGCTGAAAAGGCTAAACCAAGAGTACATGATTTTTCTTCTAAAACAACAACTAGGCAAACTAGTTGCCCGCAGCGGAGCCAGCACTAGTCTCTGGAGAAACGGGTGGTGGACCGTCGACACTGTCCTCACTCAAGCCCGAAGCTCCCTGTAGCTCGTCCGGAGCGGCAGGTGCAACCGGTGGAGTGATCGGCGGCTACTGCCCCTGGTGTGGCATCACCTGCCACACCTCCACCTCTAACTCCAAGTCGACCACCTGGTTCTGCATCTCCGCTACGTTCTGCACCAAGGCAAAACGCTGGGCCTCGGTGTGAGCTAGCTGCACCTGTATCATCTCTAGTGCGTGGTCCCTGGCGTGCAGCTGCTCCGTGTACTCGGCACGCTCCTGGTGCCACTGGACATGGTCGTCCTGGAGTGCAACAATCTCCTGCTGGAGGTGAGCGACGGTCTGCCGCTCAAACTGAAGGTCGAGGGTGAGGATATCCCTCATCGCTGTGGTGTCCATCAACACAAGAGAAAGCATGCCCTGAGTGGAGAGACGGCACACCTGCATGTTGTAAACCGCCTCCAACAACCTCAGAAGCTGGCGCACGGTGACCTCTGGAGGGTCAGCTGTGAGCAACACGTCGGTGAGCGACATACACTCGCGCCAAGCCGGGTCAAGTGGGTCCATGGCTGGGAACAACCCCAGCGCAGTGAGCATCACCTCGTCCGGGTGCTGCTCGCAGAAGGTGTGTAGGATCCGCATGGTCGCGGACTCGACCGACTCAACACCACGGTGAGTGAAAAACATCATGCTCAAATCTGCCCACCCGGGTGCTGGGTGAGGTGGCACGATCGTGGTCGTGCGGCGTAGGAACCCCTGGTCCCAAAGGAGACCACCTGCAACGGCAGCGTGGTGTAGCCGACCTCACTGAGAGTCTCCCACAAAATGCGGGGAAAACCTTCCCAGTGAAGGGCGTCAGTACGAATGGTACCGTCCGCGTCGATCTCGTAGTGGCTGCGCCATCTGTACAAAATGGGAACTACATGTTAGACCTCGAATCGACTATAACATGATTAAGGGCGTAAAATTCTGGCAGGTATGAACAAAAATTCATAACATAAAACCAGAGCCCCAAAATTCCCAAATTTCTACAGAAACTCAGTGACATAATTATGCACATTTTGGTATTCAAAGGTAGATCTAGATTGATGTGAACATGCTTGAAAAATTCCATTTTCAGAGGAAGGTTACCCAGAAAAACAGCAGGACAGAGACTTACTAATCTGATCATAACTCCAGATTGAAAATTCCTAAAATCATGAGAAATTCACAGAAGATGCTAAATTTGATAAGAAACAACTTTCATAAAGGTGCCTAGTCAGATTCATCATAGATTTGGCTCTAAAAATTATGAAATGACAGAAACAAAATCTGGCAGAAACTTCCTAAGATCAAAAAAGAGGATAACCTTGTCTAAGATCAAGCAATCACCCTAGGAAGCATTACTCAAACATACAATAACAAATTTTAGGTTCAACAAGGTTTTAAATGATGCACACGCCTTAAACGACCTCACACATGGATCACGAAAGACGTAGTTAGTGCCGGTGGCAAGCTTATAATCGGCTCTCCCTATAATAACTAGTCGGAGCTACTCGATTCCCACTTAGCGACTTACGAAGTGTTGTTAGTGTACCTGCAGAAAAGAACCTTCCGTGCCAAGACGTCACAAGCGCCCACATACATTACCGTTCACTATAGAAATGGTATCCATGCGTCAAGCCGCTGCATGGACAGCGTCCAACCTCAGACACCCTCCGTTTGAATGGAGTGTATCTTTCCTCGCATATTGGTCATGCGGAATGCACACGTATGGCAAAACGTGGCGACATCACAACCCATGACATGTTCATCTTGAATAGAGCATGTCATCCTTCGTATGACTTTCATACGGAAAGCACATGTATAAGACACGTGAGCAACCAGACGAGAAGATGGGATCCGTTGAATAGATCACTCCATCAACCCTCGTAATTCCGTGATGCGGACACGGCCTGCGTATAAGACACGTGGCTTCATCTAGTTTGGTTGTGCAAGAAAGTAAGTCTGACATAAAGTAAAGGGCTGGAAGTTAGAAAAGTAAACCATAGATTCTTATGCCACCTTAAAGAACCCAAAATTCCCTCTAGGGCCTCTCGATCTAGATCATTCCTTAACGATCCAACGTATTTTCAAAATCCAATAAATCTTGGCAAGTTTTATTGTAAAGCATGTGATTAGTATTAATCTAATCACTCCGGTGCATACGGATGCTCTGATGCCAACTGTGACAACCCCATCCGAGATAATTCCGTACTATCGCCTAAACCACTCCATTTGGTCATTAAGCGATAATAAAGAATCATCCCGTTGAGTGTTGCCGGGTCAAAGCCCGGTAAATTACTTGAAAACACAGAGAGGATCGAACGTATGCATTAAAACTCCCACGAAGGAGAGTCCAGAGTACCTTACGAATTAAAGCAAATCTTCCCCGTAGGGTTTAATTATTACAAACCATGGTTCTTGACATGAAAGTAAATAGTTTAGAGTTTATTAAAACAGCGAAAGATAACTAAACGGTATGATAAACATCATAGGAGGCATGTCCATGATGCAGTCACTCGTCATCATCCACCCATTCCAGCTCCCAGCCGGGTGGAATCTCTCCAGGCCACACATCACATGCATTACCTGGAAACAACATTTAAAATAGCAAGGCTGAGTATACTAATACTCAGCAAGGCTTACCCGTCTAAAATAAAAGACTTTACCTCTAATCATGCAAGGCTTTTGGCTAGTGGGTTTGTTTGCCAAAAAGCTACTAAGTAGTGAATCCTTACTTTCACATTTTAGCTCAAGTTCTAGTAGAAGTAATCATTACTAGATAAGCAACTATTGCAATCATAAGTTGTACAATACAATTAATCAAATAACAATATTCACAAAGTTCCATCATAAAGGGATATCATGGCGATGATTAAGTAGTCTCGGATAACGGTGAGACAATCGATTGATTTAAACCTTGCAAGGTGGACCCAAACACACGGAGCTGCCCTCACTAAGAGTTCACCAACCAGTGGTTCCGCCATTCTTCGGTTTGGGAATAATAGCTCACGCCTTAAGTACAAGGTTTATCCGGCTACGCCACCAAGGTCACCCAAACTCACGCATGCACCTCGGTGGCGAGCCCGGCCGCAACCCTAAGATTAGTGATAGTAAAATCCCCTGCATCCCTCATTTAGGTACTAGGCTTACCGTGTCTATTTCCACAAGTGCTTAGTACGTTCAAACACTTAACCAACGAAGCCACTGGACCGGAGCCCAAATCCCATGCTCTTACCACATGAGCAATCCATTTATACATATGGTGATTCCATAAAGGAGATCCTATTCTCGCGAGTGACGAACATCACTCGACTTGTACCGGATCCTTAGAGCATAGCAACTAGCGACCTAGCATGCTAGTAAAAGATCATAGGTACTTAGGGATCATGCAACTAGGGTTTCAATCCACTCCTGAACGTAAATGCACATAAAATAACAATGATAAATTCAGAAGCTTAAAAGAAACACATAGGTTAATGTTTAAACCGGGGTTTGCCTTCGTCAGCACAAGCAGTCACACAAACTTCCGAACTTTGGTCTGGGTCTTGCTCTACGGACACGTAGTGCACGTCTCCTCCTGCTCCCTCGTCCTCGCCACGGACGAGCTGTAGCTACCATCGGGAACTTCTACACGGAGGATGCAATGCAGTAGTTAGGGTGTAATTAATTTAAATTAAGTCAAGACAGCAACAAACAGTCCACAAGAAGCCATGGTTGACCATATTCACCTTGACAACAATATTCATCACTTTTCCTTTAAAGATTATTATGAAGGAATTATTTATTCTTCTCTTTATGGTGATTGTGCACACATCAAAAAAATAATTAACTTAATTGCACAAACAGCAAGGAGGGGTTTTCAACTCTTATTTCATTCTCACAACACATCCATAGGGTTCAAGAATATGGAAGGAAAGGTTTTTCTCATTAAATTTATTATTAAGCTTATAATGGTTTCTCCACTTTTATTCATCAAAAAGCTTTACAAAAAGCCAAAGTTGGTACCCACTGGTCTCACTGATCTGTTACAAGCTATTGAACAGCAAGCACACCATTTGGAGTTTTGAAAATAAAACACACCAAAAATAACATTTCTAGCTATTACAAAGGAGATAAAAGCATACAAAAATAAATACAACACTTCTGGAGCCAAACTTTCTCCTACACCATCTCTGACCTAAAACAAGCCTAGGAAACCAACAAACACATCCATAGCTCTTTTGAATCTTGAACTACGCATTTATGACTAAAAACAAGCATAAATCAAGAATAATTATTTATAACAGTCCAAAAATCATGATTAATTCATTAAAGGTGCATCTAGGCATTATATGACTATTCCCAGGAATTTAGCTCAAAATTCTATTTACTTTTTGCTATAAAAATCATTAAGGCAGAAATAGTATTAAAATAAGATAAATCATAATAAAAGATTTACTTAGTAACTTTGTGCCAATTTTTGCACAGAGCCTACACATGCTAGTACTCACAACATATCGAAATATTAGCTCATGAACACATGTAGATTTTGAACTACAACAAAAGTGGCTTAAACTGATCTCAAATTTTTATGCAAAAATTATAACTCAAAAGTATATACATGCTTTGCAAACGATGTAGGTCTGCTCACAAGGAAGACAGCAAAATTGGTTTTGCATTTTCAGGATTTTTCTACGATTTTATATGATTTTCCCAAGCCTCTGGACCAAATCAAAAAGAAACTAAGAATCTTCTTTCGAGACAGCCCCTAGAAAATTTAAATGTTCAGAGAACATCCCTTGGTCTTCACAACCATACCCCTACGGCGGCGGCGAGCTCACCGGCGACGGTGCAGGGCCAGAGGGAGCAAAGAAATAAGGGGGATGATCGATTGAGCTCACGGGGAGTCGATTGGTGGCGGTTGGTCGGCCGGAGATGCTCCCGGCGGTGGCGGCAGCGAGAAGCAGGCGCCTATTCCAGCGAAATGCGGGGTAGAGCTAGGCCATACATGCGTGTGGGATCTCAGGTGGGGGCTAGGGAAGAGCTTTGAACTATCTATGGACCACGGGCACGAAGCGAGCACCACTCACCGGCGGCAATGGTGGGTGTGGCGGCGCGTGCAAGAAGAAAGAGGGGGTTTTATAGGAGTGGCCGAGCTGGGAAGGCGGTTCACCCGGCACTGTGCCACGGCGAGGCGGTTGGCGACGCACCGGCGGCGGCGGCAATGGAGGAAGGCGGTGCGGGCACCGGCGGTGCCGAAGCGCCCGTAACGCCCCACGGCCAGCGGGCGTGTCATGCCCCGTAGGCACACAGTGCCCACGGAGCCCGGCCTCGACCGGCGGTCACCGGCGTGCAGCCGGCGCTCGGGGTACGGCGGCGGCCGACGGCGGCGCCGACGTCATTCAAAGTAGCTCGGTTTAACTGAATTTTCTCAAAAATTTGTAACTAAACTGCACTGAGGTTTTAATACCAAACTTGCTCATCTCACTACCCTCTACCATTTCTACAAAGGCTCTTAGGGTGTTTGAGCAATAGATTTGGCATGAACTGCAAAGGAACTTAAGGATTTTCTCGGCGCCGACCTCGGTAGCTCTGGCGTTGACCAGCATTTTCACCAATTTCCCTTGCAAACTAGCAATGCCATTCAGAAAGTTGTGTGCCTCGACCAAATGCACAACTTTTACATTGGGAGAAAGTGAGGTGTTTAGGTGAAATTTGGAGAACGCGGCAAAAGTCCTAGGAAGACAAGGGAGGTCAAGGGTTTACTAGGGGTTTTTAAGCTAGGGTTGGACCAAGGGTTGACCATAGCTGGTTAGTGACTTGATTAAGGAGATCAATAGCACTTTTTAACACTAAGCAAAAACACGGGGTGTTACATTACCGCCGTGGGCCAGTTGGATGTTGTCACACGATTTTGAGAGAAACCAAATGCATCTCATATGCGCCAGGATCAA
This sequence comes from Cenchrus purpureus, assembly GCA_022644695.1. Lineage (NCBI taxonomy): Eukaryota > Viridiplantae > Streptophyta > Magnoliopsida > Poales > Poaceae > Cenchrus > Cenchrus purpureus. Next base: position 53,826,685 of record CP053454.1, read on the forward strand.
GTTACACACATATGAAAGACAAAACGAGTGTAATATCATTGACAGTATTAAAAATGTAACATGGGGTTTAACATCTTATTACACTCATACGGGAGACACGAAGGTATTTAACATCGAAACGATAACTACGAAGAGTCTTCGCCTTCCTTCCACGGGCACTTGGACCGGGGAGGCATGCCTCGAGAACTCCTCAAAGTCGCTGTAGAACTCGTCACCATTGTTCTCTTCTGAACAGCGGTAAGCAAGGTTGAGTACACTTATGGTTGGTACTCAACAAGTGGGGGAAGATGCAAGGCTATCAAGGGTAGGCTAAGGTTTTGCAGCGGTTAGCATTTTAATGTTGGTCAAACTTTTAATTAAAGAACGCCTAGTTACTAGATGTAAGTTTATACCAACCCACTTAAGAAACTTATAAACAACTCAGCTCAGAACTCATCGAACCACGATTTAATCTCATCTTTAAGTTTATTAATCATGTGAGGGTCCAAGCCGCTCTTGACCATGAGCACAGCTGATCAATCAGTTTTACACTCTGCAGAGGTTTGCACACTTTACCCACAGCTCGCGTAAAAGTTTCAAAGAACTTTGAACCCAACCATGCGATGCTAGCTAGGCATCATACCACACTTCCGAGGTGTGATTGCATAGGGGCCTTCTGAAGCCTTTCAAAGGCATGCAAAAGACTAACAACCCGCATAGTTTCAGATCAGGGCGGACCATAACCCTCCCTAGTGGTCAGCACCTTAGCAAAGGCTGCTACCCAAAAAGGACCGGGCTATACCCCTGCAACCCGGATCCCCCTCTGCTCCTTTCGGAAAAGGGCCACTAGTTCGATCTTACACCTAATTAATTGGCTAAGGTCAGAGCCATGTGACACTGTGGTTGCGCATGTTTTCTTGGGTGGTTCTCCATGTTATTAAGTCATATGATCTTGTATTACCAAAAGCATCGTCATTAAACATACAAGCCTTTGTCATGAAAAACCATTTTTATCCAACCCAAGTTGAGCTACTAGCATAATCTACCCAAAAACATTTATTAAACAGGGTTGCTCCAAGGATTGTGGATAAAAGTCTAGGTAAGTCCTTAAAAAGGGTGTTCCCATCAATTTAATGCAATAACATAATAAATATAAACTTAATTGTCATGCAATTACATAGGATAAAATAGAATCATGCAGGGGGAGAAGACCACTTGCCTTCCTTGCTTAAACACTGAGGTTCTTCTTCTTCAAACACTTGCTCTTGATCGCTCAATGGTGCTCACTTGAAAGCGCCACGATGTCTCTGAGCACACAAGAATACATTCAATAAACAAAACAATACACCAAGCATGAAAAGCTTAAAGGGAGAACAAGGTTTGGGTCTAGGACCGCGAACACAAGAAACACTCGGAACTATCGGGAGATTTGGATGATCACATACCAGAGCTAGCTATGTGCTTGGTATCTTTTAATTAAGTAAAATCACGTGTATAGATTATTTCAGAGAAATACCCTATTTATAATTAAGCAAGTTATATTTGTATGTAAAAGACGATGTAAGCCTAGTCCAATTTTATTTATAAATATTCAAGTATGATTTATGCAAATTAAACATTTAATTAAAAAGAAGTATGTAAAAGCATCTAGGCGTTTATCTTTATATTTCGAGTTATTCTAATCAAATTATAATTTAAAGACACATTTATATTCATTTTAATCAAATTAACATTTAATTAAGAAAACTCGGGATATAGCCTATGTTACTTTTTAGTAGAAAGCAAATTGCATAATCATTAACCAAATTAAGTTTGATTATAAAAACCGAGGTATACATCTAATTAACTTTTAATTAAAAGAAATATTTAATAAGTATTAATCATATTATCTTTCTTATGAAAACACGTGTTAAACTTCTAATTAGATTTTAATTAGAAAAGCATGTGTAAAAGGATTTAATCATATTTAATATTTAAATAAATTATAAAACAAAGAACATGTTCAACATTGGTCCTATCACTTAGTTTGAGTTGATATGAACCCAACGCAACTTGAAATGGTGGAAACGGAGCTAAAACGCGAAAGATACCGCCAAAATAAGGTTCTAAAACTGACGGGCTTGAAAAGACGGTCGCGTGGACACCAAGAATGCTTAAAACAGATAAAAGACGGAAAAGATATGGCTAAAACAAGGTTCAGGGGCTTTTCTGTGAAGAAACAGGGCTTTCAGGGACTTAACTGCAAGAAACCAGGGGCTAAAACATGATTATGCGTATAAACCGAAAGTCTATAGCGCAAAAAGACAAGACTGGACCTCTGGTGGGAAAAACTAAGAAGTTTAAGGGCTTAAACGAAGAAAACTGGACTTATATGTAAGGATTTGCAAAGGTGGAAGGACCGGCTTGTGATATCTGAAAAGAAAATCCTAACAAATCTTAACAATTAACTAAACTAAATTCAAAAACCTTTACCTTTAATTTCACTACGGCGTAGGGGTGATGGGCTGCCGGGCCTTACAGTCGGTCGGGGTGGGAGGCGGGCAACCACAGCCGAGGTGGCTTCCGCCGCCACTAGCGAGGGATGTAGGGTGCCGCCGCCGCTTCGGTTGGTGAGGCTGTCACCTCCACGTTAGTCGCTGATACGACCGGGAAGGTGCGGCCGGCGGCATAGATGACGAGGCAGGAGGCACGACGAGGACATAAGGGGCCAAGGCAGCGGTGGCGGAGACGGATCAGTCGGTGCCGGGGGCGAGCGTGGGAGGCGGTGGCGGTGCCGGAAGTGGATGGCGCGTCGCAAGACCAAATCCGGGGCCAAGGGAGGGCGCCGCAAGCCTCGGTGGAGGCGGCAGTCGGGAGGCGGTCGGTCGGACACAGGGCAGCGGCGAGGCAGGGAGGGTGTCGTGTGTCGGGTGTGAGTGTGTTAAGTGTGGAGTGTGTGTGGGAGGGGAGTGAGGAGGGTGAAGTGTGTTGGCGTGTGAATGACGAGTGGGACCAGGCTGGGTTAGCGTCGCCCTAGATCTAAGGCGCACGGCGAACCCCCGCCTCGTCCCACCCGTCATTCTCTAGTCATTATTTTGTGCACCTAAAGAGTACTTGAATTAAAATTTTCGTCAGCACAATATTCAAATTTTTATGTCAATTCTCAGAGAAAGCCTTGCACTAGACTCGATAACATCAATAACATTTTTACAAACACTTTATTCCATTTTTATAGCTCCAGTTCAATTTATGTCATCTAAAATTTTATAATTATAGTTAATGTAAAAAATTATCAAATTGATGTGAAAAATTACCATAAATTAGCATGAGACTATCTATGTTGTATACTCCCTACAGAAAAAGTTTTGAAGTCAAAACCATATTCGAACTATGCTAAGACTACAAACCTCATCACTTAACTCTCAAAACCCTGAAACTCCTCGAGAGATACTTTAGTTTCTAAACAATCGTGCATGACGAATTGTTCGAAACCTTCTCAATTATTTACCACAAGCTTCACATAGAATATCATGGGCTCTCGACGAATATCATGATTTTCAAACATCATTTGGATTTTATAAAATTAAAAAACATTTCAACCACACGTGGATTGTCTTGCTTCGCAAACAAAATGTTTAAAATATCATCTAAATTCATGGGTAAAGCCTTACAAAGGACTCATTTATATGAATATTATTTATCCTATAATTTTACTCTATTATTTCATAAAGTTGCAGTTCAAATTTGATTTTAACAAAAAATTCATTCGCATCAAAAAAGTGAGTTTAATATAGCAAATAGAACGAGAAAATTACCAAATTTCAACATAAAGTACATAGGAATGAATTAAGAGTGGAGAAAAAGTTTGGAGGTGAGGAGACGAATTTTTTGTGGTTGTTTGTGGTGAGAACCTGTATTGTGCACGACGAACAAAATACTTCGCCACGTGTAAACCTAAGGCGCACGGCGAACAAAATAGTTCGCTGTGTGTGTGCATGGCACACGGCAAACAAAATACTTCGCCGTGTGTAAACCTACGGCTCACGGCGAAGATGTTTTTCCACAGGCCGGAGACACACGCTTCCACTTGCGACTGATAGGTGGGACCGGCCCCCGACAGGTTCGCCGTGCATCTTAGATCCAGGCGCACGGCGAAAAAAATACTTCGTCGTGTGCCTCGAAGCCGACACACGGCAAAGGTCTACGGGAGTGCCGTCCACATGCTCCCTGTGTCAGCCTGCACGGAGGGCCGAAACTGGCCGTTAGGCTACGCCGTGCACCTAACGGCCGGCGCATGAAGAACCGTAAGGGGCGGTCTTGGGCCCACATGCGGAGTGGTGAGGGGGGCCTGGGAGCGTTCGCCGTGCACCTAAAGAGGCGCATGGCGAAGATTGGGACTCGTTGTGTGTCTTCTCGGCGACGCACGGCGACATTTTTTTTCATCGTGTGTATTCCTTTTGTCGTGCGTCTTGCGTGGGGCGCACAGGGAACAACATATTCGCCTTGCGCCCAGTGGCAAAGCCAGGATCGAGCACAAGGGGGGGCTCTCCTGTGCTTATTCCACCTCCGGCTCCTCCTTCCTTCATTTTTTTTTCTCAAAACTTGTAGGAGGGGCTCAGGGGGGCTTCACAGCATTTCCGGCGGTAGCCGAGGCTCGAGCCCCGGCCGACCCGGTGGTGGATCCGCCACTGCTTGCGCCCGATATTATGCGCACGGCAAAGGGTCGGGCGCACGACGACTCCTCTGTTTCCGGTAGTGTTGGCTTAATCCTCTGTACAGTTCTAAACCTGGAACTTGTTTTTGACGTTTGATGGAAAGAGGTTGCCCTAGACGCACACAGTTGTTCAGTTTGTGTGTGTTATATACTGAATTACTGATTGATGGAAGACCATACCACAACTCAGTTTTTTTTGTCATGTAGAATGGATGTATGTTTCTTAGAGTTGTCACTTGGGCAATTTGTCCACACAAAAGAACAGCAATGCAGCACTTGTGCTCTGAGCTGAGACTGAATTGGGACACTAATCGACAAATGACTACTCACCTATGCCGTGAAAGTGCAACATTCGTTCCAGGCATCTCTACAGTCTCTACTTACTACTTTTTTTCTGCCATCCCCAAATCACCACTACTCTGAGTTAGAACTTAGAACAGCACACGAACTCGCGAAGAAGAAAACTGTATTGAAGCATCGGGCTAATAAATTACCTGCAAAGCGACGGCACCGTACCTGTGACAGCTAGCGTCCCTCCATCTATCAGGCACGCTGGAGGCATATTTGGCAACATGTTTGGCCGCCCGAGGAGTTTCTCTGTTCATGTTTCTTTCTTTTGTTGGGCCGACCATTTATATATTTGCTGAAAAAGAGAAAGAAAGGAAGCAAATCAATATATGGCCCGTGTGATAACAGTTTGGCCCGTCTAAATGCATTCATCATTATTCCTAAAGAAATGAATTCAAATAAATTCTCCCTCAAAGAAAAACGGAATTCCGAAATGATGAATGCTCCAGTGTTTTCTTCACCCGGCCATTAATCGATTTTTTTTTCCTGTCAGTTGTACTAATTGGGTGCACATCCTCGATTACTTTTTGTCTTACCATTAATACAGGAAGAAACCTTACTTTTGAACTGTTCTTTTGTCTATGAGCTTTATTTAATTTGTAACTATTTAATTTTCTGCACGACTGTTTTTCAGTCTCGATTCTACCTCCGTGGAAAAAGAAATAGGAACAGATGAAAGCATGTCAGCATGGCTTCATCTGGTTGTCTTCCCTTCATTAGAAAAGCATGTAGAGTTCTTCAATTGATTAGGTATTAACCAGCAGCTAATTTGCTTGCATTGCACTGGATACAAGGAGACATGATACCACACCACAGCCTCTGGTAACGGCAAAAATGCACTGCAAACAAGTAAACAATACATGCAGCTGGACTTTTTTTTTTTTTTGCGCCCCAATCCACTGATATCACTCCAATAGGTAACTATCCTTGCAGGGCTTTGTAGATCCAAAAATGCATGTGCAAATGAATTACTTGCCCTTATGCTACATTTTCCGAGCTGTTACGGTCTGGATCTAAACCACCTAATTAACCACAAAATTTTCCTCCATTTGTTTCATTGTATATGTATGTATGCCTGTCAGTGCAACTAGAGTTGCGCAAAGATTCTGTTTAAATCAAAAGCGTCTGCATCCAACATCACATATTTTTAAATCAGAAGAGATGACCAGGTCAGTGCTTCTGTGTGTACATTTGCACAACGTCAATGAATCAATGAACAGCGTTCATTAGTGTCGTTGTTATGTAATTTCATACACTATAATTGTGATGCCAATTATATTGAATGTCCACATGTACGTATACTGTAAGTAGATAGTATGTACTACACAGGTACATTACGCGCCTTTACATACTTTTTTGCCAATTGATGGTATGCAAGACTCGATCTTTAATTTGATTCTCTCGTTCACTGGTTCAACATGACACGGGCCGTTCCAATGCAATTAGGTGGGCTGTCATCGTCTTCGCACGCTCCCGACAATGTCAGCCAGATCATAACAATGGCACTCTACATAAAAAAATAATGCATATTCTTCCACTATCGCTCAGCCGCTGGTTGCATGCCTCCATTGCCAACGCGTTGGCCGTGTCCAATGTCCAGCAAGGACGTGAATGCGGAAGTGATGCAAGTACATGACGAAGATGATAATTGACCTATATAGTTGAGAGCCTCAGTGTGTATATCCAGCTCTCCAATCACCACATTTCTACTCCTTCGTTGTGCACAAATTAGTAAGGATATATGTTTCGTTCAACACCACATATTTTAATCTTGTTGACCTCGTCTTTTGTTGGACATCCTGCTATGATAGGCTGATAAGATTTTTGGGAGCATTTGACGACTGCTCGCTCTCAATTGATTACTTCCTTTACCACTGGAGACCAAACAACCCTCCTTCTACTTCAAGAAGGTTGTTAGAGGATCGCACGTACATCATCTTGGTACATCAACTTATATGACTATATCGACTAATAAGGCCGTCCCACGATTAGTATGAGTAATCTAGATGGTAACAACGCATCTGGTGCCTCCATACCGCTTTAGGATACATCTTGAACATTTTTTATTCTTTTGTTCTCATTCATTGTTGAGAGATTAAATTTGAACACTTGCCTATATGATGTCATCGATCGAGTCACTGAGCATATTCATGATAATATTTTACACGACTATTTTTGGAATTAAAATGTACCGAAATATGCCTAAATTCCTAACACAATCTATGGTATAGACAGATCAAACAGTTTTAGTCCATACATGCGATTCTCTTTGCAATTTACACACACGGTGAGAACTGTTGTGGAATATAAATTTGGCTGGTAAGACTACTAGACCAGCAGTAATCTTGATTAAAGACAGCCCCTCTTTTCTCGGAACCAGTTCCTCTACAGTAATGCAGAGTGACTCGATCACCGACGCACAGGCCCAAATCAATGTTAGTGGTCGTGCCATTCGCTCCGGCTGTTTTGCAAAAAGATTATCTGGTTTAATAGAAATCACAACCCAGTTCATCATGTTCAAATGTTACAGTAGCCACGTGAGTACCCAATTGTGCAAGTTGCATGTACAGTGCGTGTTGGTTGACTGACTTGCTGGTGGTGATGGCGCTCAACCGGCGACCTGCCATGTGGCGGAGTCAATGCACGGTGCGCCATCGTTTTCTCCTTTTGAGGAACAACACTGAGGTTGAGGACGACAACAATATATAGTGGACCAAATGACTTGGACGGTTTCCTAACGGAGAAGACGCAAATGTGTTTGTTGACCGTGAAGAATGCGACATGAAAGTTGCATAGATCCACTGTCAGTACGATGATTTACATACCAGCACCCTCTGTTCTAGTGTCAGAAACGAAAATATATAATATATATGCAGAGAAATATATCATACCCACGTCATGTATTTCACTTCAGTTCCATGCTTGCCGTGGATGCTGGTCGATGCAATGCAATGTGAATCCTGAAACCTCGATTCAGCTAGCTACTATATACTGCCTCATCACACCATCCTCAAGCCCGATCAGTCAGGTTGTGGCCTAGGAGTCATACAAAAACTTAACGGTAAGTTGGACCTATTCCATTGACATGTCATAGGAAAACATCAATGGAAGGTTGGACCTATTCCATTGACATGGACATGTCTGGACCAATTAGTTGGGCTATCGTCTTCATGCTCCCAGCATCGTCGTCAGCTGGACCACAATAATTAATTAATGATGCTCTACATGCCCATGGATTGACTGCTAATGATATATTTTTCGAGCCCTGTCGTTGTCGTCACTCAGTACACATAGTACACATGGAACCTTCTTTTTTTTTTGAACCGAAGATTGGAAACTTCTTCCTTCTTCCACAGCTAGCGTTCGATGACTAAAGCAGAGAGATGGGGAGAGCAGGGCGACTTTTGCATCACATCATCCCTCGATCCACCTCGCTCAAACCCCTCGCTTGATCGACTTTCGCATCACATCATCCCCTATATATAGTACTAGGTTACTACTAAGCTTTCTCCCATTTAAGCCAACACAAGTAATGCAATACAGAACTCTTCAGGGCTCAAGTTTAGATATCATCATCACAAGATCAACAAGATAGAGATTGAAGGACTAAAAGGACTAAGAGGTCTAACAACAAGCTAGGCAGAGTATCAAAAGCAATCAGTAGAGCTAGCTGCAGGTTCAAATCATAAGGAGGTCAGTAAGCTCTTGCCTGTCTGCCTGTTTTGTGCTCTTGCTTTTAATCTTTGTTCTTGGTTGTTAATTTGTTATTCATTATTGAGAATATCAGGAAACATCTGTAGGACGATCTTTGTTTTTCCTAATTGTTGGTTGTTTTGACTTAACTGATCATGCGTGTGCCCCATGGTCAGTCGGATCCATCATCGTAAGCACATACAGTGATACTGATGGCATTGAACTGGTGAAAACTGCCATCAGTCGGGTTCAAGATCAAGGATGTGCTGGAGAAGTTTAAAGGGAACAACAAGGAGTGCGACAAGATTTGTGAGTTGGTGGAAGCACTGACCGATGACCTGAAGTTGCTCCAAGGAGCGCCAATAATGAAGAACCATGGTGTGTGTGCTGCAATGGAGCGTCTCAAGTATGCCCTCGAGAGCACGTTAATGGAAGTTAATAAATGCCAAAATAGTAAGGCCGTGCTCAAAGCCTTTAAGGCCGATGACATAGCCGCAACCTGGATGGGTTGAGACAAGATATATCAGAGAAAATATTTGCAGCAGTTCTTCTGACAACCGTCAGTACCAACACACACGTACAACAAATGGAGCACAAAATGGAAGAGTATTATGCTGCTGCTCGTGCTTTTCTTCTGCCCTTACGACTCAAGGTACCATTGCTAAACATGGGTCTGTTTGGTTGCATGCACCACTTTGATGCATGCATGGATGGATCCTATAAGATGGAGGATTCAATCAATTTGCTTGTACTATACAGTCCACTTCTATTAGTAGAATGATGTAAGGGATGGCTTCATCCTATATATGGGTTGGCACAATTTACCCAACCAAACAAAAGGATCATTAATATTTTGAACTATTCCAATACATGAATCAAATGATGCAAGCAACCAAACACACCCATTGAGTTTTATGCAAGCACGATCACAATATGCTATACATGGATCTCTTCTTTTCCTGTTTCAGTTGGAACAACTGGTGCAGCACTTTGGTATCAGCAATTCACAGAGAACAGGTGCTGGTAGCACTGGTACGTAAATCGTTTCTTCATGGTAGTTCACCTCCACGCAATTGGTTCAAAATGCAACCTAGCTATATTTGTCTATTTAATTCCTATTACTTACAAATTTGCATTGTTAGTTGACTCCTTCAATGACTATGGAATACGTCATCTCCTTCATATAATCACAGCAAATATGATTATTTGGATAACAACACGTAATTCATAACTGTTTTCTGTTCAAATATGTATAAAAATACAACAAAGTTATATTACATTTTCTTCAAATATAGTTATAAATACACCAAAGTTATGGTATGCAGTTTTTCAAGAAATATATGTGCATATTCATAGTTCAAGTTCCGAAAGTCCCAAACGTCACATTTTTTGTGACAGTACCCACAAGAGTAACCTATAGTAAGATGGGTCCACTATGCATTGTTTGTACAACAGGGTTAATAGACTACAATTGGTCTGACTTGGAGGCTGCTACAGCATCAAAGGAAGACATTGGTGGAGGCCTCTCTAGTTCCGTGTACAAGGTACACATCTATATTCTTGGGTTGCTGATTTTTTCGGGGAATTTCAGATTATTATTGTCATCAGAGTTAGCATGATTTTCTTGCGCAGGACACCTCATGCACATTCCTTTGTATCAGAGTGTATAAGGTTTTGTTTTCACATAATCTGATTTTTATACTTTTGCCTTTCACTAAATCCCTGCCATCAAATATTTCTCCGTATTCTAGATATTGCCATATTTCTATAAATTAACTTGTCAAATTTAGGGAGGACTGTGACTTAGATAAAACTTAGCCTCTTGTATTTTGGAACAGAGGGAAGGATATAGAATAACTGTTTTATTTGCATAACAGATGAGATTGTTTTATTAGATTGATATCATCTTTCCACTCAAGTCGAAGGCAACATAGTATGTGTGATAACATTTTTGTTTGTGCTCTATTTCATGGCCTTTTCTCTTTGCAACAAGCATTTAATTTCTTGTTACAAAATAATTTACATCATTTAATTAACTCTCTTATTTGCTCTAAACTGTTTTCGCATACACAATGATCAGTGTGAATTGCACAACCATGATAACATTTTTGTTTGTGTTCTATTTCGCGGGCTTTTCTTATTATGATTTCTGGAAATTATTTACATCATTTAATTAACTTGCACTTATCTTTCATAATTTGGTTTCACATACTCAATTATCAGTGTGAATTCACAACCATGATAAAATTTTTGTTTGTGCTCTATTTCTTGGATGATTCATTTCTTGTTTCCATAAATGATTTACACCATTTAATTAACTTGCACAAAATTGTTTGAATTTGAATTCATATCCTTAATTATCAGTGTGAACTGCACAACCAATCAGTCGTGATCAAGAAATTCAAAGTGTTGAATGAACACATTAAGGAGCGCTTTGTTCGTGAACTCAAACTCATTGTAAAACTCCGGCACGGAAACATATTTGACCTTGTTGGATACTGTTACGAGTACAAGGAGAGCTTGGTGCAGGAAGGCAGTGATGTTCGAATAGATGAACAGTGTAATCTCTGTTTTGTCAGCAAATACATGCCCAACCAAAGCTTGGCTGGAATTATCCAAGGCATGCTATCACCCAAATCTTTCTTAACAATTTACATCTCCACCAGTTTTTCCTTATGCAGCCGCTAACCATCATATCCTTGTAATCTTGTAGGGGATATACATGTTGATTGGCCTGCTCTTTTCCGGATAATTCAAGGAGTAGCCAGGGGTGTACATTACTTGCATCAGCAGCATGTCGTGCATTTAGATTTGAAGCCAGAAAACATTCTCTTGGAAGCTGATATGACTCCTAAGATAAATGACTTTGGAAAAGCTTTAGCATTGGAGCCTAGCGCTGCCAAGATCACTCTCGATGTAACAAACCTACCTGGCTTGGGGTAAGTCCTATAATGTTCTACACCCAGATTTTACTACTGAGTTTTCATAAACTAGTTTTGTGCCTGACCTTTTGAGCCCATCTCTCATATTTAGTGCCTGTATGAGAGATGGAATTGTATGGGGACTATCAATTTCTCTCTAATGCAATGAGACACAGCTTTCCGGCACTTTCAGAAAAAAAAAGAATTTACTGTACTGAGAATATTATCGGTAGCTAATAGTACTTTGATAGGTTGTTTAATGGGGAGGATGAGAATCCTACTATTGAGTTGGATGACTCTTTTGATGACACCAACAGACATTTTGTGAGGAGAATTCAGGAGGCAGAGATTGAGGAGGCTTTGAAGAGGATGAAGAAAGGTAAAGCGGTGGGCCCCGATGGCATCCCCATTGAGGTGTGGAGATGTTTGGGTGCTAGAGCCATAGTTTGGCTAGCAAAGCTTTTTAACCTCATTTTCCGAGAAAACAAGATGCCTGAGGAATGGAGGAGGAGTATATTAGTGCCGATCTTCAAGAACAAGGGAGATGTTCAAAGTTGCACTAATTATCGAAGGATTAAATTGATGAGCCATACGATGAAGCTTTGGGAGAGGGTTATCGAGCATCGCCTTAGGAGAGTGACAAGCGTGACCCAAAACCAGTTTGGGTTCATGCCTGGAAGGTCGACTATGGAGGCGATTTTCTTGCTACGACAGTTGATGGAGAGGTATAGGGAGCAGAAGAAGGACTTGCACATGGTCTTTATTGACCTCGAGAAGGCGTATGACAAAGTACCAAGAAATGTCATGTGGTGGGCCTTGGAAAAACACAAAGTCCCAACTAAGTACATTACCCTTATCAAGGATATGTACAAGGATGTGGTGACGTGTGTGCGTACATGCGGTGGTGACACTAGTGACTTTCCAATTAAAATAGGACTACATCAGGGGTCAGCTTTGAGCCCTTATTTATTTGCTTTGGTGATGGATGAGGTCACAAGGGACATCCAAGGTAGTATCCCATGGTGTATGCTCTTTGCTGATGATGTGGTGCTAGTTGACGAGACTAGGGCAGGGGTTAATGGGAAGCTTGAGCTGTGGAAGGACGCTTTAGAGTCGAAAGGTTTCAGAATCAGTAGGACCAAGACCGAGTACATGATGTGCGATTTCAGCATGACTGGATATGAAGATGGAGTTGTGAGCCTCGACGGACAAGTGGTGGCCAAGAAAGAGACCTTTAGGTATTTGGGATCGATGCTACAGAAGGATGGTGACATTGATGAGGATGTTAGGCACAGGATTTCAGCCGGTTGGCTGAAATGGCGCCAAGCTTCTGGCGTCCTCTGTGACAAGAAGGTGCCCCAAACGCTAAAAGGTAAGTTCTATAGAATGGCGATTCGCCCGGCGATGTTATACGGTGCTGAATGTTGGCCTACAAAGAGACGACATGTCCAAAGAATCGAGTGTCGCCGAGATGCATATGTTGCGTTGGATTTGTGGGCATACAAGAAGAGATAGAGTCCGAAACGAAGACATTCGGGATAGAGTTGGGGTGGCACCAATTGAGGAAAAATTGGTCCAACACCGGTTGAGATGGTTTGGTCATGTCCAGAGGAGGCCTCCCGAGGCACCGGTGCATAGTGGGGTGCTAGGCCGGGTCGGTAGTGTGAGGAGGGGTAGAGGTCGACCTAAACTAACTTGGGATGAGTCGGTCAAGAGAGACCTTAAGGAGTGTGACATCCTCAAGGAGTTAGTTATGGATAGAAGTGCTTGGAGACTTGCAATCAATGTGCCTGAAACATGATCTTTTCTTTTTCTTCTGTGCTTTTGTGTTCTTGTGCTTTGTGCTTCTCCTACCCTTATTTCTTGTGGGATTCATCTCTAGCCTACCCCAACTTGCTTGGGACAAAAGGCTAAGTAGTTGTAGTTGTTAGCTAATAGTACTGACAAATCACTACCAATCTACCATACCATGTTCAGTAGTTCAATATATTCGGTTTCAACAGTTCAGTATTTGCTCCTATGTGTAGAATACCGCAACCAGTGAGCCAATTGTAGTTCTTCCCATGATATCACATGTACATATGTTTTGTACATATTTCGAGTCAAAAGTTTGAAGCTTTGAGCATGTAAATATTTGAAAAACATCTAAATTTTAAATTTTGAAATCCAGAGACATAATTGATCAAGTTCATAAATCTAGCTAATTTGTAACTTGCATCTATTCAGAATTTCTTATTGATTGTCCATAACACTTGCACTGGGACAAGCCTTACTAAGGTGATGGCCAGATATTTCCAATTTTTTTGAAAATTTCTAGGATTTTTCTTTTCTAATGTCTAGCGTGGAGTAACATGGAGACTCTAAGTTAAAACGAAATATCCGATTAATAAAAGTAAGAATGCATATTCTACTTATAGAATTATAAAATTCTTTCGATCCACGATCTCGTTGTATCTATCCTAGGTTGCTATTTTTAAAATTAAATTAATCGATTAACTCCTCAGGAAATACATAGCCCCGGAACTGTCCAAGGAACATATGGCGTCAACCAAGTCCGATGTGTACTCCTTCGGTATCATCCTCCTTGAAGCCATTGGCCTCATGTGTGCTACATCTGAAAGGGGCTGTCCCAAAGGACGCAAAGACTGGGTACGTTAGTTCTCCAACTTTTTCTTTCTTCTTTTTGAGACAAAATTAGTACTCCTACATTAACGGGTATGAAAAACAATGTTTGTAATCGCATTCCATTTCCTCTTCCTTTGCAGGCTACAAAGATGGAGAAAAGTGAATTGAGGGACCTGTTTGATTCAAACAAGGTAGATGGAGAGTCACAATTGACACTGGCAACAAGATGCGTGCTTGTTGGGCTGTTGTGCAGCCTACCTGATCCGGCAGGCCGGCCATCCATGCAGACAGTTTTTGGGATGCTGGATGATTCGCACATGGAAGAAAAGGAGAACTCAAATGCAGCTGGTGCCTCTGCATCTAGTTCTTCCATACCAGACGGTAAGCTATAGCAACATCTTGGGTGCCCAACATGTGTTATTTACATCTATAAGAGGCTATTGTGTTGTTTGAAAAGCTTCCAATCACATTAGTAACATTGGTTTCAGGAAGCACCTCGGTGCGCTACAAAGAGCGGAGCTATGAAGTTTTAACTGAAGACAATATCCACGACAGACAAGGGAAGGCCGTAGCCAAGGTCCACGAGCTCCTGTCCATTCCGTTGGGGCTCGCAGAGGTCCTCCTGCGGCACTGCAATTGGAATCCTGATAGGGTAATGGAGGGTTGGTACAGCATCGAAGGGGAGTACTTCCGCAGAGCCGTCGGTCTGCCGCTGTCGCTAGATGATATCTCCGAGCCAATGGTGGCAATGCATAGTGAGCTGACGACATGCAGGACATGCTTAGCTTACAGTTGGGTGAGATCGGCGGGGTGTTCCCACTGCTACTGCGACCAGTGCTGTAGAGGTACATCCTCAGGGCTGTGGATGGCCCGGAGTGCCTGTCAATGCGTTGCCCGGAGTCATCCTGCCAGGTGCCCGTCGTTCGGGAGCTTCTCGAGATGGTGGCCGACCCGGAGACCAAGGCCCAGTACGACTGGTATGCTCTCCGGTCGTATGTGCAAGACAGTGGTGGCAGGATCAAGTGGTGCCAAGGCCCAGGTTGCAGCCGAGCTATCGAGTTCCTTGGCGGCGCCACTGATTCAGCAGATGTGGTGTGCCACTGTAGCCACGCCTGCTGCTGGAGGTGCGACAAGGAACCGCATTGGCCGGTGTCGTGCGACACGGTGCGCGCATGGATAGAGAAGGAAAGATCAGAGGATTCCATGGATGATAGTAGGTATTGGCGCCATTACCAGCTCTGGGCAGACAACCAGACGTTGGTGCATAAGGCGCTCGCGGACATGGATGAGCTGAAACAATCCTGGCTCGAGAACATGGCCGCCGAGCTGGGAATCCAGGCCACGGATCTCGACTTCCTGACCGAGGCATACGAGCAGATCGTGAAGTGTGGCTGTTTGGACCACCTACAGAAGCAAGCCAGCGAGTCGTTGGAGCGCCTGCACCGCTTCGCCGAGGAAGGGAGGGTGAAACTCTGCGCTGCCGAGGTCGAAGTCATTACTGGGATGTACTCGGCCTTCAAGACGGAGCTCGTGGATCTCACTATGGAGACACAGCAGGACTTTGAGAAGCTTGTGGAAGCGATCCAGACCGACTTCAAAGATTGAAGAGATCGTTCGAATACTTCAGTTTGGCTTTTCATTTATCTTTATATATGTCTTTTAGTTGGACCCATCCGCCTAGCTAAGGAAAAAACTACTAGAAACACACTGGGTTTTCTGTTTCTATTGCTGTTGCTAGTATTCATTGGATTGTTGGAATTATGTGTTGTCTTCATTCAATTATTTTCCTACACTTTAATTAATTATTGTGTTTACTTACTCAGGAACGATTTACCACTTAATAAAATAATTTCTCACCTGCCCATTTGCAAAATACGACTGCTCAAGTATATATATGCGCCTAAAACTAATTCTCATGAGTTAATTACCACTTCACACTTAACACAAAATCGTTCATGTAGTTTATATATGTGGCGTGTTAATTTGGATCAACTCCCTTCCATAGCAGTCATGTTTTTCCGGAACATTAGAAATGAAGAATGAGAACGCCGCGCGCTTTGGGAAACTATGAAACAAAGGGTGTGTATCTCTGTTGACACCATTTTTCTACACGTCTCAAAATCGACATCAAAGAAGAAGCAGAAAGGGTAAAGCAAGGAAGATAAAGTGGGTTCCGCTGCTGGAGGCAGAAGCGTTTCATCCTATGGAAAGCTGAAGCAATCCTGGCTGGGAAACATGGCCGGGGGCTGCGCGTCCGAGCCACGGACCTCGATTTCCTAACCGAGGAGGTCGTCGAGTGTTGTTGTGTCATGTGTTGGGTGCATGCCTACGGCAACTTCCTTGACCCGGACTCCCGGAGCGAGACTGGACCAAGTGTGGGAGTTAATTTGGACCACCTGCACGAGCAAGTCAGCAAGTCGTTGGAGCGCCTGCACCACCTCGCCGTGGAGGAGAGGGTGAAGCTCTGCGCTGCCGAGGTTAAAGTGATTACAGATATGTACTTGACCTTTCAAGACGGAACTCGTGGATCTCACTATGGAGACGCGGTAGGACTTTGAGAAGCTGGTGGAAGCGGACCAGACCGACTTCAAATATTAAAGAGATCAATCGAGGGCTTCAGTTTTGCTTTTCATTTGTCCTTATATACATGTTTTTAGTGGACCAGCCGTGCACTAAGGGGAAAAAACTACTTTGGATCATTGGAGTGTTGGAATTATGTGTTGTCTTTCTTCAATTATTCTCCACATATCAATTATTGTGTTTATTCAGGAACGATTTACCACTTGATAAAATTATTTCTCACCACCAGTCCATTTGCAAAATACTACTGCTCAAGTATTAATTTCAGCCTGAAAACTATTTCTCACGAGTTAACACAAAATTGTTTCAGTACTTTGGGGCTGCAAAATACTACTTTGAATCAACTCCCAGCACCTTCAACTGGATTCTAGAGTTTGCTTTAGGAATTTTGCTGTTTGCTTTGGTGACAAAATGAATTTGTATTAGTAAATAAAATGATTCAATGGTAAGGTGCTGTATGCTCCGTAATTTAATTAATTTGGCTGCAGACTAGATGCAAACTTTATGCGTGGTTCCATTTTCATCTAGATGGCACTTGAACAGTTGCACTCGAATCGGTAAAAATGTACAATCGCTCGGAACTAACAGGATCGTCGTATATAAGTACGTACAATTTACACAACACATGAGAACTATCTATCACTGACCTGTAAGTTCTCGATCCGACGACTCGTCGGCAACCGCGAGGGCCGCTCCCTCCTCGTCGCCCCTCGATCGTCTTCCAAGAACGACCTCTTCCAGTTCCAGCAGCGCCGGCGGCGCCGCCACTGGGAGTTATTTGCCTGCTGTGGCCTTGGGCCACAAGATCTACTCTTTCTGTGGGCTGGAAGTTAAATCTACAATTTATTTCGTTGGGCCGTGCAATAGTACTGGAGAGTACAAGAAGATCAATAGTGGGCCATTTATTTGTAAGAGATGCCTGCCTGGAATTTTTTTTATATTTTTTTTATTCTAATTTGCAAATTTATACAACCGTTTTGAAATTTATCAAAAATGTACATGAACCGCCATGGCGTACGGCGGTTAGCCGCAGCCGCTGTACGCCACAGCGTTTACATTTCAACCGCCGTGGCCCACGGCGATTGGTGGACGTCCACGGCGGTTGTACCTAACATGTGCGGTTGAGCCCAACTGCCGTAACGGCAAATTAGGCTCATTTTATTTTTTAAAAAACTTTATTAAATTATAATAAATCCAGTAGGAAAGTTAAAAAAGGAAATTAAGGAATGCTTGTTCGATTATTACAACACAATCACAATAGGATCCAGTTCAAATATTACAGCACTGCAGGAAAGACTACAACATCATACAAAATTACAAACTTCACCATTCTTGCGATGTGACGATGATTTATCTTTCTTGTTAACTTTTTTAGCTAGTGGATTAGCAACACACAGGTTTGTTGGTGGAGCATAAAGACCACCTATATAAAGACCACCCCAAGGAGGTTCCTCTCCTCTTGCAATGGCATCTGCAGTTTTTCTTTGCAAATAATGATGCATGTCTGGTGGAGCATAAAGAGCATCCTAAGGAGGTTCCTCTCCTCTTGCAATGGCATCTGCAATTACTCCTTGCAAATGACGAAGCATACCTCTTTCGAACGTGCTCATTTTCTTTAGATCAGGTGCTGCATTTGTGTTTTTCCCCTTCGGATCACCACCACCATTACCATCCTCACCCCCTCCGGCGGCAGCAGTAGACATCTCTAGTTACTGTTACACAAAATCATTACTAATTTAACTAATTACACTCTTCTAAACTAATTTAACTAATTACATAAAATAAATAAAGAGAGGAAACTTACCTAAGAGGGCGGAGCGGCCGTGGGGAGAGGGAGGCGGGTGGCGGTCGGGCGGGGCTGGTGCACGCCCTTTATATAACTGCAACATCCGCCGTCCGCCACGGCGGTTGGACCTACCACCGCGGTCCACGGCGGTTGCTTTACGACTTTAATACTACGTGATTTAATAATACTATATCTCGAACCTACCGCCTACCACCGCGGTTGCTTTTCGGCGGGTTGTTTTTTTAACTTAACGATTTATTTTTTGTTTTTTAACTTTATAACAAAGAAAACTAGGTGGTAATAATGAAAAGCAAAGTGACATAATAAAAAATAGTCATGATCACATATAAGAGTGCTGTTGTATAAACAATAAGCGACCTAATCCAAAGATCGCTGGTCTTCTTGTGCACTTATGTCCGCTTTCGGACCGTGGCGCGCTCGTGATCGTACGTCAATGGGTCACGTGGGTGGATCTGTCGACGCCTAGCATCAGCAGTGGCCTGCGGTGTCACCATCGCCGCTGCCGACCCTGCAACCTCGTGGGACGACCTGCAACCTCCTCGAGACTGCGCCCCACCACTGCCTGCAGCGCGACCCTCCGTCAAGCGTCCCCACCGCTGCTCGGCAGCTGCGACTCCTCGGCCGCGCCCCCCTCCTCCCGTGTCCACGTGGTGGCGCGCCTCCTAGCTGCGACCCTCAGGAGCTCGCGCGGCATACCGTGTAAGAAGTCTAAGTCAAAGTCGAAGTCGTAGTCCTCGAACCCGGACCCTCCCGCCTGGTCCTCTAAGGTGGAGTCCGGAGTGTCGTCGCTGCCGACGTAAGCTGGAACAAATAGTATTGTTAAATCATGTATCATAATTAATAGAATTTAGTATTTGTATATGGTTCGAGATAGAGTTGTGGTCATTACCTGACGGAAGAACAACGCCATGGGCGAGAGAGGAACCGTGGTACTAGTAGTCTGCTTCGTGTTCGCCTGCTGCGGTCCTCCTGGTGTTGGTCCTGCTGCAGGTGTAGGACCTCTGGGAAACGGGCCCCCTAGAGGAGACATCCTCCAGGGAGGATGCACCGGAGGGCGCGGTGCGTAGAAAGTGGCCGGGTAGGGTCGCCGTGACGAGGATGACGGTGCAGTGTAGGAACGACTCGAGAGCTAGAGGACGACTGGGGGTACCGTGGAAACCGGGGTAGAGTCGGGTTGCCGCGGAAGTTGACCGCGGCAAGGAACCTCGTGGTGATGGCCTGCATCCTATCCCACATCTGCTCGATCTCCTAGTGTGACATGAGGTTCAGCTCGCCTTCGACTCCCCTATAAAATGTGAAAGGTCCGCAATCACGTCGAACTGCAAAAGAAATTATTAGTAAATGTTAGAATGTTAAGACCATAAGAAAAATTAGTTCCATTTTTAAACTCACCGCCTCGTCATAGTGCTGATCCCGTCGCACCGGGTACGGGATAGTAGGAACGATCGCCCTTGACGTGTCCGGAACCGGCGCTGGTGGCTGTGGTGGAACGTACATCACACGCGTACGAGTCCTCGGGGTGTACCACTGGATGTACGCCTCCCACGCCGTGTCGTCGTGGGACCGGTCCTCCGTGACGACATTCTCTGACGTGGTAGCCCAACCGTCCACGTACGTCTGCACCCTCTGAACCCAAGAAACACGCCCCGCAACTCCCCTTCGAGACCACTTACGACGAATTAAACATATTTGTCAGCGTCTAAAATCTTCAAACGCTGAATTAAATTTAAAAATTGACGAGAACTCTCCTATGGTGGGCGCTAGGAACAGTGTGCACCACAGGCACAGGTGACTCCTGGTAGCGCCCGAACTGCCTCAGCACCCTATGGGTGGCGTACTCCTCCACGTACATGTCAAACAGCAACGGCGTCATCGTCATCCAGTAGTGCTGGTCTCGGAAGCACAAAGACGAGAGGCCCTGTGGTGCGTGGGTCGTGACAACCTCCTCCCTACGGCGGCGTCCACCGACGTCCGTCCGTCGTGAGGCGTCGTCCGACGAAGTCCTTGTACACCCTCTTCGTGCAGTGAGCGACGTCACGTGCACAAACCGAAATGTGAATCTTAAACGTGGATTGAACAAACTAGACAAAATGGAGAGACAAATTGAAACTGAAGGTAAGAAATTACCTTCTGGAGGCACCACAACGAGCCCATGGTGAAACGGTCGAGGGGGTCGTGGCCCTCTGGCAGGGGCTCGTACGCGTAGAGGTGGACGACTGGCCGACCAATCGTAAACCGCTCGTGGCACCAGAGCTGAAGAAGGAGAGGACAGCCGAGAAGGATCGCCTCCGCCGAACGACCCTTCAACACCCCCGAGCACAGGCCCCTGTACGTGCCCGCAAGAACAGAGTTGCCCCAACTGATCTGGGGCACGTCGTCCAAGGGCGCGTCGGCGACCCTCCGAGCGTGGGGGATCAAGTACCTCGCCACCGCATCTCCCTGCGAACTACAGAACAACACGAACCCAAACAGCCACAACCGGTACGCTCAAGAACTCGTTGATCGCTCTCAGTCGGCTCATCTCGCTAGGTAATCACAAACAAAATCAAACGTTAGTTACATTGTCTCCATATCTTCAAAAATGAAGAAAAATGTGAGGTAAAGGTACGTACGCTGAACTGCTGCAACCAGGTCAAGATGGGTCCGTGAGGTTCGCGAACTCCTGGTACAGGGCGGGGGCGCGATCGTTCCGAGGAACGTTCGCGAACCGAGCGAGGAACTCAGTACGCCACTCATCGGAGATAAATTAATTTCACTAATTTTCTACATTTTCTAAACAAGATAAATTAATTTTCTATATTTTCTAAACAAATTAAAGTAATTTCAACAATTTCCTTAACAGATAAACCAATTTTCTACATTCTACATTTTGTAAACGAGATAAAGTAATTTTCTAGAATTTCTAAACATGCTAAAGTAATTTCTACAGTATCTAGAATAGGTAAACTAATTTTTCTATATTTTCTAAAGAACCTAAAGTAATTTCTATAATTTCTAAACATGCTAAAGTAATTTCTACAATTTCTAGAACAGATAAACTAATTTTCTATATTTTCTAGAAAAACTAAAGTAATTTCGACAATTTTCTGAACAAATAAACTAATTTTCTACATTCTCTAAACTAAAAAACTAATTTTCTAAATTTCTATATAAACAACTAATTTTCTAAATCTAAACTAATTAAATTAACTAATTCCTAAATTTTCTAATCTAAAAACTAATTTTCTACACTAATTACACTATCCTAAACTAATTAAACTAATTAAATAAAAAGGAAGAAACCCGAGAGGGTGGCGGAAAGGAAGGGCGGGCGGCGGCAGTGGTGGGGGACGGCGGTCGCCGTCGCCCTTTATATAGGGGCAGCTGCCGCCGTCCGCCACGGTGATTAGGCCCTCTGCTTGGTTTGCCACCGCTGCTGCGCCGTAAGGTGTCGCGGCCCACACTCGACCCAACCGTTGGCGGTGGCCTTACCTGTGACAACCCCATCCGAGATAATTCCGTACTATCGCCTAAACCACTACATTTGGTCATTAAGCGATAATAAAGAATCATCCCGTTGAGTGTTGCCGGGTCAAAGCCCGGTAAATCACTTGAAAACACAGAGAGGATCGAACGTATGCATTAAAACTCCCACGAAGGAGAGTCCAGAGTACCTTACGAATTAAAGCAAATCTTCCCCGTAGGGTTTAATTATTACAAACCATGGTTCTTGACATGAAAGTAAATGGTTCAGAGTTTATTAAAACAGCGAAGATAACTAAACGATGCGATAAACATCATAGGAGGCTGTCGGATCATCACTCGTCATCATCCACCCATTCCAGCCTCCCGTGGAATCTCTCCAGCCACACATCACATGCATTACACAAACAACATTTAAAATAGCAAGGCTGAGTATACTAATACTCAGCAAGGCTTACCCATCTAAAATAAAAGACTTTACCTCTAATCATGCAAGGCTTTTGGCTAGTGGGTTTGTTTGCCAAAAAGCTACTAAGTAGTGAATCCTTACTTTCACATTTTAGCTCAAGTTCTAGTAGAAGTAATCATTACTAGATAAGCAACTATTGCAATCATAGTTGTACAATACAATTAATCAAATAATAATCTTCACAAAGTTCCATCGTAAAGGGATATCGTGGCCAGTAGATTAAGTAGTCTCAGATAACGGTGAGAGGCCGACAATCGATTGATTTAAACCTTGCAAGGTGGACCTAAACACATGGGAGGTGCCCTCACTAAGAGTTCACCAACCAGGCGGTTCCCGTCATTCTTCGGTTTGGGAATAATAACTCACGATGCCTTAAGTACAAGGTTTATCTCGGGCTACGCCACCAAGGTCACCCCACTCACGCATGCACTCGTGTGTGGCGAGCCCGCAACCCTAAGATTAGTGATAGTAAAATCTCGCATCACTCATTTAGGTACTAGGCATACCGTGCCCATTTCCGACAAGTGCTTAGTACGTTCAAACACTTAACCAACGAAGCCACTGGACCGGAGCCCAAATCCCATGCTCTTACCACATGAGCAATCCATTTATACATATGGTGATTCCATAAAGGAGATCCTATTCTCGCGAGTGACGAACATCACTCGACTTGTACCGGATCCTTAGAGCATAGCAACTAGCGACCTAGCATGCTAGTAAAAGATCATAGGTACTTAGGGATCATGCAACTAGGGTTTCAATCAACTCCTGAACGTAAATGCACATAAAATAACAATGATAAATTCAGAAGCTTAAAAGAAACACATAGGTTAATGTTTAAACCGGGCTTGCCTCACAAGACAAGCAAACAAACTTCCGGACTTTGGTCCGGGTCTTGCTCTACGGACACGTAGTGCACGTCTCCTCCTGCTCCCTCGTCCTCGTCAGCCGGCACGAGCGTGTAGCTACCGTCGGGAACTTCTACACGGAGGATGCAATGCAGTAGTTAGGGGTGTAATTAATTTAAATTAAGTCAAGACAGCAACAAACAGTCCACAAGAAGCTTATGGTTGACCATATTCACCTTGACAACAATATTCACCACTTTTCCTTTAAAGATTATTATGAAGGAATTATTTATTCTTCTCTTTATGGTGATTGTGCACACATCAAAAAAATAATTAACTTAATTGCACAAACAGCAAGGAGGGTTTTCAACTCTTATTTCATTCTCACAACACATCCATAGGGTTCAAGAATATGGAAGGAAAGGTTTTTCTCATTAAATTTATTATTAAGCTTATAATGGTTTCTCCACTTTTATTCATCAAAAAGCTTTACAAAAAGCCAAAGTTGGTACCCACTGGTCTCACTGATCTGTTACGAGCTATTGAACAGCAAGCACACCATTTGGAGCTTTGAAAATAAAACACACCAAAAATAACATTTCTAGCTATTACAAAGGAGATAAAAGCATACAAAAATAAATACAACACTTCTGGAGCCAAACTTTCTCCTACACCATCTCTGACCCAAAACAAGCCTAGGAAACCAACAAACACATCCATAGCTATTTTGAATCTTGAACTACGCATTTATGATTAAAAACAAGAATAAATCAGGAATAATTATTTATAACAGTCCAAAAATCATGATTAATTCAGTAAAGTTGCATCTAGGCATTATATGACTATTCCCAGAAATTTAGCTCAAAATACTTTTTACGTTTTGCTATAAAAATCATTAAGGCAGAAATAGTATTAAAATAAGATAAATCATAATAAAAGATTTACTCAGTAACTTTGTGCCAATTTTTGCACAGAGCCTACACATGCTAGTACTCACAACATATCCAAATATTAGCTCATGAACACTTGTAGATTTTGAACTACAACAAAAGTGGCTTAAACTGATCTCAAATTTTTATGCAAAACTTATAACTCAAAAGTATATACATGCTTTGCAAACGATGTAGGCCTGCTCACAAGGAAGACAGAAAAATTGGTTTTGCATTTTTAGGATTTTTCTACGATTTTATATGATTTTCCCAAGCCTCTGGACCAAATCAAAAAGAAACTAAGAATCTTCTTTCGAGACAGCCCCTAGATAATTTAAATGTTCACAGAACAGCCATTGGTCTTCACAACCATACCCCTCACGGCGGGCGGCGAGCTGGCGACGGCGAGGGCCGAGGGGCAAACAAATATGGGGGATGATCGATTGAGCTCACGGGGAGTCGATTGGTGGCGGTTGGTCGGCCGGAGATGCTCCCGGCGGTGGCCGGCGGCGAGACAGCGGCGGCGCCTCCGCCCCGACGTGGATTCCGGCGAAATGCGGGGTGGAGCTAGGCCATACGTGCGTGTGGGATCTCAGGTGGGGGCTAGGGAAGAGCTTTGAACTATCTGTGGACCACGGGCACGAGCAGAGCACGGTTCTCACCAGCGGCGGCAATGGCGGGCGGTGGCGGACGGTGGCGACGTGCGGGCGCCCGCAAGAAGAAAGAGGGGGGTTTTATAGGAGTGGCCGAGCTAGGAAGGCGGTTCACCCGGCACTATGCCACGGCGAGGCCACGGTATGAGCGGCGAGGCGGTTGGCGACGTGCACCCGAGCGGCGGCCAATGGAGGAAGGCGTGCACCGCTGGTGTCTGGCGCCACGCGCCGCCTACGGCCAGGCGGCGTGTCATGCCTCGTAGGCACACAGTGCCCACGAGCCGACCTCGGACCGGGCGGTCATTGGCGTGCATCGGCGCCTTAGGGGTAGGCGGCGAGGCCGGCGTGGCGCTCGGCCGACGTGCGTGGCGTGGCTCGCTCCTCAAGTCATTTCAAAGTAGCTCGGTTTGACTGAATTTTTCTCAAAAATTTGTAACTAAACTGCACTGAGGTTTGAATACCAAACTTGCTCATCTCACTACCCTCTACCATTTCTACAAAGGCTCTTAGGGTTTTTGAGCAATAGATTTGGCATGAACTGCAAAGGAACTTAAGGATTTTCTCGGCGCCGACCTACAGTAGCTCTGAGCGTTGACCAGCATTTTTCACCAATTTCCCTTGCAAACTAGCAATGCCATTCAACAGGAAAGTTGTGTGCCTCGACCAAATGCACAACTTTTACATTGGGAGAAAGTGAGGTGTTTAGGTGAAATTTGGAGAACGCGGCAAAAGTCCTAGGAAGACAAGGGAGGTCAAGGGTTTACTAGGGGTTTTTAAGCTAGGGTAGGACCAAGGGTTGACCATAGCTGGTTAGTGACTTGATTAAGGAGATCAATAGCACTTTTTAACACTAAGCAAAAATACGGGGTGTTACAGCCTACCCCCTTAACAGGAATCTCGTCCCGAGATTCGAAATTTAAAAGATAGGCGGGGAAAAGATCACGTACGAGTTTGACTTGGAAGAAAGTCCGGATACTTGGTGTTTAGAAATTGCTCGGTCTCCCACGTAGCTTCCTCTTCGGTGTGGTGCCTCCATTGTATCTTGTACATCTTCACCTTCTGTCTCCTAGTTTGTCTTTCTTTTTGATCCAATACTTTCGTCGGATATTCTCGCCGGATGTGTCCGGTTCTATCTCTGCATTGGTCTCCTCAATTATTTGTGCTTCCGGGATTTGCTTGCACTTCTTCAATTGCGAGACGTGAAACACACGTGCAATCGCGAAAGTCGGTCCGGGAGTCGAATACGATAGGCGACCGTACCGAACTTCTCGGTGACTTCATAAGGGCCAATATAGCGTGGGGCTAATTTCCCTTTTACTCCAAAGCGTTGTACACCTTTGGTTGGAGATACCTTCAAGTACACATAATTACCCACTTCAAATTCTCTGGGGGCTTTAGCCTTGTCATGGTAGCTCTTTTGCCTCATTTGAGCAGCTCTCAGATTTTCTCTAATCACTTCTACCTTCTCTTCGGCTTCTTGTACTAGCTTAGGGCCAAATAAGGTTCGCTCACCCGCTTGTGACCAATTTAAAGGGGTACGACACCTTCGTCCATATAAGGCTTCGAAAGGAGCCATCTTCAAGCTTGCTTGATAGCTATTGTTATAAGCAAACTCTGCCAATGCTAAGCATTTGTCCCAAGTCTTGTCAAAATGAATAACGCAAGCTCTCAACATATCTTCTACGATTTGATTTACTCTTTCGTCTGACCATCGGTCTGGGGGTAATAGCTGGAGCTATGGATTAGCTTGGTACCCAAAGATTCATGAACTTGTGCCCAAAAGCGAGCAACAAATTGAGTGCCTCTGTCGGATAAGATAGTTTTGGAACGCCGCAAGCGCATATGAGATCAACATAGATTTCCGCATAGCGCTCGGCTGAATAGGTAGTGTGGACAGGAATGAAGTGAGCGGTCTTGGTAAGCCGGTCCACTATTACCCAAATGGAATCATGCTTTTTGGGAGTGAGGGGTAAACCTACAATGAAATCCATGCTTATGTCGTCCCACTTCCATGCGGGGATAGACAAAGGTTGCATCTGACCCGCGGTCTTTAGGCGACTAGCCTTTATCCTTTGACATGTATCACATCCGGACACATACTCGGCTATTTCACCCTTCATGTTTGACCACCAGAAATTTTCCCTAAGGTCTCGATACATCTTGGACTACCGGGATGGATGGTGAACTTAGAGAGATGAGCCTCATCTAAAATTTCTTTCTTTATTTCCGGATCCTGGGGAATGACTAACCTCTGACCAAACCATACAACTCCCTTGTCATCCCTCCGGAAACAATTAAATTTGGGATCTCCCTCAGATAATTTCTGTATGATTTTCTGAACCTCTTCATCAATGAGTTGAGCTAAGGCAATTCTCTCATGGAGAGGGGATTCGATTGAGATGGCATAAAGATTTCCATGCTCGACCATTTCCAGGTTAAGCTTCCTCATTTCTTCACATAAAGCTTCATTATACGGCTCTCATCACGTAGTTGCAATGTTTGCGGCTAAGCGCATCCGCAACCACGTTGGCTTTGCCGGGATGATAATGGACTTCCAAATCGTAATCTTTTATCAATTCCAACCATCTTCTTTGCCTCATATTCAGATCTGATTGGGTGAATATATATTTAAGGCTCTTGTGATCGGTGAAGATATTGCAGCGATTTCCCATCAAATAATGCCGCCAAATTTTCAAGGCATGAATAACCGCTAGCTCAAGATCATGGGTAGGATAATTCTTCTCATGAGGTCGAAGTGCTCATGAGGCATAGGCAATAACCGGTTCTCTTGCATAAGCACGCAACCAAGGCCAAGGTTCAAGCATCACAAAACACCTCAAACGGTTTTGTCATATTTGGTCAAGTTAGCACGGGCCGAGGTTAAGTGTTCTCTCAAGGTGTGGAAGGCCTGATCACAAGCTTCACTCCACACGAACTTGACACCTTTCTTCAACAATTCCGTCATGGGTTTAGCTATTCTGGAGAAGTCCGGAATAAATCGACGATAATAGCCGGCTAGACCCGAAAACTGGATTTGATGTACCGACTTGGTGGCTTCCAATCCATGACCTCCGCACTTTGCTAGGATCCACGGAGATACCATCCTTGGAAATAGTGTGACCCAAGAATTTCACACTATCCAACCAGAATTCACATTTGGAGAGTTTAGCATAAAGCTTGTGATCTCTCAAACGCTGCAAAACAATACGAAGATGTTTCGCATGCTCTGCTTCATTTTTGGAATAAATGAGGATATCATCAATGAATACCACTACGAACTTGTCTAGCTCGTTCATGAAGACTGAGTTCATAAGGTACATGAAATAGGCGGGTGCATTTGTGAGACCAAAGGACATCACCAGAAATTCATAGAGACCATATCTAGTGGAGAAAGCTGTTTTCGGAATGTCACTTGGTCGAATCTTTATTTGATGATAGCCCGATCGAAGATCGATCTTGGAAAAGACTTTGGCACCGACCAATTGATCAAAAAGGACATCAATGCGGGGCAAAGGATATTTGTTCTTTATTGTCACCGCATTGAGTGGACGATAGTCAACACACATCTGCAAACTACCATCTTTCTTCTTCACAAAGAGAGCGGGACATCCCCAAGGGGAAGAACTTGGGCGAATGTACCCCTTATCAAGCAATTCTTGCAACTGATTTTTCAACTCGGCTAGCTCTTTGGGTGGCATACGGTAGGGTATTTTAGAGATAGGTGCGGTGCCAGGTTGAAGTTCTATCATGAATTCGATGTCCCTGTCTGGCGGCATGCCAGGCAAGTCATCGGGAAACACGTCTGGATACTCACACACAACTGGGATATGTTCTAGCTGAGTGGTCACTGTGACATAAGAACAAGGGTTTATGCCTTCTGCTTTAGGCAGATACAAGGTGGTGTGACCACTGGTAGGGGAATAGATTTCTATCACTCTTTCTGAGATGTCCAAAATAACTTTATGCTGCTCCATCCAATTCATCCCTAGAATTACATCTAGGCCTCCCAATCCCAAGTGAATAAGATTGGTCAAGAAGGTTTTACTACCAAGTTGCAAAGGTACTGCCTTAGTGATAGTGTTGGAGGGAATCCTTCCTCCTGCGGTGGATACTATAAAAGCCTCTTTGGTGTGACAAGAATGTAACCCCAATTTGCTTACTAAACATTCACTTATGAAACTATGGGTTGCTCCAGAATCAAACAAAATTTTAACGGGATGACCACGGATAGAAAAAG
The DNA here is from genome assembly GCA_022644695.1 of Cenchrus purpureus. NCBI lineage: Eukaryota > Viridiplantae > Streptophyta > Magnoliopsida > Poales > Poaceae > Cenchrus > Cenchrus purpureus. The sequence continues at coordinate 53,855,929 of CP053454.1, forward strand.
TACCCGTCAGCACTGCCACTCCCTCTGGAATGTCAACCAAGGTGGTGAAGTTCAGTTTGCCCTGCTTGACTTGCACCACGGGTTTCTTGCCATGATTACCTTGCCGGGCCCCTGAGCCTTCACCTTGCTTGTTTTGCTTGGGTTTGGGGCACTCACTGATATAGTGTCCCGGCTGCCCACAATTATAGCAGACGGTCCTTAGCAGCATTATCGTTGGGCTGGGGTGCACTAGGCTTGTAGGGCTGCTGTGCCTTACAGTCGAAATTTCGAGAAGGCTTGTTCGAGGAGGGGTCATCCTCCAAAGGTCCGGTGAAGATGGACCGGGAGGACCACAGTACCCTTCTTGACAAAGCGGAACTTTTTGCCTGACCCACCAGCAGTGGTGAATCCGGCCTACCTCTTCCTGTCCTTCTGAGCTTTTGTCATGGCATCTTCCTGAGAAATGGCCTTGTTCACAAGGTCCTGATAGCTGTTAGGCTCATAAAGATTAAGCCTCTCATAAAGGTCTCCGTGTAGCCCATCACGGAAACGCTCTATTTTCTTGGCATCGCTGTCAACATGATGCCCACCATACTGACACAAGGGATTAAATTTCTTAGCATACTCATACACCGTGTCAGTGCCTTGCTTCAGTGCAAGCAACTCTTTCATCTTTCTGTCCATGAGACCTTTAGGAATGTGATGTTCCTTGAAGACCCTCTTGAATTCAGCCCATGTGACTTGATGTCCCTCTGGGATCATGGACTTGAAATGCTCCCACCACAGTAGCGCTGCACCACGGAGCTGTAGGGTAGCGAAACTGGCCTTACGCTCTTCGGAGCATGGCGGGCGAACACTTGCCTCAATGGCCTTGATCCACGCATCCAGCTAGAGGTTCTTTGGCCTCCTCGAACGTCGGGGGCTTCATGGCATAGAAATGCTCATACTTGGTGACCCGGGGCTGGCCATCAAGATTCTCCCCACGGGGATTGTGCTGCAGCTGCTGAGCAATCTGCTGCTGCGTCTGCAAGAGCTGGCGCTTCACCTCAGTTTGGGTGACGATGAATTGCTCCTGGATAGTCATGTTGGGAGGAGGTGGCGGAGTGTCACTCCCACTTGCACCAAAACCATTGGGGGAGGCGCGTGTTGGTCCCACCATCTGAATTTCATGGAGTTTTCATTAGCCATATATTCACAAGCTTGCTTACATTAACCACAAGGAGAATATGCAAGACGAAAACTCATAAACATCATTTTTGCGGAAACCGGACAGCGCAGTTGAGTCGATGAAAAATTCATAACTCTCTGCCCCTTCAGGGAAAAATTCTCATTTTTGGTCAGCAAGTGCAAAATTTAGTAAGCTCCAACATTGGTATTCAACTCGGGGTCAAATTCCAACATTATCATGCCCGAAAAATTCCGTAACCGAGGTTCTGACTAGCTGTTTTCACTGTAGGTCGAAATGCACCAATTTTGTCATAATTCTCGGTACGCTTATGCAAACATGATGAATTTTGGTGAGCATGATCTCCACAACATTCCACACAACTTTGGTATTCAACACACAGTGAAATTTTGATCACAACAACCCTAATTCATTCATTGAAAACAACATCACAAAGGTGTTCATCCAAGCATTACATGATGCAGAGTTTTTGGATCACCTAACACACTATTTACATACATCAAAAGCACAACACACATACTCTCCGAGCAGCCTAGACCCTTCCACAAAAGCTAGCTGAAAAGGCTAAACCAAGAGTACATGATTTTTCTTCTAAAACAACAACTAGGCAAACTAGTTGCCCGCAGCGGAGCCAGCACTAGTCTCTGGAGAAACGGGTGGTGGACCGTCGACACCGCCCTCACTCAAGCCCAAGCTCCTCGTAGCTCGTCCGGAGCGGCAGGTGCAACCGGTGGAGTGATCGGCGGCTGCTGCCCCTGGTGTGCCATCACCTGCCACACCTCCACCTCTAACTCCAAGTCGACCACCTGGTTCTGCATCTCCGCTACGTTCTGCACCAAGGCAAAACGCTGGGCCTCGGTGTGAGCTAGCTGCACCTGTATCATCTCTAGTGCGTGGTCCCTGGCGTGCAGCTGCTCCGTGTACTCGGCACGCTCCTGGTGCCACTGGACATGGTCGTCCTGGAGTGCAACAATCTCCTGCTGGAGGTGAGCGACGGTCTGCCGCTCAAACTGAAGGTCGAGGGTGAGGATATCCCTCATCGCCGTGGCGTCCATCAACACAAGAGAAAGCATGCCCTGAGTGGAGAGACGGAACACCTGCATGTTGTAAACCGCCTCCAACAACCTCAGAAGCTGGCGCACGGTGACCTCTGGAGGGTCAGCCGTGAGCAACACGTCGGTGAGCGACATACACTCGCGCCAAGCCGGGTCAAGTGGGTCCATGGCTGGGAACAACCCCAGCGCAGTGAGCATCACCTCGTCCGGGTGCTGCTCGCAGAAGGTGTGTAGGATCCGCATGGTCGCGGACTCGACTGACTCAACACCACGGTGAGTGAAAAACATCATGCTCAAATCTGCCCACTCCGGGTGCTCTGGGTGAGGTGGCACGATCGCGGTCGTGCGGGCGTAGGGAACCCCCTGGTCCCAAAAGGAGACCACCTCGTACAACGGCAGCGTAGTGTAGCCGACCTCACTGAGAGTCTCCCACAAAATGCGGGGAAAACCTTCCCAGTGAAGGGTGTCGGTACGAATGGTACCGTCCGCGTCGATCTCGTAGTGTGGTGGCTGCGCCATCTGTACAAAAATGGGAACTACATGTTAGACCTCGAATCGACTATAACATGATTAAGGGCGTAAAAATTCTGGCAGGTATGAACAAAAATTCATAACATGAAAACCAGAGCCCCAAAATTTCCCAATTTTCTACAGAAACTCAGTGACATAATTATGCACATTTTTGGTATTCAAAGGTAGATCTAGATTGGATGGGAACATGCTTGAAAAATTCCATTTTCAGAGGAAGGTTACCCAGAAAAACAGCAGGACAAAGACTTACTAAACTGATCATAACTCCTGATGAAAATCCCTAAAATCATGAGAAATTCACAGAAGATGCTAAATTTGATAAGAAACAACTTTCCTAAAGGATGTCTAGTCAGATTCCTCACAGATTTGGCTCTAAAAATTATGAAATGACAGCAACAAAATCTGGCAGAAACTTCCTAAGATCAAAAGAGAGGATAACCTTGTCTAAGATCAAGCAATCACCCTAGGAAGCATTACTCAAACATACAATAACAAATTTTAGGTTCAACAAGGTTTTAAATGATGCACACGTCTTAAACGACCTCACACACATGGATCACGAAAGACGTAGTTAGTGCCGGTGGCAAGCTTATAATCGGCTCTCCCTATAATAACTAGTCGGAGCTACTCGATTCTCACTTAGCGACTTACGAAGTGTTGTTAGTGTACCTGCAGAAAAGAACCTTCCGTGCCAGCACGTCACGGAAGCGTCCACATACATTACCGTTCACTATAGAAACGGTATCCATGCGTCAAGCCGCTGCATGGACAGCGTCCAACCTCAGACACCCTCCGTTTGAATGGAGTGTATCTTTCCTCACATATTGGTCATGCGGAATGCACACATATGGCAAAACGTGGCGACATCACAACCCATGACATGTTCATCTTGAATAGAGCATGTCATCCTTCGTATGACTTTCATACGGAAAGCACACGTATAAGACACGTGAGCAACTAGACGAGAAGATGGGATCCGTTGAATAGATCACTCCATCAACCCTCGCAATTCCCGTGATGCGGCACAACACACGTATAAGACACGTGGCTTCATCTAGTTTGGTTGTGCAAGAAAGTAAGTCTGACATAAAGTAAAGGGCTGGAAGTTAGCAAAGTAAACCATAGATTCTTATGCCACCTTAAAGAACCCAAAATTCCCTCTAGGGCCTCTCGATCTAGATCATTCCTTAACGATCCAACGTATTTTCAAAATCCAATCAATCTTGGCAAGTTTTATTGTAAAGCATGTGATTAGTATTAATCTAATCACTCTGGTGCATACGGATGCCCTGATGCCAACTGTGACAACCCCATCCGAGATAATTCCGTACTATCGCCTAAACCACTCCATTTTATCATTAAGCGATAATAAAGAATCATCCCGTTGAGTGTTGCCGGGTCAAAGCCCGGTAAATTACTTGAAAACACAGAGAGGATCGAACGTATGCATTAAAACTCCCACGAAGGAGAGTCCAGAGTACCTTACGAATTAAAGCAAATCTTCCCCGTAGGGTTTAATTATTACAAACCATGGTTCTTGACATGAAAGTAAATGGTTCAGAGTTTATTAAAACAGCGAAAGATAACTAAACGGTATGATAAACATCATAGGAGGCCTGTCCATGATGCAGTCACTCGTCATCATCCACCCATTCCAGCTCCAGTGGGTGGAATCTCTCCAGGCCACACATCACATGCATTACACCGGAAACAACATTTAAAATAGCAAAATGAGTATACTAATACTCAGAAGGCAATCTAAAATAAAAGACTTTACCTCTAATCATGCAAGGCTTTTGGCTAGTGGGTTTGTTTGCCAAAAAGCTACTAAGTAGTGAATCCTTACTTTCACATTTTAGCTCAAGTTCTAGTAGAAGTAATCATTACTAGATAAGCAACTATTGCAATCATAGTTGTACAATACAATTAATCAAATAATAATCTTCACAAAGTTCCATCATAAAGGGATATCATGGCCAGTAGATTAAGTAGTCTCGGATAACGGTGAGAGGCCGACAATCGATTGATTTAAACCTTGCAAAGGTGGACCCAAACACACGGAGCTGCCCTCACTAAGAGTTCACCAAGGCGGTTCCGTCATTCTTCGGTTTGGGAATAATAGCTCACGATCTTAAGTACAAGGTTTATCCGGGCTCGCCACCATGGTCACCCGACCTCACGCATGCACTCGGTGGCGAGCAGGGCGCAACCCTAAGATTAGTGATAGTAAAATCCGTCATCGCCTCATTTAGGTACTAGGCTTACCGTGCCTATTTCCAACAAGTGCTTAGTACGTTCAAACACTTAACCAACGAAGCCACTGGACCGGAGCCCAAATCCCATGCTCTTACCACATGAGCAATCCATTTATACATATGGTGATTCCATAAAGGAGATCCTATTCTCGCGAGTGACGAACATCACTCGACTTGTACCGGATCCTTAGAGCATAGCAACTAGCGACCTAGCATGCTAGTAAAAGATCATAGGTACTTAGGGATCATGCAACTAGGGTTTCAATCCACTCCTGAACGTAAATGCACATAAAATAACAATGATAAATTCAGAAGCTTAAAAGAAACACATAGGTTAATGTTTAAACCGGGGCTTGCCTTCGTCAGCACAAGCTGTCACACAAACTTCCGAACTTTGGTCTGGGTCTTGCTCTACGGACACGTAGTGCACGTCTCCTCCTACTCCCTCGTCCTCGTCAGCCGGCACGAGCGTGTAGCTACCGTCGGGAACTTCTACACGGAGGATGCAATGCAGTAGTTAGGGGTGTAATTAATTTAAATTAAGTCAAGACAGCAACAAACAGTCCACAAGAAGCCTATGGTTGACCATATTCACCTTGACAACAATATTCATCACTTTTCCTTTAAAGATTATTATGAAGGAATTATTTATTCTTCTCTTTATGGTGATTGTGCACACATCAAAAAAATAATTAACTTAATTGCACAAACAGCAAGGAGGGGTTTTCAACTCTTATTTCATTCTCACAACACATCCATAGGGTTCAAGAATATGGAAGGAAAGGTTTTTCTCATTAAATTTATTATTAAGCTTATAATGGTTTCTCCACTTTTATTCATCAAAAAGCTTTACAAAAAGCCAAAGTTGGTACCCACTGGTCTCACTGATCTGTTACAAGCTATTGAACAGCAAGCACACCATTTGGAGTTTTGAAAATAAAACACACCAAAAATAACATTTCTAGCTATTACAAAGGAGATAAAAGCATACAAAAATAAATACAACACTTCTGGAGCCAAACTTTCTCCTACACCATCTCTGACCTAAAACAAGCCTAGGAAACCAACAAACACATCCATAGCTATTTTGAATCTTGAACTACGCATTTATGATTAAAAACAAGCATAAATCAGGAATAATTATTTATAACAGTCCAAAAATTATGATTAATTCATTAAAGGTGCATCTAGGCATTATATGACTATTCCCAGAAATTTAGCTCAAAATTCTATTTACTTTTTGCTATAAAAATCATTAAGGCAGAAATAGTATTAAAATAAGATAAATCATAATAAAAGATTTACTCAGTAACTTTGTGCCAATTTTTGCACAGAGCCTACACATGCTAGTACTCACAACATATCCAAATATTAGCTCATGAACACATGTAGATTTTGAACTACAACAAAAGTGGCTTAAACTGATCTCAAATTTTAATGCAAAAATTATAACTCAAAAGAATATACATGCTTTGCAAACAATGTAGGTCTGCTCACAAGGAAGACAGCAAAATTGGTTTTGCATTTTCAGGATTTTTCTACGATTTTATATGATTTTCCCAAGCCTCTGGACCAAATCAAAAAGAAACTAAGAATCTTCTTTCGAGACAGCCCCTAGAAAATTTAAATGTTCAGAGAACATCCCTTGGTCTTCACAACCATACCCCTACGGCGGCGGCTAGCTCACGGCGGCGATCTTGAGGCGAGAGGAGCAAACAAATAAGGGGGATGATCGATTGAGCTCACGGGGAGTCGATTGGTGGCGGTTGGTCGGCCGGAGATGCTCCCGGCGGTGGCAGGCGGCGAGACAGCGGCGGCGCCTCCGCCCCGACGCGGATTCCAGCGAAATAAGGGTTGGAGCTAGGCCATACGTGCGTGTGGGATCTCAGGTGGGGGCTAGGGAAGAGCTTTGAACTATCTGTGGACCACGGGCACGAGCAGAGCACGGTTCTCACCGGCGGCGGCAATGGTGGGCGGTGGCGACGTGCGGGCGCGTGCAAGAAGAAAGAGGGGGGGGTTTTATAGGAGTGGTCGAGCTGGGAAGGCGGTTCACCCGGCACTGTGCCACGGCGAGGCGGTTGGCGACGTGCACCCGAGCGGCGGCCAATGGAGGAAGGCGGTGCGGGCGCCGGCGGGGGTGCGGCCACGGGTAACGCCTACCGGCCAGACGGCGTGTCATGCCCCGTAGGCACACAGTGCCCACGGAGCCCGGCCTCGGACCGGCGGTCGCTGGCGTGCATCGGCGTGCGTGCCTGGGGGTACGGCGGCAAGGCCGACGTGGCGCGCCGGCCGCGACGTCAAAGTAGCTCGGTTTGACTGAATTTTTCTCAAAAATTTGTAACTAAACTGCACTGAGGTTTGAATACCAAACTTGCTCATCTCACTACCCTCTACCATTTCTACAAAGGCTCTTAGGGTGTTTGAGCAATAGATTTGGCATGAACTGCAAAGGAACTTAAGGATTTTCTCGGCGCCGACCTACAGTAGCTCTGAGCGTTGACCAGCATTTTTCACCAATTTCCCTTGCAAACTAGCAATGCCATTCAACAGGAAAGTTGTGTGCCTCGACCAAATCCACAACTTTTACATTGGGAGAAAGTGAGGTGTTTAGGTGAAATTTGGAGAACGCGGCAAAAGTCCTAGGAAGACAAGGGAGGTCAAGGGTTTACTAGGGGTTTTTAAGCTAGGGTTGGACCAAGGGTTGACCATAGCTGGTTAGTGACTTGATTAAGGAGATCAATAGCACTTTTTAACACTAAGCAAAAACACGGGGTGTTACATTACCGCCGTGGGCCACGGCAGTTGGATGTTGTCACACCTGATTTCCGGAGAGAAACCAAATGCATCTCATATGTGCGCCAGGATCAAGTTACACACATATGAAAGACAAAACGAGTGTAATATCATTGACAGTATTAAAAATGTAACATGGGGTTTAACATCTTATTACACTCATACGGGAGACACGAAGGTATTTAACATCAGAAAACGATAACTACACGAAGAGTCTTCGTCTTCCGCTTCCACAGGCACTTGACTGGGGGAGACGCATGCCTCAGAACTCCTCAAAGTCGCTGTAGAACTTGTCACCATTGTTCTCTTCTGAACAGCGGTAAGCAAGGTTGAGTACACTTATGGTTGGTACTCAACAAGTGGGGGAAGATGCAAGGCTATCAAGGGTAGGCTAAGGTTTTGCAGCGGTTAGCATTTTAATGTTGGTCAAACTTTTAATTAAAGAACGCCTAGTTACTAGATGTAAGTTTATACCAACCCACTTAAGAAACTTATAAACAACTCAGCTCAGAACTCATCGAACCACGATTTAATCTCATATTTAAGTTTATTAATCATGTGAGGGTCCAAGTCGCTCTTGACCGTGAGCACGGCTGATCGATCAGTTTTACACTCTGCAGAGGTTTGCACACTTTACCCACAGCTCGCGTAAAAGTTTCGAAGAACTTTGAACCCAACCATGCGATGCTAGCTAGGCATCATACCACACTTCCGAGGTGTGATTGCATAGGGACGCTACGAAGCCTTTACAAAGGCATGCAAAAGACTAACAACCCGCATAGTTTCAGATCAGGGCGGACCATAACCCTCCCTAGTGGTCAGCACCTTAGCAAAGGCTGCTACCCCAAAAGGACCGGGCTATACCCCTGCAACCCGGATCCCCCTCTGCTCCTTTCGGAAAAGGGCCACTAGTTTGATCGCACACCTAATTAATTGGCTAAGGTCAGAGCCATGTGACACTGTGGTTGCACATGTTTTCTTGGGTGGTTCTCCATGTTCCGATTAAGTCATATGATCTTGTATTACCAAAAGCATCGTCATTAAACATACAAGCCTTTGTCATGAAAAACCATTTTTATCCAACCCAAGTTGAGCTACTAGCATAATCTACCCAAAAACATTTATTAAACAGGGTTGCTCCAAGGATTGTGGATAAAAGTCTAGGTAAGTCCTTAAAAAGGGTGTTCCCATCAATTTAATGCAATAACATAATAAATATAAACTTAATTGTCATGCAATTACATAGGATAAAATAGAATCATGCAGGGGGAGAAGACCACTTGCCTTCCTTGCTTAAACACTGAGGTTCTTCTTCTTCAAACACTTGCTCTTGATCTGCTTCAACTGGCTGCTCACTTGAAACTGCCACGATGTCTACGAGCACACAAGAATACATTCAATAAACAAAACAATACACCAAGCATGAAAAGCTTAAAGGGAGAACAAGGTTTGGGTCTAGGACCGCGAACACAAGAAACACTCGGAACTATCGGGAGATTTGGATGATCACATACCAGAGCTAGCTATGTGCTTGGTATCTTTTAATTAAGTAAAATCACGTGTATAGGTTATTTCAGAGAAATACCCTATTTATAATTAAGCAAGTTATATTTGTATGTAAAAGACGATGTAAGCCTAGTCCAATTTTATTTATAAATATTCAAGTATGATTTATGCAAATTAAACATTTAATTAAAAAGAAGCATGTAAAAGCATCTAGCCGTTTATCTTTATATTTCGAGTTATTCTAATCAAATTATAATTTAAAGACACATTTATATTCATTTTAATCAAATTAACATTTAATTAAGAAAACTCGGGATATAGCCTATGTTACTTTTTAGTAGAAAGCAAATTGCATAATCATTAACCAAATTAAGTTTGATTATAAAAACCGAGGTATACATCTAATTAACTTTTAATTAAAAGAAATATTTAATAAGTATTAATCATATTATCTTTCTTATGAAAACACGTGTTAAACTTCTAATTAGATTTTAATTAGAAAAGTGTAAAAGGATTTAATCATATTTAATATTTAAATAAATTATAAAACAAAGAACATGTTCAACATTGGTCCTATCACGTAGTTTGAGTTGATATGAACCCAACGCAACTTGAAATGGTGGAAACGGAGCTAAAACGCAAAAGATACCGCCAAAACAAGGTTCTAAAACTGACGGGCTTGAAAAGACGGTCGCGTGGACACCAAGAACGCTTAAAACGGATAAAAGACGGAAAAGATATGGCTAAAACAAGGTTCGTGGGCTTTTCGTGAAGAAACAGGGCTTGTGACTTAACTGCAAGAAACTGTGGGCTAAAACATGATTATGCGTATAAACCGAAGGTCTATAGCGCAAAAAGACAAGACTGGACCTCTGGTGGGAAAAACTAAGAAGTTTAAGGGCTTAAACGAAGAAAACTGGACTTATATGTAAGGATTTGCAAAGGTGGAAGGACCGGCTTGTGATATCTGAAAAGAACAGGGGCTCTTTAACAAAATGGCCACTGTTGACCGGTAAGGAGTCCTTTTGACTCGGGGGCCAGGTGGATCTGGACCGTCGGTTTCGCGATGGACGGCTGGCGCGGCCGTGGACCGGCGGTGGACCTGGTCCATGGGTCCACGGTGGACCGGCCGAAGGGGTAACTCCTTGATTTAATCAGGACCATTGATCCCCGATCTGATGGCCACGGTGGCATGAGCACCCGCGCCGCCGTCGGACGCAGAGCACGGCGGCGGCGGCGGGTCGCCGAGTCGGCCGGAAAAGGGCTCCCCCACGGTTTTGAGCGCTCGATGCTACGCCAAGAGGAGGAAGCGCAAAGCTATCAAGGCTCGGGAAGGTGGCTCGGGCGACGGCGAGGGCACCGCGGCCACGGCGGACGGCGCATGGCCGGCGAGGCGGGAGCGCATGAGCTCTAGGCGCTAGGAAATGAGGAGGCGTGTTGCTCACCACACGACGAAGGTTGCGAAGGAGCGGGCGACGAGGATGGGGCGGCGGAGGAGATCGACGCGGCGGTGCGGGTGCTCCGCGGCGGTCTCCGCGGAAGGGGAAGCTCCGCACTCTGCGGGCGGACGGGCGATAGGAGACGCAAGGAGCTCGAGGAGGTGTTCACCGGCGACGAGGAGCCTGGCGGCAATGGCGCGCGGATCCTCCAGGCGGCGGCGCGCGCATGTGGGGGGCGAGGAGAGAGGGTGCGGGAGCGCAAGTGAGTGCGAAGGGGGCAACACAGGGGCTTGGCCTTGGCTTTTATAGAGAGGAGGAGGGAGAGAGCGACGGCCAGGGGGCACTAGCCATCAATGGCCATGGCGGTCTTGATGGCAATTAAGGGGGGGTTTGATTAGGGGGGGGAACAGTCGGAATTGAAGGCCGAGGAGTGAAGGAGGGCTTTACCGCACATTGATTGAGGTCTTGAAGGAAGGGGGCAGGCGCACAACATGACACCTGCGCGCTGCACTGGTGCTGTGGAGGCGCCGGAGGTTGGTAAGAAGTCGACGGCAAGGGGCCCGACCGGAGAATGAAAGGGAAGGGAGGCGCTAGGCCGCAGAGCAGGCCGAAGAGGGAGCTGGGCCGCGCGGGCTTGATAGGCCGGAAGAGAAAAGGGAGGGGAGGAGAGATGGGCCGGCGGCCTTTGCGAGCGCGACTGAGAAAAAGAAAAAGAAAAGGGAGGGGGAAGCGGGCCGCTGCGAGCTGCTGGGCCGCAGGCTGTTGGGCCGCGGGGAAGAAGAAAGAGGCCACGGCCTGCTTTTCTGGCTGCAGCGACGTTGGGCCCAAAGAGAAGAGGGCCAGCTGTGTTGGGTAGAAAAGAGAGAGAGAGGGGGAGAGAAGAGGGTTTGGTTTTCTTTATTATTTTTTTTCAAACTCTTTTCAAACTTTGCAAACTTCACTCAAACATAAAATCATGCATTCAAATTATGATGCACAAGCACTTATTGTTTCTAATATTATTGAAATGATATTTAAATATTTAAAGGCCAAATTTATTTGATAATTTATTTATTTCTTAGAAAATAGAATCTAAAACACCATATTGCTTACATTATTTTAGTGATGGAATTTTAGGGTGTTACAGACGTGTTACCGCGTCATATTCTACGGCGATTTATCCGCCGTGACCCACGGCGGTGGATGTATATTTTTGATAAATTTCAAAACGGTAGTATAAATTTGCAAATTAGAATAAAAATATATAAAAAATTCGCCTGCCACTCATCCATTTATATAAACGTTAAAGATAACTCAAAAAAAAATATAAACGTGAAAGAGTGTCTAGTCTGGTGGTGGTTAGAGCACACATAGGTAGAGGTTCCCCTACGGAACTTCGGTAAAAAAAATGTGGTATAGAAACAAAGAAAAATCTAAAGTAAGTACACTGAACATTTCTTTTCATATTTGAATAATATTAGAATGATTTTTAATCAATGAAACAATCTAAAATATACAATGTAGCAGCACGTTTTCGTAACCAAAGTAATCGATTATATATTGAGTGATGTTACGGTGTTTGGATTTTCCTCTCATTTCCTCTTATTTCCTCCCTCCAATTGTATTTTTTTTAAACAAGGGTACGGTGGTCATTCAACACACCCCTCAACTGGGGCCTCTCCCACCCCAATCCCCGAGCCTGACCGTGACCCCGACTCCAGCACCGTCCGCATCTCCTCCGTGCACCCGCCGCCGCCCGTCCCCCATCTCCTCCGCCTCCCTACCTCCTCCATCATCGGCGCGCAAAGGTGCACCCGTCCCCTGGCTCCTCCTCCTCTGTCGCCGCCGCCAATCCCCTGCCTCCGCCGCCGCAATTTTTCGCGCCGGCTCGTGCTGCTTCTGCCTAGAGCACCACCTACGCTAGGGCGGATTAGATTTGGCTCGATCGCGCGGCGGCCGGGACGGCGGCGGTAGCGACGGAGGTCGCTGAAACTGAGCCGCCGCTCGACGATTTGCGGTGTTGCCGGGCGATCCCGGTTCGTGCTGCTCCCAGTCAAGTCATGCCAGGGCGGCGTCCCGGTAACGTCGGCCTCGCCGCTCAGGGTTCGGAAGGCTCGCCGGATACGGGACGGGAGCGCTGCCTTGTAGGAAATGGCATTCAAAGAATTTGCACAGAGGCCAGATGCATTGCTCAATGATTGGCCCTTCAATTTACGGTCATTCTGATGTCAAGAAGGCTATTGCATGCTTGTTATTTGGGGATCTAAGAAGGTATACCATTTTTATCATGTGACTGATGTTTCCTCTGAAGCAATGCTAATCCGTTTACCAGCTGACAGTGTTCTCATGCTGTGCTTTAAACTACTCTTACTGCAGAGGCTGCCTGATGGTGTTTGATTGAGAGGGAACATTCATGTCCTTCTTCTGGGTGATCCATCCACAGCAAAATCACAGGCAAGTATCGTTTGATTATTTTATAGCATTTACTTTGATGGCAAAATTAAGTGACAATAAAACTCATTTGTCATACACCTGGTTTAACATTATGTGAATTTGTACTTTAATTCAGTATCAGTAATTTGCCACTACTGCATATGATTTTTTGCCACTATTTAAAAGCAAAGGTCTGCTTTGCATCATGTGAACTTGTACTCTCAGTATGAGTAGTTTGAAAGTGCTGTGTATGATTGCTCTGTCACTATTCAACAAGATGAGAACTGAAGACAGGTAAATGTTCTTGTGAAACTAGAACAAATATAGTAGTCTTCAGTTCTTCACAATTTTTGGTGTGCTTTCTTGTAACCACATTAACCTAGTGCCCCTCCTTCGCAATTCCAGAGTTGCAATTCATGAGGCCATCGAGCAGCAGACAATATCTATCGCCAAGCCTGGTATTACAACAGTACTCAATTCAAGGACTTCAGTTCTCGCTGCTGCCAATCTGATTGCAGGACGCTATGACAATCTTAAGGTCGACGAACATGTTTTTAATTTATTCTCTTAGTGTTCACCTTTCTTGGAAATGCTGTAGTTATATATGCGAGACAATTAATTTGACTTTTTTTTTGCTGTTTACCAGACTGCACAAGATAATATTGATCTGCATTTGAACTTGTCACCAGAGATTGCAAACGAAATCAAGGTTAATCTTTGCAACCTGAAGTTAAAAATTTAGTTATCTAACCTTGCATTTTCTGAATGCCTTTCATTTTGTTCTGACAGCAAGCGGAGGCACAAATAAAGAGGAGAATGGGCTTTGGAAGCCACATATCTGAGCGGCGGCTGATTGATGAACTAACTAGGATGGGAATGAATGAATCCATTGTAAGGGTCTCATGATATATGCCTGAAATGGTATTCAAGTTTTAAGCAACCGTTTTCTAATAATTTCATCACTCAATGTGTTTCAGATCAGAAGAGCCCTTCTGATCATGCACCAAAGGGACGAGGTGGAGTACGAGAGAGCGCCATGTGATCGTCCGAAAGGCTTGATCTTGATGTAGGTGGAGAATACATATCAAATGACATTGGAGGCGTCCTCTCTACAGCTGTCCTGTGTGTATACCGTCATTGGAGGTGTCTTGGCAATGGCTATGGCTGTCTGTTAAGCAACGATGATCATGTCAAATGTTACCATATCACGTGATATGTTCATTCGTCTCTTGGCAATCAGGTAACAGAGTTGTAAATATGATGATCATTGTGGTTGCAACGCCTATGCGACGAGTGTCTTAATATTATTAGTTGCAGCAAGACTAGCAATTTGTGATTCCAATTCTCCAAAAGGATAATAGATAATCGCAAGTAAATCAGTAGATTCTACAGATCAGTGAACACCATTTTCTTAAGTAAATTTGATTGTTCCGTTGTTGTAATGGTGTGCAGCTCATCAGAGAGAGGTTCAATCACCATAGATGTTGTGGTCAGCATCAGTAACTGAATTGGAAATGTAAGAACCAACTTATAGCACTTCTTGCATCAAAAAGATGAATCTTGATATTTCTAAATTTATTTGAACTGCAGGATGTCATTACTTGTTGTCATGTACGGCCGCACATATGCCAGGCGCAGGAGAGCCCGCGACGTGCGCCGGGCAGCCGAACGAGCAGCAAGGGCGCAGGAGCAGCAGGCGAGTGGCTAGGAGAGAAAGTAGCTAGCTGATTAGTCGTTGCCTTATTTGTTTTAGTCCTACAATCAAGGAGAACCTTCTCCATTTGTAAGGCCATTGGCCATATATGCTTGTACGACAGCAGCCTTTTGGAATCAACAAAGATCAGTCCTATCTAATCTCTCCTCTCTTCCCTGAAGCCGGCGACTTGGGGGTATAACCCAGTCGACGTTGAAGCTCGGCGTGGGGGCATAACCCTGCCGGCAACCACGGACCGAGGCTACGATCTGTGTAGTCGAGGTCCTCCTACCCTGGGCATCACTGCCCTTGACACTTGTTAATGCCAACCTTTGGACATGAAATATGATTTTTCTATGTAACCACTAACCAGTAAGGCTTTATATCATGGTTGAGACTTGAGATGTCCCATGGTATTAAGACAGTCCGTGGTCTCCATGTAAACTAAATAAAATTGTCATGTCCTCTCCTCTCTAGCGTTTCCTTGTAGATTTAATTTCTTCTTGATAGAGACATTCAGGATGGAGACAGAGAATGCTCCATATTTTTGTCACCCCTTTGCGTAAAAAATTAGGCAGAAATTTTCATCATGTTCATTCTGTGCAAAGGTTGCTGGCAACTCTGACAGCCAGGCACACCTCCCTCATCCGGTGCAATCTTTTACACCGAATATTTTTCCTTTCAACGATTCTTACCTTATTGGAGATATTAATCATGCAGCAGTCTTCAACATAGATTCGGAAAATGAAGCCCAGGATGTATTACCAGAGCTCTTGCATTGGGTTTGAGGAATGATGCTTCTGACCAAACAGATTGGAACCTATGCAAAGGCAAAACGTCCTCTTATGACCAACTCCAGTGGAAGAACACATTGATACAGTCGAAACATGCAGTTAATGATTTCAAGCTTCTTCCGCAATTGTTTGAAGCACACGTCAGTATAGATTCTGCAATGCAGTATGATTCATTTGACAAAATAAGCTGCCTGACAGTTCACAGAATAATTGATGTATTAAAAGTTGTACATTGAATTCACAGCATGATGCAATTGAAGCTGAGCAAAACCCGTAGTACCAAAATTACACTGGGTTGGGAAATAACATTACAACTCTGAACTGATACAATGCTTGTTCTAAAATGCTCCTTAATCTACACTGTTCTGGTGAGTCTCTTCTGGCTAGCACGGTGAGCAAAGGTCGAATGCTATATACAGCAAAGGAGCTTCTCAAAAGTGAGCCAAACTGTATACGAAAGCTTGGTGAGTCCACAAAAGCTGCAACCAACAAAAAGGAAAATGAGGTGTCAATGACTAAATTGAGATTAGTTCCTTTTGTTTTGATGAAGTAGAATAGTTACCAGGAAAAGGGTGAAAGAACCGAAAAGTCCCTCCTGAAGTAGTACCCCATGGCCTCCATATTCAACGTATATGCATAGTACCAATAAATAATGCCCGTAGAAATAGCCATAAATCTGTAAAAGGCCACACAGTATGTTATGATAGAACCATAGTAAAAGATCACATGCTAGTGTCGAATAAAGATCAGCCCTAACGTCATAGTATTTGTACAGAGCCGTGAAAAACAGTGTCAACAGATAACTGCATTTAGGTCATGGCAATAAAGTCATTTGCTATGGCACTCAGCAATTCTGATTGCTTAGCATGCACCTGACACTAAAAGCAGGTAACCAACTATTTCTCTGCCCTGCCTATCTTTTCCTGTTGCTAAAGCCATATTAAAAGTATCGGATGCCTCCCTTGATCAAAACCCATGGAAACCCATGCATTTACAATCCAAAGTCAAAGAATATGTCCATGTACAAAAATTTTGCTCTATCACAACGTCTTTGACACATATGAAACTGATGATCTGATTTTAATCCCCAGTAGGGCTAGTCATCCCCTTATATCGAGTTCTATAGTACAAAGAGCGCAATTAACTTATCCACGCGTGTTCGCTCCATTGTACATGAATTGCATCTAAGATTAACCGAGGGAAAGCTAACAGATCTACAGTGTAAGACTTGAGCTCCGATAAGACAAGGGAGAGGTTTGGGGGTACTCACAGCGCAATCCAGACGGCGCCGACGAGGGGGGTGGCTCCCCAGAGCAACACCTTGAGCTTCCTCAGTTTTCGGCATGCTGCTTTCTCCTTGAACTGGAGTTATTAGATCCACAAATGGTGAAGAATCTTCTGTCCTCTGGATATGCTGCCGAGCTGCAGCATCCTGTAGGCGACTTCACCTCTCAAGAGCCTGCAAGTTTAGTACATCAGTAGATCTCCAAGGGAATGTAACTCAAAGCATCTAAACAAGGTATGCAATCCAAACAAATATTTTGGTCCCGCCATCCCCATGGTCAGAGTTACTTTTCCCACCTACTAACAATGCACAAACAATTTGTATCATTTTACAAATAACAGTATAAAACTACCTCTAATAGGTTAAATGTGTGGATAAGTAAACTCATTATGGGCAAATAGACTTACATAGGAACAACCGAACAAGCACAATTTTCTGGAATGAAGCAAACTTTGCTGCAGAATTTAAATTACTGACAATATGAACACTAATATTGCTTCTTTATGTGAACTAATTCATATTTTAAAAACATGCTTATTTTAATCTGCAAAAAAGATTCAAGTCGAACACAATTTACCAACTTTTAGCAGTGTCAACAGATTCCTAGCATAGTCATGAAATAATTTCATAATACAAATCACGTCAATGACAAAACCAGTAAAACAGTGATGATGGACGACAATGTATCAAATTTCTTGCTAAAGTCGAGTAGACAAGTAAGACAGAACAAAAAAGCATGTTAGCCTTGTTAGAAAATTGTTGCTAGGCGATTTTTTTGAGTTATAAGACCGAGACGAAAGCCGGGTAAAATACGACCTGCGTGCAGCCGCCGAGGACGTCGACGCCGCCGTCGTGGATGCCTGAGATGCGCTTCACTGCCTTCTCCACCGACCCGACATTCGGATCCCTTCGAACACTGCCACCTTCTCCTCTGTCGCAGCTCCCTTTGCAGCCTTGACGGCCGCATCGTCATCGGGCAACACGGCGGCCCCTCGCCAGATCCGGAGGGGAGAAGCCGCCGCTCCGCGAGGCAGCCTGACCGGCCGGCCGGTGCTGCGAGTCGCGCCCTCGTCGGATCTGGAGGGGAGGAGCGCCGCGGTGAAGGGGGCGGGGAGAGGCGGCGCCGCCGCAGCCGCGACCCTCGCCGGATCCGGAGGGGAGGAGCCCATCACCGACGAGCCGCCCCAGCCCACCACTGCCATCGAGGAGGATGAAGATGATGGCCCACGGGTGCGGCGGCGCGGGGGAGGATAGAGGAGAGGGATGGAGACGAGCAGGGAGGGGTCGCACGGGAGCGGTGGTGGCGATGGCGAGAGGAGAGATGGGAGGGGTGGAGGCGAACGGGCGAGCAGCGAGGGGGCGCGGAGCGGCGGCGGCGCGAGAGGAGAGGGCGGGGTGACCGCTAGGGTTCGGGGTGCGCAAGTGAACTCGAGGTGGTTAGATGAAAGGATGCGGCGAGATTAGGGGTGATCGTGACAAATTAGGAATTAGGAATATGGAAACTGTCACAGAAGGTGAACTAGACAAATAAATTAGCCCTCCCCATCTAAGGAAAACACCTTATTAGCGTAACGGTAGTTGCATGCCTTGAGTTTAAATCTGCATATGCCAGTAATATTATTCTAATGACTTTGTGAAGGTGAAACTACACATTCGACTACATGTCTCATTTGCAAATATTGAGTATATGTATAGTACTCCTATGTATAGTACTACTATCTCCAAATCATCTGAAACTTTAACAGTGTGTTCATGGATCCAAACTAAGATGTTGTGCATTTGTGCAATTTTCAGATCAATTTTCCTAATATTGTAATTATTTGTTAATTTACTAAAGAATAAATGTTAAAATACCCTAAGCTAGGTAGAAAATTCTGAAATTACCCCTAATTAATGACTAATTGTATGCACAATCATGTCCTAAACCACCTCTAATCCCAAACCGGAGGGTGTATAGTCATGTGAGAATGTGGTGATACACATCATTCACAATCATGGACATGTGTCACATAGAGTCATGTGACTAAGTGAGAGAGGTTCATGGTTGTGATGGATGTGTAGTGTCACTTTGTCCAAATCATTTGAAAATTTAATGGCATGGTAATGGAGACAAATTATGATGTTGCATGCATTTGTATAATTTTTTGACTATGTTTACCTATTATTGTGACTATTTGATGGTAAATTGAAGGATAAATGTAAAAATACCCTAAGCTAGGTAGAAAAATCTAAAATATTGCATGGACACCTCATTTTGGTGTATGATCATGACATAAGAATTTCAAATGATTTAGAGAATATCGTGATACACATCCTTCTTATGGGAGTAAGTGAGAGATGTTCGTGGTTGTGATGGATGTATAGTTCATATGGTTCAAATCATTTAAAATTGTAATCACACGGTCATATCCATATATTCAAATTAAAACCAAGGTAAAATGGTAAAAAAAGAAAGTGATTTAGGAACAAATAACAAAAATGTTGTAAAAAAAATAAAAAAACGGGCCTCTTTGGGTTTCGAACTCGAGATCTAAGGATGAAAACGCTAGAGGCCTAGCCATTGTGCTACTCAAGTGTGTTTGATAGTAAGGCAGCGATGTTTGGTTTTAACCTTAATTCATCTCGCAACGTAAGACGGATGGCCGAGCCACATCGGTTTTTTGGGCCACTTCGGTTTGCTCGGCCCAGAGAGAAAAGAGAGCGCAGTGCGAAGATCAGATATCCACAATTCTTAGTCCCACCTCGCCTCTATAGCAACGACGAACACAACTTAAATACCCAGACACTCACTCATTTGAACTCCACTACTCTCCTTCACTATTGAGCGCTTTCTTACTTATGCAAATTGGGCCGACCCGGTTGGGCTCCCTACATGGTCGAGCCTGACCTAGCTAGCTGTGTCGGCCCACGGCTCTAACTTTTTTTTAAAAAAGACGAAATCCCCCAGGAATGGAGAGCTTCCAAAATCTACTGTGGCACCGTGAAGTTGCAAGTCATGAGGTCAAAGAAAGTGGTTTTTTTTTTGCGGGTAGTCAAAGAAAGTGGTTGGCCCCATTATGAGCCGCCTGTTTGTTCATAGATGACAAAATGAAAAAAGGGAAAATTAAATGGCCACAAATCTTGGTTAGCTAACGAATGTAAGCTCAGCCCGCGATTAATGCACCTCCCTCCTTTTCCCTTCTAATAATAAAGATGATGACGATGAAGGAAGACACTAATGAATAATGATGGGATGGAAGATCTTCTTCATTTATATATAAGTGCCAAAAAAATAAGAACAAATAGGAAGCTTCTATTTGTACAACCTTCAGGAAATACCATTACATGGTGAGGGCTATATATATGTGTCATGGTGCAAATGGGACAAATGAAAAAAAATATATATGTGCATATGGAACCACACACTGCAAAGATTAAAACAGCTGCAGCCACTCTACAAAATAGAGCTGACAGAAACACAGCCCCTACTGAAAGACTATTGTAGATGGGATTTGCTTATTTTTCGCCATCATCGGAGTCATCGGAAGAAGCTTGTCTCAACAGCCTATTCAGCAAAGAAAAATAAATGTACTGTCAAACTCCCCAATAAAGAAGGAAACCTTAGTAGTATAATCGGAACACATAAATAAAGGAAGAAGACCATGTCACACATAAATGGCTAGGTTTTCCTTTATTTCTATTGAAGAAAAAAAACGGCAATCTGCGACAAGCGACATGGACGATTGGCATCCCAAGATTCAAAGATTGACCAGGAAAAATAATTTAAAGAGGGTGAAAGGCTAAGTTTTGCTCTACAGTTACATGCATAAGGAGAAGATAGAAAACCTTTGTTTGTTACATATTTCTACGCAATACCAAAGACAATGGTGAATAATGGATAATAGAAGCCTGACAGGGACATAAACATGCAGAAGTTCTCCACTTTTCGTGTTACCACCATTAATTGAGCAATTGACTGAAATATAACTGCAATGTTTAAATGAGTGATGGAATCAGTCGAGAGGAATTTTGCTAGCTGCAGTATACAGATTACAATACAAAATTTTATCCGGGAGAGGGAGAGGTCGTGATCATAATGAGGGTCCAAAAGGGCCTCGCAAGTTGAAATTCAAAACCACCTAGCTTTGGCTTGACAGTTATCAAAATTTAAGAATGCTTTCTTGAGTTATCATTAATTGACACCATGATTCATAAAGAGTAGGGAATTAGTGACCGCAAATTACCTTCCTCATCTATCACCCTTTTCTCTTACAGTTTTCACCACACTTGTGGTAGGTGTTGGAAGCGTTGGCGCAATCAGGATTAATTTCTCTTTCTACTTCTTTAGGAACAGCCTTGCCCTTTTTCTTGTCTGAAAATAAACAGATAAATGCAATGATCAGATGAAACTGAAAACAAGGTCTACAATTAGACTAAACTTGCCTGTAGTGAAGCATTAATTTAACTTAGATTTATGGTGGTTTGGGCCTAAATGGAGATAGTATGCATTACTCCTCCCATCTGCTTATCAGCTGAAAATATTGCCCAACATATCTATTCAGTAATCACTTTACCAAAAGAGGTATAGATATTTTATATTGAAGAATATCTAGAGAAATGAACTCCAGTTTCCGTCCAAGTACCTGAAGCTCCCAAATTAGGTAAATGAAAAATAAAGCTAAAAAGTTAAGGCTCTGCTCCTTACATCCTGAATTTCAAGGCATAATTAGCATGGTACCAGGTTATTGCCCACTGGATCCATGGCTCCGATTCTGACTCAATTAATGCCTATCATGATACGTATGAGATGGATTGTTGGTAATACTGAAACTCCAGTTGATAGATGCATTATAGGGTCCGGTTAATGTACCAATCGACAATCACACAACATAGATACAGTAATTCAGTATTATCAGATCAATCTGCGTCTGGACACCTGTCCTAACACCAAAGGGCACCTTCGGAATTGTTACTCCACCAAAATTCTATGCCCAATTCAGGTGTATGTACCACCAATTAGCCAACATTGACATCGAATTAGCTAAATTCGAAACCTCATAAGCTAATTTGAGCAAGCCAAGACGAAACGCTAGGTCAACAAGACTAAGCAACTCAGGAGCGTACTCGCAGCATTACAAGCACATACAGACCAGCGGCTCACTGGAATGGAGCAAGGGAGCGAGACATGAAGAGAGAGTGGAGCGGAGGGAGGACAAATAACTCACCTAAGTTCAAGCCATTTCCTTGCTCGTCGTCTTCCTCCTCCTCCTCCTCCCCCGAGCCCGTGTCCTCGGGCGAGGAGAACAGCAAATCAGACGAAATTACCCTCTTCGTGCCGGAGACGAAGCCATAGACCCCGTTCCTGGTCCCGTTCTGCGCCGGTCGGGAACGAGGCGGCGGCGGCGGCGGCGAAGGCGACTTGGCCGCGAGTGTCTCCTCGCCCCGGCCGCAACGCGTCCTTGAGCCGCTCGGAGACTCCGTCCGGCGGCGCGGTGCCCTCGCGGCGGCGGCGACGGCGACCCTATTGCCACAGTGACGAACCCTAGCGGTCCTCCTTTAAAAAAAAACTCCCATATACATCTTAAGTATATTAGTCTTGAAACACTATTTTCATGTTTATGAAGTGACCGATCTACCCTTATTAAAAAATAAGAATGACGAAAATAGAATTATTGTCATGTTCTAATCCCCACATTTGTGAAGGAAATGAGAGGAAATTTTTTCCTCCAAAACCCACTTGTCATAGAGATAGAAGGAGGAAATTTTTTCTTCCATCTCATTTCCTCCTACCCTCATAACCCTCCGATCAATCGCTCTCGGTCGACGTGAGTCACTCATTTTTTTCCCAAGTATAATAAAATTTTTCTTATATATTCCTTGAAATACAAAAGGTACTACCACATTTTAATATCTACTCACGGTCATTTATTTTTCACTACGTATAATGGTTATTAGAACTTTACAAAAAATATTGTTAAATAATTTATGCACACACAGCTTATACCATGGCTAAGTGATATTGTATTTGAGTACAAAAAACATGGAGAAAAATGTTACAAAAAAGAGAAAAAATTGAAAGTGTAAAAAAAAGACACTCTGGTGCGTACCGGTCCAAGCGGGGGGTAACGGCATGCCGGTTGCCGACACCACCACTATACTATACATGAGCATTTTTCGGGCCGGGTCGGGTTCGGATTGGGCTGAAAACCAGGTTATTTCGGGTCGAGAAAATCCTGCCCATCATCGTCCCATTGGACACGTCGGATCTCAATTTTCGGGCCAGGTTCGGCCCTGGTTCGGGCTTGGGGCCGGCCGCCCATGCGTTTTGTAGTGTAAAATAACTAAAAACAGCATTTCGAGTCGAGCTCTAGCCAATATTTTTTTCGCAGGCTGCAAAATCTGTGTCCAGACCCGCCCAACAAGGTCCGTGGCGCGGGCCGGGTTTGGGCCAGGCCAGCAGGTCGGGTCCACCAGGCTAAAAATGCTCAGTATAACCACCACCACCTCATCTCGCGCGCGCCAGGACGAAGCGCACTGGCAGGATCAACATGGCGTCAATTATTCGTGTTCACCAGTTTGGGGAAAGGATCTTGTGTTCAGAAATCGCGCGAGGGAATTAGTGGCAGGGAACAGAGCACCAATCTCCATCAGGGTTCGTTCAGGGCACGAATTCAAACAACCATCTGGTGGCCGGTAGCGTCGTGTGGCCGGCCTCGATCGGACTTGTTTGTGTGAAGGATCTCTAGCTCTCTCGAGTCTCCAACGGAGAGTGGTCGAGGACCATGGCGGCCGCGGTGCCCGGCGGGAGCGGCACTGGCGGCGAGCGGTGGAGCCTGGCGGGTGCGACGGCACTGGTGACCGGCGGAAGCAAGGGGATCGGGCACGCGGTCGTGGAGGAGCTGGCTGCGTTCGGCGCGCGAGTGCACACGTGCTCCCGCAGCTCGGCGGACCTCGAGGAGTGCCGGCAGCGGTGGGCTGAGAAGGGCCTCGCCGTCACTACCTCTGTCTGCGACGTCGCCGTGCGCGCCGACAGGGAGCAGCTCATGGACACCGTCAAGCAGACATTCGACGGCAAGCTCGACATCCTGGTAAGTTGAAGGTGAACATCAGCTCTTTGTATGGCACGAACATCAGCTGGACACGGCGTGCTGCAGGTGAACAACGCCGGGATGCTGTTGTTCAAGCCGGCAGCGGAGTACACGGCGGAGGAATACGCGCGGCTCATGACGACGAACCTGGAGTCGTGCTTCCACCTCAGCCAGCTCGCGCACCCGCTCCTTCGCAACGCCGCCGCCGTCGCCGGCGGCGGTGGAAGCGTCGTCCACATCTCCTCCATCGCCAGCGTCATCGGCTACCCGTGGGAAGCGCTCTACTCCACCTCCAAAGGTACACGACAACATCCATCCATTCCATCGGTGACAAAAAAAAGAATTAGAAATTCAAATTCAGAATTCAAAATCCACATTTCGCACACGCGCCTTCAAATTGCTCTCGCCGTGTATGACGAGACATGCAGGAGGACTGAACCAGCTGACGAGGAGCCTGGCTGCCGAGTGTGCCGGCGATAAGATCCGCGTGAACTGCGTCGCGCCGGGAACGACCATGACTGACATGGTCAAAGATGTAAGAAACTTCAAGTGAAAATGTAAAATGTTGTTTTATTTACTCATATAAGTGTTACAAATTAGTCGAAGATGCATAACGCACATGTACGTATACAGGCGCCGGCGGGGGCGCTGGAGCAAGAGGTGTCGCGGATCCCGATGCGGCGGACCGGCGAGCCGGCGGAGGTGGCGTCCGCCGTGACGTTCCTCTGCATGCCGGCGGCGTCCTACATCACCGGGCAAGTCATCTGCGTCGACGGTGGCCGGACTATTAGTGCCTGATCGAGAGTGAGTGATGATGACTGCGGACGCTGCTGTGTTTTGATTGACTACATGAGTACTGCTGTTTTGGACCGTGAATCAGCTGCGAATATGAGCTGGTATTTAAAATCCAGCATTCTTTCTACCGCTTCATTTATATAGGATTATATTCTTTTTCTTGAACCATGACATGCATTTATCCTATCTTCAATTTAGAGCTCACCGCAATCTCCCGTACTAAGGCTCTGTTTTTTTTTTTGAGCATATACTAAGGCTCTGTTTTTGTTTCAACTTCTCTCTCTCACTTTCCGACTTTTGGCAGCCATAAGTGTTGGAACCAGAGTTCCTAGTCTACTGGGCGCCGCAGCTCACGCACACGCCCACGACACGCTCTCCGCGCATGACGCGGACGGCCTCGCCGCGCACGACGTGCGCGTCTCTGCCGCGCCCTCCTAGCAGATTAGTTAGGGATTCAGTTAGCCTAGAGAAACGTTGTACACTTGCATAAATATGAGCACTAGAGATCAATAGAGGTTGGTGGTTGATCCCATCTTATTCTGGGTGGAGGCATTGCAGAGGGCGTCCTACCAGATCAACCGGCGCCCGTGTTGTGCCACCGGCCCTAAAACGCCACACCAGCTCCTTCTCGGCTCGCCACCGCGCTACGACGAGCTCCGGATGTTCGGGTGCCTCTGCTACCCTAACACCACGTCCACAGCCGCGCACAAGCTCAGCCCCCGGTCGGTTGCATGTGTCTTCGTTGGCTACCCCGGTGATCATCGATTCATCGTGGGTATCGGTGCTACGACATCACCACGCGCCGCGTCTACACATCTCGCCACGTCGTCTTCATCGAGGATCAATTCCCGTTCCGGACTGCCGCGCCGCCGCCACGTTCGCCACCGCCGAACCCCTGCATCTGCGACGATCCAGTCGTCCTCCACGCACCACCACCCGTACACCATGGGCGACACCGCGCCTCCCCGCCACGGTTGATCCCACGTGCTCCGCGCAGCGTTCCACCACGCGTTCAGCAAGCCGCGACGACCCCTTCTGCATCTGACGCTCGCGCACCGTCGCCACACGTCGAACATGACGCGCCGCCCTCACCCGTGCATGTCGAGCCCGCCTCGACACCGCTGCGTGGGAACGACGAGCACGCTGCGCAGGGATCCGGGACAGCTGCGCAACCACCCCGCCATCACATGGTGACACACGCCACAGAACGGGACCCGCCGACCCAATCGCAAGTATGCACTCGCGAGCTCCACCTCGGCCCTGTCCCCAACGCCAATGTCCGTCTGCGCTGCGCTCCAGGACTCCAACTGGAAGACCGTGATGCAGCAAGAGTTCGACGCCCTTCAAGCCAATGGCACATGGACTCTCGTTCCTCGACCACCAGGTGCACGGGTGATCTCCGGCAAGTGGGTCTTCAAGACCAAACTGCATGCTGACGGCTCCCTCGACAAGTACAAAGCACGATGGGTTCTTCGCGGTGACACACAACGTCCAGACCTCAACTTCGGCGAAACCTTCACTCCAGTGGTCAAGCCGGTGACGATACGCACCGTGCTCACGTTGATCGCCTCCAAGGATTGGCCGGCACATCAACTCGACGTCTCCAACACGTTCCTTCACAACAACTTGACTGAACGAGTCTACCGCGGCCGCCCGGCTTTGAAGACCCAGCACGCCCAGACGACGTCTGCCTCCTCTCCCGGTCCCTCTACGTTCTCCGTCAGGCACCACGGCCGTGGTTCACGTGCTTCGTCGAGCATGTCACCTCCATCGGCTTCGTTCAGTCACGCACCGACGCGTCGATGTCCGTTCTACGGCGCGGCGTGCACACAGCGTACCTGCTACTATACGTCGATGACATGATCCTATCCGCTTCCTCGCCGGCTCTGCTCGAGGACATCGTCACACAATTCAAGGGCTCGTTCGCCGTCAAGGACATGGGCGCCTTCAAATACTTCCTCGGTGTCGAAGTCCAGCGCTCCAAGAACGGCTTCTTCCTCTCCCAGCGCAAGTACACGGACGACGTCCTGGAACACGCAGGGAAGGCCAACTGCAAGCCGATGTCCACGCCGGTCGACACCAAGCAGAAGCTCTTGCAAGACGACGGTGTGCTCATTCAAGAACGCGACGCCAGCTGGTACCGCGCCATGGCTGGCGCACTCCAGTACTTGACCCTGACTCGGGCGGACATCGTGTACGCCGTGCAGCAGGTCTGCCTGCACATGCATGCACCACGCGACAAGCACTCGGCGCTGCTCAAGCGCATCTTGCGCTATCTCCGGGGAACGGCGGCGCATGGACTTCAGCTGCACCGCGCCTCGCCACCGACACTGATCGCCTACAGCGACGCGGACTGGGCCGGATGCCCGGACACTCGACGCTCCACGTCTGGGTTCTGTGTGTTCCTCGGCGAGTCCCTCATCTCGTGGTCGTCGAAGCGCCAAAGCACGGTGTCACGTTCCAGCACGGAAGCAGAATACCACGGCGTCGCCAACGCCGTGGCCGAATGCACTTGGCTACGACAGCTCCTCGGCGAGCTCCAGTGCCCCGTGTCCACGGCCACGATCGTATACTGCGACAACATATCCAGCGTCTACATGTCGAGGAACCCGGTTCATCACAAGCGTACGAAGCACATCGAGTTGGACATCCACTTCGTGCGCGAGAAGGTGGCCCTCGGCGATCTTCGCGTCCTCCAGATACCTAGTGCTCAGCAGTTTGCAGATGTTTTCACCAAGGGCCTGCCGACGTCCCTGTTCCAGGATTTTCACTCCAGTCTTTGTATCCAACCGATGGCCGCCAAGACTGAGGGGGGTTGTTGGAACCAGAGTTCCTAGTCTACCGGGCGCCGCAGCTCACGCACGCGCCCACGACACGCTCTCCGCGC
The DNA here is from genome assembly GCA_022644695.1 of Cenchrus purpureus. Taxonomy (NCBI): domain Eukaryota; kingdom Viridiplantae; phylum Streptophyta; class Magnoliopsida; order Poales; family Poaceae; genus Cenchrus; species Cenchrus purpureus. The sequence continues at coordinate 53,883,606 of CP053454.1, forward strand.
ACGACGCCGACGGCCTCGCCGTGCACGACGCGCGCGTCTCTGCCGCACCCGCCTAGCAGATTAGTTAGGGATTCAGTTAGCCTAGAGAAACGTTGTACACTTGTATAAACATGAGCACTAGAGATCAATAGAGGTTGGTGGTTGATCCAATCTTATTCTTCAATAAGATTCGGAAATGAACAAACGCTGAAATGCGCTAGCTGAGAGAAGTTTTTGTTCTCATTTTTGGTGTGCGGAGAAGATAAAAATTTATTGCAAAAGCTAGCAAAATGTCAGCAGCCAAAAAAAATCTAACTTTTCAACCAAATTAGAAGCCCAAAAGCGGGACATGATGAGTCACCCGCTCACCACCACAAGAAGAGTCGTCAGTCATGGCGTAGAGAGAGCAATGGTTTTAGGCTGAAGGCGCGTCTGGCTTCTCCTTGCCATGTGGTGGCTTAGTTTTACAGACTTTTCCATAGTTTTACTTGAGCACCTAGCTTACGATAGATATCGAATATGTATAAATTTTGTTATTTCACCATCTAAAATACAGAGAATCCACTGCACGCATTCTGAGTGAAGACCGACGAAAGTGACAAGCATCTATCCATTCTATATATTACTTCTCTAACAAAAAAAAAACGTAAAAAGAGGTGATGTGCAACGGTCATCGCTATTTACTATAGCACGCAACTGATGACGTGGATGTGTTCTTCCATCAGTATAGTGACACGGAATAAAAACATTTTCAGTCACTCACACATCGTTTTTACAAGCGGTTGGATGTCCTTGTCCGCGCATCCATCAACTGTACATGTTACCTAATTTTCTTGTGTACAGAAATTGACTTCAAAATTAGTGGCAGAAAATAGAGCCCCGATCCAAACTCGAAAGAGAGGAAGTAACATTCGTAGCACGCAAGCAGTACTGCCGGCAGGAGCAGCATGGGCGAGCGGTGGAGCCTGGCCGGTGCGACGACAGCGCTGGTCACCTGCGGCAGCAAGGGGATGGTGATCTTCAAGCCGGCTGCGAAGTACACGGCGAAGGACCACTAGCGGCAGATGGCAACCAACTTCGAGTAGTCCTGCTTCTACCTCAGCCAGCTCCCACACCCGTTCCTCCGTAACCAGGGGCGGATCCAGCGATGGAGTATACCTCTCCTACAATTTTTTATCATGAATGAAGGAGAGAGAGAAAAAATAGGAAGAGGACAAAGAGGAAGAGGAAGAAGAAGATGGGTGGATGAGCCTCCCCTTGCCTCCCAGACCAAATGAAGATATACTTAGCGTGGCTTGACGTCGCTCTCCTCGCGATGCATATAGCTGTTGCATCAATTCAACCTCCAAGAAAAAATTACCAAAGAAAATGTGGTAAGGAGTCTATCCCATATCCATTCGGCATTGGTGGGAACTTAGGCGAGAAGTGCTCATTGCGTGGGTTTGGCTTAACATGCAAAGACACTGGACCTGCACTAGGCCACAAACGATTTGTGCTGACACATGAAAAATAGATTGCTGGCACATGCAACTATCACCCGTCAGCATAGTGGTGGGGGCACAATGCTGGCGGGCGCTTAAGTCACCCGCCAGCACAAATGCACAATGCTGACGGGCGACATAAGGCACCCGCCAGCACAAATGCTTCCATTTGTGCTGGCGGGTGCCTTATGTCGCCCGCCAGCACTGTGCCTTTGCAAAATCAACAATCCCTTTTTAAAGCAGTAAAACTTTGTCAAATAAAAAAGTTGTAAACTACAAAGTTCCATACTTCCATAGCTTTTCAATATGTACAATTTTTATTCGGGTTGTTGCTTCATTTGACAAAGTGGTAGTAATTTTGTTCACAAAATCTATATCTCTTATATAGTTTGAAGAAACTATGTGAGAGGTGTATAAGATTTGTGAAGAATGTTGCTACAACTATTCCGGATGAGCAAATGACCAAAATAAAAGTTGTTAATCTTCAAAAGTTATAGAACTTTGTAGTTGAACCATTTTTTATTTGAATTACTTTTGTTGAAGTAAAGCGTCTAATTTTGAAATTTTGAAAATTTGAATTTTTCAAACGGCCTCAAATGGAGAAACTCTCAACATGAAAGTTGTAGATCCTAAGAAGTTATGAAACTTCGTAGTTTACAAATTTTTTATTTGAAATCATATTGTCAATGAAATTCAAATTTGAATTTCTCAAATTTGAAATTCAAATTTCGTAGTTGACCTCAAATGGAAAAACTCCCAACATGAAAGTTGTAGATCTCAGAAAGTTATGAAACTTTGTAGTTGACAAGTTTTTAATTTGAATCCATTTAGTGCCTCAAAAAGCCGATTTACACTCGGTGTAGTATAATATGAGTAGAATCAAAACTGCATATGGATGCATATGAGTGTGTGGTGTAGTGGTAGAGGAGGCTTCGCGCGAGGGGGAGGTCACAGGTTCGAACCACGGCAGCCGCGGAGCATCGTGACTTTACGCGAAAAAATGCGCGACTTGCGACTTGATGACGGGGACGGGTGGGTGGCTGGCTGGTGGGGTTCCTCTCCTAAATAAAATTTTTTTGCTATTTATTTCGAGCCGATTTCGAATGCCCGCCAGCACTGTGGTTCAGGAGTGGTGGGCGGACACCCGCCAGAAATGATAGCCATTTGTGCTGGCACAAGACTGCTGGCGGGTGTTGCGCCCGCCAGCACAAATGCCTTTTAGCCGCCAGTACAAATCGTTTCTGGCATAGTGCTGGCATCCTTAAGCCATTTCGCAACAACACAAACTCCTAAACCATAATGAGGATCTTGACAATGTCTTGATGGTTCATTAATTTGGTATTTTAGATTTTAATTTATATAAATTTATTAAAATTGAATATATGTGATTTAGAAAGAACTAGAACATCTTACATTTTGGTTTGAAAAATTGTGACAACTTAGAGATTGAAATCCAATATTTGGAGTCTGAGTCCCTAACATTTTGGGCGGGCAGATTTGTTGTGGGATAAAAAATACCGTGCACTGATTGGTACGGCAGATTAGTTGTGAGAGAAAAATACTGCAAAAGAAGTCGAAATAAGACAAATCGAACGGACTCTGCTAGCATCTCTAATCAGGCTCGGTTCATGGACTTCGGAATGATTTTTGAATATTTCTGATGTGCATATTCCATATATATATATACATACATACATATATATATATATAGTATAGTACTATTCCATACCCCAGTCGCCGACCGAGCCGCAATCCACCCCCACTGAACCCGCACCGCTGGTTTTCCGTCAGGTTCCCGTTTTCTAACCGGTTTTTTCCCTAGTCGATCCGTCCCGAGCTAATCCAGATCGTGGATATCCTTGCTCGTGCGGTTGCTGTTTTGCACGATCCCTCTCGGCCACCGCCAGCCTCCCCACGCGGCCGCGCCCGCGGCCCCCCTTCGGTCGCCGCCGGGCGCCGGCGCAAGGCGCGGCGTCGCTCTTGAGCCATCCCCTACGCCCCGACATCATCTTTTTTTCTGCTTCCTTGTTTACTACTTCATCATTGTATCGCAACTACAATCTCTGACCCAGTTGGTGTCTCTCTTCAAGGATGCGTGGATCCATCCTGCTGCCGAGGGCCGACGCACATCCGTGACTGACGAGCTAGATGCAACGAGCTTACCCCTACCTCAACAGGCTCCGATGTGTTTCACCTCTTGCATCAGATGTGTTTTGCGAATTGTCCTTTCTCGTGGGAATTGCCTTTTAAATTCAATACTGCTTCATGTTATGCAGTAAAGGGTGGATTGACAATCCCTTTGGTTAGTTTTTTGAAATCCTAATTCTAATGTCAGTATCTCTCTTTTTAATTTAAGTTCATGAACTTCAGGCTTAGTTTTTTTCTGCAGATTTGTGCACCTGATGATAATGCTATATTACCATTTTTTGATGGATTCATAATCTAGTGCACAATTGACCCAAGCTGTCATTTACACGGATATTTAGCAATTACCTTGCCACAACCATTCCAGTTTTGTTAACCAATTTGTGTCCTTTAATTTGCCTTCCAATTCTAGACTATGTGTAATTCTTCAGTTGTCATGCTACGAAAGAAGATTAAATATGCTATTGCAGATTGTCTGATAAATTGCAGGAATATTCCATGCCAATTTTGTTTCTGTTGTATAGATCTGGGTGGTGACCTTTGCAATGGCTTGTAAATTAATTGCTTCTTAGGATTCATTTTTTATTTATTACTAGTTGGTCACAGTGTGTAGTCCCTGGTTTACCAACTGAACCAGATGAATAGAGATGCAGCTACGTTTCATAAATGCCTCTATCAGATTTGAGTGCATTTGGAATTATACTATAAGAACACATTTGGTATTTTTTTAAACCGTAGGTTTATTGTATGTTTATTCCAGTTCTACATTGCATGAGTGAATAATAGTTTATATATATTGGTTCAATAATGTACTCTGCCAACAATGCCAAATCTTCTGAAGCTTTTGACTTCAAATTATTGTGGTTCATGATACTATGTCTACATCATGCCTGCATTCTTTTTGTCATTTTCTTTACCTTAGATTTGTTGTTCATTGCTGATCGATATCGGCTATATCTCTGGTGACAGACTAGAGGGGGTGAAGGCTTGCAGCTCGCTGAAGAATTGGGCACAAGCAACATTGCAACTGCAATAGCGTGGCAAACTCTGTAGCTAAAAGAGAGGCGCTGCTTCATGGCATTAAGTCAACGCAAGGCACACACTTGTTTCGGCATTCTGAATATTTTGTGCACCAGATTTTCAGAGGCTGGTGATATTAGCCGACTGTTCCTACAAAATTATTTCACTATTTGCTACTTCGTCAACAAGCAAAGCATCCACACTTATGTTTTGGAAAGTAAATCATTCAGCTTGTGCAGTATCAGTGAATTGTGCGATGGTTTAGTATCATGACCTAGTCATTCTAAAATCATTCCGGTTCACCTCACTACTTTCTTTAAAAATCAATCTCATATTCCATTACGTGTCTTCGTCTTCTCAATTTCCAATGACAATTTTTCTTTGAAAGGATCATACGAGGCACATTGGTTTGTCGTAACACTATACTTTTTAACATATGTAGGCATTCTTTGAAACGGAATAATCCCACGTACGAAGAAAACGAGACAGCTGGGAGAAAAAACAGAAACCACGTGGAGCTGAACGGCTTGCGGGCCCAGCTAGTAAAAAAACCAGAAAATGTGAGGGATAAACAAACGGTGTTGAGGAAAAAACCACGCGAGTTTGGTCCGGGCTCATAAAAAAAAACGAACCAGCGTGGGGAATAAACGGCGTGGAGGAAAACCGCGCGAGTTTGGTGCGTCGGGTGCGGGACGCGATCAGAGTGCCGGCGTCGGACGGGTGTCGGGTATGGAATAATATTCCATACCCAAGGTACGGACTAGCGCTGGCCTATATATATATAGAGGACAAATCCATTCTACTCCCGGGTGTAACTACTCTCACGTTAAAAAAGGACAAATCCATTCTACTTCCGGGTGTAACTACTTCCACATTCAAAAAAGCACTTTGCGTATGTGTACATACCCATTTATCAATTGGAGTATGTAAACATACCTAAAATAAGATTTATCAAAGTGATAACCATGAAAAAATTTGAGTGAAACTCGGAATTTTTTGCACCTTATGATATATGTTATTTCCTATATAGAAACATGAGTATGTTCATAAACCGTATATTTCCTCACATATAAAAAGAGGGTATGTCCACATACCACTTTTAAAAATCAGGTATGTGTACATACTTATTTTAGAAACCTCAAGTATGCAAAGATACCCTATAGTTTGTGAGAAACAAATATGGGAGTAGCTACTCCCAGAAGTAGAAAAAACTTGTCACATATATATATATATATATATATATATATATATATATATATATATATATACTGTGGTGTTTGAACTCTGATGAAGCATGGGTGCTTCTGGGCCGTAAAGAAAAGTTGTGCTGCTCCTCTTCCCATGTGGGTCGTCCATCATGCTGGCTTATTTGAGCAAACTTGCTGGGCCAAAATGTTCAATGTGTACAATGTTGGCCGAATCCCGTATACCTACCACAGCCTGATATCTTCTACACTTTTCATATGAACATCGAAACCATGTTTTACTCAAACGAAAATCGTAAACACAAGCAAAGTATAAGGGACTGCAGGAATGCACTTGCTTGCATGCATGTCAACTTCGACATGGTTTGACTTTTCTTTCATTTACTGGTTAACAAAACCGTGGCAACATCTCTCCGCCCATGTGATCGATTACCACATATCCAGCGCTCGTTAATGGGGAAGATTTGCGTATCTACACCACTTGTACATACAATGGATTAATACACCACTTGTACCCGTCAATCTATAAGATGAGCATCATCGGCTTTGTGACTTGTGATCTTGCCCAATCTTGCAAATCAGTCTAGCAAGGATCAAGGCACCGTCCCCAACAGATAGTGACGGCGGTGCAGCAATGCTCCTGCCATGTTCTTCTTACCGACATGCGATTTCAACATCGGATGTGCACACGTTTGCTGCCAGATGGGCAGCAAAAGAATATGCATGATCCATTATTTGAGATACCTTGACACCGGCAGATCAACACCCGGCTTAAGTCAATGGTCCATTAGGTTTTGTTCTTAAGCTCTGTCATTTGCATTGGTTTTTGTAATTTTGTCTTGTTGATCAGACATGGGCGCCACTCAGTGATTGTTTTTTTTTTGTCTTTTCCTTTTTATATGCAATGTTATCATGTTGATAAATGAGAAGATGCAGTACGTGCAGTAATAAACTCCAATGTTAGAAATTTGTACACGCAAAAACTCGTAGAAATATTCTCATATATTTCACCTTCTTGCATTGGTGCATGCATCTCTTGCTGCATAATATGGACCATTAGCATATATATAGTATTAACAGTAGCATATCAACGATTGGCAATCAAGTCAACGGTGCACATTGGTGTGTCTTTTTGGTCAGATGTAAGCATCATAGATTGGTCGCAGTGCAAATGCAGACACAAACATAGTTCATTGCTAACGACTAAGCGCATCCATTTTATCAAACAAGCTCACCCTCCCAAATGCTTTTAAAGGTCTGTTGCAGATACCTGTCCCTTTTGAAGGAAAAGTTTGGTTTACTTTTGGCGCCAATCAAAGGGGCAAAAATATTGTGTTCATATTTCCTAGGCAGTGAAAGTCAGAAAAGCTTCGACAATAATAATATTTGACCCGGTCGAGTTGCTTAATTTACCAGACAATTAATCATACTCCAGACTAAGTGTTTTCCATGATCCATAAGTTAAGTTGAAGGCCACCCAAACATGGACAACTGGCAGACTGCACACACAGTTTTGCTTGGGACCTGAAGTTCATGTCAGCTTGCTTAATTGTATATTCAGGTGATTGTGCATTATATGTATTCATAACTTTGACATTAGCAGCTCAACGCACCACAAAAGTAATTAAGTCAACTCCTTGTCATGTATGTATATATTTTATGAATAATAGTGCTGTTAAATTTTCTGTAGCTATGTATGCATTGGTTGGAAGCAATGTATCACGCGACTGGAATTTAATAAACGGCAGTCAAATTTGGGTGCATGTTCTGTTAGCCGGTGCCAAAGATATATAGAGAAAACTGACTATATATATATAACAGATCAATATATTGAATACTTAACATATAAAAGTAGATCAATATATTGAATAGTTATAACACCTATTATGATTCACTGTACGACCTAACCAAACGCCTGATATTTCTTGGAAAAATGATTAAGCTTTGAATCTACGTGGTACTCCCTCTGTCCTGAATTACTATTTGTTTTGATTTTCTAGTACATATTGCTATGTATACCTAGACACTTAGGTGTATAACAAAATGTATGTATCTAGAAAACTTAAAACAAACAATAATTTGGGAAGGAGAGAATAATTTGGGAAGGTTGAATAAAATGACAAACTGATGGATAATCTAAAGAGAGAGAGAGAGAGAGAGAGAGAGAGAGAGAGAGAGAGAGAGAGTGAATGCAATTGAAACTTGAAGTAGTGCAAGCAACATGAATGCTATCTTGCCTTGTATACACGAGGATAGTGGTATGCTCACCTATCCCGACGGAGAGTTAGAATATGGTGTGCTCACCTATACTTAGATAGTGACATTTTAAATTAGTTTGAGCAGTCTTTGGTTCCTCTTTGCTCAGGTCAGCAAATTGAGACAATTGGACCACTGGACACACATGACACATAATTGTTGAATGGGAGTAGAATTCCTAAATAAACTAGTATTGTGTTCTCTGATTAAGTATGTTGTCATGGCCGGATGCTTCTAATAAACAAGGAGTCGTTGGCCGGCCTGACGGTAGCCGTCTTCTTGTGCGCCGTATCTGTCCAAATCCTGCCGTCAGATGAGCATACGTGGTCTTATACTAATTTAATCAAAGTCAGCAACTCTTCTTGGATGTAGAGTAGACATTTCGACATGGAGGTGTCATCTCGTCAGGCCACTATATAAATACCAGTGCATGGATGTGGAGTAGCATCTCATCCATCTCATCGCAGTCTCATTTGCACTCTACATCCATCGATCACGTTTCTCTAGCTACAAGCTCCCGGAGCAGACAGAATTAGAAGATGGTGGCTGCCGGCAGGAGCATGGCCGAGCGGTGGAGCCTCGCCGGAGCAACGGCGCTGGTCACCGGCGGCAGCAAGGGCATCGGGCACGCGATCGTGGAGGAGCTGGCGGGGTTCGGCGCGCGGGTGCACACTTGCGCCCGCAACGCGGCGGAGCTGGAGGCCTGCCGCCGCCGGTGGGAGGAGAAGGGGCTCGTCGTCACCGTCTCCGTCTGCGACGTCTCCGTTCGCTCCGACCGTGAGGACCTCATGGCCACCGTCAAGGCCGTCTTCGGCGGCAAGCTCGACGTCCTCGTCAACAACGCCGGGCAGTCGCTGTTCAAGGCGGCGGCGGACTGCACCGGCGAGGACTACGCGCGGATCATGGCGACCAACCTCGAGTCGTGCTTCCACCTCAGCCAGCTCGCGCACCCGCTCCTCCTCGCCGGCGGCGGCGGCGGCAGCGTGGTCCACATCTCCTCGGTCGCCGGCTTCATCGGGCTCCCGGCGCTGGCCGTCTACTCCATGACCAAGGGCGCCATGAACCAGCTGACCAGGAGCCTCGCCGCGGAGTGGGCCGGCGACGGCATCCGCGTCAACTGCGTCGCGCCCGGTGGCGTCAGGACTGACATCAGCAGTGATGTAAGTTTGTTCATTCTTGTCATGATGAGTTGATCATCAGCTGATCGATATAGTTTTTTTTCATTTGAATTAACTTTGATTTATGTTGGGTATGTTGAGCAGAGGACGATAGACCCGGAGCTGGTGAAGAAGGAGATGGCACGGCTGCCGATGGGGAGGATCGCCGAGCCGGAGGAGGTGGCGTCCATGGTGGCCTTCCTCTGCATGCCGGCGGCGTCCTACATGACCGGACAAGTCATCTGCGTTGACGGCGGCCGCACAATAGCTTAATTAGCTTGCTTAGTTTGTCCTACATGATCAACCGGCACACACTACATTCTGTTTGTACATTTGTGTGCATTGTGCTGAGGATTTCTGGTTTGGGTTTGTAATATAATAAGCTTGTTTTTTATCTAGTGTGATTGTGTCAATTTGCTGACCTTAAAAAGAAGAAGAAAAATAACTGTTGTAAATTGTAAGGCTACATGATCCTAATGTGAAAACTCATATTTGTGCTTTAGAGATGACGAAACAAAAAAAAAACCAACTGTTGTATAATAAGGCTTCCTTGTTCATTTTTTTTTCTCAACATTAGGTAGGCTTGCAAGGCAAAAGAAAGTTTGGTAGAAATGTTGAGGGAGATAGTAACTGCCGATATGTAGGCAATACTTTAGTAATGTATATAAAAATTCATGTTCTCCATGAATTTAAAATCATGGGACATTTGGCTGGTTTGCTTTGGAAGCTCCGTTTTTATTTTCTCGTGTGTGTCTCCAGGAGTGAAAGTGAAACCAAAAATCCTGTTTACAGAACTTGTTTTCCAAAAAAAAAGTAACAATGGTACTTGCAGGTACTTTACTTTCTTATCTTCTTACCAAAATAAATATATTTACACATAACTAAAAGTGTATTATAATAATTTCTCACCATTTTGGTACTTGTTCTCACCAAATTGGTACTTTTTTATGCATCTCTATGTAATTCACAATACTGCTTTGTTTGCACCGTTCGATTTCACAGGATGGATGGCTCTTATTACTTTGTTTAAGAACTCTAAAATATTTCTATAAAGAAATATAGAAGCAATAACAATCATATTTTGTTTGATCCTTTGGATCATTTTCAGTTTTTATGTTTCATATGTTGGGCCAAGGGGTTGGCTCAAGCTAACCAAGCCACATCTCACCTGACAGCACCCTCTCTTCGTTCTTATCGTGTATTAATATGTGGCTTGTGAAATGTCTATTACTCAATTAAACATTTATATATATTATATTGTGTTATATGGCTTGTATTTTAATTAAAACTATTGATCTATGACACATATCATATCGATGTCTTTTTACTATTTTAACCAAAATCTTTTGGTTTCAATTCTCCAACAAATTAATGCCATCATCTGTCTCCGACAATACCATATTCATGATTTAATAAAAAAATTTGTGAAACTAGAAATGATTTGGCCCTTCCCCAATAAATTTCTCTGCGGCCTGCGTGTGGAGGCGGCTGCCTATGTACTAGCTGTTCGGTTCTGTACAGCCCTGTTTAGTTTCAAAACATTCACCAACTACCCGTCACTTCAATCTTCGGATACTAATTAGGAGTTTTGAATGTAAATTAACAACAAAACTCATTCCATAACTCCTACCTTAATTTTTGAGATAAATCTAACGAGACTAATTATGCCATGATTAGACAACATTATGCTACAGTAACCAATCTTTAACGACGAAATAATTAGATTTAATGGATTCATCTCGCAATTTCTAGTCCACTTGTGTAACTATTTTTGTAACTACAATACTCCTATTAGACCTTGAGAAAGGACATAAAAACGGAGCCGCCGACCAATGGACAAGTACCTTAGTACGTTGACTCATTACTCTCACTATGAAAAGAGAATATTCACGGCATTGACTAAAACGGCAAATCCTGAACTAACATATATATGCTAATTAAGAGTCAACTGGAAGGCACACATTGACACATACGCATATTCAACATCATTTGACTTTCATTTGATCTCGGCTGCATATCTCCATGCATGTGATCACCACCCCTCCATGAAAAAGATCATGTATCTACACCCATATGTGCCATATCTATACTATAAGGAGCGAAGACAATTGAAAACCTTTCTCACCTAAATTGGGTCCGCCTTACCCCTCACGCCGGACCCACCTGTCATATTGTGTGATGACCGAAAAGGTGGAACGACTATAAAAATCACAATTTGAGGAGTGTTTTTGCCAAAAAGATAATTCTTTTCTCACCGTGGTCGCCCCTACCCGCCCGCGTACCCACCTGTGGACCCACGCCGCGAATTGCTTACCCGATACGCGGCTCCCGGTCGCGCCCGCCGCCGCCGTGTGCGTCGTCCCCCCTTTCCGCCGGGGCCGCCCACTCGATTGCGCACTCCCCTGACCCTCCCGCTCCTCCCCCCGCGGCGCCGTCGGCCTGGCACGTCGCGTGGTTCCCTCCTGCCCGCGTTTCGAGGGTCGCCCTGGATGCCTTCGTCTTCCTCGGCGTGCGCGCCGAGGGCGACAGCAAGGAGGCCGCGGCGTACTGGGCCTTCGACGGCGGATCGAGGGACGGGGATGGAGCTGCGCTCGCCGCCGCCGTGCGCGTCGTCCCTCCCTTTCCGCCGGGACCGCCCGCAAACACTCCCCCGACCCTCCCGCTCCTCCCCCGCGGCGCTGTCGGCCTGGCACCTCGCGTGGCTCCGTCCTGCCAGCGTTTCGGGGGGTCGCCCCGGACGCCTTCGTCTTCCTCGGCGTGCGCGCTGAGGGCGACAGCAAGGAGGCCGCGGCGTACTAGGCTGTCGACAGCGGATCGAGGGACGGGGATGGATCGGCGTTTGTGGACTTGAGGACGCTTATGGTGGCCACGGACTGGAGCGATAAGGACGCCATGGGGTACCTCGCCATCGCCGGACATGTATGTGCGCTTCTTGGTTCTTCGGCTCTTGTTTAACCATTACTACTCCAGTACTCCATTGTTATTTAAAGGCATCCTTTTGACTTGAGGACTCGATCAACAAGCTTGATTTCATTTCTGAATTCTGACGCGAGCAGCCTCTCGAGCACTGCTGGAGTGCCGTGGCACAATACGGCAAAATTTTGTGGAGTTTGTGGGGCAAAGGCGGTCGCTAAAGAAGCCGGAAGGCGTAAGCAGTGCAGCAATGAGTCCTTCAAGAAGAGGATATACACCCTCGAGTTGATCCAGTATGACTTGTGCTCTCTTCGTGATAGTGTTTGCATCATGGTTTGACCATTAGGGACTAGCAGTTGTGCTGCTTATCACTGACTTTACTCTGTACTAATATTCTCACTAACAGATGGCATTCACTCTTCTCATGTACATGTGGTATTACATATCGTGATCATGTTGGTCATTGATAAAGAAAACGACCGTGCACTCTTAAGCCGAAAATCAAGATTTGTGCCTCGTATGTGGAGTTGTCTTCCTGGTTTTATAGAGGTGCAAATAACTGCTTATATATATCATTTCTTATTCTTAGCTGTGTGTAATATCACATGCCTATTCTCATGTGCTTCTTGCATTATCTATTCCTGTCATGATCTATTCATGATTTTTTTTCTTCCTAAAAACAATATGTTTATCTCAACAATGCACGTGTTTATACTGTTAAAATGTTCAATTAATGTAAGCAGCACACTGGCATTCCAATAAGCTCGTGACATGTTTGTGTTACCACATTAATTATTCTTACATGCATGAAAATGGTTGATGCGATTTCTTAAAATAAATTGCTTGATAAAATACCCATGTGAATTTTAATTGCAAGGGGGAAAATAACCCTTCAGTCATAAACATGATTACTGAACTCTACAAACATGAGAACTGACTAACTGAGATGTTGGATTTGTCCTGTCATACGTCCAATAATTATTTATTACATGATTATGTGACTTTTAAATATCCAATGTTTCTTACGACAAATATATTTCTGTTTAATGATCCAAACCATGTAGCTGGGACTGGGTTCAAAAGATTGATTTGATTTTTTTTCCCTTATAAGTGAACGTCACCACTGCTATATATAAGCATAAGAGTAGTGATTTTACTATGTCGATCAAATCCATTTCTGAAACTAAAAGAAGCTGATTTTCTGTTAAATATTACCCTAAGCTTATGCTCCCTGCAAGTTATAGTGTGTATTGGAGCCGGCAAATCATCTTCTTTTCAAAAATCAGAGAAGCTTATTTACACTACATCTGTTCTGTTCGTAGCCAGGAGAAAGCCTTGAAGAGGCAGTGAGAAGGGAGACATGGGAAGAGACTGGTATTGAAGTCGGTCAAGTCATATACCACAGCAGTCCTTGAGGATAGTACAGGACTTGGATATTTGGCGTGCCTGTTATAAACATAGGTCACAGCAAGTTCAGACTTGGTGTGAATACCTCTCCTCTTGTAACTGAACATATTTGTTTCTTCTGTTTCACCTCTCCCTCCTCTGTAAAAATCCTCTCCTGGTAAATTGTAATAAAAAGCTCTTCGATCAATGGAAAGTAGCTGGGGACCCCCCCCCCCCTCCCCAAATTTGTTTGAAAAAAGTCATATACCACAGCTCTCAAACGTGGCCTGGTAATGGTCTTGCCATTGTTTTTTTTTTGGTGACGAAAATCAGTAGAGGAGAATGCTACTGGAAGAATTTTTATGTTAATAATTATTCTTTCCAAAATTCTGGAATGTTTACACCGTGGTACAAATAATTAAGTTATCAGTTGCACTGTTTTCTCTTGTACTGTATTCAATTCTGATACTGTTCAACAATGCATACTATGGCATGTCAACTTATGGTGGGTTTCTTTGCTTATGCTAAATCCTTGGAGATTCGTGTGGATAAGGAGCTCGAAGGTAAAACATCAATGTCAATTATGTTCATCGCATTCTGTTAACTTGCTTCCTATTTCCTACATGCCATGACTTATTGGTCTATTCATTTATCCTGAAGCTTTTTTTTGGAGGTGGGACGCCCCACCGGCATCGGAGAGGACGACCTTTTCTTTCTTTCTTTTTCGTTGTTTTCCTTTTTTCTTTTCTTAATCCGGAAAGTGTGTAGCTTCCATAGCCAGAAGATAGCGCACGAGTTCTGCTCGGGGAAGAAAGCACTCCTGATCTGTTTTACACTGTGACTGATATGTGGACATTTCCTTGAATATTTTTTTGACGAAGCAAATATCTCAAGGATGACAGATGAGAACAAAAATGATACGTGAAATCCACTTATAACTACTTGCTCTGTTTAGTTCTATAAGACATGACAACAACTACTCACTCCGTTTATTTTTATAAGTCGTGACAACACTCAACACAATCTGTTAAATTACACTTTGACCGATCGTTTATTATAGATTATATTATTTATGGTTAACAATGTATAATCATAGGAAAGTAGGTGTGATTACGAATCTAAACATTCCAAATTTATGTTAAAAAACAAAAATAATGTTGGCTAAATTATTAGTCAAAGATTGTAAAGTTTAAATCTTGATAAGCGTGTGTGCCTTATAAAGATAAACAAATGAAGTACTCCGTATAGCTAACCATGTTTAATATATACCATCCATCACTCGTTGACATCGTGTCTCGTTCTCCTAACTAGCGTTATTGCAAGTAGTAGGGACCCTCATCGTGGAACCGCTCCTCAACATCAGAGTCTGATTTCGACGTCAACGGACTCGATTCAGCGACGATGAACTCATATTTGTGGCACCTCATGCTCTCCTCCTGTTCTTCTCCACCAGCGAGCTTACCTTGCCCAACCTAGCAAGGAAAACTTTTGTTTACCAGATTTTCAAGACCATGATGCATTGTATAGGATAAAATGTGGAGTAAATATATGGTAACACTATTATGTACAATTTTATTTAAAAATTCATCTATTGTACCTTAATTTAATGGTTAATGTATATTTATAAAAAATATGTGTATTTTTTGTGTCCATTGTGATATTTCTAATTATATTTTGGAACTTCATACTATGGTTGTGATTAAAAAAATAAAAACCATGCTTATCTTTTTTTTAATTTAGATCATTATTTTATTAATAAAATTGATCTGATGATGTTATCATAGTGGGTAAAATGAATTATTTGAGAGCGCGTGCCGCGCGGGGATGTTACTAGTCTCCCAAAATAATTGATGAATATACACTAGTATAGTATCTCCCAAGTGTACCAGATTGGTAATATTAAGGTGTGTTGTGACTTAGCTAGCCTAATCATGCTCATGGAGTTAATAACTATGTAACTAGCCACCTCACAAGGTTTATTTTTCTGGAACGTAGCCACCTCACAAGGTCAGTAGAGTGATTAGTTATAACCATATATGGAGGTCAATTTCTTGCAAAGATGAATGCACCCAAAGATAGTGACGGCTGAGCAATCCTCCTGCCATGTTCCCCTTCTAGAATTGCTAGTTTTATACAGAGTCTTCTTCTTGCCGACATACAATTTCACATCTTATATATGCATGAACTCGTTGATCAGATAGGCAAAGAATATACATGAGATTCATTATTTGCGATAGTCGTACCTTGACACCGGCTGATCAACTGCAGGCTTAAGTCAATGGTGCATTAGGGTTTTATTAATTTCTGTCATCTGGCCTTTATCCATGGCCAGATGCAGCTTATGAATATCTCTACCCTGAAGCACAGAAAAGATATGGACGGCACTCGCAGATTGTTTTTTGCAATGTAGTTGCTGGCCATGAAGTATAGAGTAGAGCCAACTATCGTCACCCGCAAAAATATAATGTGGAACAAAAACTAGTAGAAATCGTATCCTGAATTTCAACATCTCTGGTGCATGCATTTCAGGTTTAGCTAGATTATATTATGCATGCAACCAGGGACTATATATAAATTCATTATTATTTGAATTTCAATAAACTTGATACTGGCAGATCAAAGGTCAGCTTAAAAGTTGATGGTAGACTAGTTTTTCTTCTCTTGATCAGGTTCAACTTATCAGTACCACCTCAGGAGATAAGGACGGCTCTCATCAAATCACTACAATTTTATACTCCCTCTATATCGAAATACTTGTCGCCGTTGACTTTTTCTTCCAACTTTGACCATTCATCTTATTCAAAAAATTATCGAAAATGCGTAAAAGGATAAGTTAAGCTTAAAATACCTACAATAATAAAGCATGTAGAAAGCAAAGTAAATGATACTTGCATAATTTTTTGAATAAGACGAATGGTCAAAGTTGTGAAAAAAGTTAATGACGGCAAATATTTCGATATGGAGAGAGTAATTTGTGACTGTCAGCGGCTTAGAAACAATGCAAATCATTTTATTTATTCGTTCAACTATTTAGTTTCTCTGACACACGTACCATAAAATTTCTAATATCAATGGAACGGATAGTAAAAACTAGTAATATTAATTTAAAGCCTCCAACTGCCAAAATTTTACATACTCCCTCCGTTCTTAAATATATGATACCGTTGACTTTTTACTCCAACTTTGACCACTAATATATATTGAACAAATTAGTTAATTAAAGCAAAATGTATATCATTATATCTAGTATCCAATGTACTTTAGATTTAACTTATTGGTTTATCAATTTGCTAAAATATTTGTAGAAAAGACGAATAGTCAAACGAACGAAAAAAAGTTAATGGTGTCATATATTTAAGAACGGAGGTAGTATATGCTATTATACATATAGAAAAGAAATGGCAAGATATTAATCGATTAATTTGTTAACGAATCGATGCAGACCCGGGCTTGGTTCGAAATGTGTACAGTCACCTCAGCTAAGAATCCAAGCTAGCTATACGGATCGGGTTATTGTCTCTTTTGAATAATTCTAATCGAAGGGAGTAAAATGTTTGTCTTCCTTTTTACTATCTGGCCCATATTATTGCTAAGTTAATTTGTCAGACTATATAATTAAGCATTTTAAATGACCTTGTAAACAAGTGCTCACCAAATCTTTCCAGTGATGTGGATAGTCTAGCGTATTCTTAGTGAATTTATTGTTCCTAGCTCATATTTAAGAGTTTGGGATGATATAATTACACTCTTCATAGGGTTCAAACCCTAATTTCTTGAAGTAAAATGGAGACAATTCACCAGAGAAACCTATGGTTTGATGGAACTTATTATTAGGAAAACAGTTAATTTTCTTTAAGAAATTGATGCTAATGCCGACAATGATTTAAACATGTGAGTATGTGACAGGGTGCCCAACATTTTGCTGATGAATTATCCAATCACGCTTGCTAATTGATTAATTTATTACATGTGTGTTGCTTTAGATATTCAGCTGAATACGCATGGTGTAAATGCAGAGGTTTGACATTAGCAGCTCAACACGCGACAAAGTTAAGTCAACTTAAGTCGTGTGTGTTCCTCTTCACAGAGAATTGAGAAGGAACCAACTGCTTAACATTCAGAACAAGATAAATGTATAAATTACGTTTAAAAAGTATTAGGCCGGATGGTTCATTGTATGACCTGGCTAGTAGAAAAAAATAGTTGAAGTTTGAATTTGTCTAGCATACTAATAACTAGATAACAAACTGCGTGAATTCACTTTTGGTGGACCAGCTTCACAGGATCATAACAACACAAAATTTGTCCCTCCGTTCCAAAATATAAGCATTCTTCGATTTATAAGACGCGACCATTCGTTTTATTCAAAAAATTTGTGAAAATTTAAAAACAATTATGATATACTTAAAATATATATGATGATAAAACATGTCATAAAAAATAAATAATATTTTCATAAATTTTTTGAATAAGACGAATAGTCAAACGTGATCAACAAAAGTCAACAAATGCTTATATTCTGGGTCGCGTGTGTGAAGAGTAATAGTAAGATTTTTTATAGTGGAACATGTGGGTAATTTGGACATAAATATAAGAGGTTATTTTTAGTTCTTCAATAATGACATAGGTGGGTAATTTTAGAAATAAAGTTGTTATTTTAGAATTTTTAGATTTTTGTCTATTTTTAGAGTGACTACCTAGGATTCTTAGGTGACTTCATGTTAAGGCTTCCATTAGGTTTTTTTAGAGCGTCTACCTAGGCACTACGAGAAACCGCGGCTTTGTCGAGTGCCCGATATACTCGGAAAACAGTGGTTTACTCTCGGCAAAGGGTTTGCCAAGAGTAGCTCTCAGCAAAGGCCTCTCAGCAGAGATTCTCTCGGTAAAGGGGGTCTTTGCCGAGAGCCACCCCGACTCTCGGCAAACGTGTGCCTTGAGTGCTCCTAGGCTCTCGGCAAGGTTTTTGCAAAGAATAAAAAAAGAAATCCCACACGTCGGTCGAGAACTGCGGCCATGCCGGCTGCCGTGGTTCTCCGCCGCCGCAGCCTCCCCGTCGGCCATCGCCAGATCTCCTTGTGTCAGCCACCGTGAGAGAGAGAAAGAGAGAGAACGAGAGTGAGAGAGAGACAGAGACATGCCGCCACCGCCGTCACCATTGTCGAAGCCGTCGGAGCCCCGTCCGCTGCCACCACCGCCTAAGCCGTCGGAGCCCATGTTGCTCACCGCAACAGCTGTCTGATCTAGCTGCCGCGCCCCCCACTGCATCCGGCCGGATCTGAGGAGCCACACCACCACCATCACGCCTCCGGCCGCCGCCACCAGAAGAGAAGAGAAGAGGCCGATGCGCCGGAGGAGAGGAGGTCGAGGTCGCCGCGCTAAAGCAGAGGAGGACAAGGTCGCCGCGTTGGAGGAAGAGGAGGCTGCTGTGCGCGCCGGATCTAAGGTAGCTGGTTCGAATCCTTGCCAATACGGTTTTTTTTGCCGTTGTGCTTTTTTGCATGGGCCGGGGTTGCATGCTACTGTTGTGCTAGACGTCGCACGGGTGCAAAGGGGTCGTGGTGCCGCGTTGTAGGTCCATTTTTTTGCTTCTCGTTGCCGTGGCGTGATGGTTTGGCGTCGTGGCGTGATGGTTTGGCGTCGTGGCGCACGTTTTTTTGGTGTTAGCTGCCTGGGAAGGGCGTAGCATGGTGGTGTTTTTTTTCCAGATGCGATCTCCATGGAGTCCGACGCCAAGAACTGCATTGCCAAGGAGTCAGGCACAAGCTCGAGGGAATCTGAATCCGGCACGACCTCGACGACAAGTCGGCGCGACGAGTTTGGGTGCCACGGGAGCCGGCGCCATCTAGAGTCCAGCGGCGGGGACACTGGTAGGGAGAGGGGCTTTAGTCCCGGTTGGTAAGGGGTATAGGTCTCAAGTCCAACCGGGACTAATGCTCAGAGACAAAAGCCCCCCCTTTAGTCCCGGGCAACCAATCGACTAAAGGGTCCTTTAGTCCCTTCGTGTCTGAACCGAGACTAAAGGGGCACGCCAAACTGCACTCACCCCTTTAGTCTTGGTTGATAATACCAACCGTGACTAAAGGGTCTCGTCCCTTTTTTTTTGCTGTTTTTGATTTGATCGTATGTTGTAATTGTTGTCTAACCCGTATATGTACGTATACGTATTTGCAATTGTATATATGTATACCTGTCTATATATATCATATACGCACTTAGATTAGACTTATATATAAATTAAACCCTATATATATACATATATAAACTTATAAATGTATATACACCTAATAAATTATACACATGAAAATAAATAGTATTTTCTTAAAATATACATCAAAAGTCCATATAGTATATATACATCAAAATATCATTCAGTCAAGTTTCTAGTCTCAATTAGCTTTCCTGAGGTGAGCTCTTCAATTGGATGGCTGTCATAATAATGTTTTCCTTGTGGATTAACCACCTCGTACATGAGGAATCCCATGAGAGCTTCTTGAATTGCCAAGAGATGATCATTCTCAATGAGTGCGTCCCTTTTTATAATCCTCTGTAATTTGCAAATAGGTTGAGATAATACACCAAGCGATTAAATATACAAAAAAGGATAAAAATGATGTATTATTAATAGGTTTATTTTACTTACACTATCATCATCCGCGTTGCCCTGTAATGGTGTATGTGCTCACGCATTTAGTACCCGTGATAAATTATTTTCTTGTTCTTGTTTCAAACACTAAAGTGGAGAGGAGAACAGATTATGAAATTCTAGTGGTATACATTTTAAATATTCCCAATCTAAAGTTGTTATTTGTATATACGTACCGGAAAATCATACACCCATCTAATTTTTTCTCGAAATTGTCCTCGGTGATTTGCAATAAACATGGTCCAAGATCTGAGGCAAAGTAATAAAAGATACAATATGTTAGTACAAAAGCTAAATATATATATTGCATTAAAGAAAATGTCATAGATAGAATTATTACTCGTGAAATACATCTTGAAGGTCTTGGTATTCTGAGGGATCTTTTCTCAATGAATCATACACATTGATGTTGCTATTGTCGATAGTGATTATGAGTAGAATCCAGTGGAATCTGTATGCATGCTCATGGAGATTAGAATTGACTAAACAGAATTAACAAAGATAATTAGATGACAATCGTACTTACCTGAAGTTGTAAGGCAGTAGTATAAGGTTCTTGTAATGAAACTCATCTAAGTGCCTATAAATGGTCTCGATTGTTGTTTTTCGTTGGTCCGGGATCTCATCCTCGTTAACTTTTGATGGGTCCATGAAAGCAATTCTTGAATAACGCTTCCTTCGCATCTCAGTAAGTTGCAGGCTACACAAGAAGAAAGCCAAATGTTAATTAGTAGATCGACAAATGTAATAAATTTATTAATAAACATATGAAAATATGTCACTTACAGACACCAGGCCATCATAAGATCGGTATTCATGGCGTCTAGATGGTAAATTTCATAGATATCAATGAATCGGAGCCATACCACCTTCTCGTTTTGAATGGCAAAATCTCAAGGTCTCACGAGCATACCAAACATCTCCAGGCCCTCAGCTGACTTCTTCAAGTACCAGTCATGAAATCTGCGCATCTTAGTTGGGAGCTTGTTGACCAATTCTGACTTCACTAGAGGTTGTCCTAGCTCAAAGCGCCATCTAGGTTCATAATTTTTATCCGCTGGTAGGTCTTCAAGGCCGAGAATACCACCAAGAGGCATCTTTGTTTGTTCATAAAAGCTAATGACATTAGCCAGTTCTTCTTCAGACATGTTGTCAATAAGTTTTGTGCTTCTGCACTGAGGCCCGCAAACAAGTTAGTCCGATCGGTCGTGGATGCAGGTATTTGCTCGATGTTTGTGGCGGTTGTTGTGCTATAGCAGAGCTAAACACGAACAATGAATGGAATCAAAAAGGCTCAAGATCACAAACTCAATCGAATGCCAAAGGAAGACAGAAAGCTATCTCTCAATAGTAGAATTCTCAAAAGTCGATCCCCTTTACAAGTGTCGGTCGACCTCCTTTTACAGGGAGACGAACGGACTTTTTACATACCGAGATTGACCTCATGTAAAACGGATCAAACAAGAATGTACTAGGCTAATTTTGGGAAATCTCCATTGGGTCTTCACGTAATCGGCACTTCATGACGTCACGCGGCAAATCACGGCGCTTATCCCGGCATTAGCACGTGCGCCTGTCGGGTGAAGACCTTTAATTTTGGAGATGCCCCCTTTCGCCTAGTGGATTCTCGCACCTGAAACATACACAAAGCCAAATTCAAACTTGTAAGTCGTTAGCGGCGACAAAACCCCCAAGCGACATATGGGCCAACACTCGCCAGACAGGGAGGATTCGGCCCTGGGGTTTCGTCGTGGGAAAAACCAAAAGTATCAAACCCAAAGTTTGGCAAGCTGCACCGTCCGCCCTGTATGGGAACTTTCGGGCGACGAAGGGTATCTAGCGAAAACTATGACACGAAAGATAAAAGAATATTGATTGGCTTCGGGGGTTTCGTTGTTAACTTTTTGAATTGCTCTCGTCGAGTTGCGTCAGTCTTATGGTTTTGACTACAATGAGCTCAATTCCGAATCCCCCAACAGCGGTCCCCGACGTCAACGCAGGTATCTCCTTGTTCTTGTTTGTGGCGGTCCCCGACGTCGACGCAGGTATCTCCTTGTTCTTGTTTGTGGCGGTCCCCGACGTCAACGCAGGTATTTGCTCGATGTAACTATTCGGCGACCCTCGTTGTCTCTTCTTAGCATAAGACTTGTCCACCGAACGCTCATAGTCTGTTTTCAACGGCGGTTTCCTTCTCTTTTTGCTTCCTTCTCGTTTATGAAAGCCTTGAGTATCTCCTTATGACCTTCATTTTTTTGGCCTCCAGCTCTTCCTGTTTTCTTTTTGCTCTCATTTTTGCAAAGAAGTCCTTGACTTCTTTATCTGCAGTCGCGTTTGTTTCTTCATCTATCTTCTTTGGCTCGGGTTTTTTCTTTGCTGGTCATTTTCGTTTTTTCTTTGGTGGTTGCACCGACTTGAAAGATTGCGCTCGAGACCTTTGTGGCTCTGCGGCCGATGGTTGCTGAGGTGAATTGGGAGGGATGTCATCATCGTGATCGCTGGAGCTCGCTTCACCCGAATTGTCGTATGGTTCTTGCGGAGAAGGTGAGCGAGCAGGTAGTGACGATGACGGCCCCGAGATGATTGTAGAGGCTCGCATGTAGTGACGATGACGGCCCCGAGACGATTGTAGAGGCTCATGAAAGGTGTAGTGACGACGACGGCCCCGGCCCGTGGGGGTCTCTGAGGTCCATCATTCTCGTGGATTATGACGATGTAACGCTTTGGCCATAATATGATACCGTAGAGCATCCTTAAGTGTCTTTTCCCCATCACCTCCGGGATCTCTAGCTCTAGCTCCTCAAAATCAGGTTGATGATCTTCTACGCTAATTGAGGCGTAGCTGTGTGAATCGGCATGCCATGGCTCGTCTGTCTAGGAAACTGTGCAAAAGCACTTCCGTCCACCACCTGAGAAATAATAATAATAAATTATTATTAGCATGAATTATCAGTCATTGTGAATGCTCATCCACAAAATTCAAAGTAATATATATGCATCAATTATTGAGCTAATAAAAGCATGAATTATACATACCTTCATTTTGATGTTGCCGAATGGCTTGTGAAGCTCACATGTGGTGCGCCGACAGATGTCATCCATAGGGTACCGTTGGTTGTCCACTTGAACTCCTTCTATTGCCCTTTGCTTGGAAGCACAATGCTTTTGTGAGCGAAGGAACTTGTACTAGAGGCAGCCCTCCGTGATGGGGCCATCTCATTTAATGCGGCGGCCACCGCTCAATATCTGGCCGTCACATTTTCTTCGTGTTCTTTAAGTCTTTTCTCTATCTCTTGCCGCCGTTCCTCCTCTTCGCGCTCTCTTCTTTTTCTGCAGCTTCGATAGGTGGCAATGTCCCCCCTGAAGGCAAATTTCCATGGTACCACCCCGTAGCCCCTGCAACATCCTGGGTGTTCTGGATTCTTGAGTGCCATAGTGAGCTCATCCATCTCTCTGTCAACCTTCACTCTACCCGCTCTGACATCTTCAATTGTTTTCAATATTTCAAGTGCAGCCTCTCGTAACAAGGGTGGGTAATCAAGGGTACCATCTTCGGAGTTAATTGTGCCTCCATGAGCATAATACCAATTCTTCACTCGCCGGCCAATCAACGACCACCGGTATGGTACCTTGTGCGAGAAGGTCTTCTTCCATCTTCCGCCACTTGGGAACTGCAAATGCGTACCCACCTCGACCAAGATGATGGTCGTGCTCCTTCTTACCACGACTTTTCTTCCGTCGTGCACTCGCCTTGGCGAAATCTTCACTTTTCTTATGTTCCACAAAGGACGTCCAGTGTTCTTTTAACTTGGGATATTCAATCCAATTTGGAGTTCGATTCTTCTTGATATAATCTTTATGCAGTTGCTGCTTGAAATTCTGAAATTGTGTTGCCATCCTCGTGAGAGTCCAACGCTTCACATTGGCTGGTTCAACACCTTCAGGAAGTGTGAAGTGTTTTAGGATTTCATCGCACAACAAATTTTTCACTGAGTCTGCTTTTCCCTTCCATTCTCTGTAGCTGATGGGCACGTTGTCCCTTACAAAGGCCCCACACTGACACATACATGTCCTTGATTTTTTTTGGAGCACATGGTTGGCCATCATCTGATACTTCTGTGATATGATACATGACATGGCCGGTGAGTCTTTGTCTTTTTTGATGTGGAGCCTGAAGCCTACATGTTGCAGATTTGTTATTTAATTAATTAGTACCTAAGAATTGAGATTAGAGAAATAAGAACTATGAAGATAATGCATGATATATATATATATATATATATATATATATATACCTCGTGGGAACATTCAATACTTTCATTCACAAGACTTTCCTCATTGTTTCTAGAATTGTCCTTTTGTTGTGTCCTCGATGAGGCGGCATCCTCCTCATTCGGAGGTATGTTCAAGTACATGTCCACCTGACTACACTCCTCATCGGTGAAGGTTGCAATCGTATTTGTACCACTAGCAATAATGTCGACCATAAAGTTGTCATGGTTGTCATCCATCTGGAATAAACAAGAATTTTCTATGAATTTCTATAATAAACAAGAATTTTTTATGAATTTATGTAATTTTCAACAATTTCTAAAACTCTCTAGAATAAACAAGAATTTTCAAAGAATTTCTTTATTGAACAAGAATTTTCTAAGAATTTCTTTGAATTTCTCGAATAACCAACAAGTTTTTTGATGTTGATTTTCTAGAATAATCAACAATTTATAAAACTTTCTAGAATAAACAAGAATTTACTAAGAATTTCTTTATTAAACAAGAATTTTCTTTGAATTTATAGAATAAGCAACAAGTTTTTCCTATGAATTTTGGAATAATCAACAATTTCTAAAACGTTCTAGAATAAACAAGAATTTACTAAGAATTTCTTTATTAAACAAGAATTTTCTTTGAATTTCTAGAATAAGCAACAAGTTTTTCCTATGAATTTCTGGAATAATCAACAATTTCTAAAACTTTCTAGAATAAACAAGTATTTACTACAAATTTTCTAAAACTTTCTAGAATTTACTAAGAATTTCTTTATTGAACAAGAATTTACTTTGAATTTCTAGAATAAGCAACAAGTTTTTTCTATGAATTACTGGAATAATCAACAATTTCTAAAACTTTCTAGAATAAACAAGTATTTACTACGAATTTTCTTGAATAAACAAAGTCGAAATATTTCTACTAACTTGTGGATGAACGATGCTTGTTTGTGGCGGTGCAGTGTGGGAGAATGACAGAGGTGACGGGAAGTCACTTGTTCAAGACGACGAGGCAGTTGTCGACTTCAAAAGTATCAAACTATGAAATTGTATATTAGAACTCAAATACTCAAAACTATGAAACAATTATACTCAAAACTCAAATACTCAAAACTATGAAATTGTATATGACAAAACAATTAGATTTTGGTACACAAATATACACACAAAATTATACAAAGCATTACTATTTGTTTCTAATTAAATTTTTTTCCATTCCTATAAATTTATAAACTTTCATGCATATCTATAACTACATATATAATATCAATTGATAAACTAAATCAGGCCTTGACATTGGCGTCGGGCCAAACCGGCCATCGGGCACACGCCTGGCGGCGGCAGGGGCCGACAAGCAGCGGCGGCGGCCGGTCGGCTGGCGGGCTGGTAGTATCCGATCCGAATCGGTGAGGCGGCGGCGCCGTGGAGGAGGAGGCGGCGGGGGCTGGCGCCGGGCGCTGCATCTGAGAGGGTGGCGAGTTGGGGAGGAGATGCGGCGTCGGGGAGGCGTCGCGTCGGTCGTACCGGCGGTTAGGGCGAACGTCGGCGTGGCCGTGGCCGGCGGCGGAGAGGCGCGATCTGGCGCGTGTCGGGGAGGGGCGTCGCGTCGGGGAGGAGCAGCATGTCGGAGAAGGGCGGCGCGTCCGAGAGGAGCCTCTCGTCGGGGAGGGGCACGTCGGGGACGGGCGCGGCGAGCAGAGGCGGCGGCGACGGAGGAAAAGAGGCGAGGCAGCGATTTGGGGGAAAACGGCTAAGTGCCGATCTGGAAGGCGACGGGGCTTATATAGAACCCCCCACCTTTTGTCACGGGTCGTATTCCCAACCGTGACTAAAGGCCCTTTAGTCCCGGGTGATTTTACCACCCGGTACTAAAGGGCAATTTTGCGCGGGAAGTTAACATTTCTGTTTTCCTTGCTCATTTATCTCATTTCTTTTTGCTTTGAACATTTAAAAAAATCATTAGTTAAAATATTTGTGCCATGAAAAATTATATTATGTTAACACCAAAAAATACCTACTTTTCTATGCACATATTATTTCAAGAGTTGAAACAATTATTACTAATTTTCGTTTACAATTTGAAGGGGAAAATAAATTAAATTGAAAATATTAGTAAACCAACTCGAAAAATCCGCTTCAAACACATTTATGAATTCGTATTGTCTTCGAATGATCAACATGCTCAGGAAGAATGTCGTAGGTAGGCCTCCAGTTCTCATCGTCCAGCTCATAACGGAATATATATCATCAAACTCATCCTTCTTCTCATCTTTGTCTTTGTTTACTTTTTGATATAATGATCCATATAACTAATTATCAATTTCAATTTACCTAATTTTTTACAATGACTTACGTATACATACAGAGGTAACCTGATGGCTATTACAAGGCACGACATTAATTAATACCAATGACTACAAGTCCCAAGCTGAAGCTGGTCAACTTCTAGCTTTTGAACCTCTGCTTCAAACACATTTATGAATTCGCGTATTGTCTTCTAATGATCAACATGCTCAGTAAGAATGTTGTAGGTAGGCCTCCAGTTCTCATCATCCAGCTCATAACGAAATATATATCATCAAACTCACCCTTCTTCTCATCTTTGTCTTTGTTTATTTTTTATATAATGATCCATATAACTAATTATCAATTTCAATTTACCTAATTTTTTACAATGGCTTATGTATACACATACAGAGGTCACCTGATGGCTATTATAAGGCACGACATTAATTAATACCAATGACTACAAGTTCCAAGCTGAAGCTGGTCAGCTTCGAGATTTTGAACCTCTGCTTCAAACACATTTATGAATTAGCGTATTGTCTTCGAATGATCAACATGCCTAGGAAGAATGTCGTAGGTAGGCCTCCAGTTCTCATCCAGCTCATAACAGAATATATATCATCAAACAAACCCTTCTTCTCATCTTTGTCTTTGTTTACTTTTTGATATAATGATCCATATAACTAATTATCAATTTCAATTTACCTAATTTTTTACAATGGCTTATACATACAGAGAGGTCACACGATGGCTATTACAAGGCACGACATTAATTAATACCAATGACTACAAGTCCCAAGCTGAAGCTGCTCAGCTTCTAGCTTTTGAACCTCTGCTTCAAACACATTTATGAATTCGTGTATGAATTCTAGTATATATATGATTAATAAACATGCTTACTAAACATGTTGAAGACAATACATGAATTCATAATAAAGTACCTAATTAATAATAAGTTCATAAAGGTTCACATAGCTAGCTAATTAATACAAGTTCATGTAATAGGGTACGGTACAAAGCCTGATCCATGCATGCATAATTTTACTGAGCAGCACACGCTTGTAGATATGAAATATGGTTAAAGTATGCAATCCTCAAGCCTAGAACTCCCTCAAAATAAGCTAGAGCGCAGATTATCGCACTCCTCCGCTCGGAGGAGTGTCACAAACAAAGACTCGCAGACATCAAACAATGGAGCCTCGGGTTACTGGCTTGTAGAAAGTTAGAATTGATTGACTCTTCCAATTGTTGGTGAAAAACGGCTCCCCACCATAGTAATACACCCCAACTCTTTCCACGACTTGATTAAGAATCGCACGGAAGCTAATTGAAGCATAGGTAGAACCAGAGCGATCCTGCACACAATCAGATGATGACGAGATATAATAACATTATGAAAGTTCAAAATATATATGTACCAGAAACAAATTAATTAAGAATGAATAAAAATTCTTTTATATATAAATGTATATTATACCACATCTCGATGAGCCCTGCAAAGCCTCTCCGTAGTCTCAATCACATTTCCTTCACCCGCCTCGAGTTGCCTTAATTTAAAATAGGAAAGGTCCGGCACGAAGCACCCAACATTATTCTGGAGCTGTTGTAGACAATTCTCCACGGCAGTCCTCTCTCGTGTTAACCGAATAGGTGATGTTGAGCAACTATTGCAATGGCAACCATCGGGTGTGGTGCGCCTACTGGCAACTAGCCGTAGTCTACATATCGAGCAGGTACGGTGAAAGAGATATACACTCTTGCCATGTGCTCATCAACGTGTTTTCGGTTTGCACTATAGGAGGAGTACCATTCATATCCCCGATAATGTCTCTGAGCCATCTGATATTGTTGATAACCTACAATAATTATATATGTAACTAAAATTACAGATTTTCCATGTGAAATGAAAAAAGTTCTATGTAAAGCAAATTAATTTCAATTCCTATATTACCACGTTAGCTACACGTCCCGGATCACCCATTGGCAAGGTAATCTCGCGGTGAAAGTGCAATCCTGGACGTAGAGGAAACGGGTCCTCCAAAACACCTCCACGGCCACCAAGACCTCCATGGCCAATGCCACGGCCACCACGCCCGCCACGGCGACAGACTATGCCACGGCCACGGGTGCCATTACCAACACCACTTGACGACGACATTGTTAGCTCAAACTATATCCAAATCAAAATAACGCACATTATTCACAATAAATAGGATTAGTTTGCATATATAGATTGGATTCAATATATGCATCAATAGAAAAACAAAAGGGGATAGAATTCAACACTATTATTCTGTACATAACCTACGAACCAGCGACTAGAAGACCCGGATACTGGAACTACAATCAGTCTCACCTCACCGTCATATACACCTGGCTCTCCCACTTACAGTACTACACATGCCCTACACCTCCTATCTAGACACAGCCCAACATCACGGAGCAGGCAGTCCCCACGTAGCCCGTGATGTTAGACTATACCTAATTAGGACATGGGGCTCTGTATCAAAAACAAGAAAAAAAGAAAATGCTTACATTTATTGTATATAAAAAATACTTAATAAAAGAATTTAATCTTCTATTTCTTCCTATAGCAACCTAGAAATAAAAGGGGCCATAAAATTCAACACTATATTTTATAAATTATATGTACACATACCTACACATATATACAGATTGGATTCAATATATGCATAAATAGAAAAACAAAAGGGATAGAATTCAACACTATTATTACTGTACATAACCTTTACGAACCAGCGACTCAGAAGACCTAGATGCTCCGGGAACTACAACAGTCTCACCTCACCGTCATATACACCTGACTCTCCCACTTACAGTACTACACATGCGCTACACCTCCTATCGGATGGGTCCAACATCACGGAGCCGCAGTCCCCACGTAGACTGTGATGTTAGACTGTACCTAATTAGGACGTGGGGCTCTGTATCAAAAACAAGAAAAAAGAAAATGCTTACATTTATTGTATATAAAAATAAAAAATACTTAATAAAAGAATTTAATCTTCTATTTCCTCCTATAGCTACCTAGAAATAAAAGTATTTCTAAACAATGAAAGAATGGAAATACATACCTAGTACATTTTCGTATATGTCATTATTTTCTTTATGAGCATATATTTTATAAACTATATGTACAAGTAAAATTCAAATTTATGAAAAACAAGAAAATAAGAGAAAGCTTACATTTATTCTATATAAAAATAAAAAACATACTTAACAAAAGAATTTAATCTTCTATTTTCTCCAATAGCTACCTAGAATAAAATCATTTCTAAACGATGAAAGAATGGAAATACCTAGTACATTTTCTGTTTGTCTTCTTTTATGAGCATATATTTTATAAACTATATATATGTACAAGAAAAATTCAATATTATGAAAAACAAGAAAATAAGAGAATGTTTATTAATACAAATTTAATGAAAGAAGGAACAATGCAAGTACCATCCTAACTACATTTTCACGTGTATATACAAAATCTCATCTCTCTAATTAATTTAAGCTCCTCCTACCTAGCTACCAATTAACATTTCTATTTTCTCCATCTCTAAACCATAAAACAAAATTTAATCACAACAAATGAAGGGAGGATGAAGATTCCAACCTTGACAACACCTTGGAGGAGAGAAATCTTCACAAACTAATGAAGAAAAAAATCGCAGCACCACCCTAGGCTTGAGTCGCCATGGAGGGGAGGGGCTTGAGCTCATGGTGCAGTACGGTGAATGGCTCGGGTGGCAGGAGGAAGAAGGAGGTACGGTGCTTATATGGATGCCGGCCATTAGTCTCGGCTGGTGTGAGCCGAGAAGGGGTACCCTTTAGTCTCGGCTCGTAACACCAGCGGGGACTAATGCTTTTGTCTCTGGTGGTGTTACGAGCCGAGACAAAATGTAATTTTTGGTACATCTCTATGTAATTCAAAGTACTGCTTTGTTTTCACCATTTGATTTCACAGGATGGATGGCTCTTATTACTTGTTTCAAGAACTAAAAGTATTTCTAGAAAGAAATATAGAAGCAACAACAGTGATATTTTGTTTGATCCTTTTTGGATCATTTTCAGTTTTTATATATGTTTCATATGCTGGGCCAAGGGGTTGGCTCAAGCTAACCAAGCCACATCTTACCTGACAGCACCCTCTCTTCGTTCTTATCGTTTATTAATATGTGGCTTGTGAAATGTCTATTACTCAATTAAACAGTTCTATGTATTATATTGTGCTATATGGCTTGTATTTTAACTAAAACCATTGATCTACGACGACACATATCATATTGATGTCTTTTTACCATTTTAACTAAAACTTTTGGTTTCCATTCTCCTACAAATATAATTTAATGCCATCATCTTCGTCTCCGACAATACAATATTCATGATTAAATGAAATTTTTTGTGAAACTAGAATTGATCTTTCCCAATGGTTTTCTCTCCGGCCAGTATGTGGAGGCGGCTGCTTATGTACTAGCTGTTTGGTTCTGTTTGAAACCAACCATTGGACAAGTATCTTAGTACGTTGACTCATTACTCACACTAAGAAAAGGGAATATTCACGACATTGACTAAAACGGCAAATCCTGAACTAACATATATGCCAAATAAGAGTCAACTGGAAGGCACACGTTGACACGTACGCATATTCAACATCATTTGACTTTCATTGATCTCGGCTGCATCTCCATGCATGTGATCACCACTACTCCATGAAAAAGATCGCGTATCTACACCCATATGTGCCATATCTCCCAAAATAATTGATGAATATAGTATGCTAGTATATAGTATCCCGGCCCCAAGTCTACCAGATTGGTATATATCAAGGTGTGTTGTGACTTAGCTAGGCTAATCATGCTCATGAGAGTTAATAACTATATAACTAGCCACCTCACAAGGTCAGTAGAGTGATTAGTTATAACCATATATGGAGGTCAATTTCTTGCAAAGATGAATGCACCCAAAGATAGTGACGGCCGAGCAATCCTCCTGCCATGTTCCCCTTCTAGAATTGCTAGTTTTATACAGAGTCTTCTTCTTGCCGACATACAATTTCATATCTTATATATGCATGAACTCGTTGCTCAGATTGGCAAAGAATATACATGAGATTCATTATTTGCGATAGTCGTACCTTGACACCGGCAGATCAAGGGCAGGCTTAAGTCAATGGTGCAATAGGTTTTCTTAATTTCTGTCATCTGGCTTGATCCGTGGTCAGATCGATGCAGCTTATGAATATCTCTCTACCCTGAAGCACAGAAAAGATATGGACGGCACTCGCAGATTGTTTTTTGCAATGTACTTGCTGGCCATGAAGTGTAGAGTAGAGCCAACATGTTCGTTGAGTCATCGCCTGCGAAAATATAAATCGTATCCTGAATTTCAACATCTGGTGCATGCATTTCAGGTTTAGCTAGATTATATTATGCATGCAACCAGAGACTATAAATTAATTATTATTTGAATTCCAATAAACTTGATACTGGCAGATCAACGGTCGGCTTAGAGGGTGTTTGGATCCCACCTGACTAGAGACTACTGACTAATTTTAATCACCTTTAGTCACTAAACCTCCAAACACCCCTGAGTAAAGGGTGACTAAAACTAGTTTAGTCCCTAGTCACTCATACCCCAACTTCTAATGACTAAAATCTCTTCTCTCACCTAATTAAGTGCTCCTCCCATTAATTTGGTGGGCCCAACAAACCTCATCCCCTCGCCCCTCCCGTCATCCTGCGCGGCTCGCCTCCCTCATCCGCATCCCGCGTGGGGGGTGTCACGCGCCGCTGCTCCTCCCGCAGAACCCCGCCTCCGCAGCACCCCACCGCCGTATGTTCCCGCCGCCCCGCAACACCCCGACGCCCCCGCAGG
Source organism: Cenchrus purpureus (assembly GCA_022644695.1). Taxonomy (NCBI): domain Eukaryota; kingdom Viridiplantae; phylum Streptophyta; class Magnoliopsida; order Poales; family Poaceae; genus Cenchrus; species Cenchrus purpureus. Next base: position 53,916,231 of record CP053454.1, read on the forward strand.
ACTCCGGCACCCCGCAGGACCCGGCGCTTCCGTGCCGCCTGTGCACCGCCGGCGCCCTAGATCCGCCGTCAGTGACCATGGACGGCGACGGCGACCTCCCCTACGATCTCTTCTCGCAGACGGCGTCTTCCGGTGCTGCACAACCCATCGACGATGACGGATGGGGAATGACGCCCCCTCGTCTCCGGGGATCCGCCGGCCACGGCTCGGTGGCGAGGGGGCTCGACCGTGGTTTAGAGAAGAGATATAAATGGAAGGGAGAGAGAAGAATTTAATGCTGGGACATTTAATGTTGACTAGTAGTAGTCACCCTCCAAACAGGGGATGACTAAAAACTTTTAGTCTGACTACTACTAGTCACATGACTAGAGGGTATCCAAACACCCTCTTAAACTAGTTTTTCTTCTCTTGATCAGGTTCAATTTATCATCAGTACCACCTCAGGAGATAAGGACGGCTCTCATCAAATCACTACAATTTTATAATTTATGAATGATAGCGGTTTAGAAATAATGCATACCATTAATTTAATTGTTCAACTATTTAGTTTCTCTGACACGCACATACCAGAAAATTTGTAACATCAATGGAACGGATAGTAAAAACTAGTGATATTAATTTAACGCAAAAGCGAAATCGAGAGGGCTCTCGATTTAGGCTTAGCCCCAGAGCCATCCCAATTTGGAGAGGACAAGGAAGCGGGGGATGAATCGAACAAAAAGGCAAAAGGGGGAAGGAGAAGTAACAACGGGTTCGAGGAAGTAACTTAGTGCTCCATGGCGCTGTCGGGCGCGGGCGGCGGCGGAGGGAGGCGGCCTTAGAGTTCGGGATAGGGTTTGGGGTCGTAGGCATACTTAAAACTTTGCCGTGAGCTTTTAGTCCTGGCTCTCGGCAAACAGCTATTTTGCCGAGAGTTTTTCTTGGCCGTCGGCAAAAAAACCTCTTTCCATCTTAAATTGTTTTCATAGTTTTTTCATACAACTTTTGATGAAGAACAACCTTATATCACAATTGTACATCCCACAAATATCTACAAATTTTAGTAAGCAAGTATTTCAAAATTGTTAATCTAAATATGTGTTTTCTTTTTTCAATTGAATATAGAAGGCATATTTGTGAAGCAACTCATAGCTATACTTGTCTTCTATATCCTAAACTTTTTTTACTCTCTACATACATCATGTGGTGCTACATGTTACAATTTGATACATTATTTATATATTTATTTTCTATATTTAACTAATTAATTGCATTTCACGCATATTTTTGAATCAAGCCAAGTTTTAACTGCAAGTGATTAAAATAATAGAGTAGAATGAGTGAAAAATGATATTCATGTTATTTAGCACAATTTAGGACCTTGGACATAAAATAAAAAGAAAATTGTTAACATCTTATCTAGGAAACACAATCACATACGCACTCACATACGCATGTCTGAATGATTTTGAAATTCTAAAAAATGTAAATGAAGTCTTAAAATCATGAAATTTGTCAATGTCTCATGATATCATACAAGGAGGTTGTGGTCAAAAATTAAGGGGGTTGCACATTTTATCATATACGATGCTTACAAACTAAAACATACGCGATGAAGTTTCAGAGAGTTATGCAGGAAGCGGTTGGGTTTGCAAGTGAAAGTGATGCTTAAATTGAAATTTGAATTCAAAACTTTTTCTACTCTCCACATACAACATGTGGTACTCCATGTTAAAATTTGATAAATTTTAGAATTAATTTTCTATATTTAACTAATTAAATGAATTTATAGCAATTAATAAAAAGTGTGTCGTGGGCCCGTTTATACTCAAGATAAACTGAGCTATAGCCCACCGCAGCCCACGTAGCAGCCCGGCCTACCTCCTCCCCCTCTCCCATATATAAACTCACCCCCCCAAGCGTATCCCCTCCCTCCCTTGTGTGCGTCGCCGCCCACACAACTCTCCCTGGCCAGATCCCCTGAGTTCATCCCTCCATCGCCGCCATCAGTCACCCTCCTCCTCTCCTACTCCGGCGGCCAACCCACTCCATCCCCCGGACACCACGGCCCCAATCCTCTACCTCCCCTCGCCTCCCCTCCACTCACCCCACACCGACAATGAGGAGCAACGGCGGGGTGAAGTGCGGAGGTGGCGTATCTTGAGGACGTGGCGGTAGTGCATCTTGAGGAGCAGCGGTGGGAAGTACGGTGGTGACGCATCTCTGTGTGTGTGTGTGTGTGTGTGTGTGTTTTCCCACAGGTTGCGGTGGTGGCATCCTAGTGGTGGCTAGGTGGTGTGGAGGCAACCCAGCGGCTGGGAGCACCGAGCTCATTGGATCCGGCAGCTGCGGTGGCACCCTCAGATCCACTGCCGGGGAAGGATCATGAGGTCGGACGGCAGCGGATCTGAGGGCGGCGACATAGAGCTCCTCCCCGGGCGCGACCTCGACCGCCTTCGCCGCTGTGACCTCGACCGCGAGCGCGGGTTGACCCAGCCGGCGGTGGTGACACCCTCCCTAATGGATCCAGGCTCTCTCTCTCTCTCTCTCTCTCTCTCTCTTCTCCCTGTTTCTTCCCACAGTCGGCGGCGGGGTGGTGCTGGCGTGCTGGAGGTCTTGCTGTGGTGGAGGTGCGGTGGTGACGGCCACTAAGGTCCGGCGGTGGAGTGCCACGACGGTAGGCCAGTGGAGGCCATAGTGCCCATCCGCTGGGGCCGCAGTGCCCAACTTTTTCTTTTTTTATCCTTTTCAAAAAAGTTTGTCAAGAGCCATCTCTTCTCACGGCACATCTGTGGCTCTCGGCAAACATTTGTTTGCCGACCAGATTTTGCCGAGAGCACTAACCTTGCGCCGAGAGGAAAGGGGGTTGTGCCGTGAGCATCTGGCTCATGGCAGGACCTCAGATTCCGGTAGTGATAACCGTAACTTCTTGAAGTAAAAGGGAGAGAATTCACCCCGACAAACCTCGTGCTGATACTGCTTCAAACATTTTGCCAACGAATTAAATATCCAATCGCTTGCGAATTGATTAATTTGTTACATGTGTGTTGCTTTAGGTATTCAGGTGATTATGCCTCGTGTAAATGCAGATTTTTTTGACAATAGTAGCTCAACACACGACAAAGTTAAGAGAGTGAATTTTATGAGCATAGGGGCAGGTGTCCAGTCTATGACATGGTGCACTCTCAGCCATTAGATCAGCATCACATGGCTGAGATTGAGCCACGTCACTTCTAGACTGAGATGACGTGGCTCAATCTCAGCCATCCGATGCCGATCCGATGACTGAGAGTGTGGATGGGCACCTTCCCCTATGCTCACAAAGTAATTTTCGAAAGTCAACTCATGTCATGTGTGTTTCTCTTCACAGAATTGTACTAATTTTTCTATTGCAGAGGTGAAGGGGCGAAGCTACGTAGTTGGTAGTGGGTGCAAATGCACCCACGGAAAAAACGAAATTACGTGCTAACCACTTGACTTTCACTACGTGTGCACCCCCCTCGGACATGCACAATGCACCCCCCGCCACTCAGACGTGACGAGGAAGGTGTCAAGCGTCAGGTGAGCGAATCAATACCATCAATTCAATGATCACCTCATTCCAACACCGAGAGTTTATGAGAGCAAAATTATTGTTAGGTACTGCATGCCTGTTGGCTTCTGCACTCTCTCCTCTCCTACTTGCTGTTTTCGCTGCCACAGTGCCACCTGCCGGCCGCAAGGTTGCCGCTCCGGCTTCTTCCAAACAAAGCGCCTAAATCTAGAAATAATTGTGACTCGCTTCTTGAGTTTTTGCTATCATAGGATTAGGATCCAAGTCTCTCCTGCTGCTAAGCAAGGAGTCAATTGGTTGTTCAGAATGGTTTTTGCAGAGTGATATTTTTCAGCTGGGGCAAATAGCCTGCGAAAGCCAAGTAATATTAGAATGAAGTATACGACTTGATTTGTCAAGATATAGGATTCAGCTAGAGTAGTTTAGCGTTGCAGGATAGCATGACATCTTTCTTACTTATTTATCTGATGATCAAGTTGTAAATAGTTGATAGCATCTAAATTTTCCATACCCAGTCTCCGTGCAGATCTAGGATAATTTGTAGTTAGGATATGGGAATCCCAATATGCACATCTGTTACTAAAAAATTAAATACATAAAAGAGATGTGCATCTTTGTGTTAAGAAAAAAATTCGGATGCCACACTCCCTACTCGAGAAGAGAGAGATGCTTACACACTATAACGAATGGGATAGGGATCGGAGAAGGAACAACTACACGACTATTTTCTCTGTCTCTAAATAAGTGTACCTCGAGAAGCGTGTTTGCCTCACAGATATGTTTTCCGAACTATGTTTAATATGGAGCGGATGGAGTACCCACTAATAGACAATACAATTACATTCATCTAACTAAATATAATTTATTAAACAATTTATTAGTGCTTTTTTATTTTAAAAACTTGTATTATACCATATAAATATTGCAGTCATAGCCATATCATGACAAAGTAGTGTCTAAGAAGCGCACCCCCCTCATTTTCGCTCTAGCTTCGCCACACTGGAGGTGATACATAATAAAGTGCTAATTTGTCTCCAGGTTCTCTTTCAGGTCAGTGCGTAGTGCAACATAGAGAATAATGAACCAACATAGTGCAACATTCAGAACAAGATAAATGTATAAATTATGTTTAAAACGTATTAGGATGTGTCATTGTACGACCTGGCTAGTATAAAAATATAGTTGAAGTTTGAATTTGTCTAGCATACTAATAACTAGATAATAAAATGCTTGAATTTTACTTGGTGGATCAGCTTCACAGGATCATAACAACACAAAATTTGTAGTTTGTGAACTCTACTAAAAAAATTGATGACTCAGTGGAAACAAATATATGAGAGTGCTAGATATTAGATAGAGGGGAGAGACAAGAAACCCGAGGCAAATTTAATTTAACGTCTTTGTCACAATACGAATCTTGATGTAAAGACCTTTGTTGTCATCTAGAGAATAAAGATTGAACTGTCTTTTTTTTTGTGCGAATAAAGATTGAAATGTCTTGATCAATCTTTGACCGATAATGATTTTAAGAATTTAAATTCAAATTAATTCGATTCATAAACTAATTAACCTTGCTACATCCTGAAAAGCAGGGAGTATACTGTTTCTGTGCGATTGGAATATACTGATTAAGTACATCATTTTCTGTCTCAGCTTATTATTATTATTACCAAATTAAGACAAGGACACAGAAGGTCAGAAACTTCAACCGGACGGTACCGGTAGTGGAACTTTTGCTGTTGTGGCCGGTCGCCGATTGCTCCCATAATAAACCAACAGTCCAGCCGCCGTTGGCCGGGCTGGGCAGCCGGCCAGCACGTACTTGCGATCTTTTAGTGTGCCGTATCTGACCAAATCCGGCCATCAGATACATGATTAATATGTCGGGTCGTATACTTAAAGGGTGTTTGGATCCCTTTAGTCCCCTGACTAATTAGTCAGCCCCTGTTTGGAGTTCTTAGCCTTAATTATTCTCTCTCCCTCCTTTTTTTCTCATCTCCCGCGGCAACTAATGAGGAGAGAGAAGCATTTTAGTCACCTTTGGGTCACCCCTGACTAGAGACTAGACAAGTTTTAGTCACCTTTTAGTCTCTGGTGTTTGGAAGTTTAGTCCCTATAGTGACTAAAATTAGTCTGACTTCTTCTAGTCAGGTGGATCCAAACACCCCTTACACTACTACAGAAGACGTTTGTAGGAGCGGACGGATTTGCATTTTCAGGTGCGAGCGCGAAACCCGCTCCTAGCTGTCACTTTTAGAAATAGATGTTTCTAGGAGCGGGTAAATGGCCCGCACCTGGAAACACCATTTCCAGGTGCGGGTGACGGGGTGGTCCGCACCTGCTAATGGATTTCCAACAAAAAATGTGGCTGCGTTAAAAAACTCAAAATAAATAGCAAAAATCTTTTTTTAGGGGAGGGACCCAACCGGTCAGCCACCCACCCGTCCCCGTCATCAAGTCGTAAGCCGCACCTATATTCATTTCTCCATTCGAGGTCATTTGAAAAAAATTCAAAATTTCAAAAAATCAGACATACTTTACCTTAAAAAAGTAATTCAAATTAAAAATAGTTCAACTACAAAGTTCTATAACTTTTGAAGATGAACAACTTTTATTTTCATCATTTGGTCATCGGGCGTAGTGGTAGTAACATTCTTCACAAATCTTATACATCTCTCATATAGTTCCATGAAATGGATATAAGTTTTGCAAACAATCTCATATTACTTAAATGAATATTTTGAAATATTAAACAATCTCAAATAAAAAACTTGCCAACTACAAAGTTTTAGGTCTCGTCGAGCTATACAATTTCGATATAAAGTTTGTCTTCATCCGAGATCATATGAAGAAGTTATGAATTTTTTTTTGTCATGAGACCATCTCCATTTGTAGCACCTAGAAATCCATTTCTAGAAATGAGAATATTTCCAGGAGCGGGTCATGACATCACCCGCACCTGAAAATGATTTCTGGGTGCAGGTCTAGCTGCTATGGTGCTGCGCGTTTTTGTTACATCGGATGGCAATTTCGCCCGCGACTAGAAAAAACAGGGCGCTCTTACAAATGTTTTTTGTAGTAGTGTTATGTATTCCAAGTCACCAAGTGTACATGTAGTGTCTTAGGGCATAGTTCATAGGGCATAGAACACTTTGATTAAAATGTGATTAAAACTTCATAAGTGAATGCAAACTCTAGCTGCGGTCGCTTCACAAACCAAAATGATGCTTGCTAGATGAAGATTTTCGCAATCACCGGGCAATAGAACTGACACGCAATAATGATCCATGGAGTAAATCACGTAGCATACATTTTTAGATATCAGTTAAGAAATATATTGATGTGTGTATGCATCATGGTAGTATGAGCATATACATGTTGGCCTACATAAGTAAAGGGTAAAATGGACTTTTCACATTAGTCTCATACTACAATCACCACAACAGCATAAAGGATGAGTTTGTCCTCGAAATGAAAGTTCAGAGACTAAATTGACCTATTTGAAAGTTGAGGGACGAAATTGACCTTTAGTCTAAAGTTCAGGGACCGAAATGACTATTTTGCTTTTTTTTATTCTACTTTGAATGTATCAACCTATTCTCCAAAAGAATTTCTCTCAAGTTTTTGCCCTTTCCAAATATAATGCTCATGATTTTTCCACACGGATGATTCCAACAGTACCTTATAGTCCATCATCTTGTGTTGAACAACATGAAAAGCCTTACCCAATAAATAAGCATACTAATAATAACAACCGCATATACAATCCACACAACCATTACGAGACAATAAAAAGGATCATGAGAACAATCGATTGACTCAAAACTTTCAACAATTTATTGACTTGAAGCCTTAGTTTTAATCGATCAAGCGTGGACAAGAATTTTCTTCTAAACCACTTAGAAATTACAAAACTCGGCATCGACAAAAGCAATGATACATTTCTAACAGGAGGTATGGTACGTAATAGTGTCACCACCCAAGCTGAACATCTACTTCCTTTGATCCCAAAAAAAAAAAAAAAACTGAACATCTACTAGAATTGCTAAGTGCCGAAACAGAAATAACTTGGAACTAAGAAAACCTTTCTCAAGCTCGATTCTCCTCTTAATCTAATCGACCGGATTCAGCAAACAGGAAGTGTGTGGAGGAAGCTCCTAGGAGTAGCATTTTGTTCGGTTCCAGCTGAGCCATCCCTAATGGAAACTTATGATTTCTAAGACACTGTCGTTTATGCCGTAGTTGATAAGACAAAAAATTTAAGGATCGCATCTGATTGCTCAAGCATATACTAATCCTTCTGCTCCCAAATGTGTGTACACATGATGTCACTAGTTGCTGGCGTTTAGCTTGCCTCCAACTGCTACTGCCACCACAATGCATCTGAGCATCCGTCTACCCATCGCGCAAGAATCATCAGTCATCATCGTCGTCACTCGTCACCCGCTCATATACGCTCTAAGCATAATTGGCAGTGATCACGAACCGCACTGATTGCAATTGCAGCAGACGACATGGCGGCCGCCGGCGGGAGTCGGGAGGAGAGGTGGAGCCTCGCCGGCGCGACGGCGCTCGTCACCGGCGGCAGCAAGGGGATCGGGCACGCGATCGTCGAAGAGCTGGCCGGGTTCGGCGCGCGGGTGCACACGTGCTCCCGCAACGCGGCGGAGCTGGAGGAGAGCCGCCGGCGGTGGGCGGAGAAGGGGCTCGCCGTCACCGTCTCCGTCTGCGACGTCTCCGTTCGCGCCGACCGGGAGAGCCTCATGGACACCGTGAGGGACACTTTCGACGGCAAGCTCGACATCCTGGTAAGGTCAACGGCGGCAAGCTTGTTTGTTTACAGTACGTGGTCAGTGGCTGGCACATAACCATCAATCACTGAATGGTCCATGATCCATGAACACCTGTCCCACAGGTCAACAATGCCGGGCAGCTGTTGGTGAAGGCGGCGGCGGAGTGCACGGCGGAGGAGTACTCGCGCGTACTGGGGACCAACTTGGAGTCGAGCTTCCATGTCAGCCAGCTCGCACATCCTCTCCTCCTCAACGCCTCCCTCGCCGGAGGAGGAAGCGTCGTCAACATCTCCTCCATCGCAAGCTGCCGGGGATTCCCAGGGCTCGTGCTCTACTCCATGTCAAAAGGTATAGTGTATACTGCAGTGCAGGCCGGCGGAGATTTTTCAAATCAGAACTTGTTCGATCTTGGCATAAATGAGAGCTTGTTCTCAAACAACATGAATATTTAAATGATTTCCATAAATTATGTATTGATACACGGAAGAAAAAGATTTATTTGTTCTTGACACAATTCAAGCTTACGTGCAGGAGGAATGAACCAGCTTACAAGAAGCCTTGCTGCCGAGTGGGCGCAGGACAAGATTCGTGTCAACTGTGTTGCCCCGGGCGTAGTCACAACTGATATACTCAAACAGGTGCGTGTCACCTAGACAGCGAATAGCTCGGCCTAATAAGCAAAAAAAACAAAAAAAGGTTAGACAGAGAACAGAATCATCAACTTGTCCATTGTCCATTCATTGAAAGATTTTACACCGAAGAGGCGGTCACTTTATTAACATTTGAGTTTAAATGGTCACTTAATTAATTGTTCCTAGAAATTAACTCTGGCATATAGAGTAGGGGAATAATAACATATTATTTAGTGGTTAAAAAACACTATGAGGATGAATAGATGATCATCTAGCAAAATATTGTTTTCTCCACCAGATTAAAAGATATCTATAGTTTGCCATATGGCTCGCGGCACCGGGTCGGCCCACGACATTGGATTTTGGCCCGACACAGCCAGGACCCAGGAGCCAGCATCGTGCCAAGCTAGTAGCTCGACCTGCCCTTAGTGCTGAGCTTGGGCACAGCTGCTTCAGCTTGTGCCCCAGTCTAGTCCGGTAAGATTAACGATCAGGGCATGATAGAGACATGTTTAAATCTGTATGTACAATATTTATATATTTCTCGAAAAAATTTAAATCTGATGAAATATTCTCTTAGCGGAGCCGGACTAAAATAGGCACGATGGACCTACATGGGCCTGAGAAGGCACCAAGCCAGCCCAGCAAGGCTAATAGTCTCTAGTGTCGAGCCTGTGCCACCACATCGCTTCGGCCCATGGGTTGACACACACAATTATTATCCGGGCCACACTATGTCGGGTTGCTTGTTTGGTCATCTATCTATAATCATAAGACTGGATTTTTTGATTAAAATATATACATGTATGGGCACTTATTAATTGATAAATAGAATTTCTTCTTTAATTCATAATAATGGTTTTGATAAATACATATATTCTCATTAGTAATTATCTACTGGCTAATTGATGAACTTTGTTCTTCGCTTCTCCAAATTTGTTTGGAGTTGACACCATGACAGGTTGAACCAGAGGCTATAGAGCAAGAGATTTCACGTGTTCCCATGTGCCGGAGTGGCGAGCCCGAGGAGGTTGCGTCTGTGGTGTCATTCCTCTGCATGCCGGCGGCATCCTACATCACCGGTCAAGTCATTCGCATCGAAGGTGGCCGGACCATAAGTTCCTGAGTCGCTAATAAACACCAAGTTGCACACAAAAAATTCCGTGGGTGTAGATGTAATAACATCCGACATTATTGGAGTTTTTTTTTCGAATACGCAGGAGAGTTACGTAACATTGTATTAAGAAGATGAAATGGTTTGTTATACACAGCGCGTGGCCATCCAGCAAACGCCAAATGCACTCACTAGATATTACAAGAAAGCAAGACCCAGGGTGGAAAAAGAAAGCTTAAATGGGGCTACTCGCTAAACAAGCAACCAAGATGTGTGGCACTAGCGGTACGCGGCTCAGACGATGAGCACACACGCCCGGGGCTTACTAGCAGACGTTTTCCACGACGGGAAAGCACCCAGTACCTTGCCAGCATGACCACATGACGAGCTGGTGTTGAAGACACCATTGAGCGCCTTCTTGGACTCAGCATTGGCTTCTTGTAATGAGCAGAACTTCGCTGTGGTGAGCAGTCGGAATCTTGGCCAGCTTGCTGCTGGCTAGCTGGGAGCTATTGCGCATGGGAGGCCTAGTTTGCCCCGACTACAGAGTGGGGCGAGCCGGCAGCTTGGTGAGAGGAGAGGATGTTCGCTTTTAAACATTGTCGACAAACCGATCAAGGCATCTCGCCATGGAGCTCGGGGACCGATTAAGCGGCGCGCATGCTGGGGTGGAGATAGAGACAACTGGTGACGTACAGGCCAAAGAAGTTTGGGCCACCCGGCGGCCATCTGGTGTAGAGACAGCACGGGGCGAGATAGCATCCTAGGCTGCAGCAGGGCCGCAGCAGGGCATGTGTCTTGCCCAACGGTAACAAGAGGCGCAACAATCTCTAGGGGGTACCAACATCCACTGAGTCCAAGTAGGACCGGTCAACTGGTACAGCACCCTCCCGCAGAGGCAGAGGGGTCGCGGCAAACGGCTGCAACAAAAGCTTTGGGAAAGGATCCAAGAGGCTGATCTCCCACTCAAATAGCATCGGATCAGAGGTCCAGTTGTGGGGCAGAGCACTTTGAACCAGGAAACAGAAAACATCAACATTCTTTGCACAGTTTGGTGTCTTGTCTTGAGCGCTTGGACGAGGCTTCCCACCCTGGGAAGAGTCAAGAAGCGGGGGATGTGTCGCCTCCGAAGCGGGTGTGGAGGGAATCACAACTCACGATTCCGCCAGCGCGCTTTCTGGAAAGCACGCAGCATCAGGGCTCCTTGGCCCATGTGTAACCCGGATGTCAGCCATGGGCCAATTTGAACTGGCAAGGCCCCCACCCGTCATAACGGCCTCGTCAGCAGTGACGGCCGGCACGGCCACCTCGAGCGCAGCCGTCGCCGGCACGTCAGCCGACGGAGCCACCAAGACTGCTTCCACCGCAGCGGTGCAGACCGAGTCGACGACGCAGGAGACGACACCGACGTTGGTGGGGGCATCGGCATCGTCAGTGTAGGAACCGCCGCTGTAGATCGGGACGGCACCATCGTAGAGACTATCATCCCGAGCAGGCTGAAGCCCACTGTTTGTGGCGTCCTCGACCCTGCGGTGGATAGGAAATCCTAGCAGATGAGGGCCCTGGCCATGTGTCTCGCCATATCCACAGTTAGGGTTGCCGTCGTGTTCACTGTCTCCATCGGAGGATGGTGGCGATGGCGCAGGGGACGCAATGCACAAGGTAAAGTCGGCAATGCTCCGAACATGGAAGAGGACCTCGCAGGTGAACACCTCTTCTGCCGGAGATACGGCTCCAGGCTGCTGAAGATGATATGCATGCTCGGATCGTCATAGGAGATGACGGGCGCCAGCTCTACCACAAGGAGGGGGGCGTGTGGTCGGGATGGAGCTGATCCATTATTGTAGATGGTGATGTCGATCCAGTGTATGATGTGGACATTCTTCGAAGAACATCCATATAAAGACCCATGTTATTACCCAGCTCATTTTCTTGGAAGTTGAGAAAAAATTGGTTTTTGTAAGAAGATTTGTAACTATTCCCTCCATTTCATATTACTTTTTGTTTTGTCTTTTTTCTACATTCTTTTTGTTATGTATCTAGAATAAATAAAGGGTATGTCTCGGCGTCTGTCGACTGAGAAATAGGTTATCCGTTTATAGCCGTTAAATAGTGAACGAACGGTCCAGATCTTCCTTGCCTTTCATCTTCAACCCCGAACCGCACACATGCTCGTCGTCTTCCTCGCCCGCGACGGCTCCGGCGACTATCACGTAATGTGCAACACCCCCGCTTCGTCCACCTCCCACCTGGCTCCGGTAGCATTCGCCACCTCCACCGCCACCGACGCTAATCCGTTGAGGTTTGGCGCCTCCTCCTTCCCCAATCTTCTCTTCCCTTCTTTCCCACCCTACCACCTCCTCCACCACCCCGGCCGGCAGTGGCTGCCACACCCCCCCATCTCGTTGCCACCCCTCGACCCCACCCTTCCTAATCCCAACAGCCATCGCGCCCCCGTCGTCGGTCACCTACCCAACCGCGGTCCAACCCCACCCGACTAGTGGTGCTACTGCGCCACCTCGCCTCTGCCACCACCGCCGGTCCTCCGGCGCCCCCACCCCTCCTCTTCTAGGTCTGGCGATCATTGGAATCCCAACCCTAGCACCCCTGGAACCCTAACCGAGGCCCCTCGAAACCCAAATCCATAAACCGCCCACCTCCACCACCGTCCAGGCCGCTCCACCCACCTTTCGCTGTCCATCCACCGAGAAGAGAGAGAGAGAGAGAGAGAGAGAGAGAGAGAGCCACCGTACAGGCGGAGCCTGTGGATTCATGCCGCCGCCACCCGCTGGTGTCATCGAGGGAGAAGAAAAAAACGGAGGGAGAAAGAGACTGGGAGGCGGCAACGGATGGGGAAGAGAGAGCGGAAGAGGCGACGACCGAGGGGGATGGATAAGGAGCTGTGGGCCTCACCCGGCTGTATGGAATCCAGTTTCGTAATTTCTGGTGACTGATGGAATTGAAAAAAGTCAGTCAGCTGATGAGGAGTTAAACTCATAAATATATATCTAGGTGCATAGTAGAAAAAATATATAGAAAAGTCAAAATGACAAGTAATATGTAATGGAGGGAGTAATACCGTGGATTGTGATCTTCTTGCATTCCATGAATAAGACTGCAGTTGGTTTTATCGCCAAGCTTCATTTTGAATTTGTAAAAATAAAGTTTAGAAAACGACTATTACATTGCTCAAACCTCTGCCTCTAAATTTCGAGCTAGGAGTGTTGGGGAATTGGGCAAAAACCTTTCACCCTCGAAACGTCGGGGCTGATGAATTCGTGAAAACATTCGTGAACAGCTCATCAAGTCACGGGTCTGTTTCGTGGCATGAATTTATTCACGAAGATGTTTCATCATTATCGACTGATTCGCTAACCCTCTGATGACGTGCGAAATAATCGCCGAATTGGCATCAGAATCGTAGGTCTATTTCTTATTTCAGGACAGCAGGAATCTAACGAATTCGGGAAACTGTGAAGTCGGGAATTTTGGAGGTTCGAAGGAATTTCTCTTCGGCTGCAGATTCTGGAGCTCAGTTCGAGGACCGTGATGGTTAGCGATCTTCGCGAATGAAGGTTCGGGGGTTAAAGGAGGACCAGGTCAAAGACGTTGCCTCAAAAGTTTGGGTTCGAAGTGTGAACTAGTGGCAGGCTTGTAAATGTGTGAAATTAGCCCCGCAAATCACGGGATGTAAAAGACGTTCATGTACATGTTCACACTACGAATATTCCTTAGATTCAAGGGTAATCTCGTAATGTAAAAGTCCCTTCGTCTCCCTATAAAAGGGGGCGCGAGGGCACGTGTAAAGGGATTCACAACTTTTGAGGCGAGTACAGACTTTCGGGGATTCCTTGTCCCCTCCTTCGTTCCTACTTTCGTGTGTTCATTTCGGAATCTTGTGTTCGGGGATCCCATCCGATTTTTGGACCCCCCAACATTGGCGCCCACCGTGGGTTCAGCCGAAAGACAATCCACGATGCCTCCACAAAAGAAGTCCAAGAAGAACACACCTACAGAAGCCAACCAAGAAGATCACTACACCGAACAAGACAACGGAAACTCTCTCACTGCAGAACCTTCGCAGATCTCAGACCAAGAAAGGAGGGCGAAACTCAAGGCTCTCCAGAAGGCACGAGCTGAGAAAACAGCGCATACTCTAGAACCATTCACTGATGACCAAGCAGTCGACAGAGAACTAGAAAGAGTGAACCAAAAAATGCTGCAGCTTCAGAAAGAGAAGGAGAGATTCGCGAACCAGCTGGAAGCAAAAAGAAGAGCTTCGGAAAAGCTAGAGAAACTCAATCAGGCAAAGGAGCAAATAGAAAGAATGCAAAGAGAAATTGATGAAATGAAAGAACAAGAAAACAGTTCACTGTGGCGTGATTCACCACACGTAACTCCGGCGTAATGACGAACCTCAAGAGAAAACTTCTTCGCGGGTAACGGAATCTCGCAGTTCGCGGATCCAGATTCACCACTATCACTTGGGTTGCAAACAGCACCGTGGCCGCCGAAGTTCAAACCAGTCTCTCTCCCGAAGTATAATGGGTATGGAAACTCTAGAGCCTCATGAGATATGAATTAGCGTGAATTCAGCAGAGGAGATGATGTCATCAAGCAAATCCTTCATCATTTCTTGTGAAGGCCCATCCTCAATTGGTACTCTCGCTACCACCACACTCAATGCATCCGGATTGACCTCAAGACAAAGTTCATCCAAGCATTCCAGATATTCCATGAGATGCAAAGAAAATCATCGGACCTGTACAATTGCAAGCAAAAGATAGAGAGCCATTGCAGCAGCCGTGAAAGATTCCATGCAACAAGATCTCAGATCCGGGCGGGGCGACAAGACAACAATACAGCGCGATCAAAGGTCGACTCGGGACCGGACCACACTCATCTTGACGAAAGAGCCCAAAACTATTGGCGAACTCTTTCCGAACTAGAAGAATACATCAAGTCGATGAAGATCATCGAAGAAGAGTTCTTTGAACGAAATGAGGCAAGGCAAGGCAATAGAGGAACAACATGGAAACCTCATTTCTCAAAACCCACGAAACATCAACAATGTGGAAAATCCTCGGTTTAACAGACGGGGACCGAGCACAAGAGAGGTGGTTTTGCGTCAAGAGGAAGAGGAAGGGAAGAGGACCCCAAAAGTTCGGAACCATGATCCAAGAGATCCATACTTCTCTGCCGATATCATGGAAGAGGTCATAGCACCGGCGTGCCCGAAACCAAGAAGAACATAGCAAAATCCAACAAGAAAGAACATGATGAATATTGCCTCCACAATGCGAACCAATTCGTCCAAACTTACGGCAACCACAATTCATGGGTCCTCAACCAAATCCGATCCACAATGCGGCGTTTCAGTGAGCGATCATCCTGGCAGCCTTCTGCAATTCTATCCTCGGTCTCGGGCAATTCGGACCATTCGGCCGCAACCAATTCAAGAAATATTGCCACCACCTCCGATAATTCATCAAGACCCGAGTCAAGTTCGAAAGGCCACAATCCGAAAGCATTGCCTTCATTCAGAACCATCATGCCTATAACAGGTGGTTCAGCCATGGAGTTTGAGACAAAAAGACAAAGAAACAATTACTTCAGATCTGTGAACAGAGTCATCAATGATGGTCGCACGAGAATGGGCCAAGGTGCCGATAACTTTCACTGAACAAGATTTCAAATTGAAGTCAACAGACCACAACGATGCCATGGTCATCGAAGTGAACATAGCCGGATGGGTTATCGGAAAAGTTCTAGTGGATAACGGAAGTTCGGCAGACATCTTATTCATGAAAACTTTCGAGAAGATGAGCTTGAGTCCACACATGCTGCAGCCACCAGAGTACCCGCTGCTGGGTTTTGGAGGAAAACCAATCAAGCTGGCAGGAAAATAGCTTTGCCTGTATCTTTTGGAGATCTTGACAATGCCAGAACGGAAACTCTCACCTTCGACGTGGTCGACATGTATCATCCCTACTTCGCGATTTTCGGCAGAGGATTCATGAACATGTTCGATGCTGTGATAAGGCAACAGTTCCTATGCATGAAGATGCCGGCACCAAAGGGAATCATCACGTGTTCGTGATCGCAAGAAGCCCGAAACATTGAAAAGGGTCACACACCAGGACAAACCAACGTGCACCACTTGAACTCCGCCGAAGAGAAGAAAGAACCATATGTTGAGGCCAAGAGAGATAAAGAAAAAGTTGAAATAGCTGCTGATGGCGAAACGAAGAAAGTGTACTTAGATGACATACCAGACAAAGCAGTCGTGATAGGGGCTCATCTCGGTCGAAGAAGAGAAAGAACATTCGGTTCCTCAACAGAACAAGGACGTTTTGCATGGTCACCAAAGATCTGCAGGTGTTGATAGGGATATCATTGAGCATGCCCTAGAAATAGATGAGAGAATAACCCCGAAAAAGCAGAAACTCAGGAAGATGTCTGAAAAAAAAGTCAAGGCAGTAGAGGATGAGGTACAGAGACTTCAGGATGCCAAGGTCATTAGAGAAGTTATGTATCCTGTATGGCTGGCTAATACTTTGCACTACCAAGAAGAAGAATGGAAAGTGGCGAATGTGTGTGGACTTCATGCACTTGAACAAAGCTCGCAAGAAGGATGACTTCCCTTAGAAAGGGTGGACAGGTCGTTGATGACGCTGCAAATAGCGAAATGCTATCACTCCTGGACATGTTCTCAGGATATCACCAAATAAGGGTACGCAAAGAAGACGAGGAAAAAACGAGTTTCATCACCCCTTTCGGAACCTTTTGTTTTGTAAGAATGCCAGAGGGTTTAAAGAATGCAGGATGCACATTTTCAAAAATGATAGCAATAGTGCTTCATCCTCAACTACGGAGAAACATTCTAGCATATGTCGATTTATATCGCTCAAAAGCGTTCAAAGAAAAGACCACATCACGATCTAGCGAAACCTTTATAACCTAAGGGCCGCAAATCTCAAGTTAAATCCTGAGAAGTGTGTCTTCGGCATTCATAAAGGAAAAGTTCTGGGGTGTTTGGTTTCAACAAAAGGCATTGAGGCAAATCCTGACAAAATCAAAGCTCTAGTTGAGATGCAAGATCCTATTTCGGTGAAAGATGTGCAAAAGTTGATAGGGAGAGTGGCTACCCTTAACAGGTTCATACCCAGAGCTGCAGAGAGAAGCTTGCCCTTCTTCCAAGTTCTTCAAAGTTCCAAGAACTTTCAATGGTCTGAATCTCAGAAACAAGCCTTCCAAGAGCTCAAAGACTACCTATCGAACATGACCAAGCTATGCCCTCCAGAGCCAAAATCGCCACTCCTCACTGTGCTTATTGTGCTTCAACTCAGCCGTGAGTGCTGTTCTAGTGCGACAGAAGGAGGAAGAAGGAAAGTTGAAACAAATTCCAGTTTATTTTGCTTCGGAAGCTCTTTCGAGATCTAAATTTTTCTACTTTGAATTAGAGAAGATAGCATATGCAGTCGTTATGGCTGCAAGAAAACTAAGGCATTACTTCGAAGGTCACAGAATAAGGGTTATCACGAATCAACCACTGAATGACCTGTTCACAAATAAAGAAGCATCAACTCGAATCATCAAATGGGCTGCTGAACTATCAGAATACACAGTTGATTTCGAGAGAAGAAGTGCAATCAAATCGCAAGTCTTGGCAGATTTCATCGTGGACTGGACATCGCCGAATCATAATTCTGGCGAAGAAATAGTCACACCATGGGTAGTGCATTGTGATGGGGCTTGGTACGATAGAGGAATTGGAATATCAACAATCATAACATCTCCAGCAGGGATCGTAATAAGATACGCTGCTCGGCTTGAATTCGCGGATGATGTGCACTCTACGAATAACACAACTGAATACGAGGCTCTGCTTCTAGCCCTGAGAAAGATGAAGGCTCTGGGTCAACAAACCTTTATCATCAAGACAGACTCTAAAGTCATTCAGGAACACATTGAGAAAGTGAGCGAAGCAAGAAATCCTGTCCTGATGAAGTATCTTGAGAAAGTTAGAGAGATGGAAAGGCACTTCAAAGGCTATTCAGTTCAGCACATACCAAGAAATGACAACAACAAAGCAGATAAACTGGCAAAAGCAGCAGCCCAGAATCATGCAATGCCTCCGGATGTATTCTTTGAAATCATTCAAGAACCATCGGTTAAAGAACTAAAGCCAAAAACTGTGAACATTGTGGAAGCTCGCGATTGGAGAGCCGAAATCATGGCATACTTGAGAGGTCACTATGAACCACAAGATGAATTGGAGGAAAAAAGGCTAAAGCAAAGGGCAAGGGCTATCTGTGAGTGGACGGAGAGCTCTATAAACCGGGTTACCAACCATGGTTGAGATGCATAACCTCCGAAAAAGGTGTAGAACTTCTCAAGGAAATCCATAGTGGATTTTGTGGTGCACACATAGGCACAAGGGCTCTAGCAAGCAAAGCAATAATGCAAGGATTTTTTTGGCCTTCAATAAATATTGATGCAAAGAAGCTTGTTCAAGAATGTGAAGCATGCCAAAGACATGAATCAGAATCTACCGTCCATGCCGGTTCATCTAATCCCACCATGTTGGCCTCTGCAAAGGTGGGGAATGGATTTGGTCACCCATTGCCAATACTCAAGGAAAGCGCAAGTTCGCAGCGATGTGATTGACTATTTCACCAAGTGGGTGGAAGCAAAGGCGTTGGCGAATATCACAAGACCAACAATTCGTAAATTCTTCCGCAAAACATAACTGCAGATTTAGAGTACCAAGAGAGTTGATCGTCGACAATGGGAAGCAATTTGATCGCTATTCTTTCAAGGAGTACTCGCAAAACTCGGGCACTCATGCGAAGTTCTCTTCCGCTTACCACCCGCAGCCTAATGGGGTCATGAAAGAGCAAACGGGCTCATCTTCTAGGGAATCAAGAAGTGTCTATATGATCAAAAGAAAGGCAAGTGGACGGATGAATTGCGAAAGTGATCCGTCCCATAATACAACAAAGTGTCAAGAGCAACGGGTTTCACACCATTTCGCCATCGTTTGGCACCAAGGCAATGACGCCAAGAGATCAAGAACGAAAGCATGAGAGTGTGCAAAGCAAAAGAGATCGAAGAAGTCGACATGAAGGTCGAGAAAGATATGATCGAGCTAACAATCCTCGAAGCTTCAGAAATATCGAAAAAATACCAAAGAGAAACCAAGGCATGGAGGGATAAAAAAGTAGTCGGGAAAAACATCAAGGCCGGTGATTTAGTTCTAAAAGAAAGAAAAATTGGGAAAACCCTGGGAAACTCCAAGAACCATGGGAAGGGCCATACATAGCAAAGGAAACAAACATGCCAGGAGCTTTCCGTCTAATAGACCAAACTGGTGAAGAACTGCCACATTCGTGGAATGCAGACAGTTTGAAAAGGTACTACCCTTGAAAATCATGAAAGTAGCTAGATTCTTTTTTCAGCATTTCTTTTCGCAAGTTTAGATTCCATAAAATTGTAAAACTCCCGAACCACGGATCTATAAGTGGTTTCGGAAACAAAAACATTTACTTCATTTAAGTTAGAATAAGAAGGACCGTACTCTTTTCCTTGCAAAGGGGGCCCTAAATCAAGGGGCAAGGTTTTTAACAAGGCGGATCCTATGTAAATACTCTTTGTGATATATATGAAAGGAGTCTTCCCCCAAAACTATGTGTCTTGCAAAATTCCATCGTGAGAAAGAAAAAGTTCGTGAAAAAGGCTCCGTGACAGCCTAAATTCCATCGTGAGAAAGAAAAAGTTCGTGAGAAAGGCTCCGTCATAGCCTAAATTGCATTGTGAGAAAGAAAAAGTTTGTGAGAAAGGCTCCGTCATAGCCTAAATTCCATCGTGAGAAAGAAAAAGTTCGTGAAAAGGCTCGTGATGACCTAAGTTCCATCGTGAGAAAGAAAAAGTTCGTGAGAAAGGCTCCGTGATAGCCTAAGTTCCATCGTAAGAAAGGAAAAGTTCGTGAAAAAGGCTCCGTTATAGCCTGAATTCCAACATGTGAAAGATGAATTCGCGAAAGGGCTCCGTGATAGCCGAGATTAAAGAAGGGAAAGAAAAGTTCTGTGAAAGAGGCTCCTTGATAGCCAAAGGCTCCGTGAAAGCCTAAATCCCACCGTAAAGGGATTTCCTACCGAAAGGCCTAAGGCAACAACAAGTTGCGGCATAAATCCCACCGTAAAGGGATTTCCTACCGAAAGGCCTGAGACAACAATAAGTTGTGGCCTAGATCCCACCTTGAAGGGACATCCTACCAGAAAAATGGGAACAACCGAAGGTTGTGGCCTAGAAAAGTACAAACGTTCATGCTCAGGATTTTTCGTGTGAAAAATTATAAAGCAAAGGTTAAAGTTACCTCGATCAAAAGAGCAAATTAGCATGATAGTGAACATTTATGAAGAGTTATACGAAGTGTTTTAGGAAAGTTGCTCTAGCCGAGAGCATCCTTCCAGGGGCCAAGGGGCTCAACCATCTCCGAAAATCAGAAATCGCAAAAGAACGGTTGAAGCAACTGAGGGTTGCGATATCAACCTAGGCAAGTATGCCAAGCTAGCGCAAGTCCACAAAATTCGTGAAACAAATTTTGTCGACTTACATTTGAAAGGAGTTATCAATCTTCGGGACTCTGCGAAATTTTGCATGAAAACGGCAAGGTGGGGAGGGTGATGTTTTTTCTTAAAAAATGAGTTTATTGCCTTATTTTCATACAAAATTTCATAAAAGTAAAATTACATAGCTTCGAAGAGCTAAAGAGTTCAGAAAGGAAGTTCGATGATACGGCCTGGTTTACGACCTCTTTCTTCAGCAATGTCACTAGCGTAAGCAAAGCTAAAGTCGCCAGTTATAGGGCTAAGGGGCTCCGTCTTCACGGAAGACTGTGAACTTGAAGCTCCACTGCTAAGGGCATAACCATCTCGTTGAAGGAAAAACCAGCTAAGTTGAAAACTACGCATCGAGTAATACTGACAACATTCAACCCAAAAGTCAGAAAATCGGCATCCAGGATTGGCTTCTTTGTACAACCGCCAAGCTTCACCACTAACTACTTGATCCTGATGATGGATTCGCAAAGGTATCACATCCTGCACAGGCCCACCTTGCAGGATCTACGCAGGTTAAAATTTACAAGACAAGTGTTAAGAAAGGGGGTTGCAGCCCACGAATATACAAGTTTATAGTTTTCAACATCAAAAGTGAATGTTCAGACAAGCGTAGTTTCATCCGACAATATCAACCTTCAGGGAGCTAGTTTGTTGATCGGAGCTCTCTTCACCCCCGTCGTCTTGATCATCACTGCTGCTGCTGTCACCACTGCCCGCACTCCCTGAATCGTCTTCTCCATCATCAGCATCGTCATCCTCCTCAGATTCGGAAGATGATTCTTGAATCTCCACAGCCTTAGCCCGCTCCTCCTTCCGAATCATCTGAAATAACAATAAAAGAAGTTCGTAGGAATCAAGAAAGGGACGCTCATGAGAAATCAGAATTTTAACAAGATCTACCAAGACCAACCTCCTCAAGTTTGTCATGAGCAATCTTTTCATGAACTCCTTCCCCGCTTGCAAGCCAGAATTCTCTTGCGAATTTAGCCTTTACAGCTCGAACATCCTCATTGGGACAAATAGACGGCAAGTGCTTAAGGCTGAAATCGCGAAGTCCCCACTTAAATTTTACGAGATCAACACAGTCGAAATCGTAGAGAAGCTTCAGAATACTTTCTACTGAAAAAATAGCAGCGAAGTCACTAGCTCCTGAGATAACGTCGGGAAGAGCTTGGAACTCTGTTTGTATCCAGTCCATTAGATCGGAGATTTCTCCACCTTCAGGGAATGGGCCTGGACGGACACCAAAATGCTTCAAAGCTTCTTTGTACTCTTCAAATAAAAGTTTCAGATTCTCCTTAATCTCATTGACATCCTTTCCAAAAGTTTCGCTTCGTTCAGCCAAAGTTCTCTCAAGATCTTGAATCTTCTGTTCTTTAGCACTCAAAGTCTTCGCAAGATCGGAATTTTTTGTCGAAAGCTCGGCATTACTAACACGAAGCTCGTCAACAGTTTTAGCATTTTTGTCAGAATCCTTGTGAAGATTTTCAATCATTTTCAGATCATCTTCGTGAGTCTTGTTCAGCTTCTCAAGATCTTTCTTCGAATCTAGAAGGGCAGCTTCGGCGAGCCTCTTTTCATCTTGGCACTTTTTCAATTAGTTAGCAAGCTCAGCGATCCGTTGCTCTAAATCAATACTTGAAACCTGAGCTTTGTTGAGCTCACGCTTCAGCTTCTTAGCTTCGCCAGAGAGCTTCCCAATAAGCTCCTCCTTTTCGAGGAGCCGTTCAGAAACAACCTTGCCAACAATGGATGCCTTCAGGTCATAAGTCTTCTTGAAACTAGCAAGCTCCGAGGATGAGAGTTTCCGAGCATTTTCTTCAAAAACTGCGAAAGACATAAAGCCTAAAATAACGAAAAACTTAAAAGAAGTAAGGAGACCACCAGAGTATAAAAAATAGGAGTGATGTGCAAACCTGTCGGGTTCAGCCTTCTCAAAGGAATCTCATCTGCGGGCTCAGAAATCGTCAAAGATTTACGAGAGACGAAGAGGTGTGCTTTCAACGATGAGGTGTGCTTTTCACAATGCGTCTTCTTGCGGTCAATCAAGTTTCTTCTTGAACATCTTCTCTGTTTCATCCACAAATTCAGGGGACGTCCATAGCAAGGAAAATCTAGGAGCACGATCGTCTGAGTCAACCACTTCACCCCTAACACTTAACAATTCGCCTCTAAAAGAGCGTATCAAACTTTCATTGTAAGCGTGGATCGAGGAGAGGGATCTTGACCTTGGGAAGTTCTTGCTTCTCAACCAAAGATGGTTTTCAACAGATCACCACTTTTTGCACACTTGAGGACAGAGCGTCAGGGACCGTGGATGGTCGCTCCCCGTGTGATGAGTGATTGACAATGTGGTGTGGTGACTCTTGGCTAAGTATTGCAGGTGCAGTTGCGGCTTGACTCGTGTTGGTGCAGTGAAGAGCGGGCGCGAAAGGTCTATGCCTTCGCGGCCTCCCGAGGAGTGGAGAGACAAGTAGGCTCGGCTCGAGGGGACCCGGTGGGGGGTCAAGTCGGGCCGCATGGTGGCAAGAAAAGCAAGGCAAGTCGTCGGCCGGAGGCTCGGAGGCGGAGGCAGGATCCGGGCGGCGTCGAGAAGCTTCGATGCGGCGGACACATGGCGGGATCGCGGGCTTGCGTCGGGAGGACGCGATCTGCGCGAAGGTGTGGCCGTATGGCGATGAAGAGGAGTGCTACATGACCTATATGCCTGAGGGATTGTATCTTAAGTTTAAGTGGTAGGTAGCTTGGTCATTTGCCCAACCTAGAGGACTCATATATATAGCTCTAGGGTTTTCTGGCAAACCATCCATCCCGGATCGCTTCTCATTTCCTTGCTCCATAGGCGTAGATTTTCTTCGCCGTTTTGTAGAGAATCTGACCTCAGTGTATGGAAGCATTCATGGTTGCGTCGATTTCCTTCTTGTGGCTCTTGTGATTTTCGTGTCATTTTCGAGCTATTTTTGTTGGATTTTTGTGTGCGGCTTGTTCCTTCGATTCTGAGGTGTTTGGGTTCGGATTTGTTGGTGGGGATCATGGATAGATGTCTTGTGCATCTTTGTGCTTGATCTTGACCCCCCAATCTCCGGATTTGGCCTCCGATTGAAGGATTTCGGTTGGAACCCTAGCTTTTTGGTAGAGCTCGGTTGCGATTCGATTCCCGACGATTTAGTTCATTTGAGGTCTCAAGTTTTGGGGCATAGCATCTCCTAGGGACGCTTCACATCTCCCCCAAATCTTGCCTCAAGAGCTCAAGCCGTTTGGGAGATCTATGGACGAATAGGTGGTTGTGTGCTTGCGTTTTCGAGTTCGGGGTGCTCTGTCCGCGTGTGGCGGACAGTCCGCCAGGCACCCGCGGACGGTCCGCGAGGAGCCGACTGACCGGGTGTTCGTCGTGTTCTTCGCGAGTTCTTGCGTACCTTTCGTTCGATCCATTTTGTCGGTGGATTTTTGGTGCACGAAGTTCGCGGACGGTCCGTACTAGAGTGTCGGACGGTCCGTGTTGGGGCGGACGGTCTGCGGGTCCATCGCGGACGGTCCGTAATTGAGGGTGATCGAGGTTCGGGGCTATTTTGGACGATCCGCGCGCAGACCCGTGGACGGTCCGCCTAGGCCACACGGACGGTCCGCCCGGGCTCATGAGCTGGACAGTCCTTGCTTCTTGAGTCTCGCCGCTTTGGAATTGTTTGGGGCTTGTTCCTAGGGTTGGTAGGTCCGCGTTGTGACTACGCCGACCTTGGCAAGCTGTGTGGGAGCTCTAAGTTGTGAAGTTGGGACATAGGCCGAGTTCGTCGCCGGGAAGAATTTTTATCGGCTCCCATTCACTCCCCTCTCTGTCGCCTAATCGGTCCTTCAATTGGTATCGAGCCTTCTACGGATCTTCGTGATTCTAACCAGTCTAAGATCCAAAAGATGGCGTTGTGAATGGGGTTCGGGTCCTCCACACTTTGATGGTAAGAACTACCGAGATGTGGCAAAGGCGGATGGTCGCTTTCCTCCGCGGCAAGGGTCGATCCTGTGGGATGTCACGGTGAACACGCTTATGTTCATCCCGTGAACTTCCTTGCTCCGGGATCGAGGGACATGTTCGACGCCAACAACAAGGCGGTTGACTACCGTCTCGTGCTCGTGTCAATCCGAAGAGATAGAGGACTTAGCGTGTAGGATTTGGGAGCAGTTGAAGAATGCTCATGCTAAAAATGCTCGAGTTCGAGCTCGTTTGTTTGCGACCTACCGAGAGAGAAATGCGAGAACTTCACTCATCTCCCGGTGAGTCCATTGACATGTTCGTTCACGGTGATTGTGAACAACATGAGGGCTAATGTGGCGTGCTCCGTCACGATGACCATGACGCTGTGGTGAAGCTCTTGCATTCTCTGGATCGTACCGTGTGGAGTGGGAAGGTCGAGTCCATTCTTGAGTCGGAGAAGTATGACACCCTCACGGTGGACGAGCTGTTTTCCAAGCTCAAGTCGTCCGAAGTGGACCGTGGGGTGCGTGAAAAGATCGAGAACCCGACTGACCCTCATAGTTTGGCTCTTGTTTCTGGATCAAGGACTAACGCTAACATGTCTTAGAGAGTTCTCTTTGTCTTGTCTTGTGTCCATGCGGATCGGGAGTTCGGACGTGCTAGGTGAGGAGGATCTTGCGTTCTTTCGAAAGGTGCGGTTCGGCATGTACACGAACCGGAAGAACGCCGGAGGACCTCGGGCATGTGCTACTGCGGAAGCACGCACTTTATCATCGAGTGCGGAAGCCATGGAGGTCAAGCCCGAGCACAAGCACTGCTCGAGGACCGACCACAAACACCGCTCGAGGGACGACCATAAGGGCAAGAACAAGTCCGAGCGGAGACCGAGGAGGAGTGGTGGTCACAAGAAGAAGGAGCGAGCGATGGTTGCGAGCGGCGACATTGACTCGAGCTCCACTACTCTTCATCAAGCTCAAGTGATGAAGATGAGAACCACACAAGGGCAAGCGGTCAAGCAAGAACATCAACAACAGTGCTTCACGCCCAAGGATTTTGCGGCATGGCACATAGCTCCGCAAGCAAGAAGAGCAACAAGGATGACTCGGGCTCCGACAATGAGGAAGAGGTAAACAATGATCCATCCTTCTTGGTAGCGGAGAATGCTAGATTGAATGACTTGCTTGACAACCGTGATGATGTGCTTAGAAAGACCAACAAGGAGAAGAGGAGTATAGGTCTTTGCTTGAGAGGCTAAGGAGAAGGTGGTTGAACTAGAGTCTTTGCTTGTTGATGCTAGGGCTCAAATAGATTCCCTTAAGTCTGCTCCTATTGTGACCGATGAACCTGAATGCACTGATTGTTCCACTTTTCTTGGTGAATTGACTGTGCTTAAGGAGAAGTATGCCTCCAAGGTTGAGGAACTAGATGTGCTTAGGGTTGAGCTAGATGAGATGAAATCTAGGCCCTCCTTGCTTGGTGCTTGCACTTCTTGTCCTGTTTTGCATGAAAAGCTAGATGTTTCGCTTGTTTATGCTAGATCACTAGAGGCTCAAAAAGCTCCTATTCCTACATCATGCTCTACTTGTGAAATAAATCTGTGAAGAATATGGAGCTTGCACACTATGTTGATCGTTTGCAGGATGAGAATGATGAGTTGAGAAAGATGATGGGTTGGTTGTCTGGTCATGAGCCTTAGCTGAGGATGATGATCGAGACATACAAGCGCTATGATGGGGAAGCGCTTGGGGCAAACAAGGTGGATGAGGAGAAGATTGGTGATATCCCGAGCCACCAAAACCCACCACAAAATGCCTATGCTCCTAAGCCTAACCCACTTAGGAACCGACTAGACACAACCCCAGCTCCACCCGTGTTTCCTCCACACACAGACAACTTCTAGAAACCCATCAAGTTCAAGAGTGACTTGGGGAATGAGTTTTTTGGGAAGGAGGGAGAGAAACCGAGTGAGGAGAAGCCAGAGCCCAAAGAGAGCCCAAAACCAAAGTCAAAACCAAAACCCTTCCATTGTGAGCATTGTGGGAGGGATGGGCACCTGCTGCGAGTTTTGCTTGGGAGGAAGCGTGAGGAGAGGTTGGCTAGGAGATGGCCAACAAGGACAGTACCGCCCTTCTCGTGGTGTGCACGAGTCTAGGTTGGTGCCAAGGGGCGAGGGTATGGTGCGTACCATTTACCCTCGAGAGAGGCGTGTGTTTGTGCCTCGAGGTGAGCCACCACATAGAGAAGGTGGTAGGCGTGTTGGGTTTGGGCGTGGTGAGTTTGCTGGACGTTACTTCGCTCGTGGCCAATACGAGTATGGGGGAACGATCGCAGTTTTAGGTCCCAGAGGAGCTACGAGCCACGGTCTCCACCTCGTGGTGTGCGTAGTCCTCCAAGGGGACGTGTGGGTGTTCCACCTAGAGGAGATAGGATGGATTTTGCTAACCCCACTTTTGAGCAAATGGCACGGCACTGGTTTGATTCATTTTGTACTAACCCCAGTGCTGAGTCGTTTGCTCACTCTCGCTCTCATTTTTGATTTGCAGGTGGGAGGCATGGAGGGCTTTTGGTTGATCGACTCTGGTTGCTCTCGACACATGACCGGAGATCGAAGGTGGTTCTCCAGCCACACCCCGGTGATGACCAAAGAGTACATCACTTTTGGGGACAATGGGAAAGGTAGAGTGCTTTCAATGGGCACGGTGAAGGTGAGCGATTCTGTGACTCTCAGGCGTGTTTCTCTTGTCAAGTCTTTGGGGTACAATCTTCTTTCGGTTTCCCAGCTTCTTGATGTCCATCAGAAACAGAAGAAATCGCCGAACTTCGGGTGTCCTAAGACGAAGAGCTCTTCCGCGAAAATGCTTTAAAACTTTCGAAGAAAGTGATGGAACGGTGAAACAAAGTTACTGCGCCTGCCCTCTATTTATAGGGTGAGGAGGGGGTAGGCTCAAGAAACCGCCTCGAGATGACCGTTGCGCATTTTCAGGGGAACGCGTGTCTACTCCGACGTTCCGTGGGTGACGTTTTTTACCGAAATTCGGGAAATTGTTCATGGAAACGGATCGTCGGAGTCAACCCGCTTCCCCGAGGGGCTAGTGTTGGGGAATTGGGCAAAAACCTTTCACCCTCGAAACGTCGGGGCTGACGAATTCGTGAACAGCTCATCAAATCGCGGGTCTGTTTTGTGGCATGAATTTATTCACGAAGATGTTTCATCATTATCGACTGATTCGCTAACCCTCTGATGATGTGCGAAATAATCGCCGAATTGGCATCAGAATCGCAGGTCTATTTCTTATTTCAGGACAGTAGGAATCTGACGAATTCGGGAAACCGTGAAGTCGGGAATTTCGGAGGTTCGAAGGAATTTCTCTTCGGCTGCAGATTCTGGAGCTCAGTTCGAGGACCGTGATGGTTAGCGATCTTCGCGAATGAAGGTTCGGGGGTTAAAGGAGGACCAGGTCAAAGATGTTGCCTCAAAAGTCCGGGTTCGAAGTGTGAATTAGTGGCAGGCTTGTAAATATGTGAAATTAGCCCCGCAAATCACGAGATGTAAAAGACGTTCATGTACATGTTCACACTACGGATATTCCTTAGATTCGAGGGTAATCTCGGAATGTAAAAGTCCTTCGTCTCCCTATAAAAGAGGGCGCGAGGGCACGTGTAAAGAGATTCACAACTTTTGAGACGAGTACAGACTTTCGGGGATTCCTTGTCCCCTCCTTCGTTCCTACTTTCATGTGTTCATTTCGGAATTTTGTGTTCGGGGATCCCATCCGATTTTTAGACCCCAACAAGAAGTATGTATAGCCAATGAAACTTGCTTGCGTTTAGAATCTTTTACCAAATCGTTGGCAGGAAGTGTAAAACCAGATCGACCACTCGTCAGTCAACCCTGATCCTTTCGGTTGCGATGAGTGGGCTCGCGTCAGATTATTCCAAATTACTCACACAAAAATCGTTGACTAAGCCTTGACGTCGGCGCGATATAAGCATTCGTACAGGTGCAGTGCGTGGCATCGAAGAAGATCGAGCACCGGTCGATCGAGCAGAGAAACCATGGCACCGGCGGCTGCTGACAATGAGAGATGGAGCTTGGCGGGCGCGACGGCGCTGGTCACCGGCGGCAGCAAGGGGATCGGGCACGCCATCGTGGAAGAGCTGGCGGCGCTCGGCGCGCGCGTGCACACGTGCTCCCGCAACGCGGCGGAGCTGGAGGAGTGCCGCCGGCGGTGGGCAGAGAAGGGGTTTGAGGTCACCGTCTCCGCCTGCGACGTCGGCGTGCGCGCCGACAGGGAGGCGCTCATCGGCACGGTCAAGGACACCTTCGCCGGAAAGCTCGACATCCTTGAAAGCACACAAATGAATTTCGAAAAAAATGTTTCTTGATTCTCTTGTGGGAAATGATGGATGAATGTACTAACTGATATAGCCATATAGGTGAACAACGCAGCACAACTGATCATCAAGCCGACGGTGGAGTGCACGGCGGAGGACTACTCGTCTCTCATGGCGACCAACTTGGAGTCGTGCTTCCACCTCAGCCAGCTCGCGCACCCTCTCCTCCGCAACACCGCCGCCGTCAGTACCGGTGGGGGAAGCATCGTCCACATCTCCTCCATCGTCGGCAGCATTGGCTTTCCGGCTTTCGCACTCTACTCTACTACCAAGGGTACGCTTGATGCTTGATTCAATTCTCTACCGTATTTTTTTCCTACATAACAACTTGAAATAATTACTAAAATAGCTGTCGCAAATAGAGTACTCAACACAGTTTATTTCCGGATAAATATACGCGCATATTTTTTTCGTATTTTTATTTTTTTCCCTGAGTAAAGCTATCGTCCAGGCAAAAGTGTTTAATGTTCCCTCCATGGATGCAGGAGGCATGAACCAGCTCACACGGAGCTTGGCTGCCAAGTGGGCCCGTGACAACATCCGTGTGAACTGCGTCGCGCCGGGCGTGATCACAACTGACATGAGCAAAATCGTATGTGCACATGACAATGACAAATGGATACAATATATTGCTGGAACGCAAAAGCTAAACCGAGAACCCTCTCAGTTTAAGCTTAACTCAAGAATTCTACATTACATCCCAGAAACAAATAGGAGAAAGTAACCGAGTGATGATCCTCGCTCCATCGGTGGCGCACGTTTGGACAGAGTTGCACCGGCGATGGCGGCTTGGGCGAGAGGAGGAAGAAGGGATTCAGAGGATAGGTTTTTACGGTTTTGATATTCGATGCCTACCCCATCGGCGTGATGGGTCTCAATCCCACGACACAAGCTGTCATGGTGGCCCAATAGTTCACGGGCTCAACACAGTTCAATGCCCGTGGGGGCAAGCATTACAAACGACCTTTAGGCCCGTCCATATACTTAAAGTCTATGATACCGAGCAAGTTAAAGGTAGTCATGGTCATGGGTGGAGGTGGGCGGATTGCCGTAGTGGGTCGCTGCCACATGCAGCAATGGAGGCCAGCAGAGTTAGGGATTTAGGGTTTTCGAGTTTTGGGCGCAGTGGAGCTTGGCGGCAGTGGGAAATTAGAGAGGGGTTAGAGTTGGATGCAGTTTGCCGGAGTTAGAGAAGATGAGCAACCGACAACCGGACAAGGATGGTCGCAGAGGTAGCTGGCGTGGCGCGACGGTGGAGGTGGGTTGTGGACGGGATGGTGAAGCGTTGTGGGTGCCGACAACCGAGGTTGTGGGAGACAACTGATGGATGTTGGTCATGGTGGAGCTGAGATGGAGACAACCGTGGGTTTCCTAAGTCACGTTGGCCACGGTTGTGGGCTGCGCCGCCCAGTCACTTAGTAATTTGTCCGCGTTCCATTATTTATGCAAGCTTAGTGTATTTTGTTAAAAACTTTAAATATTACTGAGTTGATTCAAATATTTATCTTCCCTCCAAATTGATGTGGAGTTTACTGCAGGTAGAACCGGAGGTCCTGGAGCAAATTCTTTTGCGGACTCCATTGCAGCGAAATGGGGAGCCGGCAGAGGTGGCGTCCGTGGTGTCCTTCCTCTGCATGCCGGCGGCTTCATATGTCACCGGGCAAGTCATATATGTCGATGGTGGCCGGACCATAAGTGCTTGAGCTGCAAATTAGACGAAAATAAAATCAATGTCCGGTGAAAATGAACAATGATCGAGAGAATATTCACTTGGATCTCACACAACTATATTGGGCTTAATTTATGTATATGTAAATTAAACGTGTCTGGTATAATTTCTATATCGGTTGATCCAAACGTGTCTGTTATATGGAGTACTTAAGCTGTGATGGTATAATTATATCATGTGGGCCGTTATTGTCATCTGCGTGGATGTGATCAGACCATATGTAAGCGCTTTAATGACTAATAATCATGGGTTAAGAAGGATAATTAATTTGAAAATAAAACAAAACAGAGAAAATAAGTTCAGCAATAAAACAATACAGAGAAAATAAGTTCAGCGATCTGGACCATAATTAAGCACTCTGTTTAGGATTAACATGATTCCAATGTCTGTCTGCAACTTCAGTGAATATTTTTAAAATCATATACAAAGGATATATGTAGTAGTAACCTCAGCAAAAAAAACACTTAGAGTAAGTTCAGTAAGCTTGCCTATAAACCAAGTTTGACAAACAGGACGTTCAAATTCAACTTTTTCGACAGTGATGAAAACAACCAATTAAACGTCCTTTTTATTTTGAGATAGATCGTGATCTCGGATTTCCACCTTAGTTTCCTTTGGGTATACGTGTGGCGTCTTTTAGAACAGACGAGAACATCGACCACTGGCTCTTGTCTCTGGTATAGTATGTGGTGCTGGTGCATGTGTGTACATGTGGAGGAGGACGTGGTGACCATCGACAACACACACAGATATACTGGATCGGACAAAGCTCCCCGGCCGACGACTGTCCGCACAGATCGAGCGAGAGACTTATACGTACATGGCGGCAGGCGGCGGCGGCGGCGAGAGGTGGAGCCTTGCCGGCGCGACGGCGCTGGTCACCGGCGGGAGCAAGGGGATCGGGCACGCGATCGTCGAGGAGCTGGCGGCGTTCGGCGCCCGGGTGCACACGTGCTCCCGCAACGCGGCGGAGCTGGAGGTGCCGCCGGCGGTGGAGGAGAAGGCTCGCCGTCACCGTCTCCGTCTGCGACATCAGCGTGCGCGCCGACCGGGACAAGCTCATGGACACGGTCAGGGACACCTTCGCCAGCAAGCTCGACATCCTAGTAAGAGTTCTTCTTTTGGCACAAATTAAAGATGATTTAGACACAAATTCAGTAACAGACATGTCTAAGAATGTGCATGAGTGGCCGCGCACAGGTGAACAATGCGGCCCAGGCGATCTTCAAGCCGGCAACGGAGTGCACGGCGGAGGACTACTCCCGGCTCATGGCGACCAACCTAGAGTCGTGGTTCCACCTCAGCCAGCTCGCGCACCCGCTCCTCCGCAACTCCTCCATTGCAGGTGGGGGAAGCATCGTCCACATCTCCTCCATTGCCAGTGTCATGGCCTTCCAAGAAGTCACGATTTACAGCATAGCCAAAGGTACCATGCGAGTTTAGTTTGTCTTTTTTCCTTTTTTTCTATCTATGAAACACGTGGTATATTGTGCCGTTCATTTAAAAAAAACTATATTCATACTGGAAATGATATTTATACTTAGGAATGAGAAAATGAATTATAAAAGAGGTCATAAGGACACTCACCCAAAAAACTTGAAAACAAATACCTTTTAATACCAATTTCCTTTTTCTATTGTAGACCATGCTGGCGTTCACAACTTCACATCTTATCTTATTATTACTAATTGGAGACTCCTTTTGAAGCCTCCACATGAAGTCATATGGGAATATTAGGTGGACACTCTAAAAATGAGAAAAATCATGGAAGCCTCTGCATAAAGCCATCTAGGAATCCTAGATAAACACTCTAAAAAGAGTGAGAAATCCTAAAAATTCTTTAAATAATAAACTCTATTTCTAAAATTACCACCTATGCCATTATGAAGAATTAAAATTAACCCTTTATATTTATGTCTAAATACCCACATATGCCACTACAAAAAAATGTTCCTATTATTAGTTGTAGAGTCCTTTTGAAGCTTGCACTTGAAGAATAAAATAAACAATCATCTCACTATCCTACCATGCTGGTCATGCGTGAGGCAACTAATCTCTGTCCAATATTTAAATAACAAAAGAATCTATCATTATAAGATCTTTGGCCAATGCTTATTAATGTATTATACACTATTTAAATAAAAAAGTATTATTGATTGCTCTCCCTAATATAAATAATAACTTATATATTTATTACATGTCATCTAAAAGTACTAACCCATGCGGATGCACGGGTTGATGAACTACTACATCTAACAGGGTGTTTGTTAACTGTTAGTTATTTTCATTTACTATTTTCGAGTTTTTTAGAAAACATTGTTTCAGTTTCTTAGGAAAAAATATCTTGCACCATACTATATTCAGTCACAAAATAACTAGTTAAGCGGCACTTTAAACATCAACACGATCTTCAAAACATAATTGGAGAGCAAATTATATTATAATATACTTGGATGTGCATTTTCCCATGGTTAGTAGCATGCAGGAGGAATGAACCAGATGACAAGAAGCCTCGCTGCAGAGTGGGCCCGCGATAATATTCGTGTGAACTGCGTCGCGCCAGGACTGGTCAAGACCGACATGAGCAATGGCGTACGCGATCAGCTCTCAACTTCATGCCAAAAACCACTAGATCCATACTCCTCCCATTTTAAATTGTTTTCTATACACTTAGATATAGTGTATATCTACATATCAAATAATATTTATGAATCTAAATAATCAAAATGACTTACAATTAGAAGAAGTATATATGTACACATATAATACATCTACAATTAGGGATTTGACCTCTATTAATTTATCAGCCCTAATTTACATATCCTGGTGAGTTGACACAGGTAGATGGCGAAGCCTTGGAAAAGTATGTGCAGATGATCCCATTGCGGCGGAGGGGGGAGCCAGTTGAGGTGGCAACGGTGGTGTCCTTCCTCTGCATGGCAGCCGCCTCCTACATCACCGGCCAAGTCATCTATGTCGACGGTGGCAGAACCATAAGCGCTTGAGAGAAAACTGGCTTACATTGGGGTGTACATACGCCACACATATCTCCTGAGGAATGCTTAATTAAATTGCAAAGTTATATCCCATGAGACAATAGACATGTGGACCCACATAAGTCGGGTGAGTCTTGGACCATTTGGAAGACCGACGTTCATTTTATAAAAGAGTAAATTGCATCCACCATACAACAACTTATCAGGTGCAGATTGATCCAACAATTTATAAAAAATATTATTATGTCTTGTTTTTTATGCACTGCTTAAATTTTGACTAATGAACATAATTTCTAGTTATGTACACCATTGAGTTATGATCAATGAATTTTATTGACTTAAAAATAATTATTGATTGGAAAAAAAATTGAAAGTCCATCTACTTTGCTTAATATGTTGTTGTAAAGTTTGGACTGTACGTGCACCAATTTGTCAAAGTAGTACATTATTAACTTATTGTATTAAATTGATTATTTTGCGCACTCACCTGTCAATTTATTGTATAAAATTGATTATTTTACAGGTTCTTAAACTTGTTTGCACCCAGCTAACAAGTTATAGTATTAGATTGAGCATTTTACTAGTTGTTGGACAAATTTGCACTCCCTTGACAATTCCTTTATGGTGGATGTAATTTACTCTTTATAAAATACGAGACGTTACCTCCTACTGGTTATATACGAAAATAAAAAAAAGTATTGAACTCATGCAGTTCATCCTGAAAGAATGTTGTAGGTGTAGTTCAATAAGAATTGTGTTGAAATTAGCTTTTTATTTGTTTATTTATTGTTTTTTCCCAAAAGACATGGCCACATGGGGCTCTACCTAGAAAAGAAAAGGATGGTGGTGTCGGTGTTTTAACCCGGCAATCTACCAAGGGGAGTACCCAAGGTAGATGTTTGTGGCCTCGCCAGATCGGAACTCAAGGAGAGACACGTGGCACACAATTTAGACAGATTCGGGCCGCGAGGTGCGTAATACGTCTTGTATGCTGCGTAGCTCTGGATTGATTGGGTGTGTTTACAAGATGATGTGGATCATGAGATAGGGGTACCTGCCTCGCCTTATATACTCCGGGAGGCAGGGTTACAAGTCGGTTTGACAGGGAGAGTACTAGTCGTACACGGCTAGGAGTACTCTACATGGATCCGAACATGTCTAGCTTCCTATCCGAGTACTAGTCCTCTGTATGTCTTGTGCTCCACGCCATCTGGTGCCGTGCAGCCCAAGTCGGGTAGTCCCAGGGGCCCACGCAGTAGTCGGTCCTGGTACCCATCTGAGTAGTGGGCCCAGGGATGTCCGTACGACAAGCCCCCGAGTACTTTTCAGTCGAGCAGGATGTGTTCGAGTAGCCTTGATGGCCTTGGCGAGTAGTCCTTGAGCGTCCTCGAGTTCCACAAGCCGAAAGTCCTCAAGAATGCTTGAATCATCCCGAGGCTCTCTAATATAGCTATCAGAGGGGGGGTGAATGATAGCAATAAATCGCAGCGGGAAACTTTTCACCCTAAAAACAGATTCTGGATAGTCCACTAATTCGTGTGTCGTTATTAGACAGTATATCCTCTTGATGTGAAATTTTACCACAAACAAACTGATGAAATTATGCAACTAACCCAATTGGAATCACGTCAATCGGAGGTCTACAACTCAAGGTATAAAAATAACAAGCAGACCCTGTCAGATGGTGACGAGAATTGATTAAACCCTAATTTCGTGATTAAGCAAAAAATATGAAAAGTTAATTAATCAATAATCTCAGATCAATAACTCAAAGCTGTGGCTCGGTTTTGGAAGGTTCAAATTAATTATAAACACGTCGTTGAAATAATTAATCTAAAACCAAAACCGAGCTTGCAAGATGAAAAGCTGAGAGTGAAGATTACCAACACATCACTTACGAAACTATATCTTTATTCAATGAAAGATGTGGTCAAAAGATGCCAACACAAGCATCCATACAAAATCTCCACGAGATCCCCAAACCCTAGTCACCGCTAGGAAAAACAGAAACGCCGCTGCTGCCTCGCACTGCCGCCGTCTCCGGCTGCACCAAAAGCCTCGGCAAACACTGGGAAAATAGTGGGAAAGGCTTTAAGTCTCTAAAGCCCACCCGGGACGAAAAGGAGAGACAAAGGCCCCCTTTGTCACGGGTGGGCAACCGAATAAAGGGTGCCCTTTATTCGGTGGTAGCCCCGCCGGACAAAGGGAGGAGCGGCGCTGTCGCCACCTTTAGTCCCGGTGGTAGCCTGCCGGGACAAAAGGAGAGGCACACCAGCGCTAGCCACTTTAGTCCCGGGTGGTATTACCACCCGGGACTAAAGACCACTGAAATTTTTTTGTTTAATTTCAAATTGTTCTAATAATGTTATACGCGTATATTCTCACGTATTCGGGTGTAATTTACGATATGCGTATAAATATTTGCACTAATTATACGTGTCTACTATACGTACTATATGAAGAGAATAAACTTATAAATAAATATATACACACATTATATTACATCGAAGCATATAGCGTATAGTATTTTTAGTAGTATATATATACATCAAAATACCATTTCATACTAATTCTAGTCTAAAGTTCCACCGGAGGTGCTAATTAATATTTATCAATTCGATGACCGTCATAGTGATTTTACGCCTTGTGGATTAATGACCGTCCATTATGAATCCATAGACCTTCTTGAATCGCCAAGAGTCGGTCCTTCTCAATGATTGCGTCCTAATCATATTGTTAATGTGCAAATAATTTAATATATTACACACAAGAATTAAAATATGTAAGCGGTTAGAAAAAAGTATTATTAATTGATTTAAAATAATACTTACAGTATAATCTGACGGGTCTGCCTTACAAAAATTATGGATGAACTCACACACATAGTATGCACATAAATGTGTCCTTGGTTCCTGTCTCATACACTAAATTGAAGAAGATAATTATGAAAAATTAGTGTTATGCATTTTAATTTACCCAATCTGAAGTTGTTATTTGGTTTACGTCGGAAAATTTGTAGAAGTTTATTCTAGGTTTCCATTGTTCGAGGGTTGAGACCTTGAATTTTTCCCAAGCTCGCGAGAAAATAATGAAAGTTAGAGCTAGATAGTGATAGTAAAAGCACACTATTGCATAAAAGGGAACGTACGGATAGAATTATTACTCTTGAAACATATCTTGAAGGTCCAAGTATTTGTCCGGATCTCTTCTCAACGAATCAAAGACAAGGATGTTGCTTCATGACATCAATTATGAGAAGAATCTAGTGGAAACTGTATATACATAAAAGCTCAAAAGATTAGAACTAAATAATGTTAACTAAGATAATTAGAAATGCGAACCCTTAGCAATTAAGATGGTAATCACACTTACTCGAAGTTGTAAGGTAGAAGTATCAAATCCTTGTAATGCAATTCACACAAGGTCCTTAGGATTGTTTTGAATGTTGTTTCTGGTTGCTTCTTTACTTGATCTTGATTAACTAAAGATGGGTCCATGAAACCTATTCGTTGGTAACCATTCTTCCCCATGTTATGCATTTCCAGGCTACAGAAAATGAAAGACAAAGTTAATAATTAGAGTATGCATTAATTTGTTAATTAGGGTATGTATTGCACCATCACTTACAGGCACCAGGTCATGACAAGATCGGTATTCAAGGAGTCAAGATGGTAAATTTCATAAATATCCTTGAATCGCAGCGAACAACTTCGCCTTCACCGGCAAAATCTCCCGGTTTAACAAGCATGCCAATCATCTCCAGGCCCGCCTTAGACGTCTTCATGTAGAAGTCATGCAATCTGCGCATCTGAGTAGGGAGTTTCTTCACCAACTCAGGCCTAACAAAAGATTTCCCATGCTCGTAGCGCCATCTAGGTACAAAGTTTGGGTCCCGAGGAGGTGATTCGTGGCTGAGAACATATTCTAGTGGCATCCCCGTTGCTTGCATTGCAATGACCGCCACTAGTTGTTCTGCGTCCATAACGCAAGAGCTCGTTCGATTGCGGTGAGGCGAGGCGGCGTAAGTTGTACTCCACGTCGATGCGCTGCCTTCTTCGTTGAAGGCCCTTTCACGACGTCGACGCGTTTATGTTGCCTTCTTCATTGAAGGCTCTTTCGCCGACGTCGACATTTGTGTTGCCTTCTTCGTTGAAGGCTCTTTCGTCGACGTCGACGCTTGTGTTGCCTTCTTCTTCCTATAATCCTGTGGCATCGTCGACCCCGGTACTTGGTCGATGTAACTTTTGGTGACCCTCCTTGTCTCTTCTTCTTCATAGACTTGTGCAGACCGGTCATAATCACTTAGTAGGGTTTTATAATTTCTTGTCTCTTTCGCTTCCTTCTTCTCTATGAAAGCTTTGAGTTTCGCGACGATCTTTATTCTTTTCGCTTCCATTTCATCGAAATGCTTTTGTTTAGCACCTCTTTATTCCCTTCAATCCGCCTTGAGTTGCTTATCACACTCCGCCTCATTTTCTAATGTCATGTCATATGGCTTCCTTTAAGCAGCTTTTACCTTTCTTCTTCGGGGGATCCGGATTTGGCACGGGCATAGACGCGGTAGATTTTGATCGGGACCGCCTCTTGGCGAGCTTTGGTGAAGGCTACTTTGGTGGTGATTGATGCTTGGTGGTGATTGCTGATGATCGTCATCGTCATGGCGGAGAATTCCCTTGTTGTGGAGACGGTGAGCTCCAATCATTAGGCGACACCGGCCGGTGACGGCCCGGAGATGGTGGCTTCGCTCGGCAACACTCGGAGGGATCGGTGGTGACATGTTAGGTATTATGATGTAACGTTTGGGTCACAATATGATCAGTGAAGCGCATCACGAGTGTCCTTTCCCGTCACCTCCTTGGATGTCTAGCTCTATGTCGTTAAACTTTGGGTCAGCAATCTCCTCCAAACCAACTGAGGCGTAGTCAGCTGGAATCTCCATGCCGTGGCTTGTACGTCCTGGGAGATGTGCTAAAGCCAATCCGCCATATATGTAGAGAAATGATGAAGTTATTAAATGCGAGACATGCATCAAAGGTTGAGATAATTGCACGTATAATCAGGTTTATATATACCTTCATTGTGATGTTGCCGAACTTGTGCACATGCGTGCGATGAGTTCATCCACAGCGTTCATTGTCCTCTACTTGAACTTCTTCTTGGTTTGCCGCCCTTTGTTCTTCGGGGGCCTCTGTGGAAGCACAGCTGCTTTTGCGAGCGGAAGGGCTAATGACGGATCCACCCGGTGCTTGGGGCGGTGCTCCGTGGCGATCCCGAGCTACCGCGGTGGCCACTCGTTCAATCTCTGCATTCATACGATCTTCTTGATCTTTAAGTCTCTGCTCCATCATTTCACGCCACCGCCCCTCTTCACGCTCCCTTCTTCTTTTGCGGCTTCTGTAGGTGTCGGCACTTCCCTTGAAAGCATACTTCCACGGGACTACCCTGTAGCCCTTGCAACGTCCTAGGTGTTCCGGATTCCCGAGTGCTAAAGTGAGCTCATCCATGTCTCTATCGAACCAATCAGCTTTGATGTCTTCATTCTTTTTTATTATCTCATGTGCCGCCTCCCGTAACGTGGGTGGGAATACGAGGGAACCATCATCAGGGTTCAATCTTCCACCGCGGGCATAATACCAATTCTTCGATCGTTCTTCCCAGTCAATGACCGCTGGTACGATACCTTTGTTGAGGAGGTCTTGTTCAATCTTCCGCCACTTGGGTGCTGGCGTAACCACCGCGACCAAGATGATGGGCGTAATCCGTCTTCTTCATCATCACTTATCTGAGCTCTGCGCTCTTGTTGGCGAATTCTTCACTATTCTTGTAATCCACAAAGGACTGCCAGTGATCCTTTAGCTTGGGATAATCATCAAAATTTGGAGTTTGTTTCTGCTTGATATAATCTACGTCGTGCTTCTTGAAACTCTGCAATTGAGTTGCCATCTTCGTGAGAGTCCACTGCTTCACAAGGTTTGCGTTCACACCCGGTGGAAGTGTGAAGTGTTTTAGGATATCCTCCCATAACATATTCTTAAGTGAATCTGGAACCACCCATGGATTATCTTCCCTTTCCTTCCATTCTCTATATGATATGGGCACGTTGTCCCTCACAATAGCACCGCATTGGGACACAAACTTGTCCCTGACCTTCTTTGGTTCCCATGGCTGGCCAAGCTCATTGACTTCAGTGATATGAAACTTCACGTCATGATCAACGATTACTTTTGTACGGCCTCTCTTAGTCTTTTTGCTTGTCGAGGTTGAAGCCTACAAGTTGCGAATTTGTTATTCACGCGGGGTTCCAGAATGATATATATACCTCGTTGTTAATGCATTTATGGACTTGTTAATGCATGATATATATACCTCATTGGAACCTTCTGCATTAACTATGACAAGGTCTTCATTATTGTCCTCGGCGCGGCTGTCGATGTCCGCGGTGCGGGAGTCGATGTCCGTGGTGCGAGAGTCAATGTCCACGACGTGGGAGTCGATGTCCGCGGTGCGGGTGTCGATGTCCCCGGTTATGTTGAGGAACGCAGCGTCGCTGGCTCGCTCCTCCTCGGTGAAGGTTGGACCCCCCCAATAAGGCTCTCCATCGGCTCCTCCTCATTGTGATCCATAACTAGAAATTTCTGAATACATAAATGAATTTCTGAGCACATCAATGATTTTCTGAGCACATAAATGATTTTCTAAATACATAAATAAATTTCTGAATACATAAATGAATTTCTGAATACATAAATGAATTTCTGACATTCACTTCATCTCTCTACATTATGAATCCTGATAAGAAGAATAGAAACTGGGTGGTCCTCTGCTGGAATATTACGGGCATAAACTCAGAAGGGAAGTGGAATGCAGTGAAGAGCAAAATATCAGAATGTAGATGTGATATCCTCTGCCTGCAGGAAACCAAAATGGAGTTCTGTGATGCTCTTTACCTCAAATATTTACGCTAGCAGGATTGATGACTTTGTCTTTCTCCCCTCAGTTGGGAATTCTGGTGGTACCTTGGTGGCATGGGATAGCTCTAAATTTGAGGGGCACCTGTCTTTTCAGAATGAATATGCACAATCTGTGGAATTTTCTTGCAAGCTCACTAGTGAAAATTGGATTCTCACTAATATTTATGCACCTTGCACTTCTGAGGGGAAAGCTGCTTTTCTTCACTGGTTCAAGAACATTGACATGCCAGATGATGTCAAGTGGCTTATTGTGGGTGACTTTAACCTTATTAGATCACCAGAAAATAGAAACAAACCTGGTGGGAATTGTCAAGAGATGATGGCTTTCAATGATGCAATCAGCAAATTGAGGTTGGTTGAACTCCCCCTAAAAGGCTGCAAATTTACTTGGACCAACAAACAGCCTAACCCTCTGTTAGAGAGACTTCACTGGTTCTTCACTTCCAATGCCTAGACCTCCTTTATGCCAAACTCTTTTGCTACTGGACTCTCACGGGAAACCTCTGACCATTCTCCTTGTGTCATCAAATCTACCACCAAAGTACCAAGGCCACAGGTTTTTAGGTTTGAAAACTATTGGCTCCAACATGAAGATTTCTTACCAGTAATGCACCAGGGCTGGAATATGAATATCCAACATGTAGATAGTGCAAAGAGGATTAGTGTCAAGTTTAAAAACCTGAGGAAAGTTCTTAAGATCTGGAAGTCCAAATTACCCAACCTTGCAGCTGCTATCCACAACTGCAAGGAAATGATCCTCCTCCTGGATAATTTTGAAGAAGCAAGGGATCTCACCCTGGAGGAATGGAATTTCAGGAATATCCTCTTTGAGCACCTATCAACCCTCCTCCAAAGAACAAAAGACATATTGGAAGCAGAGGGGCACAATCAATTGGGTCAAATTTGGTGATGAATGTACTGCTTTCTTTCATGCTAATGCTTCTATTAGACACTGAAGAAATTACATTACCACTCTTACTGATGATTTGGGTCAGGAGGTCTCCCATCATGAAGGGAAAGCTGATCTCCTATGGTCCTCATTTAAAGCAAGGATGGGAGTGCGATTTCACCCATCGTATTTTGATCTTCGTGATCTGTTACAAAGAGATGATGATCTTGCTTGGCTGGAGAGTCCTTTTTCTAGGGAAGAGATTGATAGAGTGGTAGCTGATCTCCCAAATAACAAATCCCCAAGGCCAGATGGTTTCAGTGGTGAATTTCTTAAGAAATGCTGGCCTTTAATAGCTGAGGATTTTTATAAGCTATGTGAGGATTTCTTTGATGGTAACCTTTGCCTGAGAAGCATCAACTCTTCCTACATTACCCTTATTACAAAATGTGATGACCCCTCCAGAGTAGGTGACTTCAGACCCATTTCGTTGCTGAACTCATCCATCAAACTTTTAACCAAGCTGCTGGCAGATAGGCTCCAACAAGTCATCTTAAGACTCATACATGCCAACCAGTATGGATTTATCAAGTCAAGATCAATACATGACTGTCTGGCATGGGCTTATGAGTATCTTCATATTTGCAAAGGAACAAAAAAGGGTCATTCTGAAGCTGGACTTTGAAAAGGCTTTTGACAAGATTGAGCACCAAGTCATCCTGGATATCATGAGACACAAGGGTTTTGGAAATAGATGGATAAATTGGATTAAGGAGATATTGTCCTCAGGAACCTCATTTGTCCTTCTTAATGGTGTCCCTGGGAAGGTCTTTCATTGTAAAAGGGGAGTGAGGTAAGGCGACCCACTGGCCCCTCTGCTATTTGTCCTTGCGGTGATCTCTCGCAAAG
Organism: Cenchrus purpureus; assembly: GCA_022644695.1. Taxonomy (NCBI): domain Eukaryota; kingdom Viridiplantae; phylum Streptophyta; class Magnoliopsida; order Poales; family Poaceae; genus Cenchrus; species Cenchrus purpureus. The sequence goes on from CP053454.1 coordinate 53,958,783, forward strand.
TGTGGTCAATGATGTAAAGAATAGAGGCCTCCTGAATTTGCCAATCCCCCACCATGCAGGTATTGGCTTCCCTATTATTCAGTATGCAAACGACACTATTCTGGTGATGGAGGCTTGTCCTACTCAGCTTCTTCTCCTCAAGAATCTCCTACACACCTTTGCGCTCGATTTGGGTTAAAAGTTAATTACAGCAAATCAGTCATCGTTCCCCTCAACATTTCAGAGGAAAGACTTCAGGAGCTTGCCAATCTCTTTGAATGTCAGAAAGGGTCCCTCCCATTTACATATCTGGGCCTGCCACTGGGAACCACCAAGCTAAACATCTGAGATTTCCGACCTCGATGCAAAGGATAGAAAAAAGGCTCTCCTGCACTTCTATGTTTCTTTCCCAAGGTGCCAAGCTAGAATTGGTTAACTCAGTATTCTCATCATCTGCAGTATATTACATGGCCACCCTCAAGCTTCACAAGGGAGTGATTAAGCAATTAGATCGTTACAGGAAACACTGCCTTTGGAGAGGTGCAGATCTAAATTCTAAAAAAGCCAAAGCTGCGCCTATGGTATGCCTTCCCAAAAAGCAGGGAGGCTTAGGAGTCATTAATCTCTCCATCCACAATGAAGCCATGCTCCTGAAGTATCTTCACAAATTCTTTTCTAAGGCAGATATTCCATGGGTAAATCTAGTCTGGGAAACCTACTACAGAAATGGCAATCTGCCGAGGACCGCTACAAGAAGGATCATTACGGTGGAGGGACTTAGTTAAACTCCTGGACAAATTCAAAGGCCTTGCCACGATCACTATTGGAGATGGCTCAACAGTATTCTTCTGGAAAGATAAATGGGAAGGCCAAATCCCAGAGCAAGCCTATCCTAAGTTATTTTCTTTTGCAAAGAAGCCTGATGTCACCTTCCTAAGTGCAATATCACTGTCTAACCTGCTGGCACACTTGATTTGCCTTTGTCAATCCAAGCTCATCACCAGTTTTTAGAGCTGCAAGATAAGATTGGCAATGTAAACATAGGGAATGATCCTGATTCTTGGTTATATTCTTGGGGATCATGCAACTTTGCCACATCCAAAGCCTACAAAGTCCTAATTGGACACACTGAGGCTCATCCCATTTATAGGTGGCTCTGGAAATCTAAATGCCAAATGAAGCACAAGGTTTTCTTCTGGTTGCTTCTGAAAGACAGACTAAGCACAAGGGATTTGCTGGCTAGGAAAAATATGGAGCTTGACAGCAACACCTGTGATTTATGTATCCTTCATAAAAGGGAAACCATGTCACATCTTTTCTTGAGATGCAACTTTGCAAAGGCACATTGGCAAGCCATTGGGCGGTTGTCCCAACCGTGACTCTGTCCAGATTTTAACAGAATAAGAAGGAAGCTTGGTGACCTTTTCATGGAAATTATTGTCCTCATGGCTTGGAGCATCCTGGACCGTCGAGAATGACTGGGTGTTTAATAACATTGATCCATCGATTGCAACACGCAAGGACAAATTCTTTGGGGAGTTCTCTTTGCTTCTTCATAGGGTCAAGCTCGACATGTTGATTATGAATGTCTCGGTTCCAGACTACAGTAATTTGTTTTGCCATGTCTTGTTGTTTTCTTTTCCTTCTTTCCCTTTCCTTTCATTCACCTATGTTTTGTGAATTTCTGATCCTTTTAATAAAATTTCAGTAGGGGCCTTGGCCCCTCCTGTTTCCCTAAAAAAAAGAGCAGCATGGGCGAGCGGTGGAGCCTGGCCGGCATGACGACGGCGCTGGTCACCTGCGGCAGCAAGGGGATGGTGATCTTCAAGCCGGCTGCGAAGTACATGGCGGAGGACTACTGGCGGCAGATGGCAACCAACTCGAGTAGTCCTACTTCTACCTCGGCCCGGCTCCGCACCGTTCCTCCGTAACGGGGCGGATCCAGGGATGGAGTAAACCTCTCCTACAATTTTTTTATCATGAATGAAGGAGAGAAAGAATAAAAGGGAAGAGGGCAAAGAGGAAGAGGAAGAAGAAGATGGGTGGATGAGCCTCCCTTGCCTCCCAGACCCGGCCCACTGTTTATAACACCTCGTCGCGGTGGGAGGGGTCCACCGTCCACATATCCTCCATGGCAAGCGTCGTTATGCTTATTAATTAAATATAAAAAATTATTGACCCGATGCAGTATTGCCATCTGACAAAGTTTACATTCACGAATATATAGTCGAACAAATGAAGATATGCCTAGTGTGGCTTGACGTCGCTCTCCGCGCGATGCATTTCGCTGTTGCATCAATTCAACCTCCAAGAAAAAAATTATCAAAGAAAATGTGGTAAGGAGTCTGAGTCCCTGACATTTTGGGCGGGCAGATTTGTTGTGAGATAAAAAATACCGTGCACTAATTGGTACGGCAGATTAGTTGTGAGAGAAAAATACTGCAGAAGAAGTCGAAATAAGACAAACCCAACGGACTTTGCTAGCATCTCTAATCAGTCTCGTTCATAGACTTTGGAATGATTTTTGAATATTGCTGATGTGCATATTCCATATATATTGTACATAGTCGTTCATTACAAAAAAAGTTTAAAAAACTAATGTTGGACATTGCTGAAAACTGTGGTGTTTGAACTCTGATGAAGCAGGGGTGCTTTTGGGCCGTAAAGAAAAGTTGGGCTGCACATTCCATGCTGGCTTATTTGAGCAAACTTGCTGGGCCAAAATGTTCAACGTGTACCATATTGGGCCGAATCCCGTATACCTACCACAGGGCTTATATCTCCCTAAACATTTTTTTGATAAAAAAATATATTTCTACACTTTTCATAAGAATATCGAAAAAACCAAAGTCCATGTTTTACTCAAACGAAAATCGTAAACACAAGCAAGTATAAGGGACTGCAGGAATGCACTTGCTTGCATGTCAACTTCGACATGGTTTGACTTTTGTTTCATTTCCTGGTTAACAAAACCGTGGCAACATCTCTCCGCCCATGTGATCGATTACCACATATCCAGCGCTCGTTAATGGGGAAGATTTGCGTATCTATACCACTTGTACATACAGAGGATTAATACAGGATTGGGTATCCCCGTCAGTCTATAAGATGAGCATCATCGGCTTTGTGACCTGTGATCTTGCCCAATCTTGCAAATCAGTCTATAGCAAGGATCAAGGCACCGTCCCCAAAAGATAGTGATGGCGGTGCAGCAATGCTCCTGCCATGTTCTTCTTACCGACATGCGATTTCAACATCGGATGTGCACACGTTTGCTGCCAGATGGACAGCAAAAGAATATGCATGATCCATTATTTGAGATACCTTGACACCGGCAGATCAACACCCGGCTTAAGTCAATGGTCCATTAGGTTTTGTTCTTAAGCTCTGTCATTTGCATTGGTTTTTGTAATTTTGTCTTTTTTATCAGACATGGGCGCCACTCAGTGATTGTTTTTTTTTGTCTTTTCCTTTTTATATGCAATGTTATCATGTTGATAAATGAGAATATGCAGTACGTGCAGTAAGAAACTCCAATGTTAGAAATTTGTACACGCAAAAACAAGTAGAAATATTCTCGTAAATTTCACCATCTTGCATTGGTGCATGCATCTCTTGCTGCATAATATGGACCATTAGCATATATATATAGTATTGACAGTAGCATATCAACGATCTGCTCAATCAAGTCAACGGTGCACATTGGTGTGTCTTTTTGGTCAGATGTAAGCCTCATTGATTGGTCGCAGTGCAAATACAGACACAAACATAATTTATTGCTCAAGACTAACCTGTGCCTTTTCAAGGAAAAGTTTGGTTTTCTTTTGGAGCCAATTAAAGGGGGAAAATATTGTATTCATATTTCCTAGGCTGTGAAAGTCAGAAAAGCTTCTACAATAATAATATTTGACCCAGTCGAGTTGCTTACTTAATTTTCCAGAGAATCATACTCCAGACTAAGTGTTTTCCATGATCCATAAGTTAAGTTGAAGGCGACCCAAACATGGACACCTGGCAGACTGCACACACACAGTTTTGCTTGTGACTTGAAGTTCATGTCAGCTTGCTTAATTGTTGTAATAAAGAAAGCATGTTAGGTGCTTACCTTTTGTATATTCAGGTGATTGTGCATTATACTCCCTCCGGTTTGGTAAAAGAAGTCGTTTTGGACAAGGTTTGAGTCAAACATTGGGAATATAAATCATGAATAACTTTTAAGTCGTTGAGTTTGGAAATGTGAAAACTACATGAGTAGATTTGTCTTGTAAAATACTTTCATAAAAGTATACATATGTTAGTTTTCAATAATTATTTTTATAAAAATAAGAAGTCAAAGTTGTACTTTGGAGACCGTGTCGCTGTCCTAAACGACTTCCTTTACCAAACCGGAGGGAGTATGTATTCATAACTCTGACATTAGCAGCTCAACGCACGACAAAATTAAGTCAACTCCTTGTCATGTATGTATGAATACATATAATGCACAATATCATGTATAAAATAGCACTATATCATTGTCAAAATTGGGTGCACGTTATCTGATAGGCAGTGCAGACAAATAAGATATATAGAGAAAACTGTGCCTAGACCGGTTGTTCAGGGCATTAGCGTGACGCCACCAGCCACGGTCTGAACTTGGGGTGAATTTGTGGCATGGATTGTGCACTTAGTGTGTGTTGTAAAAAAAAATCTTATTGACTATTCCACGCCAAAGCACAGGTCTAAGGGCAGTCTCATCTTACGAGTGTTGTGATGCCGCTGTGTATGGGTGGGGTAGGGGTACGGAGATTTCGATCTGTGTGAGAAGGTCTTCTTATACTTAATTAATACAATACCGTAGGGGTGGTCTTACTCCCCACAGGACGAGTTTTTTTTATAATGTCTATTAGAAAAAACCAGGCCGATGGGTGAAGAGTCCCATGGGTTTTCAATAAGAAGTAACCTGTTAGTTACATATATTGGTGCCATTTGCCAAGTGATTCACTAAGGTTGAGTAAATGAGAAAAAAAAAAGTGGTGGATAATCTAAAGAGGAAAAAAAAGTTAAAAAGTGAATGCAATCGTTAAGGATTCGTTTGTTGGTTCCCGGACTAAACTTTAGTCCTGTCACATGAGATGTTTTGATACTAATTAGGGATATTAACTATAGACTAATTATAAAACTAATTGCATAGATGGAGGCTAACATTGGGAAAAGTAGGAAAAGAGAGAAAATAAATGCAATCGTTAGGGCCTCGTTTGGTTTCAGGGACTAAACTTTAGTTCAGTCACATCGGATGTTTGGATACTAATTATATGAGTATTATTAAATATAGACTAATTATAAGATTAATTTCATGGATGAAGGCTAATTTGTTAAGACTAATTAATAATACATAATATTGCTATTAATTTTGTGTAGCTATATATGGTTGGAAACATGTATCGTGCCATTGGAATTGAATATAAACGGCTGTCAAATTTGGAGGCATGTTATCAGTTAGGCAGTGCCAACAAAGATATATTGAGAAAACTGACTACTTAATATATGAAACAGAAAATTGACTACTTATAACATACAAAAGTAGATCATTATATTGAACAGTTATAACATCTATTAGGATGAACCTAACTCTAAAATTGGAAAAAAAATGATTAAGCTTTGAGTCTACATGGCACTCCCTCTAATTACTATTTGTTTTGGTTTTACGCACATAGTTTTGCTATGTAGCTAGACATAATATGTTGTGTAAAAAAAATCTATGTATCTAGCCAAGCCAAAATCAATAGTAATTTGTAAAGGAGGGAATAGTTACGTTAGTGGCATCCGGCGGCAAGTGATTCACTAAGGCTGAATAAAATGAGAAAATGATGGATAATCTAAAGAAGGAAAACAGAGAGAGAAAAACAAAAAAAACGAATGCAATTGAAACTTGAAGTGTTTGGCTCACTGAACCCTCGCTCGGGGTGAATCTTATATGTTGCATAAGCCACAATTTGGCAACCTATCGCCGTGCGCTTTTTCCTTTCTCGCTTCGCGTAGCGGTTCCGGTTTTCTTTCTGGTTTCCTTTCTTTCCTTCCTGTTTCGGTTTTCTTTCTTTCCTCGATTTTTTTCTTTCTCCGTTCGCACGTAGCGTTCTTTGCTCGGTTTTTCTTTCTCGTCGTTTGCACATAGCCGGTTTCTTTCTTTCCTCGGTTTTTTCTTTCTCATCGTTTGCACGTAGCAGTTCGCTCTTTTTCTGTTGTTTTCTGTTTTAAAATAGAAAAAAAATCCACCAATCACAAGTTTTGAACCTCAGACTTTCAACTAAATAAGACAGCTAGCAACCATTGCACCACATAACACTTCGTAACTACATAGAGTTACAGATCATTTTATTTATTTATTTATTACTTTCTACTTTATTTTTTTCTATTGTTAATATTTTTTCCCTCCATTAATATTTTTATTGTTTGAGATGAGATGTAAATTTGTTCTCGCTATAATAATAAGTTGTTCGCTATAAGTATCTTGTTAGGCTATAATAACAACTTATTCTGACCCTTGTTCTGATTTGTTCTGACACTACATATGTTTTTGTTCGAGATGACACACAAAATTGTTCCGACTATAATAGGATTTTGTTCTGACAGTTGTTCTCATTTGTTCTGACACCTTTTTTTTGTTTTGTTCGAGATGACATACAAACTTGTTCTGGCTATAATAATAAGTTGTTCTGGCTATAGTAATATCTTGTTCTGTCTATAATAATAACAGTTCGACCCTTGTTCGATTTGTTCCAAACCACATTTGTTGTTCGGATGACATATAAACTTGTTCGGCAGCTTGTTCTCATTTGTTCTGTCACTTCATTCGTTTTGTTCTAGCAATAGCAGAATATATAACCTTAATTAAAAAATATGAATAAAAAAAAGTTTGTCAAAATATAGTCAAGTGAGATCTTGTTTCGAAGTTTTTATTGACAGAAATCTAATGGTGCAATCGGAATTTAATTTTGATGCTCGGTTTATGATTTATAAATTTTTTAGTTTCAATCAATGTTGCATGTGATGTCATCAATTTTGTTTTCTTTTGCATGCATGCACTCCAACCTCCAGCTACCACCGCGCCTTCAACGACAAATTGATTTTTTGTCGCTGAAGTGATGGCTAGCGCCTCGGGCGACCTATCTTGCCGCCGGCCGGTAGACCCCACTGCTGCGAGGCCCTATACGTCGCCGTCACCGCTGGTGGCGGCGGTGGCCCGCCTCCTTCCCTCTTTTCCCTTTTCTCCTCTATCCCCTTCCTCTCCTCCCGTGTCCGCTAATAACCTAGATCGACAGCCACCACCTCCCACGTCGGCTGCTCTCCCCTTCCTCTTCTTAAAAAGAAAGCAGTCTTTACCTCCTGTTTGCTCTTGTCAGCAAATTGAGACAATTGGACACACGACACATAGGCATATGATAGTTGAATGGGTGTGGAATTCCTAAATAAACTAGTATTCTGTTCTTTGGTTAAGTATGTTGTCATGACCGGATGCTTCGAATAAACCATGAGTCGTTGGCCCGCCTGACGGTAGCCGTTAGATCACAATAAATTGCACATCTAGATAGAAATCATAGGTTAAGATTTTATGCGCTGTCTATAAATTAACCTCCTCCCTCTCTTAGGCAACGAGCATCATATTCCTTACATAAATGAGGAAGGAGAGTTAGAATATGGTGTGCTCACCTATACACAGTGACATTTTTAAATTAGTTTGAGCAGTCTTTGGCTCCTGTTTGCTCAGGTCAGCAAATTGAGACAATTGGACACTGGACAGTGGACACACATGACACATAATAGTTGAATGGGAGTGGAATTCCTAAATAAACTAGTATTGTGTTTTCTAGTTCAGTGTGTTGTCATGGGCATGGCCGGATTCTTCAAATAAATTAACTGGAGTCGTTGGCCGGCCGGTAGCCGTCTTCTTGTGCGCCGTATCTGTCCAAATCCTGCCGTCAGATGAACATACGTGGTCTTATACTAATTTAATCAAAGTCAGCAACTCTTCTTGGATGTAGAGTAGACATTTCGACATGGAGGTGTCATCTCGTCAGGCCACTATAAATACCAGTGCATGGATGTGGAGTAGCATCTCATCCATCTCATCGCTGTCTCATTTGCACTCTACATCCATCGATCACATTTCTCTAGCTACAAGCTCCCGGAGCAGACAGAATTAGAAGATGGTGGCTGCCGGCAGGAGCATGGCCGAGCGGTGGAGCCTCGCCGGAGCAACGGCGCTGGTCACCGGCGGCAGCAAGGGCATTACGCGATTGTGGAGGAGCTGGCGGGGTTCGGCGCGCGTGTGCACACGTGCGCCCGCAACGCGGCGGAGCTCGAGGCGTGCCGTCGGCGGTGGGAGGAGAAGGGGCTCGTCGTCACCGTCTCCGTCTGCGACGTCTCCATTCGCTCCGACCGCGAGGACCTCATGGCCACCGTCAAGGCCGTCTTCGGCGGCAAGCTCGACATCCTCGTGAACAACGCCGGGCAGTCGCTGTTCAAGGCGGCGGCGGACTGCACCGGCGAGGACTACTCCCGGATCATGGCGACCAACCTCGAGTCCTGCTTCCACCTCAACCAGCTCGCGCACCCGCTCCTCCTAGCCGGCGGCATTGGCGGCAGCGTGGTCCACATCTCCTCGGTCGCCGGCTTCATCGGGCTCCCGGCGCTCGCCGTCTACTCCATGACCAAGGGCGCCATGAACCAGCTCACCAGGAGCCTCGCCGCGGAGTGGGCCGGCTCACATTCTAGTGTGATTGTGTCAATTTGCTGACTTTAAAAAGAAAAAGGGTTAAGTATCACATGCATAATAAGTGTTGTAAGGCTACATGATCCAAATATTGAAAACTCATATTTGTGCTTTAAGACGAGAAAAAAATCAGCTGTTCTTCCTAGTGCTTGTTGAAAATCCTGAAGTTTAATAGACAAGATCTCTAACTACAAAAATTAAATAAAGTAATGAAAAGAAATACAGAAGCAGGACTGATAATGATTTTGATGCATTGGATAATTTTCAGTTTTTCTAATCGATATGATATCATTGAATTCCTAGCTACTTTCTCTTCACATCCCATATAACCATCCACAAGGGACAAGGGGTTGGCCCAAGCTAACCTAGCCACATCACATGACTGTGCACTCTCTCTTCATTCCTTCGAGTCTTATCATGTATTAAGACTAGGTGATTCTTCACGCGTTGCTGCGGGATTTGAATGAACTTTTCGATAAACTATGGACCGCTACCATTTGTTATTAATACGAAAAACATCCAAAAATAAACCTAACTCAAGATTTGGCAGAAGATCGGGGGACAAAAAGACCATTCATTTCGTCTACCACTACCAAGATCGGTGGATAGCTTGCATGACTAAGGAATTGGTGAGAAATGATGTACATAACTTGCATGTAGAGAGAAATAGAGTTCATGAGGTGTGAGATAATATGGATAACTTGCATAAAGAAAAGATAGGTGAAAGATGATGTGGATAGCTTGCATTGCATGTAGAGAGAAATAGAGTTAATGACTCTTAGTAGGTTCATCTATATAAGTTATGTAGATGTGACCTGTGAAATGTCTATTCCTCAATAAACATTTCTATGCATGATACAAAGTGTGCTATATGGCTTGTATTTTAACTATAACTATTGATCTATAACATATATTGATGTGCTTTTACTTGGATACTTTTGATCCGTTTCAGTTCTCCTACCAATGCCATCTTCGTTCGTCTCTAACAATACTATATTCATGATTTACTGAAAATTTTGCAAAACTAGAAATGATTTGGCCCTTCCCCAATAGTTTTCTCTCCTGCGTGTGGAGGCGGCTGCATATGTACTATTTTGTTATGTTTCAACTAAGCCAACCGATGGACAATTATCTTAGTATGTTGACTCATGACTCTTTCTAATAAGCAAAGAGAATATTCAGAACTTTGACTAAAATGGCAAATCCAAAACTAACATATACGCTAACTAAGAGTCAGCTAAGAGGCGCACGCTGACACGTACGCATCTTCAGCATCATTTGACTTTGATTTGTTGCATTTAAAATAAAAAAAGCTCGGCTGCATCTCTCCATGCATGTGATCACCACTACTCCATGAAAAGATCGCGTATCTACACCCATATCTCCCCAAATAATTGATGAATATACGCTAGTATATAGTATCTCCCAAGTCTACCAGATTGGTATCAAGGTGTGTTGTGACTTAGCTAGGCTAATCATGTTCATGGGATCGGACTAGCCACCTCACAAGGTCATCAGTAAGTGATTAGATATAATTAACCATATACTCCCTCCGTCCTGAAATATAAGACATTCTAAGATTTCTAGGACAGATTAAAGAGGTAGGAAAATGTCACATATACCCTTAGCCAATGATAATTAAAGGTAAGTTTTCTAGTTAACAAGTGCAATATTTGGCAAGTCTTTAATTGAGTTGATTGAGTACTTACCAAAAACTCCTAAGATGCCTTATATTTGGGGACAAATTTTGAACCCTTGAATGCCTTATATTTCAGGACGGAGGGAGTATATATGTAGGTCAATTTCTTGCAAAGATGAATGCACCCAAAGATAGTGACGGCCGAGCAATCCTCCTGCCATGTTCCCCTTCTAGCATCGCTAGTTTATATAGTCTTCTTCTTGCCGACATACCATTTAACATCTGATACGCATGAATTCTCGTTGCTCAGATAGGCAAAGAATATACATGAAAAGAATATACATGAGATTCATTATTTGCGTTAGTCGTACCTTGACACCGGCAGATCAATGGCAGGCTTAAGTCAGTGCTGCATTAGGGTTTTCTTAATTTCTGTCAGATGCAGCTTATGAATATCTCGACCTGAAGCACAGAGAAGATATGGACGGCACTATAATAAGATTGTTGTTGTTTTTGTTTTTGCAAAGTAGTTGCTGGCCATGAAGTATAGAGTGGAGCCAAAACGTTCCCGAAAATAATTGGCTGAACCGGAACGCTAATATAATCTAGAACAAAAACTAGAAGAAATCGTATCCTGAATTTCAACATCTCTGGTGCATACATTTCATGATTATATTATGCATGCAACCAGAGACTATAAATTCGTTATTATTTGAATTCCAATAAACTTGATACTGGCAGATCAACGATCGGCTTAGAAGTTGATGGTAGACTAGTTTTTTATTTGTGACTGGCAGCAGTCTAGAAATAATGCAAATCATTTTATATTGTCGTTCAACTATTTAGTTTCTCTGTCACGTACCAGAAAATTTGTAACATCAATGGAACGGTTAGTAAAAACTAGTGATATTTATACCCTCCTACTGCCAAAAATTTGCATGCTATTATACTTATAGAAAAGAAAGGGCAAGATATTAATTGATTAATTTGTTAACCAATCGATGCAGACCTGGCCTTGGTGCGAAATGTGTACAGTCACCTCAGCTAAGAATCCAAGCTATATGGTCATATGGATTGTCTCTTTGTATTCAAATCGAAGGAGTAAAATGTTTTTACTATCTAACCCATATTATTGGTAAGCTAATTTGTCCAACAATCATGCATTTAAAATGACCTTGTAATGTACACGCCCAGTGATATGTATATTCTTAGCGAATTTATTGTTCCTAGCTCATATTTAAGAGTTTGGGATATAATTACACTCTTCTTAGGGTTCATAACCCTAATTGCTTGAAGTAAAAGGGAGTACTGATTAAGTACATCATTTTCAGTCTCAGCTTAGCAAATTAAGACAATGACACAGAAGGTCAGAAACTTCAACCGGACGGTACCGTTAGTGGAACTTTTGCTGTTGTGGCCGGGCACGGCAGCAGCCGGCCAGTACGTACTAGCCGTCTTTTAGTGTGTCGTATCTGTCCAAATCCGGCCGTCAGACAGATGATGAATATGCCTGCTCATATACTTATGTATTCTTAGTCACCAAGTGTACGTGTAGTGTCTTACCTATCCATACTACCTCCTTCCAAGTTTATAAGGCATAGTAGAACAAGGCACGGTCTTTCATATAACACTTTGATCAAAATGTGATTAAAACTTCACAGGTGAATGCAAGCACTAGCTGCGGTCACTTGACATAAAACCAAAATGACGCTAGATGAAGCTTTTCGCAATCACCAGGCAATAGAACTGACACGCAATGATCCATGGAGTAAATCATGTAGCATACATTTTTAGATATCAGTTAAGAAATATATTGATGTGTGTATGCATCAAGGGAGTATGAGCATATACATGTTGGCCTACATGCATGAGTAAAGGGTAAAATGGACTTTTCTATTAGTCTCATACTAAAATCACCACAACAGCATAAAGGATGAGTTTGACCTGGAAATGAAAGTTCAGAGACTAAATTGACCTATCTGAAACTTGAGGGACAAACTTAACCTTTAGTGTAAAGTTCAGGGACCGAAATGCCTATTTTGCCTTTTTTTAATCTATACTATAAGGAGTGAAGACAATTGGAAACTTTTCTCACCCAAATCGGGTCCATCTTACCCCTCACGCGTGACCCACCCGTCATATGTTTTTAGTAGTGGATAAGGTGGAAGTACTACGAAAGACCGAAAAACGTAATTTGGAGAGTGTTTCTGCCAAAAACAAATTATTTTTCTCACCTACATCACAGATACCCCGTGTTGTACCCACTTGTGGACCCACCTGTGAATAAGTAAAGATTAAACACAGCAAAACCATAAAACGTGTACGCGCCCGCGCCGCGCTCCGCTCACGGCCGCGACGAAGCGGCCGCCGCGCCCGGGCATCATCGAGCACCACCGCTGCCGCGGCGGCGCCGGTACGGGCGCCGAGGCGCCGCCGCTTGTCCGCCACCGAGAATGCCGCCGCGGCGATGGGCGGCGGCTTGTCCGTGGAGGAGCACGGCCATGGCGGGGAGGAGGAGCAGCAGTAGAAGCCACGCGGAGGCGCGGTTGCTGATGGCCGCGGCGGCCGGCCATCACGGCGTTCAGACCTCAGAGGATTCTTCTTTTTGCAGGTTTGTTGGATATGGGGAGCAGAGAAAACTGAAATCGATCGATGATTTCGATTTTGACTCGATTTATTCCTCTCGCGTGCGTTTGTGTTTACTACCGCTACCTACGCCTGCACTACACATGCTTTTTTTTACAACTAACATATCTATATCTATACTATAAGGAGCGAAAACAATTAAAAACTTTTTCACCTAAATCGGGTCCACCATACCCCTCACGACGGACCCACCCGTCATATGTTTTTGGAAGTGGATAGGTTGGAAGGACTATGAACGAGCAAAAAATCGCAATTTGAGAGGCGTTTACCAAAACGAATTCTTGTCACCCACCGCGTGTACACGCCCACCTATACCCGCCAGCCCACTGCCACCACCGTCGGTTCCCTCCCGATACGGAAAAAATTGCCCCCGCGCATCCCCATGCGTCGTGTCGCGGGATCCGGTTGCGCTGCCCTCTCCGCTCGATCGGCTCGGCTCGCGGCCAATTCCATGACCCCTCACTTGCCGCAGCTCGTGAGGCCGCCCGCCTGCTCGTGATCTTCCTTGATTTATTTTTTTTCTCAACTAAGCTAACCACTCATGTTTATCAAGACTAGATCATGCATGCATGCACGACCAGTCGATCACGTGCTGGAGTTCATCCACCGAAGATATTTATAACCAGTGGCTACTTTGTGGTAACCTGACCTGACATGGCTGACAGCCTGACACTCACCAGTCCTCCTCACGGGCACCGTGGCGGGTCTGTGTGGCGGCGCGGCTGGGAAGGGTTGGCGGCGAGTCGAGCCGGCGAGGGAGCAGCGCGGCGGAGCTGGCTGTGGTGTGGTGGTGCGATGCAGGTTGCGCCGGGGACGAGTGTGCCCACGGTGGTGCGGCGGTGGCTTCCGGCGCGGCAACACATGTGTGGTGGTGGTGCGGCGCGATATGGCAGAGCTGGGGAACGACTCTCCGACGGCGGCGTGTGCTAGGGTGCTAGCATGGCGCTAGAGCGGCGTGCGTGGGGTACAGGCTCGTGCACGGGCAAGGCGAAGCGGCGTTGAGGCAGTACGGCAGCGCTGTTTGCAGCATGCACGACGATGTTCTCCCGCCGGTGACGCAACGGAGCAAGGCAACGCGGTGGCCAGGCTTGTGTTGCGGTGGCAAGGCTTGTGTTGCGGTGGCGGCTCAGGTGCGTTGGCAGAGTAGATGGGCGAGGCTTTGCGTCCTTTCCTACCCTGCCCTTCCTCCCTTCTTTTTGTTTCGACCGAGGAGACAGACTGCGCCCACCGGCCAAATTCGTCCGACTCCCTTGGCCATTCTCAAATCACCGCCACTCAAGGCTCCTCCACCTCCCAAGCTTCTTCCTCACCCTACCAGTGCCGCCCTCCATCGACCCCACAGTCGGGAATCGGCCTTTCCCCGGGCGCTCGTGCACCACAACCGCCATGGCCACCTCTCCATCGAACTCCACACTCCCAGCCTCGTCTTCACCGAACAAGCGCCCAAGCGCTCTCTGTATCTTGGTTTTAGGCCGCTTTTCGTGCTCGTTCTTGGGCATGCCGCCATGAATGCGTCGATTTTAGTCGTGGGCTAGGGTAGGGCTAGGGTTTTGGGAGAAAAGTAGGGAGGAGGTGCCCGGTGAGAGGAGAAGGCATGGGGAAGTCCACGGTGGGGAAAGTGCTTTCGGACCAGCACTGGCGCCACCATGCCCTCCCGTGCGTGCGCACGATCTGGCCCGAGGTGGAAGAAGGCTGAGGGCGTGGGTGTGAAGAAAATAGCAAGTTTAGGGAGTCATCCATAAAAGTGCGAAGTTATGTTTTAAAGTGGAAAAGTTCTAGGGGCTTAAGAGCTAGATCCGGGGGCCTGAATGTAAGAGGGAGGGCTGATCTGAGAAGAAAAGTATCTTTTTAAGGGCTTAAATGTGAAGTTGGTTTTGTTCATTTCTATTTCAAAGGCCGGGAACTTCAAATTTACATTAAAAATCACAGACAAATCAGAAAAAATGCAAAATCAGTGTCTATGTGCTCTTTGTAATGATTAGAAAGCATGTGTATACTTTTGTTTTTATGACCATATGAAGTAAATTGCAGCTGATCTAAGGTTGAATTTTTAATATGTTGTTCTTATGCTCATTTTTAGATCTGGAAAATAGATGGCACAAAGTTATGATCTTTAGCACATTATTTCATGTATTTGTTAGCAACTACCTAATTGTAATAAAGATTAAAATAATCAAAAACTTTAATCGAAAATTATAATACCACTACACATGTTCAGAAGATATATCATGTTCTCAACGACATGAAAAATAAAGCTATGCATATAACTGACCCAATGACTATGCCTGATTGGGTACCGAAAGATGTCCATCATAGTACTATCAAGATAGAATAAAAAAATGGCGTAACATTTGGTCTTGCTATGGAAGAAATAGACCCAGCATAGATCGATGATGTTTATGACTGGCGTCGTAAGATTCCAGATTGTGTTCCAAAAACAATCGACATGTAACATCCTTCACAATTTAAATAGTACACATATGTCTACATACTAACATGTGCCACTATATTTTCCTACATCAATATAACAAGGTATTTAATAATCATCTTAATATGCATGTAGGATGGATATTGTTTGAATTAAGGATAAAAATGGTATGAACTACTATTTGATTCCATGATATTAGTACGGTTAATAAAGTTCATAAAAATCATTATGTAATTTTTTCAATATGATGCTTTTGTACTCAGAAAGTGGTTCTTGATTGACATGCTGAAATAAAAAAACAATGAAGCAACATAGAACACCCCAAAAGATTTGCAAGAAATACTAAGAAGAAAATGGAACACAGACAATGAATATTTGATGTAATACTAATGGACATGTCCACATATAATTGATGGTTTCCTGAAAAATATCCGACCAATCTTGTTTCATTTAAATAACCTATTTTGTAAACACGTGCGTGTCGCACGTGCACTTTACTAGTCTACTTTGAATGTATCAACCTATTCTCCAAAAGAATTTCTCTCAAATTTTTGCCCTTTCCAAATGCTCAAGATTTTTCCACACCGATGATTCCTACAGTACCTTATAGTCCATTATCTTGTGTTGAACAACATGAAGAGCCTTGCCCAATAAATAAGCATACGAATAATAGCAACCGCATACACAATCCACACAACCATTACGAGACAATAAAAAGGATCATCAGAGCAATCGATTGACTCAAAACTTTCAACAATCGATTGACTTGAAGCCTTGGTTTTAATTGATCAAATGCACAAGAATTTTTCTCTACACCACTTGGAAATTACAATAGCAGCAACATATCCATCAAGTTACAAAACTCGGCATCGACAAATTAAAGCAATGATACACTTCTAATAGGAGGTATGGTACGTAATAGTCACCACACAAGCTGAACATCTACTAGAATTGCTAAGTGCTGAAACAACAATAACTTGGAACTAAGAAAACCCTTCTCAAACTCGATTCTCCTCGTAACTAATCTTCATCCAACTAATCAAACAAAACAATTAATCTAATGGACCGGATTCAGCAAACAGGAAGTGTGTGGAGGAAGCTCCTAGGAATACCATTTTGTTCGGTTCCAGCTGAGCCATCACCTAATGGAAACTTTATGATTTCTAAGCCTCTGTCGTTTATGCCATAGTTGATAAGACAAAAGTCTAAGGATCGCATCTGATTGATCAAGCATATGCTAATCCTTCTGATGCTCCCAAATGTGCTTACACATGATGTCACTGGTTACTGGCGTTTAGCTTGCCTCCAACTGCTACTGCCACCACAATGCATCTGAGCATCCGTCTACCCATCACACAAGAATCATCAGTGATCGTCGTCACTCGTCACCCGCTCTGCCGCTCATATACGCTCTAAGCATACTTGGCAGTGATCACAAACCGCTGACTGCACTTGCAGCAGACGAGATGGCGGCCGCCGGAGGGGGTCGTCGGGAGGAGAGGTGGAGCCTCGCCGGCGCGACGGCGCTCGTCACCGGCGGCAGCAAGGGGATCGGGCACGCGATCGTCGAAGAGCTAGCCGGGTTCGGCGCGCGGGTGCACACGTGCTCCCGGAACGCGGCGGAGCTCGAGGAGAGCCGCCGGCGGTGGGCGGAGAAGGGGCTCGCCGTCACCGTCTCCGTCTGCGACGTCTCCGTGCGCGCCGACCTGGAGCGCCTCATGAACACCGTCCGGGAAACCTTCGACGGGAAGCTCGACATCCTGGTAAGGTCGACGGCGGCAAGCTTTGTTTGTTTACAGTACGTGGTCAGTCGCTTGCATAACCATCAATCACTGAATGGTCGTCCATGGACACCTGTCCTACAGGTGAACAATGCCGGGCAGCTGTTGGTGAAGGCGGCGGCGGAGTGCACGGCGGAGGACTACTCGCGCGTACTGGGGACCAACTTGGAGTCGAGCTTCCATGTCAGCCAGCTCGCGCATCCTCTCCTCCTCAACGCCTCCCTCGCCGGAGGAGGAAGCGTCGTCAACATCTCCTCCATCGCAAGCTGCCTGGGATTCCCAGGGCTCGTGCTCTACTGCATGTCAAAAGGTATAGTATATACTGCGGAGATTTTTCAAATGAGAACTTGTTCGATCTTGACATAAATGAGAGCTTGTTCTCACACAACATGAGTATTTAAATGATTTCCATAAATTATGTATTGATACACGGAAGAAAAAAAAGATTTATTTGTTCTTGACACAATTCAAGCGCTTACGTGCAGGAGGAATGAACCAGCTTACAAGAAGCCTTGCTGCCGAGTGGGCGCAGGACAAGATTCGTGTCAACTGTGTTGCCCCGGGCGTAGTCACAACTGATATACTCAAACAGGTGTGTGTCACCTAGACAGCGAATAGCCCTAATAAGCCAAAAAAAAAAAAGTTAGACCAAGAACTAACAGAATCATCACCTTATCCATTGTCCCATTCATTGAAAGATTTTTACCCCGAGGAGGCAGTCACTTTTCTAACACTTGTGTTGAACATAGTATAGAGTAGGGGGGAAAATAAAATATTATTTAGTGGTTTAAAAAAACACCATGAGGATGAATAGGTAATCATCTAGCAAATTTTATCTCAAAAATAGTGCAAACAGCGTATACATATCAAATCCATCCATTGGCTAATTGATAAATACATATATTGTCAATAGTAATAATCTAATGGCTAATTGATGAACTTTGTTATTCGGTTCTCCAAATCTGTTTGGAGTTGAAACCTTGACAGGTTGAATCGGAGGCTATAGACTAGAGCAAGAGATTTCACGGGTTCCCATGTGCCGGAGTGGCGAGCCCGAGGAGGTTGCATCTGTGGTGTCATTCCTCTGCATGCCGGCGGCATCCTACATCAACGGTCAAGTAATTCGCATCGACGGCGGCCGGACCATAAGTTCCTGAGTCGCTAATAAACACCAAGTTACACACAAAAAATTCCGAGGGTGTAGATGTAATAACATCCTCCAATATTGGTGGTTTTTTCTCGAATACGCAGGAAGGAGCGCTGAGTATCATTGTATTAAGAAGATGAAATGTTTTGTTACACAGCGTGGCCATCCAACGCATGCTAAACGCACCCACTAGATATTACAAGAAAGCAAGACCCGGGGTGGAAAAACAGAGCTTAAATGGGACTACTCGCTAAACAAGCAACCAAGATGTGTGGCGCCAGCAGTACGCGGCTCAGACGATGAGCACAGCTATCCGAGGCTTACTGGCAGACGGGGAGTACCTTAATTGCCAGCATGACAACATGACATGCTGGTGTTTAAGACACAAGCGTCTTCTTGGACTCAACATTGGCTTCCATGTCGAAGCGGCGCATGAGCAGAACTTCGCCGCAGCGAGCAGTCGGAATCTTGGCCAGCTTGCTGCTGGCTAGCTGGGAGCTGCTGCGCATGGGCGGCCCAGTTTGCCCCGGCTGCGGAGTGGGGCAAGCCAGCAGCTTGATGAGAGGAGAGGATGTTCGCTTCTAAACATTGTCGACAAACCGATCAAAGCATCTCGCCATGGAGCTCGGGGGAGATGCAGCCGCGTGCCCAGGCGATCCGTGCGGCACATGCTGGGGTGGAGATGGAGACAACCGGTGACGCACATTTCGAAGCCAACTGGCGCAGAGACAGCATGGGGCGAGACAGCATCCTGAGCCGCAGCTGGGCCGTCCACATGGATCGTGGCAGGGCACATGTCCTGCCCAACAGCAACAACAGGAGGCTCAACAATCCACTGAGTCCCACTCAAGTAGCATCGGATCAGTTGTGGGGCAGAGCACTTTGAACCAGGAAACAGACAACAACACCATCCTTTGCACAACTTGGTGTCTTGTCGAGCACTTGGGCGAGGCTCCCCCCTCCGGGAATAGTCGAGAAGCAGGGGACGTGTTGCCTTCGGAGCGGGTGTGTGGAGGGAATCGCAGCTGACGATTCCGCCGGCGCACTTTCTGGAAAGCACGCAGCGTCAGGGCTCCCTAGCCAATGCATGACCTGGATGTCAGCCATGGGCTGGTTTGATCCGGCAAGGGCCCCACCCATCGCACCGGCTTCGGCGGCGAGGACGGTCGGTGCGGCCACCTCGAGCGCAGCCATCGCCGGCATGTCAGCCAACGTAGCCACCTGGACCTCTTCCGCCGCGGTGGTGCATACTGGGTCGACAATGCAAACCAAGTCGACAGCGCACCACCGCTGTAGATCAAGGCGGCGGCGTCGTAGAGACTACTCCCTCCGTCCCAAAATAAATACAATTCTAGGACTGAGCACGCAAACCAATGTAAGAGTAAAATGACCAAATTACCCCTTGTCTTATATGAGAAAGATCTAGGTATGAGCTTGTCTTTTGTGTGA
Source organism: Cenchrus purpureus (assembly GCA_022644695.1). Classification (NCBI taxonomy): domain Eukaryota; kingdom Viridiplantae; phylum Streptophyta; class Magnoliopsida; order Poales; family Poaceae; genus Cenchrus; species Cenchrus purpureus. The sequence continues at coordinate 53,978,604 of CP053454.1, forward strand.
GAAGGTTCTAGAGTCTCTTGTCTTTTATAGTTGGTTAGTCAAAGTTGCATTCTTTGTGGGACAAAATTTGAATGCTAGAATTGCATTTATTTTGGGACGGAGGGAGTATCATCTTGAGCAGGCAGAAGCCCACTGTTCACGGCGTCCTCGACCCCGCGGCGGACAGAAAACCCTTGCAGACGAGGGCCCTGGGGAAGGATGGTGGCGACGACGCAGGGGACGGGGTGCGCGAGGTGAACGAAGTCGACGACGCTCCGAACATGGAAGAGGACCTCGTAGTTGAACACCTCTTCTGCTGGAGATACGGCTCCAGGCTGCCGAAGATGATCTGCATGCTCGGATCGTCATAGGAGATGACGGGCTCCGGCTCCGCTACATGTAGGGGGTGCGAGGTCGTGATGGAGCTGATCCATTATTGGAGATGGTGATCTCTAACTAGTGTATGACGTGCACATTCTTAGAACAACATCCATATAAGACCCAACCTGATCGACGTTATTTGTCTAAAAAAAACCTGATCGACGTTATTACCCAGCTCAATTTACTTGGAAGTTCAGAAAAATAAATGGATTTGCAAGAAGATTTGCAACTACTCCCTCTCTTTCATTATACTTGTTGTTTTGTTTTTTCTTCGTACATTCTTTTTGTTCTATATCTAGAATAAATATATACCTAGGTGCATAGTAGAAGAAATGTATCTAGAAAAGTCAAAACGACAACTAATATGAAATGGAGGGAGTAATACCGTGGATTGTGATCTTCTTGCATTCCATGAATAAGACTGCAGTTGGTTTTGTCGCCAAGCTTCATTTTGAATTTGTAAAAATAAAGTTTAGAAAACGACTATTACATTGCTCAAACCTCTGCCTCTAAATTTCGAGCTAGGACCTAGGAGTACGTATCACCAATGAAACTTGCTTGCGTCGTTTAGAATCTTTCACCAAATCGTTGGCAGGAAGTGTAAAACCAGATCGACCACTCATCAGTCAACCCTGATCCTTTCGGCTGCGAAGATGAGTGGCTCGCGTCAGATTGTTCCAAATTACTCACACATAAATCGTTGACTATGTCTTGACCTCGGCGCGATATAAGCATTCGTACAGGTGCAGTGCGTGGCATCGAAGAAGATCGAGCACCGGTCGATCGAGCAGAGAAACCATGGCACCGGCGGCTGCTGGCAATGAGAGATGGAGCTTGGCGGGCGCGACGGCGCTGGTCACCGGCGGCAGCAAGGGGATCGGGCACGCCATCGTGGAAGAGCTGGCGGCGCTCGGCGCGGGCGTGCACACGTGCTCCCGCAACGCGGCGGAGCTGGAGGAGTGCCGCCGGCGGTGGGCCGAGAAGGGGTTTGAGGTCACCGTCTCCGCCTGCGACGTCGGCGTGCGCGCCGACAGGGAGGCGCTCATCGGCACGGTCAAGGACACCTTCGCCGGAAAGCTCGACATCCTTGAAAGCACACAAATGAATTTCGAAAAAAATGTTTCTTGATTCTCTTGTGGGAAATGATGGATGAATGTACTAACTGATATAGCCATATAGGTGAACAACGCAGCACAACTGATCATCAAGCCGACGGTGGAGTGCACGGCGGAGGACTACTCGTCTCTCATGGCGACCAACTTGGAGTCGTGCTTCCACCTCAGCCAGCTCGCGCACCCTCTCCTCCGCAACACCGCCGCCGTCAGTACCGGTGGGGGAAGCATCGTCCACATCTCCTCCATCGTCGGCAGCATTGGCTTTCCGGCTTTCGCACTCTACTCTACTACCAAGGGTACGCTTGATGCTTGATTCAATTCTCTACCGTATTTTTTTCCTACATAACAACTTGAAATAATTACTAAAATAGCTGTCGCAAATAGAGTACTCAACACAGTTTATTTCCGGATAAATATACGCGCATATTTTTTTCGTATTTTATTTTTCCTGAGTAAAGCTATCGTCCAGGCAAAAGTGTTTAATGTTCCCTCCATGGATGCAGGAGGCATGAACCAGCTCACACGGAGCTTGGCTGCCAAGTGGGCCCGTGACAACATCCGTGTGAACTGCGTCGCGCCGGGCGTGATCACAACTGACATGAGCAAAATCGTATGTGCACATGACAATGACAAATGGATACAATATATTGCTGGAACGCAAAAGCTAAACCGAGAACCCTCTCAGTTTAAGCTTAACTCAAGAATTCTACATTACATCCCAGAAACAAATAGGAGAAAGTAACCGAGTGTGATGATCCTCGCTCCATCGGTGGCGCACCGGCGAGTTTGGACAGAGTTGCACCGGCGATGGCGGCTTGGGCGAGAGGAGGAAGAAGGGATTCAGAGGATAGGTTTTTACGGTTTTGATATTCGATGCCTACCCCATCGGCGTGATGGGTCTCAATCCCACGACACAAGCTGTCATGGTGGCCCAATAGTTCACGGGCTCAACACAGTTCAATGCCCGTGGGGGCAAGCATTACAAACGACCTTTAGGCCCGTCCATATACTTAAAGTCTATGATACCGAGCAAGTTAAAGGTAGTCATGGTCATGGGTGGGAGGTGGGCGGATTGCCGGTAGTGGGTCGCTGCCTGCCACATGCAGCAATGGAGGCCAGCAGAGTTAGGGATTTAGGGTTTTCGAGTTTTGGGCGCAGTGGAGCTTGGCGGCAGTGGGAAATTAGAGAGGGGTTAGAGTTGGATGCAGTTTGCCGGAGTTAGAGAAGATGAGCAACCGACAACCGGACAAGGATGGTCGCAGAGGTAGCTGGCGTGGCGCGACGGTGGAGGTGGGTTGTGGACGGGATGGTGAAGCGTTGTGGGTGCCGACAACCGAGGTTGTGGGAGACAACTGATGGATGTTGGTCATGGTGGAGCTGAGATGGAGACAACCGTGGGTTTCCTAAGTCACGTTGGCCACGGTTGTGGGCTGCGCCGCCCAGTCACTTAGTAATTTGTCCGCGTTCCATTATTTATGCAAGCTTAGTGTATTTTGTTAAAACTTTAAATATTACTGAGTTGATTCAAATATTTATCTTCCTCCAAATTGATGTGGAGTTTACTGCAGGTAGAACCGGAGGTCCTGGAGCAAATTCTTTTGCGGACTCCATTGCAGCGAAATGGGGAGCCGGCAGAGGTGGCGTCCGTGGTGTCCTTCCTCTGCATGCCGGCGGCTTCATATGTCACCGGGCAAGTCATATATGTCGATGGTGGCCGGACCATAAGTGCTTGAGCTGCAAATTAGACGAAAATAAAATCAATGTCCGGTGAAAATGAACAATGATCGAGAGAATATTCACTTGGATCTCACACAACTATATTGGGCTTAATTTATGTATATGTAAATTAAACGTGTCTGGTATAATTTCTATATCGGTTGATCCAAACGTGTCTGTTATATGGAGTACTTAAGCTGTGATGGTATAATTATATCATGTGGGCCGTTATTGTCATCTGCGTGGATGTGATCAGACCATATGTAAGCGCTTTAATGACTAATAATCATGGGTTAAGAAGGATAATTAATTTGAAAATAAAACAAAACAGAGAAAATAAGTTCAGCAATAAAACAATACAGAGAAAATAAGTTCAGCGATCTGGACCATAATTAAGCACTCTGTTTAGGATTAACATGATTCCAATGTCTGTCTGCAACTTCAGTGAATATTTTTAAAATCATATACAAAGGATATATGTAGTAGTAACCTCAGCAAAAAAAAAACACTTAGAGTAAGTTCAGTAAGCTTGCCTATAAACCAAGTTTGACAAACAGGACGTTCAAATTCAACTTTTTCGACAGTGATGAAAACAACCAATTAAACGTCCTTTTATTTTGAGATAGATCGTGATCTCGGATTTCCACCTTAGTTTCCTTTGGGTATACGTGTGGCGTCATTTAGAACAGACGAGAACATCGACCACTGGCTCTTGTCTCTGGTATAGTATGTGGTGCTGGTGCATGTGTGTACATGTGGAGGAGGACGTGGTGACCATCGACAACACACACAGATATACTGGATCGGACAAAGCTCCCCGGCCGACGACTGTCCGCACAGATCGAGCGAGAGACTTATACGTACATGGCGGCAGGCGGCGGCGGCGAGAGGTGGAGCCTTGCCGGCGCGACGGCGCTGGTCACCGGCGGGAGCAAGGGATCGGGCACGCGATCGTCGAGGAGCTGGCGGCGTTCGGCGCCCGGGTGCACACGTGCTCCCGCAACGCGGCGGAGCTGGAGGAGTGCCGCCGGCGGTGGGAGGAGAAGGGGCTCGCCGTCACCGTCTCCGTCTGCGACGTCAGCGTGCGCGCCGACCGGGACAAGCTCATGGACACGGTCAGGGACACCTTCGCCGGCAAGCTCGACATCCTAGTAAGAGTTCTTCTTTTGGCACAAATTAAAGATGATTTAGACACAAATTCAGTAACAGACATGTCTAAGAATGTGCATGAGTGGCCGCGCACAGGTGAACAATGCGGCCCAGGCGATCTTCAAGCCGGCAACGGAGTGCACGGCGGAGGACTACTCCCGGCTCATGGCGACCAACCTAGAGTCGTGGTTCCACCTCAGCCAGCTCGCGCACCCGCTCCTCCGCAACTCCTCCATTGCAGGTGGGGGAAGCATCGTCCACATCTCCTCCATTGCCAGTGTCACGGCCTTCCAAGAAGTCACGATTTACAGCATAGCCAAAGGTACCATGCGAGTTTAGTTTGTCTTTTTTCCTTTTTTTCTATCTATGAAACACGTGGTATATTGTGCCGTTCATTTAAAAAAAACTATATTCATACTGGAAATGATATTTATACTTAGGAATGAGAAAATGAATTATAAAAGAGGTCATAAGGACACTCACCCAAAAAACTTGAAAACAAATACCTTTTAATACCAATTTCCTTTTTCTATTGTAGACCATGCTGGCGTTCACAACTTCACATCTTATCTTATTATTACTAATTGGAGACTCCTTTTGAAGCCTCCACATGAAGTCATATGGGAATATTAGGTGGACACTCTAAAATGAGAAAATCATGGAAGCCTCTGCATAAAGCCATCTAGGAATCCTAGATAAACACTCTAAAAGAGTGAGAAATCCTAAAAATTCTTTAAATAATAAACTCTATTTCTAAAATTACCACCTATGCCATTATGAAGAATTAAAATTAACCCTTTATATTTATGTCTAAATACCCACATATGCCACTACAAAAATGTTCCTATTATTAGTTGTAGAGTCCTTTTGAAGCTTGCACTTGAAGAATAAAATAAACAATCATCTCACTATCCTACCATGCTGGTCATGCGTGAGGCAACTAATCTCTGTCCAATATTTAAATAACAAAAGAATCTATCATTATAAGATCTTTGGCCAATGCTTATTAATGTATTATACACTATTTAAATAAAAAAGTATTATTGATTGCTCTCCCTAATATAAATAATAACTTATATATTTATTACATGTCATCTAAAAGTACTAACCCATGCGGATGCACGGGTTGATGAACTACTACATCTAACAGGGTGTTTGTTAACTGTTAGTTATTTTCATTTACTATTTTCGAGTTTTTTAGAAAACATTGTTTCAGTTTCTTAGGAAAAAATATCTTGCACCATACTATATTCAGTCACAAAATAACTAGTTAAGCGGCACTTTAAACATCAACACGATCTTCAAAACATAATTGGAGAGCAAATTATATTATAATATACTTGGATGTGCATTTTCCCATGGTTAGTACATGCATGCAGGAGGAATGAACCAGATGACAAGAAGCCTCGCTGCAGAGTGGGCCCGCGATAATATTCGTGTGAACTGCGTCGCGCCAGGACTGGTCAAGACCGACATGAGCAATGGCGTACGCGATCAGCTCTCAACTTCATGCCAAAAACCACTAGATCCATACTCCTCCCATTTTAAATTGTTTTTCTATACACTTAGATATAGTGTATATCTACATATCAAATAATATTTATGAATCTAAATAATCAAAATGACTTACAATTAGAACAGAAGAAGTATATATGTACACATATAATACATCTACAATTAGGGATTTGACCTCTATTAATTTATCAGCCCTAATTTACATATCCTGGTGAGTTGACACAGGTAGATGGCGAAGCCTTGGAAAAGTATGTGCAGATGATCCCATTGCGGCGGAGGGGGGAGCCAGTTGAGGTGGCAACGGTGGTGTCCTTCCTCTGCATGGCAGCCGCCTCCTACATCACCGGCCAAGTCATCTATGTCGACGGTGGCAGAACCATAAGCGCTTGAGAGAAAACTGGCTTACATTGGGGTGTACATACGCCACACATATCTCCTGAGGAATGCTTAATTAAATTGCAAAGTTATATCCCATGAGACAATAGACATGTGGACCCACATAAGTCGGGTGAGTCTTGGACCATTTGGAAGACCGACGTTCATTTTATAAAAGAGTAAATTGCATCAACCATACAACAACTTATCAGGTGCAGATTGATCCAACAATTTATAAAAAATATTATTATGTCTTGTTTTTTATGCACTGCTTAAATTTTGACTAATGAACATAATTTCTAGTTATGTACACCATTGAGTTATGATCAATGAATTTTATTGACTTAAAAATAATTATTGATTGGAAAAAAATTGAAAGTCCATCTACTTTGCTTAATATGTTGTTGTAAAGTTTGGACTGTACGTGCACCAATTTGTCAAAGTAGTACATTATTAACTTATTGTATTAAATTGATTATTTTGCGCACTCACCTGTCAATTTATTGTATAAAATTGATTATTTTACAGGTTCTTAAACTTGTTTGCACCCAGCTAACAAGTTATAGTATTAGATTGAGCATTTTACTAGTTGTTGGACAAATTTGCACTCCCTTGACGATTCCTTTATGGTGGATGTAATTTACTCTTTATAAAATACGAGAGGTTACCTCCTACTGGTTGTATACAGAAATAAAAAAAAGTATTGAACTCATGCAGTTCATCCTGAAAGAATGTTGTAGGTGTAATTCAATAAGAATTGTGTTGAAATTAGCTTTTATTTGTTTATTTATTGTTTTTCCCAAAAGACATGGCCACATGGGGCTCTACCTAGAAAAGAAAAGGATGGTGGTGTCGGTGTTTTAACCCGGCAACCTACCAAGGGGAGTACCCGAGGTAGATGTTTGTGGCCTCGCCGAGATCGGGAACTCGAAGGAGAGACACGTGGCACACAATTTAGGCGAGTTCGGCCGCGAGGTGCGTGTCATCTGTATCTTTGCGTAGCTCTGGATTGATTGGGTGTGTTTACAAGATGATGCGGATGATGAGATAGGGGTACCTGCCTCGCCTTATATACTCCGGGAGGCAAGGTTACAAGTCGGTTTGACGGAGTACTAGTCGTAGACGGCTAGGAGTACTCTACATGGATCCGAACATGTCTAGCTTCCTATCCGAGTACTAGTCCTCCGTATGCCTTGTGCTCCACGCCATCTGGTGCTGTGCAGCCCAAGTTGGGTAGTCCCAGGGGCCCACGCAGTGATCGGTCCCGTACCCATCGAGTAGTGGGCCCAGGGATGTCCGTATGACAAGCCCCCGAGTACTTTTCAGTCGAGCAGGATGTGTTCGAGTAGCCTTGATGGCCTTGGCGAGTAGTCCTTGAGCATCCCCGAGTTCCACAAGCCGAAAGTCCTCAAGAATGCTTGAATCATCCCGAGGCTGGAAGGTACTTGTAGGATCGAAGCTCTCTAATATAGCTATCAGAGGGGGGGTGAATGATAGCAATAAATCGCAGTGGGAAACTTTTCACCCTAAAAACAGATTCTGGATAGTCCACTAATTCGTGTGTCATTATTAGACAGTATATCCTCTTGACGTGAAATTTTACCACAAACAAACTGATGAAATTATGCAACTAACCCAATTGGAATCACGTCAATCGGAGGTCTACAACTCAAGATATAAAAATAACAAGCAGACCCTGTCAGATGGTGACGAGAATTGATTAAACCCTAATTTCGTGATTAAGCAAAAAATATGAAAAGTTAATTAATAAATAATCTCAGATCAATAACTCAAAGCTGTAGCTCGGTTTTGGAAGGTTCAAATTAATTATAAACACGCCGTTGAAATAATTAATGTAAAACCAAAACCGAGCTTGCAAGATGAAAAGCTGAGAGCGAAGATTACCAACACATCACTTACGAAACTTGATCTTTATTCAATGAAAGATGTGGTCAAAAGATGCCAACACAAGCATCCATACAAAATCTCCACTAGATCCCCAAACCCTAGTCACCGCTAGGAAAAACAGAAACGCCGCCGCTGCCTCGCACCGTCGCTCGTCCTGTCGCTGCACCAAAAGCCTCGGCAAACACTGGTGGAAAAACAGCCTTCCGTCCCGGGTGGGAAAGGCTTTAAGTCTCTAAAGCCCACCCGAGACGAAAAAGGAGAGACAAAAGCCCCCCCCCCCTTTGTCACCGGGTGGGCAAGGGAGTAAGGGTGCCTTTATTCGGGTGGTAGCCCCGCCCAGACAAAGGGAGGGAGGCCCTGTGCACCACCCCTTTAGTCCCGGTGGTATTACCACCGGGACTAAAGACCCCATGAATTTTTTTTGTTTCATTTCAAATTGTTCTAATAATGTTCTCACGTATATTCTCACGTATTTGGGTGTAATTTACGTATCGTATAAATATTTGCACTAATTATTCGTGTCTACTATACGTACTATATGAAGAGAATAAACTTATAAATATATACACACATTATATTACATCGAAAGCATATAGCGATAGTATTTTTCGAAAGTAGTATATATATATATACATCAAAATACCGTTTCATACTAATTCTAGTCTAAAGTTCCAGGTGCTAATTAATATTTATCAATTCGATGACCGTCATAGTGATTTACGCCTTGTGGATTAATGACACGGTCCATTATGAATCAGAGACCTTCTTGAATCGCCAAGAGTCGGTCCTTCTCAATGATTAAGCGTCCCTAATCATATTGTTCTGCAATGTGCAAATAATTTAATATATAACACACAAGAATTAAATATATAAGCGGTTAGAAAAAGTATTATTAATTGATTTAAAATAATACTTACAATTATAATCGATGGGTCCCTCGCGAAATTGTGGATGAACTCACACACATAGTATGCACATAAATGTGTCCACGGTTCCTCATACACTAAATTGAAGAAGATAATTATGAAAAATTAGTATTATGCATTTTAATTTACCCAATCTGAAGTTGTTATTTGGTTTACGTCGAAAATTTGTAGTGAAGTTTATTCTAGGTTTCCATTGTCCGGGTTGTGACCTTGAATTTTTCCCAAGCTCGCGTAAAATAATGAAAGTTAGAGCTAGATAGTGTTAGTAAAAGCACACTATTGCATAAAAGGGACGTATGGATAGAATTATTACTCTTGAAACATATCTTGAAGGTCCAAGTATTTGTCCTGGATCTCTTCTCAACGAATCAAAGACAAGGATGTTGCTTACATTGACATCAATTATGAGAAGAATCCGATTGGAACTGTATATACATAGAAGCTCAAAGATTAGAACTAAATAATGTTAACTAAGATAATTAGAAATGCGAACCCTTAGCAATTAAGATGGTAATCACACTTACTCGAAGTTGTAAGGTAGAAGTATCAAATCCTTGTAATGCAATTCACACAAGGTCCTTACGATTGTTTTGAATGTTGTTTCGTTGCTTCTTTACTTGATCTTGATTAACTAAAGATGGGTCCATGAAACCTATTCATTGGTAACCATTCTTCCCCATGTTATGCATTTCCAGGCTACAGAAAATGAAAGACAAAGTTAATAATTAGAGTATTGCACCGTCACTTACAGGCACCAGGCCATGACAAGATCGGTATTCAAGGAGTCAAGATGATAAATTTCATAAATATCCTTAAATCGCCGGGACAACTTCGCCTTCATCAGAAAATCTCCCGGTTTAACAAGCATGTCAATCATCTCCAGGCCCGCCTTAGACGTCTTCATGTAGAAGTCATGCAATCTGCGCATCTGAGTAGGGAGTTTCTTCACCAACTCAGGCCTGACAAAAGATTTCCCATGCTCGTGGCGCCATCTAGGTACGAAGTTTGGGTCCCGAGGAGGTGATTCGTGGAGAACATATTCTAGTGGCATCCTCTTGCTTCTTGCATTGCAATGACCGCCACTAGTTGTTCGCATCCATAACCGCAAGAGCTCGTTCGATTGCGGTGAGGAGGCGAGGCATACATAAGTACTCGGCGTCGACGCTCGCTTTGCCTTCTTCGTTGAAGGCTCTTTTCGACGCCGACGCGTTTGTGTTGCCTTCTTCATTAAAGGCTCTTTCACGACGTCGGACGTTTGTGTTGCCTTCTTCGTTGAAGGCTCTTCGTTCGTCGACGCTTGTGTTGCCTTCTTCTTCTTCCAATAATCCTGCGGCATCGCGTCGACCGGTACTTGGTCGATGTAACTATTTGGTGACCCTCCTTGTCTCTTCTTCTTCATGGACTTGTGTGACGGTCATAATCACTTAGTAGGGGTTTTATAATTTCTTGTCTCTTTTACGCTTCCTTCTTCTCTGAAAGCTTTGAGTTTCTGACGATCTTTATTCTTTTCCTTCCATTTCATCGAGTTGTTTTGTTTAGCACCTCTTTATTCCCTTCAATCCACGCCTTGAGTTGCTTATCACACCGCCTCATGTACGATCTTTGTCATGTCATATGGCGCTTCCTTTAACAGCAGCTTTTACCTTTCTTCTTGGGATCCGGTTTGGCACGGGCATAGGCGTGGTAGATTTTGATCGGGACCGCCTCTTGGCGTGCTTTGGTGAAGGCTGCTTTGATGGTGATTGATGCTTCGGTGATTGCGATGATCGTCATCGCTCACGGCGGAGAATTCCCTCGTTGTGGAGCGGTGAGCTCCAATCATTGGGCGGCAACCGGCGGCGGCCGGAGATGGTGGCTCTTGCTCGGCAACAATCGGAGGGATCGGTGGTGACATGTTAGGTATTATGATGTAACGTTTGGGCCACAATATGATCGTGAAGCGCATCACGAGTGTCCTTTCCCGTCACCTCCTTGGATGTCTAGCTCTATGTCGTTAAACTTTGGGTCAGCAATCTCCTCCAAACCAAGCGAGGCATAGTCACCGGAATCTCCATGCCGTGGCTTATGTACGTCTGGGAGATGTGCTAAAGCCATTCCGTACGCCACCTATATATGTAGAGAAATGATGAAGTTATTAAATGTACGAGACATGCATCAAAGGTTGAGATAATTGCACGTATAATCAGGTTTATATATACCTTCATTGTGATGTTGCCGATCGGCTTGTGCAGCTCACATGCGGAATCGCGGCAGTTCATCCACGGTACGTTCATTGTCCTCTACTTGAACTTCTTCTTGGTTTGCCGCCTTTGTTCTTGAGGGCCTCTGTGGAAGCTCACATGCTTTTTTGCGGCGGAAGGGCTAATGGCGGGATCCACGGTGCTTGGGGCGGTGCTCGTGGTGATCTGAGCTCTGCGGTGGCCACTCGTTCAATCTCATTCATATGATCTTCTTGATCTTTAAGTCTGCTCCATCATTTCATGCCACCGCCCCTCTTCACGCTCCCTTCTTCTTTTGCGGCTTCTGTAGGTGTCGGCACTTCCCTTGAAAGCATACTTCCATGGGACTACCCCGTAGCCCCTACAACGTCCTGGGTGTTCCCGGATTGAGCTCATCCTTGTCTCTATCAGAACCAATCGCGCTTTGATGTCTTCATTCTTTTTATTATCTCATGTGCCGCCTCCCGTAACGTGGGTGGGAATACGAGGGAACCATCATCAGGGTTCAATCTTCCACCGCGGGCATAATACCAATTCTTCGATCGTTCTTCCCAGTCAATGACCTTTGTTGAGGAGGTCTTGTTCAATCTTCCACCACATGGGTGCTGCAATAGCGTAACCACGCGACCAAGATGATGGGCGTAATCCGTCTTCTTCACACTTATCCCGAGCTCGTGCTCTTGTTGGCGAATTCTTCACTATACTTGTAATCCACAAAGGACTGCCGGATCCTTTAGCTTGGGATAATCATCAAAATTTGGAGTTCGTTTACTTGATATAATCTCTCATGCAAACTCTACAATTGAGTTGCCATCTTCGTGAGAGTCCACCGCTTCACAAGGTTTGCGTTCACGCCCGTGGAAGTGTGAAGTGTTTTAGGATATCCTCCCATAACATATTCTTAAGTGAATCTGGAACCACCCATGGATTATCTTCCCTTCCCTTCCATTCTCTATATGATATGGGCACGTTGTCCCTCACAATAGCACCATTGGGACACAAACTTGTCCCGACCTTCTTTGGTTCCCATGGTGGCCAAGCTCGTTGACTTCAATGATATGAAACTTCACGTCATGATCGACGATTACTTTTGTCTGACCTCTCTTAGTCTTTTTGCTTGTCGAGGTTGAAGCCTACAAGTTGCGGATTTGTTATTCACGCGGGTTCCAGAATGATATATATACCTCGTTGTTAATGCATTTATGGACTTGTTAATGCATGATATATATACCTCATTGGAACCTTCTGCATTAACTATGACAAGGTCTTCATTATTGTCCTCGGCATTGCCGATGTCCGTGCGGCAATCGATGTCCGTGGTGCGAGTCGGCGTCTCGCGACGCGGAGTCGATGTCCGTGGTGCGGTGTCGATGTCCCTTATGTTGAGGAACGTCCGCTGGCTACGCTCCTCCTCGGTGAAGGTTGGACCCCGGAATAAGGCTCTCCATCGACCACTCCTCCTCATTGTGATCCATAACTAGAAATTTCTGAATACATAAATAAATTTCGAGCACATCAATGATTTTTCTCGAGCACATAAATGAATTTCTGAATACATAAATGAATTTTGAATACATAAATGAATTCCTGAGCACATAAATAAATTTCTGGATACATAAATGAATTTACGAATACATAAATAATTTTCTGAATACATAAATGATTTTCTGAGCACATAAATGATTTTCTGAGCACATAAATGATTTTCGGGCGAGAGTCGAGCAAGACTACCTAAGTGTTGGGCGGGGAGTCAGGCGAGTCGAGAAAACCTAAATGTGGCGGTCGAGGAAGCGAGTCGAGGCGGAGTCGGCGAGACTACCTAAGTGTCGGGTCGAGGAGTCGGCGAGAAAATCTAAGTGTCGGACGGGTCGAGTCGGGAAAGAATCGAGCGTGTCGGCGATACTACCTAATTGTCGAGGCGGCGAAAAAATTAAAATCTCTAAATACATATTTCATCTCTAAATACATATTTCATCTCTAAATACATTTCATCTCTAAATACATTTCATCTCTAAATACATATTTCATCTCTAAATTCAAATCTAAAATCTCTAAATTCTCTAAATCTCTAAATTCAAATCTAAAATCTCTAAATTCAATTCTAAAATCTCTAAATTCAATTCTCAAAGACATAAATAAATTAAATGAAAACATAAAAAAATCGACGTCAGCCATCGTGGGTCGACGCGGTCACGCAATCGACGGCTGAGGGGCCGAGGTCACGGCGGCGAGACGGCGGTGGCGCGACAGACGGCAGCGGGCGCGACGACGCCCGGCGGCGGGCGGGAGTGGCAGCGCGGAGCGGGTCAACGGCGCGGCCGGAGCGGCGGGGCTGGAGCGGCGGCAGGCCGGAGCGCGGCAAGACGACGGCGCGGCAGAGCGTCGGCAGGCGTGGGGACGTCCGGCGGGGTCGACAGGCGGCGTGGTGGACGACGGCACGGGAGCTCCGGCGAGAGAGCACGGGCCGGCCGGCGCGGGCGAGGCGCGAGTGCGGCAGGGTCGACGACGGTGCGAGCCGGCACGATGGAGGCAAAGCGCGACGGAGGCGAGGCGGCAGCGGGAAGAGGCGATGGCTTGAAGTGCGGAGTTGGGAAGAAGGGTGGATCCGTGGGATTTATATCACTCTTTAGTCCCGGGTCGTAATCGCACCCGGAGCAAAGAGCCTTAGTCCGGGTCAGATCACCACCCGGGACTAAAGACTAGACCCGGAGCAGAGCCTTTAGTCCCGGTCAGACACCACCCGGACTAAAGGCCCCTTTCGCGGGAGGCGGCAAGGGTAAAATTTTGCCTTTGTCCCGGGTGGTGTTACCACCCAGACTAAAGGCCCCTTTAGTCTAGGGTCGAACACCACCCGGGACTAAAGTGTAATTTTCAGCGGGAACTGTTTTTCCCATCCCATTTCTTTTCTCATTTTCACATTCTATCTCTTTGAAATAAAAAAATATATAGTAACTTTTACTATTTTTCCATGCAAAATTATATTTAGTTAAAATATAATAAACTGTACTTTGCTATGCAAAATTATATTTTAGAGTTGTAAACATTCACTTCCAATTTTCATTTGCAATATTGATGTGCATTCCCAATAAAATTCAATTAAACCGAAAAAAATAGTAAATTAATTCAGAAAAATCTCAAACTTGGTGGGTCAATCTCACATGACATATTCAAGCTTCATAAAAATTTTGAGACCGATACAACCGCAAAGTGCATGGACTTAATCGTTAAGACATAAGTGGTATAGACATGGTTCGATGAAAGGTTCTATATAGCTTTGTGAAGCACGTGTACTCCATCTATGTCGAAATGGTCTTAAATTTTTTGGTTGTCATTTACACTCAAAA